>CM046954.1:84585090-85887280 GCA_025698515.1 Gossypium sturtianum
ACAAAACACAAAATATGCCAAATTTTCCAACACTATAGCTTGGCCGAATATCCCCATAGCCATATGTGTCCATGCATGCCATTTATTTTATGTTTTAGTCCTTCAAACTTTTTATTTTTTCAAATAAATCCCTAGCATCCAATTTCATCACAATTTCAAATTCAAAAGGATGATTTAACATATACTAATTGAAATCTACTATCAAACATTTCAAGTCATGCATATACAACCATAGCCGAATTTAATGTGCCAAAATCTCAAAAATTTCTACATGGGTTGTATAGGATTCAAAGCAACCATTCCAAAAATGCAAAAATTATCAAGAACTAAGCAAAATACATACCCCTAATTAAGCCCCAAAGTGCCGAAATTTCAAGCTCCAACAATGGAGTTTCTTCTTCAAACTTTCGGCCAAGAAGATGAGCAAGATAAGTTTCTCTTTCTTCCCACTTGTTTTTATTATTTTATGCTAAAACAAGCATATATTTTAACATTTTATTAACACACTAATATAACATATAATCATACTAAAATAACATCAAAATTTGTGATTAAAAAGGCCCATTGCCGTCCCTCTTTATAGCACATGGGCTAATTGCCCTTTTAGTACACCCAGTTAAAAAGCCACAATCAAATTAGTACCTTTCACTTTAGCATGCAACTTTTACACTTTTCTCGATTAAATCCTTTTTATCAAATTAAGTACTTAAACGATAAAATTTTTCTACGAAACTTTCACACATTTTCATTCACATATAATAGACATGAAATAAATTATTAGAAAATTTCTCGGGCTCGGATTCGTGGTCCCAAAACCACCGTTCCGATTTGGGTCAAATTTGGTCTGTTACAACTCTCCCCCCCTTAAGAATTTTCGTCCTCGAAAATTTTACCGTTAAACAAGGTC
Organism: Gossypium sturtianum; assembly: GCA_025698515.1. NCBI lineage: Eukaryota > Viridiplantae > Streptophyta > Magnoliopsida > Malvales > Malvaceae > Gossypium > Gossypium sturtianum. Next base: position 84,585,998 of record CM046954.1, read on the forward strand.
GGATATTGTTGCCTCATTGACTCCTCAGGCTCCCACGTAGCCTCTTGAACTCCGTGTTTATTCCATAATACTTTCACTAATGGAACCTTCTTATTTCTCAACTCCTTCACTTCTCGAGCCAAGATACAAATCGGTTCTTCATCATATGTCAAATCGGATCGAATTTCAATCTCTAACGGTGTAATCACATGGGACGGATCCGATCTATATTTGCGAAGCATCGAAACGTGAAATACATTGTGTATCTTTTCTAAATCAAGGGGCAATTTCAATCTATAAGCAACAGGCCCTATACGCTCGATGATTTCATACGGTCCAATAAATCTCGGACTCAACTTGCCTTTCCTACCAAATCGGAGTATTTTCTTCCAAGGTGAAACTTTTAAGAACACCCGATCTCCAACCTGAAATTCGATGTCTTTACGTTTCAAATCGGCGTAAGACTTTTGTCGATCCGGCGACTTTCAAATTATTCTTAATAAGAACCACCTTACGCATCGCTGTTTCTTTAATCCAATCAACCGTGCATCTTATTTTCACCGAGCTCGAGTCCGAACAGCGGTGTGCGACATTTTCACCCGTATAAAGCTTTGTAAGGTGCCATTTTTATGCTAGATTGGAAAGCGTTATTGTAAGCAAATTCAACCAAAGGTAGGTATCGTTCCCACGCACCTTCAAACTCGAGAACGCAACACCTCAACATGTCCTCAAGTATCAAAATAGTTCGCTCGATGACCCTCTCTGTTTGCGGATGGAAGGTCGTGTACTAAAATGAAGTTTAGTACCTAAAGCATCTTGCAATTTCTTCCGAACCGCGATGTGAATATTGGGTCCCTATCGAAACAATGGAACTCGGTACACCGTGCAACCTTACAATCTGCGACACATACTGATTCGGCAAGCTTATCAAGTGAATAGTCGACGTGCGTCTGGCACACAAAATGAGCTAATTTAGTCAGTCTATCAATGATAACCCATATGGCATCTTTCTTGCTCGGTGTCATAGGAAGACCGGATACAAAATCCATTGTAATTCTATCCCATTTCCATTCAGGTATCATGATTGGTTGAAGTAATCCGGACGGTACCTGATGCTCAGCTTTTACTTGTTGACAGATTAAGCACTTAGAAACAAACTCGGATATATCCCGTTTCATGCCAGGCCACCAATAGAATTGCTTCAAATCGTTATACATTTTAGTGCTACCCGGGTGTATCGATAGTCGACCACTATGGGCCTCACACAGGATCATCTGTATCAAATCTAAGTTCTTTGGAACACACAATCGGCCTTTATAATTCAAGCAATCATTTGCATCTATCTGAAAATCTGATTCTGTACCACTTCCACATCGATTCGAATAGCAATCAACTTTTTGTCAACTTTCTGTACATCACAAATCTGCTGAATAAACATCGGTCTTTCTTGTAACTCGGCTAAGATCGAACCATCATCAGACATAGTCACCCGTGCGTTCAATGCACGAAGAGTAAATAATGATTTTCGACTTAACGCATCCGCAACAACATTAGCTTTCCCCGGATGGTAGTCAATCACTAATTCATAGTCTTTCAAACAATTCTAACCATCTGCGTTGTCTCAAGTTTAAGTCGTTACGAGTCATCAAATACTTCAAACTTTTGTGATCCGAATAAATATGACATTTTTCGCCAAATAAGTAGTGACACCAAATTTTTAATGCGAACACAATGGTCGCTAACTCCGGATCGTGAGTTGGATAATTTTTCTCATGCGGCTTCAATTGTCTCAAGCGTAGGCTATCACCTTGCCTTCTTGCATTAAAACACAACCCAACCCATTCAAGGAAGCATCACTAAAAATAGTAAATTCTCTACCCGATTCAAAGTGAGTTAACACTGGGGCTTCGGTCAAAAGGCTTTCAACCGCTCGAAACTTTTACGACACCTTTCGACCACTCAAATTTGACATCTTTCTGCAGTAGTCTCATAATCTGGTGTAGCTATTACAGAAAAACCTTTTACAAACCGTCTGTAATACCCGCGAGCCTAGGAAACTTCGGATCTCGGAAACATTCTTTGGTGGTTTCCAATCGAGTATGGCTGCTATTTTGTTTGGATCCACCCGAATATACGACAAGAAACAACATGACCCAAGAAATTAACTTCATTCATCCAGAACTCGCACTTACTAAACTTTGCATACAATCGTTGATCCCTCAAAGTTTGTAGTACTAATCTCAAATGATCAGCATGTTCCGTTTCATTTTTGGAGTAGATCAGTATATCATCAATAAACACTACTACAAACCGATCCAAAAACTGTCGGAAGACCCGGTTCATTAGATCCATAAAAACAGCAGGTGCATTAGTGAGTCCAAAAGGCATAACCAAAAACTCATAGTGTCCGTACCTCGTTCGGAATGCAGTCTTTGGCACATCTGATCTCTCGACTATGGAATCGATAATAGACCGATCTCAAATCTATTTTGAAAACATCGAAGCCCCCTTCAATTGATCAAATAAATCATCAATTCGAGGTAACGGGTACTTATTCTTTATGGTTACCTTATTTAGTTGTCGGTAGTCGATACACATTCGCATAGTTCCATCTTTCTTTTCACAAATAAAACCGGTGCACCTACGGAGAGAAACTTCGATCGCACGAAGCCCTTATCTCGTCGCTCTTGCAGCTGCGCTTTCAATTCTTTTAACTCAGTAGGTGCCATCCGATACGGAGCTATCGAAATCGGAGTCGTCCCCGGTACTAATTCAATGCCGAACTCAACCTCTCGTACTGGGGGTAAACCCGGTAGTTCTTCAGGAAACACATCGGGGTATTCACATACAACTGATACAGATTCAATTTGTTTCTCGGACATTTTATTATTCAATACATAAGCCAAATAAGCTTCACACCCTTTTCTCACATACTTAGGGCTAACATTGAAGATATTATCATGAGGCAACCCATTTACATCACAAGATTTAATTCTGATGGTCTCACCATTTCGACACTTCAAATCAATAAGCTTTCTTTTACAATCTACTACTGCCTCATGTGAAGTTAACCAGTCCATACCCAAGATTATATCAAATTCGTCAAAGGGCAACAACATTAAATTAGTAGGAAGCAATAATCCCGAATCATCAACGGGCAATCTCTACACACTTTATTAACAAGCACACACCTACCCAAAGGGTTGGACACACGAATCACAAACTCGGTAGACTCAACTAGCGAGTCTTTCCGAATTCTAAAGTTTCACACACATATGAGTGAGTCGAACCAGGATCAATTAATGCAATTATAGTAGTGTCATAAAGGGTGAAAGTACTGGTGTAATGATATCGGGGAGGAAGCATCCTCTCTGGCTCGTGCAAAGCATAAGCTCTAGTGGAGCTCTAGCCTCGAATCGAATCGTAGTGTTCTTCGTTCCTTTTCGACTACCACCTACATTGCCCGAATGTCCGGGTGGTCTACCTCGCGATTGACGTGTTGCTCGGCTTAGTATTACGAATCGTATTCTCGCTCGGCTAACCTCGGACACTCTCTAATAAAATGATCGACGATCCACATTTATAGCAAGACCGATCATGAAATCTACATCTCCACGAGTGCCATTTCCTCGGTGCTCGCATTCAACTCTATTCGAGGAACGTTACCAACATCGGCTATCGAGGTAGCTCGAGAGCTCATAGGAGGTCGATCCCGTCTAGGTGGATCTGTAGTAGCTTTATGTCTATTTGTAGTCATCTCTGGACTTCTTGGTGGTGGAATGAAAGACCTTGCAGAAGATCTTTTATGAATGTCTCTAGCTTCAATCTCGGCCTTTCTTTTCTCTTTTCCGAGCTCTTGACTTTGCAAGCTCTCTCAACTAAAGTCACAAACTCTTGAATTTCAAGAATGCCAACAAACATCTTTATATCCTCATTCAGGCCCTCTTCAAATCTTTTACACATAATAGCTTCCAGAGAGAAACACACTCTCTAGCATATCTCTGCTGAGCGACAAATTTTCGTTCATATTCCGTCACGGTCATTCGTCCTTGTTTGAGCTCAAGGAATTCTTTTCGTTTTTGATCAATGAATCTTTGGGTGATATATTTCTTGCGGAATTCATTACGGAAGAAATCCCAGTCACTTTTTCTTTTGGGACCACCGATACTAGTGTATTCCACCGGTGATATGCCGTGTCCCATGAAGAAGGATATAGCACACTTCAGGCATTCATCGGAGTACAAGATAGCTCATCAAGTACCCGAATAGTGTTATCTAGCCACATTTCGGCTCTCTGCGTCATCATCATCATTGGCTTTAAATTCTTCGCCCCAAATTTTCAAATTTTATCAATGGGGCCTACTAGATCTCATCGGATCTATCATCGAAGTCTTTGAAGGAATTGGAGTTGGATTATTCGGGGTGGAGGTTGGTGTACAAACGGGTTATTTTGAATAAATTGGGCAAACCACTCATTCATCATCTGATAAAAGGGCTCGTTTAGTCTCTCCTTCGTGGCTACCCGAAACAGGTCGAGAGTCTCCCGGCGCTGATCCGTGTGCACGGTCAGCGCTACACTCTCTACATCATCAGCTACGGCTCTTTCAGGATCGGTATCCATTTACTATATAAAACAAAGTTCAGGCTGTCAGAAGTCACCACACTATCAATATATGATAAAGGCATGTATAGCTAGACTCACACGCGCTACGGTAGTCCTAGAATCGACTAAACCGTAAGCTCTGATACCAATCAAATGTAACACCCCTTACCCGAAACCCTTTGCCGGAATCGAGTACGTGGCATTACTAGACTTGACTATTAACTCGGGGTGTAAAATTTTAAAGCTGTCTAACTGAGTCACGCTGACAAAATCGATCATAACTCGAGTTACAAAACTCGAAATTTAGATCCGTAAATTTTCCTTGAAACTAGACTCATATAAATTTTCACCAGAATTTTTCCAGAATTTTTCTTGTGGCAAATTAGTACAGTTTATTCATTAAAGTTAGCCTTATTACACTGCTTGACAATTCTGACCTGTCTCTACAAAAATACAATTATCTCGTTGCAAAAATTTCCTATAATGTTATTGTTTATACCAATGAAAAATAGACTCATTAAGGGTTCTACACATATAAACCATGCTTCTTAATTATTTTGTACAATTTTTGAAAATTTTTCCAAAACAGAACAGTGACTCACGAATTCATTCAGAGCAGGTCTCACTAAAACTTAATTATCTCATAATATATAAATCTTTTGCCTACTCTGTTTCTTTCATGTAAAACTAGACACAACAAGGTTTAATTTCATATTTCATTCACCTTCTAATTCAAGGTATCCTATTTTTGGTGATTTTTCAAAATCACACCATTTCTGTTACTACAAGCTGTTTCGTTACAATTCATGAAAAACTAACTTCTAACCGAACATGTCCATATACCTAATTCAAGGATACATTTCGTGTACATACAATTTCTTATCAAAAACGATTAAACTTCAACTAAGAATGCATAAACATTGCCAATATAAACCAACGTACATATCAAAAACACAACAGCATATTTAACCAAAAAAAATTTAGCCATATTCGCATGGCTATTATATACAAGAACCTTAAAATTTCATCAAGACAAAGACCAAGTCCTTCCTATACATGCCTTCATTTAAAACCAAAATAAAAGAGTACCCAAAATGTAGATTGATAGTGTGAGCGACTTTCCGAACGATCCCGACGAGCTTGTAGCTTGCACCTAATCTAAAAAAAAAACAGAGAAACACTTCACACGATAAACTTACTAGCTTAGTAAGTTCTAATTTCATAAAAAAAAAATATAACGTTTAAAAATCAACGATTTAATTACTACAATTCAACTTGTAGGCTTATACTCGTATTTATTTTCAAACTTTAATTTCATACCCATATAAGCAAGTATGAATTCGTAAGAAAAATATCTCTTTACCCACATGTTCATAATCGAATTACTTATTTATATTCAAATCTTTCGAAACCCAAAATATCATCATGTAATCATAGGTACAACATTTATACACTTAAATGTCAATTACTATACCATGGCATCAATTACACTACCACTCATGTGGCGAATACCTGATCATGTATCCACATACTAAAAGACCAAGATACAACATCATGTAATTCATTAGTAAAGCCGAGAACACATATATTAGAACCATATATATATATATATTCGACACTCGTAACGCATGCCAGTTGTAACAAATCACTGATTTACCTTGTCTTATATAAGTAAGAAGTTCATTCCTACTTTACATACTCACCTGAGCAGTTAACTTGATAAGTTTGCTTTAATTTGCCTTGAACACAAATTTCAATTTCTATTTCATAAAATACATCAGGCATTAAGCACGCTGAGCATAAAAGCCCGATAAGAATCAGGCACAAGGCACGCTAGGCATAAAAGCCCGAATAGAATCACGGCACAAAGCTCGCTAGGCATGAAAGCCCGAATAGAATCAGGCACAAAGCACGCTAGGCATGAAAGCCGAATAGAATCAGGCACAAGGCCACGCTAGGAATGAAAGCCGAATAGAATCAGGCACAAGGCACGCTAGGCATGAAAGCCCGAATAGAATCACCGGCACAAGGCATTGAACCATCAAAACCATTTTATCACTATACGATCTAACAATTCCCCATCACATACTCAACAAAATCACCAACCTAACATACCAATATACATTCGGCCATGGTGAAAAAGAATGCTAAAATTCCTCAATTTTTAATATTCAAGATAACCATAATTAATTCTTTAACATGATTTAACTAAAGGACTTACCTCGGTTGTCAATAGTCCGTGCGAATCGGCTATTCGAGAACCTTCGTCTTTCCCCGGTCTAATTCCGTTTTTCTTTGCTCTTGATCTAAAACACATTAAAATTTAGCTCATTTAATTGCATTTCATCTCAATTTAGTCCCAAAACACACCATTGGGCAATTTACCATTTTGCCCCTAATGTTTTCCATTTTTACAATTTGGTCCAATTTACACAAAACACAAAATATGCCAAATTTTCCAACACTATAGCTTGGCCGAATATCCCCATAGCCATATGTGTCCATGCATGCCATTTATTTTATGTTTTAGTCCTTCAAACTTTTATTTTTTCAAATAAATCCCTAGCATCCAATTTCATCACAATTTCAAATTCAAAAAGGATGATTTAACATATACTAATTGAAATCTACTATCAAACATTTCAAGTCATGCATATACAACCATAGCCGAATTTAATGTGCCAAAATCTCAAAAATTTCTACATGGGTTGTATAGGATTCAAAGCAACCATTCCAAAAATGCAAAAATTATCAAGAACTAAGCAAAATACATACCCCTAATTAAGCCCCAAAGTGCCGAAATTTCAAGCTCCAACAATGGAGTTTCTTCTTCAAACTTTCAGCCAAGAAGATGAGCAAGATAAGTTTCTCTTTCTTCCCACTTGTTTTTATTATTTTATGCTAAAACAAGCATATATTTTAACATTTTATTAACACACTAATATAACATATAATCATACTAAAATAACATCAAATTTTGTGATTAAAAAGGCCCATTGCCGTCCCTCTTTATAGCACATGGGCTAATTGCCCTTTTAGTACACCCACTTAAAAAGCCACAATCAAATTAGTACCTTTCACTTTGTACGTTAACTTTTATACTTTTCTCGATTAAATCCTTTTTATCAAATTAAGTACTTAAACGATAAAATTTTTCTACGAAACTTTCACACATTTTCATTCACATATAATAGACATGAAATAAATTATTAGAACATTTCTCGGGCTTGGATTCGTGGTCCCAAAACCACCGTTCCGATTTGGGTCAAATTTGGTCTGTTATAGGAGTAATCTAATAGAGATCGTAGGAAGCAATTTACGGTTTCAAAAACTCCAGCTATGTTAGTGGCAAGTGTGGAACAAACCTGAATGTGGACGATGTGAAAAATGACATTTTGGAGAGTGTAGACTGAACGATAAAGCCTGTTTTAGATGTGGTTCGCACGAACACTTCATTCAAGATTGTCCTGAGTTAGATGAGAAAGATAAATCTCAGAGTGCAAGACAAAGTAACACGACTGTGAGAGGAATACCATTTCGTAATGTTGGAAATGTGAGTGGTGGTAGAGGTGCGACATGAGATACTGCTGTGAGATCCGAGGCCAGAGCACCTGCTAGAGCCTACGCTATTCACGCTCGCAAAGAAACGTCATCTCTAGATATTATCACTGGTACTTTCACTCTCTATGATACTAATGTGATTGCATTGATATATCCAGGATCAACTCATTCTTATATATGTATAAAATTAGTATCTAGTAAGACTTTGCCTGTAAAGTCTACTGAATTTGTGATTAGAGTATCGAACCCCTTAGGCAAATGTGTTTTGGTTGACAAAGTCTGCAAGAATTACCCGTTAATGAATTGAAATTTCTGTTTCTAATCTAATGTTGTTGCCATTCAATAAATTTGATGTGATTTTGGGTATGGATTGGCTAATGATGCATGATGCTGTAGTGAATTGTAGACGAAAGACAATTGAACTGAAATGTCAGAATAATGAGACTATTAGAATTGAATTTGATGATCTGAATAGTTTTCTAGTTGTGATCTCGTCTATGTTAGCTCAAAGATTTGTGAGAAAGGGGTGTGAAGCTTATCTTGCCTATGTACTTGATACGAAAGTGACAAAAACAAAGATTGAATTAGTAAAAGTTGTGTGCGAGTATCCAGATGTATTTCCTGAAGAGTTACCGGGTTTACCACCTATCAGAGAGGTTGAGTTTGGTATTGAACTAGTACCGGGAACAATGCCGATATCGATAGCTCTGTACAGAATGGCTCCGATAGAGTTAAAAGAATTGAAAGCTCAGTTGCAAGAGTTGACAAATAAAGGTTTTACTAGACTGAGGTTCTCCCCCTGTGGTGCACCGGGGTTATTTGTGAAAAAGAAAGATGGCACGATGAGAATGTGTACAGACTATTGACAGCTCAACAAAGTGGCGATCAAGAATAAATACCCTTTGCCTCGATTGATCAGTTAAAAGGGGCAACAGTGTTTTCAAAAATTGATTTGAGATCGGGTTATTACCAGTTGCGAGTTAAAGACTCAAATGTGCCAAAGGCTGCATTTAGAACAAGGTACGGAGACTATGAATTTCTTGTTATGCCTTTCGGACTAACAAATGAACCTGTTGTTTTTATGGACTTGATGAACCGGATTTTTAGGCAATACTTAGACCGATTCGTAGTTGTATTTATTGATGACATTTTGATTTACTCTCGTAATGAATTTGAGCATGCCGAGCATTTGAGAATCGTGTTACAAACTTTGAGAGATAAACAGTTCTTTGCAAAGTTCAACAAATTTGAGTTTTGGCTACGAGAGGTTGGTTTTCTAGGACATATAGTTTCAGCCGAGGGTATCCGAGTTGACCCGAGCAAAATTTCTTGGATTATAGATTGGAAGCCTCCGAGAAATGTATCCGAAGTCCGTAGTTTCTAGGACTAGCCGGCTATTATAGACGATTTGTGAAAGGCTTCTAGATGATTGCGACTCCGGTGACAGATTGCTTCAAAAAGATGTTAAATTTGAGTGGTCAGAAAAGTGTCAGCAGAGCTTCGAGTAGTTGAAAGCATTACTGACAGAGGCACCAGTGTTAGTTCAGCCTGAGTCGGGTAAAGAATTTGTAGTTTTCAGTGATGCATCGTTAAATGGCCTAGGTTGTGTTTTGATGCAGGAAGGCAAAGTTGTAGATTATTCCTCGAGACAGTCGAAGCTGCACGAAAAGAATTATCCGACGCACGATCTAGAGTTAGCCGCGATAGTGTTTGCATTGAAAATTTGGCGTCATTACCTGTTTGGTGAGAAATGCCATATTTATACCGACCACAAAAGCTTGAAATATTTGATGACTTAGAAAGATTTGAATTTGCGACAACGGAGATTGCATGAATTGCTAAAAGATTATGAATTAGTAATTGATTATCATCCAGGGAAAGCGAACGTAGTTGCTAATGCTTTGAACCGAAAGTCCTTATTTGCTTTACGTGCTTTGAACACACAATTAGCTTTCTCTAACGACGGTTCGATAGTAGCCGAATTGAAAGCGAGACCATTATTTCTACAGCAGATTTATGAGGCTCAAAAATTTGATAATGAATTGCAAGCAAAATGAGCTCAGTGTGAGTCGACTTCTGATTCAAAGTTTTGAATAGGGCCTGATGACTGTATGATGTTTCGTGATAGAATATGTGTACCAAGAAATTTTGAGCTCATTCAGAAGATTCTAAACGAAGCACACAGTAGTTGTTTATCAATACATCCAGGAAGCACGAAAATGTATAACGATTTGAAACAATTTTATTAGTGGCATGGCATGAAACGAGATATCTCAGAATTTGTTTCAAAATGTTTGATTTGTAAGTAAGTCAAAGCTGAGCATCAAGTGTCGTCAGGTTTATTACAGCCTATTATGATTCCTGAGTGGAAGTGGGATAGAGTAACAATGGATTTCATCTCGGGGTTGCCCTTATCTCTGAAAAAGAAAAATGCGATCTGGGTTGTTGTTGACAGATTGACAAAATCAGCTCATTTCATTTCGGTACGTACAGATTTCTTGCTTGATAAATTAGCTGATTTGTATATTTCCGAAATTGTGAGATCACATGGTGTTCCCCTATCTATTGTTTCGGATAGAGATCCAAGATTTACTTCGTGACTTTAGAAACAATTGCAAGAAGCTTTGGTTTCAAAGTTGCATTTTAGCACTACGTTTCACCCGCAAACGGATGGTCAATCCGAACGAGTTATTCAGATACTTGAGGATATGTTGCATTGTTGCATTCTTGAGTTTGAAGGTAGTTGGGAGAAATATCTACCACTGATTGAATTTACTTACAATAATAGCTTCCAATCGAGTATAAAGATGGCACTGTACAAAGCTCTATACGGTCGTAAATGTAGAACACCGTTGTACTAGACTGAGCTTAGCGAAAATAGGATTCACGGGGTTGATCTGATCAAAGAGACTGAAGAAAAAGTGAAAGTAATTCGCGATAGTTTGAAAGCAGCTTCGGATCGATAGAAATCGTACGCAGATTTGAAATGGAAAGATATTGAGTTCCAGATCGAGGATAAAGTATTTTTGAAGGTGTCGCCGTGGAAAAAGATATTGCGTTTTGGTCAGAAAGGGAAATTGAGTCCGTGATTCATTGGACCGTATGAGATTACTGAGAGAGTTGGGCTAGTGGCATATCGACTATCTTTACCATTTGAGTTAGAGAAAATACATAATGTGTTTCATGTGTCAATGCTTCAAAGATACCGATCCGATCCTTCACATGTTATTTCCCCGACCGAGGTTCAAATTCAGTCTGATATGTCATATGTTGAAGAACCGATTTGAATTTTAGCTCGTGAGATCAAAGAGCTGAGAAATAAGAGAATTGCATTAGTAAAGGTATTATGGAATCGACACGAGGTTGAAGAAGCTACATGGGAACTCGAGGATGCTATGAGAAAAAAATACCCGAACCTATTCACTGGTAAGGTTTTCGGAGACGAAAATCCCTAAGGAGGGAGAGTTGTAATAGCCCGGTTTTAGCTAAATCAGAATAGTGGTTTTGAAACCACAAATCCGATGTCAAAAAATTATTTTAATATTATTTTCGGTATTTACAACATGTTATTTGATATGTGTGAAAATTTCGTGAGCTAATTTTATCGTTTAATTTCCCAATTTGAGAAAAAGGACTAAATCGTGTAAAGCATAAAACGTGAGTTCTAATAGCTAAAGGTATTAAATATCTATGGAATATTAAATTAGAGGTCCTTATGTTGTAGTTAGACCATAATTAAATTGAGTGGACATTAATGGGCATAATATCATGAAATTTGGTGGTTTTTATTTAAGGTTAATATTTGTATTTGATAAATAATGTTATTATTAATAAAACAAATTTAATTAAAGCTTCATTTTCCATCTTCATGCACCGAAAAAGAACAAGAAGAAAAATACGGTTCTTCATTCGGCTAAGAGTAATTCAAGCAATTAGGTATGTTTTGAGCTCAGTTTTTGATGATTTTTACATTTTTGAGATCGTTGCTTCGTATTCTAACTAGCCCGTAGCTTTAATTTCAAAACTGTTAAAGATTTTGAGAGTTGCCATTGTTGAATCTATGTGTTCTTTGATGTTTAAGGTTGAAATATGAAAGCTTGATGATAGTTTTACATGTTTTGTTAAGTGATTTTTGATGAAAATGCATAATAGGGATTAAATTATGAAATGTGCAATTTGTGTGGATGAAATGTGAAATAAATGAAAGTTTTGGGCTGCTAGGGACCTATATGTAATTCGGCCAAGCATGGGTTTTGTTGAATTGTGCAAATTTTGTGTATTTGTGAAATAGGGACTAAATTGATTAAATGCAAAAGTTTAGGGGCTAAAGTGTAAAAATGCCCAAATGTGTATTTTTGGATTAATTGAATGAGTAGATGAATAAATAAGTTAATTTTGAATTCATATAGATCAAGAAAGAAGGAATTCGGACTTAGACCGGGGAAAAAACAAAGTAAATGAATAGTCGATCCGTTTTGTCATTTTCGTATACGAGGTAAGTTAGTATAATTGAACTTAATTGTGCATTTGTTTAATTGGTTGATAGAATTGAGATTGTATGTATTCTATTCGTTAAATTTGGAGATACTGAATTTAAATGTACGGTTTAAGCATACGAGTTACTGAATAAGACCATAGTTGGGCTATGGCAAATCGGATAATAAGACCATAACCGGGTTACGGCATGTGAATGTAAGACCATGACAGGGCCTTGGCAATGTATGTGTAAGACCATAGTTGGACTATGGCATCAGAAAATTGATGTACTTATATCGTAAGCATTTATAAACTCGAAGTGATTTGATAAGCGAATTGGTGAGAATAGATATGTATCAGTAAAGGTATGTACAAAAAACTGTTCGAATGATGAATTATAAGAAAATGAGAACTTATGAGTTGCTTTGTAGTTAAACTTTATTTTATCTCATTGATTGAGGTTTTAATTGCAAATTATGTATCTATTTGGAAGTGTTAATGAATGATGTTGATTATTTCATATATACATACGAACTTACTAAGCTTTATAGCTTACTTTGTTTATTTTCTTCTATGTTTTATACTAAAATGAAGCTAGCTCAAAACCGGGGATCGTCAGGAACTTCATCTTACTATCGGACATCTATTTTGGTACTTTTGAGTTGTGTATATATGGTATATGGCATGTATAGGCTTGAGTCATTTTGAGATGTTTAATGAACATGTATTTTGGGCCATTTAAGTTGGCTTGTGTTGATGATTTGGTTAATGTATAAACATGAGTGAATGGCTTTGTTTTAAATTAGGTAAATTGACCTATAATGAATGAATGAGGTTGAATTGATAATGCATATTTGGAATGGTTTTATTGAATGAATCATATATGTGAATTATGTCTAATAAAGCAAGATGAGTTGATAGGTATTTGAATAGGTAAATGGCATTGAATTGAGTATTGAAATGGTTGAAATGGATATAGTATCATTGTGTATTGGTTGATGACTTTTGGCTGCATATTTGTGTCTTAAATTGGTACCAATTGAGCTTATGTAGGTATGTGCAAAATGGGTGGCAAAATGGCTTGGTAAATAGCCTATTTTTGTCCATACGGGCAGAGATACGGGCGTGTGTCTCAGCCGTGTGTGACACACGATCATGTTACACGGTCGTGTGTCCCCTGGTTTTGAAATTGAATTGAAGTCAGTATGCTCCACACGGTCTCACACACAGGCGTGTGATTGGCCGTGTGGTACAAGTCAGTATACCCCTTAATTGGCACACGGCCTATCACACGAACGTGTGACTTGGCCGTGTTGCATAAGTCAGTATACCCTACAGGTTTGGCACGGCCTGGCACACGGGCGTGTGTGGCCATTTCGAAGGGCACACGGGCTAGACACTCGGGCGTGTGGTTGGCCGTGTGACCTAAGTCAGTACGTATGCACTGTTTCCACACGGCCTGTGGCACGGGCGTGTCTGGACCCGTGTAAGGCACGCGGTCTATTCACACGGACGTGTGACCCCTGTATGATTGAAAATTTTTCTAAGTTTCCAAAATTTTCATATGTGTTCGGTTTAGTCTCGAACCACTTCTAAAGCATGTTTAAGGTCACGTAGGCCCTTAGAAGGGACGATATGTTTGTGATTAAATGGTATTTGAGTATGAAAGCATAAATGTATGAGTTATGTATGTTAAATGATGTGTATTGATCGGTAATACCTCGTAACCCTTCCGACGATAGATACGGGTTAGGGGTGTTACAGGAAAGGGGAAAAAGAGGATTTCAGGAAGATGAGGATTAATATTCAAGAGTTAATCTAGTAGGATTTTAGTTTTAGGAGTAGATGAATTGAATTTTTTTTTAGGAATTTGTATTTTTCAATAATAAATTGAATAGTTATTTTAGGGATTGTATTAATTACTTTAGGGATGATGTAAATCTGTTTCTAGGATTAAGGATATATAAAAATAATAATTTTGTAGTTTATTCAAATTTGTTAGAAACCCAACACAAAAGAGACACAAACAATTCAAGCTTTACACGATCAAAGAAGGAAACACCCACCATTAGTAGTTGGAGCAATCACAACAAATCGAGTAACTTGTTTCCTTATCTTTTTAAGGGTTACACATTGAGGACGATGTGTCAACTAAAGTGTGGGGGTAGCATAGAAAATTTGTTTTGTTTTCAATATTTAAATTTTTCTTTGATTTATCTGGTCTTTTGTGTGCTTGAGCTTGTAGAAATACAATTGATTTGTTAGGAGCATATACATAGGTTGCTTATGTTTATGAATAAATTTAGCATGATTATAGGAGATTAAATTTTTTATTATTAGGTATTAATATAATAGGTATTAAGCAATCAATTGTACCAAATGTTATAGAAATTACAAGGAAACGAGCATGCTAGTACGAATGATAAATGGTTGAATTTGTATTTGTTTGGTTAATTAATTTTTTGCATGAGGAGATATTTAGAGATGACCTAAGGCATTGTTTGGAACACATCCAGAGCCAAAAAACCAACCTATTAATGTTCACCTTTAGGACCGATATTCTGAGCCTATTGACACTTCTTGATGAACCTCATTACAAACCTCGAGCCTAAAAATGTTAATTTGCATTTTCCGTTTTTCTTTGGTCCTGTACTGCACGACTATAGATGTCTGGCCATACGTATTGAAGGTTAAGTAGATACATCATGGTGAAGTTTGTAAAAATAGAGTGACATAAGAAATATTGGCGTGATATAGGAACTATGAGTGAGCCTAAGGTGCAAAAAAAAAATTCCAAAAATAAAATTATTACAAGTAGAAAAAGTCTCAAATAGCAAAAAAAAAAAAAAGCATTCATGAGTGAGATGTATTGGAAAAGAGAAAAGTTTCAAAGTCATAAAAGAAAGAAAAAACTTGTTCATTAGTGCACAAAAACTCGTAAGGCTAGTCGTAGTTACTATGTCATGCTATGACTTCCTATATATGGAGAGACAAGGAAGGTGAGAGAAGGAGAAATAAGGCGATGAGTAGGTAAGGGTCACTAAGGGGGAAAGATAGGGATCAATACAATGTGTCAAACTACTTTCGTGTTTGTAACCCTTTTGATGCTTACTATTTTTTAATTCCATACCTGTCCTAAGCCTCAGAACGTTACAAGCCGAAAATACCTATGTGACCTAAATATCCTTATACATGAATGGACATCATACTAAACATATGCATAAATGACTATTTGTATTCTGCTCGGATAATCGAAGTACCTGTATGATTTGTTGATGGACCCCTACAAGGGAGACCCTTAACGCTTGTTTATTTTGTAACATACTGAACTTAGATGTTTGCAATCAAAACTTGTAAGTCAATTACTCATCGTGTTAAAGTTGTTAGTAAGCCTGAAATGCCTAAGTCATATGCTCTAAAGTCAATGCTTGTATCATACATGCTCAAGGGTCATTATTTTTTATTTGTCACTTATGTTTATGTTTCTTGAGGACAAGTAATGACTTAAGTGTGGGGGAGTTTGATCTGTCGTAATTCGGAGTAGCAAATTAAACTAGTTTTCACATTTAAGGAGCTTGAATACAAGCATTTTCATTATGTTTTTGTTATGTTTTCTTAGTTTTATTTACATTTAATAAAATGTGCAAATTAAGTCTTTTATTGAACCTTAGGTGCCGACTAAGGCCTAAGCGAGAGCTAACTCACTTTGTGAGTCTGCAAGTGTAACAGTCCAGTTTAGACCCTAGTCGAAACAGTGGTTTTGAGACCACAAGTCTGAGTTAAAATAATATTTTAATATTATTTTCTGTGCCTATAGTATGTGTTTAATCATGTGTTAAGGTTCCGTAAGTTAATTTGATCATTTGTGTGTTTAAATTGAGAAAAAGATTAAATTGCATTAAATGCAATATTTGCAAGTTATTTGTTAAAGCACCTATGTGTAGTGGCTTTTAAGGATGGAGGCCTTATGAGGCAATTAGACCACTAATTAGTTAGTGGATGGTTAAAAGACATTGATGGCCTTATATATATATATGTTATATATGTTTTATTATAAGGATAATTTTGTAATTAGGTAATTATCATGATAATAAACAAAATAAACAATTGAAAGGTGATAGTTATCATCTTATTTTAGCCGAAAATTAGCAAAAAAAAGAAAGGAATAAGCCAAGCTAGGTTTCGGCCACACACAAGCAAAATTAAGGTATGTTTTGACTTTGGATTTTGATGATTTTTATGTTTTTGAGATTGTTGCTTAATCTATTATCAAGCCCATGTTGTAATTTGAAGAATTGATGATGTTTATGAGATGTACCATTGATGAAATGGTGAGTTTTTTGATGATTTTAGGTGTTAAATGGAAGATATGTGTTTAATGAACATATTTTGTTCTTGAATTTTTGATGAATTTAGCTAATTTGGATTAAATTGAAAGAATAATACTTTGAGGGACTAAATTGTGAAATAAATGAAATGTGTGGACTTGTACGAGCATGGGTGACATTCGGCTAAGCATGAGTATTATGAAATTTGGTGTATTTTGTGATTTTATGAAATGAGGACTAAAATGTCAAAATATGTAAATGTGAGGGCTAATTTGCAAATTTCACTTGAATATGTGTTTTTGTATTAAATTGAATGAGTTAGTGAATAAAAGGGTTAAATTTGAATATGTATAGATCAAGAACCGAAGAAAATGGACTTAGACCGTGGGAAATCGAAAGTAATCGGGTAGCCGAATCCGTTTCCGTTAAACCGAACTCGAGGTAAGTCGATATACAAATAAATGTATTGTATTGAATTATGTATGTTCTTATGACTATCGATAATGATGAATGTATATGAGATGATGTGTATATGAATTCCGAGATGGAATCGACATAGTGTCAATGTCCGAGAAGTCCCGTTTGAATATAGGAATAGATAGGATAGTATATGTCATGACATAGGTGTCCGTTCTGTGATATCATATAAGACCACGTCTGGGACATTGGCTTTGATTCGAGATTTTGTGTTAGACCACGTCAGGGACGTTGGCATCGATATGAGAGTTACGTGTAAGGCCATGTCTGGGACATTGGCATCGTATTGATTCGTGTAAGTCCCTGTCTAGGATAGTGGCATTGATCTCTGGTTACATGTAAGACCACGTCTGGGACGTTGGCATTGTATGACTATTTCGAGCACTCTGAGTATCTTATTTAATTCCGAATGATTCAACCGGCAAATCCGAGATACGAGCGACTACGTGATTTGTATATCCGTTTCAGGTACGTTTGATATGTACACTAAGTGTGTATGAAAGGTAAGTATCTATATGAAATTACTAAGATGATTATGTATATGGAAATGATGAGATTATATATGAAGATATGCTTGAATGAGCCATGTGTATATATGTTATTTGAGTTGAAGAATATGGTAAGATATGGCTAAGCAAATGAGCCAAAGAATATAAGTGATGAATTTGTTATGAGAATCAATGATGTTATTGTATCAAAATTGTTATATGAATTTTATGCTAAGTTTATTTGTATATGGCTTACTAAGCTTTTGAAAGCTTACTCTGTGTGTGTTTGCTCTGTTTTATAGATCATCAAAGCTACTGAAGGCCTGGGAACCGTCGAGGATCATCACCACACTACTCAAACTCATTTTGGTACCTTTTGGAAATGTATATACTAAGTATGGCATGTATAGACTAGTTATTTGGTATATGTTTGAGATGTAAATAGCCATGTGATTTGGCTAGTTAAATGTTGGTAATGTGCATGAGTGAATATGGTATTTGGTGCATGTTTTGGTATGGCCTGATGGAAATGAAATAGCCTTATGAATGTTAAGCTTAGGGATGAATTGATGCCTTAGTGATTTAATGAGGTTATGGTTGAATTATACTTTGATTTACATGGGAGTTGTTTGTACAAATTAGCATGTTTAGAAATGAGATTGAATGGAATAATATGATGACCATTTGGTGTGTTTTTGGTTGCCATTTGGTTGTGGAAATAGGCTTGTTTATGCTTGTAGGCAAGACCCTAGTGTGGGTGGCATATTGGCCTTGCAAATGGCCTGTTATGCATACACGGTTGTGGCACACGGGCGTGCCTAGTGACCGTGGGATTAAGTTAGTAGCTAGCCCAAGTGTGCACGGCCATGGTACACGGACGTGCCTAGTAGCCATGTGACTAAGTTAGTATTTAGCCTAAGAGAACACGGCTATGGCACACGGGCGTGTCTGGTGGCCGTGTGGATAAGTCAGTATACAAGCTCTGTTTTGGTACGGCGAGGACACTTGGGTGTGTCTAGTAGCCGTGGGAGGCACACTGCCTGCCCACACGAGCGTGTGACCTCTGTGACTTAGAAAATTTTTAAATTTCTGAGAAATTCCATATGTGTTCGCTTAGTCCCGACCGTATTCTAAAATGTGATTAAGGTCTCGTTGATCAATAAAAAAGGACACTTTGATCGTGATTGATGAATTGTATTTATGAAATGTCTGTAAAGTCTCCGTTCTGTCCGGTAACGCCTTTAACCCTAATTCGGCGATGGATACGGGTTAGGGGTGTTACATTTGGTTTGTATCAGAGCTACGGTTTAGTTGATTCTTGGACTAACATAGCATGTCAGAGTCTAGCTATACATGCTATATATCTGAACTGTGATAGTGTGATGAATCCTGACGTGTGAAATGTAATTTTCGTATAGTAATGGATCCCAAAAGAGCCGTAGCCGACGATGTAGAAAGTAGTACCCTGCTCCCGTTCAAGGGACAGCGCCATCTGATCCGAGACCGACTACGAGCGGTCATGAGGGAGAAGCTAAACAAGCTTTCTTCTAGATGATGAGTGAGTGGTTCACTCAGTTTGTGAGAAATAATCTGACTATTTCACAACCTTCGCCCTCGCTTAATCCCCCTCAGACATCTACTATGCCTCAGAATATGAATCTGAATCTGTTGAACAAGCCTCCGGTAGATAAAATTCGTAAGTATGGGGCTGAAGAATTCAGGGCTACTAATAACGATGATGCTGAAAAAGCTGAATTCTTGTTAAAAAACACTATCCGGGTATTTGATGAGATGTCTTTGAATCCGGAAGAAAGTATTAAATGTGTTGTATCATTACTACGAGACGCGGCCTATCAGTGGTGGAAAACTCTGATTTCTGTTGTTCTGAAAGAGCGGGTCACATGAGACTTCTTTCAGAATGAGTTCCGGAAGAAATACATCAGTGAGAGATTTATTGAGCAGAAACAAAAGGAATTTCTGGATTTGAAACAGGGCCGTATGTCTGTCATTGAATACGAACAAGAGTTCGTAATATTAAGTCAATATGCTCGAGAATGTATATCATCAGAAGCGATAATGTGTAAAAGATTTGAAGATGGCCTCAACGAAAATATCCGTTTGCTAGTTGGGATTCTAGAGATAAAAGAGTTCGTTTTGCTTATTGATCGAGCGTGCAAAGCTGAGGCACTTGAGAAAGATAAATGAAAAGCCGAATCTGAAGTTAAAGATGTGAGTAAAAGATTTCCGAGCAAATCATTTCAGTCTTCTTCGAAGAAATTCAGAGATGAACATAGTCGTTCAAAGACTAATGTGGGACATTCTAGTAGAGAACGAGCTAGATCACATTTGAGTTCCAAAGCTCCGGCAACATCAATGTCAAGTGTTGGAAATGTTCGATCCGAACGATCAGAGTGTAAGCACTGTGGTAAAAGACATCTGGGAAGTTGTAGATTAAAAGATCGGGCTTGCTTCAGATGTGGATCATTAGATCATTTTATTCATGATTGCCCAAAGTCTGTTGAGCTAGAGACTGTTCAGAATCTGAGATCAGATAATGCTCCAGTGAGAGATAGACCTTCCCGAAATGTAAGAAATGTCAGTGGTAGTCAGAGAACTACGAGAGATACTGTTGCGAGACCTAAAGCTAGAGCGCCTGCCAGAGCGTATGCCATCCGAGCTCGTGAGGAAGCTTCATCTTCAGATGTTATAGCGGGTACATTTACACTTTATGATACTTCTGTGATTGCATTGTAGACATTTGTTCTACTCACTCATATGTATGCATGAATTTAGTATCCAGTAAGACTCTGCCTGTAGAGTCTACTGAGTTTGTTATAAAAGTATCAAACCCCTTAGGTAAAAGTGTCCTGGTTGACAAAGTATGCAAGAACTGTCCGTTAATGTTTCGAGATATCTGTTTCACTGCTGATTTGATGCTATTACCGTTTGATGAATTTGATATAATTCTGGGTATGGATTGGTTGACATTGCATGCTGCTGTTGTAAATTGCAAAAGAAAGATCATTGATTTGAAAGGTCAGAATGATGAGATAGTTTGGATTGAGTCTAATGAATTGAATGGATTGCCTGTTGTGATATCTCTATTGAAAGCTCAAAAATATGTCAAAAAGGGATATGAGGCATATTTTGCTTATGTAATTGATTTGAAAGTGTCTGAAAAGAAAGTTGAATCAGTGCCAGTTGTTTGTGAGTTTTCTGATGTATTCCCTGAAGAGATGCCGGGATTGCCGCCGATACGTGAAGTTGAATTTGGTATTGATATTTTGCCTGGTACGACACCTATTTCGATAGCTCCGTATAGAATGGCACCTACAGAGTTGAAATAATTGAAGTCACAGCTGCAAGAATTAACTGACAGAGGATTCGCCAGACCGAGTTTTTCACTGTGGGGTGCTCCCGTTCTGTTTGTGAAAAAGAAAGATGGCACAATGAGAATGTGTATAGATTATTGCCAGTTGAACAAGGTAGCTATAAAGAACAAATATTCGTTGCCCAGGATTGACGATTTGTTTGATCAGTGAAAAGGAGCTACTGTGTTTTCGAAGATAGATCTAAGATCGGGTTACTACCAGTTGAGAGTAAAAGATTCAGACATTCTGGAAATTGCTTTTAGAACGAGGTACGGGCATTATGGGTTTTTAGTTTTGCCTTTCGGATTAACAAATGCTCCTGCTGTTTTTATGGATTTGATGAACAAAATTTTCAGACCGTACCTAGACCGATTTGTTGTTGTATTCATTGACGATATATTGATTTATTCACAGAACGAAACTGAACATGTTAAACATTTGAGAATTATGTTGTAAACTCTGCGAGAAAAGCAATTGTATTAGAAATTCAGAAAATGTGAATTCTGGTTGCGTGAAGTCAGTTTTTTGGGACATATTGTGTCAGCCTCTGGAATACGAGTTGATCCGAGTAAGATTTCTGCTATTCTGGAATGGAAACCTCCGAAAATATGTCTAAAGTCTGTAGCTTTTTGGGACTCACTGGTTATTATCGTCGGTTTGTAAAAGGATTCTCGATGATAGCTACTCCGTTGACTAAATTGCTTCAGAAAGATGTGAGATTTGAATGGTCCGATAAATGTCAGAAGAGTTTTGATCAGTTGAAAGCCCTTTTGACTGAAGCTCTAGTTTTGGTACAGCCAGAATCAGGCAAAGAGTTTGTGATTTATAGTGATGCTTTGTTAAATGGTCTGGGATGTGTACTGATGCAAGAAGGAAAAGTTATAGCATATGCCTCGAGACAACTAAAGCCGTATGAAAAGAATTATCCGACACACTATCTTGAATTAGCTGCAATTGTGTTTGCATTAAAGATTTGGCGTCATTATTTGTTTGGTGAGAAATGTCACGTGTTTTCAGATCACAAGAGTTTGAAATATTTGATAACCCAGAAAGATTTGAATCTGCGACAAAGAAGATGGCTAGAACTATTGAAAGACTATGAGCTTGTGATAGATTATCATCTGGGTAAAGCAAATGTCGTAGCTGATGCATTGAGTCAGAAATCATTGTTTGCATTATATGCTATGAATGCTTAATTAGATCTGTCTGATGATAGTTTAGTAATAGCTGAATTGAAAGCAAAACCGTTATTTTTACAGTAAATATGTGATGCTCAGAAACTTGATAATGAGATAATAGTGAAATGAGTTCAGTGTGATTCAAATTCTGATTCTGAATTTCGGGTTGATGCTGACGATTGTTTGAGATTTTGATATCGTATTTGTGTTCCAAGAAAATCTGAGCTATTACAGCTGATATTAAATGAAGCGCATAACAGTCGTCTATCTGTTCATCCGGGCAGTACAAAGATGTATCATGATTTGAAGCAACATTATTGGTGGTCTGGTATGAAACCAGACATATCTAACTTTGTGTCAAAATGTTTAATCTGTCAGCAAGTTAAGGCTAAACATCAGGTTCCATCCAGTTTGTTACAACCGATTCTGATTCCCGAGTGGAAATGGGATAGAGTGACAATGGACTTTGTTTCTGGTTTGCCTTTGACTCCGAGAAAGAAAGATGCGATTTGGGTCGTAGTTGATCATTTGACGAAATCCGCCCATTTTATTCCGGTACGATCTGATTTCTCACTTGAAAAGTTAGCCGAGCTTTACATTTCAGATATTGTGAGATTGCACGGAGTGCCACTATCCATTGTGTCAGATAGAGTTCCGAGGTTTACATCTCGATTCTGGAAGAAATTGTAAGAAGCTTTAGGCAAGAAATTACATTTCAGTACCGCTTTTCATCCGCAAACGGATGTCCAATCTGAACGGATTATTCAGATTCTTGAGGATATGTTGAGATGTTGCATCCTTGAATTTGATGGTACGTGGGAACAGTACTTACCACTGATTGAATTTGCATATAACAACAGTTTTCAGTCAAGCATTAAAATGGCACCTTATGAAGCTTTGTACGGACGCAAATGTCGTACACCTCTGTATTGGATCGAGCTCAGTGAAAGTAAATTACACGGGGTTGATTTAATAAAAGACACTGAACAGAAAGTAAAAGTGATCCGAGATAGTTTGAAAGCAATGTCTAATCGTCAGAAGTCCTATGCGGACTTGAAACAAAAAGATATTTAGTTTGAGATCGGTGACAAAGTGTTTTTGAAAGTGTCTCCGTGGAAGAAAGTACTTCGATTCGGACCTAAAAGTAAATTGAGTCCCAGGTTCATCGGGCCGTATGAAATCATTGAGCGTGTTGGACCTGTTGCGTACAGATTATTGTTACCCTCCGAGTTAGAAAAGATACAAAATTTATTTCATGTTTCGATGCTCCGTCGATACAGATCTGATCCGTCACATGTGATTGCTCCGTCTGATATTGAAATGCAATCTGATATGACTTATGAAGAAAAACTGATCCGTATCCTAGCTCGTGAGGTGAAAGAATTCAGAAACAAGAAAATTTAGTTAGTGAAAGTATTGTGACGTCGACATGGAATAGAAGAGGAAATATGGGAGCCTGAAGATTCAATGAGGCAGCAATATCTGAATCTGTTTAACAGTAAGATTTTTGGGGACGAAAATCCTTATGAGGGAAATTGTAATAGTCCGGTCTAGACCCTAGTCGGAACAGTGGTTTTGGGACCACAAATCTGAGTTAAAATAATATTTTAATATTATTTTCTATGCCTTTAGTATGTGTTTAATCATGTGTTAAGGTTCCGTAAGTTAATTTGATCATTTGTGTGTTTAAATTGAGAAAAGGATTAAATTGCATTAAAAGCAATATTTTCAAGCTATTTGTTAAAGCACATATGTGTAGTGGCTTTTAAGGATGGAGGCCTTATGAGGCAATTGGACCACTAATTAGTTAGTGGATGGTTAAAAGACATTGATGGCCTTATATATATGTTATATATGTTTTATTATAAGGATAATTTTGTAATTAGGTAATTATCATGATAATAAACAAAATAAACAATTGAAAGGTGATAGTTATCATCTTATTTTAGCCGAAAATTAGCAAAGAAAAGAAAGGAATAAGCCAAGCTAGGTTTCGGCCACACACAAGCAAAATTAAGGTATGTTTTGACTTTGGATTTTGATGATTTTTATGTTTTTGAGATTGTTGCTTAATCTACTATCAAGCCCATGATGTAATTTGAAGAATTGATGATGTTTATGAGATGTACCATTGATGAAATGGTGAGTTTTGTGATGAGTTTAGGTGTTAAATGGAAGATATGTGTTTAATGAACATATTTTGTTCTTGAATTTTTGATGAATTCAGCTAATTTTGATTAAATTGAAAGAATAATACTTTGAGGGACTAAATTGTGAAATAAATGAAATGTGTGGACTTGTATGAGCATGGGTGACATTCGGCTAAGCATGAGTATTATGAAATTTGGTGTATTTTGTGATTTTGTGAAATGAGGACTAAAATGTCAAAATGTATAAATGTGAGGGCTAATTTGCAAATTTCCCTAAATATGTGTTTTTGGATTAAATTGAATGAGTTAGTGAATAAAAGGGTTAAATTTGAATATGTATAGATCAAGAACCGAAGAAAACGGACTTAGACAGCGGGAAATCGAAAGTAATCGGGTAGCTGAATTCGTTTCCGTTAAACCGAAGTCGAGGTAAGTCGATATACAAATAAATGTATTGTATTGAATTATGTATGTTCTTATGACTATCGATAATGATGAATGTATATGAGATGATGTATATATGAATTTCGAGATGGAATCGACATAGTGTCAATTTCGAGAAGTCCCGTTTGAATCTAGGAATAGATAGGATAGTATATGTCATGACATAGGTGTCCGTTCTGTGATATCATATAAGACCACGTCTGGGACGTTGGATTTGATTCGATATTTTGTGTAAGACCACGTCAGGGACGTTGGCATTGATATGAGAGTTACGTGTAAGACCATGTCTGGGACATTGGCATCGTATTGATTCGTGTAAAACCCTGTCTGGGACAGTGGCATCGATCTCTGGTTACATGTAAGACCACGTCTGGGACGTTGGTATTGTAGGACTATTCCGAGCACTCTGAGTATCCTATTTAATTCCGAATGATTCAATGGGCAAATTGGAGATACGAATGACTATGTGATTTGTATATCCGTTTCAGGTACGTTTGATATGTACACTAAGTGTGTATGAAAGGTAAGTATCTATATGAACTTACTAAGATGATTATGTATATGGAAATGATGAGATTATATATGAAGATATGCTTGAATGAGCCATGTGTATATATGTTATTTGAGTTGAAGAATATGGTAAGATATGGCTAAGTAAATGAGCCAAAGAATATATGTGATGAATTTGTTATGAGAATCAATGATGTTATTGTATCAAATTGGTTATATGCATTTTATGCTAAGTTTATTTGTATATGGCTTACTAAGCTTTTGAAAGCTTACTCTGTGTGTGTTTGCTCTGTTTTATAGATCATCAAAGCTACTGAAGGCCCGGGAACCGTCGAGGATCATCATCACACTACTCAAACTCATTTTGGCATCTTTTGGAAATGTATATACTAAGTAGGGCATGTATAGACTAGTTATTTGGTATATGTTTGAGATGTAAATAGCCATGTGATTTGGCTAGTTAAATGTTGGTAATGTGCATGAGTGAATATGGTATTTGGTGCATGTTTTGGTATGGCTTGATGGAAAAGAAATAGCCTTATGAATGGTAAGCTTATGGATGAATTGATGCCTTAGTGATTTAATGAGGTTATGGTTGAATTATACTTGGATTTACATGGGAGTTGATTGTACAAATTAGCATGTTTAGAAATGAGATTGAATGGAATAATATGATGACCATTTGGTGAGTTTTTGGTTGCCATTTAATTGTGGAAATAGGCTTGTTTATACTTGTAGGCATGACCCTAGTGTGGGTGGCATATTGGCCTTGCAAATGGCCGGTTATGCATACACGGTTGTGGCACACGGGCGTGCCTATTGACCGTGGGATTAAGTCAGTAGCTAGCCCAAGTGTGCACGGCCACGGTACATGGACGTGCCTAGTAGCCATGTGAATAAGTTAGTATTTAGCCTAAGAAAACACGGCTATGGCACACGAGCGTGTCTTGTGGCCGTGTGGATAAGTCAGTATACAAGCTCTGTTTTGGCACGGCCAGGACAGATGGGTGTGTCTAGTAGCCGTGGGAGGCACACGGCCTACCCACACGGGTGTGTGACCTCTGTGACTTAGAAAAGTTTTAAAGTTCCGAGAAATTCAATATGTGTTCGATTAGTCCCGACCTTATTCTAAAATGTGATTAAGGTCTCGTTGATCTATAAAATGGGACACTTTGATCGTGATTGATGAATTGTATTTATGAAATGTCTGTAAAGTCTCTGTTCTGTCCGGTAACGCCTTTAACCCTAATTCGATGACGGATACGGGTTAGGGGTGTTACATTTGGTTGGTATCAGAGCTACGGTTTAGTCGATTCTCAGACTAACGTAGCATGTCAGAGTCTAGCTATACATGCCATATATCTGAACTGTGATAGTGTGATGAATCCTGACGTGTGAAATGTAATTTTCGTATAGTAATGGATCCCAAAAGAGCCGTAGCCGACGATGTAGAAAGTAGTACCCTGCTCCCGTTCAAGGGACAGCGCCATCTGATCCGAGACCGGCTACGAGCGGTCATGAGGGAGAAGCTAAACAAGTTTTCTTCTAGATGATGAGTGAGTGGTTCACTCGGCCAGAGAAATAATCCACCTGTTTCACAACCTCGCGCTCGCTTAATCCCCTCGGACATCTACTATGCCTCGGACTATGAATCGAATCATTGAACAAGCCTCCGGTAGAGATAAAACTGTAAGTATGGGGCTAAAGAGAATTGTGGCTACTAATGATGATGATTTGAAAAAGCCAAATTCTGGTTAAAAAACACTATCCGGGTATTTGATGAGATATCTTTGACTCCGGAAGAAAGTATTAAATGTGTTGTATCATTACTACGAGACGTGGCCTATCAGTGGTGGAAAACTCTGATTTCTGTTGTTTCGAAAGAGCGGGTCACATGGGACTTCTTTCAGATTGAGTTCCAGAAGAAATACATCAGTGAGAGATTTATTGATCAGAAATGAAAGGAATTTCTGGATTTAAAACAGGGTCGTATGTCTGTCACTGAATACGAACGTGAGTTCGTAAGATTAAGTCAATATGCTCGAGAATGTATATCATCGGAAGCGATAATGTGTAAAAGATTTGAAGTTGGCCTCAACGAAAATATCCGTTTTCTAGTTGGGATTCTAGAGATAAAAGATTTGAACATTAAATGATCGGGCTTGCTTCAGATGTGGATCGTTAGATCATTTTATTCGTGATTTCCCAAAGTCTGTTGAGCCAGAGACTGTTAAGAATCTGAGATCAGATAATGCTCCAGTGAGAGATTGACCTTCCCAAAATGTAAGAAATGTCAGTGGTAGTCAGAGAACTACGAGAGATACTATTGCGAGATCTAAAGCTAGAGCGCCTGCCAGAGCGTATGCCATCCGAGCTCGTGAGGAAGCTTCATCTCTGGATGTTATAACAGGTACGTTTACACTTTATGATACTTCTGTGATTGTATTGATAGACCCTGGTTCTACTCACTCATATGTATGCATGAATTTAGTATCCAGTAAGACTTTGCCTGTAGAGTCTACTGAGTTTGTTATAAAAGTATCAAACCCCTTAGGTAAAAGTGTCCTGGTTGACAAAGTATGCAAGAACTGTCCATTAATGTTTTGAGATATCTGTTTCACTGCTGATTTGATGCTATTACCGTTTGATGAATTTGATATAATTCTGGGTATGGATTGGTTGACATTGCATGCTGCTGTTGTAAATTGGAAAAGAAAGATCATTGATTTGAAAGGTCAGAATGATGAGATAGTTTGGATTGAGTCTAATGAATTGAATTGATTGCCTGTTGTGATATCTCTATTGAAAGCTCAAAAATATGTCAAAAAGGGATATGAGGCATATTTTTCTTATGTAATTGATTCGAAAGTGTCTGAAAAGAAAGTTGAATCAGTGCCAGTTGTTTGTGAGTTTTCTGATGTATTCCCTGAAGAGATGCCAGGATTGCCGCCGATACGTGAAGTTGAATTTGGTACTGATATTTTGCCTGGTACGACACCTATTTCGATAGCTCCGTATAAAATGGCACCTACAGAGTTGAAATAATTGAAGTCACAATTGCAAGAATTAACCGTGAGGATTTGCGGACCGAAGTTTTTTCATCGTGGGGGTGCTCCGCTTGCATTTGTGAAAAAGAAAGATGGCACAATGAGAATGTGTATACATTATTGTCAGTTTAACAAGGTAACTATAAAGAACAAATATTCGTTTCCCAGGATTGACGATTTGTTTGATCAGTTAAAAGGAGCTACTGTGTTTTCGAAGATAGATCTAAGATCGGGTTACTACCAGTTGAGAGTAAAAGATTCAGAAATTCTAAAAACTGCTTTTAGAACGAGGTACGGGCATTATGGGTTTTTAGTTATGCCTTTCGGATTAACAAATGCTCCTGCTATTTTTATGGATTTGACGAACAAAATTTTCAGACCGTACCTAGACCGATTTGTTGTTGTATTCATTGACGATCTATTGATTTATTCACAGAACGAAACTGAACATGTTAAACATTTGAGAATTATGTTGCAAACTCTACGAGAAAAGCAATTGTATTAGAAATTCAGAAAATGTGAATTCTGGTTGCGTGAAGTCAGTTTTTTGGGACATATTGTGTCAGCCTCTGGAATACGAGTTGATCCGAGTAAGATTTCTGCTATTCTGGAATGGAAACCTCCGAAAATATGTCTAAAGTTCGTAGCTTTTTTGGACTCACTGGTTATTATCGTCGATTTGTAAAAGGATTCTCGATGATAGCTACTCCGTTGACTAAATTGCTTCAGAAAAATGTGAGATTTGAATGGTTCGATAAATGTCAGAAGAGTTTTGATCAGTTGAAAGCCCTTTGGACTGAAGCTCTAGTTTTGGTACAGCCAGAATCAGGCAAAGAGTTTGTGATTTATAGTGATGCTTTGTTAAATGGTTTTGGATGTGTACTGATGTAAGAAGGAAAAGTTATAGCCTATGCCTCGAGACAACTAAAGCCGTATGAAAAGAATTATCCGACACACGATCTTGAATTAGCTGCAATTGTGTTTGCATTAAAGATTTGGTGTCATTATTTGTTTGGTGAGAAATGTCACGTGTTTTCAGATCACAAGAGTTTGAAATATTTGATGACCCAGAAAGATTTGAATCTGCGACAGAGAAGATGGCTAGAACTATTGAAAGACTATGAGCTTGTGATAGATTATCATCCGGGTAAAGCAAATGTCGTAGCTGATGCATTGAGTCAGAAATCATTGTTTGCATTATATGCTATGAATGCTTAATTAGATCTGTCTGATGATAGTTTAGTAATAGCTGAATTGAAAGCAAAACCGTTATTTTTACAGTAAATATGTGATGCTCAGAAACTTGATAATGAGATAATAGCGAAACGAGTTCAGTGTGATTCAAATTCTGATTCTAAATTTTGGGTTGATGCTGACGATTGTTTGAGATTTTGAGATCGTATTTGTGTTCCAAGAAATTCTGAGCTATTACAGCTAATATTAAATGAAGCACATAACAGTCGTCTATTTGTTCATCCGGGCAGTACAAAGATGTATCATGATTTGAAGCAACATTATTGGTGGTCTGGTATGAAACCAGACATATCTAACTTTGTGTCAAAATGTTTAATCTGTCAGCAAGTTAAGGCTGAACATCAGGTTCCATCCGGTTTGTTACAACCGATTCTGATTCCCGAGTGGAAATGGGATAGAGTGACAATAGACTTTGTTTCTGATTTGCCTTTGACTCCGAGAAAGAAAGATGCGATTTGGGTTGTAGTTGATCGTTTGACGAAATCCACCCATTTTATTCTGGTACGATCTGATTTCTCACTTGAAAATTTAGCCGAGCTTTACATTTCAGATATTGTGAGTTTGCAGGGAGTGCCACTATCCATTGTGTCAGATAGAGATCCGAGGTTTACATCTCGATTCCGGAAGAAATCGTAAGATGCTTTAGGCACGAAATTACATTTCTGTACCGCTTTTCATTCTCAAACGGATGGCCGGTGTGAATAGATTATTCAGATTCTTGAGGATATGTTGAGATGCTGCATCTTTGAATTTGATGGTACGTGGGAACATTACTTACCACTGATTGAATTTGCATATAACAACAGTTTTCAGTCGAGCATTAAAATGGCACCTTATGAAGCTTTGTACGGACTCAAATGTCGTACACCTCTGTATTGGACTGAGCTCAGTGAAAGTAAATTACACGGGGTTGATTTAATAAAAGACACTGAATAGAAAGTAAAAGTGATCCGAGATAGTTTGAAAGCAATGTCTAATCGTCAGAAGTCCTATGCGGACTTGAAACAAAAAGATATTTAGTTTGAGATCGGTGACAAAGTGTTTTTGAAAGTGTCTCCGTGGAAGAAAGTACTTCGATTCGGACCTAAAAGTAAATTGAGTCCCAGGTTCATCGGGCCGTATGAAATCATTGAGCGTGTTGGACCTATTGCATATAGATTATTGTTACCCTCTAAGTTAGAAAAGATACATAATGTATTTCATGTTTCGATGCTCCGTCGATACAGATTTGATCCATCACATGTGATTGCTTCGTCTGAGATTGAAATCCGATCTGATATGACTTATAAAGAAGAACTGATCTGTATCCTAGCTCTTGAGGTGAAAGAATTGAGAAACAAGAAAGTTTCGTTAGTGAAAGTATTGTGGCGTCGACACGGAATAGAAGAGGCAACGTGGGAGCCTGAAGATTCAATGAGACAGCAATATCTGAATCTGTTTAACAGTAAGATTTTCGGGGACGAAAATCCCTAAGAGGGGGAGAATTGTAACGGTCCGGTTTAGACCCTAGTCGGAACAGTGGTTTCGGGACCACAAATCTGAGTTAAAATAATATTTTAAAATTATTTTCTGTGCCTTTAGTATGTGTTTAATCATGTGTTAAGGTTCCGTAAGTTAATTTGATCATTTGTGTGTTTAAATTGAGAAAAGGATTAAATTGCATTAAGTGAAATATTTGCAAGCTATTTGTTAAAGCACCTATGTGTACTGGCTTTTAAGGATGGAGGCCTTATGAGGCAATTAGACCACTAATTAGTTAGTGGATGGTTAAAAGACATTGATGGCCTTATATATATATGTTATATATATATATATTATTATAAGGATAATTTTGTAATTAGGTAATTATCATGATAATAAATAAAAGAAACAATTGAAAGGTGATAGTTATCATCTTATTTTAGCCGAAAATTAGCAAAGAAAAGAAAGGAATAAGCCAAGCTAGGTTTCTGCCAAACACAAGCAAAATTAAGGTATGTTTTGACTTTGGATTTTGATTATTTTTATGTTTTTGAGATTGTTGCTTAGTCTACTATCAAGCCCATGTTGTAATTTGAAGAATTGATGATGTTTATGAGATGTACCATTGATTAAATGGTGAGTTAGGTGTTAAATGAAAGTTATGTGTTTAATGAACATATTTTGTTCTTGAATTTTTTATGAATTTAGCTAATTTGGATTAAATTGAAAGAATAATACTTTGAGGGACTAAATTGTGAAATAAATGAAATGTGTGGACTTGTATGAGCATGGGTGACATTCGGCTAAGCATGAGTATTATGAAATTTGGTGTATTTTGTGATTTTGTGAAATGAGGACTAAAATATCAAAATGTGTAAATGTGAGGGCTAATTTGCAAATTTCCCTAAATATGTGTTTTTGGATTAAATTGAATAAATTAATGAATAAAAGGGTTAAATTTGAATATGTATAGATCAAGAACCGAAGAAAACGGACTTAGACCGCGGGAAATCGAAAGTAATCGGGTAGCCGAATCTGTTTCCGTTAAACCGAACTCGAGGTAAGTCGATATACAAATAAATGTATTGTATTGAATTATGTATGTTCTTATGACTATTGATAATTATGAATGTATACGAGATGATGTATATAAGAATTCCGAGATGGAATCGACATAGTGTCAATGTCCGAGAAGTCCCGTTTGAATCTAGGAATAGATAGGATAGTATATGTCATGACATAGGTGTCCGTTCTGTGATATCATATAAGACCACGTCTGGGACGTTGGCTTTGATTCGAGATTTTGTGTACGACCACATCAGGGACATTGGCATCCATATGAGAGTTACGTGTAAGACCATGTCTGGGACATTGGCATCGTATTGATTCGTGTAAGACCCAGTCTGGGACAGTGGCATCGATCTCTGGTTACATGTAAGACCACGTCTGGGACGTTGGCATTGTACGACTATTCCGAGCTCTTTGAGTATCCTATTAATTCTGAATGATTCAACGGGCAAATCCAAGATACGAATGACTAT
The DNA here is from genome assembly GCA_025698515.1 of Gossypium sturtianum. Classification (NCBI taxonomy): domain Eukaryota; kingdom Viridiplantae; phylum Streptophyta; class Magnoliopsida; order Malvales; family Malvaceae; genus Gossypium; species Gossypium sturtianum. The sequence goes on from CM046954.1 coordinate 84,618,866, forward strand.
GTAATTTGTATATCCCTTTCATGTACGTTTGATATGTACACTAAGTGTGTATGAAAGATAAGTATCTATATGAACTTACTAGGATGATTATGTATATGGAAATGATAAGATTATATATGAAGATATACTTGAATGAGCCATGTATATATATGATATTTTAGTTGAAGAATATGGTAAGATATGGCTAAGCAAATGAGCCAAAGAATATATGTGATGAATTTTTTATGAGAATCAATGATGTTATTTTATCAAATTGGTTATATGCATTTTATGCTAAGTTTATTTGTATATGGCTTACTAAGCTTTTGAAAGCTTACTCTGTGTATGTTTGCTCTGTTTTATAGATTGTCAAAGCTACTGAAGGCTCGGGAACCGTCGACGATCATCATCACACTACTCAAACTCATTTTGGTACCTTTTGGAAATGTATATACTAAGTACGGCATGTATAGACTAGTTATTTGGTATATGTTTGAGATGTAAATAGCCATGTGATTTGGCTAGTTAAATGTTGGTAATGTGCATGAGTGAATATGGTATTTGGTGCATGTTTTGGTATGGCTTGATGGAAATGAAATAGCCTTATGAATGGTAAGCTTATGGATGAATTGATGCCTTAGTGATTTAATGAGGTTATAGTTGAATTATACTTGGATTTACATGGGAGTTGATTGTACAAATTAGCATGTTTAGAAATGAGATTGAATGGAATAATATGATGACCATTTGGTGTGTTTTTGGTTGCCATTTGATTGTGGAAATAGGCTTGTTTATGCTTGTAGGCATGACCCTAGTGTGGGTGGCATATTGGCCTTGCAAATGGCCTGTTATACATACACGGTTGTGGCACACGGGCGTGCCTAGTGACCGTGGGATTAAGTCAGTAGCTAGCCCAAGTGTGCACGGCCATGGTACACGGACGTGCCTAGTAGCCGTGTGAATAAGTCAGTATTTAGCCTAAGAGAACACGACTATGGCACACGGGCATGTCTGGTGGCCGTGTGGATAAGTCAGTATACAAGCTCTATTTTGGCACGGCCAGGACACATGGGTGTGTCTAGTAGCCGTGGGAGGCACACGGCCTGCCCACACGGGCGTGTGACCTCTGTGACTTAGAAAAGTTTTAAACTTCTGAGAAATTCCATATGTGTTCGGTTAGTCTCGACCCTATTCTAAAATGTGATTAAGGTCTCGTTGATCTATAAAAAGGGACACTTTGATCGTGATTGATGAATTGTATTTATGAAATGTCTGTAAAGTCTCCGTTCTGTCAGGTAACGCCTTTAACCCTAATTTGGTGACGGATACGAGCTAGTGGTGTTACAGCAAGAGACTTTTAGAAGGCGCACTAAACCAATACTGGTCGCTATGTCGCAACACGAGATGTTCGATGTCGCAACATAGGGAGCAGAACGAAAAAAGCTTAAGACTGCCTTCGATGTCGTGACACAGACTTAAGGTGTCGCGACATACCTCTGAAGATAGTTGAAGATGAGTATACTAATTTCTCTATCGCGACACAGGTCCTTGTGTGTCATACATCGATTCTAGGTAGGATAAAACACGATTTAAGGGGCGTTTTGGTGTGCACAATCAAACTTAAAGCTAGAGGACGTCGGCTAACCTAGGGTTAAGGACCACGTCCACCTAAAATCTATAAATAGGCTCTTTTGGCACATGTGATGGACACGATTCACTTAGCCTAGATTTTCTTTAGTAAGTTTAGTTTAGTTTTTCTTTCGTTTTTATGTTTTAGAATTTATTTTAGTTGTTCTTCGTTGTTATCAAGATATTTGAATTGTGGAAAGCATTCAGACTTTATGGATTCGTTATTAATCTTAATACAATCAAGCTCTTTCAAATACTCTATACTATCAATTTAATTAGCATGCTTTCTCTTTATATTGATTCTATATTGTCTATCAAAACCATGAGAAACCAATCCCTCTATGGGGGATTAGCGAGTGGAGGTATGACCTGTTAACTATTTTGTAAGGTTACTCAATGGATCAACTGTTGGGAGAGGAAGAACAAGAAATAAACCCTAGGCCTGACAACCCCGGGAAGTCATCAAGGTGGGAATTAACCCAAAATTTGAATTGCCTATCCGTTAACAGCTTTACCCCAAGCCAATCTGGACTATGAGGTCGGAAGATAAGTAGTTCTTGCTGACTCGTTATGTTAGTAGAAGATCGAAAGATCCTGCTATGGCATCGACTAGTTGATTAACGAGGAACTCAAAACAACAATTGATGGGGATTACAGAAGCGAGCTAATCACCCATAATCGATATTTGATTTATTATAATTTTCTATCTCTTGAACTTTTATTTCTTTTACGTTAGGTTATTTTCTTTTATTTTATCATTATAAAAACCCTTAAACCACCCTTTTTATGTTTTCGTACTATAACTAATTGAAAGTACTAATTAGATCATTTTAGTGTTTAGATTAGAATTAACCTAGCACTCACCTCCATTGGGTACGATCCTTGGAGTACTGACCTGTTCTGTTGTAAAAACTATTACAACTCGACCCGTATATTTACGGATACCACCTCATATTTCTATATCTTATTGCAGTGCTCAAACTCTGGATGTTAGTAAGTTTGGAGGCAGTCAACAGACCTTCATATTCGTAACTTACTAGGTTTTCTTGACAATCCACGCCACTTTGACTTAACAAAATACACCTTACCAAAAATCAGATAGAACACGCCACTAAGGCGATCCATTCAGAGTTCACCACGAGGGTTATTCTTAATATTTTGCCACAGGCTTTCTTTCCTAACATGCTTACGATATGGATTTGCCTAAACTCACGTTATGTGAGGTTTTCCCATCATCGTCCTGGGACACACTGTAATAGTCCGGTTTATACCCTGGTCGGAACAATGGTTTCGGGACCATAAATCTGAGTCCGTATAATATTTTAATATTATTTTCTGTGCCGTTGATATGTGACTAAGCATGTGGTAAATTTCTGTAAGTTAATTTATCTGTCCGTGTGTTTAATTTGATAAAAGGATTAAATTGCATTGAAATGCAAATTTGTATGTTTTATGAAAGGATGCCTATTTGTTATGTCCTTTTAAGAGTAAGGACTCATGTGGCAATTAAGCCACTACCATAGTTAGTGGACGGCTAAGGTCATGAATGACCTTGAACTATATGTTTTAATATAATTAATTAAAGGTTAAAAGTGTCTTTTATGTATTAAATGATTATTTGATAAAATAAAGCATGAAAATGGACATTAGTTCATCCATTTTTCCACCGAAAACTCAAAGAAAAAGAAAGAACAAAAGCTTAAAATGTTTGGATATGGTTTTGGTTTAATTCAAGGTTAGTTTGTGATCCGTTTTTGATAATTTATACATTTTTGGAATCGTTGCTTTATAAGCTTTGTAACCCATGCTTCAATTTTGAGAATTGATGATGTTTGTGAGATGAGACTTAGATGAACTCACATGTTTTATGATGATTTATGGTGTTAAATGAAAGATAGGTGTTAGATGAACATGCTTTGTTCTTGAAGTTTTGATGTATTTTGATAATTAGGGCTAAATTGAGAAAATAGCAACTTGAAGGACTAAATCGCAAATTTGATGGAAAATATGAGCTTGTATGAGATGTATGAACATTCGACTAAGCATGGGTATGTGATGATTTTGTGAATTTGATGTTTTGAGAAAAATGGACTAAATTGATAAATTGTGTAAATGTGAGGGTTAAATTGCAAATAGCCCTAAATGTGTGTTCTTGGATTGCATTGAATGAGTTAGCGAATAAAAGAGTTAATTCTGGATTTGTATAGATCAAGAACCGAGGAAACAAATTTAGATTGCAGAAAAGCGAAAGTAACCGAGTAGCCATTTCTATTTCCGATAAATCGAATCCGAGGTAAGTCATATTGCAAATAAATGTAATTGTATTGAGTTGAGCATATTCATATGCCTATTGTCGATATTAAATGCTTATGAGTTGTAATGTAAATGATTTCCGAGATAAGATCGACTTAGCGACAATGTCCGAGAAGTCCCGTACGAATCTAGGAATACATAGGTATCTGTTCTGTTTTATCATATAAGACCACGTCTGGGACGTTGGCGTTGATTTGACATTCGTGTAAGACCACGTCTGGGACGTTGGCATCAATATGAGCTTTTTCGTGTAAGACCACGTCTGGGACGTTGGCATCAATATTATCTTTTCGTGTAAGACCATGTCTGGGACATCGGCATCATATTGATTCGTATAAGACCTTGTCTGGGACAGTGGCATCATTATCTGAGTACATGTAAGACCTTGTCTGGGACGTTAGCATTGTACAACTATTTTGAGCTTTCTGAGTATCCTATTTGTAACATCCTAGAATTAGGGGTTCTACATTTTATGCTTTTCTGTGTGCTTGGCTTGTGCTGCTTGTTATTTAGGTGTGCTTGGGGGTCTTGGGGAGGCTCGGGTTCAAGCTAGAGCCTTGGTGAATTTTTTTCTTTTTGGGCATCTAAGGGGGGAGAGCTAGTAGGAGCAGGCCTTAAGTTTATTTGCGTGTGTTTGTTGACACAAAGAAGTTTGTGTCCAAGTGGAGGTGGCGTCACTTGTAGGAGCAGAAGGGGAGGAGTTCGAATCCCATAAGCCTCGTTATGAAGTTTTATTTTTTTGGCGCCAGGTTGGAGAGGAGATGGTTTCGGCTGAGACTCTTCAAGGGTGGTGGTTGAATGGGTCAATGCATTCAAATGGATGGACAAGAGAGCTTGGAGGAGTTTGAATTGGTCAAACCAATTTGAATGAGGGATGGGGAGTATTTGGTGGAGCAAATCAAGGGATTAGGTGATGGTGGAGGTGTTGGCCAAATGTGGGGAGCTTGGAGGGGGGATTTCAGTTTAGTTGCTAGGATAGGTGAGTGTGCCGAAATTCTCTTGAGTAGTAGGCATTTTCATTTTCGCATTTTCGGTCATATAGGGAGAGTGCCAAATTTTTGCAAGGGTCTTAGGGAGTTCTTTCTTTTTCTCTTGTTCGGTTTTCTACTTCTCTTTGTGCCGAAACTTTCAGCTTTCTTCTCTTCATCTCTTCTTGCCTCTTTGACATTAGCCAAAACTAGGGTGACCACTCGGGCATTTCTTTTTCCTTTCAATCTTTTTCCCTAGCGGTTTTCTCTTCTACACTCTTTTCTTCTCTAGTCGAAACATACTTCTCACTCTTTTCTCTTATCTGTTTCATTTCTATACCTTTTCACCATAGCCGAATCTCTTTTGACACCACACTAAATCTAGTCTTACACTCTTTTTTCTGTTAGCCGAACAACGCGAAGCAAGGTGCTAGGAATCTTTGGCCGCAGGAAGTCTCTTCAATCGATTTTTGTTGGTTAAGTCGAACGTTGGAGGTCCGAAGCCTGAAGGTCTTTTGATTGCCGAATCTGATCACTCCATTTGGGTTCTTAAGGTAAGGATCCATCTTTGCGTTTTCTTGGCTATTTCATCCCTTTCAATTGTATTCTGCCTTAATCAAATTCTTTTGTTAGTCAACCTACGTTTCTCCTTGGGTACTGATCAAAGATTCTCTCCATGGATGCGAGTGCTAGCCAAACTAAGGAGGGGAGTGGACTCGTAGTCTCTACTCCTAAGTTTAAGCGACGTGCTGTGTCGGTAGTTTGAGACTTTCTGCCAGGCTATGGTTGGGAGCCGACATCTGCCTGGGATAGACAAATCGCGGTTGTTTCTTCTAGTGAGAGTGTCGACAATCTAGAGAGTTTAGTCTTACGCGTAATCAGGTGTGTAACGCTCACACTTTTCTTTACTATTTGCGTTAGTAAGCTGTGTGTTGGTGAAAGCCGAAAACGATCAGATAGATAGTCGAGATACCCTTGTGGGTAAGGTTGAGACACAGGGTAAGTACCACTATGATTTTACTTTCGAAGATATGTATGTATCAATTAATTGTCTATTGTACATGGAAAGTATGTTTGCATTCATCTCAATATGATAATATGTTACATGGGCTTTGGGATATGATTGACAGGGGGAAGTGTGATTTAGTGACTTCACATCACAGTGGTTCTGGGACCACAAAGTGGTTTGGAACCACGTATACATATATTTATCAGTGACTTATCTCAGTGGTTTGGTACCACAGTGGGTTGGACCCACATATACTTATCAGAGATTGTCACAGTGGTCTAGGACCACAGTGGGTTAGCCCCTCGTTTATATATTCTGTGACTTTGTCACAAGTGGTCTGGGACCATAGTGGTTTGGAACCACAGTGGCTTGATGCCACGGGTGTTTGGCTGATTCCAGTGACCTAGAGGATGGAAAACTAGGTTGGGCTAGGCTGCATTGCATACATTTTTAATATGCTATATTGTGAGGGCTAAGGCCCAATGTGCATCTGTGGGCTTAAAACCCGATTGCGTTATAAGGGGAATTACACACTGAGTCTTGGTGACTCACCCCTCTGCTTAATTTTGCAGGTAACCCCTAGTTGCGGATTTGGAGCCGAGGTGGGCTTGAGGTGGCCATGCATTACTTTCTCGTAAACTTTAGGTTCTTATTTAAACTTACTTTTTTTTATTTATGGGATTTTGCAATGTAATAAGGCCTCCATAACTTTAATTTGGGTTTTTGCTTTAAATTGGTTATTGCATATCTTATGAATTGTCAAATAAGGAGTTTCCTGGAAGTATGGCACCCGGGTCTCCGGTACCAATCCGCACTATAAGTTTTCTGATTATTGTTTGAATTCTTATGAAAAAATTTTATTGTGATAGATAGTTCTAAGAAATTCAACTTTAGAAACTGAGACCTTTAGAAATATGTTTCTGCGAAAACTACTTCTAATGCTATTTTCATAAGACTATTCGGTAATAAACAGTGGAAGAAATGCTAACTCATAAAATTATAATCAGATTAAGTCGAATTCGTAATCATGAGCGCTAGAGGACGTGGACGTGGTATGCACGGCCGTGGTAGAGGCCGGGGTGTTGAGGCTGAACCCTTGAAATCAGGGCATGGGCCAGAAGGTGAAGTACCAGCATCACCAATTACGGAAGTGGGATTTCAAGACCAAACTGGTGGAGACGATGCTGTGTCTCAAGCTATGTTGCGTGTTTTGGAGCGGGTTGCTGGAGCAAGCACGAGATCAGTAGCTCAAAAATCTGTTTTTGAGCAACTTCGAGCTAATGGGGCTGAGATATTTAGGGGCATTTCTGGTGTGGCTCCTAACGTAGCTGAGTACTGGCTGGAAACGGTTGAACGAATCATGGACGATCTTGATTGTACTGCGGAGGAAAAGTTGAAAGGAGTAATGTCCCTCCTTCGAGATGAGGCATACCAATGGTGGCTCACGGTAAGAGATGGTACATCAGCGGACCGTATTACCTGGGACTTCTTTAAGTCAGCATTCCAAGGAAAGTATGTTGGGACAAGTTACGTGGACGCTCAGAGGAGGGCACTTTTAAACTTGGTCCAGGGGAATAAGTCAGCGGCTGAATATGAGGCAGAATTCCTACGTTTAAGCCGTTATGCCCGTGGTATCGTTGCAATAGATCACGAGCGTTGTGTCCGATTTGAGGATGGTCTGAGGGATGAGTTGCGAGTACTGATAGCTTCGCAGCGGGAAAGAGAGTTTGCTACTCTGGTTGAGAAGGCTAAGATAGCTGAAGAGGTGAAGTGGTCTGAGAGGCAGAATCGAGATAAGGATAGGGGTAGGAATAAAAGGAATTTTGGGTCGTCAAGATCTGCTGGGAGTTTCCAAAAGAGGCCTAGGTTTGATCGGCCGGGTCAAGTTGTGAAGCCTGTTACTGTTGGTAGGCCTCAACCATGTGCTAGATGTGGGAATTATCATTTGGGGGAGTGTTGGGCAAGAAGTAAAGGATGTTACAGGTGTGGATCTATAGATCATCTGGTAAGGGACTGTCCACAAGAGCCAAGAAGGGCACGGCCAGTAGGTCAGGGATATGTACAGTCTGGAAGAGGTGGGCAGCAACCACCGAGAGGTCGTGGTCCGGCCAGAGGAGGAAATGGTTTTGGTCGAGGGCGTGGAGCACCGGGCAGAGGTGCTGGGAATACAGATGCAAGACAGCCTGGATTGGTTTATGCATCTAGATGCCGAGAGGATGGCGATGCACCAGACGTCATAACCGGTACGTTCCTTATTTTTGGTTTGCCCTTTACAGCACTGATAGATATTGGGTCTACACATTCATATGTTGCTAGTACTGTGTCTAGAACTTTGAATATAGAATCTGAGGTAGCTTCTAGAGAAATGACTGTGATTAGCCCTTTAGGACAATCTGTAGTGGTAAACAAACTATTTAGGAGTGTGCCTTTAGAAGTACAAGGGGTTGTTTTCGGTGACCGACTGATGGAATTACCGTTCGTGAGTTCGATTTGATTTTAGGAATGGGTGGCTAGTTAAGTATCGAGCAAACTTGGATTGTCTTTGCTAAAGCGCATGATTTTGAAGACTCTTGAGGATAAGGAGGTGTTGGTAATAGGTGAGAGAAGGGATTACCTGTCCAATGTGGTGTCTTCATTAAAGGCTGAAAGGATGGTGCGAAAAGGGTGTGAGGCTTTCTTAGCTTTCATTAGTGCTTTGGAGGCCAAGGAATTGTTTGTAAGAGATGTTAGAAGGGTGAAAGAGTTCTCGGATGTTTTTCCAGAAGAGCTTCCAGGGTTACCCCCGGATCGCGAGGTAGAGTTCAGCATTGATCTTCTTCCGGGAATAGCTTCGGTTTCCGTTGCCCCATATAGGATGGCACCGAAGGAGCTAGTAGAACTTAAAGCTCAGATTCAGGAATTGTTGGATCGTGGTTTTATTTGACCAAGTGTGTCTCTGTGGGGAGCACCAGTGTTATTTGTCAAGAAAAAGGATGGGTCGATGCGGATGTGCATTAACTACAGGCAATTGAACAAGTTAAAGATTAAGAACAAGTACCCGTTGCCAAGAAGTGATGACCTGTTCGATCAGCTGTGAGGCTCTTCAGTCTTCTCGAAGATAGACTTGAGGTCAGGGTACCATCAGCTTAAGGTCAAGGAGGGGGATATTCATAAGACTGCTTTTCGAACTCGTTATGGTTACTATGAGTTCTTAGTGATGCCTTTCGGATTGACGAATGCACCAGCCGCATTTATGGATATGATGAACCGGGTATTTCAACCCTATCTAGACCGGTTTGTCGTAGTGTTCATAGACGATATCTTGGTATATTCAAGGACGGAAGAGGAACATGATTCGCATTTTCGGATTGTTCTGCAGATTTTGAGAGAGAAGTAACTGTATGCCAAATTCAGCAAGTGTGAATTTTGGTTGAAGGAAGTTAGTTTTCTGGGGTATGTTGTGTCTGCCGAGGGGATTAGGGTTGATCCCCGAAAGATTGAAGCTGTTTTGGATTGGAAACCACCGAAGTCTGTAGCAGAAATTCAAAGTTTCCTTGGGTTAGCTAGGTATTACAGAGGTTTGTTGAGGGATTCTCGTTGATCGCTGCACCTTTAACCAAGTTGATATGAAAAGGGGTACCGTTTGTATGGACAGATAAGCAGCAGGAAAGCTTTGAGAAGTTGAAGAAGATTCGGTGAGGCACTGGTGTTGATTCAACTGAGAGTCTGGGAAGGAGTTTGTCGTCTATTGTGATGCGTCGCACACAGGGTTAGGATGTGTGTTGATGCAAGAGGGGAAAGTAGTAGCATATGCGTCTCGATAACTAAGATCGCATGAAGTGAACTATCCCACTCATGATCTGGAGTTAGCTGCGGTAGTGTTCGCTCTAAAGATTTGGAGACATTACCTGTATGGGGAGAAGTCTATTATCTACACAGATCATAAGAGCCTGAAATATCTCCTTACCCAGAAGGAGTTTAATTTAAGGCAGCGGATGTGGATTGAATTGTTGAAAGACTACGATTGCTCGATCGAGTATCACCCGGGTAAAGCTAACGTAGTGGCGGATGCGTTGAGCCGTAAGGTAATAGCAGATTTGCGGGCAATGTTTGCTCATCTCAGTTTGTTTGATGATGGAATTTTATTAGCGAACTTCAAGTGAAGCCTTCATGGGTAAGTCGGATTAAAGAGAAGCAGTTGTCAGATGAATTGTTAAGTTCTAGATTTCAGCAAGTAGAAGGTGGTGAGACAGAAGATTTTAGTTTGAACAGTGATGGGGTATTGAGTTTTCATGGAAAGGCTTGTATGGCAAAGGATTTCGAGTTGAGACAGAGGATTCTGCAAGAGGCACATAGTAGTCCATACGCTATGCATCCTGGTGGGAGTAAGATGTATCGAGATTTGCGTGAATAGTTCTGGTGGCCAGGTCTGAAGCAAGAAGTTACCGAGTTTGTGAGTAAGTGTTAGACGTGTCAGCAGGTGAAGGCGAAACATCAGTTGCCTTCGGGGTTGCTACATCCAGTGAAGATTCCACTTTGGAAGTGGGAGAGGATAACGATGGATTTTGTTAGTGGGCTACCTCTTACGCCTACTAGGAAAGATTTAGTGTGGGTAATTGTCGATCGGTTGACGAAGTCTGCTCACTTCATACCGGTTCGTGTTGATTACTCACTACAGAAGTTAGCCAAGTTGTATGTAGTAGAGATTGTGAGGTTACATGGGGTACCAGTATCTATCATATCAGATAGAGACCCTAGGTTTACATCGCGGTTCTGGAAGTCGTTACATAAAGCATTGGGTACAAGATCGGATTTCAAAGACGCTGCGTTTCATCCACTGCATCGATGGTCATCGAGAGGGTAATTCAGATTCTGGAAGATATGTTGAGAGGTTGTGTTATCGACTTCAGAGGTAGTTGGGAGGATTTCTTACCATTGGCAGAATTTGCATACAACAATTGCTATCAATCCAGTATTCAGATGGCACCCTATGAAGCGTTATATGGTCGTAAGTGTCGTACTCCTACCTGCTGGACTGAGTTGGGTGAGCGACAGTTGTTGGGTCCAAAATTGGTTTCTGAGACGGAGGAAAAGGTTAAGTTGGTTCGGTCTCGGTTGAAGGAAGCTTCCGACAAGCAGAAATCGTATGCAGATCTGAAGCGTAAGGAGATAGAATTCTCAGAGGGTGATCAACTTTTTCTGAAAGTCTCACCTTGTAAGAAGGTTTTAAGGTTTGGACGAAAGGGCAAGTTGAGCCCCAGATTCATCGGGCCTTATCGAGTGTTGAAACGTGTTGGACCAGTAGCGTATCGACTTGAGTTACCGCCGGAGTTGAATTGGATACATGAAGTATTTCATGTTTCAATGTGAAGACGCTATCGTTCGGATCCATCTCACATAGTGTCGATAGAGGAAATTGAAATAAAACCTGATTTGTCTTTTGAAGAAGAACCAGTTCTGATCTTAGATTGAGATGTTAAAGTGTTGGGAAGGAAGTCAATTCCGTTGGTTAAAGTCTTATGGCAGAATCACGGTTCAGAGGAAGCCACGTGGGAGCCAGAGGATGTGATGCGACAGCAATACCCTCACCTCTCTTGACCAGGTAAATTTCGAGGCCGAAATTTCTTTAAGGGGGTAGAACTGTAACATCCTAGAATTAGGGGTTCTGTATTTTATGCTTTTCTGTGTGCTTGGCTTGTGTTGCTTGTTATTTAGGTGTGCTTGGGGGTCCTGGGGAGGCTCGGGTTCAAGCCAGAGCCTTGGTGAAATTTTTTCTTTTTGGGCATCTAAGGGGGAGAGCTAGTAGGAGCAGGCCTTAATTTTATTTGCGTGTGTTTGTTGACACAAAGAAACTTGTGTCCAAGTGGAGGTGGCGTCACTTGTAGGAGCAGAAGGGGAGGAGTTCGAACCCCATAAGCCTCATTATAAAGCTTTATTTTTTGGCGCCAGGTTAGAGAGGAGATGGTTTCGGCTGGGACTCTTCAAGGGTGGTGGTTGAATGGGTCAATGCATTCAAATGGATGGACAAGAGAGCTTGGAGGAGTTTGAATTGCTCAAACCAATTTGAATGAGGGATGAGGAGTATTTGGTGGAGCAAATCAAGGGATTAGGTGATGGTGGAGGTGTTGGCCGAATGTGGGGAGCTTGGAGGGGGGATTTCGGTTTAGTTGCTAGGATAGGTGAGTGTGCCGAAATTCTCTTGAGTAGTAGGCATTTTCATTTTCGCATTTTCGGTCATATAGGGAGAGTGCCGAATTTTTGCAAGGGTCTTAGGGAGTTCTTTCTTTTTCTCTTGTTCGGTTTTCTACTTCTCTTTGTGCCGAAACTTTCAGCTTTCTTCTCTTCATCTCTTATTGCCTCTTTGACATTAGCCGAAACTAGGGTGACCACTCGGGCATTTCTTTTTCCTTTCATTCTTTTTCCCTAGAAGTTTTCTCTTCTATACTCTTTTCTTCTCTAGCCGAAACATACTTCTCACTCTTTTCTCTTGTGTGTTTCATTTCTACACCTTTTCACCATAGCCGAATCTCCTTTGACACCACACTAAATCTAGTCTTACACTCTTTTTTCTGTTAGCCGAACAACGCGAAGCAAGGTGCTAGGAATCTTTGGCCGCAGGAAGTCTTTTCAATCGATTTCTATTGGTTAAGCCAAACGTTGGAGGTTCGAAGCCTGAAGGTCTGCTGATTACCGAATCTGATCACTCCATTCGGGTTCTTAAGGTAAGGAGCCATCTTTGCGTTTCTTGGCTATTTCATCCCTTTCAATTGTAGTCCGCCTTAATCAAATTCTTTTGTTAGTCAACCTACGTTTCTCCTTGGGTACTGATCAAAGATTCTCTCCATGGATGCGAAAGTGCTAGCCAAACTAAGGAGGGAGTGGACTCATGATCTCTACTCCTAAGTTTAAGCGACGTGCTATGTCGGCAGTTCGAGACTTTCTGCCAGGCTGTGGTAGGGAGCCGACATCTGCCTGGGACAGACAAATCACAGTTGTTTCTTCTAGTGAGAGTGTCGACAATCTAGAGAGTTTAGTCTTATGCGTAATCAGGTGTGTAACGCTCACACTTTTTTTTATTATTTACGTTAGTAACTGTGTTGGCTGAAAGCCGAAACGACTATATAGATAGTCGAGATACCCTTGTGGGTAAGGTTGGAGACACCGGGTAAGTACCACTATGATTTTACTTTCGACGATATGTATGTATGAATTAATTGTCTATTGTACATGGAAAGTATGTTTGCATTCATCTCAATATGATAATATGTTGCATGGGCTTTGGGATATGATTGATAGGGGGAAGTGTGATTTAGTGACTTCTGTCACAGTGGTCTGGGACCACAGTGGTTTGGAACCACGTATACATATATTTACCAGTGACTTATCTCAGTGGTTTGGTACCACTGATGGGTTGGCCCCACATATACTTATCGAGATTGTCACACGGTGGTCTGGGACCACAAAGTGGGTTGGGCCCCACGCTTATATATTCGTGACTCTGTCACAAGTGGTCCGGGACCACAAGTGGTTTGGAACTACTGGTGGCTTGATGCCACGGGTGTTTGGGCGATTCTGGTGACCTAGAGGATGGAAAACTAGGTTGGGTCGGGCTGCATTGCATACATTTTTAATATGCTATATTGTGAGGGCTAAGGCCCAATGTGCATCTGTGGGCTTAAAGCCCGATTGCGTTATAAGGGGAATTACACACTGAGTCTCGGTGACTCACCCCTCTACTTAATTTTGTAGGTAACCCTAAGTTGCGGATTTGGAGCCGAGGTGGGCTTGAGGTTGCCATGCATTACTTTCTCGTAAACTTTTGGTTCTTATTTAAACTTACTTTTTATTTATTTATGGGATTTTGCAATGTAATAAGGCCTCCATAACTTTAATTTGGGTTTTTGCTTTAAATTGGTTATTGCATATCTTATGAATTGTCAAATAAGGAGTTTCCTAAAATAAAAATATAAACAATCATATTTTTAAAGTATTAACAAAAAATGACAAGCGATTAAAGGTTTAAGCTAAATAATCTGGAGATTTTCTTAAAACCTCAACATCATTTTCAAATGTCACGTTTATGGAATTTCCGATTTCGGCCTTCGTGAAACAAAACCCGTTTACGACTTTTTAGTTCATTTTTAAATAGAAGATGGTAAGAAAATCTTTAAACAAAATTTTAAATTATCTTTAAGATAGAATCACTAAACGAAAAGTTTTTTTCAAAATTACGATGTTCTGTTGAAAGTTTCAAAACCACCTTTCTTGTAACATACCAGATTTGGTCGTAACGTATTGACCGAGTTTGGGGTGTTACACTATTAGGTTCCTATCAGTTCAACGGGCAAGTCTGTGATACGAATGGTTAAGTGAATTGTATATCCATTTCAGGTACGTTGATTTATACACTAAGTGTGTATATAAGGTAAGTACCTATGTGATCTTACTATGATGATTATGTATATTGGAATAACAATATGATATATGAAAGTGAGCATGAATGAGCTATGTTTATATAAGACTTTTGAATTGATGAATGTGGGAAATATGGCCAAGTACATGGATCAAAGCATATATGTGATAGTTTGTTAAGTCATTAAGAAGTGCCAATGTACCTATGTATATATATATGCCTTTCATACTAAGTTTGTTTGTATTATGACTTACTAAGCTTTGGGAAAGCTTACTCTGTGTGTGTGTTTTCTCTGTTTTATAGGTCGTCAAAGGTACTGAAGGCTCGGGACCGTCAAGGATCGTCATCACGCTACTAAACTCATTTTGGTACACTTTGGATATGTATATAACTAGATATGGCATGTATAGGCTAGTATTTGTTATAAGTTTGTTATATGAACATAGCCATGTGATTTGGCTATTTATGAATTGAGAATTTGCTTGAATGAATGTGATATGTGAAGTATGTTTTTGGCATGGTTATTTGATACATGAAATGGTCAAGTTTTGATTAAGCAAATGAATGAATTATGCTTATGATGAGATGAGTTTTAGTCTTGTAATTTGGATGGTTATTGATAAACCGTAAAAGTAACATATTTTAATCCCACATTTAGCATACTTTTGGATGATTTATCCCTTGATTTATGTAAAAAGGTGCTCTTAATCCTTTCTTTTCATGTTTTATACCCAGGAAAGCACCGGAGGATGAAAAGAACGAGAAACGGGCTTAAAACGGGCCAAATTGGGCCAAAGTGAAAATCGACACGGCCTCGACTTGAGCCAACATGGCCATGTCTCCCTGATAGACTAGAACACGGCCTGATCATGGTTTACACGGGCGTGTCACCTCATTAAAAGTCTGAACACGACCTAAAGATGATTCATACGGGCATGTGCCATGGCCGTGTCCCTGCCGCAGAGAAGAGCAATTTCACTCGGAAAAGGATACTTAGGGGCAAAGAAACCTATTTCAAAAGCCTATATAAACACCCTAAGTATAACCTAGAAAGGGGCGGTGAGCTAGGCCAAGGAGCCGAGCTGAAAAGGTCAGATTTGTGGGAAACACTCGAAGATAGCCAGTTGATCCATCTCAAGAAGCCGGAATTCTACTCAAGACGGCGGATCTCTCCTTCAATTCCTTCAGGGGGTTTTAGGGATTTCTTATGTTTTGTTTTATATGTTCTTCTGAGATGTTTTCTTTTATTGTTATGAACTAAACCCTCAGACACCTGAGGGGGATGAAACTTAGATGAATCTTGTTATCGTTTGCTGAACTATATGATAAATATTTGACTTGTTCTTAATTATGTGTTCTTAATTCTTGTGTTGATATTTCCGGGATATTGATTCAAGTTTGATGTGCTTAGGTGGGGAGCAAAAGTCCCTGCTTAAGAGTACATCTAGCATAATTAAGCGGAGTTGATCGCGCACCTAAAGATAGGGCGACGAGATTTTGCCGGATTAGGGTGAAACCTAATATGGGAGTCCATAGATCGAGTTAATACAATTCTAGGGGTTTTAATTAGAAAGAGATTTCAATTAATCAACCTAGGGTTAGACGTTATTCGCTTCGAGAGAGGGTTTAATATACATTAGGAGTCTTACGGATCAAGTCAAGTGAATAAATCGTGCGTTTGAGTTAGATAACAAGTGAAGTCTAGGTGGATTCTTCCTAAGGGTATCGTTTTAATCAACTGAGTTTTTCCAATGGTATTTCCCCAATTCATTCTTTTTGTCTTTGCTTCTTTAGCTTAGTAGTTAGTTAAATTTAGATTAAAAAAAAACAACTTCACTTATTTTAGGCTAGATAATAATAAAAAAACTTAGTATTAGTACATTTGGTTCCTTTGGGTTCGACAATCCGGTCTTGCCTAAGCTATACTGCTGTTCGATAGGTGCGCTTGCCTCAAATCGTTGTCATAGTTAGTTTCCAGGTTCGATCATTCTTTTTATAAATTTTAAGACTTTGACATCGCGAAAACAACGATCAAGTTTTTGGCGCCGTTGCCGGGGAACTAAAATATTAATAAAGCTCTATTTTTATTACTTTAGCCATTATTTTCCGCAGTTTTATTTTTATTTTTATTTTTATTTTGTTTTTTTACTTTGCTAAATTTTTCTTTCTTTCTTTTCCTAGCAGGTACCTCTAGTTTATGACTAGAAGGAACCCGAGAGGACCACTAGTATACGACAGTGATATTGTGTAACATCCGGGATTTATGGCTTATGCATTTTTGCTTAATTATATGAAGTAGCATGCCTGTGTGTGTTGAATGTGTTTTATGGATTTTTAGAACTTAGGGATATAGGCAAATGCCTTAGAAATTATTAGATTGCAAGTTTAAAAAGGGAAGCTAAGCCTGATAGGCCTTAAGAGAAATTGTAGGTGAATTATAACATAAAAATCAGCTTGTTAAAGTGGCTTGGAGGCGCCACTTAAGGGCCTAGCAGGTGACGCCATGTACAGTGGACAGGGGCTTAGGTTCGAATCACAAGGGAAGCAAATGGGAGTTTATTTTTTTCGCCAAGGGGAAGAGGTGGTGGACAGCATGGGGAGTCTATGGGAGGAGTTTAAGATGGGGTTTTAATCCTTTTAAAATTCAGCAAAGCTAGGGGATAATTATTGCTTTTATTTGAATTAATTTTAAATGAGCAAAAAGAGAGAAAATAGGAGGAAAAGAAGGGATGAGATAGGGGGAAGGAGAGTTGGCCGATTAGGGGAGTCTAAGGGTGATATTTTCGGCTAAGGAAGGGAGTAAGGCCATTATTCTTTTCTCTTTTGAAGCCTCTGCCGAATTCTCTAGCCACTCTTCTCTTTCTCTCCTATTTTGTCAAAAGCCGAAAACACAAGCAGTCATAGCCGATTTCTTCATAACATCCAAAGCTGAAACTTTATTCCTCTCCATTGCCGAAATTGATCTTTTCTCTTCTTCTGAAAGTGCTCTCAAAAGCCGAATATTCAAGGTGGTTCTAGCCGATTGTTCGGTAGACCCCCAAAAAGCCGAAACTTGAGTGATCATCAACTAGCTTTAGCCGATATACTGTAGATCAAAGCAAGGGTGTGTCGACAATAGTAGAAAGGGTAAGGATCTATTGTTGTTATTTTATTTCTTTTCTTAAAGCCGAAATCAAGATTCTAACGCCTTAATGTTTTAGTAAACTATGAAAGGTTCTTTCGGGATTTCCATTATAGTCGACTATAAGGAGGATTATTCGGGATTTCAATATCCAAGGTAAAGTTATGTGATATTCGGCCATAGGCCATTTTTATGTGATTTAAAGTTAGAATTAGATCTAACCTATGCCTATAGGTATTTCGACACCTTCATAACCAAGTAGCACTTTTCGGGATTTAAGATTCGCAAGGTAAGTACATATGTACATTCGGCCGAGGCCATATTTAGGGATTCCGATCTGTTTCTTAAATGTTTAAAAGCCGAAACTAACTTATGAAGTGATTGAGTGTTAGCCGAATGGCCTTTTACTAACACATCTAGGGTTGGCCGAATATAGGAATTAAAGATCTAAAGCGCTAGATCGGGTTGTTCGGGATTTTTATAAACTCGCTAAGTATATCAGGTGTGTATCTCACACTGAATCTTGATTGATTTACGGTATTATTTTAATATATGTGTTAATAATAATATGAAAAGTGGGCTAAGGTACCATGCAATGGTATAAAGTACTCAGGTACGTAATCTTAACATCATGTTAATAAATGTTATGAACATGTGGAATACGGCATGTATGTGAATATTGATAAGAATGTGAAATAAGGCCTAAGCCATGATATTTGCGTGATTGTATGACATGGGGCATATGGTTTATATGGAAAGGGGAACTGATCTGGTGGTGCCATGATATTTGCGTGATTGTATGACATGGGGCATATGGTTTATATGGAAAGGGGAAGTGATCTGGTGGTTTATACCACAATATCTGAATGTGGTGACTTCGGTCACATAATCGAATGTGGTGACTTATGTCACAAAATATATTATCCGGTGGCTATGCCACGAATTTATAAGGGCGATGTGCTAGTCGTCATGCAATGATCGCGCTTCGATGATGTGTAGTGGATGGGTGGGTCGATTTAGTAATCCCCACGGTGTGATGGTTGGTACGGGTGATGTGTAGAGGATGGTTATCTAGGTATGGGTTCAGGTTTGCATCATTATCTCTATCTGTTATATATATGTATGATATGATATGCCCAGATCGTTGGGAATTAGTGTTGGTTATACACACCGTGAGTCCTGCTTTGACTCAAATTGTAGGATATTTTTCGGTGACGCTTTCGGTGATGGACCGGGTCGGCAGGAGCTTAGTGGTGGCCATGCTCAGTTCGGGACTTTATTTTGGATTTAATTCGGGTTTTGTTTTGATGTAATAAGGCCAAAGTATGAGACTGTTTGATGCTCGCTTTCATTTATTTTTGCCACGATATTGTTAATATTAAATGAAAGGTTACTTAAATTGTTTTTCAAGTAAAATGTTTTGACACCTAAACACAAATGATTTCCAATATAAAAACAAGGGTTTTAATAAATCCTTGATTTCTAAATTAACAAAAGTTTTCAATTGAACCCAACACAAGCAAATCCTTCTTCAAAACCACACAAATTTTTCCTAAGTAACAAACAGATTTTCAAATATTTTCTCGAGGAACATACCAGATCCGGTCAAGGCTCGTGGGCCGGGTTTGGGGTGTTTCAGCTTGGTATCAGAGCCAGGTTTTAAACTCTCGGCCTTGGGTTTAAAGCCCATAACGTTTTCAAAATGAGCCCAAACGAATTTTGTGAACATTTTTGTGAAATGAGCAGGTTTTCAGGCATGGCACCCAAGTCTCCAACCCGAAGTCCAACAGGTAAGTACCTCTAATTGTTGTGTGAATTATAGTATGACTTGTAGAAGGGTATAAATGGAACGTAGATTAGTATATTAAGTACTTAAACCCTAGGACTAGTTTACCCCAACAAATTACATAAAACTCTAATGCCTAATTAAACAAACCTGTGAACTAAGTCGCCGAAAGTTAGGGTGTGGCAACCATTGTGCGCATGTCTCAGGATTGGATCAGGAAGAGCACGGTACTTAGCAGCGATCTAGTGACTCACCTCCTCTTCATTTGGAATCCTACAGTGCGTAGCTACGGTTCACCCTAACCAAGAGGACTTACTCACGGGCTAAAACTCAATAATTAAAACTCGAAAGGGACTAGCCATATTTCTATAAAATCTCAGTTTTAATCACCAAATTTCCCCTGACTTACAAAAATTACCAAAATAACCCGATTTCCAAAAATTTCTGCCATACTTCTGATTTGAGAAAATTTTCAAAAGTACCCTTGAGTTTTGAAAATTTCAAAGCACCCTGATTTATTATGATTTTTAAATTGACCCCGATTTATTACCAAAATACCCCTGTAGGAGAAATGACGAAAATACCCCTGGGATAGGAACAGACGAAAATGTTTGAATAGTGAATGTGTGCTCTACTGAATGATTGTGCTTCTCTGAACTAGGATAGAAAACTTGAAACGAAAACTCGGAATGATCGAAAGAACTGCTATTAAACTTCTTTTCATAAAATTTCTTCGCGGATAATCAGTGGAACAAAATACTAATGCATAAAATTTCTTAATCAGATTAAAGCGCGATCGTAGAAATGAGTTCTAGGGGACGTGGTCGTATTGTACGAGGACGTGGTAGGGGCAGAATGGCCGTATCGGAACCCGTTATATCAGTTCAAGGTTCTGAGAATGAGGTACCACCACCCCTACCACCAGCTGTTGGTGGTGAGCAGCAAGATCAGACAGGGGATGACGCAGTATCGCAGGCGATGCTGCGGGTTCTTGAGATGGTGGCTGGAGCAGGAGGAAATATGGGAGCTCGGAAGTCTGTGCCCGAGCGACTTCGAGCCAACAGAGCTGAGGTATTTCGTGGCGTATCTGGTGTGGCACCTAGTATGGCTGAGTATTGGTTGGAAGCAACCGAACGAATTATGGATGAGTTGGATCTGTCTGCTGAGGAAAAGTTGAAAGGAATGGTGTCGCTTCTTCGCGATGAGTCATATCAATGGTGGCTCACAGTTCGGGATGGTGCTACGACTGAGGAACTCACTTGGGAGTATGTTAAGATGGCCTATCAGAAGAAGTATGTAGGTACCAGTTATGTTGATGCGCAGAGGAAAGCATTTTTGGGGCTGGTTCAAGGGAACAAATCCGTGGCGGAGTACGAGGCTGAATTCCTAAGGTTAAGCCGGTATGCTTGAGGAGTGGTGGCTACGGAGCATGAACGATGTGTCCGGTTTGAGGACGGACTGAGAGATGATCTAAGGTTGTTGATAGCTCCGCAGCAGGAGCGGGAATTTGCCGTGCTAGTAGAGAAGGCTAAGGTAGCCGAAGGAATTAAGGACTCAGTAAGGCAGAACTCTGATCGTAATAGACAGAAGAAAGGTTTTGGATCGTCAGGATCGTTTGGAAATGTTCAAAAGAGGCCTAGAGCTGATGGGCCGCGAGGTCAGCAAGTTAGTTCAGGAGGGCAGTACTGTACTTGTGCACAGTGTGGGAAGATGCACTTAGGGGAGTGTTGGAAGAAAACGGGAGGATGCTTTAAGTGTGGGTCTAAGGATCATATGATTAAGGATTGCCCAATGAAGATAGACGGAAGTCGACCAACAGGTCAGGGTTATAATCAGGCTGGAAGAGGGGGACAGCAGCCTCAGCGAGGTCATGGTCTGAACAACAGAGGAAATGGTGCTGGAAGAGGACGTAGAACATCGGGCAGAGGTGTTGGTAATACTGAGGCAAGGCAGCCGGGTCTGGTATATGCGGTTCGTCGAAGGGAGGACGGAGACGCGCCGGATGTCATAACCGGTACGTTCCTTATATTTGGCAAGCCTTACTTTGCTCTGATTGATGTGGGCTCGACCCATTCTTATGTTGCATTTAGAGTAGTTGAAACTCTAGGCATAGCCTCTGAACTTTTTGATAGGGAGATGACTGTAGTAAGCCCATTAGGTCAAACTGTAGTGGTGAATAAGATCTTTCGGAGAGTACCTCTAGAGATTCAAGGAATGGTATTCTCTCCGACTTAATGGAACTACTCTTCGGAGAATTCGATCTCATACTTGGCATGGACTGGCTAGTGGAACATCGGGCTGTATTGGATTGTGCAGCTAAGCGAATGGAGTTAAGGACCCCGGAGGATGAGGCGGTAATTATGATAGGAGAAAGAAGGAACTACTTGTCTAATGTAGTTTCAGCACTGAAAGCTGATAAGATGGTTCGGAAAGGGTGCAAGGCCTTCTTGACCTTCATTGGTGCGTTGGATGCGAAAGACGGGGGAGTTAGTGAAGTTAGAACAGTAGGAGAATTTGTGGATGTTTTTAGGAGGAGTTACAGAATACCCCGGACAGGAGGTGGAGTTTGGAATTGACTTGCTTTGCACAGGCGGCGCCGGTATCTATCGCTCCGTATAGAAGGGCACCGAAGGAGTTGGTTGAGCTCAAGGCTCAAATCCAAGAGTTGCTTGATCGTGGGTTTATTCGACCCAGTGTGTCTCCATGGGGAGCACCGGTCTTGTTTGTAAAGAAGAAGGACGGGACTATGCGTATGTGCATAGATTATCGTCAGTTGAATAAGCTAACCATCAAGAACAAGTACCCATTGCCGAGGATAGACGACTTGTTCGATCAGCTTAAGGGGGCAGCGGTGTTCTCAAAGATAGATCTAAGGTCTGGATATCATCAGCTTAAGGTGAATGAAGCAGATATCCATAAGACGGCTTTCAGGATAAGATACGGACACTATGAGTTCGTAGTAATGCCGTTTGGTTTGACGAACGCCCCAGCCGCGTTCATGGATATGATGAATCGGGTTTTCAACTCTACTTGGATCGGTTCGTCGTTGTGTTCATCGACGACATCCTAGTATACTCCAAGTCTGAGGAAGAACATGATGAGCATCTCCGGATTGTGTTGCAAGTATTGAGGGAGAAGAAGCTTTATGCCAAATTCAGCAAGTGTGAATTTTTGCTTAAGGAAGTTGCCTTCTTAGGACATGTGGTGTCTGCAGAAGGAATAAGGGTGGATCCTCAAAAGATTGAGGCAGTATTAGATTGGAAACCACCTAAGTCTGTGGCTGAGGTTCGTAGTTTCTTTGGATTGGCAGGCTACTACAGAAGGTTCGTAGAAGGATTTTCATCAATAGCCGCACCTTTGACAAAGCTGTTGAGAAAGGAAGTACCTTTCGTTTGGACGGATAAGCAACAGGGGAGCTTTGAGAAGCTTAAGAGGGTGTTGACGGAAGCTCCGGTCTTGATTCAGCCGGAGGTAGGAAAGGATTTCGTGGTGTATTGTGACGCTTCCCATACGGGCTTGGGTTGCGTACTGATGCAAGATGGGAAGGTTGTAGCTTATGCGTCTCGACAACTAAGGCCTCACGAAGTTAACAACCCGACGCATGACTTGGAACTGGCAGCAATGGTCTTTGCTCTTAAGGTATGGAGGCACTACCTTTATGGAGAAAAGTCAGTGATCTACACAGACCACAAGAGCTTTAAGTATCTGCTGACTCAGAAAGAGCTGAACTTGAGACAGCGAAGGTGGGTGGAGTTATTAAAGGATTACGATTGTTCTATAGAGTATCACCCAGGCAAGGCGAATGTAGTGGCAGATGCCTTAAGTCGAAAAGTGGTGTCGGATCTGAGGGCAATGGTTGCACATTTAAGCTTGTACGACGATGGAAGTTTGCTGGCAGAATTGCAAGTTAAGCCGACATGGCTGAAGGAGGTAAAGGAAAGTCAGTTAGTAGATGAGGACTTAAGTGCTAAGCTACGGCAAGTACAGAGTTGGGAGTTGGAGAATTATGGTGTTAGCAGTGATGGAGTGTTGTGCTTCAAGGGTAAGGTCTGTATGCCTAAGAATGAGGAGTTAAGGCAGAGAATTCTTCAGGAATCGCATAGTATCCCCTATGCTATGCATCCTGTAGGTACTAAGCTGTACCGAGATTTAAGGGAACAATTCTGGTGGCCTGGTATGAAGAGGGAAGTTACCGAACTTGTGGGGAAATGCTTAACGTGTCAGCAAGTTAAGGCTGAACATCAAGTTCCGTCAGGATTGCTTCAGCCGATAAAGATTCCGCAGTGGAAATGGGAGAGAATCACCATGGACTTTGTTAGTGGGCTTCCCCTTACGCCTACTAAGAAGGACTCGGTATGGGTAATAGTGGACCGATTGACAAAGTCCGCGCATTTCATTCCGGTAAGAGTTGATTATTCTTTGCAGAAGTTGGCGAAGTTATATGTGGCGGAAATTGTGAGGTTGCATGGAGTGCCGCTATCGATTATCTCAGATAGGGATCCAAGGTTTACGTCTCGATTTTGGAAAGCTCTACATCAGGCTTTAGGCACTAGATTAGACTTCAGTACGGTGTTTCATCCACAATTGGACGGTCAGTCTGAACGAGTAATCCAAGTGTTGGAAGATATGCTGAGAGGCTGTGTGATAGACTTCAGAGGAAGTTGGGAAGAGTATTTGCCGTTAGCGGAATTTGCTTACTATAACAGCTATCAAGCTAGTATTCGAATGGCACCATATGAAGCGTTGTATGGTCAGAAGTGTCGAACTCCTACGTGTTGGACAGAATTAGGGGAACGTCGAGTTTTGGGTCCAGAGATTGTGGCAGAATCTGAGGAGAAGGTTGAGGTAATTCGGGCACGATTAAAGGAAGCATCTGACAGGTAGAAGTCGTACGCAGATCTTAAGCGTAAGGAGATAGAATTTGATGTGAGGGATCAAGTGTTTCTGAAGGTATCGCCTTGGAAGAAGGTGATGAGATTTAGTCGGAAAGGGAAGTTAAGTCCAAGGTTTATAGGGCCCTATCGAGTATTGAAGCGAGTTGGACCAGTGGCATACCAGTTAGAGTTGCCACCGGAGTTGAAGCAGATGCACGACGTATTCCATGTTTCTATGCTACGTCATTATCGATTGGATCCGTCTCATGTAGTTCCGGTTGAGGAGGTGGAGTTAAGGCCAGATTTTTCCTACGAGGAAGAGCCGATTCAGATTCTGGAACGCGATGTGAAAGTGTTACGGAGGAAGTCAGTTCCTCTAGTCAAAGTGTTATGGCGCAATCACGGGTCGGAAGAAGCTTCCTGGGAGCCGGAGGAAGCAATGCGACAGCAATACTCTCACTTATTTCAACCAGGTAATTTTGAGGACGAAATTATTTTAAGGGGGTAGAACTGTAACATCCGGGATTTATGGCTTATGCATTTTTGCTTAATTATATGAAGTAGCATGCCTGTGTGTGTGTTGAATGTGTTTTATGGATTTTTAGAACTTAGGGATATAGGCAAATGCCTTAGAAATTATTAGATTGCAAGTTTAAAAAGGGAAGCTAAGCCTGATAGGCCTTAAGAGAAATTGTAGGTGAATTATAACATAAAAATCAGCTTGTTAAAGTGGCTTGGAGGCGCCACTTAAGGGCCTAGCAGTGACGCCATGTACTGAAGGGGCGGGGCTTAGGTTCGAATCACAAGGGAAGCAAATGGGAGTTTATTTTTTTCGCCAAGGGGAAGAGGTGGTGGACGGCATGGGGAGTCTATGGGAGGAGTTTAAGATGGGATTTTAATCCTTTTAAAATTCGACAAAGCTATGGGATAATTATTGCTTTTATTTGAATTAATTTTAAATGAGCAAAAAGAGAGAAAATAGGAGGAAAAGAAGGGATGAGATAGGGGGAAGAAGAGTTGGCCGATTAGGGGAGTCTAAGGGTGATATTTTCGGCTAATGAATGGAGTAAGGCCATTATTCTTTTCTCTTTTGAAGCCTCTGCCGAATTCTCTAGCCACTCTTCTCTTTCTCTCCTATTTTATCAAAAGCCGAAAACACAAGCAGTCATAGCCGATTTCTTCATAACATCCAAAGCTGAAACTTTATTCCTCTCCATTGCCGAAATTGATCTTTTCTCTTCTTCTGAAAGTGCTCTCAAAAGCCGAATATTCAAGGTGGTTCTAGCCGATTGTTCGGTAGACCCCAAAAGCCGAAACTTGAGTGATCATCAACTAGCTTTAGCCGAATACTCTGTAGATCAAAGCAAGGGTGCTGTCGACAATAGTAGAAAGGGTAAGGATCTATTGTTGTTATTTTATTTCTTTTCTTAAAGCTGAAATCAAGATTCTAACATCTTAATGTTTTGGCCGAAACTATGAAAGGTTCTTTCGGGATTTCCATTATAGTCGACTATAAGGAGGATTATTCGGGATTTCAATATCCAGGGTAAAGTTATGTGATATTCGGCCATAGGCCATTTTTATGTGATTTAAAGTTAGAATTAAATCTAACCTATGCCTATAGGTATTTCGACACCTTCATAACCAAGTAGCACTTTTTGGGATTTAAGATTCGCAAGGTAAGTACATATGTACATTCGGCCGAGGCCATATTTAGGGATTCCGATCTATTTCTTAAATGTTTAAAAGCCGAAACTAACTTATGAAGTGATTGAGTGTTAGCCGAATGGCTTTTTACTAACACATCTAGGGTTGGCCGAATATAGGAATTAAAGATCTAAAGCGCTAGATCGGGTTGTTCGGGATTTCTATAAACTCGCTAAGTATATCAGGTGTGTATCTCACACTGAATCTTGATTGATTTACGGTTTTATTTTAATATATGTGTTAATAATAATATGAAAAGTGGGCTAAGGTACCATGCAATGGTACAAAGTACTCAGGTACGTAATCTTAACATCATGTTAATAAATGTTATGAACATGTGGAATACGGCATGTATGTGAATATTGATAAGAATGTGAAATAAGGCCTAAGCCATGATATTTGCTTGATTGTATGACATGGGGCATATGGGTTATATGGAAAGGGAAGTGATCGGTGGTTTATACCATAATATTCGAATGTGGTGACTTGGTCACATAATCGAATGTGGTGACTTATGTCACAAAATATATTATCCGTGGCTATGCCACCAATTTATAAGGGCGATGTGCTAGTCGTAAATGCAAATGCGCGCTTCGATGATGTGTAGCGGATGGGTGGGTCAATTTAGTAATCCCCATGGTGTGATGGTTGGTACGGGTGATGTGTAGCGGATGGTTATCTAGGTATGGGTTGGGTTTGCATCATTATCTCTATCTCATTAT
This sequence comes from Gossypium sturtianum, assembly GCA_025698515.1. NCBI lineage: Eukaryota > Viridiplantae > Streptophyta > Magnoliopsida > Malvales > Malvaceae > Gossypium > Gossypium sturtianum. Next base: position 84,645,366 of record CM046954.1, read on the forward strand.
ATATATGTATGATATGATATGCCCGAATCGTTGGGAATTAGTGTTGGTTATACACACTGAGTCTGTTTGACTCACCCCGTTGTGGGATATTTTTCAGGTGACGCTCAGTGATGGACCGGGTCGACAGGAGCTTAGTGGTGGCCATGCTCAGTTCGGGACTTTATTTTGGATTTAATTTGGGTTTTGTTTTGATGTAATAAGGCCAAAGTATGAGACTGTTTGATGCTCGCTTTCATTTATTTTTGCCACGATATTGTTAATATTAAATCAAAGGTTACTTAAATTGTTTTTCAAATAAACGTAAAATGTTTTCACACCTAAACACAAATGATTTCCAATATAAAAACAAGGGTTTTAATAAATCCCTGATTTCTAAATTAACAAAAGTTTTCAATTGAACCCAACACAAGCAAATCCTTCTTCAAAACCACACAAATTTTTCCTAAGTAACAAACAGATTTTCAAATGTTTTCTCGAGGAACAAACCAGATCCGGTCAAGGCTCGTGGGCCGGGTTTGGGGTGTTTCATATTGAAGCTCCCGCTCACAGGAATCACAGAGAAATTAGGCGAGCCCTAAATTACACAGAAAAAGAGCGAGAAGGCAGATCCAATCCTACTGAAGGGATGGACGAGAATAACCCACCACCACAAGATGTGGCAGAAAATAATGCTCCGCGTACTATGTATGATTATGCTAAACCTCATTTAACAGGAGCAGAATCAAGTATTGTTAGGCCTGCTATAGCTGCTAATACTTTTGAATTAAAACCTAACACTATACAAATGATCCAACAATTTGTTCAATTTGATGGTTTACAGGACGAAGACCCAAATACTCATATAGCTAATTTTTTAGAGTTCTGTGATACCTTCAAAATAAATGGCGTTTCTGATGATGCCATAAGGCTTCGGTTATTTCCCCTTTCATTAAGGAATAAAGCCAAACAGTGGTTAAACTCGTTACCACGAGGGTCAATCACTACATGGGATCAAATGATCGAAAATTTTTTATTAAAATATTTCCCACCGGCCAAAATGGCCAAATTATGGAATGATATCTCTTCTTTTGTGCAGATGGATTTAGAGACATTATACGAGGCATGGGAGAGGTACAAGGATCTCTTGAGAAGGTGTACGCACCATGGTTTACCCTTGTGGCTCCAAGTCCAAACTTTCTATAACGGTGTAAACCCCTCAACGAGGCAACTAATTGATTCAGCCGCCGGTGGAACCCTGAACAACAGAACTCCTGAAGTAGCCTACGAGTTTATTGAAGAGATGTCACTAAATAACTATCAGTGGCAGGTTACAAGGACAAAACCAACAAAATCAGCCGGAGTTTTCAACATCGATGCAGTAACCATGCTATCAACACAGGTAGAGATGATGAATAAAAAGCTTGATAGTTTGTGTTCTTTGTAGGTACATCCAGTAATGCAGTGCGACGCAAGTGGAACTGTGGCAAATCCTGAGTACCCACCCTACCAACTGGGCACAGAAAGCGAACAGATGAACTATATAGGCAATAATTTCAGATCTAATAATAACTCTTATAGCAATACTTATAATCCAGGTTGGAGGAACCACCCAAATTTTTCATAGGGAGGACAAGGAAATCAAGGAATTCAAAGACAACAACCTCCTCAAAATTTCCAAAATCAGCCCTATCCACAGGAGAAGAAGCCGAACCTTGAAGAGATGCTGACAAAATTCATGGCGACTACTAGAGATAACCGTCTCCAAGACACTGAGACCACCCTTAAGAATCAACAGGCATCAATTAAAGGGATCGAGAGCCAAGTTGGGGAACTCACTAAGACAGTTGGACAACTTACTAACACAGTTGGACAACTCGCAAAGATAATTTTGAACGACTGTAAGGCGCTCGCCAAGCAAAGACTCGAGATTAATCCAAAGGAGCAAATCCAATCCATATCACTCAAGAGAGTGAAGGGTTAGACGAGCCCAATTCAAAGAAAGAGAATGTGGTCAAAGAAGGTAAGGTTGAGGTAAGTAATAATAAGCCAAAACCGGTAATCAAAGAGTACCAACCTCGCATACCATATCCGAAGCATTAAGGAGAGACGACACGGAGGAACAATTTGGTAAGTTTCTTAAACTTTTAAAGAAATTACATATTAACTACATTGTTACTTGAAGCTCTTTTCACGGATGCGATTCTAGAAAATTTTAAAAAAGCTTTTGTGAACAAGCGAAGGATAGACGAGGCATCACACGTGGAACTAAGCGCAATGTGCTCGGCAATCTTGCAAAATAAACTACCACGAAAATTAAAAGGTCCAGGAGTTTTACGATTCCATGTTTAATTGGTGGTTTACCTATTGATAATCGTTAGTTTGATTTAGGGGCAAGCATAAATGTCATGCCTTATAAATTGTTTAAACAACTAGGTCTAGGGAAACCCAAACAAACTAGGATGAGCATTCAACTAGCTAATAAAACTGTTAGAATTCCTAGGGGTATTATCGAAGATGTTCTTGTAAAAATTGATAAATTCGTTTTCCCAGTAGATTTTGTTCTCTTAGACATGGATGACGATAATTCGATTCCCTTAATTTTAGGAAGACCATTCTTAGCAACTGCTAGAACTAAACTCGACATTGATGCAGGAGAACTAATACTTCGTGTAGGTAATGAGACAGTCACTCTCCAAGCTCTCGACTCGGCTAGAATATCGAGTAATCCAGGTGAGAAAACAAATTCTATTGATAACCATTTGGTTAACCCTTCTTTTCAGGAAACACCAGGAAAGAATACAACTGAACCCGATTCTATACCATGTGCCAACAAAGAAATAACACACGAAGAACAAGGGATTCAGATCGATGATCTAGACGAGGGGAAGACGCATTTCAAGGAAAAATTAGGAATACACGAAGCAGAACCAGAGCCACTCCACGAAGCAAACAAGTTCAAAATCAGTGATCAGGTATTGATAGAAAAAATAGACCCTCGAACATCTCCTCCTGACCCTAACACAAACAAAGAAATACCGTTTAAGGTAACTAGTGTTTTCCCATACGGAACAGTCGAGGTAAGTAATCCTATTTTTGGTACTTTCAATATAAACGATTCTCGACTTAAAATTTATCAAGGAAATAGAACTGATAGCATGAGGGAAGATATTCAAATTTTTAAACCACCCTAATTTGTTGCGAATACGAGGAAAGTCTAGCTTAAGACTTTAAACGAGCGCTTTTCGGGAGGCAACCCGAGCACTAACCCTAATTACTTTCGTATTTGTTTTCATTTTACTTTCTTTGCTTATCTTAGTCTTAAACACCTAGTTTTAAACTAACCAAAAGTGCAGATTTCTAGCCCAAACGGCCTTGCACACGGCCGTGGCCGTGGCCGTGTGGAGGTACAGAATCTCTGTACTGACAATGGCAGAAGAGGTACAAGTCAAAAGGAATCAAATCTTCAATTCACGAACTCCAACCACCACCCCACGGGCACCGACAAAATGCCACGGCCGTGCGACACGACCATGGACGACACTGACTTGTCACCAATGGGCGTGGCAATCAGAACATGGGCGTGGAAGAAACGATACGACACGGCCGTGCAAGGCGGCTGTGTGAATTAACACGCCCATGGTACACGGGCGTGGGAATGTACCTGACTTGAGAATTCTATTTAAACCACCCACCCCTCCCTCTTCTCACCCATTCAGCCCATTTAGTTTTTCTTTTCTCTCTCAACCCTCTCCCTACTTTTCTTCTCCAATACATTCCCAAAACCCTTGAGCTACACCAAATGCCGAAGAAGCGGAAGGAATCAAGCACAGTCTCCTCAAGGAGACCGATCTATATAAGTTCATGTCGACCGCTTCAATCACTCGCCAAGCCAAGGGTCTTTGAGACCATTTATTTTTTTCTTTTACTTTTATCTTCTCCTTTATTTTCCTTCTCTTTGACTATCTTATGCTTAATTTAGTTTATTTTAATTTAGTGTCTTAGGGTCATGTTCTTCAGGCTACTTGGGAATCGCGCCACTTTCGCCACTACCAGCACCTCCGCAGCCTTAGAGGTCACACCCACCTCGTGAACCATCCAAAAATAAGGACCCCTCAGTCCATCCATCTTTTCTTTTACTTTCTGTTTTCTTTCTCTTTATCTTTCTTGTCTTTAATTATATATTTAGTTTATTTTAAATGTGTCTTAATAATTCCTGGCTAATCCTCCATGAGCTACCCAATTTCTTCATCTAGTGCAACAATAGTGGGAAACCACCACACCTTGACCACTGCCAAATCCAGCACGGGCTGAAATTCCAACGTATTTTCCACATCCTTCAAGGATTTCATCCATCATTCATGGAGTTTCACTTCTCTCCATATCTTTTGGATTTATACTTAATTGTCTATATATATATATCTTTGTACATTGAGGGCAATGTACATCTTAAGTGTGGGAGGTGAACAACCTAAAAAGGTGCCTAATTTTTTTTATTCTCAAATTCCTGAAATTAGGTACCAAACTTTTTGCATTGTTCTCAAATCCCTGAATTATGCCTTGTCTTAAAGTAAATTTCTCATATTATCATTAGAATGAAATTCCCATAATTGATGATTTTTATTGATATGTTTTAGATTAAGTCATTGATAATTGTGCATTGATAATTAAATTCTAAGATATTAGAGAATCAAGCATGATAAGTTTATGTTTCAAGAAATAATTTTTTTTTCTAAGTTGTCTACCTGAATTTGAATATTACTTTGAAATTTGAATTTTACGAGGTTGATATCAAAATACCCATAATTTTTGTGAGATTTTGAGCCTTATAAGAGCATATATCCTTTTTCATGCTCACTTTTTGATTATGAGTGTGTCAACATTGATTTGTTATTCTAGAACTTGCATCGATTATACATGTTGAGACCACATCTTTGATTTGATATACTGAAATGATAAAGGCACCTAGATTTAACCCACTTACTCCATAAAAGCCTACCTTCATAATTAACCCCTAGTGAACCCCTTTGATCCTAACAACCCTTTTTATTGACTCACCCACTAATATTAACCCAAAACCCTTTGTATTTGTTATCACCATTCTTCTTGACTACCCTTTTGTCGAGATTTGATTTTGAGCAGATTGCCTAACTATGTTCTATATTTTAGTTGTTAAAGTACTTTCTTATTATTGTAAATATTTGATTATTTGTTCTTAAAAATAATCAAGTATATTCGATATTAGTATGATGAAAAGCGAGCTTATACAGATTAACTTCTATTTATTGAAGAAGAAGCTCATATTATTAGTTTCAAAGTTTCAATTCATGTAATTATTTATTTTCGATTCGTTGTTTCTAGTTAGGTAATTTTTCAGTCGATCTCGATTCTAACCCTCTAATTCAGCCTTTATCCACACCTTAACCCAAGCCACGTTACAACCCTGATAAAGACCTTTTGATTTGTGCATCATCTCATATTACAGTGGTGGAGATTTGATTTTCATGCAAGCCTATGGGATTAACTTTTCAGGTTTGACATTTGAGTGCTTAATTCTGAACACTCGAAGATAGCCAGTTGATCCATCTCAAGAAGCCAGAATTCTACTCAAGATGGTGGATCTCTCCTTCAATTCCTTCAGGGGGTTTTAGGGATTTCTTATGTTTTGTTTTATCTTTTCTTTTGAGATGTTTTCTTTTATTGTTATGAACTAAACCCTCAGATACCTGAGGGGGATGAAACTTAGATAAATCTTGTTATCGTTTGCTGAACTATATGATAAATATTTGACTTGTTCTTAATTATGTGTTCTTAATTCTTGTGTTGATATTTTCGGGATATTGATTCAAGTTTGATGTGCTTAGGTGGAGGAGAAAAAGTCCCTGCTTAAGAGTAGATCTAGCATAATTAAGCGGAGTTGATCGCGCGCCTAGAGATAGGGTGACGAGATTTTGTCGGATTAGGGTGAAACCTAATATGGGAGTCCATAGATCGAGTTAATGCAATTCTAGGGGTTTTAATTAGAAAGAGATTTCAATTAATCAACCTAGGGTTAGACGTTATTCGCTTCGAGAGAGGGTTTAATATACATTAGGGAGTCTTACGGATCAAGTCAAGTGAATAAATCGTCTGGTTCAGAGTTAGATAATAAGTGAAGTCTAGGTGGATTCTTCCTAAGGGTATCGTCTTAATCAATTGAGTTTTTCCAACGGTATTTCCCCAATTCATTCTTTTTGTCTTTGAGTCTTTACCTTAGTAGTTAGTTAAATTTAGATTAAAAAAAACAACTTCACTTATTTTAGGCTAGATAATAAAAAGAAAGTTAGTATTAGTACTTTTGGTTCCTTTGGGTTCGACAATCCGGTCTTGCCTAAGTTATACTACTGTTCGATAGGTGCGCTTGCCTCAAATCATTGTCATAGTTAGTTTCCAGGTTCGATTATTCTTTTTATAAATTTTAAGACTTTGACACTGCGAAAATAATGATCAGTTATTTTGGTATATTCTTGGTTGCCAAATAGGCATGAGATGTCTTGATGATTTTGCTTGTAGGTAAGACCCATGTGGGTGGCATTTTGGCCTTGCAAATGGCCTATTTTGCCACACGGTTGTGGCACACGGGCGTGCCTAGTGACCGTGGGGCTAAGTCAGTAGCTAGCCTAAGAGCACACGGCCAAGATACACGGGCGTGTCTAGTAGCCGTGTGAAAAAGTTAGTATATGGCCTATGAGTGCACGGTCTTAGCACACGGGGGTGCTTGGTAACCGTGGTGCAAAAACAGATTCGACCACGGCCAAGGAACACGGGCGTGCTTGGTGGCCGTGGAGCAAAGTCAGTTTCGACCACGAGAAGGACACACGGGTGTGTCTTGTAGCCGTGGGAGGCACACGGACTGCTTACACGGGCGTGTAACCCCTGTATCTTCGAAAAGTTTTAAATTTTTGAGAATGTTTGTATGTGTTTTGGTCTAGTCCCGACCCTATTTCTAAGCATGCTTAAGGTCTCGATGACCTTCTTAAGGGACACTATGATTGAAATAGATGAACGGTTGTATGGAATTTTCTGTAAATGTTTTCGATCTCTCCGGTAACGCCTTTAACCCTAGTTCAGCGACAGATACGGGTTAGGGGTGTTACATTTGGTTGGTATCAGAGCTACGGTTTAGTCGATTCTCAGACTAATATAGTGTGCCAGAGTCTAGCTATATATGCCATATTTCTGAATTGTGATAGTGTGATGAATCCTGACGTATAAATATGATTTCTGTATAGTAATAGATCCCGAAAGAGCCGTAGCTGATGACGTAGAAAGTAATGCGCCTGCTCCCGCGCAAGGGACAATGCCCTCTGATCTGAGACCGACTACTAGCGGTCAAGGGGAAGAAGCTAAACAAGCTTTCTTCTAGATGATGAGTGAATGGTTCACTCAATTCGTAAAGAATAACCCGACTGTTTCACAACCCTCACCCCCGATTAATCCCCCTCAAACCTCGATTTGTGCCAAAGTGATGGATATAAATCATTGAACAAGCCTTGGTTGACAAAAAATGTGAGGTAAATTTGAAGAGTTAGGGCTACTAATGATGATGATGCCGAGAAGGCAGAGTTTTGGTTAGAAAACACAATCCGGGCATTGGATGAGATGTCTTTAACTCCGGAAGAATGCATAAAATATGTTGTATCTTTTCTTCGAGACGCGGCTTATCAGTGGTGGAAAACTTTGATCTTTGTTGTTCCAAAGGAACAGCTGACATGGGATTTCTTTCAAATTGAGTTTCAGAAGAAATACATTAGTGAGAGATTCATTGATCAGAAACGAAAGGAATTTTTGGAATTGAAACAAGGCCGTATGACTGTTACGGAAGATGAACGAGAGTTCGTGATATTGAGTCAGTATGCTCGAGAATTTGTATCATCTGAAGCAATAATGTGTAAAAGATTCGAAGATGGTCTTAATGAAGATATTCGACTGTTAGTCGGGATATTAGAAATAAAAGAGTTCATTGTACTCGTTGATCGAGCGTGCAAAGCTGAAGTACTTGGGAAAGATAAAAAGGAAGCCGAGTCTGAAGTTAGAGATATGAGAAAGAGATTTCAGAATAGATCGTTTCAGTCCACTTCAAAGAAATTTAGAGATGATCAAATTCGTTCGAGAGGTAATATGGGATATTCAAATAGAAATCGAGATAGATCACAAATGAGTTTCAAAGCTCCAGCAACTTCAGTGGCAAGTGTTGGGAATGTACGATCTGAGAAACCAGAGTGTAAGCATTGTGGGAAAAGACATCCGAGAAGCTGTAGAATGAATGACAGAGCTTGTTTCAGATGTGGATAACTTGATCATTTTATCTGTGATTGCCCTGAGTCTGTCGAGCCTGAGAATGTTCAAAATCTGAGATCTGATAATGCACCTGTGAGAGGTAGACCTTCGAAGAATGTAAAGAATGTCAGTGGTAGTCAGAGAACTATAAGAGAGACTGTTGTAAGATTTGAAGCTAGAGCGCCTGCCAGAGCGTATGCTATTCGAGCTCGTGAGGAAGCTTCTTCACCAGATGTTATAATGGGTACTTTTACACTTTATAATACTTCTGTGATCGCATTGATAGACCCTGGTTCTACGCATTCGTATATATGTATGAATTTAGTGTTTAGTAAGACTTTGCCTGTAGAGTCTACTGAGTTTGTTATAAAAGTATCAAACCCCTTAGGTAAAAGTTTCCTGGTTGACAAAGTATGCAAGAACTGTCCATTAATGTTTCGAGATATTTTGTTTCCCTGCTGATTTGATGCTTTTTCCATTTGATGAGTTTGATATCATTCTGGGTATGGACTGGTTGTTTTCGCATGATGCTATTGTGAACTGTAAATGAAAGACTATTGATTTGAGATGTCCGAATGATGAAATTGTACGGATTGAATCTAATGATTTGAATGGCTTGCCTACTGTGATATCTATATTGAAAGCTCAAAGTTATGTGAAAAAGGGTTATGAGGCATATTTTGCTTATGTGATTGATTCGAAAGTGTCTGAGAAGAAAGTCAAATCAGTGCCTATTGTCTGTGAGTATTCTGATGTATTCCCTGAAGAGTTACCAGGTTTGCCTCCGTTTCGTGAAGTTGAGTTTGGTATTGAGTTTTTACCTGGTACTACACCTATATCGATAGCTCCGTATAGAATGGCACCAACAGAGTTGAAAGAGTTAAAGTCACAGTTGCAAGAATTGACCAATAGAGGGTTTGCTAGACCGAGTTTCTCGCCTTAGGGTGCTCATGTTCTGTTTGTGAAAAAGAAAGTTGGCACGATGAGAATGTGCATCGATTATCGTCAGTTGAATAAAGTGACCATAAAGAACAAATATCCGTTGCCTAAGATTGACGATTTGTTTGATCAGTTAAAAGGAGCTTCTGTGTTTTCGAAGATAGATCTGAGATCGGGTTATTATCAGTTACGAGTAAAAGATTCAGATATACCGAAAACTACTTTCAGAACGAGGTACGGGCATTACGAGTTTTTAGTTATGCCATTTGGACTAACCAATGCTCCTGCTATTTTTATGGATTTGATGAACAGAATTTTTAGACTGTATCTAGATCGATTTGTTGTTGTATTCATTGATGACATTCTGATTTATTCACGTGATGAAACTGAACATGCTGAGCATCTGAGAATCGTATTGCAAACTCTGCGAGAAATGAAATTGTATGCGAAATTCAGCAAGTGTGAATTCTGGTTGCATGAAGTTAGTTTTCTGGGGCATATTGTGTCAGCTTCTGGGATTCGAGTTGATCCGAGCAAGATTTCTACTATTCTCGATTGGAAACCCCCCAAGAACGTATCTGAAGTCCATAGTTTTCTGGGGTTAGCTGGTTATTACCGTCGATTTGTGAAAGGATTTTCAATGATAGCTACTCCGTTGACTAGATTGCTTCAGAAAGATGTTAGATTTCAATGGTCGAACAAATGCCAGAAAAGTTTTGATCAGTTGAAAACTCTGTTAACAGAACCTCCAGTGTTAGTACAACCAGAATCGGGCAAAGAATTTGTGATTTACAGTGATGCTTCATTAAACGGTATGGGATGTGTTTTAATGCAGGAAGGCAAAGTTGTAGCTTATGCTTCGAGACAATTGAAGCCGCATGAAAAGAACTATCCGACGCACGACCTTGAGTTAGCTGCGATTGTGTTTGCACTTAAGATCTGGTGCCATTATCTGTACGGTGAAAAATGTCATGTATTTTCAGATCATAAAAGTCTAAATTATCTGATGACTCAAAAAGATTTAAACCTGTGTCAAAGAAGATGGTTAGAGCTGTTGAAAGATTATGAGCTGGTGATAGATTATCACCCGGGTAAAGCAAATGTTGTTGCTGATGCATTGAGTAGAAAATCATTGTTTGCACTGCGTACTTTGAATGCTCAGCTAGATTTGTCTGATGATAGTTCTGTGATAGTTGAATCAAAAGTGAAACCGTTATTTATACAACAGATATGTGATGCTCAGAAATCTGATAATGAGTTATTAGCGAAACGAGCTCAGTGTGATTCGAATTATGAATCTGAATTTCGAGTTGTTGATGATTGCTTGAGTTTTCGAGATCGTATATGTGTTCTGAGAAATCCAGAATTGATTCAGTTGATTTTGAGTGAAGCACATAATAGTCATCTATCTGTTCATCCGAGGAGTACTAAAATGTACCATGATTTAAGGCGACACTATTGGTGGTCTGGTATGAAGCGTAATATTTTTTACTTTGTTTCAAAATGTTTAATCTGTCAGCAAGTCAAAGCTGAACATCAAGTTCCGTCTGGGTTGCTACAACCGATTCTAATTCCTGAGTGGAAATGGGATAGAGTGACAATGGATTTTGTTTCTGGTTTGCCTCATACTCAGAGAAAGAAAGATGCGATATGGGTCGTATTTGATCGATTGACAAAATCTGCCCATTTTATTCCGGTAAGATCTGACTATTCACTTGATAGATTATCCGAGCTTTATATTTCTAAGATTGTTAGATTGCACGGGGTGCCACTATCTATTGTGTCAGATAGGGACTCGAGGTTTACACCGAGGTTCTGGATGAAATTGCAAGAAGCTTTAGGCACAAAACTGCATTTCAGTACAGCTTTTCATCCACAAATAGATGGTCAATCCGAGCGGATTATTCAGATTCTTGAAGATATGTTAAGATGTTGAATACTTGAGTTTAATGGTTCGTGGGAACAGTATTTGCCATTGATTGAATTTGCATACAAGAATAGTTTTTAGTCGAGTATCAAAATGGCACCATATGAAGCTTTGTACGGACGTAAATGTCGTACACCTCTGTATTGGATTGAGCTCAGTGAAAATAAGCTACACGGGGTCGATTTGGTAAAAGATTCAGAACAGAAAGTGAAATTGATTCGAAATTGTTTGAAAGCAGCATCTGATCGTCAAAAGTCTTATGCAGACTTAAAACGAAAAGATATAGAATTTAAGATCGACGACAAAGTGTTTCTGAAAGTGTCACCATGGAAGAAAGTACTTTGTTTTGGATGTAAAGGCAAGTTGAGTCCGAGATTCATCGGCCATATGAAATCATTGAGCTAGTTAGACCTGTTGCATATCGATTGTTGTTGCCTTCTGAGCTAGAAAAGATACATAATGTATTCCAAGTTTCGATGCTCCGTAGATATCGATCCGATCCGTCACATGTGATTGCTCCATCTGAAATTGAAATCTGATCTGATATGTCATACGAAGAAGAACCGATCCGTATCTTAGCTCGTGAAGTAAAAGAGTTGAGAAATAAGAAAATTCCGTTAGTAAAAGTATTGTGGAATCGTCACGAAATAGAAGAGGCTACGTGGGAGCCGAAAGATTCCATGAAACAGTAATATCCGACTTTGTTTAATGGTAAGATTTTCGGGGACGAAAATCCCTAAGGGGGCGAGAATTGTAACAGTCCAGTTTATACCCTAGTCAGAACAATGGTTTCGGGACCAGAAATCCGAGTCTGTATAATATTTTAATATTATTTTCTCGTGTCTTGTGATATGTGACTAAGCATGTGGTAAATTTACGTAAGTTAATTTATCCATCTGTGTGTTTAATTTGATAAAAGGATTGAATTGCTTTGAAATGCAAATTTGTATGTTTTATGAAAGGATGCTTATTTGTTATGTCTTTTTGAGAGTAAGGACTCATGTAGCAATTAAGCAACTACCATAGTTAGTGGACGGCTAAGGTCACAAATGACCTTGAACTATATGTTTTAATATAATTGATTAAAGGTTAAAAATGTCTTTTATGTATTAAATGATTATTTGATAAAATAAAGCATGAAAATGGACATTAGTTCATCCATTTTTCCACCGAAAACTCAAAGAAAAAGAAAGAACAAAAGCTTAAAAGGTTCATCTATGGTTTTGGTTTAATTCAAGGTTAGCTTGTGATCCGTTTTTGATAATTTATACGTTTTTGCAATCGTTGCTTTGTAAGCTTTGTAACCCATGCTTCAATTTTGAGAATTGATGATGTTTGTGAGATGAGACTTAGATGAACTCACATGTTTTATGATGATTTATGGTGTTAAATGAAAGATAGGTGTTAGATGAACATGCTTTGTTCTTGAAGTTTTGATGTATTTTGATAATTAGGGCTAAATTCAGAAAATAGCAACTTAAAGGACTAAATTGCAAATTTGATGGAAAATATGAGCTTGTATGAGATGTATGAACATCCGGCTAAGCATGAGTATGTGATGATTTTGTGAATTTGATGTTTTGAGAAAAATGGACTAAATTGATAAATTGTGTAAATGTGAGGGTTAAATTGCAAATAGCCCTAAATGTGTGTTCTTGGATTGCATTGAATGAGTTAGCAAATAAAAGAGTTAATTCTGGATTTGTATAGATTAAGAACCGAGGAAAACAGATTTAGATCGCGAAAAAGCGAAAGTAACCGAGTAGCCGTTTCTATTTCCGATAAATCGAATCCGAGGTAAGTCATATTGCAAATAAATGTAATTGTATTGAGTTGAGCATATTCATATGCCTATTGTCGATATTAAATGCTTATGAGTTGTAATGCAAATGATTTTCGAGATAAGATCGACTTAGCGACAATGTCCGAGAAGTCCCGTACGAATCTAGGAATACATAGGTATCTGTTCTGTTTTATCATATAAGACCACGTCCGGGACGTTGGCATTGATTTGACATTCGTGTAAGACCACGTCTGGGATGTTGGCATCGATATTATCTTTTTGTGTAAGACCATGCCTGGGACGTTGGCATCGATATGAGCTTTTCGTGTAATACCACGTCTAGGACGTTGGCATCGATATTATCATTTCGTGTAAGACCATGTCTGGGACATCGGCATCATATTGATTCGTATAGAACCCAGTCTGGGACAGTGGCATCGTTATCTGAGTACACGTAAGACCTCGTCTGGGACGTTGGCATTGTACAACTATTCTGAGCTTTCTGAGTATCCTATTAGGTTCCTATCGGTTCAACGGGCAAGTCTGTGATACGAATGGTTAAGTGAATTGTAGATCCATTTTAGGTACGTTGATTTATACACTAAGTGTGTATATAAGGTAAATACCTATGTGATCTTACTATGATGATTATGTATATTGGAATAACAATATGATATATGAAAGTGAGCATGAATGAGCTATGTTTATATAAGACTTTTGAATTGATGAATGTGACAAATATGGCCAAGTACATGGATCAAAGCATATACGTGATAGTTTGTTAAGTCATTAAGAAGTGCCAATGTACCTATGTATATATATATGCCTTTCATACTAAGTTTGTTTGTATTATGACTTACTAAGCTTTTGGAAAGCTTACTCTGTGTGTGTGTTTTCTCTGTTTTATAGGTTGTCAAAGCTACTGAAGGCTCGGGACCGTCAAGGATCGTCATCACACTACTAAACTCATTTTGGTACACTTTAGATATGTATATAGCTAGATATGGCATGTATAGGCTAGTATTTGTTATAAGTTTGTTATATGAACTTAGCCATGTGATTTGGCTATTTATGAATTGAGAATTTGCTTGAATGAATGTGATATGTGAAGTATGTTTTTGGCATGGTTATTTGATACATGAAATGGTCAAGTTTTGATTAAGCAAATGAATGAATTATGCTTGTGATGAGATGGGTTTTAGTCTTGTAATTTGGGTGGTTATTTTGGTATATTGTTGGTTGCCAAATAGACATGAGATGTCTTGATGATTTTGCTTGTAGGTAAGACCCATGTGGGTGGCATTTTGGCCTTGCAAATAGCCTATTTTGCAACACGATTGTGGCACACGGGCATGCCTAGTGACCGTGGGGCTAAGTCAGTAGCTAGCCTAAGAGCACACGGCCAAGATACACGGGCGTGTCTAGTAGCTGTGTGAAAAAGTCAGTATATGGCCTATGAGTGCACGGTCTTAGCACACGGGGGTGCTTGGTAACCGTGGAGCCAAAACAGATTCTACCACGGCCAAGGTACACGGGCGTGCTTGGTGGCCGTGGAGCAAAGTCAGTTTCGACCAGGGGGAGGACACACAGGTGTGTCTTGCAGCAGTGGGAGGCACACAACCTGCTTACACGGGTGTGTAACCCCTGTATCTTTGAAAAGTTTTAAATTTTCGAGAATGTTTGTATGTGTTTCGGTTTAGTCCCGACCCTGTTTCTAAGCATGCTTAAGGTCTCGATGACCTACTTAAGGGACACTATGATTGAAATAGATGAACGGTTGTATGGAATTTTCTGTAAATTTTCTGATATGTCCGGTAACGCCTTTAACCCTAGTTCGACGATGGATATGGGTTAGGGGTGTTACATTTGGTTGGTATCAGAGCTATAGTTTAGTCGATTCTGGGACTAACGTAGCGTGTCTGAGTCTAGCTATACATGCCATATTTCTGAATTGTGATAGTGTGATGAATCCTGACGTATAAATGTGATTTCTGTATAGTAATGGATCTCGAAAGAGCCGTAGCTGACGACGTAGAAAGTAATGCGCCTGCTCCCGCGCAAGGGACAGCGCGCTCTGATCCGAGACCGACTACTAGCAGTCAAGGGGAAGAAGCTAAACAAGCTTTCTTCCAGATGATGAGTGAAGTGTTCGCTCAATTCGTGAAGAATAACCTGACTGTTTCACAACCCTCGCCCCCGGTTAATCCCCCTCAAACCTCAGTTGTCCCTCCGGTGATGGACATAAATCTGTTGAACAAGCCTCCGGTTGATAAAATCCGTAAGTATCGAGCTGAAGTGTTCCGGGCTACTAATGATGATGATGCCGAGAAGGCAGAGTTTTTGTTAGAAAACACGATCCGGGTATTCGATGAGATGTCTTTGACTCCGGAAGAATGCATAAAATGTGTTGTATCTTTCCTTCGAGACGCGACTTATCAGTGGTTGAAAACTTTGATCTCTGTTGTTCCAAAGGAACGAGTGACATGGGATTTCTTTCAAATTGAGTTCCGAAAGAAATATATTAGTGAGAGATTCATTGATCAGAAACGAAAGGAATTTCTGGAATTGAAACAAGGCCGTATGACTGTTACAGAAGATGAACGAGAGTTTGTGAGATTGAGTTAGTATGCTCGAGAATGTGTATCATCTGAAGCAATAATGTGTAAAAGATTCAAAGATGGTCTTAATGAAGATATTCGCCTGTTAGTCGGGATATTAGAAATAAAAGAGTTCGTTGTACTCGTTGATTGAGTGTGCAAAGCTGAAACACTCGGGAAAGATAAAAAGGAAGCCGAGTCTGAATTTAGAGATATGAGAAAGAGATTTTAGAATAGATCGTTTCAGTCCACTTCAAAGAAATTTAGAGATGATCAAAGTCGTTCGAGAGGTAATATGGGATATTCTAATAGAAATTGAGATAGATCACAAATGAGTTTCAAAGCTCCAGTAACTTCAGTGGCAAGTGTTAGGAATGTACGATCCGAGAAACCAGAGTGTAAGCATTGTGGGAAAAGACATCCGGGAAGCTGTAGAATGAATGACAGAGCTTGTTTCAGATGTGGATCACTTGATCATTTTATCCGTGATTGCCCTGAGTCTGTCGAGCCTGAGAATGTTCAAAATCTGAGATCTGATAATGCACCTGTGAGAGGTAGACCTTCAAAGAATGTAAGGAATGTCAGTGGTAGTTAGAGAACTATGAGAGAGACTGTTGCGCGATCCGAAGCTAGAGCGCCTGCCAGAGCGTATGCTATTCGAGCTCGTGAGGAAGCTTCTTCACCAGATGTTATAACGGGTACTTTTACACTTTATAATACTTCTATGATTGCATTGATAGACCCTGGTTCTACGCATTCATATATATGCATGAATTTAGTGTTCAGTAAGACTTTGCCTGTAGAGTCTACTGAGTTTGTTATAAAAGTATCAAACCCCTTAGGTAAAAGTGTCCTGGTTGACAAAGTATGTAAGAACTGTCCATTAATGTTTCGAGATATTTGTTTCCCTGCTGATTTGATGCTTTTTCCATTTGATGAGTTTGATATCATTCTTAGTATGGACTGGTTGTTTTCGCATGATGCTATTGGGAACTGTAAAAGAAAGACTATTGATTTGAGATGTCCGAATGATGAAATTGTACGAATTGAATCTAATGATTTGAATGGTTTACTCTTTGTGATATCTGTATTGAAAGCTCAAAGTTATGTGAAAAAGGGTTATGAGGCA
Organism: Gossypium sturtianum; assembly: GCA_025698515.1. Lineage (NCBI taxonomy): Eukaryota > Viridiplantae > Streptophyta > Magnoliopsida > Malvales > Malvaceae > Gossypium > Gossypium sturtianum. Next base: position 84,662,036 of record CM046954.1, read on the forward strand.
TATTTTGCTTATGTGATTGATTCGAAAGTGTCTGAGAAGAAAGTCGAATCAGTGCCTATTGTCTGTGAGTTTTCTGATGTATTCCCTGAAGAGTTACCAGGTTTGCCTCCGATTCATGAAGTTGAGTTTGGTATTGAGTTGTTACTTGGTACTACACCTATATCGATAGCTCCGTATAGAATGGCACTAACAGAGTTGAAAGAGTTAAAGTCACAGTTGCAAGAATTGACCAATAGAGGGTTTGCTAGATCGAGTTTCTCGCCTTGGGGTGCTCCTGTTCTGTTTGTGAAAAAGAAAGTTGGCACGATGAGAATGTGCATCGATTATCGTCAGTTGAATAAAGTGACCATAAAGAACAAATATCCGTTGCCCAGGATTGATGATTTGTTTGATTAGTTAAAAGGAGCTACTATGTTTTCGAAGATAGATCTGAGATCGGGTTATTATTAGTTGCGAGTAAAAGATTTGGATATACAGAAAACTACTTTCAGAACGAGATACGGGCATTACGAGTTTTTAGTTATGCCATTTGGACTAACCAATGCTCCTGTTGTTTTTATGGATTTGATGAACAGAATTTTTAGACTGTATCTAGATCGATTTGTTGTTGAATTCATTGATGACATTCTGATTTATTCACGTGATGAAACTGAACATGCTGAGCATCTGAGAATCGTATTGCAAACTCTGCGAGAAAAGAAATTGTATGCGAAATTCAGGAAATGTGAATTCTTGTTGCATGAAGTTAGTTTTCTGGGGCATTTTGTGTCAGCTTCTAGGATTCGAGTTAATCCGAGCAAGATTTCTGCTATTCTGGATTGGAAACCCCCGAAGAACGTATCTGAAGTCTGTAGTTTTCTGGGGTTAGTTGGTTATTACCGTCGATTTGTGAAAGGATTTTCAGTGATAGCTACTCTGTTGACTAGATTGCATCAGAAAGATGTTAGATTTCAATGGTCGAACAAATGCCAGAAAAGTTTTGATCAGTTGAAAACTCTGTTAACAGAACCTCCAGTGTTAGTACAACCAGAATCGGGCAAAGAATTTGTGATTTACAGTGATGCTTCATTAAACGGTCTGGGATGTCTTTTAATGCAGGAAGGCAAAGTTGTAGCTTATGCTTCGAGACAATTGAAGCCGCATGAAAAGAACTATCTGACGTATGACCTTAAGTTAGCTGCGATTGTGTTTGCACTTAAGATCTGGCGCCATTATCTGTACTTGAAAAATGTCATGTATTTTCAGATCATAAAAGTCTAAAATATCTGATGACTCAGAAAGATTTAAACCTGCGTCAAAGAAGACGGTTAGAGCTGTTGAAAGATTATGAGCTGGTGATAGATTATCACCCGGGTAAAGCAAATGTTGTTGCTAATGCATTGAGTAGAAAATCATTGTTTGCACCGCGTGCTTTGAATGCTCAGCTAGATTTGTCTGATGATAGTTCTGTGATAGTTGAATCAAAAGTGAAACCGTTGTTTATACAGCAGATATGTGATGCTTAGAAATCTGATAATGAGTTATTAGCGAAATGAGCTCCGTGTGATTCGAATTATGAATCTGAATTTTGAGTTGTTGATGATTGCTTGAGTTATCGAGATCGTATCTGTGTTCCGAGAAATCCGAAATTGATTCAGTTGATTTTGAGTGAAGCACATAATAGTCATCTATCTGTTCATCCGGGGAGTACTAAAATGTACCATGATTTAAGGCGACACTATTGGTGGTCTGGTATGAAGCGTGATATTTCTGACTTTGTTTCAAAATGTTTAATCTGTTAGCAAGCCAAAGCTGAACATCAAGTTTCGTCTGGGTTGCTACAACCGATTCTAATTCCTGAGTGGAAATGGGATAGAGTGACAATGAATTTTGTTTCTGGTTTGCCTCATACTCAGAGAAAGAAAGATGCGATATGGGTCGTAGTTGATCGATTGACGAAATCTGCCCATTTTATTCCGGTAAGATCTGACTATTCACTTGATAGATTATCCGAGCTTTATATTTCTGAGATTGTTAGATTGCACGGGGTGCCACTATCTATTGTGTCAGATAGGGACACGAGATTTACATCAAGGTTTTGGAAGAAATTGCAAGAAGCTTTAGGCACGAAACTGCATTTCAGTACAGCTTTTCATCCGCAAACAGATGGTCAATCCGAGCGGATTATTCAGATTCTTGAAGATATGTTAAGATGTTGTATACTTGAGTTTAATGGTTCGTGGGAACAGTGTTTGCCATTGATTGAATTTGCATACAATAATAGTTTTTAGTCGAGCATCAAAATGGCACCATATGAAGCTTTGTACGGACGTAAATGTCGTACACCTCTGTATTGGACTGAGCTCAGTGAAAATAAGCTCTACGGGGTCGATTTGGTAAAAGATTCAGAACAAAAAGTGAAATTGATTCGAAATTGTTTGAAAGCAGCATCTGATAGTCAGAAGTCTTATGCAGACTTAAAACGAAAAGATATAGAATTTAAGATCAGTGACAAAGTGTTTCTGAAAGTGTCACCATGGACGGATTCGATTACTCAATCCCTTTCGACTTCCCTCGGTCTAAATCCATTTTCTTTGGTTCTTGAACTATACATATTTAAATTTAACTCGTTTATTCACCAAATCATTTAATTCAATCCAAAAACACACATTTAGGGCATTTTACAAATTAGCCCTCATATTTTCACATTTTGACATTTAAGTCCTTATTTTACAAAATCACAAAATACACATAATTTCTTTGTATCCATGCTTAGCCGAATTTTCATATGCTTCATATAAGCCCATATATTTCATTTATTTCACATTTTAGTCCCTCAAAATATTATTTTCACAATTTAGCCCAAATTACTCAAATTCATCAAAAATCCAAAGACACAACATGTTAATCTAACACATATTTCTCATATTTCATCATCAACCATCATAAAGCTCAAGCATCCATCAATGGCACATCTCAAAATTATCATCAAATTCTAAAATTAAGGAATGGGCTTAATAGAATGCTAAGCAACGATCACAAAAACGTAGAAATCATCAAAAACCAAAACAAAAACATACCTTGATTAAGCTTAGCAATGACCGAATATACAAAAGCTTCAAACCCCTTTTACTTTCTCAAATTTTCGGTCAAAAAGATGAACATAATGCATGGTTTATTGTTTTGTTTTATTATGAATAACATTAGTACACATTTTACCATAATAACCTTAATGAATTAATAAGAAAACTATATAACACAAGCCCATAACCGTCCACTACATTGTTCAATGGTCTAATATGCACTTAAGGACTTCACCCTTAATAAGCCATGTCAATTCGGTATTTAATCAAATAGAATGCCACTTTTACATTTTCTGTGATTTAGTCCTTTTTACAAATTAAGCACACATACGATCAAATTAAATCACGAAAATTTTACACATGTCAATTCACATACTATAAGAACGAAAAATAATATTAAAATATTTCTCTGACTCAGATTTGTGGTCTCAAAACCACTATTTCGACTAGGGTCTAAACCGGACTGTTACAATTCTCCCCCCTTAGGGATTTTCGTGCCTGAAAATCTTACCGGTGAATAGGTTAGGGTAACGTTCTCTCATTGCATCTTCGGGCTCCCACGTTGCTTCTTCAACCCCATGTCGATGCCATAAGACTTTCACTAATGAGATTTTCTTATTTCTCAATTCTTTCACTTCATGATCTAAAATCCGGATAGGTTCTTCCTCGTAAGTCATATCGGATCGGATCTCAATCTCAAACGGAGAAATTACATGTGATGGGTCGGATCTATATCGTCATAGCATAGAAACATGAAATACATTATGTATCTTTTCTAACTCGGGTGGTAAGCAATCTGTAAGCAACTTGTCCAATGCGCTCAATAATTTCATATGGCGCGATGAACCTTGGACTCAATTTGCCTTTTCTGCCAAAACGAAGTATTTTCTTCCACGGAGACACTTTCAAGAACACTTTATCACCAATCTAAAACTCGATATCTTTTTGTTTCAAGTCTGCATAAGATTTTTGACGATCTGATGCGGCTTTCAGACTATCACGAATCACTTTCATTTTTTGTTCAGTTTCTTTGATCAAATCAACCCCGTGTATCTTATTCTCACTAAGCTCTATCCAATACAAAGGTGTTCGACATTTGCGTCCGTACAAAGCCTCCTAAGGTGCCATTTTGATGCTCGACTGAAAACTATTATTGTACGTAAACTCAACATATGGCAAATATTGTTCTCACGTACCATTAAACTCAAGAATGCAACATCTCAACATATCCTCGAGAATCTGAATAATCCGCTCGGATTGACCATCTGTCTGTGGATGAAAAGTTGTACTGAAATGCAATTTAGTACCTAAAGCCTCTTGCAGTTTCTTCCAGATTCGTGAAGTAAACCTCGAATCTCTGTCAGACACAATAGATAGTGGCACCCCATGCAATCTCACTATGTCGAAAATATATAGCTCAACTAATTTATCAAGTGAGTAATCAGATAGTGGCGCCAAATCTTTAAAGCAAACACAATCGCAGCTAGCTCAAGATCGTGTGTCGGATAATTCTTTTCATACGGTTTCAATTATCTCGAGGCATAAGCTATAACTTTGCCTTCTTGCATCAAAACACATCCCGGACCATTCAACGAAGCATCACTATAAATTACAAACTTTTTACCCGATTCTAGCTGTACTAGCACTAGAGCTTCGGTCAACAAAGTTTTCAACTGATCAAAACTTTTCTGGCACTTTTCAGACCACTCAAATTTCACATCTTTCTTAAGTAATCTCGTTAGTGGAGTTGCAATCATCGAAAAGCCTTTTTACAAACTGTCGATAATAACCAGCAACTCCCAGAAAACTGCAAACTTTAGACACATTTTTCAGAGGCTTCCACTCTAAAATAGCTGAAATCTTGCTCGGATCAACTTGTATACCAGATGCCGACACAATATGCCCCAAAAAACCAACTTCACGCAACCAGGATTCACATTTACTAAATTTTGCATACAATTGCTTATCTCACAAAGTTTGTAGCACGATTCTCAAATGTTCAGCATGCTCAATTTCATCATGCGAATAAATAAAAATGTCATCAATGAATACAACAACAAATCGGTCTAAATACGGTCTGAAAATTCTGTTCATCAAATCCATAATGACAGCAGGAGCATTGGTTAGTCCGAAAGGATAACAAAAAACTCATAATGCCCGTACCTCGTTCTAAAAGCAATTTTTGGAATGTCTGAATCTTTCACTCGCAACTGATAATATCCCGATCTCAGATCTATCTTTGAAAACACGATGGCTCCTTTCAACTGATCAAATAAATCATCAATTCTGGGCAAAGGATATTTGTTCTTAATAGTCACTTTGTTCAACTGACGGTAATCAATGCACATTCTCATCGTGCCATCTTTCTTTTTTACAAATAAAACGGGAGCACCCCAAGGTGAGAAACTCGATCGTGCAAATCCTTTATCGGTCAACTCTTGCAACTCTGACTTCAACTCTTTCAATTTTGTTGGTGCCATTCTATACGGAGCTATTGATATAGGAGTCATCCCCGGCACTAAATCAATACCAAACTCAACTTCTCGTATCGGAGGCAATCCCGATAATTCTTCAGGAAATACATCAAAGAATTCACAAACAACTGGCACATATTCAACTTTCTTTTCAGTCACACTCGAATCAATTACATAGGCAAAATAGGCTTCGCAACCCTTTTCCACAAAACTCTGAGCTTTCACCACTGATATCACAGCCGATAACCCATTCACATCATTAGATTCAACCAGAACTATTTCATCATTCTGACATCTCAAATCAATAGTTTTTCATTTGCAATTCACAATAGCATCATGCAATGTTAGCCAATCCATACCCAAAATTATATCAAACTCATCAAAAGGTAATAGCATCAAATCAGCCGGAAAATAATTATCCCGAAACATCAACGGACAATTCTTGCACACTTTGTCAGCCAAGACACTTTTACCTAAGGGGTTTGATACTCTAATTACAAATTCAGTAGACTCTACAGGCAAAGTCTTACTGGATACTAAGTTCATGCATACATACGAATGAGTAGACCCTGGATCTATCAATGCAATCACAGAAGTATCATAAAGAGTAAATGTACCCGTAATAACATCTGGAGACGAAACTTCCTCACGGGCTCGAATGGCGTAAGCTCTGCCAGGTGCTCTAGCTTTAGATCTCACAACTATATCTTTCGTAGCTCTCTGGCTACCACTCACATTTCTTATGTTTCTAGAAGGTTTACCTCTAGCTGAAGCATTATCTGACTTCGGATTCTGTATAATCTCTTGTTCAACAGTCTCAGGACAATCTCGAATAAAATGATCTAAAACAAGCTCGATCATTCAATCTACAGTTACCCGGATGTCTTTTACCACGATGTCTACATTCAGGTCACTCAGATCGGACATTCTCCACACTAGCTATTGAAGTAGCTGGAGCTTTGAAATTCGACTGCGATCTAACTCGATTTCTGTTCGTATGTCCCACATTAGCCTTTGAACTACTATACTCATCTTTAAATTTCTTTGATGCAGACTGAAATGTTTTACTTGAAAATCTCTATCTCACATCTCTAGCTTCTGACTCAGCTTTTCTTTTATCTTTCTCGAGTGCCTCAGCTTTACACGCTCGATCAACAAGCACAACAAATTCTTTTATTTCCAGAATTCCAACTAGCAAATGGATATCTTCATTCAGGCCGTCTTCAAACCTTTTACACATTATTGCTTCAGTCAAAACACATTCCCAAGCATATTGACTGAATCTCACAAATTCTTGCTCGTATTCAGTAGTAGACATACAGCCCTGTTTCAATTCAAGAAACTCTTTCCGTTCTTGATCTATAAATCTCTGACTAATATATTTCTTCCAGAATTCAAACTAAAAGAAATCCCATGTAAATCGTTCTTTTGGAACCACAGAAGTCAAAGTCTTCCACCACTGATAAGCTGCATCTCGTAACAAAGAAAAGGCACATTTCATACATTCCTCCAGAGTACAAGACATTTCATCAAACACTCGGATTGTATTCTCGAGCCAAAACTTCGCTCTCTCAGCATCATAATCACTAGTGGCCCTGAACTCTTCAGCTCCTGTTAAGGATTTTTTCGACCGGAGGCTTATTCAATAGATTCAAATTCATAACCAGTGGTACAACAGAAGTCTGAGGAGGATTAGGCGGGGGCGGAGGTTGTGAAACAGCCGAATTTGTTCTAATATATTGAGTGAACCACTCATTCTTCATTTGAAAGAAGGCTTGTTTAGCCTCTCCTTCCTGACTGCTAGTAGCCGGTCTCGAATCAAATGGCGATGTCCCTTGAGCGGGAGCAGGCGCATTACTTTCAACATTGTCATCTACAAGTCTTTCGCGATCCATTTACTATACGAAAAACATATTTTATATGTTAGGATTCATCACACTATCACAGTTCGTATATATGGCATGTATAGCTAGACTCTCACACGCTACGTTAGTCCTAGAATTGACTAAACCGTAGCTCTGATACCAATAAAATGTAACACCCCTAACCCGTAACCATCGGTGGTCTAGGGTTAAAAGGCATTACTTGACAAATCAGAAACTTTTATGAACATTTCATATCATACAGTATATCATTATCATATCATAGCAAAATGCATGCATATAGTCCCTTAATGAGGTCTTCAAGACCTTAAACATGCATTAGAATGGAGTCGGGACTAAACCGAGCTCATACAAATTTGTTTTGAAAATTTAACATTTTTCAAAGTTACAGAGGTCACACGCCCGTGTGGGTCGGCCGTGTGCCTCACACGGCCTCAGACACACCCATGTGTCCAAGCTGTGGCAAAACAGGGCATACATAATGACTTGTCCACACGGCCGAGGACATGGTCGTGTGCTTTACTCGTGGTCGACACTGACTTATCTCACACGGCCTGTCATATGCCCGTGTGACTGGCCCGTGGTCGACACTGACTTGTTTCACACAGCCTGTCACACGCCCGTGTGTCTGGCCCGTGGTCGACACTGACTTGTTTTGAATTACAAATTTAAGTGACACGGTCGAGCCACACGCTCGTGTGCTCAACCGTGTGGGAAAATGTAGGCCTTATACAAGGCCAATTTACCACCCATTTTAGGATCTAACGTACCATCATCAACAAATATCATTTCACACATAAAAAACAACCAAATCATACCAAAGATGACCATCTTTTCAAACCATTCATAAGTATATCAAATATATTAACCTTTGCACAATTTGTCTCATATCAATCTCAAACAGTTCTATGTAAAATTCATCTAAAACTTACCAACTCAATATACCAACCTTTCATCATAAAGATACCAACTTTGCATCAAAAAACCTAGATTAAAATGCTACCATATTCAAATCCATTAACAAGTCATATCTCATGGCTTATATATACATCTCAAAACATCATCTAATTCAACTAGTCTATACATGTCATACTTAAAATATGTACACATTCAAAAGGTACCAAAATATGATTTGATAGTGTGATGACGATCCTCGACAATCCCCGAGCTTTCCGTAGCTTTGATAATCTATAAGACAAAGCAAACACACATAAAGTAAGCTTTCAAAAGCTTAGTAAGCCATATACAAATAAGCTTATCACATAATACATTTATAACCATTTCAATTACAAGAACTTTAACATATCTCAATATCATATTCATATTTCTTCTTTAGCTCAATTGTATCCAACCATTTGCTTGAAAACAATTTACATCTCCATGTATCAAAATAGATCATAGCACATCCATATATATATATATATCACATTTTGTCTCAACAAATCTATGCACATATCTCACTTTTGTAATTCCACATATACTTACCTTTCATACTCAAACATAGTGTACATTTCAAACGTACCTGAATTTGTTACACATTTCACATAGTCTTTCAATTCTCGGAAATGCCTGTTGAACCATTCGGAATCAAATAGGATACTCAAATAACTCGGTATACTCGTACAATGCCAACGTCACAGACGTAGTCTTACATGTAATCAAATATCGATGCCACTGTCCCAGACAGGGTCTTACACGAAATCATTTACGATGCCAATGTCCCAGGCATGGTCTTACACGTAATTCTCAAATCGACGCCAACATACCAGTCGTGGTCTTACACGATATCTCATATCGGAACCCTATGTCATAACATATGAATCCTATCTATTCCTAAGTTTCGTACGGGACTTTTCGGTCATTGACACTTTGTCGATCTTTTCTCGGATATCACTTATACATTTTACATAGTCATTCATCACAAGTCAATTTCATATGAACATGAATAAATCATATCAAATACATTTATTTGTACATAGACTTACCTCGTACAGATATGAATGGACGAATTCGGTTACTCAATCCCTTTCGACTTCCCTCGGTCTAAATCCGTTTTCTTTGGTTCTTGATCTATACATATTCAAATTTAACTCGTTTATTCACCAAACCATTTAATTCAATCCAACAACACACATTTAGGGCATTTTACAAATTAGCCCTCACATTTTCACATTTGACATTTAAGTCCTTATTTCACAAAATCACAAAATACACATAATTTCTTTGTACCCATGCTTAGCTGAATTTTCATATGCTTCATATAAGCCCATATATTTCATTTATTTCACATTTTAGTCCCTCAAAATATATTTTCAAAATTTAGTCCGAATTACTCAAATTCATCAAAAATCCAAAGACAAAACATGTTAATCTAACACATATTTCTCATATTTCATCATCAACCATCATAAAGCTCAAGCATCCATCAATGGCACATCTCAAAATTATCATCAAATTCTAAAATTAAGGAATGGGCTTAATAGAATGCTAAGCAACGATCACAAAAACGTAGAAATCATCAAAAACCGAAACAAAAACATACCTTGATTAAGCTTAGCAATGACCGAATATACAAAAGCTTCAAACCCCTTTTACTTTCTCAAATTTTCGGTCAAAAAGATGAACATAATGCATGGTTTATTATTTTGTTTTATTATGAATAACATTAGTACACATTTTACCATAATAACCTTAATGAATTAATAAGAAAACTATATAACACAAGCCCATAACCGTCCACTACATTGTTCAATGGTCTAATATGCACTTAAGGACTTCACCCTTAATAAGCCATGTCAATTAGGTATTTAATCAAATAGAATGCCACTTTTACATTTTCTGTGATTTAGCCCTTTTTGCAAATTAAGCACACATACGATCAAATTAAATCACGAAAATTTTACACATGTCAATTCACATACTATAAGAACAAAAAATAATATTAAAATATTTCTCTGACTCAGATTTGTGGTCCCGAAACCACTATTTCGACTAGGGTCTAAATCGGACTGTTACACTATTCCTGTGCATGAGTAAGTTTTTGAGCCCCATTAATAATGAATTTTGTGTTTTTGAGATCGTTGCAACTAGGTCCAACTAGCCCATACCTTCTTTTTTGAATCTGTTACAAATTTTAGAAGTTTCCATTGATGAATCTTGAATGTTTTTTTATGATAACTATGTGTTTGAAGCTTTGATTGTGGTATTTGGCTGTTTTGTGAAGTGATTTTTGTTAGATTTTGGTTTAATGATTAAATTATTAAAATGTCAAATTTTCAAGGTTTGATAGTGAATTTGATGTGTAATAGGGATTGTTAAAGAGCCTAGAATATTTAGCTATAATTTGGTTCTAAGAAAATTGTCAATTTGATGAATATCGGGTTAGAGGACTAAATTGCAAAAGCTATAAAAGTTTAGGGAAAATGTATAACTAATTAAAAGTTAAGGGTCATATGCATTAAATGGAATGTGAAATATGTATGATATTAATATATTGTATTTAATTATTATAAAGATCAAAACTTGGATAAAAAAAACAATAGTCGAGGAAAAGGGACAATAGCGAATTAGTCCCTGCGTGTTGGTCAGAATCAAATAGTTGGTAAGTCCATAGTATTTTAATACGTAAATAAAGTTTTACTTGTAATCTTATATTATTTTACTTTAATTGATATGTTTATAAATAATTATTGATGATTGCACATACGTGCCCCTATTTGTACTTCGGTACCCCTGATTGCACATACGTGCCCCTGTTTGTACTTCGATACCTCTGATTGCACAAACATGCCCCTGTTTGTCCTTTGATACCCATGAATGCACTTACGTGCCCCTGTTTATACTCTAGTAACCCTGAATCAAATATAATGTGAATTGTATCTAATTGTATTCAAGTTATGTAACAGCTCGTTTTTGGTCAAATCAGAACAGTGGTTTCGAGACCACAAATTTAAAGCCAAAATAATTATTTTATTATTATTTTAATATTTACAACATGATACTATGATTCTGTGAAAGTTTCGTTAAGAAATTTTATCGTTTGATTAGTCAATTTGATAAAAAGGACTAAATCGCATAAAGTGCAAAAGTGATGTTCTAATAGCTAAAGGTATTAAATGGCTATGAAATTAAATAGTGGAGGTCCTTAAGTGGTAAATATACCATTGTTAATATGAGTGGACAAAGATGGACATTATTTTGATGATTTTAATGTTTTATCATTAAGGTTGAATTTGTTATTGGTTATTAAAGATTAATTAAATAAAAACAAAACATGTAATTTGTGTTCATCTTATTCAAAAGCCATAGAAAAACTGGTTCTCTTGTGAAAAATAGGGCTAGGGTTCGGCACTCTTATCTCCTTCAATTAGGTATGTATTTTTAATCCGTTTTTTATGATTTCTATGTTTTTGAGATCATTGCAGCTTAGTCTAGCTAGCCTGGAGACTATTTTGCAAAACTGTTAAAGGTTTAGGGTTTTCCATTGATGAATGTTCGTGTGTTTTGATGTTTGATGATAGAAAATGCATGCTTGTTGTTAGATAAACAACATTTTTTAAGTGATTTTTAGTAAAATGTCTAATTAGGGATTAAATTGTGAAATGTGAAAATTGTGTGGTTAAATTGTGAAATAAATGAAAAATATGGACTACTACGGACCTAATTGATATTCGGCTAGCATGGGTTTTGATTGAATTGCATGAATTTGTAATTTTATGAAATAAACACTAAATTGTAAAAATGTGAAATATTAGGGGGCAAATGTGTAAAATTGCATTAATGTACAATTTGGACAATTTGGACAAAATTGAATAAAGAGATTATTAAATAAGTTAATTTTGATTATATTTAGATCAAGAAAGGCAAAATACGAACTTAGATCGGGGAAAGAACAAAGTTTCGGATTAATCGATTTAATTCATCGTTTTTGCATTCGAGGTAAGATAGTGTGTAATAAGCTTTGTTATAATTGTATTTTATATGCTTTGATATTACATAAACTGTGAATACGACTTTACGGACATGTTCGATGATAATTCAGCAATTGAGAAATCCCGGTTGAACCTTAGGAATAGATTAGGATACGAATGACATGTCATTAGGGGTTATTATCATTTTGGGTGCTGGTCCATACGTCCTAACGGTCGCTGAGTTATCCAGCATGTGTTGCAGATTCTCGTAAGCTTGTGTGAGCAGCACTGTGTAGCTACATCATGACCGTCATCTTGTGTTAGTAGACCCGTTGATAGCTCGAGAATGAGCATTATTGAGATATGATATTGAGATAGCTTCGGCTATGTAATGGCACTTCGGTGCAAGATTTTATTGAGATAGCTTCCGCTATATAAATATTGGCACTTAGGGTGCGAGATTCCTGAGTATCCTGTATTATTCCAAATAGTTCAATGGGTATATCGAGGATATGAAATGATGAGAAATAGATACCTATCAATACAGGTATGTACGGAAACTGAATATGCATTGAACATATGAAAGAATTGAGTTCATGGTTAAATAGATGATTGAATATAGGTTAACATTGTGGTTATATATATTTTGTAGTATCTTAGATGCATATTTTGAATGGTAACTAAATGGTGATATTTGCTTATTATTCTCAAACTAGCTTACTAAGCTTTATAGCTTACATCGTTTATTTTTCCGTGTTTTATAGTGAAATCAAGCAAGCTCGAATTTGGGGATCGTCGGAGACTTCATTACACTATCCAACTATCACTTTGGTACTTTTGAATTTAAGTATTTTGAGTATATGGCATGTATAGGGATTTTGGGTCATTTTGGTATATGTGTTGATAATGAATTTAGCCATTTGAATTGGCTTGTAAATGTCTAAATTTTACCCGTCGCCAGTATAGGGTTAAGAGGCGTTACCGCACATTTGAAACATTTACAAACATTTCACATCTTAACTTAACAATTTATACTCGTACAATGCCAACGTCCCAGACGTGGTCTTACATGTAATCAAATATCGATGCCATTGTCCCAGATAGGGTCTTACACGAATCAAATAAGATGCCAATGTCCCAGACATGGTCTTACACCTAATTCTCAAAACGATGCCAACGTCCCAGACGTGGTCTTACACGAAATCACATATCGGAATCCTATGTCATGGCATATGAATCCTATCTATTCCTAAGGTTCGTACGGGACTTTTCAAACATTGTCACATTGTCTATACTTTTCTCGGTTTTCACATGTATATCTTCCAAAGCCATTCATCACAATTCAACATTATATGAACATGAATAAATCGACTTAAATACATTTATTTGTATATAGACTTACCTCGTATTTGAGATAAACGGACTGGATCAACTACTTGATCACTTTCGACTTTCCCCAATCTAAATCCGTTTTCTTTGGTTCTTGATCTATACATATTCAAATTTAACTCATTTATTCACTAAATCATTCAATTCAATCCAAAAACACAAATTTAGGGCATTTTACAATTTAGCCCTCACATTTTCACATTTTTACATTTAAGTCCTTATTTCACAAAATCACAAAATACACATAATTTCTTTGTACCCATCTTAGCCGAATAATCATCATGATCTTACGAGTCCATACATTTCATTTATTTCACATTTTAGTGCCTCAAAATATTATTTCCACAATTTAGTCCAAATTACTCAAATTCATCAAAAATCCAAAGACAAAACATGTTAATCTAACACATATATTTCATATTTCATCATTAACTATTTCAAAGCTCAAACATTCATCAATGGAATATTTCAAAATCTTCACCAAATTCTAAGATTAGAGCATGGTTTTTGTAGTACTCGATGCAGCGATTACAAAAATATAGAAATTATCAAAAATCGAAACAAAAACATACCTTGATTGAGCTTAGTAATGGCCGAACATTCAAAAGCTTTTAAAACCTATTTTTCTTTCTTCTACAATCGGTGGATGAACACAAATGGCCATTGTTTTGTCTTTATTATTAACTAATTTATCTTTTATTTGACAATTACCACATTAGCCTTTTTATTTTCATTTAAAATCCACTATCCTAAGGCATTTTTGTCCATCCAAAGTTCCTTTGGTTTAATAACAACATAAGGACTCCATATAATAAAAGCCGTAACAAATAGATACATTTACATATGGCATGCTAGTTTTGCATTTAACGCGATTTAGTCCTTTTATCAAATTAAGCACACAAATAGATAAATTAATTCACGAAAGTTTCACATATGCTTAATCACTTACAGTAGGCACAGAATATAATATTAAAATATTTTTTTACTCGGATTTGTGGTCCTGAAACCACTATTTTGACTAGGGTCTAAACCGGACTGTTACAATTCTCCCCCCTTAGGGATTTTCGTCCCCGAAAATCTTACCGTTAAACAGATTCGGATATTGTTGTCTCATAGCATCTTCAGGCTCCCACATAGCCCCTTCCACTCCGTGTCGATGCCACAGTACTTTTACTAACAGAATTCTCTTATTTCGTAATTATTTAATCTCGTGAGCTAAGATACGGATCGATTCTTCTTCATAAGTCATATCGGACTAAATCTCTATCTCAGACGGAGAAATCACATGTGAGGGATCGGATCTGTATCGTCGAAGAATCGACACGTGAAACACATTACGAATCTTTTCTAGCTCAGGTGGTAGCGACAATCTAACAGCAACAGGTCCAATACGCTCAATAATTTCATACGGCCTAATGAACCTTGGACTCAATTTGCCTTTTCTGCCAAAACGAAATATTTTCTTCCACGGAGACACTTTCAAGAACACTTTATCACCGATCTCAAATTTAATATCTTTCCGTTTCAAGTCTGCATACGATTTCTGATGATCTGATGCGGCTTTCAGACTTTCACGAATCACTTTCACTTTTTGTTCAGTTTCTTTGATCAAATCAATCCCATGTATCTTATTCTCACTGAGATCTGTCCAATACAAAGGTGTTCAACATTTGCGTTCGTACAAAGCCTCATCAGGTGCCATTTTGATGCTCGACTGAAAACTATTATTTTACGCAAACTTAATTAATGGCAAATATTGTTCCCACATACCATCAAACTCAAGAATGCAACATCTCAACATATCCTCGAGAATCTGAATAATCCTGTAACACCCCTAACCCGTAACCATCGCCGGTCTAGGGTTAAGAGGCATTACCGGAAAAATAGGATACTTTTACGAACATTTCACATCATAAAGTATATCATCATCATATCTTATCAAATACAAGCATATAGTCCCTTAATGAGGTCTACAAGACCTTAAACATGCATAAGAAAAGGGTCAAGACTAAACCGAACACATACGGAATTTTCTGAAATTGAAACATTTTTCAAAGTTACAGAGTCCACACGTCCGTGTGGGCAGGCCGTGTGCCTCACACGGTCTCAGACACACATGTGTGTCTAAGCCATGGCAAAACAGGGCATACATACTGACTTGTCCACATGGCCAAGGACATGCCCGTGTGCCTCACTCGTGGTCGACACTGACTTGCATCACACGGCCAGTCACACGCCCGTGTGCTCAGCCCGTGGTTGACACTGACTTGTTTTGAATTACAAACTCGAATGACACAGTCGAGCCACACGCCCGTGTGGGAAAATATAGGCCATTTTCAAGGCCAATTTGCCACCCATTTTAGGGTCAAACCTACATGCAAAAACAATCATCATTTCAAGCACCAAAAGCAACCAAAACATACCAAAATGACCATCTTTTCTAACCATTCATGAGCATATCAAACATGCCAACTTATGTACCATTTATCCCATTCTCATCACAAGTATTTCTAAGTATAATCCATCCAAAAACTTACCAATTCAATTTGACAACCTTTCATCATAATATATCAACTTTGCATCTCAAAACATAGACTAAAATTAACTATATTCACATTCCATTTACAAGCCATATCACATGGCTTATATATACAACTCAAAATATCATCTAACTCAACTTGACTATACATGCCATACTTAAATATGTACACATTCAAAAGGTACCAAAATAGAGTTTGATAGTGTGGTGATGATCCTTAATGATCCCCGAGCCTTCCGTAGCTTTAACGATCTATAAAAAATGCAAACACACACAGAATAAGCTTTCAAAAGCTTAGTAAGCCATATACAAATAAACTTAATATATATAGCATTTATAACCATTTCAATTACAAGAACTTTAACATATCTCAATAGCATATTCACATTTCTTCTTTAGCTCAAAGGTATCTGACCATTTGTTTGACAACAATTCACATCTCCATGTATCTCATTAGATTGTAGCACATTCATACAAATATCTCATTTTGTCTCAACAATTCTAAGCACATATCTCACTTTTGCAAATTTACATATATTTACCTTTCATACTCAAACATTGAGTACATTTCAAACGTACCTGAACCGGTTACACATTTCACATAGTCTTTTATTTCTCGGAATTGCCCGTTGAACCATTTGGAATCAAATAGGATACTCAGATAACTCAGAATACTCGTACAATGCCAATGTCCAAGACGTGGTCTTACATGTAATCAAACATCGATGCCACTGTCCCAGACAGGGTCTTACACGTAATCATTTACGATGCCAATGTCCTAGACATGGTCTTACACGTAATTTTCAAATCGACGCCAACGTCCCGGACGTGGTCTTACACGATATCACATATCGGAACCCTATGTCATGACATACGTATCCTAACTATTCCTAAGGTTTGTACGGGGCTTTTCGGACATTGACACATTGTTGATACTTTCTCGATTTTCACATGTATATCTTCCAAAGCCATTCATCACAATTTAGTAATATATGAACATGAATAAATCAACTTAAATACATTTATTTGTATATAGACTTACCTCGTACGGATATAAACGGACGGTTTTGATTACTTGATCACTTTCGACTTTCCTCGGTCTAAATCCGTTTTCTTTGGTTCTTGATCTTAATCAAAGAGAGACCATGGCTGAACCTAGCTATCTCTTTTTCTTTTCTTTTCTTTCAATTTTCGGCAAATACAAGGATGATAATGGCTTGTTTTTCTTATTTGTTTTATTATAAATCATTTAATAATCCATTTACTAAAATAGCCTTATTATAAAATATATATATTCATCCATTATAAGGTCATTTATGACCACTTACTCAACTAAGGGTCCATTTCCATAATAAGGACCTCACATTTAAAGAGACACATCAATTCAGCACTTAATAAATTAGAAGGCTACTTTTACATTTTTTGCGATTAAGTCCTTTTCTCAAATTAAACACACAAACAATAAAATTAATTCACGAAACTTTCATACATGCTTAATCACATACTGTAAGCACAGAAAATAATATTAAAATATTTTTCTGACTCAGATTTGTGGTCCCGAAACCACTATTTTGACTAGGGTCTAATTCGGACTGTTACAATTCTCCCCCCTTAGGTATTTTCGTCCTCAAAAATCTTACCGTTAAACAGGTTTGGATATTGCTGTCTCATAGCATCTTCGGGCTCCCACGTAGCCTCTTCAACCCCATGCCGATGCCACAATACTTTTACTAACGAAATTTTCTTATTTCGCAATTCTTTAACCTCGCGAGCTAAGATAAGAATCGGTTCTTCTTCATAAGTCATATCAGACTGAATTTCTATCTCAGACGGAGAAATTACATGTGATGGATCAGATCTATATCATCTAAGCATTGACACGTGAAACACATTATGAATCCTTTCTAACTCAGGTGGTAGCAACAATCTGTATGCAACAGATCCAATACGTTCAATAATTCCATACGGTCCAATGAACCTCGGACTCAATTTGCCTTTTCTGCCAAAATGAAGTATTTTCTTCCACAGAGACACTTTCAAGAACACTTTATCACCGATCTCAAACTCAATATCTTTTCGTAGTCTAAATGAGCATTCATCACACGTAGCATAAACAATGGTTTCCGACTCAACGCATCAGCATCAACATTTGCTTTACCCGGATGATAGTCTATCACAAGTTCGTAGTCTTTTAACAATTCTAACCATCTTCTTTGTCACAGGTTCAAATCTTTCTGAGTCATCAAATATTTCAGACTTTTATGATCTGAAAACACATGGCATTTTTCACCAAAAAGATAGTGACGCCAAATCTTTAAAGCAAACACAATTGCAGCTAGCTTAAGGTCGTGTGTCGGATAATTCTTTTCATGCTGTTTCAATTGTCTCAAGGCATAAGCTATAACTTTGCCTTCCTGTATCAAAACACATCCCAGTCTGTTCAACAAAGCATCACTATAAATCATGAATTCTTTACCCGATTCTGGCTATATCAAAACTGGAGCTTCAGTCAAAAGGGCTTTCAACTGATCAAAGCTTTTCTGACATTTATCGGACCATTCAAATTTCACATCTTTTTGAAGCAGTCTAGTCAACAGAGTCGCAATCTTCGAAAAAACTTTTACGAACCGTCGATAATAACCAGCAAGTCCCAGAAAACTACAGACTTCAGACACATTTTTTGAAGGCTTCCACTCAAAAATAGCTGAAATCTTGCTCGAATCGACTCGTATACCAGATGCTGACACAATATGTCCTAGAAAACCAACTTCGCGCAACCAGAATTCACATTTACTAAACTTTGCATATAATTGCTTATCTCACAGAGTTTGTAGCACGATTCTCAGCTGTTCAGGATGCTCAATTTCATCATGCGAATAAATCAAAATTCCATCAATAAATACAACAACAAATTGATCTAAATACGGGCTGAAAATTCTGTTCATCAAATCCATAAAAATAGCAGGAGCATTTGTTAGTCCAAAAGGCATAACTAAAAACTCATAATGTCCGTACCTCGTTCTGAAAGCAGATTTCGGAATGTCTGAATCTTTTACTCGCAACTGATAATTTCCCGATCTCAGATCTATCTTTGAAAATACGGTGGCTCCTTTCAACTGATCAAACAAATCATCAATTCTGGGCAGAGGATATTTTTTTTAATAGTCACTTTGTTTAACTGATGGTAATCAATACACATTCTCATCATGCCATATTTCTTTTTCACAAACAGAACAGGAGCACCCCAAGGTGAGAAACTCAATCGTGCAAATCCTTTATCGGTCAACTCTTGCAACTGTGACTTCAACTCTTTCAATTCTGTTGGTGCCATTCTATACGGAGCTATTGAGATAGGAGTCATCCCCGGCAATAAATCAATGCCAAATTCAACTTCTCGTATATGAAGCAATCCCGGTAATTCTTCAGGAAACACATCAGGGAATTCACAAACAACTGGCACAAATTCAACTTTCTTTTCAGTCACTCTCGAATCAATTACATAGGCAAAATAAGCTTCATAACCCTTTTTCACATAACTCTGAGCTTTCATCACTGATATCACAGCCGGTAACCCATTCAAATCATTAGATTCAATTCGAACTATTTCATCATTCTGACATCTCAAATTAATAATCTTTTGTTTGCAGTTTACAACAGCATCATGCAATGTTAACCAATCCATACCAAAAATTATATCAAACTGATCAAAAGGTAATAGCATCAGGTCAGTTGGAAAACAAATATCTCGAAACATCAACGGACAATTCTTGCATACTTTGTCAATAAGGGGTTCGATACTCTAATAACAAATTCAGTAGACTCTACAGGCAAAGTCTTACTGGATATTAAGTTCATGCATACATATGAATGAGTAGACCCTGGATTTATCAATGCAATCATAGAAGTATCATAAAGAGTAAATGTACCTGTAATAACATCTGGAGACGAAGCTTCCTCACGGGCTCGAATGGCGTAAGCTCTGGCAGGTGTCCTAGCTTCAGATCTCGCAACTGTATCTTTCGTAGCTCTCTGACTACCACTCACATTTCTGGTATATCTAGAAGGTCTTCCTCTAACTGAAACATTATCTAACTTCAGATTCTGTACAATCTCTTGTTCAATAGATTCAAAATAGTCCCGGATGAAATGATCTAATGATCCACATCTAAAACAGTCTCAGTCATTCAATCTATAATTACCCAGATGTCTTTTACCACAATGCTTACATTCAGGTCGCTCAGATCAGACATTTCCCACACTAGCCATCAAAGTAGCTGGAGCTTTGAAGTTCGACTGCGATCTAGCTCGATCTATGTTCGAATGTCCTACATTAACCTTTGAACTGCTATGCTCATCTCTGAATTTATTTGAAGCTGACTGAAATGATTTACTCGAAAATCTCTTTCTCACATCTCTGGTTTCAGACTCAGCTTTTCTTTTATCTTTCCCGAGTGCTTCAGCTTTACACGCTCAATCAACAAGCACAACAAATTCTTTTATTTCCAGAATTCCAACTAGCAAACGGATATCTTCATTCAGGCCGTCTTCAAACCTTTTACACATTATCGCTTCAGTTGAAACACATTCCCGTGCATATTGACTTAATCTTTCAAATTCTCGTTCATATTCAGTGATAGACATACGACCCTGTTTCAATTCCAGAAATTCTTTTCATTTTTTATCTATAAATCTCTGACTAATATATTTCTTCTGAAATTCAGACTGAAAGAAATCACATGTAACTCGTTCCTTTGGAACAATAGAAATCAAAGTCTTCCACCACTGATAAGCTGCATCTCGTAACAAGGAAACGACACATTTTAAGCATTCATCAGGAGTCAATGACATTTCATCAAACACTGGGATTGTGTTCTCGAGCCAAAACTCAGCTCTTTCAGCATCATCTTTACTAGTGGCTCTGAATTTTCAACCCATATTTACAGATTTTATCGACCAGAGACTTATTCAACAGATTCAGATTCATAACCGGAGGTACAACAGAAGTCTGAGGAGGATTGGGCAGGGGCGGAGATTGTGAAACAGCCGGATTTGTTTTAATGTATTGAGTGAACCACTCATTCAACATTTGGAAGAATGCTTGTTTAGCCTCTCCTTCCTGACCGCTAGTAGCCGGTCTCGAATCAGATGGTGCTGTCCCTTGACTGGGAGCAGGCGCATTACTTTCAACATCATCAGCTACAGCTCTTTCGGGATCCATTTACTATACGACAAACACATTTCATACGTTAGGATTCATCACACTATCACAGTTCTTATATATGGCATATATAGTTAGACTCTCACACGCTACGTTAGTCCTAGAATCAACTAAATCACAACTCTGATACCAATAAAATGTAACACCCCTAACCCGTAACCATCGCCAGTATAGGGTTAAGAGGCGTTACCGCACAAATCGAAGACTTTTACGAACATTTCACATCATAAAGTATATCATCATCATATCATAACAAATACAAGCATATAGTCCCTTAATGAGGTCTACAAGACCTTAAACATGCATAAGAAAAGGGTCGGGACTAAACCAAACACATACGGAATTTTTTGGATTTCAAACATTTTTTAAAGTTATAGAGGTCACACGCCCGTGTGGGCAGGCCGTGTGCCTCACACGGCCTCAGACACACCCGTGTGTCTAAGCCGTGGCAAAATAGGGCATACATACTGACTTGTCCACACGGTCGAGGAAACGCCCGTGTGCCTCACCCGTGGTCGACACTGACTTGCATCACACGGTCAGTCACACGCCCATGTGTCCAGCCCGTGGTCGACACTGACTTATTTTGAATTACAAACTCAAATGACACGGTCGAGCCACACGCCCATGTGCTCAACCGTATGGGCAAATATAGGCCATTTTCAAGGCCAATTTGCCACCCACTTTAGGGTCAAACCTACATGCAAAAACAATCATCATTTCAAGCACCAAAAGCAACCAAAACATACCAAAATGACCATCTTTTCTTACCATTCAAGAGCATATCAAACATGCCAACTTGTGTACCATGTATCTCATTCTCATCACAAGTATTTCTAAGTATCATCCATCCAAAAACTTTCCAATTTAATTTGACAACCTTTCATCAATAATATACCAACTTTGCATCTCAAAACATAGACTAAAATTTACCATATTCACATCCCATTTCCAAGCCATATCACATAGCTTATATATGCAACTCAAAACATCATCCATTTCAACCAGACTATACATGCCATATTTTAATATGTACACATTTAAAAGGTACCAAAATAGAGTTTGATAGTGTGATGATGATCCTGGATGATCCCCGAGCCTTCTGTAGCTTTAACAATCTATAAAACAATGCAAACACACACAGAATAAGCTTTCAAAATCTTAGTAAGCCATATACAAATAAACTTAATATATAAAACATTTATAACCATTTCAATTACAAGAACTTTAACATATCTCAATAGCATAATCATGTTTCTTCTTTAGCTCAATTGTTTCCAACCATTTGGTTGTCAACAAATCATATTTCCATGTATTTCATTAGATCATAGCACATTCATATATATATATATATATATCACATTTTGTCTCAACAAGTCTATACACATATCTCACTTTTGCAATTTCACATATATTTACCTTTCATAATCAAACATGGTTGACACATTTCACATAGTCATTCATATCTCGGAATTACCTGTTGAACCATTCGGAATCAAATAGGATACTCGGATAACTCTGAATACTCGTACAATGCCAACGTCCCAGACGTGGTCTTACATGTAATCAAATATCGATGCCACTGTCCCAGATAGGGTCTTACACGAATCAAATAAGATGCCAATGTCCCAGACATGGTCTTACATGTAATTCTAAAATCGATGCTGACGTCCTAGACGTGGTCTTACACGATATCACATATCGGAATCCTATGTCATGACATATGAATCCTATCTATTCCTAAGGTTCATACGGGACTTTTCAGACATTGTTACATTATCGATACTTTTCTCGGTTTTCACATGTATATCTTCCAAAGCCATTCATCACAATTCAATATTATATGAACATGAATAAATCAACTTAAATACATTTATTTGTACATAGACTTACCTCGTATTTGAGATAAACGGACTGGATCAACTACTCGATCACTTTTGACTTTCCCCGATCTAAATCCGTTTTCTTTGGTTCTTGATCTATACACATTCAAATTTAACTCATTTATTCACCAAATCATTCAAATCAATCCAAAAACACACATTTAGGGCATTTTATAATTTAGCCCTCATATTTTCACATTTTTACATTTAAGTCCTTATTTCACAAAATCACAAAATACACATAATTTCTTTGTACCCATGCTTAGCCGAATAATCATCATGATCATACAAGTCCATACATTTCATTTATTTAACATTTTAGTCCCTTAAAATATTATTTCCACAATTTAGTCCAACTTACTCAAATTCATCAAAAATCCAAAGATAAAAAATGTTATTCTAACACATATATTTCATATTTCATCATTAACTATTTCAAAGCTCAAACATTCATCAATGGAATATTTCAAAATCTTCACCAAATTCTAAGATTAGAGCATGGTTTTTGTAGTACTCGAAGCAGCGATTACAAAAATATAGAAATTATCAAAAAACTGAAACAAAAACATACCTTGATTGAGCTTAGTAATGGTCGAACATTCAAAAGATTTAAAACCTATTTTTCTTTCTTCTACAATCGGTGGATGAACACAAATGGCCAATATTTTGTCTTTATTATTAACTAATTTATCTTTTATTTGACAATTACCACATTAGCCTTTTTATTTTCATTTAAAATCCACTATCCTAAGGCATTTTTGTCCATCCAAAATTCCTTTGGTTTAATAACAACATAAGGACTCCATATAATAAAAGCCATAACAAATAGATACCTTTACATATGGCATGCTAGTTTTGCATTTAACGCGATTTAGTCCTTTTATCAAATTAAGCACACAAACAGATAAATTAATTCACGAAACCTTCACATATGCTTAATCACTTACTGCAGGCACAGAATATAATATTAAAATAATTTTCTAACTCAAATTTGTGGTCCCAAAACCACTATTCCGACTAGGGCCTAAACCGTACTATTACAGGTTGTGTAAACATAGGTGCATATGGCTTTGGTTATGTGTTAAATGATGAATAAGTGATGCTTGTTGATAATAGGTATTGTGGATGTCAAATGGTTGATGAATTGAGAATTAGTATGCTTGTGAGTTTAGGTAAATTGATTCATTTTGAAAGTGTCCATTTAGTTGAATTGGGAATGTGAATTTGGTATAAAATGGAGTAGCATATTGTGGTACATGTGAGACTTGTTGTGGTTGGTATTGAAATGGCATGATTTATGTTTGGTTGAGTTAGAAGAATGCCTATATATGTTACGTTTTGGTGCCAAATGGGTTGGTTTAGGTGTGTGCAAGTTTGGGTGGCAAATTGGCTTAGTAAATAACCTATTTTTGTCCACACGGGCAGAGACAGGGGCGTGTGTCTCAGCCGTGCGTGACACACGGTCAGGTTGCACGGCCGTGTGTCCCCTGGTGTTGAATTAAAAATCAAGTCATTATGCTCCACACAACTTAGCACACGGGCGTGTGCCTTGGCCGTGTGGCCTAAGTCAGTATACCCTACAAGTTTGGCACGGCCTAGTACACGGCCTATCACTGTAACAAACCAGTTTTTGCTAATTCAAAACAGTGGTTTTGGAACCACAAATCTGAGGTCAGAAAATTATTTTAATATTATTTTTGGTGTTTATAGCATGTGATTATATATATGTGAAAGTTTCGTAAAATAATTTTAGCATTTGAATGCTTAATTTGATAAAAGGACTAAATCACGTAAATTGCAAAAGTTGCATTCTATTTGTTAAAAGTGTTTAATTGCTATGATTCATTAAACCAAAGGTCCTTATGATGATATTAGACCATTGATAGTGGATTTTGACATAAAAGGGCATTAAATGGATGCTTTAAATGTTTTTAATTAAAGGTTAAAATTGGAAATTAGTAAATAAGCTTATTACTAAGTAAAACAAAATCAAAATTGGTCTTCATTTCATCATTTTCAACCGATTTTCTTGAGAAACAAGAGGGCTAGGGTTCGGTCATTTGAATGTTTGATTAAGGTATGTTCTTTGCTCGGTTTTTGATGATTTTTACGTTTTTGAGATCATTACTTTGTGTTCTCGCTAGCCCATACCTTAATTTTAGAAGTTGTTAATGATTTTGTGAAGTGCCATTGATGAATACTTGAGCTTTTGAATGTTTGATGATGAAAAATGAATATTTGTTGATAGTTACAAAAATTTTGATAAGTGATTTTGAGTAAAAATGCCTATTAGGGATTAAATTGAGAAAATATAAAATGTAGTGGTTAAAAGTGTGAAATAATGAAATATATGGGTTGCTAGGGACCTATATGAAATCTGGCTAGGCTTGGGTTTAATGAAATTTCATGAATTTTGTGTATTTGTGAAATAGGGGCTAAATTATAAAAATGTTGAACTTTAGGAGCTAAAGTGTAAAAATGCTAATCGTTGGTATCAATAGTCTTAAAATTTATATAATGAATGATCTAGCCTAGAAACTAACTGTGACAACGATTGAGGCAAGCGCACCTATCGAACAGTAGTATAGTTTAGTGGCAGGACCAGAATGTCGAACCCAAAGGAACCAAAAGTATTAATACTAACTTTCTTTCTATTATTTAGCCTAAGAATTAAAGTGAATTATTGTTTAATTTAAAATTAACTAACTACTAAGCTAAAGATGCTAGGACACAAAGAATGAATTGGGGAAATACTTGTGGGAAAAACCAATTGATTAAGACAATACCCAAGGAGGAATCCACCTAGACTTCACTTGTTATTTAACTCTGAACCAGACGATTTATTCACTTGACCTGATCCGTAGGATTCCCTCATTTATATTAATACCTCTCTCGAGGCTACTAACGTCTAACCCTATGTTGATTAATTGAAATCTCTTTCTAATTAAAGCCCCTAGGATTGCGTTAACTCGATCTATGGACTCCCATATTAGGTTTGACCCTAATCCGGCAGATTTTCGTCATCCTATCTCTAGGGTTGCGGTCAACTCCACTTAATTACGCTAGACCTACTCTTAGGCAGGGTCTATTCCTCCTCTGCCTAAGCACATCAATACTTGAATCAATATCCTGAAATATCAAAACAAGAATTAATAACACATAATTAAGAACAAATCAAGTATTTATCATATAGTTCAGAAAACAATAACAAGATCCGTCTTAGGTTTCATCCCCCTCAGGTATTTGAGGGGTTTAGTTCATAATCATAAAAGAAGACATCTCAGAAGAAAAGATAAAACAAAACATAAGAAAACCCAAAAAACCCTAAAGGAATTGAAGGAGAGATCCTCCGTCTTGAGTATGATTTCGGCTTCTTGAGATGAATCAACTGGCTTTCTTCGAGTAAATCCCACTACTCTGACCTCTCCGGCTTGGCTCCTTGGCCTAGCTGGACGCCCCCTGACAAAAAGCTCCTTTTAGGTTATACTTAGGGTGTTTATATAGGCTTCGGAATGTGTTTCTTCGCCTCTAAGTATCCTAATCTGAGTGAAATTCCTCTTTGCCACGGCAGGGACACGCCCGTGTGAATCAAATTGTAGACCGTGGTCGAGCCTGCTAAAGGGGTACGGTCGTGTGGATTGGGCCCAGGCCGTGTTGATTTCTTACATTGGCCCATTTGGTCCGTTTTTAGCCTGTTTCATGTTCTTTTCATCCTTCGGTGCTTTCCTAAGTATAAAACATAAAAATAAAGGATTAGAAGCACCAAATTTCATAATTCATGGAATAAATCATCCAAAAGTATGCTAAATGTGGGATTAAAATATGAACATATTACGGTTTATCAAATATCCCCACACTTAAGCTTTTGCTTGTCCTCAAGCAAAATTCTCAACTTACAATTAAGAACTAACTTTCCTCAGTTCATGACCTTCATCAACAATGTTTCATCATAATTCATAGATAATTCATTCATGGATAATTCAACACAAAGACTCCTAAAGATTTAAACAATCTAAGTCATATATTTTTGTAGCATGAAAACATAGGTGTTTCCCCTTACCTAAATAATTACCTTTAATTTAAAATCGACAAAAATTGACATCCTCACTAAAGGTTCACTCAAATCACTCAAAGTATTTAAGGTTCAAAAATAAGCACTCAGAAGTCGAACATGAAAAGTTAATCCCATAGGCTTGCATGAAAATCAAATCTCCACCACTGTAAAATGATATGATACACAAATCAAAAGGTCTTTTATGGGTTGTAACTTGGGCTTGGGTTAAAGGTGTGGATAAAGGCTTGAATTAGAGGGTTAGTATCGAGACTGAATTGACAAATTACCTAACTAAAAAGTTGTACTAATACTAAATAATTACATCACGGAAACTTAATACTAATAACATGAGCTTCTTCTAAATATAATGAAATTAACAGTTTGAGCTCAAATAACATAGAACTAATAATGAATATACTTCGTTTTTTTTAGAACAAATCATACAATAATAAAGAAATTAACAACTGAAATGGAAAGCATAGTTTAGCTAAGTAATCTGTTCAAATCAGACTTAATGTGGGTCAAATTAATTAAAGGGATTTCAACAATAATGGTTTTTGGTTAATATTGAGGGTGAGTCAATAAAAGGGTTGTTAGGATCAAAGGGGTTCACTAGGGGTTAATTGTGAGGGTAGGCTTTTTATGGAGTAAGTGTGTTAAAACCTAGGTTCCTTTATCATCTCAATATATCAAATCATAGGTGTGGTCTCGACATGTATAATCGAAGCAAGTTCTAGAATAACAAATCAATGTTGACACACTCATAATCAATAAAGTGAGCACGAAAAATGTATGCTCTAAAAGGCTCAATATCTCACAAAAATTATGGCCTTTTAACGTCAACCTTGTAAATTTCAAACTTCAAGGTAATAATTAGATTTAGGTCAACAACCTAGCCAATTTTTAATTCTAAAAAAATAGACTTATCATGCTTGATTCTCTACTATCTTAAAGTTTAAATCATCAATGTACAATTAACTATGACTTAATCCAAAATATATCAATAAAAATCATAAATCAAAGGAAATTTCATTTTAATCGTAATATGAGAAAATTATTTAAAAACAAGGCCTAATTCAAGGATTTGAGAATAATGCAAAAAATTAGGCATTTTCAAGATTCACCCCCCACACTTAAGATGTACATTGCCCTCAATGTACAAAGATAGATAATAATCATATAGTAAGAAAATCAAAAGAGAGGGAGAGAAGTGAAACTTCCTGAATTTTGGATGGAATCCTTGGAGGATGATTAATGATGATGACTTAGGTATAGGTGAATGTGGTGGTGAATACTCCGGTGATGTGTTCGTTGTTGGAGTGGCAAATTGAACCTATTTAAACTGCGAAGTCATCAGTTAATTGTTCAGGAAGTACTATTTAATAGATGTTGTTAGAGATACTCGAGATTTAGACAGTCAGTGATAAAAGAAATTAAACTATACTAATAAGAGTTTTAAACAAGAAAGGGAAACAGTTTTAATTAAGAACAAAAATAGACTAAGAATAAAAATGAAAAATAAAGAAAATAAAAGGACTCAATGGTCCTCGTCATCGGCTAGGTCGTGAGGTGGGGGCGGCGATGAAATGTGCAAGTGTTGACATATCTGGTGGAGGGTGGTGTCGAGATGGTCGAAGTGCTGGAAACATTGCTGCTCAAATCGTGTTAGGCACTCAGATATGTCTGCCAGAGAAGCTGCAGAATGAATTGGGCGATGGCTCGGTGGTGGTGCCTCGTGTGGTGGGGGAACACCATCAGTAATGTTCTCAGGATCCTTCTCCTCGGTGGTGTGAGCTAGACGGTACTGGGGAGGATGCATCCCACGGCGACACTTGATCATCCTCATGTGTAACATCGTCTGGATGCCCTCGGTCTGTCCTATCAGGGTAAGTGAGAAAGTCTGAGCGGCTATGTTAAGGAGTCCGAAGTGTCGAGCGAGGCGCGTGATGTATGGACCCATAAAGATGACCCCTCTCCTATGTTGCTCCGTCTGATGTTGGATGGCGTGAGCTATGAAATAGGCGAGGTCAAACACATGCCCGTTCGCCATGCACCAAAGGAAGTAGGCGTCGTGAGTGTTTACGACGCCGGTGCTCTCTCTTCTCCCTGTCAGTGTATGAGTTAGGATAGCGTGTATGTACCTCAGGGGTGGGGCGAGAGCTGTCGCTTTGGAGCGACTAGGGTCATATGTGGCCGAGATGGAGACTAGGTCTTTGCAACAGTCAACCAGGGATTATGGATGTGGCGGTGAAGATTTTCGAACTCGTCATCTTCCATAAATTCATCAGTGTAAAGTCCCAAAGTAGCTCTAATTTGTGGGACACTCATCTCACGGACTAGACCTCCGAGACGGAATTGGATAGTGCCAGAGTCGTCAAAGTTAGTCATCACCGTCTGGAGGTGGAAAGTAGAGTAGAGTTCCAGAGTGAGCTCTAAGTATGTGGGCTCGATGATGTCGAAAAATTGCCCCCATGGGTCTGTGAATAATAAGGCCCGAACCTCATCTGCTAGCTGGACCTGCTCCAGGGCGGTCCAATCGATACACCTTCCTACGCTGAGAGGCCTTGCGCGTAGTATCTGATAAAGATCCTCCTGAGTTCCCAGAGGAAACCGTAGGAATGGGTGTCGTATTTCGGCGGAGGCGCTTGAGGAGGACACGTCGGGTCCCTTTCATTTTTTAGATGTGGGGACGGCAATTTTCTTGCCTCGGGAAGATGACATTATAGTCCTGATGTAACACCCCTTACCCCTATTCGACATTGGAACAGGGTACGAAGCATTACCGGACTTACATCATAAGCAATCACACAATTCCGAGTTATAAAATTTGCATCCAAATTAAAACCATTCATATTCAATCGTAAAGTCCTTTATACGAGCCTACGAGGCCCAAAACATGCTTTGGAAGTGGTTCGGAACTAAACCGAAAACTTTAGAAATTTTTACAAAACTTAGAAAATTTTTCATGTTACAGGGCTCACGCGCCCGTGTGAAATGTGACACGCTTGTGTGTAGACACACACGCCCATGCTCCTCAACCGTGGTGAATACTGACTACACTCACACGGTCTCAAAGCCTAGTCACATGCCCGTGTTCGACACCCGTGGACGACACTGACTTGGGTCACACGACCTAGACACACGCCCATAGGGCTGGTCCGTGGTCGCCTCTGACTATTTCCCCACGGCGTAGGCACGCCCGTGTGCTTTAACCATGTGACCATTCAAATTTCAATTTGAAGGTGCAGACTTCACACGGCCTGGGCACACGCCCATGGCTTGATCGTGTGTCTAACACGGCCTAGACACACACCCGTATGTCTACCCATGTGGACATCAACAAGGCTGTTTGACAAGTTCTTTGCACCCCTATAGCTTACACTACATGAATTCATTCAACATACTAATAAACATCTCATAATTTTAACATGAACTCCCATAGATAACTTTGTAATTTCATAGGTGGTAAAATGAGCCATCATGAATGGCAAGTTACAAAATTAAATGTCTTAACAAGAGCCAATACACCTTTGGCCAAAATAACAAAATAATCTAACTAGTCTAGCCCCTATACGTGCCATTTACAAAATCATTAAGTCTAGGTATACCGAGAGGAGCTGATAGTGTGAGCGGTCTTCTGGTTAGCTGCGTATCCCGGCTCGGCTCTTAAACTTTATAAAACAAGGGAAAAAGAGAAGGGGGAGTAAGCTTTAAGCTTAGTAAGTTTACATGTAAACAACACACAATATAACATGTATTAAACAAATACATAGCATTACATACTAAGCAAGAAGCAATTTACATTCGTGACATGCTTACTCATTTTCTCCATTCTCACATTCCAACCATCTCACAATTTAATGCATACAATCATTAAGAGTTTCCTTGCACTTAGCATCACAATGTCACATAATACAACATATCACCATTTCTAATTCCATTACACATAATCGAAACACTCGGTGGTTTCGCACTTAGCCCACCAAAAAGATTAGATACGGTGGTACCGCACATAGCCCACCAAAAGATGAATAGACGATGGTATCGTACATAGCCCATCGTAAATTAGCAACAAGGTGGTATCGCACTTAGCCCACCAAAAAGATTTTAGACGATGGTATCGCACATAGTCCATTGTAAATTAGCAACAAGGTGGTATCGCACTTAGCCCACCAATAGGTGTCGTCATTACATATTTATATAACTATTTCATCATTCATACAATAATTATTCAATGATTTCCACATTTAATCCATTTGAACCACACATGTTCTCGATCATGCCGTACACTAGTTAGCCACACAATGTTTACACAATCATGCATTGTTTACACATAAACTTACCTCGGTGCAAAATGTGATAACCAACGATTTAGTCTGTCACCTTGCCTTTTCCACGGTCAAGGTTGATTTCGCGCTCTTCTTGATCTATAACAATGAAATTTATTTGTTTAGATCATTCTATGATCATAATACATCAAATTTTACACTTGGGCAAAAATGACCATTTTGCCCTTATCATTGGCAAAATTACAATTTTGCCCCTAGGCTCGTGAATCATTTTTCACTAAATTTTCTAAATGAACAAGCATAGATGAACATTTATTTCTCTTACAACTACTCACCATTATAACTATTTCATGCATTTATGACACAAATTAAATCTTTGCATTCAAGTCCCATTTAAGTGTTTTCATGCTAACACCATTCATAAAAGTTGTCTCATACCTCCATAATATTCATTTTCTTCCATAAAAACTCAGTTATCAACATCATTTCTCTCATGGTAAGTCCCTAGACTTTCAACCATATCACAAACTAGTCCTCTCTTTAGAAAGCTTAAGCTTTAGGGACTCCAAAAGTACAAAAATTATCAACTAAAACCATCAAAAACACTTACTTGTGAAGAAGATGTGTTGCTGAAATTTTAAGCTTCAAAACCCATATTTTCTCTTCAAAATTTCGATGGAAGAGAAGTGTGAATAGTAAAAGATGATAGTTTTTCTTTTCACTTTATTTTATTCATCTTTTCTCACCTAATTCACCTAATTTTGACCAAGAATTAAATGCCATTGTCTCCCATATGCACATGGCCGACCATCACTAGATAAATGGCCTAATTGCACTTTAAAATCCTCCAAATTACATTCTATAGCTACTAGGTACCTCTATCTTATAAAATAAAACTCTCGCTCTTTATGCGATTTAGTCCTTTTTCGCAATTAAGCATGCTATCACTCAAATTAAAACACCAAAATTTTCATGCATCCATATAATCATGCTACAGCACATAAATTAACATCAAAATAATTTTCCTCGACCTCGGATTAGTGGTCTCGAAACCACTGTTTTGACTAGCCCCAAAACTGGACTGTTACAACTCTCCTCCTCTTTAAGGATTTTCGCCCTCGAAAATCTTACCGGTTAAGAGGTTTGGATACTGCTCTCTCATGGCTTCCTCCGGTTCCCACGTAGCCTCTTCTACAACGTGTTTTTGCCACAACACTTTTACTAAGGCTATGTCCTTATTCCTCAACTATTTCATTTCTCGAGCTAAGATTTTAATCGGCTCTTCCTCATATGTCATATCCGGTCTTATCTCAATTTCTGTTGGAGGAATCACATCCGAAGGATCGGAACGATAACCCCTTAGCATTAATACATGGAACACATTAGGAATTTTCTCTAACTCTACCGGTAAAGCCAACCGATATGCTACTGGCCCAATCCTTTCAGTAATCTCATACGGCCCTATGAATCTCGGACTCAGTTTGCCTTTTCGACCAAATCTCAATATTTTCTTCCACGGTGACACTTTCAGAAATACTTTGTCGCCCACTTGAAATTCAATTTCCTTTCTTTTCAAATCCATGTCACGACTTTTTGTCGGTGCAAGTAGCTTTTAAACTATCCCAAATCACTTTCACTTTTTCCTCGGTCTCTTTAACCAGATCAACCCCATGAACTTGCTTCTCACTCAGCTCGGTCCAATACAGGGGAGTCCGACACTTACGACCATACAAAGCCTCGTACGGTGCCATATGTATACTCGACTGATAGCTATTGTTGTAGGCAAATTCGACCAAAGGTAGATATCTCTCCCAACTACCTTCGAAGTCTAACAGACAGCATCGAAGCATATCTTCCAAAACTTGAATTACTCTCTCGGACTAACCATCAGTCTGCGGATGGAATGCGGTACTAAAATTCAATCTCGTACCTAAGGCCTCTTGCAACTTCTGCCAAAATCTCGAAGTAAATCTCGGAACTCTATCCGATATAATGGATACAGGCACACCATGCAATCTTACTATCTCTGCCACATAAAACTCAGCTAATTTATCCAGTGAATAATCAACACGTACTGGAATAAAGTGAGCCAACTTTGTTAGTCTATCTACAACAACCCACACAACATCTTTCTTTTTCGGGGTCATAGGCAAGCCCGTAACAAAATCCATGGCAATCCGATCCCATTTCCACTCGGGCACCATCACTGGCTGAAGCAATCCTGAAGGCACTTGATGCTCCGCTTTCACTTGTTGACAAATCAGACATCTTGTTACATACTCTGAGATGTCTCTTTTTATTCCTGGCCACCAATAGAATTTCTTTAGATCATTATACATTTTCGTGCTGCCCGGGTGTACTGACAAATAACTACTATGTGCTTCCCATAAAATTTCTCAGATCAACCTGTCATCTTTAGGCACACAAATTCTATCATGGAACATTAAGCAACCATCTGAACTCACCCGGAATTCAGAATTAGTCCCTGATTCACATTTAGCTCTTTTAGCTAGTATCTCACTATCGTTCTTTTGAGCATCACATATCTGTTGAACAAATAGTGGTCTAGCTCTCAACTCGGCTAGTATAGCACCATCATCAGACAATGACAAACTCGTGCTCATAGCTCTCAAAGCATACAAGGATTTTCTACTTAAAGCATCCGCAACTACATTCGCTTTCCCCGGATGGTAATCGATCACTAGCTCATAATCCTTCAATAGTTCGAGCCACCGTCGCTGCCGTTGATTTAATTCCTTTTGATCCATCAAGTACCTCAAACTCTTATGATCAGTGAAGATTCGGCACTTCTCACCATATAGGTAATGGCGCCAAATCTTTAACGCGAAAACAATTGTGGCCAACTCCAGGTCATGAGTCGGATAATTTTTCTCATGTGGTTTTAGTTGTCTCGAGGCATAAGCGATTACCTTACCCTCTTGCATCAACACACAGTCGAGACCATTTAACGACGCGTCACTAAAGACTACAAACTGCTTTCCCGACTAAGGTTGTACCAAAACCGGTGCCTCTGTCAACAACATTTTCAATCTCTCGAAACTCTGTTGGCATTTTTCAGTCCATTCAAACTTAACATCCTTGTGTAATAGTTTCGTCATTGGAGTAGCAATCATAGAGAATCCGTTCACAAACCGCCTATAGTACCCTACTAAACCCAGAAAGCTTCTGACTTCTGACATGTTCCTCAGCGGTTTCCACTCCACAATAGCCGAGACCTTTCCCCGTTCCACTCTAATACCTTCACCTGACACAATATGTCTCAGGAACCCTACCTCTCGTAGCCAAAACTCGCTTTTACTAAGTTTAGCATATAACTGCTTGTCTCTTAAGGTCTGTAAGACAATTCTCAAATGTTCTGCATGATCACTCTCATCTCGAGAATAAACCAATATGTCGTCAATAAAGACAACCACAAACTTGTCCAAATACGGTCAGAAGACACGGTTCATTAAATCCATAAAAATCGCAGGAGCATTCGTTAAACCGAACGGCATGACCAGAAACTCATAATGGCCATACCTCGTCCGGAATGTCATTTTTGGTACATCTTGCTCCTTAACCCTCAACTGGTAATAGCCGGACCTCAGGTCAATCTTGGAGAACACCGTAGCTCCCTTCAGTTGATCAAATAGATCATCTATCCTCGGCAAAGATACTTGTTCTTCACAGTTACTTTGTTGAGTTGTCTGTAGTCTATGCACAATCTCATTGACCCATCTTTCTTCTTTACAAAGAGTACTGGGGCACCCCATGGTGAATAGCTCGGTCTTCTAAAACCCTTATCCGTCAATTCTTGCAACTGAACTTTCAGTTCTTTCAACTCTAGCGGGGCCATCCTATACGGAGCAACCGAAATATGTGCTGTTCCCAGAATTAACTCAATTCCAAACTCGACCTCTCTAACTGGGGGTAATCCGGGCAACTCTTCCGAGAATACATCCAGATACTCACATACAACCGGTATTGTTTCAATCCTTACTTTAGATTCTTGAGTGTTTAATACAAAAGTGAGATAAGATTCCTACCCTTTTCTCAAATATTTCTCAGCTATCATGGAAGAGATCATCACCGGTAAACTATCTGACTCACCTGATTCAACCCGAATAACATCTCCATTTTCACAATTCAATTTAATAAATTTACTACCACAATTCACTAAAACACTATGGGCAGTCAACCAATCCATACCAAGAATCAAATCAAATTCATCAAATGGCAACAAAATAAGGTTTTCCGGGAAAAAATGACCCTTAATTATCACAGGACAGTTCCTACACACCTTGTCAACTAACACCTGTTTACCTAGTGGGTTTGACACTTTTACTACAAATTTAGTAGACTCAACAGTCATACTTAAACTAGATGCCAGTCTCATACAAATATAAGAATGAGTTGATCCCGGGTCAATTAAAGCAATAACAGAGGTGTCATAGAGGGAAAATGTACCCGTTATTACATCCGATGGTGACGCCTCTTCTCGAGCGCGAATAGCATAAGTTCTTGCTGGCGCCCGACCCTCTGACCTCACAGTGGTGTCTCGTGATACACCTCTACCACTAGTCCCGCCTCCCGGGTTCTTTTGTGGCCTACCTCTGAAGGATGCACTACTTGATCTTATCTCTTGCTTCCTCTCCTTGTCATCCCTTTCAGGACAATTGCGGATGAGATGGTCGGGGGATCCACACTTATAGTAATTTCGATTATTTCCCCAACACTCCCCAGTGTGATGTCTGCCACAACTTGGGCACTCTGGTTTGAACTTTGGGTTGCCCACACTTTCCATTGAAGTGGCCCGAACTCTTGAACCCGAATACATGTTGCCTCACTCTCTCTGCGAATACCCGACTGATGTAGTCGTGCGAGGGTTCACTTCACTGGACCTCTTCGATTGAGCTTGGTCTGATTTGCTCATCGGCCTCTTCTTCGCATCTCGAGCCTCACTCAAGGCTTTCCTCTTTTCCTTACTCAATTCTTAGGCCTTACTAGCCCTATCCACCAATACCACAAATTCTTTTAGCTCTAAAATCCCGACTAAGAGTCTGACATCTTCATTCAACCCATCTTCAAATCTCTTGCATAAGGTAGCTTTCGTGGATACACATTCTTGCACAGACTTGCTAAGCCTAACAAATTCACGCTCATATTCTGCCACAGTCATTTTTCCTTGCTTCAACTCAAGGAATTCTTTCCATTTCTGGTCTACAAACCGTTGACTTATATACTTCTTTCGAAACTCTTCCAAAAAGAAGTCCCACGTTACCCTCTCTTTAAGAACCACTGATGTTAACGTTTTCCACCAATGGTATACCGAGTCCCTCAGCAAAGACACAGCGCATTTCAAACTCTCCTCAAGTGTGTAGGAGAGTTCATCAAAAACCCTTATTGAGTTCTCAAGCCAGAACTCCGCTCGCTCAGGATCATCATCTATATTAGCTCGAAAATCCTCAGCCCCTTGCTTCCGAATTTTATCTACCGAGGGCTTAGTCGTCCTCCCCATTTCTATACCTTGAGGAGCCACAGGAATTGGATAAGGTATAGGTGGGGGTGGAGGGGGTTGAGTATCGGGGTTTGCTCGTACATACTCAGTGTACCAGTTACTCATCATTTGGAGAAAGGCTTCCCGAGCCTCTTCTCCTTGACCCCTAGTCTCGGGGCTACTCTGCATAGGCGCGGTCCCTTGAGCAGGAGCCGGCACATTACTAGCTGCATCATCAGCAGCCGATTGTTCGGGATCCATATACTACATAAAACAAGTTTAAAATCATCAGAAGCCACCACACTATCATCATACGCTTATGGCATGTATAGCTAGACTCCTACTCACGCTATGGTAGTCCTAGAACCGACTAAACCATAGCTCTGATACCACTAAATGTAACACCCCTTACCCCTATTCGACGCTGGAACATGGTATGAGGCATTACCGGACTCACATCATAAGCAATCACACAATTTCGAGTTATAAAATTTGTGTCATAATTAAAACCATTCATATTCAATCATAAAGTCCCTTATACCAGCCTACGAGGCCTAAAACATGCTTTGGAAGTGGTTTGGAACTAAACCAAAAACTTTAGATATTTTTACAAAACTTAGAAAATTTTTCATGTTACAGGGCTCACACGCCCGTGTGAAATGTAACACGCCCGTGTGTAGACACACACGCCCATGCTCCTCAACCGTGGTGAATACTAACTACACTCACACGGTCTCAAAGCCTAGTCACACGCCCGTGTTCGACACCCGTGGACGACACTGACTTGGGTCACACGACCTGGACACACGCCCATAGGGCTGGTCCGTGGTCGCCTCTGACTATTTCCCCACGGCCTAGGCACGCCCGTGTGCTTTAACCGTGTGACCATTCAAATTTCAATTTCAAGGCGCAGACTTCACACGGCCTGGGCACATGCCCATGGCTTGATCATGTGTCTCACACGTCCTAGACACACGCCCGTGTGTCTACCATGTAGACAGCAACAAGGCTAATTGCCAAGTTCTTTGCACCCCTATAGCTTACACTACATGAATTCATTCAACATACTAATAAACATCTCATAATTTCAACATGAACTCCCATAGATAACTTTGTAATTTCATAGGTGGTAAAATGAGCCATCATGCATGGCAAGTTACAAAATTAAATGTCTTAACAAGAGCCAATACACCTTTGGCCAAAATAACAAAATAATCTAACTAGTCTAGCCCCTATACATGCCATTTACAAAATCATTAAGTCTAGGTATACCGAGAGGAGCTGATAGTGTGGGCGGTCTTCTGGTTAGCAGCGTATCCCGACTCGGCTCTTAAACTCTATAAAACAAGGGAAAAAGAGAAGGGGGAGTAAGCTTTAAGCTTAGTAAGTTTACCTGTAAACAACACACATTATAACATGTATTAAAAAATACATAGCATTACATACTAAGCAAGAAGC
Source organism: Gossypium sturtianum (assembly GCA_025698515.1). NCBI lineage: Eukaryota > Viridiplantae > Streptophyta > Magnoliopsida > Malvales > Malvaceae > Gossypium > Gossypium sturtianum. Next base: position 84,700,692 of record CM046954.1, read on the forward strand.
AATTTACATTCGTGACATGCTTACTCATTTTCTCCATTCTCACATTCCAATCATCTCACAATTTAATGCATACATTCATTAAGAGTTTCCCTGCACTTAGCATCACAATGTCACATAATACAACATATCACCATTTCTAATTCCATTACACATAATTGGAACACTCGGTGGTTTTGCACTTAGCCCACCAAAAAGATTAGATACGGTGGTATCGCACATAGCCCACCAAAAGATGAATAGACGATGGTATCTTACATAGCCCATCGTAAATTAGCAACAAGGTGGTATTGCACTTAGCCCACCAAAAAGATTTTAGACGATGGTATTGTACATAGCCCATCGTAAAATAGCAACTAGGTGGTATCGCACTTAGCCCACCAATAGGTGTCGTCATTACATATTTATATGACTATTTCATCATTCATACAATAATTATTCAATGATTTCCACATTTAATCCATTTGAACCACACATGTTCTCGATCATGCCGTACACTAGTTAGCCACACAATGTTTACACAATCATGCATTGTTTACACATAAACTTACCTCGGTGCAAAACGTGATAACCAACGATTTAGTCCGTCACCTTGCCTTTTCCACGGTCAAGGTTGATTCTGCGCTCTTCTTGATCTATAATAATGAAATTTATTTGTTTATATCATTCTATGATCATAATACATCAAATTTTACACTTGGGCAAAAATGACCATTTTGCCCTTGTACATTGGCAAAATTACGATTTTGCCCCTAGGCTCGTGAATCATTTTTCACTACATTTTTTAAATGAACAAGCATAGATGAACATTTATTTCTCTTACAACTACTCACCATTACAACTATTTCATGCATTTATGACACAAATTAAATCTTTGCATTCAAGTCCCATTTAAGTGTTTTCATGCTAACCCCATTCATAAAAGTTGTCTCATACCTCCCTAACATTCATTTTCTTCCATAAAAACTCAGCTATCAACATCATTTCTCTCATGGTAAGTCCCTAAACTTTCAACCATATCACAAATTAGTCCCCTCTTTAGAAAGCTTAAGCTTTGGGGACTCCAAAAGTACAAAAATTATCAACTAAAACCATCAAAATCACTTACTTTTGAAGAAGATGAGTTGCTGAAATTTTAAGCTTCAAAACCCATATTTTCTCTTCAAAATTTCGATGGAAGAGAAGTGTGAATAGTAAAAGATGATAGTTTTTCTTTTCACTTTATTTTATTCATCTTTTCTCACCTAATTCACCCAATTTTGACCAAGAATTAAATGCCCCTGTCTCCCCTATGCACATGGCCGGCCATCACTAGATAAATGGCCTAATTGCACTTTAAAATCCTCCAAATTACATTCTATAGCTACTAGGTACCTCTATCTTATAAAATAAAACTCTCGCACTTTATGCGATTTAGTCCTTTTTCGCAATTAAGCATGCTATCACTCAAATTAAAACACCAAAATTTTCATGCATCCATATAATCATGCTACAGCACATAAATTAACATCAAAATAATTTTCCTCGACCTCGAATTAATGGTCTCGAAACCACTATTCTGACTAGCCCCAAAAATGGACTGTTACACCTGAAAATAATAGATATTCAACGATTCAAGTAATATTTCCAGCCAAGCCATATTGTATAACTTTTATCAGCATAAATACTAATCGCTATTACTTAAACAAGGACTGAATGAATTAACATTCTAATAGTGAGTATAACTAATATTAAGTAATAGAGATAAACTAACTAAACAAAATTCTTGTGATAATATAGTTCAATGAAGTAAAATGTAAAATGTAAAATGTGAAAAGGAGAGGTGATCGGTGGAGTTTTCGGAGATAAATGGCGCGGTTGAGGTGGTGGACGGAGCACGGGCTTGATGGCGGCACGCGGGCGTGGGTGGGTGTGGCTGTAGCATCTGTGCACGGGCGTGGGCTGCATGTGGATGAGGAATAGAAAAGGAAAATAGAGAAGGAAGAAGAAAGGAGGGAAGAGGGAAGAGGAGGATGGTGGCCGGACTTAGGAGGGAAGGAGGATTTGGGGATGCTTGGAGGAAACGGCTAGGGTTGGGGATTGGGGAAGAAGATGAATAAGAGTGGCTTTAGATAGGAAATCGACCACACGGGCGGAGACCACGCCCGTGTTCTATTTGTTTGGGCCATGTGAATTGGGAAGTTTGAATTTAGGCGCATCTGAATTGTGTCACACGCCCGTGTTACGTGGGCGTGTTGGGCCACACGGCCATTTTGCACGCATGTGTACTGTCTCGTTCACTTCTCCCACGCCCGTGTAAGTTGTCCTACGCCCGTGTTCTTAAGCCACTGTCGTCCACGGCCTTAGAGCACGGGCGTGTTTTACGACTGTGTCCTTTACTCAGTGTTGGCCACGGGTTAGATGCACGGGTGTGTCACACACCCGTGTTCCTTAGTCAGTTTCAACCACGGCCGTGTCGCACAGCCATGTCGTCTAGTTAAAGCCCGTGGCTTGGGAAAATTTTTTGTCCTATTTCTACACCATCTTTGCCATGCCTATGTACCTGTTTGTGGTGTCCACACGGCTATGACCACGCCCGTGTTCAAGGCCTTGTGGTAGGGAAACCTGCGCTTTACTGAATTGGTTAGTTTGTAGTTGGGTGCTAAAAATCGAAAATATAACATTAGAAAAGTTAGTGCTCGGGTTGCCTCCCGAGAAGCACTCGTTTAAAGTCTTAAGCTAGACTTACCCTGTTTTCATTTCTAAATGAAGGTTCACGGAGCCGAAGCTCCTCTCTTATATCCCTAAAATATTCACCATTATAAATTTTTAGTCGCTGACCATTTACCTTGAATGTGCCACGAGTTGGATGAGTTACCTCGATTGTGCCGTAGGGAAAAATAGTTTTGATCACGAATGGACCTGACCATCTTGATTTCAGCTTTCCAGGAAACAATTTGAGCCTTGAATTGTATAGCAGGACTAAGTCTCCTACTTCGAATTGCTTTGATTGCTTTAAACGAGCATCATGTCCTTATATAGTCGTGAGTTCTCATAGGCATTAGCTCGCAATTCATCTAGCTCATTCAACTGCATCATCCTCTTCTCTCCTGCGGTTTTAAGATCATAGTTTAAGAATTTTATAGCCCAAAAAGCTTTGTGCTCTAACTCAAATGGTAGATGACAACTTTTTCTGTAGACAAGTTTGTATGGGGATGTTCCTATGGGGGTTTTAAACGCTGTTCTATAGGCCCATAAAGCATCATCGACTTTTAATGCCAAATCTTTCCTGTTTGATTCTACTGTTTTCTCTAGAATACGCTTAAGTTCTCGATTTGCTACTTCCACTTGTCTACTGGTTTGAGGATGATAAGGGGTAGTTCTCTTGTGGTGTACTCCATATTTTTTTAAGACTTTATTAAATTGAGTATTACAAAAGTGAGTACCCCTATCACTAATAATCGCTCTGGGTGTTCTGAATCGAGAGAAGATTTTCTTAAGAAACCTCACTACTACCCTAGCATCGTTAATAAGTAAAGCTTGAGCTTCCACCCATTTTGACATGTAATCTACTGCTACTAAGATGTATTTATTTCCAAATGAACTAGGAAATGGACCCATAAAATCAATACCCCATACATCGAATATTTCGCATGCTAGCATATACGTTTGAGGCATCTCATCGTGTTTAGAGATATTACCTGTTCTTTGGAATTTATCACATGAAGCAACATACCTGTTGGCATCTTTAAACAGAGTTGGCCAATAAAAACCTGATTCGAGCGTTTTATGTGTTGTCTTAATCTCGCTGTAATGTCCTCCTGAAGGTCCTGAGTGGCAATGTTCTAGGATTTTACTTGCTTCTACCTTTGTAACACATCTCCGAATTACTTGATCTGCACATATACGGAAAAGAAAGGGGTCCTCCCAAAAATAGTTTTTCACATCGGCAAAGAATTGCTTCTTTTGATGATGTGTTAACCTTTTTGGTAGGATGTTAGCAGCTAAATAATTCGCAATATCTGCAAACCAAGGTACCTCGGAGTTGGTTATAGAAAAGAGTTGTTCTTTAGGAAACGATTCGTTTATCTCACTCTCGTTGAGTTCTTTGATTTGTGGATTTTCAAGCCTAGAAAGATGATCTGCTGCAAGATTTTCAGCTCATTTCTTATCCTGAATTTCCAAATCAAATTTCTGTAAGAGTAAAATCCATCTTATTAGTCGAGGTTTTGCATCGGATTTAGTCAAAAGATAATGAAGAGCTGAATGGTCAGTGTAAATGATAACTTTAGATAGTATCAAATATTGTCTAAATTTATCAAATGCAAAAACCACAGCTAGCAATTCTTTTTCTGTGGGGGTGTAATTTTCTTGTGCAGTCGTTAATGTCTTGCTAGCGTAATAGATCGGTGAAAGTGCTTGTCTCTTATTTGTCCCAAAAGCGCACCTCTTGCAAAATCACTCGCATCACACATTAGTTCAAAGGGTAAATTCCAATCAGGTGCAATTATAATTGGAGCATTTATTAATTTATCTTTGAGGATTTTAAATGCATCTAAACATTCCTGATCAAAATTGAAAGGTACGTCTTTTTCTAGCAATTTTGTTAAAGGCTTAGCTATTTCAGAAAAGTCCTTAATAAATCTTCTATAAAATCTAGCATGTCCTAAAAAGCTTCTAATAGCCTTAACTGAACTAGGAAGAGGTAATTTTTATATGGTTTCGACCTTTGCTTTGTCTACATCAATTCCTTTACTAGAAATTTAATGTCCTAACACAATCCGTTCTCGAACCATAAAGTGACATTTTTCCCAATTTAAAACAAGGTCCGTTTCCTCACATCTCATTAGAACCCGTTTTAAGTTTTTAAGGCAAAGATAGAAAGAATTACCGAATACTAAAAATTCATCCATAAATACCTCCATTGTAACACCCCAAACCCGGCCCAGACGTTATGACCGAATCTGGCATGTCACACAAAAGGGTTTTTTAAAAACTGCGTGTTCGTTACAAACTTCGTATTCTTTTTGAAAACTTCGAGATTTGTTGTTTGTAAAAAAAAATTCAAATCTGCTTTTGTGGTGTTGTTGTAAAAACGTTGTTACTTCATTTTCTTCTAAATACTTTGTTTATAACAGAAATCAGATTAGGTGATTTGCAAAAATATGATGTTTTGAAATGGTTCTCGACGTTTTAAGAGAACCTAGTCTTTATCAATTATAGTTTGTAATCCGTTCGTTTACAATTTGGAAAATAGTTATTAATGTTTTAGAAAAATCCTGTATTGAACATTTAACAATCAATAGCAACCGAATTAAAAGCTAAAACTAAAATAAAATCCCAAAGGCCTTATTACAAAAATAAACCAAAATTAAATAATCTTAAAATAAAGTAAAATGGAATTTTACTAATGTTACGATGTATGGCCACCACAGAGTCTGCCTCGGCTCCAAATCCTCAACACTGGGGATCACCTGTAAGATTAAGCAAATGGGGTGAGTTACGAGAACTCAGTGTGTAATTCCCCCAGTCGGTCATTAACTGGGCCTGAGCCCATTCAGATACAAACTGGGCCTTAGCCCTTATGGAAACAAACAGGAATGAAGCCCAAACAGAAGCAAACTGGGCCTTAGGCCTATTAGCATGGTTATATAGATAATGTATGCAATACATGTAATATCTCAGTTTAGGGCCTAGTCAGAATAGTGGTTCGAGACCACAAATCTGAGGGTCATGAATGAGTTTTTGAGGCTTATAATATGTATGCATGCTAGTGTGAAAGTTTCATGAAGCAATTTTGTGAAATTGTGGTTGAATTGTCCAAAAGGACTAAATTGCAAAAGTTGCAAAATGTGTGTTTCTAGAAGCTATATGTGTGAAATAGCTTTAGATTATTAATTAGAGGTCCTTAAATAGCAATTTATCCAAATTCTAATTTTTGGACAAAAATGGGCATGGATGAGTTAAAATTGAAAGTTTATCAAAAAGGGCATTTTGGTCATTTATCAATTAAGTGATTAAAATAGGTGAAAAGATGATAGAAATTCATTCATCTTCTTCCCATAGCTGCCAAAAATTTGAGAAGCCATTGTTAGGGTCCTTTCAATTCTTCAAGCTTGCTAGTAAGTGCTCCTAAGCCCGATTTTGATATTCTTCGTATTTTTGAAGTCCCGTAGCATGAGTAAGCTATTTATAGCTATTTGGTGAGCTATCATGGATGTTCAAAATGTACATATGTATGACATGCATGTATTTTGATGTTTTATGGAAGAATATGAAGGCTTGATGTAGTAGAAACATCTTTTGCTAAGTGATTTTCCATGAAAATGCATGTAGGGACTTAGTTGTGAAAATCTTAAGTTTGGTCATACATGGGTGATTTAGTGAGATTTGATGAATGCTTTAGTTGAGTAAGTGGTTCGGCTAAGCATGAAAGAGTAGAAAGTCGAATAAAAATCACTTTACAAGCCTTTGGGACTAAAGTGTAAATATGAGAAAGTTTAGGGGCAAAATAGTAATTTTGCTAAATTATGAGATGTGGGTCAATTTAGTCAATGTTTGTATTGAATAAGCTGATTTATTCATTATAGATCAAGAAAGACGAGGCCCAGATCGAAACCGAGGCAAAAGCAAGGTGGTGGACTAAATTACACATTTCAATACTTTTGAGTATCGAGGTAAGTCTATGCATAAACAATGCATTCATACTTACAATTTGTAAATGCTAGCTAGGGTGTAGCATGAATCAGAATGAATGATAATGATTGGGAACCTATGTGGTTCAAGTAGAATGAATGCAATATAGATGTGAATGGATGAATAATTGGGTAAATAGACTTATGCATGTGTTGTGATACTGCTAGATGGTGGGCTAAGTGCGATACCATCCAAATGCATATTGACGATGAGCTGGCTATGTGCGATGCTATCATTAGGTATATCATTTAGTGGCTATGTGCGAGATCACGATGATTACCTTTGTGGTAGGCTAAGTGCGATACCACCTTATAAATTGATTGTGGTGTGCTAAGTGCAAAACCCCGAGATATTGGCTGTGTGGATTAATTGTGTATATTAGCTGTGTGTAATAGCTGTGTGGATAAGATATGTGGATTAGCTGTGTGGATTAGCTATGTGAGTTTGCTATATGGATGCATTATTGAGCAATAATGACGTGTTGTATATTGTGTAAATGTGATATTGAATGCAAGGGTGCATTTCAATAATTATGAGCATGTGACTTATGATGTGTTGGTAATATGGTAAGGGATAGAAAGAGTAAGCATAGTTGTATATTATATGTTGGTATAATGCTAATTGTGGTTGGGCATATACTATGATGCTTAATTGTTTATGTGTAAACTTACTAAGCTCAAAGCTTACTCTCTTTCTTTTCCCTTGTCTTATAGATTAAAAGCGTTGAACCGAGATACGAGGATCATCAGAAGATAGCCCACATATCAGCACACTTTGGTACATGAAACTTAATGTTTTGTATATGGCATGTGTAGGGGCTAGATAAGTTAGTAAATTTTGTTGTAAATGGCTAAGATGTGTTGGCCTATAGATGGATAGCTTATTTTGTATAATGCCATGGTTGTTGGCTATTACATTATATGAAAGAAAGATGTAGTTTTCTATGTGAGAATGCACTTCAATTTGAGTTGATTATGATGGTGTTAGATGAGTATATGTTGTGTATGTTTGAAGGGTGAAAAGAACTTGACACTTAGTCTTGTTCTTGACCATGTGGGTAGACACACGGGCGTGTGTCTAGACCATGTGTGACACATGGTCAGCCCACGGGCGTGTGCTGTGGTCATGCGTCCTCTGCATGTTAATATTTGAAAATAGAATAGACCACGGACTAGTCACACGGGTGTGTGCCTAGAGCATGTGGGATTCATCAGTGTTGGCCACGGGATAGCCACACGAGCGTGCCATGGTCATAGGGCGATTGGCAGAATGCTCGAGTTTTTAGCATGGCTAGGGAACATGTGCGTGTGTGTCCATGCACGGGCGTGTCTTATCTTGCACGGGCGTGTGAGACCTGTTTATAAGAGAAAAATTTTAAGGATCGTAAAAGTTCCGGATTAGTGTCGAGAGCCTTCGTGTGTATGAGTGAGGCCTCGTAAGTCGAGAATGAGGTTATATCGAGTAATGACATTGAGCCTAAGTGGTGATTAAGCGGTTTGAGTTCGGTAACGCCTCAGGCCCGGTTCCCGGCGTAGAACCCAGGTAAGGTGTGTTACAATGCAACCCAGCCCAGCCTAGTAATCCATCCACTACACACCTCCCGTACCAACCCAACACACCTGTGGGGATTTCTACAATCAACCCTCCATCCGCTACACACCTCGTGGCAGTCACGCTGCTCATCGCTGAAATTGTGGCAAAGCCACCAGAATAACAGAACATACGTGGCATAGCCACCATACAAAATGTGACAGAGTCACCAAAATATGTGGCAGAGCGACCGGATTACACTTCCCCGATCATCAATATCCCGGTCCCATGCAACATACCATGACATAATAATATAGTGCATGCATGAACGTACCAATATAGCAGATAAACAGAATACACAGTCATGCCAAATCTACCCGTAAGGGTATAATCGTAAATTACTCACTTGGGCTATTTCCAACTCACCCACTAGGGGTATCTCATTAGCTTACCCATTAAGGGTATTTCAGCTTTAAACCGACACACAGATTAATACATAGCAAAACAAACAAGGTGTGAGATTACACACCTGATTACTTTGAGTATTACACACTCACGATCGTCGTCACCCTCGCTAGCGCGAGCAACTGCGATTTGCCTATCTAGACCAGATGCCGATGCCCTTCAACAACCCGACGGGAAATCCCAAACTACTGATACCCTACGCTGCTTAAACTTGGGAGCAGGAGTCCCGAGTCCACTTCCATAAGGCATTCTTCCTGATTCCCCCTTAGATTGACTAGCACTCGCCTCCATGAAGAACTCGATTGCCACACTTCTTGCAGAACTATCGATGGAGAGAAAAGAAGCTAGAAGAAAGATAAGAGTGTGTGCCAACACTCTTCCAATTCGGCTTTAGACAAAAGAATAGGGTAAGATTTTCGATTAAAATAGAGAAAGTGGAGAAGCAAATAAGGAGAAATAAGGTTCGGCTATGGTGAAGAAAAACGAATAATAGGAGATGGAAAAGAGAGATTCGGCTATAGTGCTGATGGTGTAGAAAAAGATGCAAATAGGGAATGATGGAAGTGAGTTTCGGCTAGTAGAAAGAAATGGTGAAGAAGAAAAGAAGAAGAAAGGTTAGAGCAGAATTCGGCATCAAATGTTTGGCAACCCCCAATGGAAGAAAAGTGTTTGAAACTGAAAAGAAAAGAAGTCCCTTGAGAGGTTGAGGTTTCGGCCAAGGAAGAGAATGGGAGCAATTGAAATGTTTTTAGCCAAAAAAAAAAACAAAAAGAATAAAAACTCTCTCTCAAAATGAACACTTAGAGAAAACGGCACTCAATAAAAAAGATGCACAAAATTGGAGAAAAGAAAAAGAATAGCCAAAAGAACCTAAAGGAATTTCGGCACTCAACCTCCTCACTTGACCGAATATCCTACCTAACACCCCTTAGCCAAATTTTCACCCCCTTCCAAGTTCCCATTTTCGGCCAACTATCACCACACTCCTAAATCCCCTTGATTTACTCCTTGATTTGCTCCACCAAGCCCTCTCCAACACTCACTCAAACAGATTTGACCAATTCAAATCCTCCTTGATAGAGTCCCACGCCAACTCTACCTCTTCTCCACCTTGGACACAAAATAAAAGCCATATTTTGCAGCATGTGGGATTCGAACCCCACTCCCCTTGCTCCACTATTGACGCCACCACCACTAAGCCATAAGCTCACTTGTGTTATTAAAATACAATCAATTACACTTAAGTCCTGCCTTCACTAGCTCTCCTCACTAAAGTGCCCAAAAGCAAAATTTCTCCTATGGTCAAACTTGAACCCGGGACTTTATAGAAACCCCATATCCTCCCTAAATCACACACCTACTAGATCTTATCTGAATAAGAGCTAATCTATTGATCTCTAAAATTTTAAACGCTACTACCCTCAATGTAACATCTCGGTTTAGGGCCTAGTCGGAATGGTGGTGCAAGACCACAAATCCGAGGGTTATGAATGATTTTTTGAGGCTTATATTATATATGCATGCTAGTGTGAAAATTTCATGAAGCAATTTTGTGAAATTGTGGTTGAATTGTCCAAAAGGACTAAATTGCAAAAGTTGCAAAATGTGTGTTTCTAGAAGCTATATGTGTGAAATAGCTTTAGATTATTAATTAGAGGTCCTTAAATAGTAATTTATCCAAATTCTAATTTTTGGACAAAAATGGGCATGGATGAGTCAAAATTTGAAGTTTATCAAAAAGGGCATTTTGGTCATTTATCAAATAAGTGATTAAATAGGTGAAAAGATGATAAAAATTCACTCATCTTCTCCCCCAAGCTGCCGAAAATTAGAGAAGCCATTGTTAGGGCTCTTTTAATTTTTCAAGCTTGCTAGTAAGTGCTCTTAAGCCCGGTTTTTGATATTCTTCGTATTTTTGAAGTCCTAGTAGCATGAGTAAGCTATTTTTAGCTATTTGGTGAGCTATTATGGATGTTCAAAAATGTACATATGTATGACATGCATGTATTTTGTTGTTTTATGGAAGATTATGAAAGCTTGATGTAGTAGAAACATCTTTTGTTAAGTGATTTTCCATGAAAATGCATGTAGGGACTTGTTTGTGAAAAACTTTAGTTTGGTCATACATGTGTGATTTAGTGAGATTTGATGACTGTTTTAGTTGAGTAAGTGGTTCGGCTAAGCATGAAAGATTAGAAAGTTGAATAAAAATCACTTTACGAGCTTTTGGGACTAAAGTGTAAATATGAGAAAGTTTAGGGGCAAAATAGTAATTTTGCTAAAGTATGAGATGTTGGTCAATTTAGTCAATGTGTGTATTGAATAAGCTGAATTATTCATTATAGATCAAGAAAGACGAAGCCCGAATCGAAACCTAGGTAAAAGCAAGGTGGTGGACTAAATTGCATATTTCTATACTTTTGAGTATCGAGGTAAGTCTATGCATAAATAATGCATTCATACTTACAATTTGTTAATGTTTGCTAGTGTGTAGCATATTTGAGAACCTATGTGGGATGAATGTAGTAGAAAATGTGGAATGAATGTATGATTGGGAATGATTAAGTAAGTAGACTTGTGCATGTGTTGTGATAATGCTAGATGGTGGGCTAAGTGCGATACCATCCTAATGCATATTGACGATGAGCTAGCTATGTGAGATGCTATCGTGAGGTATATCGTTTGGTGAGCTATGTGCTGAATCACTATGAATACCCTTGTGGTAGGCTAATTGCGATACCACCTTATTAATCAATTGTGGTGTGCTAAGTGCGAAACCACTGAGATAATAGCTGTGTGGATTAACTGTGTGTATTAGATGTGTGTAATAGCTATGTGGATTAACTGTGTGTATTAGCTGTGTGTAATAGCTGTGTGGATTAGTTATGTGAACTAACTGTGTGAATAGCTATGTGGATTAGTTATGTGGATAAACTGTGTGGATAGTCTGTGTAGATAAGTTATGTGGATAAACTGTGTGGATGTATTACGAGAACTAATGATGTGTTGTATATTGTGTAAATGTGACATAGAATGCAGGGGTGCATTTTGATGGTTATGAGTATGTGACTCATGATGTGTTGGAAATGTGGTAAGGGATAGAAAGAGTAAGCATAGTTGTGAATTACTTGTTGGTATAATGCTAATGGTTGCTTAGCTTATACTATGTTGCTTAATTGTTTATGTGTAAACTTACTAAGCTCAAAGCTTACTCTCTTTCTTTTCCCTTGTCTTATAGATTAAAAGCGTTGAATCGAGATACGAGGATAATCAGAAGATAGCCCACATATCAGCACACTTTGGTACATGAAACTTAATGTTTTGTATATGGCATGTATAGGGGCTAGACAAGTTAGTGGATTTTGTTGTAAATGGCTAGGATGTGTTGGCCTTTAGATGGATAGCTTATTTTGTATAATGCCATGGTTGTTGGCTATTACATTATATGAAAGAAAGATGTAGTTTTCTATGTGAGAATGCACTTCAATCTGAGTTGATTATGATGGTTTTAGATGAGTATATGATGTGTATGTTAGAAGGGTGAAAAGAACTTGACACTTAGTCTTGTTCTTGACCATGTGGGTAGACACACGGGCGTGTGTCTAGACCATGTGTGACACACAGTCAGCCCACGGGCGTGTGGTGTGGCCGTGCATCCCCTACATGTTAACATAGTAAGTCAGGATTGTCACACGGGCCAGGGCCACGGGCGTGTCCAGACCGTGTGGATTTAGTCAGTGTCGACCATGGGTGGAAGGCACGGACATGTAATAGGGTACACGGGCGTGTTCCCAAATTGTATGGGCGTGTGCCTTAACCGTGGGGCATTTGGTAGAATGCTTTGGTTTTTAGGCACGGTCTGGGGACATGGGCGTGTGTGCTCATGCACAGGCGTGTCTAATCTTGCACGGGCGTGTCTAATCTTGCACGGGCGTGTGAGACCTGTATAAAAGAGAAAAACTTTAAAGATCGTAAAAGTTCCAGATTAGTCTCGAGAGCCCTCGTGTGTATGAGTGAGGCCTCGTAAGTCGAGAATGAGGTTATAGAGAGTAATGACGTTGAGCCTAAGTGGCAATTAAGTGGGTTGAGTTCGGTAACGCCTCGGGCCCGATTCCCGGTGTAGAACCCGGGTAAGGGGTGTTACACTCAAGGCCCATTGGGCCCAATTCTACTAGGCCCAAATTCAGGATGTTACATCCATAATGTCTTCCACAAGTTCGTCGAAGATGGCCAGCATGCAGCGCTGAAAAGTAGCAGGAGCGTTACATAATTCAAAAGGCATTCTACGATAAGCAAACATACCATATGGACATGTAAATGTTGTCTTTTCTTGATCCTCAGGGGCTATTGGAATTTGGAAGTAGCCAGAGAGTCCGTCTAGGAAGCAATAGTACATATGCCCAGATAATCTTTCTAACATTTGATCAATAAAGGGCAAAGGAAAGTGGTCTTTTCTGGCGGCATCGTTCAACTTTCTATAGTCAATACAGACTCTCCAACCTGTGACTGTTCTTGTGGGAATTAATTCATTCTTTTCGATTGCTTCTATGATCATGCCTCCTTTCTTTGGAACAACCTGCACAGGACTTACCCAAATACTGTCAGAAATAGGATAAATTATTCCAGCATCTAGAAGTTTAATTACCTCAGGTTTAACAACTTCTTTCATGTTGGGATTCAATCGTCTTTGATATTGCACACATGGTTTATACTCATCCTCCATTAAAATTTTATGGGTGCAAAACGATGGGCTTATTCCTTTAATGTCAGAAATTTTCCAAGCTATGGCTCTTTTATGTTTCTTTAGTACCTATAGCAACTCGTCTTTCTCTTTGGGTTCCAGTTCTGAAGAGATAATTATTGGTAGAGTAGAATTATCCCCGAGAAATGCATATTCTAAGTGATCTGGCAACTATTTTAATTCCAATTTCGGTGGCTCATCAATAGAGGGTTTTTGTTTTAGTTCGTCGTTGATTTCAATGCCCTCTTCTTTCTTTTTTCTAGAGGTAGATGTATTCAACTCACCGGTATCATCATCTTCCCTCTCACCTTGGGTAAGACACAGTTCCATCGTGTCGTCATGGATGATTTCCTGCAAAGAATCTTTAATAAAATGATCTATGGCATCAATAAAATAACAGGAATCATCTTGTTCTCTGTAATACCGCATAGCATCATAAATTTGAAAAATAACTTCCTCGTCGCCTACCCTAAGCGCAAGTTTACCATCACCTACATCAATATCAGCCCTAGCAGTAGCTAAAAAGGGGCGTCCCAAAATTAAAGGTACTTCAATGTCTTCATCCATGTCAAGCACAACAAAATCAACAGGAAATATAAATTTATCCACTTTTACCAGAATATCTTCAATAACTCCCCTAGGATATTTAATAGATTTGTTAGCTAATTGAATATTCATCCTAGTGGGTTTTGGTTCCCCAAGACCAAGTTGCTTAAACATTTTATAAGGCATTAAATTAATACTGGCACCTAGATCAGCTAATGCTTTCTTAATATTTAAACTACCAATTAAACAGGGAATAGTGAAACATCCTGGACCTTTTAATTTGGTTGGTAGCTTGTTTTGGAGGATAGCTGAACATTCTTCATTGAGTTCCACAGTTGATATCTCTTCAAACTTCTTTTTATTTGTTAGAAGCTCTTTTAGGAATTTTGCGTATGTCGGCATCTACAAAATAGCTTCAACGTAATATGTAATTGTTTAAAAAGTTCAAGAAATTTACCGTATTGTGCGTCCAAACGATCTTTCTTCAACTTTGCCGGATATGGGATTGCTGGTTTAAGTTCTTCACGTACCGGTGTTACATTCTCAATTTCCTCACTTTTCTCTTTATTAGTTGCTTGATGTATCTTCTTTTCTGATTCAACCAACTCCTTCCCACTCCTTAATGTTACTGCTTTTATTTGCTCTTGTGGTTTAGGTTTGGTATCATTAGGCAAACGACCTGTTTGCTTTTTGGAAACTAACTTGCTCAGCTGTCCTAGTTGATTTTTAAGCTCTTGAATCGATACTTGCTAATTGTTCAATATCGTTTCGATATTTTGGAAATGGCTTTCTGACACTTCTATAAATTTTGGCAGCATCTTTTCAAGGTTTGGCTTCTTTTCTTGTGGGTAGAATTGTTGTCTTTGGTTTTTTTGACTACCCCACGAGAAATTGGGGTGGTTCCTCCAACCTGGATTATAAGTATAACTATAAGGGTTATTTTGAGGTCTGGAATTATTACCCATATAGTGAACTTGCTCGTTTTCAGTATTTCGAGTTGTAAGGTGGGTATTTTGTGTTGTTCATCCTCATCCATTCATATCGCCTTCGCATAATCGGATGTATCGCAAAGAATGACATAAACCATCAGTCTTTTTATTTAAAAGTTCTACCTGATTTGATAGCATGGTTACTGCGTCGAGGTTGAAAACTTCGACTGCTTTTGTTGGCTTTGTCCTTGTAACTTGCCACTGATAGTTATTCAGTGACATCTCTTCTATAAACTCGTAGGCCGCTTTCAGAGTTTTGTTGTTGAGTATTCGCCCGTGAATCAATCAATCGCACTGGTTGAAGGGTTTACACCATTGTAAAAGGTTTGGACTTGTAGCCACAAGGGTAATCCATGGTGTGGGCACCTTCTCAATAGATCTTTGTATCTCTCCCATGCATCATAAAGTGTCTCTAAATCCATCAGCACAAAAGAAGAGATATCATTCCTTAACTTAGTTGTTTTAGCCGGCGAAAAATATTTTAATAAAAAATTTTCGGTCATTTGCTCCCATGTAGTGATTGATCCTCGTGGAAGAGAATTCAACCAATATTTGGCTTTATTCCTTAAAGAAAAAGGGAAACAACCGAAGACGAATGGCATCATCAAAAACGCCATTTATTTTGAAGGTATCACAGAATTCAAGAAAATTCACTAAGTGTGTGTTAGGATCCTCATCCTGCAAACCATGAAACTGGACAAACTGTTGTATCAACTGTATAGTGTTAGGTTTCAATTCAAAATTATTTGCAGCAATAGCAGGTCTGAAATACTTGACTCAGTTCCTGTTAAATTAGGTTTAGCATAATCATACATAGTTCGAGGAGCATGATTTTCGGCCACCTCCTGAGGTAGCGGTTTATTTTCAGCCATCTCTTCGGTGGTATTGGTTTCGTCTTCTTGCTCTTCTGCTATATTGTAACACCCCTTACCCGGGTTCTACGCTGGAGTCGGGCCCAAGGCGTTACCAAACTCAAACCACTTGATCGCCACTTAGGCTCATCGTAACTACTCTCTGAAGTCATCTTAACAACCTCATTCTCGACTTACGAGGCCTCACTCATACACACGAGGGCTCTCGAGACTAAACCGGGACTTTTTCCAATCTTAAAAATTTTCTCTTTATACAGGTCTCACACGCCCGTGCAAGATAAGACACGCCCGTACATAGACATACACGCCCATGTCCCTAGACCGTGCCTAAAAACCCAGCATTTTGCCAATGCCCCACGGCCAAGGCACACGCCCGTGCTTACCACCCGTGGTGCACACTGACTACTTTAACACGGCCTATAGTCTAGACACACGCCCGTGTGGCTAGCCCGTGGCCAACACTGGATAATCCCACACGCCCTAGACACACGTCCGTGCAGCTAGGCCGTGGTCTATTCTGATTTATAATACTAACATGCAGGGGACGCACGGCCAAAGCGCACGCCCGTGGGCTGACCGTGTGTCACACATGGCCTAGACACACGCCCGTGTGTCTATCCACATGGACAAGAACAAAGCTATGTGCCAAGCTCTTTTCACCCCTCTAGCATACACAACATATACTCATCTAACACCATCATAATCAACTCATATTGAAGTGCATTCTCACATGGAAACAACATCTTTCTTTCATATAATGTAATAGCCAACAACCATGGCATTATACAAAATAAGCTATCCATCTAAAGGCCAACACATCTTAGCCATTTACAACAAAATCCACTAACTTGTCTAGCCCCTATACATGCCATATACAAAACATTAAGTTTCATGTACCAAAGTGTGCTGATATGTGGGCTATCTTCTGATGATCCTCGTATCTCGATTCAACGCTTTTAATCTATAAGACAAGGGAAAGAAAGAGAGTAAGCTTTGAGCTTAGTAAGTTTACACATAAGCAATTAAGCAACATAGTATAAGCTAAGCAACCATTAGCATTATACCAACAAGTAATTCACAACTGTGCTTACTCTTTCTATCCCTTACCACATTTCCAACATATCATGAGTCACATACTCATAACCATCGAAATGCACCCCTGCATTCAATGTCGCATTTACACAATGTACAACACATCATTATTTCTCAATAATTCATCCACACAGCTAATTAACTTAATTATACATCCACGCAACTATTTTACTCAATGATACAATTACATGGCTAATCCACACAGCTAATGTCTCGGTGGTTTCGCACTTAGCACACCACAATCGATTAATAAGGTGGTATCGCACTTAGCCTACCACAAAGGTAATCATAGGGGTTTCTCACTTAGCCCACTAAACGATATACCTCACGATAGCATCGCACATAGCCAGCTCATCGTCAATATGCATTAGGATGGTATCGCACTTAGCATACCATCTAGCATTATCACTACACATTCACATGTCTACTTACTCAATTAAACATCCATTCACTATTCTACTACATTCATTCTACTTGGACGACATAGGTTCTCAATCAATCTCGAACAAGCTACACACTAGCTATCATCAACAATTTGTAAGTATGAATGCATTGTTTATGCATAGACTTACCTCGATACTCAAAAGTATAGAAATATGCAATTTAGTCCACCACCTTGCTTTTGCCTCGGTTTCGATCCGGGATTCGTCTTTCTTGATCTATAATGAATAAATTAGCTTATTCAATACATACATTGACTAAATTTACCCACATCTCATACTTTAGCAAAATTACTATTTTGCCCCTAAACTTTCTCATATTTACACTTTAGTCCCAAAGGCTCGTAAAGTGATTTTTATTCAACTTTCTAATCTTTCATGCTTAGCCGAACCACTTATTCAACTAAAGCTATCATCAATTCTCACTAAACCACATATGTATGACCAAACTAAAGTTTTTAACAAACTAGTCCCTACATGCATTTTCATGGAAAATCACTTAGCAAAAGATGTTTCTACTACATCAAGCTTTCATATTCTTCCATAAAACAACAAAATACATGCATGTCATACATATGTACATTTTTAAACATCCATAATAGCTCACCAAAAAGCTAAAAATAGCTTATTCATGCTACTAGGACTTCAAAAATACGAAGAATATCAAAAACCGGCCTTAGGAGCACTTACTAGCAAGCTTGAAAAATTGAAAGAGCCCTAACAATGGCTATTGAAATTTTCGGCAGCTTGGGGGAGAAGATGAGTGAATTTTTGTGATCTTTTCACCTATTTAATAACTTAATAACTAAATGACCAAAATGCCCTTTTTGATAAACTTCATATTTTAACTCATCCATGCCCATTTTTGTCCAAAAATTAGAATTTGGATAAATTACTATTTAAGGACCTCTAATTAATAATCTAAAGCTATTTCACACATATAGCTTCTAGAAACACACATTTTGCAACTTTTGCAATTTAGTCCTTTTGGACAATTCAACCACAATTTCACAAAATTGCTTCATGAAACTTTCACACTAGCATGCATACATAATATAAACCTCAAAAACTCATTCATAACCCTCGGATTTGTGGTCTCGCACCACTATTTTGACTAGGCCCTAAATCGGGATGTTACAACTCTCCCGCTTTAGAGATTTTCATCCTCGAAAATCTTACCAGTAAAGAGGTTTGGATGTTGCTCTCTCATAGCTTCTTTCGTTTCCCATGTAGCCTCTTCCACACCATGTTTCTACCATAACACTTTCACTAGTGCTATGCTCTTATTTCTCAACTGTTTCACTTCTCGAGCCAAGATCTTAATCGGCTCCTCTTCATAAGAAATATCCAGTCTTATCTTAATTTTCATCGAAGGAATCACATGTGAAGGATCAGAGCGATACTGGCGCAACATCGACACATGAAACACGTTATGAATCATTTCCAACTCTACTAGCAAAGCCAACCGGTATGCTACAGGCCCAACTCTATCTGTAATCTCATACGGCCCTATAAACCTTGGACTCAATTTCCCTTTTCGTCCAAATCTCATAATCTTCTTCCACGGGGACACATTCAAAAACACTTTGTCGCCCACTTCAAACTCAATTTCTTTTCTTTTCAAATCCGCGTACGACTTCTGTCGGTCCGAAGTAGCTCTCAGACTATTACGAATTACTCTCACCTTCTCTTCAGTTTCTTTCACTAGATCAACCCCATGGATCTGCTTCTCACTAAGCTCGGTCCAATACAAAGGAGTCCGACACTTACGACCATACAAAGCCTCATACGGTGCCATCTGTATACTCGACTGATAACTGTTGTTATAGGCGAATTCGACCAAAGGTAGATATCTCTCCCAACTACCTTCGAATTCTAACACACAGCATCGAAGCATATCTTCCAAAACTTGAATCACTCTTTCAGACTGACCATCGGTTTACGGATGGAACGCAGTGCTGAAATTCAATCTCGTACCCATGGCCTATTGCAACTTCTTCCAATATCTCGAAGTAAACCTCGGATCTCTATCCGATATAATAGACACAGGTACACCATGCAATCTCACTATCTCTGCCATATACAACTCAGCTAACTTATCCAGTGAATAATCAACACGTACGGAATAAAGTGAGCCGACTTTGTCAATCTATCCACAATAACCCACACAGCATCTCTCTTTCTCGGAGTCATCGGTAACCTCGTCACAAAATCCATGGTAACCTGATCCCATTTCCATTCGGGAACCATCACTGGCTAAAGCAATCCCGAAGGCACTTGATGCTCAGCTTTCACTTGTTGACAAATTAGACACTTTTCCACAAACTCTAAAATATCTCTTTTCATTCCTGGCCACCAATAAAACTTCCTCAAATCATTGTACATTTTTGTACTGCCCGGATGTACTGACAAACATCCACTGTGGGCCTCATGCAAAACCTTTCGAATCAACTCCTCATCTTTAGGAACACAAATTCTGTCATGAAACATCAGACAACCATTCAAATCCACTCGAAAATCAGAATCACTTTCTGATCCGCACTTAGCTATCTTAGCTTGCATCTCACTGCCATTTTTCTGAGCCTCACATATTTGTGGAACAAATAGCGGCTTAGCTCTCAACTCTGCCAAAATAGCACCATCGTCAGACAATGCTAAACTCGTGCTCATAACTCTTAGAGCATACAAGGATTTCCTACTCAGGGCATCCGCAACCACATTCGCTTTTCTCGGGTGGTAATCAATGACTAACTCATAGTCTTTCAACAACTCAAGCCACCGTCTCAGATTCAGATCCTTCTGATCCATCAAATACTTTAAACTCTTGTGATCCGTAAAGATTCAACACTTCTCACCATACAAATAATGTCGCCAAATCTTTAACGCAAAAACAATCGTAGCCAACTCTAAATCATGAGTCGGATAATTCTTCACGTGCGGCTTTAGCTGCCTCGAGGCGTAAGTGACTACCTTACCCTCTTGCATCAACACGCAACCGATACCATTAAACGACGCATCACTGTAAACCACAAACTCTTTCCCCGATTCTGGTTGAACCAAAATCGGTGCCTCAGTCAACATTGTTTTCAGTCTCTCGAAGCTCTGTTGACATGTCTCAGTCCATTCAAACATGACATCTTTATGCAATAGTTTCGTCATCGGGGTGGCAATCACAGAGAACCCCTTTATGAAATGTCTGTAATATCCCACTAATCCCAAGAAACTTCTAATTTCTGACACGTTCCTCAGCGGTTTCTAATCCACAACAGCCGATATCTTACTCGGGTCAACTCTGACACCATCACCTGACACCATGTGTCCTAGGAATCCGGCCTCTCGGAGCCAAAACTCACTCTTGCTAAACTTAGCATATAATTGTTTATCTCTCAAAGTTTGCAAGACAATTCTCAATTGCTCTTCGTGATCGTTCTCATCCCGAGAATAGATCAATATGTCGTCAATGAAGACAACTACAAACTTGTCCACATACGGTCTGAAAACACGGTTCATCAGATCCATAAAAATCATAGGTGCATTCGTCAAACCAAATGGCATAACCAAAAACTCATAATGGCCATACCTTGTCCGAAATGCAGTTTTCAACACATCTTGCTCTTTCACTCTGAGCTGATAATAATCAGACCTCAAGTCTATCTTGGAGAACACTGTAGCTCCCTTTAGTTGATCAAAGAGATCATTAATCCTTGGTAAAGGATACTTATTCTTCAAGGTCACCTTGTTCAGTTGTCTATAGTCTATACACAACCTCATAGACCCATCTTTCTTCTTCACGAATAATACCAGAGCACCCCACGGCGAGTAGCTCGGTCTTGCAAAACCCTTATCTGTCAACTCTTGCAACTGAACCATCAGTTCTTTCAACTCTACTAGTGCCATTCTGTACGGAGTAGTCAAAATAGGTGCCGTTCCCGGAACCAACTCAATTCCAAATTCAACCTCTCTCTCTTGAGGTAATCTGGGTAACTCTTCTAGAAATACATCTGGGTACTCACATACCACTGGCACTGTTTCAAACTCTACTCCAACCTCTTGAGTATTCAACACAAAAGCAAGATAGGACTCACATCCTTTTCTCAAACATTTCTCAGCCACTAGGGAAGAAATCATCACTGGTAGACTATCCGATCCACCTGATTCAACCCGAACCACATCTCCATTCTCACATTTCAATTCAATAAACTTACTACCACAGTTCACTAAAACACTATGGGTAGCCAACCAATCCATTCCTAGGATTAAATCAAACTCATCAAATGGCAACAACATAAGGTTTGCCGGAAAATAATGATTCTCAATCAATAAAGGACAATTCTTACACACTATGTCCACTAACACATGCTTTCCTAACGGGTTTGACACCTTAACCACTATGTCTGTAGACTCAACGGTCATACTCAAACTAGATGCTAATCTCATGCAAATATAAGAATGAGTAGACCCTGGATCTATTAAAGCAATAACGAAGGTGTCATAGAGAGAAAAGGTACCCGTTATGACATCAGGGGAGGATGCTTCTTCGCGAGCGTGAATAGCATACGTCCTCGTAGGTGCCCGACCCTCTGGTCTCACAGTAGAATCTCTGGGTGCACCTCTACCACTATTCTCGCCTCTCAGGTTCCTTGGTTGTCTACCCCTCGTAGACACATCACTAGGTCTCAGCTCTTGCCTCTCTTCCTTTTCATCCCTCTCGGGACAGTTACGGATAAAGTGGTCAGGGGAACCACACTTATAACATTTTCAAATATTTCCCCAACACTCTCCGGTGTGATACCTACCACAACTTGGACACTCCGGTTTACTCTTTGTATTACCCACACTTTCCATCGAGGGAGCTTGGGCTCTCGAACCCGAGCGAGTATTGCCTAAGTCTCGATGCGAATAACCCACCGTTGCTGTCATCCGAGGATTCACTTCCTTGGATCTTTTCGACTGGGCTTGGTATGACTTGCCCATCGGCCTCTTTCTAGCATCTCGGGCTTCACACACAGCCCTTATCTTTTCTGAACTCAGCTCTTCGGCCTTACTTTCCCTCTCAACTAATACCACGAATTCTTTCAACTCCAAAATGCCCACTAGGAGTTTGATGTCCTCATTCAGCCCATCTTCGAACCTCTTACACAAGATGGTCTCAGTCGATACACATTCTTGAGCGTATTTGCTAAGCCTAACAAACTCACGCTCATATTCCGCCACTGTCATTCTTCCTTGTTTCAACTCAAGGAGTTCCTTCCTTTTTCGATTAGTAAACCTCTGGCTTATATACTTCTTCCGAAACTCTTCCAGAAAGAAGTCCCACGTCACCCGCTCTCTCGGGACCACTAGCGTCAACATTTTCCACCAATGGTATGCCAAATATCTTAGCAAGGATACGACACACTTAAAACTCTCTTCAGGCGTACATGAGAGTTCATCAAACACCCTCATCGAGTTTTCGAACCAGAACTCCGCCTTCTCAGGGTCATCATCTACCTTAGCTCTAAACTCCTCAGCCCCGTGCTTCCTAATCTTATCCACCGAAGGCTTCGATATCCTCACTACATCCATACCTTGAGGAGCCACTGGATTTGGCTAAGGTATAGGAGGAGGTTGAGCATTAGGGTTCGCTCGAACATAGTCCGAGTACCAATTACTCATCATCTGGAGAAAGGCTTCCCGTGCCTCTTCCCCTTGACCCCTAACCTCGGGTCCACTCTCAACGGGTGCGGTTCCTTGTGTAGGAGCCACTGCATTACTAGCTGCTTCATCAGCAGTCAATGGATCAGAATCCATATACTA
Organism: Gossypium sturtianum; assembly: GCA_025698515.1. Classification (NCBI taxonomy): domain Eukaryota; kingdom Viridiplantae; phylum Streptophyta; class Magnoliopsida; order Malvales; family Malvaceae; genus Gossypium; species Gossypium sturtianum. Next base: position 84,723,835 of record CM046954.1, read on the forward strand.
TATAAAACAAGATTTAAATCATCAGAAACCACTACATTATCATTGCACACTTATGGCATGTATAGCTAGACTCTTACACCCGCTACGGTAGTCCTAGAAACGGCTAAACCATAGCTCTGATACCACTAAATGTAACACCCCTTACCCAGGTTCTACGTCGGAACCGGGCCCGAGGCATTACCGAACTCAAACCATTTGATCGCCACTTAGGCTCGTCGTAACTACTCTTTGAAGTCATCTCAGTAACCTCATTCTCGACTTACGAGGCCTCACTCATACACACGAGGGCTCTCGAGACTAAACCGGGACTTTTTCCAATCTTAAAACTTTTCTCTTTATACAGGTCTCACACGCCCTGTAACAGCCCAATTTAGGGGCTAGTCGAAATAGTGATCTCGGGATCACTAATCCGAGAATTCAAGAAATTTATTTTCATGATATATTATGAGTTAAAACATGATAGCATAGGTACATGAAAACTTTGATGCTTTAATTTTAGCGATGTTGTGTTTAATCGCGAAAAAGGACTAAATCGCATAAAGTGCGAAAGTTCCATTCTATAATATAAAGGTGCCAAATAGTCATAGAATGTTAATTGGAGGTCTTTAAAGGGAAATTAGACCCCCAATATGTGCTTGGCCGACCATAGACTAGATGGGAGACAAGGATGGACATTGTTGGTCAAAGTTGGTGATAGTTGGTGACTTATTTGACCAATATTAATAAAATAAGGAGAGAAAAAGATATCATCTTTTTCTCTATTCATCTTCCACCGAAAATTAGCATCCAAATAAGGGTTTTGAATGTTCCAAATTTTAGCACACTCTTCTCCTTACAAGTAAGTGTTCTAGTGATTATTCCTTGATAAAAATTGTACTTTTGGAACCCCTAAAGCTTAAGCTTTCTAAAGAGGGGATTATTTTGTTAAGTGGTGAAGAGTTTAGAGTTTTTCCATGAGAGATTTTAAGTTATTTGCTGCACTTTTATGGAGGAAAATGAGTATTAGTTGTTAGATGAACAACTTTTGTGAAGGTTGTTGCCATAAAAACACCTAAATGAACCTTTTTATAAAGGTTGTGAAATTTGTAGTAAACATGTGGAATGTTGGGTTTTGATGATAGCCATAAGAGAAATAGATATTCACCTAGGCTCATTAAAGGTAGAAATTTGATTAGAATTGATTTTTGAGCCTAGGGGTAAAATGGTCATTTTAGCCGAGTTGAGGGCTAAACCATTGTTTCTCCAGGAGATTTGTGAAGCTCAGAAGAATGATAACAGTTTGCAAGCCAAGAGAGTTTTATGTGAGTCGAGTGTTGATATAGACTTTCGAGTAAATCTTGATGGATGTCTAACATTTCGAGATCGAGTCTGTATACCCAGGAATGATGACCTTATCCGCAAAATTTTGCATGAAGCACATAACGGATGTTTGAATGTACACCAGTGCAAGATGTAAGATGTACCATGATTTGAGGAAATGGTACTGGTGGCTTGGTATGAAGAAAGATATTTCTGAGTTTGTATCGAAATGCCTAATTTGTCAACAAGTGAAGGCTGAACGTCAAGTACCTTCGGGTTTACTTCAGCCCATTATGGTTCCTGAATGGAAATGGGACAGTATTGCTATGGACTTTGTGACGAGTTTACCATTGACTCCAAAGAAGAAAGATGCAGTATGGGTAGTGGTTGATAGACTCACTAAGTCAGCCCACTTTATACCAGTGCGAGTCGACTATTCACTCGACAAATTGGCAGATTTGTATATGTCTGAGATAGTAAGACTTCATGGTGTACCGTTGTCGATCATTTCAGATAGAGATCTGAGATTCACGTCACGGTTTTGGAAAAAGTTACAAGAAGCATTAGGCGCGAAATTGAGTTTCAGTACAGCTTTTCATCCACAAACTGATAGACAGTCAGAGAGGGTTGTGTTTTGGAATTCCATGGTAACTGGGAGAAATACTTACCATTGGAGGAATTTGCCTACAACAACAGCTTTCAATCAAGTTTGAAGATGGCACCTTATGAGGCATTGTATGGGCGTAAATGTCGAATGCCCCTGTATTGGTCAGAACTCAGAGAGAAACAGATACACAGGGTTGACTTGGTTAAAGAAACTGAAGATAAAGTAAAAGTGATACGTGACTATTTGAAAGTCGCCTCAGATATACAAAAGTCCTATTCGGATTTAAAAAGGAAAGAAATAGAATTCAAAGTTGATGATAAAGTGTTCTTGAAAGTATCACCTTGGAAGAAAGTCCTTATATTTGGCCGAAAGGGCAAGTTAAGTCCGCGCTTTATTGGGCCTTATGAAGTTACCGAAAGGATAGGACCGGTAGCTTATCGATTAGCCTTGCCACCTGAGCTGGAAAAGATTCACGACATCTTTCATGTGTCTATGTTGTGCCGATACCATTCAGACCCTTCACATGTTATAGAGCTGACAGATGTAGAGAAACAACCGGATTTGACATATGGTGAAGAACCAGTTAGAATTTTGGCTCGTGAAGTCAAGCAGTTAAGGAATAAAAGTATAGCCCTAGTAAAAGTCTTATGGCAAAGGCACGGTATAGAAGAGGCTACATGGGAGTCTGAGGAATCGATGAGAAACCAATACCCCAATCTTTTCACCGGTAAGATTTTCGAGGACGAAAATCTTTAAGGGGGGAGAATTGTAACAGCCCAGTTTAGGAGCTAGTCAGAATAGTGATCTCGGGATCACTAATCTGAGAATTCAAGAAATTTATTTTCATGATATATTACGAGTTAGAACATGATAGCATAGGTACATGAAAACTTTGATGCTTTAATTTTAGCGATGTTGTGTTTAATCGCGAAAAAGGACTAAATTGCATAAAGTGCAAAAGTTCCATTCTATAAGATAAAGGTGCCAAATAGTCTTATAATGTTAATTGGAGGTCTTTAAAGGGCAATTAGACCCCCAATATGTGCTTGGCCGGCCATAGACTAGATGGGAGACAAGGATGGACATTGTTGGTCAAAGTTGGTGATAGTTGGTGACTTATTTGACCAATATTAATAAAATAAGGAGAGAAAAAGATATCATCTTTTTCTCTATTCATCTTCCACCGAAAATTAGCAGCCAAATAGGGGTTTTGAATGCTCCAAATTTTAGCACACTCTTCTACTTACAAGTAAGTGTTCTAGTGATTATTCCTTGATAAAAATTGTACTTTTGGAACCCCTAAAGCTTAAGCTTTCTAAAGAGGGGATTATTTTGTTAAATGGTGAAGAGTTTAGAGTTTTTCCATGAGAGATTTTAAGTTATTTGCTGCACTTTTATGGAGGAAAATGAGTATTAGTTGTTAGATGAACAACTTTTGTGAAGGTTGTTGCCATAAAAACACCTAAATGAACCTTTTTGTAAAGGTTGTGAAATTTGTAGTAAACATGTGGAATGTTGGGTTTTGATGATAGCCATAAGAGAAATAGATATTCACCTAGGCTCATTAAAGGTAGAAATTTGATTAGAATTGATTTTTGAGCCTAGGGGTAAAATGGTCATTTTAGCCAAAGTATAAGGGCAAAATGGTAATTTTGCTTAAGCATGGTTATTGAAATGCTTGTATTAATGTAGTGATTAAAATGAGCTAATTTGCTATTATAGAGCAAGAGGGAGATTTAGAATCGCATTTCGAAGCAGCGAAAGAATAAAGACTTGGACTGAACCGAAGAAACTAGCTCATTTTGAAAACGAGGTAAGTTGTATGTGACTTAAACAATATTCATATTAGTATGTTGAGAAATGCTTGGAAATTATATTAAAGCATAATGCATTACTAAATTGAGTAGTTAATGTGAATGAGATGTTGGAGTCCTAATTGGGCCACGTTGATTATAGAAACGCTATCATTGAAATATGGAACCAATAAGGTCTCATATAAGACCATGTCCGGGACATGGCCTCGGCATCGAGTTGAGATCCCGTATAAGACCATATCCGGGATATGGCTTCGGTGATGAACATGGAAATCGTATAAGACCATATCTGGGATATGGCATCGTACATGAAGAGTAATCCCATATAAGACCATATCCGGGATATGGCATTGGCACCTAGAAGTAATCCCATATAAGACCACGTCCGGGACATGGCATTGGTACTTAGAGAAGACTCCATGTAAGACCACCTCGAGGACGTGGCATTGACTTTATATTTATAGTAATGGCTATAAACTTATGTCTATGACTAAACCTTGTGAGTGGTGGGATAAGTAGATGAAATTTTAGAAGTAGAGAAGTGAATGATATTTAAGTCATGTGAATTAGTGAATACAGGTACTCGTGAATGAGTCATGAAAAATGGTCGCGATGTGTGGCACGGTATGTGCCAAATAAGGGCAATTGTAAGTAAGTATGGCAAGAGGCCTTGAGTTCGTGTATGTTTAGATAATACCGTGAATGAATCATTTTTATGGGTATTATGAATTGCTATTTATTTCCATGCAACTTACTAAGCTTTATGCTTACCCCTTTTTCATTGCCCTTCTTCCTTGTAGTATTGCCAAGGTAACTCGAGGATCATGACTGCAGGAGCTCGGAAATTCACACTATCGACAGCACTTTGGTATAACAATTTTAGACTTGTTTTGAGTATGGCATGTATAGGACTCAAGTATTTGTCAAGTTGTAATTGTTAGTTAAAGTGTTGGCTATGTAAGTCATTTTGTAAATGGCCCTATGAGTTAGACAAGTTCTTGGCAAACTCTTTTGTTTAATGAAGATGAAATTCATGAATTGTGTTCATTTCAATATTGTGTATGTTGGATGAGTTTTTAGACTTGCAAAAGGGTTAGGAGTTGTATTGTTTTGAATGAAGGTATGTATGTGTACACTCTAAGGTGGCAATGGCTTGGTAGATAGCCTCTAAATGCCCACACGGACAAACACGCGGGCGTGTGTCTAAGCCGTGTGTCCCCTGCACATTAGTGGTCAAGTCAAATTAGACCACGGGCTAATCACACGGCCGTGTGTTTAGGCCGTGTGTGACACACGGTTAGCACTTGGGCGTGTGCACTGGCCGTGTGAAGTCTGCACCTTACTCATAAAATTATAAATTCCCCACGGCCATGATACACGGGCATGTCTAGGCCATGTGGATTTAGTCAGTTTCGACCACGGTTGGGAAGCACGGGCGTGCCTTAGCCGTGGGCAAATTGGCAGAATACTGGGTTTTTAGGCACGGTCCGGGGACATGGGCGTGTGTACCTATGCACGGGCGTGTCTAATCTTGCACGGGCGTGTAAGACCTGTATAAAAGAGAAAAATTTTAATAATCGCAAAAGTTTCGGATTAGTCTCAAGAGCCCTCGTGTGTATGAGTGAGGTCTCGTAAGTCGAGAATGGTGTTGTAGAGGTGATTTAAGAGAGTAATTATGTTAAGCCTAAGCAGCGACCATGTGTTCGAGTTCGGTAACGCCTCGGGCGCGGTTCTGGCGTAGAAATCGAGTAAGGGGTGTTACATTTAATGGTATCAGAGCTACGGTTTAGTCGATTCTAGGACTAACGTAGCATAAGTATGAGTCTAGCTATACATGCCATATGTAAGAGTGTTTGAGTAATGACAGTGTGATGACTCCCGATGTATAAATTTGTGTTTTATGTAGTAGATGGATTCTGATCCAGACCGAACTGCAGCCGATGATGCTGCGAGTAATGCGTCGGCTCCCGCTCAAGGGACCGTGCCATTTAATAGTGGACCTGAGACTTTAAGTCATGGGGAAGAGGCTCGAGAAGCCTTTCTCCATATGATGAGCAACTGGTATACTGAGTATACCCAAGCAAACCCTAATGCTCAACCCCCTCTGCCCCTACCAATTCCTCAACCCGCTCCTGTAGCCCCTCAAATAGTTGAGGTGGTGAGAAGAGAAAGGCCTCCGGTGGATAAGATCCAGAAGCAAGGAGCCGAAGAATTTCGGGCAAATAAGGATGATGACCCAGAGAAAGCGGAATTCTGGCTCGAGAATACCATTCGGGTATTCGATGAGTTATCCTGCACGCCTAAAGAGTGCTTAAAGTGTGCAGTGTCTCTCCTGAGAGATTCAGCCTACCAATGGTGGAACACCTTGGTGTAGGTGGTACCGAGGGAGAGAGTTAGCTGGGAATTCTTCCAAGAAGAATATAAGAAGAAGTATATTAGCCAGAGGTTCATCGACCACAAGAGAAAGGAATTCTTAGAGTTGAAGTAAGGCCGTATGTCGGTGACCGACTACGAACGGGAGTTCGTCAGACTTAGCAAGTATGCACGAGAGTGCGTGTCTATCGAAGCCATCATGTACAAGAGGTTCGAGGATGGATTGAATGAAGATATCCGCCTATACGTGGGAGTTCTTGAATTAAAGGAGTTTGTAGTGTTGGTGGATAGGGCCTGTAAAGCCGAAGAGTTGGCTAAAGAGAAGAGAAGAGCCGAATACGAGTCTTGTGACTCGAGGAAGAGACAACTGAACAAGTCTCACATATCCTCATCTAAGAAATCGAGGGATTTCACTACTCGATCAGCCACTTCAGAGGGGTTTTCAACCCGAAATAAAAGCAAGCGACCCTCAAGATCAAAAGGGCACACTACATCAGTTGCTAGTGTGGGCAACGTTAGACCAAATAGACCGGAGTGCCCTCGGTGTGGCAGGCACCATTCTGGTGAGTGTAGAGCTAATTAGAAAGCTTGTTTCAGATGTGGGTCCTTAGACCATTTTATCAGAAACTGCCCCGAGGTGGACGAGAAAGGAAGGCCTCAGAATGCGAAATCAGGAAGTACCACAAGGGGAAGACCATTGAGAAACCCTGGGATTGAGATGGGAAATAAAAATCCAATCAGAGAGCAAGCTGCTAAAGTTGAGGGTAGAGCACCGGCGAGGACATATGCCATTCGTGCTCGTGACGAGGCATCTTCCCCTGACGTGATCACGGGTATCTTTTCTCTCTATAATACTCGTGTTATAGCTTTAATTGACCCGGGATCTACTCACTCATACATATGCATGAAATTAGTCTCTAGCATGAACTCGCCTATAGAGCCCTCTTTGAATTCGTTATAAGAGTGTCTAATCCCCTAGGCAAGTGTGTGTTGGTTGATAGAGTTTGCAAAGGGTGCCCTTTGATGATTAAGGGTTATTGTTTCCCGGTCGATCTTATGTTATTACCGTTTGACGAATTTGATGTCATTCTCGGGATGGATTGGTTAGTTACCCATAGTGTAATTTTGAACTGTGGGAAGAAGCATATCGAGTTGAGAGATGAAAATGGTAATTTTATTCGTGCTGAATCAGATAAGCCTGATAGGTCACCGATAGTGGTATCGACCCTGTCAGCTCAGAAGTACCTAAGGAATGGGAATGAGGCTTATCTTGCCTTTATGTTGAACACTAAAGAGATTGAATTGAAAGTTGAGTCAGTACCCATTGTATGCGAATACTTAGATGTTTTCCCAGAAGAGTTGCCTGGACTACCACCGGATAGAGAGATTGAGTTTGGGATTGAATTAGCTCTGGGTACTGCCCCTATTTCTATCGCTCCCTATAGAATGGCCCCAAACTGAGTAGAAAGAGTTGAAAGCACGATTGCAAGAATTGACGGATAAAGGTTTTGCTAGGCCGAGTTTTTTCTCCGTGGGGAGCACCGTCCTATTTGTGAAGAAGAAAGATGGTTCCATGAGACTATGTATAGACTATCGGCAACTCAACAAGGTGACAAAGTGAAGAATAAATACCGCTGTTGAGGATAGACGATCTATTTGATCAATTGAAAGGAGCTACAGTGTTTTCTAAGATAGACCTGAGGTCAGGGTACTATTAGTTGAAAGTCAAGGACTCTGATATGCCGAAAACCACGTTTAGGACTAGATATGGCCATTATGAATTTTTGGTCATGCCTTTTGGCCTAACGAACGCCGCTGCTATCTTCATGGATTCGATGAATCGCATTTTTCGATCGTACTTGGATAGGTTTGTGGTGATCTTTATCGACGACATATTGATTTACTCTCGAGATGAGAACGAGCATGTAGAGCATTTAAGTATGGTTCTACAAGTTCTGTGGGAAAAACAATTGTATGCCAAATTTAGTAAGAGTGAATTTTGGCTCAAGGAAGTGGGATTTTTGGGGCATATTGTCTCTGGAGAAGGGATTAGAGTTAACCCGAGTAAGATTTCGACAATTGTTGTAATATCCAGGGATAGGGGCTATTTTGTTATGACTTTGTTTGCATGTGTCTGGGGTGCTATGTTGCTGTTTTGATGTTGCAGGGGCTTAGTTGTAAGCTAGGTGTAAGCTTGAGTAGGTGGGGAAATTTTAGTTTTTAGGCTTAGGTGAGGGGAGCTGAAGAAGCTGGGGTTTATAAATATTATTTGGTGATTGAAAGCACAAGATATGAGCTGGTGGAGTGGCAGGATAGGCGCCACTTGAGGCTTGTGTGTGTGACGTCACTTGCAGGGGAGAGGTCCTGAGTTCAAGTTGCAGAAGTCCCACATTTTGCTTCCATTTTGACGCCAAGGTGGTTGAGGTTGGACCAAGTCAAGTGTTTGAATGGTGGGTGGGGAGTAAATTGTGGAGGTTGACTAGTTCAACTAGTTTGAATGTGTGGCTTGGAGTAATTGTTGGTAGTGGCCGAATGTTGGGGAGTTTGTGGAGAGAGTGGCCGGTTTTGGTAAGTGGGGAGGGGTGATAGCCGAAATTCACTTAGGCACTTTTGTGCATTTTTGGTCACTTTGTGTCAAACCAAATTTCTCTCTTTTGTCAATAGTAGCCGGAATTCCAATTGATTTCTCTTTTCATTTTCTTCCTTGAAACCGAAAGTACAGACAACCTTTGCCGAATTTGCTTTGTTCTTCCTAGTTCTCTTGGGTAGCCGAATGCACTCTTGCATTTCTTTTTTTTTTTTTTTCACTTGCATAAGCCGAAACTAGTATTCTCTTTTTCTTATATTTTCATCTCTTCTCTTTTTAAACACTTGTTCCGACATCACATTGCTTCTTAGCCGAATTCTCCATTTATTTCTTCTCATTTCTACTTGAGCCAAATTTTTCTTCAACTTTTGGCCGATTTCTCTTCTTCTCTTGAACCACATTTCTTTTGCTTTATTTTTAGATTATAGCCGAATCCCTCCCTGGTGTTGCCGAAATTTCTCTTCTTTCTTTAGTTGCATCTTGACCGAATAGTTGTGTGGTGTAGACCTCTTCTAGTTCGGTTTTCAGTTGAGTTCAGAAGAAGGTAAGTGCTTGGCTGAATGGCCATTTCTCCCCTCCCTTGTTCTTCGTCGTTTGTGGGTTGGTTAAGAGCCGATTCTGGTGTGGTTGAAAGGAGTTAACCTCTTGTTTGGAAACCATTTTGTATAGGACATTCGGGGTTGTGAAGCAGTCAAGCAAAGCAATTATCTTTGGGTAAGCAATTGGTAAGTGGTGGTAAGAGTTGGTTCTTTTAGTCTATTCATTTAGTTTTCATTAAGCCAAGTTATTAAAGGATTAACCGTTTTCTTTTTAGGGTGAGGCCGATTGTCAGAGGAACCATTGTTTGGTTCGGGTTTGGTAGGAAACCAAACCATTTGCGAGGTAAGGGTTTAATGTTAACCCTTTGGTTTATCTATTCTGGCCGAATGGTTGTGACTGTGGGTCACCAGAGGTTTGGCACCTCAGCGTCTCGTCCCAGTGGCTTAGCACCACGGTGGGTTGGCCCCACAGTTGATATTACGGGATTGACGCCAGTGATTTGGTATCACACGATGGATTGGCCCCATCATTGGATTCGTGACTTCGGTCACCAGTGATTTGGTATCACATTGTGTCTTTGGGACACCAGAGGTTTGGCACCTCATAGCGTCTCGTCCCGTTGGCTTTCGCATCACGATGGGTTGGCCCCACAGTTGAGATACGGGATTGACGCCCGGTGATTTGGTATCACACGATGGGTTGGCCCCATCATTGGATTATTCGTGACTTTGGGTCACCAAAGTGGTTTGGCACCACATTGATGGATATCGTGACTTTGGGTCACCAGTGGTTTGGTACCACACGGGGTAGAAAGGTGATATGGATGGTTAGGATCGGGTGCATTGATTGTATTGCTTTAGTATGATGTGTGTTGGTATGTTGCATATACCGGGAGGGGATTTATGCACCTGAGTCTTGCGACTCACCTTCTCCCTTATCATTTCAGTGACACTTAGTTGCGGACATGGAGGGGTGGACTCGAGGTGCTCTTGCCATGAATAAAAATCGAGGTTGCACTGTTTTAAAACTTGGTACTATATTTTATTTATTTTCACTTGGGTTTTTATTTGGATTGTAAAAGGCGTGTTAACTTTATGTTTTTGTTATTTACATGCTTGTATTGGATTTTAAATATGCCTTAACAAATTTATGGGTAAAATTTGGCTAAAACTTGGAAAGATAAGGCTTTCAAACTACAAAGCGAAACGTTTAAACTCTACCATCGGGTATCACCACTGAAATTTAAGATGAACGAAACCCAGATGTTTTTTTTTCAAACTTAAGATTTTCCACCCTAGGTTCAGAAAGTTTTGAAGCAACAAAAGAGTCACTTGATTTCTAAATGATGCAAAAAAATAGAGAAATGGTTTTATCTATGGGTCCAACTAAGTTTTTAAGCACCCAAGCTTTCAAAATAAAATAGGAGTTTTTAAGCAATCATGCCCAAGATTTCTACAAGAACAAAATGTGCAAAACAAAAAGAGTTTGCATCAAACTTTTAACCAGAAACCTAAACCTCTCAAATACATTTTTCCCGTAACATACCAGATTCGGTCGTGGTGTATGGACCGGGTTTGGGGTGTTACAATTGTGGTATTAGAGCCAAGTTCAAAGGCTCGGCTGTGGGCCCGAGGCCCAAAATGTTTTGAAAAGTTGTTTTAAGAGTTTTGTTTTTAAATATGTGGTTGAAAAAGGCATGGCACCGAGTCTCCGGCACCAGTTCGCCCAGGTAAGTACCCCTTACTATTGCTTGTGATTTTGATATTGATGGGATTGTATGATTAGCAATAGTGGATTACTATAGAAACTGAAACTGATATGATTCTGTGAACTCGCGCAAACAAAGCTTCTTTAATATTTATAAGACTTTGCTATTAAAACAGTGGAATAATTACTGATGCATAAAACTCCTAAATCAGATACGTAGAGATTTTAGTCATGAGTGCTCGAGGTGGACGCGGTCGTGGACGAGGTCGTGGTAGGATGACAGTTTCGGAACCCGTAGGATCTGGTCAGGGTATTGCGATGCATCACATACGGGATTGAGTTGTGTGCTGATGCAGGAAGGTAAGGTTGTGGCTTACGCATCTCGGCAATTGAGGCCACATTAGGTCAATTATCCGACGCACGACTTGGAGTTAGCCGCTGTAGTCTTCGCCTTGAAAATTTGGAGGCACTACTTGTACGGAGAGAGATCGATAGTCTACACAGATCACAAGAGTCTAAAGTATCTTTTGACTCAGAAGGATTTGAATTTGAGGCAGCGCAGATGGATTGAATTGCTCAAGGATTATGATTGTTCGATTGAATATCATCCGGGCAAGGCTAACGTGGTGGCAGACGCGTTGAGCCGTAAGGTTGTTTCGGACTTAAGAGCGATGTTTGCCCATCTGAGATTGTATGACGACGGAAGTATTCTGGCAGAGCTGCAGGTTAAGCCTACTTGGGTTGAGCAGATCAGAGAGAAACAGTTGGAAGATGAGGTTTTGAGTGCGCAGAGGTCTCAGGTGCAGGATGGTGGTTTGGAGGGTTACAGTTTATCTAGTGATGGAGTGTTGTGTTTTCAAGGCGAGCTTGTATGCGAAAGACGTTGAGTTGAGAGGCAGAGGATTCTTCAGACGCACATATAGCAGCCCATACGCTATGCATCCTGGAGGAAGCAAGATGTATAGAGATCTAAGAGAGCAATTTTGGTGGCCGGGTCTGAAGAAAGAAGTGACGGGGTTTGTAGGGAAGTGCCTGACATGTCAGCAGGTCAAGGCTGAGCATCAGTTGCCGTCGGGGTTGCTTCAGCCAGTGAAGATTCCACAATGGAAGTGGGAAAGAATAACTATGGATTTCGTCAGTGGATTACCTTTTACGCCGAGCAAGAAAGACTCAGTCTGGGTAATTGTGGATCGTCTGACTAAATCAGCTCACTTCATTCCGGTAAGGGTTGATTACTCACTTCAGAGGTTGGCGAAGCTGTATGTGTCAGAGATAGTGAGATTGCACGGTGTGCCAGTATCGATTATCTCGGATAGGGATCCCAGATTTACGTCAAGGTTCTGGAAAGCGTTGCATCAGGCTTTGGGTACGCGGCTGATTTCAAAGACGGCTTTTCACCCGCAAATCGACGGCAATGTAAAGGGTTATACAGATCTTAGAGGATATGCTAAGAGGTTGTGTTCTGGATTTCGGAGGTAGTTGGGAGGAGTTTCTGCCATTAGCTGAGTTCGCCTACAATAATAGTTACCAAGCAAGCATCAAAATGGCACCTTATGAGGCGTTGTATGGTAGAAAGTGTCGCTCACCTACATGTTGGACGGAGTTGGGTGAACGCCAATTGTTGGGACGAGTTGGTTGCGAGACCGAAGACAAGGTTAAGTTGATTCAGCTCGATTGAAAGAAGCTTCGGATAGGCAGAAGTCTTATGCCGATCTCAAGCGGAGAGATATAGAGTTTCTTGTGTGGGGATCAAGTTTTTTTCTGAAGGTCTCGCCAATGAAGAAAGTATTGAGATTCGGAAGGAAAGGCAAGCTAAGTCCGAGGTTTATTGGGCCGTATAAGGTAATCAAACGAGTGGACCGAGAGCTTACCGGCTTGAGTTGCCGGCGGAGTTGAGTCGATTCACGATGTATTTCACGCTTCGATGCTTAGGCGTTATCGCTCATATCCATCGCATGTCGTAGCGTGGAAGAGATCGAGGTGAATCCGATTTGACCATGGAGGAGGAACTCGTGCGGATCCTAGATCGGGATGTAAAGGTTTTTGCGTAGGAAGTCGGTGCCTCTCGTAAAAGTGCTATGGCGGAACCATGGCGTGGAAGAAGCTACGTGGGAACCCGAGGATGTGATGAGACAAGCAGTACCCTCAACTCTTTTGATCAGGTAATTTCGAGGCAGAAATTATTTTTTTTAGGGGGGTAGAACTGTAATATCCAGGGATAGGGGCTATTTTGTTATGACTTTGTTTGCATGTGTCTGGGGTGCTATGTTGCTGTTTTGATGTTGTAGGGGCTTAGTTGTAAGCTAGGTGTAAGCTTGAGTAGGTGGGGAAATTTTAGTTTTTAGGCTTAGGTGAGGGAGTCTGAAGAAGTGGGGTTTATAAATATTATTTGGTGATTGAAAGCACAAGAAATGAGCTGGTGGAGTGGCAGGATAGGCGCCACTTGAGGCTTGTGTGTGTGACGTCACTTGCAGGGGAGAGGTCCTGAGTTCAAGTTGCAGAAGTCCCACATTTTGCTTCCATTTTGACGCCAAGGTGGTTGAGGTTGGACCAAGTCAAGTGTTTGAATGGTGGGTGGGGAGTAAATTGTGGAGGTTGACTAGTTCAACTAGTTTGAATGTGTGGCTTGGAGTAATTGTTGGTAGTGGCCGAATGTTGGGGAGTTTGTGGAGAGAGTGGCCGGTTTTGGTAAGTGGGGAGGGGTGATAGCCGAAATTCACTTAGGCACTTTTGTGCATTTTTGGTCACTTTGTGTCAAACCAAATTTCTCTCTTTTGTCAATAGTAGCCGGAATTCCAATTGATTTCTCTTTTCATTTTCTTCCTTGAAACCGAAAGTACAGACAACCTTTGCCGAATTTGCTTTGTTCTTCCTAGTTCTCTTGGGTAGCCGAATGCACTCTTGCATTTCTTTTCTTTTCTTTTTTCACTTGCATAAGCCGAAACTAGTATTCTCTTTTTCTTATATTTTCATCTCTTCTCTTTTGAAACACTTGTGCCGACATCACATTGCTTCTTAGCCGAATTCTCCATTTATTTCTTCTCATTTCTACTTGAGCCGAATTTTTCTTCAACTTTTGGCCGATTTCTCTTCTTCTCTTGAACCACATTTCTTTTGCTTTATTTTTAGATTATAGCTGAATCCCTCCCTGGTGTTGCCGAAATTTCTCTTCTTTCTTTAGTTGCATCTTGACCGAATAGTTGTGTGGTGTAGACCTCTTCTAGTTCGGTTTTCAGTTGAGTTCAAAAGAAGGTAAGTGCTTGGCCGAATGGCCATTTCTCCCCTCCCTTGTTCTTTGCCGTTTGTGGGTTGGTTAAGAGCCGATTCTGGTGTGGTTGAAAGGAGTTAACCTCTTGTTTGGAAACCATTTTGTATAGGACATTCGGGATTGTGAAGCAGTCAAGCAAAGCAATTATCTTTGGGTAAGCAATTGGTAAGTGGTGGTAAGAGTTGGTTCTTTTAGTCTATTCATTTAGTTTTCATTAAGCCAAGTTATTAAAGGATTAACCGTTTTCTTTTTAGGGTGAGGCCGATTGTCAGAGGAACCATTGTTTGGTTCGGGTTTGGTAGGAAACCAAACCATTTGCGAGGTAAGGGTTTAATGTTAACCCTTTGGTTTATCTATTCTGGCCGAATGGTTGTGACTTTGGGTCACCAGAGGTTTGGCACCTCGGCGTCTCGCCGGTGGTGGCTTAGCACCACGGTGGGTTGGCCCCACGGTTGATATTACGGATTGACGCCCGGTGATTTGGTATCACACGATGGGTTGGCCCCATCATTGGATTCGTGACTTCGGTCACCAGTGATTTGGTATCACATTGTGTCTTTGGGACACCAGAGGTTTGGCACCTCATAGCGCCTCGTCCCAGTGGCTTTGTACCACAGTGGGTTGGCCCCACAGTTGAGATACGGGATTGACACCAGTGATTTGGTATCACACGATGGGTTGGCCCCATCATTGGATTATTCGTGACTTTGGGTCACCAGTGGTTTGGCACCACATTGATGGATATCGTGACTTTGGGTCACTAGTGGTTTGGCACCACGGTGGTTTGGCACCACAAAGTGGTTTGGTACCACACGGGTAGAAAGGTGATATGGATGGTTAGGATCGGGTGCATTGATTGTATTGCTTTAGTATGATGTGTGTTGGTATGTTGCATATACGGGAGGGGATTTATGCACCGAGTCTTGCGACTCACCTTCTCCTTATCATTTTGGTGACACTTAGTTGCGGGCATGGAGCCGTGGTGGACTCGAGGTGCTCTTGCCATGAATAAAAATCGAGGTTGCACTGTTTTAAAACTTGGTACTATATTTTATTTATTTTCACTTGGGTTTTTATTTGGATTGTAAAAGGCCTGCTAACTTTATGTTTTTGTTATTTACATGCTTGTATTGGATTTTAAATATGCCTTAACAAATTAATGGGTAAAATTTGGCTAAAACTTGGAAAGATAAGGCTTTCAAACTACAAAGCGAAACGTTTAAACTCTACCATCGGGTATCACCACTGAAATTTAAGATGAACGAAACCCAGATGTTTTTTTTTTAAACTTAAGATTTTCCACCCTAGGTTCAGAAAGTTTTGAAGCAACAAAAGAGTCACTTGATTTCTAAATGATGCAAAAAAATAGAGAAATGGTTTTATCTATGGGTCCAACTAAGTTTTTAAGCACCCAAGCTTTCAAAATAAAATAGGAGTTTTTAAGCAATCATGCCCAAGATTTCTACAAGAACAAAATGTGCAAAACAAAAAGAGTTTGCATTAAACTTTTAACCAGAAACCTAAACCTCTCAAATACATTTTTCCCGTAACATACTAGATTCGGTCGTGGTGTATGGACCGGGTTTGGGGTGTTACAATTGTTGAATGGAAATCACCGAGGAGCGTAACTGAAGTGAGGAGTTTTCTAGGCCTAGCAGGTTATTATAGGCATTTTGTCAAGGGGTTTTCCATGATAGCTACCCCGATGACGAGACTTTTGCCGAAAGATGTAAAGTTTGACTGGACGGAAAAGTGTCAACAGAGTTTTGAGAAACTGAAGACACTGTTGACTGAGGCTCCTATTTTGGTGCAACCAGAACCAGGAAAAGAATTTGTAGTTTATAGTGATGCGTCCTTGAACGGGTTGGGTTGTGTTCTTATGCAAGAGGGTAAAGTTATTGCATACGCCTCTAGACAATTGAAGCCGCACGAGAAGAACTACCAGACTCATGATTTGGAGTTGGCCGCAATTGTGTTTGCGCTGAAAATTTGGAGACATCATTTATATGGTGAAATGTGTCAGATTTTCACTGACCACAAAAGCCTAAAATATTTGATGACTCAAAAAGATTTAAATTTGAGGCAACGAAGATGGTTAGAGCTGATTAAAGATTATGAGTTGGTAATAGACTATCATCCGAGAAAAGCCAATGTAGTCACCGACGCTTTGAGCAGAAAATCTTTGTTTGCATTAAAAGCCATGAATACTCAGATGACCTTGTTAGATGATGGTTCTGTTTTAGCCGAGTTGAGGGCTAAACCATTGTTTCTCCAGGAGATTTGTGAAGCTCAGAAGAATGATAACAGTTTGCAAGCCAAGAGAGTTTTATGTGAGTCGAGCGTTGATACAGACTTTCGACTAAATCTTGATGGATGTCTAACATTTCGAGATTGAGTCTGTGTACCCAGGAATGATGACCTTATCCGCAAAATTTTGCATGAAGCACATAACAGATGTTTGAATGTACACCCAGGCAGTACGAAGATGTACCATGATTTGAGGAAATGGTACTGGTGGCTTGGTATGAAGAAAGATATTTATGAGTTTGTATCGAAATGCCTAATTTGTCAACAAGTGAAGGCTGAATGTCAAGTACCTTCGGGTTTACTTCAGCCCATTATTGTTCCTGAATGGAAATGGGACAGTATTGCTATGGACTTCGTGACGAGTTTACCATTGACTCCAAAGAAGAAAGATGCAGTATGGGTAGTGGTTGATAGACTCACTAAGTCAGCCCACTTTATACCAGTGCGAGTTGACTATTCGCTCGACAAATTGGCAGATTTTTATATGTCTGAGATAGTAAGACTTCATGGTGTACCGTTGTCGATCATTTCAGATAGAGATCTAAGATTCACGTCACGGTTTTGGAAAAAGTTACAAGAAGTATTAGACACGAAATTGAGTTTCAGTACAGCTTTTCATCCACAAACTGATGGACAGTCAGAGAGGGTTGTGTTTTGGAATTCCATGGTAACTGGGAGAAATACTTACCATTGGTGGAATTTGCCTACAACAACAGCTTTCAATCAAGTTTGAAGATGGCACCTTATGAGGCATTGTATGGGCGTAAATGTCAAACGCCCCTGTATTGGTCAGAACTCAGAGAGAAACAGATACATAGGGTTGACTTGGTTAAAGAAACTGAAGATAAAGTAAAAGTGATACGTGACTGTTTGAAAGTCGCCTCGGATATATAGAAGTCCTATTCAGATTTAAAAAGGAATGAAATAGAATTCAAAGTTGGTGATAAAGTGTTCTTGAAAGTATCACCTTGGAAGAAAGTCCTTAGATTTGGCCGAAAGGGCAAGTTAAGTCCGCGCTTTATTGGGCCTTATGAAGTTACCGAAAGGATAGGACCGGTAGCTTATCGGTTAGCCTTGCCACCTGAGCTGGAAAAGATTCACGACATCTTTCATGTGTCTATGTTGTGCCGATACCATTCAGACCCTTCACATGTTATAGAGCCGACAGATGTAGAGATACAACCAGATTTGACATATGGTGAAGAACCAGTTAGAATTTTGGCTCGTGAAGTCAAGCAGTTAAAGAATAAAAGTATAGCCCTAGTAAAAGTCTTATGGCAAAGGCACGGTATAGAAGAGGCTACATGGGAGTCCGAGGAATCGATGAGAAACCAATACCCCAATCTTTTCACCGGTAAGATTTTCGAGGACAAAAATCCTTAAGGGGGAGAATTGTAACAGCACGATTTAAGAGCTAGTCGGAATAGTGATCTCGGGATCACTAATCCGAGAATTCGAGAAATTTATTTTCATGATATATTATGTGTTAGAACATGATAGCATAGGTACATGAAAACTTTGATGCTTTAATTTTAGCGATGTTGTGTTTAATCACGAAAAAGGACTAAATCGCATAAAGTGCAAAAGTTCCATTCTATAAGATAAAGGTGCCAAATAGTCTTATAATGTTAATTGGAGGTCTTTAAAGGGCAATTAGACCCCCAATATGTGCTTGGCCGGCCATAGACTAGATGGGAGACAAGGATGGACATTGTTGGTCAAAGTTGGTGATAGTTGGTGACTTATTTGACCAATATTAATAAAATAAGGAGAGAAAAAGATATCATCTTTTTCTCTATTCATCTTCCACCAAAAATTAGCAGCCAAATAGGGGTTTTGAATGCTCCAAATTTCAGCACACTCTTCTTCTTACAAGTAAGTGTTCTAGTGATTATTCCTTGATAAAAATTGTACTTTTGGAACCCCTAAAGCTTAAGCTTTCTAAAGAGGGGATTATTTTGTTAAATGGTGAAGAGTTTAGAGTTTTTCCATGAGAGATTTTAAGTTATTTGCTGCACTTTTATGGAGGAAAATGAGTATTAGTTGTTAGATGAACAACTTTTGTGAAGGTTGTTGCCATAAAAACACCTAAATGAACCTTTTTGTAAAGGTTGTGAAATTTGTAGTAAACATGTGGAATGTTGGGTTTTGATGATAGCCATAAGAGAAATAGATATTCACCTAGGCTCATTAAAGGTAGAAATTTGATTAGAATTGATTTTTGAGCCTAGGGGTAAAATGGTCATTTTGCCAAAGTATAAGGGCAAAATGGTAATTTTGCTTAAGCATGGTTATTGAAATGCTTGTATTAATGTAGTGATTAAATGAGCTAATTTGCTATTATAGAGCAAGAGAGGAGAATAGACGCCGCCTCTAACGCGAAAGAATAAAGACTTGGGTGAATCAAGAAACTAGCTCATTTTGAAAACGAGGTAAGTTGTATGTGACTTAAACAATATTCATATTATTATGTTGAGAAATGCTTGGAAATTATATTAAAGCATAATGCATTACTAAATTGAGTAGTTAATGTGAATGAGATGTTGGAGTCCTAATTGGGCCACGTTGATTATAGAAACGCTATCATTGAAATATGGAACCAATAAGGTCCCGTATAAGACCATGTCCAGGACATGGCCTCGGCACCAAGTTGAGATCCCGTATAAGACCATATCCGGGATATGGCTTCGATGATGAACATGGAAATCGTATAAGACCATATCTGGGATATGGCATCGTACATGAAGAGTAATCCCATATAAGACCATATCCGAGATATGGCATTGGCACCTAGAAGTAATCCCATATAAGACCACGTCCGGGACATGGCATTGGTACTTAGAGAAGACTCCATGTAAGACCACCTCGAGGACGTGGCATTGACTTTATATTTATAGTAATGGCTATAAACTTATGTCTGTGACTAACCTTTGTGAGTGATGGGATAAGTAGATGAAATTTTAGAAGTAGAGAAGTGAATGATATTTAAGTCATGTGAATTAGTGAATACAGGTACTCGTGAATGAGTCACGAAAAATGGTCGCGATGTGTGGCACGGTATGTGCCAAATAAGGGCAATTGTAAGTAAGTATGGCAAGAGGCCTTGAGTTCGTGTATGTTTAGATAATACCGTGAATGAATCATTTTTATGGGTATTATGAATTGCTATTTATTTCCATGCAACTTACTAAGCTTTATGCTTACCCCTTTTTCATTGCCCTTCTTCCTTGTAGTATTTCCAAGGTAACTCGAGGATCGTGGATCATGCAGGAGCTCGGAAATTCACACTATCGACAGCACTTTGGTATAACAATTTTAGACTTGTTTTGAGTATGGCATGTATAGGACTCAAGTATTTGTCAAGTTGTAATTGTTAGTTAAAGTGTTGGCTATGTAAGTCATTTTGTAAATGGCCCTATGAGTTAGACAAGTTCTTGGCAAACTCTTTTGTTTAATGAAGATGAAATTCATGAATTGTGTTCATTTCAATATTGTGTATGTTGGATGAGTTTTTAGACTTGCAAAAGGGTTAGGAGTTGTATTGTTTTGAATGAAGGTATGTATGTGTACACTCTAAGGTGGCAATGGCTTGGTAGATAGCCTCTAAATGCCCACACGGACAAACACGCGGGCGTGTGTCTAAGCCGTGTGTCCCCTGCACATTAGTGGTTCAAGTCAGATTAGACCACGGGCTAATCACACGGCCGTGTGTTTAGGCCGTGTGTGACACACGGTTAGCACTTGGGCGCGTGCACTGGCCGTGTGAAGTCTGCACCTTACTCATAAAATTATAAATTCCCCACGGCCATGATACACGGGCATGTCTAGGCCGTGTGGATTTAGTCAGTGTCGACCACGGTTGGGAAGCACGGGTGTGCCTTAGCCGTGGGCAAATTGGCAGAATACTGGGTTTTTAGGCACGATCCGGGGACATGGACGTGTGTACCTATGCACGGGCGTGTCTAATCTTGCACGGGCGTGTAAGACCTGTATAAAAGAGAAAAATTTTAATAATCGCAAAAGTTCCGGATTAGTCTCGAGAGCCCTCGTGTGTATGAGTGAGGTCTCGTAAGTCGAGAATGGGGCTGTAGAGGTGATTTAAGAGAGTAATTACGTTAAGCCTAAGCAGTGACCATGTGTTCGAGTTCGGTAACGCCTCGGGCACGGTTTTAGCGTAGAAACCGAGTAAGGGGTGTTACACGCCCGAGCATAGACATACACGCCCATGTCCCCAGACCGTGCCTAAAAACCCAGCATTCTACCAATGTCCCACGGCCAAGGCACACGCACGTGCTTACCACCCGTGGTGCACACTGACTACTTTAACACGGCCTAGAGTCTAGACACACGCCCGTGTGGCTAGCCCGTGGCCAACACTGGATAATCCCACACGCCCTAGACACACGCCCGTGCAGCTAGTCTGTGGTCTATTCTAATTTATAATACTAACATGCAGGGGGCCGACGGCCAAAGCGCACGCCGCGTGGCTGACAGTGTGTCACACATGGCCTAGACACACGCCTGTGTGTCTATCCACATGGACAAGAACAAAGCTATGTGCCAAGCTCTTTTCGCCCCTCTAGCATACACAACATATACTCATCTAACACCATCATAAACAACACATATTGAAGTGCATTCTCACATAGAAAACTACATCTTTCTTTCATATAATGTAATAGCCAACAACCATGGCATTATACAAAATAAGCTATCCATCTAATGGCCAACACATCTTAGCCATTTACAACAAAATCCACTAACTTGCCTAGCCCCTATACATGCCATATACAAAACATTAAGTTTCATGTACCAAAGTGTGCTGATATGTGGGCTATCTTCTGATGATCCTCGTATCTCGATTCAACGCTTTTAATCTATAAGACAAGGGAAAAGAAAGAGAGTAAGCTTTGAGCTTAGTAAGTTTACACATAAACAATTAAGCAACATAGTATAAGCTAAGCAACCATTAGCATTATACCAACAAGTAATTCACAACTATGCTTACTCTTTCTATCCCTTACCACATTTCCAACACATCATGAGTCACATACTCATAACCATCGAAATGCACCCCTGCATTCAATGTCGCATTTACACAATATACAACACATCATTATTTCTCAATAAATCATCCACACAGCTAATTAACTTAATTATACATCCACACAGCTATTTTACTCAATGATGCAATTACATGGCTAATCCACACAGCTAATGTCTCGGTGGTTTCGCACTTAGCACACCACAATTGATTAATAAGGTGGTATCGCACTTAGCCTACCACAAAGGTAATCATAGGGGTTTCTCACTTAGCCCACTAAATGATATACCTCACGATAGCATCGCACATAGCCAGGTCATCATCAATATGCATTAGGATGGTATCGCACTTAGCCTACCATCTAGCATTATCACTACACATTCACATGTCTACTTACTCAATTAAACATCCATTCACTATTCTACTACATTCATTCTACTTGGACCACATAGGTTCTCAATCAATCTCGAACAAGCTACACACTAGCTATCATCAACAATTTGTAAGTATGAATGCATTGTTTATGCATAGACTTACCTCGATACTCAAAAGTATAGAAATATGCAATTTAGTCCACCACCTTGCTTTTGCCTCGGTTTTGATCCGGGCTTCGTCTTTCTTGATCTATAATGAATAAATCAGCTTATTCAATACATACATTGACTAAATTGACCCACATCTCATACTTTAGCAAAATTACTATTTTGCCCCTAAGCTTTCTCATATTTACACTTTAGTCCCAAAGGCTCGTAAAGTGATTTTTATTCAACTTTCTAGTCTTTCATGCTTAGCCGAACCACTTATTCAACTAAAGCTATCATCAATTCTCACTAAACCACATATGTATGACCAAACTAAAGTTTTTCACAAACTAGTCCCTACATGCATTTTCATGGAAAATCACTTAGCAAAAGATGTTTCTACTACACAAAGCTTTCATATTCTTCCATAAAATAACAAAATACATGCATGTCATACATATGTACATTTTTGAACATCCATAATAGCTCACCAAAAAGCTAAAAATAGCTTACTCATGCTACTAGGACTTCAAAAATACGAAGAATATCAAAACAGGGCTTAGGAGCACTTACTAGCAAGCTTGAAAATTGAAAGAGCCCTAACAATGGCTATTGAAATTTTTGGCAGCTTGGGGGAGAAGATGAGTGAATTTTTGTCATCTTTTCACCTATTTAATCACTTAATAACTAAATGACCAAAATGCCATTTTTGATAAACTTCAAATTTTAACTCATCCATGCCCATTTTTGTCCAAAAATTAGAATTTGGATAAATTACTATTTAAGGACCTCTAATTAATAATCTAAAGCTATTTCACACATATAGCTTCTAGAAACACACATTTTGCAACTTTTGCAATTTAGTCCTTTTGGACAATTCAACCACAATTTCACAAAATTGCTTCATGAAACTTTCACACCAGCATGCATACATAATATAAACCTCAAAAACTCATTCATAACCCTCCGACTTGTGGTCTCCCTCCACTATTCTGACTAGGCCCTAAACCGGGATGTTACATATGTAATTTAAGCTTCACCTTATTTCTCTACGATTTCTGTGAGCGGTACCTTCAATATCACTGTCGTAAATTAAAGGTCCTGTTGGGTTCCTTCTAGTCATAAACTAGAGGTACCTGCTAGGAACAAAATAAAAGAAGAAAAATTAGCAAAGTTAAAAACACAAAAAAAGTAAATCGCAAAAATAAAAAAAATGGCTAAAGTAATAAAAATTGAGCGTTCTTAATATTTCAGTTCCCCGGCAACGGCGCCAAAAACTTGATCGTTGGTATCAATAGTCTTAAAATTTATATAATGATTGATCTAGCCTAGAAACTAACTGTGACAACGATTGAGGCACGCACCTATCGAACAGTAGTATAGTTTAGTGGCAAGACCAGAATGTCGAACCCAAAGGAACCAAAAGTACTAATACTAACTTTCTTTCTATTATTTAGCCTAAGAATTAAAGTGAATTATTGTTTAATTTAAAATTAACTAACTACTAAGTTAAAGATGCTAAGACACAAAGAATGAATTGGGGAAATACTTGTGGGAAAAACCAATTGATTAAGACAATACCCAAGGAGGAATCCACCTAGACTTCATTTGTTATGTAACTCTGGACCAGACGATTTATTCACTTGACTTGATCCGTAGGATTCCCTCATTTATATTAATACCTCTCTCGAGGCTACTAACGTCTAACCCTAGGTTGATTAATTAAAATCTCTTTCTAATTAAAACCCCTAGGATTACATTAACTCGATCTATGGACTCCCATATTAGGTTTGACCCTAATCCGGTAGATTTTCGTCATCCTATCTCTAGGGTTGCGATCAACTCCGCTTAATTATGCTAGATTTACTCTTAGGCAGGGTCTATTCCTCCTCTGCCTAAGCACATCAATACTTGAATCAATATCCTGAAATATCAAAACAAGAATTAAGAACACATAATTAAGAAAAAATCAAGTATTTATCATATAGTTCAAAAAACAATAACAAGATCTGTCTTAGGTTTCATCCCCCTCATGTATCTGAGGGGTTTAGTTCATAATCATAAAAGAATACATCTCAGAAGAAAAGATAAAACAAAACTAAAACCCCCTGAAGGAATTGAAGGAGAGATCCTCCGTCTTGAGTATGATTTCGGCTTCTTGAGATGAATCAACTGGCTTTCTTCAAGTAAATCCCACGATTCTGACCTCTCCGGCTTGGCTCCTTGGCCTAGCTGGACTCCCCCTGACAAAAAACTCCTTTTAGGTTATACTTAGGGTGTTTATATAGGCTTCAGAATGTGTTTCTTTGCCTCTAAGTATCCTAATATGAGTGAAATTCCTCTTTGCCACGGCAGGGACACGCCCGTGCAACACGCCAGTGTGAATCGAATTGTAGACCTTGGTCGAGCCTGCTAAAGGGGCACAGCCGTGTGGCTTGGGCCCAGGCCGTGTTGATTTCTTACTTTGGCCTATTTGGTCCGTTTTTAGCCTATTTCATGTTCTTCTCATCCTCCAGTGCTTTCCTAAGTATAAAACATAAAAATAAAGGATTAGAAGCACCAAATTCCACAATTCATGGAATAAATCATCCAAAAGTATGCTAAATGTGGGATTAAAATATGAACATATTACGGTTTATCAAATGCCCAAATATGTGTTTGTGGACTGAATTGAATGATTTTATGAATAAATGAGTTAATTTTGAATGTATATAGATCAAGAACAAAAGAAATCAGATTTAGATCGGGGAAAATCAAAGGTTATCGAATAGTCGATCCAGTCCGTTTATCCCGAATACAAGGTAAGTTCATATGCAAATTGTAACACCCCTAACCCGTACCCGTCGCCGAATTAGGGTTATGAAGCATTATCGGACTCAATACAGATCATTACAGCCATTTATCACAATTCATATGTTTATTAAACTCAAAGAGATTTAATTCATGCTTGTACAAATCAACCGTTGAATTAAAGATTATATGTCATTTAAATGTTTATCATAAGTTTGAGTATGCGCCTATCACTTTATTCAATTATCAACTTGTCATTTCATAACTCATATGCACATGCATATTTAATCATAAACTCTCATATCATTTTATAGTATATCTGCACACATACAAAAGACTCAATCTAGGTTCGCATTTACCATGATTTATAAACTCATCATCTTTACCATTTCAAACCTATCATTTAATCAACCACATATTCGAATTCCACATAATACAAACCTATTTCTTTCATTTCGTTTCATAACATTTAAACATTACAGTTTCATGCACTTCTAACCCAAACTTACTACTCAATTAATTTATCCGAACATATAATGTATGCACATATGCTCTTATCTAATTTTCCCATTTATGACAAAGATATCCTGAATCCATAGATTTATGAAGCATAAATATAAGACTCGATCATTCCATTTTATAACCGCAAGCCGAGACATTTATTCATTTTCACACCCACTCTTCATAAAAAAATACACTTCTAATAACTTCGTTTCATAACCGAGCAACCATAATACTAATTATTACTCAGAACTTATTTATCAACCAAATAGTTTCATGGATATATGTCATAAATCCTACCTATTCAGCATGAAACATATATAAATATAATTATACCTATATCATGCATTCATTTATTTATCCAACCGAAACATGCACGCATCACACACCAAGGATAGATTTACATCATTTAATATTAACATTAAGAACTAGCCATTTTCGCATGGCTATTATACATCATCAAAACAATATTCAGACATAGAGTTAGTCTATACATGCCTTTTTATTTAAAAACCAAATATATAAGTACCAAAAGGAGTTGATAGTGTGGTTGATACTGACGATCCTTTGAGCCCGTAGCTTAAACGAAATCTATAAAACAAACAAGGGTTACACGCAAGGTAAGCATGCTAGCTTAGTAAGTCTTAAGCAACCTCAATATGACAATCGAGTATACAAGCATTCAATAGAACATTTCCTAACATGAAACATCCAAGACTTAATATTTAATTTACCCAAACAGAATATCTCTTCTCCCTGTACATATATCAACTTTCATTTCTTCACCGTAGTATATTATATACTAAATAAAATAATTATCCACTTATACTTATAATTTTACTTATACAAATATTTACTACTTTCATGCTTTTCTATAAACATTTCAATCATAGTATACATCATAATTACATTCCATCTATTATAAACACACCACTTTCTTTCACCATTTCATTTACATAGCAATATAGCATATAATCCTAACATTAAAGTATGCTTAATACATACCTTATAACTGAATTGCAAATTCACTCCCAAAAGCTTAGGCATACTTAATTCATTAGCTAGATATTACTAACATTACTCGAATCTCACACATACCGGCACTAAGCCTGCTGATTCGAGGTCCGAAATCATAACACCGGCATTAAGCTCGCTAGGCACTAAGCCCGAATTATGTCACCAAAGACGAGGGCTCGCTAGGCACAAAGCCTGAAATATGTCAATGCAGACGAGGGCCGCTAGGCACAAAGCCCGAAATATGTCACCAAGACGAGGCTCGCTAGGCACAAAGCCCAAAATATGTCAATGCAGACGAGGCCGCTAGGCACAAAGCCCGAAATATGTCACCGACACGAGGCTCGCTAGGCTCAAAGCCCGAATATCGGTGTGGTTATTCTTCAATTCACATCCATAGAGCTAACTTTACAACAACTCATATATCACCAATTATTTTCACATATCCAATCAAAAATTTTATTTGTTCACATCACATTTTATAACACTTCAATCAATTCAATTTAGCACCCTTGTATTCGGCTAGTTCACATATTCATGCCAAAAGTATTCAAATTTTATCATTCAATATAATTATAAATCATTTATTAACATATATTCGCTTAAAGACTTACCTCTACTGTCGATAGACCGTGCAAATCGGCTATTCGAGAACCTTCGTCTTCCCCGATCTAATTCCGTTTTTCTTTGCTCTTGATCTAAAACACATTAAATTCAGCTTATTCAAGTACAAATCACTTCAATTTAGTCCCAAAACACATCAACATGCAATTTACTATTTTACCCCTACTGTTTCAAAATTTTGCATTTTGGTACTAATTACACAAAACACAAAATACTCCCAATTTGCCAAGACTATACAAGGGCCGAATATTCCTAGGGGCTTTACAAGCCCTTACATTTTATTTATTTTTCAATTAAACCCCTCTAAAATTTTATTTTTACAAATTGGCCCTAAAAACAAAAATTCATCAAAACTTCCAATACATAAAATACTAATCCTTAACTTATCTTTTATCTAAAATCATCAAACATCAAAAACCATATGAACCTATCAATAGTCGAACATCAAGCATGCTTAGATTCAAAAAAGTTAACATGGGTCAGATAGTATACGAAGCAACGATCACAAAAACGTAAAAATTATCAAAAATCGACTAAAAATACATACCCGATTTAGCTTGAATGTATGACCGAATGCTCAAAACCTTTAAACCTTTATTTCCTAGCTCACATACGGCAATGAAGAAGAAATAACAAACATGATGGCTTTTAATTTCATATTATGAAACATATAATAACATTTTTTTAATGTTTTACTATTTTAACCTTTAATAAAAAATAAAAACAACATATAAATTAAGGTCAATCTTGTCATATGCCACCCACTAACTTAAAAATGGGCTATTTGCCCTTTTAATACCTCATATTAAAAAGCCATCATCATTCTAGCACTTTTCACTATAGTATGCAACTTTTACTCTTTACGCGATTAAGTCCTTTTGTCAAATTGAACACACAAACGATAAAATTTTTCTACGAAATTTTCACACACATTAATTCATGCATAATAAGCACAGAATATAATATTTAAATATCTCTCAGACTCGGATTCGTGATCCCGAAACCACCGTTCCGATTAGGGTCAAATTCAGACTGTTACAACTCTCCCCCCTAAGGGATTTTCGTCCCCGAAAATCTTACCGTTAAACAAAGTCAGATATTGTTGCCTCATTAAATCCTCGGGTTCCCACGTAGCCTCTTCAACTCCATGTCGATACCATAGTACCTTCACCAATGGGATTCTTTTGTTTCTTAACTCTTTTATTTCCTGAGCTAAAATACGGATTGGTTTTTCCTCGTATTTCATATCGGGTTGGATTTCAATCTCAGATGGAGCAATCACATGTGACGGATCTGATCTATATCTACGAAGCATCAAAACGTGAAATACATCGTGTATCCTTTCCAACTCAGAGGGTAACCTCAATCTATATGCAACAGGTCCAATACGTTCGATGATTTCATACGGTCCGATAAATCTCGGACTCAACTTGCCTTTTCGACCAAATCAGGGTACTTTCTTCCACGGAGAAACTTTTAAGAATACTCGATCTCCGACCTGAAATTCAATGTCTTTACGTTTCAAATTAGCATAGGACTTTTGACGATCCAAGCACTTTCAAATTGTCTCTAATAATAGCTACTTTCTGCTCTGTTTCTTTAATCAAATCAACCCCGTGTATCTTATTCTCGCTGAGCTCAGTCCAGTATAATGGTGTTTGACATTTTCACCCGTACAAGGCTTCATAAGGCGCCATTTTGATACTAGATTGAAAGCTATTATTGTAAGCAAATTCAATCAAAGGTAGGTATCGTTCCCACGTACCTTCAAACTCAAGAACGCAACATCTCAACATGTCCTCAAGTATCTAAATAGTTCGCTCAGACTGACCATCTGTCTGCGGATGAAAGGCTGTACTAAAATGAAGTTTAGTACCTAATGCATCATGCAACTTCTTCCAAAACCGCGATGTAAATCTCGGGTCTCATCTCAAACAATGGAACTCGGTACACCATGCAATCTCACAATCGTGATACGTATAATTCAACCCGAGTTTATCAAGTGAATAGTCCGAACGAATCGGCACAAAATGAGCTAATTTAGTCAGTCTATCAACTATAACCCAGACGGCATCTTTCTTACTTGGTGTCAAAGGGAGACCGGATACAAAATCCATTGTAATTCTATCCCATTTCCATTCAGGTATCATGATTGGCTGAAGTAATCCGGATGGCACTTGATGCTCAGCTTTTACTTGCTGACAAACTAGGCATTTCGAAACAAATTCAGATATATCCCGTTTCATGCCCGGCCACCAATAGAATTACTTCAAATCATTATACATCTTTGTGCTACCCGGATGTATTGATAATCGACCACTATGAGCCTCGCTCAGAATCATCTGAATCAAATCAGCATTTCTCGGTACACACAATCGGCCTTTATAGCTCAAACAGTCATTTTTATCAATTCGAAACTCTGCCTCTGAATCATTTTTACATTGTGCTCGTCTAGAAGTCATATCTTTGTCAACTTTACGTGCATCGCAAATTTCTTTGAATAAACAACGGTCTAGCCTTCATTTCAGCTATGATTGACCCATCTCTAGATATAACCACATGTGCGTTCAACTTACGAAGAGCAAACAATGATTTTCGACTTAGTGCATCCGCAACAACGTTAGCTTTTCCCGGATGATAGTCAATTACCAATTCGTAATCTTTTAGCAATTCCAACCACCGCATCGTCTTAAATTCAGGTCTTTTGAGTCATCAAATACTTGGACTTTTGTGATCCGAGTAAACATGGCATTTCTCGCCGAATAAGTAATGACGCCAAATCTTGAGGTAAACACAATGGTCGCAAGCTCTAAATCATGCGTCGGATAATTTCTTTCATGCGGCTTCAATTGTCTCGATGCGTAGGCTACTACTTTGCCTTCTTGCATCAATACGCAGCCCAAACCACTTAAGGAAGCATCAGAATACACGAAAAATTCCTTACCCAATTCAGGCTGAGCTAAAACTGGAGCTTCAGTCAACAGGGCTTTCAACTGATCGAAACTCTTCTGACACTTTTTCGACCACTCGAACTTTACATCTTTCTGTAGTAGCTTTGTCAAAGGTGTAGCTATCACAGAAAAACCTTTCACAAACCGTCTGTAGTAGCCCGCAAGTCCCAGAAAGCTTCGAATCTCAGAAACATTTTTCGGTGGCTTCCAATCAAGTATAGTCGAGATTTTGTTCGGATCGACTCGAATACCTGATGCTGAAACAACATGTCCGAAAAAGCTAACCTCTTTCATCCAGAACTCACACTTACTAAACTTCGTATACAATTGTTGATCTCTCAAAGTTTGTAGCACTAATCTCAAATGCTCGGCATGCTCGGTTTCTTCTTTGGAGTAGATCAGTATATCATCAATAAACACTACTACAAACCGATCCAAAAACTGTTTGAAGACTCGAATCATTAGATCCATAAAAACAGCAGGTGCATTAGTGAGTCCAAAAGGCATAACCAGAAACTCAAAATGTCCGTACCTCGTCCGGAATGCAGTCTTTGGCACATCTGGTATCTTTGACTCGCAACTGATAATAGCCCGATCTCAAATCTATCTTCGAAAATATGAAGCCCCTTTCAACTGATCAAACAAGTCATCAATCCGAGGTAACGGGTACTTATTCTTTATAGTTACCTTATTCAGTTGCCGATAATCAATACACATTCGTATCATTCCATCTTTCTTCTTCACAAAAAGAACTGGTGCACCCCAAGGGGAAAAGCTTGGTCGTGCAAAACCCCTATCTATCAACTCTTGCAACTGCGCTTTCAACTCTTTTAACTCAGTAGGTGCCATCCGATACGGAGCTATCGAAATCGGAGTCGTTCCCGATACTAATTCAATGCCGAACTCAATCTCTCGTACTAGTGGTAAACCCGGTAGTTCTTTCGGAAACACATCTGGGTATTCACACACAACCGGTACAGATTCAATATGCTTTTCAGACACTTTATTATCCAAAGACATAGGCCAAATAAGCTTCACACCCTTTTCTCACGTACTTTGGGCTAACATCAAAGATATTATCAGAGGAAACCCACTCAAATCACTGGATTCGATTCGATGATCTCCCGCTCGACATCTCAAATCAATAAGCTTTCTTTTGCAATTCACCACTTGCATCATGTGAAGTTAACCAGTCCATTCCCAAAATTATATCGAACTCATCGAAGGGCAACAACATTAAATCGGTGGGAAGCAAGAATCCCGAATCATCAACGGGCAACCTCTACACACTTTGTTAACAAGCACACATCTACCCAAAGGTTTGGACACACGAATCACAAACTCGATGAGACTCATCTGGCGAGTCTTACCGAATACTAGAGTTTCACACACATATGAATGAGTCGAACCAGATCAATCAATGCAATCACAAAGAGTGTCATAAAGGGTGAAAGTACGGTAATGATATCGGGGAGGAAGCATCCTCTCCGCTCGTGTAGCATAAGCTCTAGCTGGAGCTCTAGCCTCGATTGAATCTGCAGGTGTTCTTCGTTCCTCTCTCGACTACCACCTACATTACCCAATGTCCGGGTGGTCTACTCTCTGTTGACGTGTTGCCCGACTTAATGTTCGAATCGTATTACGCTCAACTAACATCGGACATTCCCTAATAAAATGATCGACGATCCACACTTAAAACAAGACCGATCACGGAATCTACAACTCCTGAATGCCATTTCCCACGGCGCTTGCATTCAACTTGATTCTCGTGGAGCGTTACCAACACCGCCATCGAGGTAGCTCGAGCCCACCGGAGGTTGATCTCGTCTAGGTAAGTCCAAGTAGCTTTATGTCGGGTGAAGTCATCTCTAAACTTCTTAGATGTAGAATGGAAGGTCTTACCCGACGATCTCTTACGAGTGTCTCTAGCTTCGTCTCACCTTTCTTTTCTCCTTCCCGAGCTCTTGACTTTGCAAGCTCGCTCGACTAGAGTCACAAACTCTTTGATTTCAAGAATACCAACAAGCAACTTTATATCTTCATTCAAACCGTCTTGAACCTTTTGCACATAATGGCTTCAGATGAGAAACACACTCTCTAGCATATCCATTGAGCGACAAATTTTTGTTCATATTCTCATCACGGTCATTCGCCCTGTTTGATTCAAGAAATTCTTTTCGTTTTTATCAATGAATCTTTGATGATATATTTCTTACGGAATTCATTCTCGAAAGAAATCCCACGTCACTTTTTCTTTCGGAACCACCGATACTAGTGTATTCCACACGGTGATATGCAAGTGTCCCGAAGTAAAGATATAGCACACTTCAGACATTCGTCTGGAGTACAAGATAGCTCATCAAGTACCCGAATAGTGTTATCAAGCCACATTTTGGCTCGCTCTGCGTCATCATCATCATTGGCCCTGAATTCTTCGGCCCTAAATTTCCTGATTTTATCAACTGGATGCCTACTAGATCTCATCGGATCTATCATCGAAGTCTTTGCCAAGGTATCGGAGTTGGATTATTTGGGGGTGGAGGTTGTTGTACATCCGGGTTAGTTCGAATAAACTGGGTAAACCACTCGCTCATCATCGATAGACGGCTTGTTTAGCCTCCCTCGTGGCTACCCAAATCGGTCGAGAGTCTACCAAACGCGATCCTCGTGCGGTCGGCGCTAACTCTCTACATCATCCGCTCACGGCTCTTTCAGGATCGAGTGTCCATTTACTATATAAAACATAGTTCGTAATGTCGAAGTCACCACACTATCAATATGTAACAAAGGCATGTATAACTAGACTCTAACGCTCTACGGTAGTCCTAGAATCGACTAAAGCGTAAGCTCGATACCAATAAAATGTAACACCCTAACCTGCATCCCGTCACCGGATTAGGGTTATGAAGCATTACTAGGACTCAATACAGATCATTATAGCCATTTATCACAATTCATATGTTTATTAAACTCAAAGAGATTTAATTCATGCTTGTACAAATCAACCGTTGAATTAAAGATTATATGTCATTTAAATGTTTATCATAAGTTTGAGTATCGCGCTATCACTTTATTCAATTATCAACTTGTCATTTCATAACTCATATGCACATGCATATTTAATCATAAACTCTCATATCATTTTATAGTATATCCGCACACATACAAAAGACTCAATCTAGGTTCGCATTTACCATGATTTATAAACTCATCATCTTTACCATTTCAAACCTATCATTTAATCAACCACATATTCGAATTCCACATAATACAAACCTATTTCTTTCATTTCGTTTCATAACATTTAAACATTACGAGTTTCATGCACTTCTAACCCAAACTTACTACTCAATTAATTTATCCGAACATATAATGTATGCACATATGCTCTTATCTAATTTTCCCATTTATGACAAAGATATCCAGAATCCATAGATTTATGAAGCATAAATATAAGACTCGATCATTCCATTTTATAACCTGCAAGCCGAGACATTTATTCATTTTCACACCCACTCTTCATAAAAAAATACACTTCTAATAACTTCGTTTCATAACCGAGCAACCATAATACTAATTATTACTCGAACTTATTTATAAACCAAATAGTTTCATGGATATATGTCATAAATCCTACCTATTCAGCATGAAACATATATAAATATAATTATACCTATATCATGCATTCATTTATTTATCCAACGAAACATGCACGCATCACACACCAAGGATAGATTTACATCATTTAATATTAACATTAAGAACTAGCCATTTTCGCATGGCTATTATACATCATCAAAACAATATTCAGACATAGAGTTAGTCTATACATGCCTTTTATTTAAAAACCAAATATATAAGTACCAAAAGGAGTTGATAGTGTGGTTGATACTTTCCGACGATCCTTTGAGCCCGTAGCTTAAACGAAATCTATAAAACAAACAAGGGTTACATGCAAGGTAAGCATGCTAGCTTAGTAAGTCTTAAGCAACCTCAATATGACAATCGAGTATACATGCATTCAATAGAACATTTCCTAACATGAAACATCCAAGACTTAATATTTAATTTACCCAAACCGAATATCTCTTCTCCTGTACATATATCAACTTTCATTTCTTCACCGTAGTATATTATATCTTGAATAAAATAATTATTCACTTATACTTATAATTTTACTTATACAAATATTTACTACTTTCATGCTTTTTATAAACATTTCAATCATAGTATACATCATAATTACATTCCATCTATTATAAACACACCACTTTCTTTCACCATTTCATTTACTTAGCAATATAGCATATAATCCTAACATTAAAGTATGCTTAATACATACCTTATAACCGAATTGCAAATTCACTCCCAAAAGCTTAGGCATACTTAATTCATTAGCTAGATATTACTAACATTACCTGAATCTCACACATACCAGGCACTAAGCCTCTTGATTCGAGGTCCGAAATCATAACATCGGCATTAAGCCCGCTAGGCACTAAGCCCAAATTATGTCACCCAAGACGAGGCCCGCTAGGCACAAAGCCCGAAATATGTCACCAACACGAGGCCCGCTAGGCTCAAAGCCCGAATATCAGTGTGGTTATTCTTCAATTCATGATCCATAGAGCTAACTTTACAACAACTCATATATCACCAATTATTTTCACATATCCAATCAAAAATTTTATTTGTTCACATCACATTTTATAACACTTCAATCAATTCAATTTAGCACCCTTGTATTCGGCTAGTTCACATATTCATGCCGAAAGTATTCAAATTTTATCATTCAATATAATTATAAATCATTTATTAACATATATTCGCTTAAAGACTTACCTCGGCTGTCGATAGACCGTGCAAATCGGCTATTCGAGAACCTTCGTCTTCCCCCGATCTAATTCTGTTTTTCTTTGCTCTTGATCTAAAACACATTAAATTCAGCTTATTCAAGTACAAATCACTTCAATTTAGTCCCAAAACACATCCCTACTATTTCAAAATTTTGCATATTGGTACTAATTACACAAAACACAAAATACTCCCAATTTGCCAAGACTATACAAGGGCCGAATATTCCTAGGGGCTTTACAAGCCCTTCCATTTTATTTATTTTGCAATAAACCCCTCTAAAATTTTATTTTTACAAATTGGCCCTAAAAACAAAAATTCATCAAAACTTCCAATACATAAAATACTAATCCTTAACTTATCTTTTATCTAAAATCATCAAACATCAAAAACCATATGAACCTATCAATAGCCGAACATCAAGCATGCTTAGATTCAAAAAATTTAACATGGGTCGAGATAGTATCTGAAGCAACGATCACAAAAACGTAAAATTATCAAAAATCGACTAAAAATACATACCCGATTTAGCTTGAATGTATGACCGAATGCTCAAAACCTTTAAACCTTTATTTCCTAGCTCACATACGGCAATGAAGAAGAAATAACAAACATGATGGCTTTTAATTTCATATTATTAAACATATAATAACATTTTTTAATGTTTTACTATTTTAACCTTTAATAAAAAATAAAAACAACATATAAATTAAGGTCAATCTTGTCATATGCCACCCACTAACTTAAAAATGGGCTATTTGCCCTTTTAATACCTCATATTAAAAAGCCATCATCATTCTAGCACTTTTCACTATAGTATGCAACTTTTACTCTTTACGCGATTAAGTCCTTTTGTCAAATTGAACACACAAACGATAAATTTTTTCTACGAAATTTTCACACACATTAATTCACGCATAATAAGCACAGAATATAATATTTAAATATCTCTCAGACTCGGATTCGTGGTCCCGAAACCACCGTTCCGATTAGGGTCAAATTCAGACTGTTACACAAATAAATGTCTTTAAATTGCATTATATATGTTTAATTGTCATTGAACTACTATGAATGTTGAATGATCAAATACGAGCAAGAACCGACATGGTTACAATATCCAAAAGTCCCGTACGAACCTTAGGAATAGTATAGGATACGAATGTCATGACATTAGGATTACCGAGATGTGATTATATGTAAGACCATGTCTGGGACATTGGCACCATTATGTGATTACGTGTAAGACCATGTCTGGGACATTGGCAACATTATTTGATTTCGTGTAAGACCATAGCTGGGCTATTGGCATAGATATGTAATAACATGTAAGACTATATCTGGGATATGGCATTGTACGAGCTATATGTGATTTTCGAGTATCCTTAACAATTCCAAAAGGTTCAACGGGCAAAGTCAAGTCAAGAAAGAATGTGTGAATGAGTTAAGTGACTCAGGTACGTACGAGATTCATACAAGTATTGAAAAGGGAAGTATTTGATTAATTCACTTGTGATATTGAATATGTATACATTGGGAAAGGTTTGTGAGCTTTTATGTGCTTATTCATAGTTTGCCTATTGAAGAAAATAATGTTGACTCATGTGGTAATTTTATTTGTATATGGCTTACTAAGCTTTTAAAGCTTACTTTGTGTGTTCTTTCCTTGTTTTATAGATAATCGAAGCTAGCTCAGACTCGGGGATCATCAGGAACATCGTCACACGATCAAACAACTTGTTGGTACTTTTGGTGCTTTGTAAATATGGTATATGGCATGTATAAGCTAGTGATATGATGATATGTTTTGAGTTATGATATTAGCCATGAGATTTGGCTCATGAATGATGTAAATGTTGGTATGTATTTGGCCATTTGGGTTGGCTTATTTTATGAATTTGGTAAGTGATATGTGATGTATATATATGGCCTTGTGTTTTGGCATGTTTGGTATAGTTGTTGTGATGGCTAAGTGGTTAATTGATTTGATTAATTATCAATGATATATCATGGTTGATTTGGTATGATATAAGGATTTGATTAGGTAATTGATATAGATTTCAGTATTAATTTTGGTTGAAATGGATATAGTATGTATTGTGAATTTGGTTGATGATTTTGGGATGCCTTTGTATGATAAAATGGTACCATTTTGGTTATTTATGTGAGCATGAGAAAGGGTGGCAAAATGGCCTTGAAAATGGCCTATTTTTGTCCACATGGGTAGAGACACGGGCGTGTGTCTCAGCCGTGTGCGACACATGGTCATGCTACACGGCCATGTGTCCCCTGGTGTTGATATTAAATTGAAGTCAGTATGCTCCACACGGCCTCACACACGGGCGTGTGACCGGCCGTGTGGTACAAGTCAGTATACCCCCTAAATGGCACACGGCCTAGCACACGGGCGTGTGACTTGGCCGTGTTGCATAAGTCAATATACCCTACAGAATTGACATGGCCTAGCACATGGCCTGGCACACGGGCGTGTGTGGCCATTTCGAAGGGCACACGGGCTAGACACACGAGCGTGTGGTCAGCCGTGTGACCCAAGTCAGTATGTATGCCCTGTTTTCACATGGCTTGGGACACGGGCGTGTCTAGAGCCGTGTGAGGCACACAGCCTGTTCACACGGGCTTGTGACCCTGGTATGTTTTAAAATTTTCTAAGTTTTCGAGAATTTTCGTATGTTATCGGTTTAGTCCCAAACCACTTCTAAAGCATGTTTAAGGCCTCGTAGGCCCTTATAAGGGATAATGTGATTATGATTGAATGGTGTTTGAGAATGGATGCATAAATGTATGTTAAATGATATGTAATTATCGGTAATACCTAGTAACCCTATTCTGACTGTGAATACGGGTGAGGGGTGTTACAGTCACACGGGCATGTGTGGCCATTTTTAAGGCACACGGGCTTGTGTGTTGGCCGTGTGACCCAAGTCAGAGAGTTACACAGGGTCGGACACGGGCTGGGACACGGCCATGTGATCCCATTTCGAATGTCCACATGGCCTGTGACACAGGCGTGTCTTTTGTGTGAGATACACGGTCGGGCCACACGGGCGTGTGTCCCATAAAAATTTGAAAAATTTTCTAAGTCTAGTAAAAGTTTCCTAAGTTATCGTTTTAGTCCCGAATCACCCCAAAAGAATGTTTAGGGCCTTGTAGGCTCGTATTAGGGACAATGTGATTGAGTTTGAATGATGATTGCATGAAATCTAAAAATGTATGTGAAATGAATGTTTAATTGTTTTATAAGTTCGGTAATGCTCCGTAACCCTATTCCGGCATTGAATACGGGTGAGAGGTGTTACAGGTTAAATGTTATACTATTTCCTTACTAAGTTGTGTAAGCTTACTGGTTCTTGTGGATTATTTTGTAAATAATCGTTGCTGACATTTTGGAAGGATCAATCAATCGACTCACACTATCCATCTAAGTTGGTAGCTTTTGTATCTCCTAGGGTAGTGGCATGTATATATAGATGAATATATGGTTGAAATGTATAATATGCTTTGTACTAGTGTTTTGGTATGTTTATGCTTTGAAGATTATGTTTGGGTTGCTGTACTTTAATGCTTCACCAAGTTTTTTTCATTTTGGGCACTTTCAAGTGCTTGTGTATAAGGTTCCTTTTTGGTATTTTATGATGACTTGAAAATGGTTATTTGAGATAATTTTTGGTAAGTTTTGGAACTACATTATATGCATGAATTAAAGTATTTTTTAGCTTGTTTAGGTATGTAATGTTTTGATATATTTATGGTGTCTTTGTGTAACATCTCGATTTTGGGCTTAGTCAGAATAGTGGTTTCGAGATCACAAATTCGAAGTAGAAATATTTTTGGTTTTGAGACCACAAATGTAACACCCCTTACCCGTGTTCAACGCCGGAACAGGGTACGAGGTGTTACCAGACAATAACACTTGCAACTGAACAGATTCAAGGCATAAATTTTCGTTTAAAATTTAAAACTTTTATCCTATATCATCAAGTCCCTAAAATGGTCCTACGAGGCCCAAAACATGCTTTGGGAGCGATTCGGGACTAAACCGAGAACTTTTAAAACCATTGGAACATTTAGAAAATTTCTTTGTTTTGGAGAGTCACACGCTCGTGTGGGCAGGCCGTGTGGTTACACCCGCCTGTGCGGCCCAGGACACGCCCGTGTCCTCCACCCATGTAACTCTCTGTTTATGATGTCATCATTTTTTTGGATCACACGACCAAGTCACACACCTGTGTGCTATACCGTGTCCTACACACGGCTGAGACACACGGTCGTGTCTCTGCCTGTGTGGTTAAGAAGTTGGCTATTTTCCAAGCCAATTTCTACTCTATCATGCCCATACTTGAGTATAACTTGAATGACACATTTCATAACATATTAAAGCTACCAAAACATCCACCACACACACATAACAAGTCATAGCATACAATTTATTCAACCATGGAATGCATCATCATGAGTTTTTAGCATAACCAATTTATTGGCCACATTAAATGTCCTTATACAACAATGAACTCCAAATATCATGGGTCATTATTCTAGGACAACTCATAGTAACATATACACATGACCGAGTTCCCTATACATGCCATAACCTTAAGTATAAATCATTGATACCTAAATTGTAAGCTTGATAGTGTGATAGGTTCTCTGGCGATTTCCAACCCGAGCTAACCTGAGTACATTATAAACACGGAAAACAATGGCCTAATCTCTAAAGCTTAGTAAGTACGTATGTAAATAATAAACAATTGATTACCATGCTTTTAACAATCCTCATTATAAGCTCTCAAGATAATACCATCATTATTGCATAAAATTTCACAATTCATTAATGTTCATCTTGAGCTGTTTACTCGAGTTACAGTCACTAAATTATTTTTATCCGGAGCTACAGAACTCCAAATTAAGATCCACTAATTTTTCCTGAAACTAGACTCACATATCTTCTTACCATAAAATTTCCAGAATTTTTGGTTCAGCCAATCAGCACATTTTATTCTTTAAAGTATCCCCTGTTTCGCTGTCCAATAGTTCCGACCCCTCTTTACTAAAATAAATTATATCGTTGTACAGAACTTTAATGATGTTTCCATTTGTTTCTATTGAAAATAGACTCATTAATAAAACCAAGCATATAAATTTTATCCCATGATTATTTTTGTACAATTTTTTATGAATTTCCCAAGTTAGAACAGGGGATTCTGAAATCATTCTGACCCTGTCTCACTAAAATCCAAATATCTCACCATATAAAATTTTATTTGCTTATTATGTTTCTTTTATGTAGAAATAGACTCAATAATCTTTAATTTCATATCTCATTAAACATCTAATTTAATTTTCATTATTTTTTTTGGTGTTTTTTCAAAGTGATACAACTGCTGCTGACCAAACCGTTTTATTGCTAATTTTACTCTTTCATGTTTCCTTTATATTAATTTTCATTTACACACATATAACACCAAAGTATATCCATGGTTAGCCATTCTAGTAACTAGTCATTATCAAATATTTACAAGCCATTCATTGGCCAATTTAACCTATATATCAACAACAAAGACTTGAACATATCATTTCTCAATTTAATTTGGCCTAAAAGCCTCACACATGATCATCAATCACATTTACCACATATTCATACATCATAAGCATGGACTTATAATCACGAGGTCATTCTTATAGGTATAACTTACTCGTTTACATTCTTACCAAAATTCGGTCACATACTGATCGTGTCCAAACTAACTATGACAATGAATAAGGCAGGCGCACCTATCGTTCGGTAGTATAGATATGGCAAGACCGGAAATATCGTATCCTCAAGGACCAAGAGTACTAGTAGTTACTATCTTTTTATTATCTAGCCTAAGTATTAAGGGAATTGATGTTTAATTAACTAATTACTAAACTAAGGATGCTAAGACACAGAGAGTGAATTGGGAAAATACTT
The DNA here is from genome assembly GCA_025698515.1 of Gossypium sturtianum. Classification (NCBI taxonomy): domain Eukaryota; kingdom Viridiplantae; phylum Streptophyta; class Magnoliopsida; order Malvales; family Malvaceae; genus Gossypium; species Gossypium sturtianum. Next base: position 84,764,601 of record CM046954.1, read on the forward strand.
TTGGGAAAACCAGTTGATTAAGACAATACCCGAGGAAGAATCCCCCTAGACTTCACTTATTACTTAACTCTGAACCAAATGATTTATTCACTTGACTTGATCCGTAGGATTACCTAATTTATATTATTATCCCTTTCGAGACGGGTTGATTAATTGAAATCTCTTTCTAATTAAAACCCCTAGTGTTGCATTAACTCGATTTATGGACTCCCATATTAGGTTTGACCCTAATCGCAGATTTTAAATCATCCTATCTCTAGGGTTACGATCAACTCGCTTAACTATGCTAGATCTACTCTTAAACAGGACTTTGCTCCATCGCCTAAGCACATCAATACTTGAATCAATATCCTGAAATATTAAAACAAGAATTAAGAACACATAATTAAGAACAAATCAAGTATTTCTCATACAGTTCAGAAAATAGTAACAAGATCCGTCTTAGGTTTCATCCCCCTCAGATATTTGAGGGGTTTAGTTCATGTTTAATAAAGAATAAATCTCAGAAGAAAGTAAATAACAAAAACATAAGAAAACCCCTAAAACCCCCTGAAGGAAATTGAAGGGAAGATCTTCTGTCTTGAGTGTGATTCTGGCTTCTAAGATTGATCAACTGGCTTTCTTAGAGTAATTCCCTATGTTCAGCCCACTCTGGCTTCGCCCTTCGTCAAAAGCCCTGACAGAAGGCTTCTGTCGACCCCCCTTTAGGTTGCCCTCTAGGGTGTTTATATAGGCTTTCGGGATGCCTTACTTGGCCCACAAGTATCCTATTCCGAGTTGAACTAAAACGGGTCATGGCAGGGACACGCCCGTGTGAATCAAGCCCAAGGCCGTGTTCGAGTCTGCTAAAGTGGCACGGCCGTGTGGTGAACTCTAGGCCGTGTTGACTTCTTACTTTGGCCCATTTTCTCCGTTTTTGGCCCATTTCTTGTTCTCTTCGACTCTCTAAGCTCTCCTGAGTATAAAACATGAAATTAAGAGATTAGGAGCATTGAATTCATCAAATCTAATGAATATTCATCCAAAATTAAGCCAAGCATGGGGTTGAAATATGTGTAAATTATAGTTTATCAAATACCCCTACACTTAAGCTTTTTCTTGTCCTCAAGCAAAATCCTCAACTCACAATTAGAATTAACTTCCCTCAATTCATAAACTTCATCAACAATGTTTCATCAAAATTCATAGATAATTCATTCATGGATAATTTAACTCAAAGAGTCCTAAAGATTCAAAAAATCTAAGTCATAAATTTTTGTAGCCCGAAAACATAGGTGTTTCCCCTTACCTAAATAATTACCTTTGGTCCAAAATCGACAAGATTTGACATCCTCACTAAAGATTCACTCAAATCACTCAAAGTTTTTAAGGTTCAAATTAAGCACTCGAAAGTCAAACATGAAAAGTTAATCCCATAGGCTTGCATGAAAATCAAATCTCCACCACTATAAAATGAGATGATACACAAATCAAAAGGTCTTTAAAAGGTTTTTAATGGGGCTTGGGTTAAAGGTGTGGATAAAGGCTGAATTAGAGGGTTAGTATTGAATTGAATTGATAAATTACCTAACTAGAAAAATAACTAAAACTTAAATAATTACAACAATTAAGAATTCATCACTAATAACACGAGCTTCTTCTCAAAATGTGAAATTAACGCATAAGCTCAAATAACATAGAACTAATAATGAATATACTTCGTTTTTTTTTAAAATAAGCACATACAATAATAATAAGATAGAATTTAACAACTGAAATAACGAGAATAGTTAAGCAACTGACCAAATCAAATCTCGATATAACGGTAGTCAAGAGAAATGGTGATAACAAATACAAAGTGGGTTTTGGGTTAATATTAATGGGTGAGTCAATAAACGGTTTATTAGTCTCAAAGGGGTTCACTAGGGGTTCCTTAGCTTATCAAAGCTTCCTTGCTGCTTCTCCGTCCATACAAATGGAACACCTTTCCTTAGTAACTTGGTTAACGGCGCTGCTATTAGAGAGAATCCTTCCACGAATCTCCGATAATACCCTGCTAAACCCAGAAAACTTCGTATTTCAGCCACCGACCTAGGTGGTTTCCAATCCAATCTTTGCTTCAATCTTGAGAGGGTCTACTCTAATTCCTTCACCGACACCACGTGCCCTAAGAAAGCCACTTCCTCGGCCAAAATTCGCACTTATCGAATTTGGCATATAATTGCTTCTCCTCAATACTTGCGAACTATCCGTAAATGCTTGTCATGCTCCTCTTCTGTCTTTGAATAAACCAATATGTCGTCTATGAACACCACGACGAATTGGTCCAAATCTTCGTTGAAATACCCTATTCATTAAGTCCATAAATGCTCGCCGGTGCATTGGTCACCGAATGGCATCACCAAGAACTCGAAATGCCCATACCGAGTTCGAATGCGAATCTTGTGAACGTCACCTCCTTTACCCTTAATTGATGATAACGACCTAAGGTCAATCTTTGAAAATACCGACGCACCTTTCAGTTGGTCAAACAAATCATCGATCCGAGGCAACGGGTACTTGTCTTTGATCGTTAACTTGTTTAACTGACGGTAGTCGATGCACATCCGCATAGAACCGTCCTTCTTCTTGACAAACAACACAGGTGCTCCCCACGGGGATATACTTGGTCGAATAAACCCTCTATCCAGGAGCTCCTGAATTTGAGCCTTTAGCTCCACCAATTCCTTTGGTGCCATTCGGTATGGTGCTATAGACACAAAAGCGTTCCTGTAGCAAGTCTATACTCGAATTCGACTTCCGATCCTGGGAGGCGGACCGGAAGCTCTTCAGGGAATACATCAGCAAATTCCCCAACCGTTCGGACCTTTCCAACTACTAACCCCTTAGCTTCCAAAGCACAGATTTGAACCAAATACGCCTCACAACCCTTCTTGACCATCTTTTCAGCCTTCAAGGCAGTCACTACATTGGATAGGTAATTCCTTCTATCTCCTATCATAACCACTTCATCACCTCCAGCCGTCTTAAGAACCATGCGCTTAGCCGCGCAATCCAAATTCGCTTGATACTTAACCGGCCGGTCCATTCCAAGGATCAAATCGAACTCCCAAACGGTAGTTCCATTAGATCGACCACAAATACTACCCCTTGAAGTTCTAGGGTACGCCTCTATAAAGTTTGTCTACTATTACAGAGTGACCTAAAGGGCTAACTACAGTCATCTCCCTAGAAGCAGTTTCAGAGTTTAGGTCAATAGTTCCTACCACACTACTAGCAATGTACGAGTGCGTCGAGCCCACATCAATCAATGCAACATAAGGAAAACCAAAAATTAGAAACGTACCGGTTATGACATCCGGTGCGTCACCTTCCTCGCGACACCTCGCTGCGTAAACTAAGCCAGCCGCCTAGCCTCTCGTGTTGCCTGAACCTGCGCCTTGAGTTCCTCGACCTCGGTTAGGACCGTTGTTTCCTCTGCCATTACCACGACCCCTCTGTGGTCCCGCACTTCTATTCTGAGTACGATTCTGCCCCTCTGGCTGATTCTTAGCTAGTTTCCGGGGACAATCTCTGACACGATGCTCCAAAGACCCACACTCAAAACATCCTTTATCACCGGTCCAACAACCTCCCCAATGGGTCTTTCCACAGCGGTTACACTGAGTCGGCCCCTGATTAGTAGTCGTGGGCCTTGCCGCCTAATTTGGCCCACTCGGCCTAGCCTTTTTCTGAGCACTACCGCTTGATCCAGCTGACCCAAATCCTCTTTTCTGATTATTCCTACTATAGCTTTGCCTCACAGCCTCCTTGATCCCTTCGGCTACCTTAGCCTTTTCCACTAGAGATGAGAACTCACGAACCTCTTTGTGGGGCAATCAAGAACCTTAAATCATCTCTGAGTCCGTCCTCAAAGCGGACACGGCGCTCATGTTCGATGAGACACGATGCCTCTAGCATACCTACTCAGCCTTAAAAATTCCGCCCATATTCGACACGGACTTAGTTCCTTGCACTAATCCCGTAAAAGCCTTTCTCTGCAAGCGTCGGTGTAGCTGGTACCCACATACTTCTTCCGATAGGTGGTTCGAAATACTCCCAAGTCAAATCATCTGCTGTAGCCCCATCTCGAACCGTAAGCCACCATCGTCACGCTTCATCCTTTAGAAGCGACACGCCCTTTCGCCTTTTCTTCCTCGGTCGGTCAAGGTCATCCATGATTCTTTCAGTTGACTCTAGCGATGATTCTCACAGACCTGGGTGCCACTCCCGACACACCTCGGAATACCTCCGCTCCGTTAGATCGGAGTCGCCGGGACGATTTCCGAGCTCCCACATTTCCACCAGCCCACCACCATCTCCAAGACTCGCAACACACGACTTGCGATACCGCCTCGCCACCCGGCCCGATCCGGCTCCTCACTCTAAAGTAGGAGGTGGTGGTGGCGAGTGGTACCTCATTTTCCGAACCTTATCCTCGACTGACGGGTTCGGACACCGTCATCCTACCCTACCACGTCCACGGCGTCCACGTCCTCTAGAACTCATTCTATCTACCGCGCTTTTAATCTGATTAAGAAAAATTTTATGCGTTAGCATTTGTTTCACTTTATTACTCGCGAAGGAATTTTATGGATAAGGTTTAATCAGAGATTCTTTCGAGCAAACAATGTTTCAGTTTCCTATCCTAGTTCACACAAGGAAGTTCATGCATCCATTCCTTAATACTTTCCATACCTATTCGCTCATCGGACATTTCTGCCCATTTCTAACCCAGGGGTATTTTCGTCTTTTTCCTACAGGGGCATTTTCGTAATTTTCCAGAACCAAAATATTTTGCAGATGATTTTCAAAGCAAGGTTTTTGAATGTCTGTAAAATCATTGAAATTTTTGGGCAAAACCATTGAATTAATATTTTATGGGTCAGGGGCATTTTGGTAATTTTACTCCTAAGGGTATTTCTGTAATTTTTCACAAGTCAAGTTTTTCGAGAGAAACGTTGTAAAAGTAATGTTCTAGGATTTGAGAAAGTTATTGCACAAGTTTTGAAAACATTAGGGTTTGTTGTTTCATTCTTTTTCGAAAACATGGCTAATTCCCTTTTCGGGTTTTAATCATTGTGTTTAGCCTATGACCGAGCCCTCCTGGTCGGGGTGAACCAAAGCTACGCACTGTGCAGATTCGAGTGAAGAGGAGGTGGGTCACGCGGACCGCTTAAATACCAAGCTCTCACTGAACCTTTCTAGACATGCGCACTGAGGTTACCACACCACCGAGCCCTGCGAGTTAGGGTGAACCGAAGCTACGCACTGCAGGATACTGCGAAGAGGAGGTGAGTCACGAGGAATGCTTAAATACCAGTGCTCTTAGGATCCAATCCTAGACATGCGCATGGGGTTACCACACCCTAGCTCATTGACTAAGTCATAGGTTGGTTTAGTTCCTTAAGTCTTATGCTTCGTTTGTGTTTGAGTAATCTAACCTTAGGGTCCAAGTCCTATAAGTCTATCTACGTTCCATGCTTCCTACCCTTCTACAGAATAAAATTCACCAAGAGGTTTAGATATACTTACCTGGGCGGATTGGTGCCGGAGACTCGGGCCATGCTGTTCAAAAACCAAAAATCAGTCCATAAGGCCTACCAAAACATTTTTGGGCCTTGGGCCCCCACAGCCGAGCTTTGAACCCGGCTCGATACCAATTTTGTAACAACCGAACCCGGCCCAAACATTACGGCCGAATTTGATTTGTTACGGAGAAAAACCTTTTGAACACCATTTTAAAACCAATTTAAGTTTTGTTGAAAACTTCCCGTTTTTGGTTATCTTGTCGAAACTATACTTAGATTTAATTTGGAAATTTAATTGAGTACGGTTATTACACAAATTTCGAATGTGCCCGATGGCACGATAAAACATTTTCGTGTTAATTTAAGAAAACATGTGATTTTAATTTAATTTTAATAATATAGTTTAAATAAAGTGTCCAACATATGAGAAATAACAAAAGTAAAGTTTATGGAGGCCTTATTACAACCAAAATAAAAATAACCCAATAATAAAATAAAATAGCTAAGTTTAAAGTTCAGTTTATGCAAGTCCTTTGCATGGCCACCTCGAGTCCAACCTGGCTCCTCAACCGCCATCTACGAGTCACCTGAAAAATGTTAAAGGAGAAGGTGAGTCACCAAGACTCGATATGTAACCCTTCCCCGCTTAAAAAAACATTTCCATACACAACATATAACAGTTAATATGCAGAATAATATGTGCCCCAACCTAGCCAACCAAACGCCTTTGTCTACCCCATGTGGTACCAAACCACTGGTGACCGTAGTCACAATGTGTTACCAAAACACTGGTGGTGCCAAACCACTGGTGACATATAGTCACGATGTGTTACCAAAACACTGGTGTCCGTAGACACAAATCGGGTGATGGGGCCAACCCATCGTGTGATACCAAATCACTGGCAGACGATCCCATATCTCAAGTGGGGCCAACCCACGGTGGTGTTAACCACAGGGACAAGTCGCTATGAGGTACCAAACCTCTGGAGGTACCAAACCTCTGGTGACATATAGTCACAGTGTGTTACCAAAACACTGGTGCTCGTCAGCACGAAATATCACTGCCCCCTCCTCTCATATAACCCACAGTAGATAAACAGTTATCAACAGATCTCATGCATTTATCACATGTATCAATAAGCCATGCTTCCCAAAAGCATTAAAATAATCTCATATTAACAGAGACTTACCGGGATCCTCACTTGTACCGTTAAGGTACCAATCCGCATCTACATCAAGCAGATTTACATACAAAATATATTTAACACAAACATTAACTGCTATAAGTGTGTATGTACACACCTGTCACCCTTGGATGTTCTAAATCCCGAAAAGAAACGTTGGCCACCCTAGATCTACTTGTCCTATATTCGGCCAAATTCATGGGTTAGTCTTAGGGCCTATTCGGCCAAATTAAACCATTAGCAGGGGTTCCTTATGAACCCGGTTTCTTACCTTTCCTCGCTTTGCTACTACCCACGGCACTCGTTACTTGAATCTGCTTTTCCAAAATAATCGATTAGTCACTATTACTCATAACCAAAGCTTTCGGCTTTTGAATACTAACATAGGCCTTACCCATACTTACCCAACCGGTGGACAGAGGATGGAGACTTAGATCGAATACCTTAAAATCCCGGCACCTAAACAGAATCGATTAATTAGCCACCATGATAATTCGGCTTTTCCCTTTTTACCAAGTCGACATAGGGAGATAATAAGATGAAAGATTTCCGGCATACTTACCCCTTGCTAATCGGTCTGAAGAAGAAATCCCGAGGAACCCTTATGACTTCCTGATATTCGGCCAAAGTGAGTCTTAACAGGAGAAGAGGATTTGGCAACAGAGGAATGGATATTCGGTCAAAAGAATAGAGGAGAAATAATGGTAGAAAACTAATGGAGAGGAGAAGATGGTGAGAGTTTTTTATTTAGCAGTTGTTTGAAAGAAAGAGAAGAAAAATAGATGGGAGGTTTGAGAATTTTACAGACTTGCTAAGATGGAGAAAAAAACAAAACGAGTGCTAGGCTGATGCTATTTATAAGCATTCGGCCCCCCCCTCCTTAAGCTTGCCGTCCACCCTTGGCAACAAGGAGTTCAACTCCTAGCCAACTCCTAGTTTTTCTCTTGGCCACTCATTTGATTTAATTCAAACGATTTGAATTAATAAATAATAATCTCCTAATAATCCATATAATAACCTCATTTATCTCCCATTATCCTTGAAATTAAACAAATAAAAATCTAATTTTAAATGCTCATATTATCTCTTATTAATAATAATAAAAGAGTTTAAAGGGAGGAAGACTCTCCCACTTGTGCCGTCCAAACATAGTGCAAAAAGAAAGGGGAATTTTGTGACTCGAACCCAGGATCCCCCTTGCTTGATGTGGCGTCACATGTTAACTCTTAAGTGCGCTTACTTTGCCACTTACTCTAGGCTCATCTTATGTCCAAATTATCCCCATTTATTCTTATAACCCCCACTTGTTAAGGCTCCCTACCTCAAAGCTTGAAAATAATATTTTTCCCACTACTCGAGCTTACTAAAAATCCATAATTAAGCCTTAACATTCCATAAATAATATCACAGCAGTTCACAATAAGAAAAATAATTAAATTCCAAATAACCCCATATTTGGGATGTTACAGTTCTACCCCCCTTAAAATAAATTTCGTCCTCGAAATTCCTTGATCAAAAGAGATGGGGGTATTGCTGCCGCATCACCTCCTCGGGCTCCCACGTAGCTTCTTCCACTCCGTGGTTCCGCCATATCACTTTCACTAAAGGCACTGCCTTCCTACGTAGAACCTTCACATCTCGGTCTACAATCTGAATCGGTTCTTCTTCAAAAGATAAATCCGAGTTCACCTCAATCTCTGCGCATCGCACAACGCGGCGAAGGATCCGACCGATACTGTCTCAAAGATTGATACATGAAAGACATCATGGATCGATTCGATTCGCCGTAGGCGACTCTAGCTGATAAGCTACCGGTCCTACTCGCTTTACAATCTGATATGGCCCGATGAACCTTGGGCTCAGCTTCCTTTTCGTCCAAATCTCAACACCTTTTTCCAAGGCGACACTTTCGGAAAGACTTTGTCTCCACAAAGATACTCCATTTCCTTGCGTTTGAGATCGGCATAAGACTTACGCCTATCTCGATGCTTCCTTGAGACGAGACCGAATCACCTTGACTTTGTCTTCCGTCTCTGTTACCAATTCGGACCCGAACTTGTCGTTCCCCAACTCCGTCCAACATGTAGGAGTACGGCATTTTCGTCCATATAGGGCCTCATATGGAGCCATTTGAATACTCGCTGATAACTATTGTTATAAGCGAATTCCGCTAATGGTAGGTACTCCTCCCAACTACCACTAAAATCCAAGACACAACCTTTTAACATGTCTTCTAAAATATGTATCACCCTTTCCGATTGTCCGTCAGATTGTGGATGGAAAGCCGTACTGAAATCTAACCGCGTACCCAAAGCTTGATGCAACGCTTTCCAAAACCTTGACGTGAATCTGGGATCCCTATCCGAGATAATCGATACTGGCACACCATGTAACCTCACTATTTCACTCACATACAGCTTCGCTAGCTTCTGGAGTGAGTAATCCATTCTCACCGGCATGAAGTGAGCTGATTTAGTCAGGCGATCCACAATTACCCAAACTGCATCCTTCTTGTTGGGCGTAAGGGGTAGCCCACTAACGAAATCCATGGTGATCCTCTCCCATTTCCATTGAGGGATCTTTATCGGTTGGAGTAGTCCCGATGGTAACTGATGTTCAGCCTTAACCTGCTGGCACGTCAGACACTTTCCTACGAACTCAGTTATCTCACGCTTCAACCCCGGCCACCAGAACTGTTTCCGCAAGTCTCCATACATTTTGCTGCCCCCAGGATGCATAGCGTATGGGCTGCTATGTGCATCTTGGAGAATTTTCAGCCTTAATTCTGTATCCCTTGGCATACAAGCTCATCCTTGAAAACAAAGCACTCCATTACTAGACAGACTGTACCCTTCCAAACCACTATCCTGAACTTGTACCCTCTTAGCGCTCAAACCTTCCTCCACTAACTGCTTTTCCTTAATCTCCTCAATCCAAGTCGGCTTTACTTGGAGTTCCGCCAAAAGACTCCCATCATCATATAGACTCAACCGAGCGAACATTGCTCTTAAGTCCGTCACAACCTTAGGCTCCAACGCGTCGGCTACCACATTAGCCTTACCCGGATGGTACTCGATTGAACAATCGTAGTCCTTTAGTAGTTCAATCCACCGACGCTGTCTGAGATTCAGATCCTTCTGAGTCAGAAGATACCTCAAGCTTTTGTGATCCGTGTAGACTATCGACTTCTCCCCATACTGTAATGTCTCCATATCTTTGAGCAAAGACGCATCGCGCTAACACCAAGTCGTGCGTTGGGTACTTAACCTCATGCGGTCTTAATCGACGGGATGCATAGGCTACTACCTTCCCATCTCGCATCAACACACATCCCAAACCGGTGTGAGATGCATCACAATAGATCGTGAATAACTTTCCCGCTTCAGTGTACCAAAGCTGGAGCTTAGTCAAAATTTTCCTTAGCTTATCAAAGCTTCCTTGTCGCTTCTCCGTCCATACAAATGGAACACCTTTCCTTAGTAACTTGGTTACTTGGTATTTGCTATTAGAGAGAATCCTTCCACGAATCTCCGATAATACCTGCTAAACCAGAAAAACTTCAGTATTTCACCACCGACCTAGGTGGTTTCCAATCCAATACCGCTTCAATCTTGCGAGGGTCTACTCTAATTCCTTCACCGACACCACGTGCCCTAAGAAAGCCACTTCCTCACCCAAAATTCGCTTACTTGAATTTGGCATATAATTGCTTCTCCTCAATACTTGCAGAACTATCCGTAAATGCTTGTCATGCTCCTCTTACGTCTTTGAATAAACCAATATGTCGTCTATGAACACCACGACGAATTGGTCCAAGTACTGTTGAAATACCCTATTCATTAAGTCCATAAATGCTGCCGGTGCATTGGTCAGCCCGAATGGCATCACCAAGAACTCGAAATGCCCATACCGAGTTCGGAATGCCGTCTTGTGAACGTCAGCCTCCTTTACCCTTAATTGATGATAACCTGACCTAAGGTCAATCTTTGAAAATACCGACGCACCATTCAGTTGGTCAAACAAATCATCGATCCGAGGCAACGGGTACTTGTCTTTGATCGTTAACTTGTTTAACTGACGGTAGTCGATGCACATCCGCATAGAACCGTCCTTCTTCTTGACAAACAACACAGGTGCTCCCCACGGGGATATACTTGGTCGAATAAACCCTCTATCCAGAGCTCCTGAATTTGAGCCTTTAGCTCCACCAATTCCTTTGGTGCCATTCGGGTATGGTGCTATAGACACAGTGCCGTTCCGGTAGCAAGTCTATACTGAGTCGACTTCGATCCGGGAGCGGACGGAAGCTCTTCGGGAATACATCGACAAATTCCCAACCGTTCGGACCTTTCCAACTACTAACCCCTTAGCTTCCAAAGCACGATTTGAACCAAATACGCCTCACAACCCTTCTTGACCATCTTTTCACCTTCAAGGCGATCACTACATTGGATAGGTAATTCCTTCTATCTCCTATCATAACCACTTCATCACCTCCAGTGTCTTAAGAACCATGCGCTTAGCAGCGCGCAATCCAAATTCGCTTGATACTTAACCAGCCAGTCCATTCCAAGGATCAAATCAAACTCCCCAAACGGTAGTTCCATTAGATCGACCACAAATACTACCCCTTGAAGTTCTAGAAGTGCGCGCTCTATAAAGTTTGTCTACTATTACAGAGTGACCTAAAGGGCTAACTACAGTCATCTCCCTAGAAGCGCTTTTGAGTTTAGGTCAATAGTTCCTACCACACTACTAGCAATGTACGAGTGCGCCGAGCCCACATCAATCAATGCAACATAAGGAAAACCAAAAATTAGAAACGCGTCGGTTATGACATCCGGTGCGTCACCTCCTCGCGACACCTCGCTGCAGTAAACTAAGCCAGCCGCCTAGCCTCTGTGTTGCCTGAACTCTGCGCCTTGAGTTCCTCGACCTCGGTTAGGACCGTTGTTTTTCTCTCGCCATTACCACGACCCCTCTGTGGTCCCGCACTTCTATTCTGAGTACGATTATGCCCCTCCGGCTGATTCTTAGCTAGTTTCCGGGGACAATCTCTGACACGATGCTCCAAAGACCCACACTCAAAACATCCTTTATCACCGGTCCAACAACCTCCCCAATGGGTCTTTCCACAGCGGTTACACTGAGTCGGCCCCTGATTAGTAGTCGTGGGCCTTGCCGCCTAATTTCGCCCACTCGGCCTAGCCTTTTTCTGAGCACTACCGCTTGATCCAGCTGACCCAAATCCTCTTTTCTTATTATTCCTACTATAGCTTTGCCTCACAGCCTCCTTGATCCCTTCGGCTACCTTAGCCTTTTCCACTAGAGATGAGAACTCACGAACCTGCTGTGGGGCAATCAGTAACCTTAAATCATCTCGGAGTCCGTCCTCAAAGAGGACACAGCGCTCATGTTCAGTAGACACGATGCCTCTAGCATACCTACTCAGCCTTAAAAATTCCGCCTCATATTCCGACACGGACTTAGTTCCTTGCACTAATCCGGAAAAGCCTTTCTCTGCTGCGTCGGTGTAGCTGGTACCCACATACTTCTTCCGATAGGTGGTTCGAAATACTCCCAAGTCAAATCATCTCTTTGTAGCCCCATCTCGAACCGTAAGCCACCACCGACACGCTTCATCCTTTAGAAGCGACATCGCCCCTTTCGACTTTTCTTCCTCGGTCAAAGTCAAGGTCATCCATGATTCTTTCGATTGACTCTAGATGATTCTGCACAGACTGGGTGCCACTCCTGACACACCTCGGAATACCTCCGCTCCGTTAGATCGGAGTCGCTCGGGGACAGATTTCGAGCTCCCACATTTCCACCAGCCCCAGCCACCATCTCCAAGACTCGCAACACAGCTTGCGATACCGCCTCGCCACCGGTCTGATCCGGCTCCTCAGCTCTAAAAGTAGGAGGTGGTGGTGGCAGTGGTACCTCATTTTCCGAACCTTGTCCTGACCTGACGGGTTCAGACACCGTCATCCTACCCCTACCACGTCCACGGCGTCCACGTCCTCTAGAACTCATTCTATCTACCGCGCTTTTAATCTGATTAAGAAAAATTTTATGCGTTAGCATTTGTTTCACTTTATTACTCGCGAAGAAATTTTATGGATAAGGTTTAATCAGAGATTCTTTCGAGCAAACAATGTTTCAGTTTCCTATCCTAGTTTACACAAGGAAGTTCATGCATCCATTCCTTAATACTTTCCATACCTATTCGCTCATCGGACATTTCTGCCCATTTCTAACCCAGGGGTATTTTCGTCTTTTTCCTACAGGGGCATTTTCGTAATTTTCCAGAACCAAAATATTTTGCAGATGATTTTCAAAGCAAGGTTTTTGAATGTCTGTAAAATCATTGAAATTTTTGGGCAAAACCATTGAATTAATATTTTATGGGTCAGGGGCATTTTGGTAATTTTACTCCTAAGGGTATTTCTGTAATTTTTCACAAGTCAAGTTTTTCGAGAGAAACGTTGTAAAAGTAATGTTCTAGGATTTGAGAAAGTTATTGCACAAGTTTTGAAAACATTAGGGTTTGTTGTTTCATTCTTTTTGAAAACATGGCTAATTCCCTTTTGGGTTTTAATCATTGTGTTTAGCCTATGACCGAGCCCTCCTCCGGTCGGGGTGAACCAAAGCTACGCACTGAGCAGGATTAGTGAAGAAGAGGAGGTGGGTCACGCGGACCGCTTAAATACCAAGCTCTCACCGAACCTTTCTAGACATGCGCATGAGGTTACCACACCACCGAGAGCCCTGCGAGTTAGGGTGAACCGAAGCTACGCACGGTAGGATACTGCGAAGAGGAGGTGAGTCACGAGGACCGCTTAAATACCAGCTCTTCCGGATCCAATCCTAGACATGCGTATGTAGGGGTTACCACACCCTAGCTCATTGACTAAGTCATAGGTTGGTTTAGTTCCTTAAGTCTTATGCTTCGTTTGTGTTTGAGTAATCTAACCTTAGGGTCCAAGTCCTATAAGTCTATCTACGTTCCATGCTTCCTACCCTTCTACGTAATATAATTCACCAAGAGGTTTAGATATACTTACAGGCGGATTGGTGCCTGGGAGACTCGGGCCATGCTGTTCAAAAACCAAAAATCAGTCCATAAGGCCTACCAAAACATTTTTGGGCCTGGGCCCCCTGTAGAGCTTTGAACCTGGCTCTCGATACCAATTTTGTAACAACCCTAACCCGGCCCAAACATTACGACCGAATTTGATTTGTTACGGAGAAAAACCTTTTGAACACCATTTTAAAACCAATTTAAGTTTTGTTGAAAACTTCCCGTTTTTGGTTATCTTGCCAAAACTATACTTAGATTTAATTTGGAAATTTAATTGAGTACGGTTATTACACAAATTTCGAATGTGCCCGATGGCACGATAAAACATTTTTGTGTTAATTTAAGAAAACATGTGATTTTAATTTAATTTTAATAATATAGTTTAAATAAAGTGTCCAACATATGAGAAATAACAAAAGTAAAGTTTATGGAGGCCTTATTACAACCAAAATAAAAATAACCCAATAATAAAATAAAATAGCTAAGTTTAAAGTTCAGTTTATGCAAGTCCACTGCATGGCCACCTCGAGTCCAACCGGCTCCTCAACCGCCATCTACGAGTCACCTGAAAAATGTTAAAGGAGAAGGTGAGTCACCAAGACTCAGTATGTAACCCTTCCCCCGTTTAAAAAAACATTTCCATACACAACATATAACAGTTAATATGCAGAATAATATGTGCCCCAACCTAGCCAACCAAACGCCTTTGTCTACCCCATGTGGTACCAAACCACTGGTGACCGTAGTCACAATGTGTTACCAAAACACTGGTGGTGCCAAACCACTGGTGACATATAGTCACGATGTGTTACCAAAACACTGGTGTCCGTAGACACAAATCGGGTGATGGGGCCAACCCATCGTGTGATACCAAATCACTGGCAGACGATCCCATATCTCAAGTGGGGCCAACCCACGGTGGTGTTAACCACAGGGACAAGTCGCTATGAGGTACCAAACCTCCGGAGGTACCAAACCTCACGGTGACATATAGTCACAAAGTGTGTTACCAAAACACCGGTGCTCGCGTCAAGCCACGAAATATCACTGCCCCTCCTCTCATATAACCCACAGTAGATAAACCAGTTATCAACAGATCTCATGCATTTATCACATGTATCAATAAGCCATGCTTCCCAAAAGCATTAAAATAATCTCATATTAACAGAGACTTACCGGGATCCTCACTTGTACCGTTAAGGTACCAATCGCATCTACATCAAGCGATTTACATACAAAATATATTTAACACAAACATTAATCGCTATAAGTGTGTATGTACACACTGTCACCCTTGGATGTTCTAAATCCCGAAAAGAAACGTTGGCCACCCTAGATCT
The DNA here is from genome assembly GCA_025698515.1 of Gossypium sturtianum. Taxonomy (NCBI): domain Eukaryota; kingdom Viridiplantae; phylum Streptophyta; class Magnoliopsida; order Malvales; family Malvaceae; genus Gossypium; species Gossypium sturtianum. The sequence goes on from CM046954.1 coordinate 84,779,758, forward strand.
ACTTGTCCTATATTCGGCCAAATTCATGGGTTAGTCTTAGGGCCTATTCGGCCAAATTAAACCATTAGCGAGGGTTCCTTATGAACCCGGTTTCTTACCTTTCCTCGCTTTGCTACTACCCACGGCACTCGTTACTTGAATCTGCTTTTCCAAAATAATCGATTAGTCACTATTACTCATAACCAAAGCTTTCGGCTTTTGAATAATAACATAGGCCTTACCCATACTTACCAACTTCGGTGGATAGAGGATGGAGACTTAGATCGAATACCTTAAAATCCCGGCACCTAAACAGAATCGATTAATTAGCCACCATGATAATTCGGCTTTTCCCTTTTTACCAAGTCGACATAGGGAGATAATAAGATGAAAGATTTCCGGCATACTTACCCCTTGCTAATCGGTCTGAAGAAGAAATCCCGAGGAACCCTTATGACTTCCTGATATTCGGCCAAAGTGAGTCTTAACAGGAGAAGAGGATTTCGGCAACAGAGGAATGGATATTCGGTCAAAAGAATAGAGGAGAAATAATGGTAGAAAACTAATGGAGAGGAGAAGATGGTGAGAGTTTTCGGCTAGCAGTGTTTGAAAGAAAGAGAAGAAAAATAGATGGGAGGTTTGAGAATTTCGGCAGCTTGCTAAGATGGAGAAAAAAAACAAAACGAGTGCTAGGCTGATGCTATTTATAAGCATTCGGCCCCCCCCTCCTTAAGCTTGCCGTCCACCCTTGGCAACAAGGAGTTCAACTCCTAGCCAACTCCTAGTTTTTCTCTTGGCCACTCATTTGATTTAATTCAAACGATTTGAATTAATAAATAATAATCTCCTAATAATCCATATAATAACCTCATTTATCTCCCATTATCCTTGAAATTAAACAAATAAAAATCTAATTTTAAATGCTCATATTATCTCTTATTAATAATAATAAAAGAGTTTAAAGGAGGAAGACTCTCCCACTTGTGCCGTCCAAACATAGTGCAAAAAGAAAGGGAATTTTGTGACTCGAACCCAGGATCCCCTTGCTTGATGTGGCGTCACATGTTAACTCTTAAGTGCGCTTACTTTGCCACTTACTCTAGGCTCATCTTATGTCCAAATTATCCCCATTTATTCTTATAACCCCCCACTTGTTAAGGCTCCCTACCTCAAAGCTTGAAAATAATATTTTTCCCACTACTCGAGCTTACTAAAAATCCATAATTAAGCCTTAACATTCCATAAATAATATCACAATGATTCACAATAAGAAAAATAATTAAATTCCAAATAACCCCATATTTGGGATGTTACGATTCTACCCCTTAAAATAAATTTCGTCCTCGAAATTCCTTGATCAAAAGAGATGGGGGTATTGCTGCCGCATCACCTCCTCGGGCTCCCACGTAGCTTCTTCCACTCGTGGTTCCGCCATATCACTTTCACTAAAGGCCTTTGCCTTCCCACGTAGAACCTTCACATCTCGGTCTACAATCTGAATCGGTTCTTCTTCAAAAGATAAATCTGAGTTCACCTCAATCTCTGCTACTGGCACAACGTGCGAAGGATCTGACCGATACCGTCTCAGCATTGATACATGAAAGACATCATGGATCTGATTCAGTTCTGCCGGCAGCTCTAGCTGATAAGCTACCGGTCCTACTCGCTTTACAACTGTATATGGCCCGATGAACCTTGGGCTCAGCTTCCCTTTTCGTCCAAATCTCAACACCTTTTTCCAAGGCGACACTTTCAGAAAGACTTTGTCTCCCACAGCATACTCCATTTCCTTGCGTTTGAGATCGGCATAAGACTTCTGCCTATCTGATGCTTCCTTGAGACGAGACCGAATCACCTTGACTTTGTCTTCCGTCTCTGTTACCAATTCGGACCCGTAACTTGTCGTTCCCCCAACTCCGTCCAACATGTAGGAGTACGGCATTTTCGTCCATATAGGGCCTCATATGGAGCCATTTGAATACTCGCTTGATAACTATTGTTATAAGCGAATTCCGCTAATGGTAGGTACTCCTCCCAACTACCACTAAAATCCAAGACACAACCTTTTAACATGTCTTCTAAAATCTGTATCACCCTTTCCGATTGTCCGTCAGATTGTGGATGGAAAGCCGTACTGAAATCTAACCGCGTACCCAAAGCTTGATGCAACGCTTTCCAAAACCTTGACGTGAATCTGGGATCCCTATCCGAGATAATCGATACTGGCACACCATGTAACCTCACTATTTCACTCACATACAGCTTCGCTAGCTTCTGGAGTGAGTAATCCATTCTCACCGGCATGAAGTGAGTGATTTAGTCGGCGATCCACAATTACCCAAACGCATCCTTCTTGTTGGGCGTAAGGGTAGCCCACTAACGAAATCCATGGTGATCCTCTCCCATTTCCATTGAGGATCTTTATCGGTTGGAGTAGTCCCGATGGTAAGCGATGTTCAGCCTTAACTGCTTTGCACGTCGGACACTTTCCTACTGAACTCGGTTATCTCACGCTTCAACCCGGCCACGTAGCCTGTTTCCGCAAGTCTCCATACATTTTGCTGCCCCCAGGATGCATAGCGTATGGGCTGCTATGTGCATCTTGGAGAATTTTCAGCCTTAATTCTGTATCCCTTGGCATACAAGCTCATCCTTGAAAACAAAGCACTCCATTACTAGACAGACTGTACCCTTCCAAACCACTATCCTGAACTTGTACCCTCTTAGCGCTCAAACCTTCCTCCACTAACTGCTTTTCCTTAATCTCCTCAATCCAAGTCGGCTTTACTTGGAGTTCCGCCAAAAGACTCCCATCATCATATAGACTCAACCGAGCGAACATTGCTCTTAAGTCCGTCACAACCTTAGGCTCACGCGTCGGCTACCACATTAGCCTTACCGGATGGTACTCGATTGAACAATCGTAGTCCTTTAGTAGTTCAATCCACCGACGCTGTATGCGAGATTCGAGATCCTTCGAGTCGAAGATACCTCAAGCTTTTGTGATCCGTGTAGACTATCGACTTCTCCCCATACTGGTAATGTCTCCATATCTTGAGCAAAGACGCATTGCCGCTAACTCCAAGTCGTGCGTTGGGTAGTTAACCTCATGCGGTCTTAAGCGGACGGGATGCATAGGCTACTACCTTCCCATCTGCATCAACACACATCCCAAACCGGTGTGAGATGCATCACAATAGATCGTGAATAACTTTCCTGCTTGGTGTACCAAAGCGGAGCTTAGTCAAAATTTTCCTTAGCTTATCAAAGCTTCCTTCTTGCTGCTTCTCCGTCCATACAAATGGAACACCTTTCCTTAGTAACTTGGTTATGGCATTGCTATTAGAGAGAATCCTTCCACGAATCTCCGATAATACCTGCTAAACCAGAAAACTTCGTATTTCACCACCGACCTAGGTGGTTTCCAATCCAATCTTGCTTCAATCTTGCGAGGGTCTACTCTAATTCCTTCGGTGACACCACGTGCCCTAAGAAAGCCACTTCCCTCGGCCAAAATTTGCACTTACTTGAATTTGGCATATAATTGCTTCTCCTCAATACTTGCGAACTATCCGTAAATGCTTGTCATGCTCCTCTTACGTCTTTGAATAAACCAATATGTCGTCTATGAACACCACGACGAATTGGTCCAAATCTTGTTGAAATACCCTATTCATTAAGTCCATAAATCTTTGCGGTGCATTGGTCGGCCGAATGGCATCACCAAGAACTCGAAATGCCCATACCGAGTTGGAATGCCGATCTTGTGAACGTCGCCTCCTTTACCCTTAATTGATGATAACGACCTAAGGTCAATCTTTGAAAATACCGACGCACCTTTCGGTTGGTCAAACAAATCATCGATCCGAGGCAGCGGGTACTTGTCTTTGATCGTTAACTTGTTTAAGCGGCGGTAGTCGATGCACATCCGCATAGAACCGTCCTTCTTCTTGACAAACAACACGGGTGCTCCCCACGGGGATATACTTGGTCGAATAAACCCTCTATCCAGAGCTCACGAATTTGAGCCTTTAGCTCCACCAATTCCTTTGGTGCCATTCGGTATGGTGCTATAGACACGGTGTCGTTCGGTAGCAAGTCTATACTGAATTCGACTTCCGATCCGGAGGCGGACCGAAGCTCTTCAGGGGAATACATCGGCCAAATTCCCCAACCGTTCGGACCTTTCCAACTACTAACCCCTTAGCTTCCAAAGCACTGATTTGAACCAAATACGCCTCACAACCCCTTCTTGACCATCTTTTCAGCCTTCAAGGCAGTCACTACATTGGATAGGTAATTCCTTCTATCTCCTATCATAACCACTTCATCACCTCCAGCCGTCTTAAGAACCATGCGCTTAGCCGCGCAATCCAAATTCGCTTGATACTTAACCAGCCAGTCCATTCCAAGGATCAAATCGAACTCCCCAAACGGTAGTTCCATTAGATCAGCCACAAATACTACCCCTTGAAGTTCTAGAAGTGCGCCTCTATAAAGTTTGTCTACTATTACAGAGTGACCTAAAGGGCTAACTACGATCATCTCCCTAGAAGCGATTTGAGTTTAGGTCAATAGTTCCTACCACACTACTAGCAATGTACGAGTGCGTCGAGCCCACATCAATCAATGCAACATAAGGAAAACCAAAAATTAGAAAGCGTCTCGGTTATGACATCCGGTGCGTCACCTTCCTCGCGACACCTCATTGCGTAAACTAAGCCAGCTGCCTAGCCTGCGTGTTGCTGAACTCTGCCTTGAGTTCCTCGACCTCGGTTAGGACCGTTGTTTCCTCCGCCATTACCACGACCCCCTGCGTGGTCCCGCACTTCTATTGCGAGTACGATTACGCCTCCCGGTGATTCTTAGCTAGTTTCCGGGGACAATCTCGACACGATGCTCCAAAGACCCACACTCAAAACATCCTTTATCACCGGTCCAACAACCTCCCAATGGGTCTTTCCACAGCGGTTACACTGAGTCGGCCCGACGATTAGTAGTCGTGGGCCTTGCCGCCTAATTTGGCCCACTCGGCCTAGCCTTTTACGAGCACTACCGCTTGATCCGGTGACCCAAATCCTCTTTTCGATTATTCCTACTATAGCTTTGCCTCACACCTCCTTGATCCCTTCCGGCTACCTTAGCCTTTTCCACTAGAGATGAGAACTCACGAACCTCTTTGTGGGGCAATCGGTAACCTTAAATCATCTCGAGTCCGTCCTCAAAGCGGACCACAGCGCTCATGTTCGATGAACACGATGCCTCTAGCATACCTACTCGACCTTAAAAATTCGCCTCATATTCCGACACGGACTTAGTTCCTTGCACTAATCCGAGAAAAAGCCTTTCTCTGCTCAGCGTCGGTGTAGCTGGTACCCACATACTTCTTCCGATAGGTGGTTACGAAATACTCCCAAGTCAAATCATCTGCTGTAGCCCCATCTCGAACCGTAAGCCACCAACGATACGCTTCATCCTTTAGAAGCGACATCGCCCTTTCGACTTTTCTTCCTCGGTCGAGTCAAGGTCATCCATGATTCTTTCGGTTGACTCTAGCGATGATTCTCGCCTTTGGGTGCACTCTCGACACACCTCGGAATACCTCCGCTCCGTTAGATCGAGTCGCTCGGGACGATTACGAGCTCCCACATTTCCACCAGCCCGACCACCATCTCCAAGACTCGCAACACGACTTGCGATACCGCCCGCCACCGGCCCGATCCGGCTCCTCACTCTAAAAGTAGGAGGTGGTGGCAAAGTGGTACCTCATTTTCCGAACCTTGTCCTGACCTGACGGGTTCAGACACCGTCATCCTACCCCTACCACGTCCACGGCGTCCACGTCCTCTAGAACTCATTCTATCTACCGCGCTTTTAATCTGATTAAGAAAAATTTTATGCGTTAGCATTTGTTTCACTTTATTACTCGCGAAGGAATTTTATGGATAAGGTTTAATCAGAGATTCTTTCGAGCAAACAATGTTTCAGTTTCCTATCCTAGTTCACACAAGGAAGTTCATGCATCCATTCCTTAATACTTTCCATACCTATTCGCTCATCGGACATTTCTGCCCATTTCTAACCCAGGGGTATTTTCGTCTTTTTCCCTCTGAGGGCATTTTCGTAATTTTCCAGAACCAAAATATTTTTTGAGATGATTTTCAAAGCAAGGTTTTGAATGTCTGTAAAATCATTGAAATTTTAGGCAAAACCATTGAATTAATATTTTATGGGTCGGGGCATTTTGGTAATTTTACTCTAAGGGTATTTACGTAATTTTTCACAAGTCAAGTTTTTCGAGAGAAACGTTGTAAAAGTAATGTTCTAGGATTTGAGAAAGTTATTGCACAAGTTTTGAAAACATTAGGGTTTGTTGTTTCATTCTTTTTCGAAAACATGGCTAATTCCCTTTTCGGGTTTTAATCATTGTGTTTAGCCTATGACCGAGCCCTCCTGGTCAGGGTGAACCAAAGCTACGCACCAGGCAGGATTCGAGTGAAGAGGAGGTGGGTCACGCGGACCGCTTAAATACCAAGCTCTCACTGAACCTTTCTAGACATGCGCACAGAGGTTACCACACCACTGAGCCCTCTGAGTTAGGGTGAACCGAAGCTACGCACCAGGTAGGATACCTGCGAAGAGGAGGTGAGTCACGAGGACTGCTTAAATACTGTGCTCTTCCGGATCCAATCCTAGACATGCGTACAGGGGTTACCACACCCTAGCTCATTGACTAAGTCATAGGTTGGTTTAGTTCCTTAAGTCTTATGCTTCGTTTGTGTTTGAGTAATCTAACCTTAGGGTCCAAGTCCTATAAGTCTATCTACGTTCCATGCTTCCTACCCTTCTACAGAATATAATTCACCAAGAGGTTTAGATATACTTACCTGGGCGGATTGGTGCCGGAGACTCGGGCCATGCTGTTCAAAAACCAAAAATCAGTCCATAAGGCCTACCAAAACATTTTTGGGCCTTGGGCCCCCACAGCCGAGCTTTGAACCTGGCTCTGATACCAATTTTGTAACAACCCGAACCCGGCCCAAACATTACGACCGAATTTGATTTGTTACGGAGAAAAACCTTTTGAACACCATTTTAAAACCAATTTAAGTTTTGTTGAAAACTTCTCGTTTTTGGTTATCTTGCCGAAACTATACTTAGATTTAATTTGGAAATTTAATTGAGTACGGTTATTATACAAATTTCGAATGTGCCCGATGGCACGATAAAATATTTTCGTGTTAATTTAAGAAAACATGTGATTTTAATTTAATTTTAATAATATAGTTTAAATAAAGTGTCCAACATATGAGAAATAACAAAAGTAAAGTTTATGGAGGCCTTATTACAACAAAAATAAAAATAACCCAATAATAAAATAAAATAGCTAAGTTTAAAGTTCAGTTTATACAAGTCCACTGCATGGCCACCTCGAGTCCAACCGGCTCCTCAACCGCCATCTACGAGTCACCTGAAAAATGTTAAAGGAGAAGGTGAGTCACCAAGACTCAGTATGTAACCCTTCCCCCGTTTAAAAAAAACATTTCCATACACAACATATAACAGTTAATATGCAGAATAATATGTGCCCCAACCTAGCCAACCAAACGCCTTTGTCTACCCCATGTGGTACCAAACCACTTTGGTGACCGTAGTCACAATGTGTTACAAAACACTGGTGGTGCCAAACCTTTGGTGACATATAGTCACGATGTGTTACCAAAACACGGTGTCCGTAGACACAAATCGGGTGATGGGGCCAACCCATCGTGTGATACCAAATCACCGCGACGATCCCATATCTCAAGTGGGGCCAACCCACGGTGGTGTTAACCACGGGGACAAGTCGCTATGAGGTACCAAACCTCTGGAGGTACCAAACCTCTCGGTGACATATAGTCACAAAGTGTGTTACAAAACACTGGTGCTCGTCGGCCACGAAATATCACTTGCCCCTCTCCTCTCATATAACCCACGGTAGATAAACTTGATTTATCAACAGATCTCATGCATTTATCACATGTATCAATAAGCCATGCTTCCCAAAAGCATTAAAATAATCTCATATTAACAGAGACTTACGGGATCCTCACTTGTACCGTTAAGGTACCAATCCGCATCTACATCAAGCGATTTACATACAAAATATATTTAACACAAACATTAATCGCTATAAGTGTGTATGTACACACTGTCACCCTTGGATGTTCTAAATCCGAAAAGAAACGTTGGCCACCCTAGATCTACTTGTCCTATATTCGGCCAAATTCATGGGTTAGTCTTAGGGCCTATTCAGCCAAATTAAACCATTAGCGGGGTTCCTTATGAACCCGGTTTCTTACCTTTCCTCGCTTTGCTACTACTACCCACGGCACTCGTTACTTGAATCTGCTTTTCCAAACTAATCGATTAGTCACTATTACTCATAACCAAAGCTTTCGGCTTTTGAATACTAACATAGGCCTTACCCATACTTACCAACCGGTGGACAGAGGATGGAGACTTAGATCGAATACCTTAAAATCCCGGCACCTAAACAGAATCGATTAATTAGCCACCATGATAATTCGGCTTTTCCCTTTTACCAAGTCGACATAGGGAGATAATAAGATGAAAGATTTCCGGCATACTTACCCCTTGCTAATCGGTCTGAAGAAGAAATCCCGAGGAACCCTTATGACTTCCTGATATTCGGCCAAAGTGAGTCTTAACAGGAGAAGAGGATTTCGGCAACAGAGGAATGGATATTCGGTCAAAAGAATAGAGGAGAAATAATGGTAGAAAACTAATGGAGAGGAGAAGATGGTGAGAGTTTTGACTAGTGTGTTTGAAAGAAAGAGAAGAAAAATAGATGGGAGGTTTGAGAATTTCGGCAGCTTGCTAAGATGGAGAAAAAAAACAAAACGAGTGCTAGGCTGATGCTATTTATAAGCATTCGGCCCCCCCTCCTTAAGCTTGCCGTCCACCCTTGGCAACAAGGAGTTCAACTCCTAGCCAACTCCTAGTTTTTCTCTTGGCCACTCATTTGATTTAATTCAAACGATTTGAATTAATAAATAATAATCTCCTAATAATCCATATAATAACCTCATTTATCTCCCATTATCCTTGAAATTAAACAAATAAAAATCTAATTTTAAATGCTCATTTTATCTCTTATTAATAATAATAAAAGAGTTTAAAGGGAGGAAGACTCTCCCACTTGTGCCGTCCAAACATAGTGCAAAAAGAAAGGGGAATTTTGTGACTCGAACCCAGGATCCCCCTTGCTTGATGTGGCGTCACATGTTAACTCTTAAGTGGGCTTACTTTGCCACTTACTCTAGGCTCATCTTATGTCCAAATTATCCCCATTTATTCTTATAACCCCCACTTGTTAAGGCTCCCTACCTCAAAGCTTGAAAATAATATTTTTCCCACTACTCGAGCTTACTAAAAATCCATAATTAAGCCTTAACATTCCATAAATAATATCACAGCAGTTCACAATAAGAAAAATAATTAAATTCCAAATAACCCCATATTTGGGATGTTACAGGGTTAATTATGAAGGTAGGCTTTTTTATGGAGTAAGTGGGTTAGATCCTAGGTGCCTTTATCATCTCTTTATATCAAATCAAAAGTGTGGTCTCGACATGTATAATCGAAGCAAGTTATCGAATAACAAATCAATGTTGACACACTCATAATCAATAAAGTGAGCACAAAAAATGTATGCTCTAAAGGCTCAAAATCTCACAAAAATTATGGTTTTTGATGTCAACCTTGCAAATTTCAAACTTCAAAGTAATATTTAAATTTAGGGAAACAACCTATTACAATTTTTTGATTATGAAAATAGACTTATCATGTTTGATTCTCTAATGTCTTAAAGTTTAAATCATCAATGCACAATTGCCTATGACTTAATCTGAAGCATATCAATGATAATCATGAATTAATAGAAGTTTCATTGTAATAGTAATATGAGAAAATTACTTAAGAATAAGACATAATTCAGGGATTTTCAAATAATACTGTAGTTAACCCCCCCACACTTAAGATGTACATTGTCCTCAATGTACAAAGATAGATAAAAGCTATATAGTAATAAAATCATAAGATAGGGAGAGAAGTGAAACTTCCTGAATTTTGGATGGAGTCAATGAAAAGAAACGGTAAAGTTGGAGAGAGGTGAAGGTGGGGAGGATACTCCGGTGGTGGTGTGGTCATTCATTAACAGCCCCTTGAACCTGTCATTCGCATAACCATGGTGGTTTGAGGAGTCGAAATTCCTTTTTCTTATTATCAATTCTATCAACATATGGTTTGAGTCGGGTAATATTTACCTTAAAAGTGCCGAAATTAGAATGAGTTACCTCGACCGTTTCGTATGGAAAGACCTTAAGTACCGTAAAAGGAGTCGCACCGTTTGTATTAAGCTCTGAAGTGGCTATTCGAGGGTCGATTGTATCTAACAGTACCTGATCCCCGATTTGGAATTGATTTGTGTCTCCCTTAAGCTCGTTGGGGGGTTGCCTCAGTTTCTCTTTGAGTGTTCTTGGTTTCTCCTTGACATGTGGCTTCCACTCATCCAGTTCATCGAGTTGGAGTCTTCGTAGTTGGAGTCTTCATTCCTCATGAGGTATTTCCTTATTGGCGTGAGGTCTCGGATGTGGTTCAGGTGTATAATTTTGTGATGTTTCCTGAAAAGAAGGTTGGACCGAATGGTCATTAATTTAATTTATGTTCTCACCTTTGTTACTCGATGTCTTAGCAGAGTCAAGAGCCTAGAAAGTGATCGTTTCGTCACCTACACAAAGTGTGAGTTCACCTGTACCAACATCAATTTTAGTTTTTGCAGTTGCTAAAAAGGGTCTTCCTAAAATTAAAGGAATAGCATTGTCCTCATCTATGTCTAAAATGACAAAGTCTACTGGGAATATGAATTTATCCACTTTTACTAGTACATTCTCGATTATACCCCTAGGAACTCTAATGGTTTTATCAGCTAGTTGGAAGCTCATCCTAGTTTGTTTGGGTTTCCCTAGACCTAGTTGTTTAAACAGTTTGTAAGGCATAACGTTGATGCTCGCCCCTAAATCAGCTAAAGCATTATTGACCGATAAGCTACCAATTAAGCACGAAATTGCAAAACTCCCTGGATCTTTTAGTTTTCATGGTAGTTTATTTTGTAAAATTGCCAAGCACACTGCATTTAGCTCCACATGCGATGTATCGTCTACCCTCCGTTTGTTTGTCAGAAGCACTTTTAAAAATTTCCTTGAACTGGGCATCTGCAAAAGAGCTTCAAGAAACGGTAAGTTAATATGTAATTTATTTAGAAGTTTAAGAACTTTACCGAATTATTCGTCTGTACGATCCTTCTTTGTCGTATTGGGATATGGCACACGAGGTTGGTATTCTGCGATTACCGATTTTGGTTTATCATGTCTTACCTCAACCTTACCTTTACTTACCTCAGCTTCCTGGCTTGGTTCTGGTTTGTCTAACCCTTAACTTTCATGAGTAGTTATGACATGAATTTGTTCCTTTGGGTTAGTTTCAGTGTTGCTTGGTAAGCTTCCCTGTGGTCTTTCGAAGATCAGCTTAGCAAGTTGTCCTAATTGATTTTCGAGCCCTTGAATCGATGCTTGCTGATTTTTGAGTGCTGTTTCGGTGTTTTGGAAATGTGTTTCTGACATCGCGATGAATTTTGTCAGCATCTCCTCAAGGTTTGGCTTCTTCTCCTGTGGGTAGGGTTGCTGTTGGAAGCCTGGAGGGGGTTATTGTCTCTGATTTCCTTGACCTCCCCATGAGAAATTTGGATGGCTCCACCCTGGATTGTAAGAGTTACTATTAGGATTATTTTGAGGTTGAGGATTGTTACCCGTATAGTGAACTTGCTCATTTTCAATGCTTGGGTTGTAAGGCTGGTATTATGTATTGCTCATCCCTCTTCCATTTACATCGCACTGCATCACTGGGTATACCTGCGAAGAACCATATAAACCATCAATTTTCTTATTTAAAAGTTCTACCTGATTTGATAGCATGGTTACTGCGTCGAGGTTGAAAACACTAGCGGCTTTTGTTGGCCTTGTCCTTGTAACTTGCCACTGATAGTTATTCAATGACATCTCCTCTATAAAATCATAAGCCGCTTCAGGTGTTTTGTTATTCAGGGTTCCGCTGGCGGCTGAATCAATCAACTACCTAGTCGAGGGGTTCACACCGTTATAAAAGGTTTGAACCTGTAGCCATAATGGTAATCCATGGTGAGGGCACCTACTCAATAAATCCTTATATCTCTCCCATGCATCGTAAAGTGTCTCTAAATCCATCTGCACAAAAGAAAAGATATCATTCCTTAACTTGGCCGTTTTAGCTGGCGAAAAATATTTTAACAAAAAAATTCCGGTCATTTGCTCCTATGTAGTGATTGATCCTCGTGGTAACGAGTTCAACCACTATTTAGCTTTGTTCCTTAATGAAAAGGGAAACAACCGAAGACAAATGGCATCATCAGAAACGCCATTTATTTTGAAAGTGTCGCAAAACTCTAGAAAATTTGTCAAGTGATTGTTTGGATCCTCATCCTGCAAACCATCAAACTGAACAAACTGCTGAATCATTTGTATTGTGTTAGGCTTTAGTTCAAAATTATTTGCAGCGACAGGAGGTCTAACAATACTTGATTCAGTTCCTGTTAAATTAGGTTAAGTATAATCATACATAGTTCGAGGAGGAGGATTTTCGGCAACCACAGGAGGAAGTGGATTATTCTGGGGATCAGCCATCTCTTTCGTGTTATTAGTATCGCCCTCTTACTCTTCTTGTATGTATTGTAGGCTTCACCTTATCTCTCTTCGGTTTCTATGAATGGTTCCTTCTATATCACTGTCAAAGAGTAATGGTCCTGATGGGTTCCTTCTAGTCATAAACTAGAATTACCTGCCAGAAGCAAATAAAAGAAAAATTAGTAAAGTTAAAATAAAAATAAATTGCAAATAAATAAAATGGCTAAAGCAATAAAAATTTAGTTTTCCTAATATCTTAGTCCCCGGCAACGGCGCCAAAAACTTGATCGTGTCCAAACTAACTATGACAACGAATAAGGCAAGCGCACCTATCGTTCGGTAGTATAGCTATGGCAAGACCGGAAGTATCGTATCCTCAAGGACCAAGAGTACTAGTAGTTACTATCTTTTTATTATTGATCGTTGTCATATGCGATGTCAAAGTCTTAAAATTTATAATGAGAATGATCGAACCTGAAAACTAACTATGACAACGATTTGAGGCAAGCACACCTATCGAACAGTAGTATAGTTAAGGCAAGACCGGATTGTCGAACCCAAAGGAACTAAAAGTACTAATACTAACTTTCTTTTTATTATCTAGCCTAAAGTAAAGGAAATTGGTTGTTTAATCTAAATTAACTAACTAGTAAACTAAAAACTCTAAGACAAAGAAGAATGAATTTGGGGAAAATACTTGTGGGAAAAACCAATTGGTTAAGATGATACCCAAGGAAGAATCTACCTAGACTTCACTTGTTATCTAACTCTAAACCAGACGATTTATTCACTTGACTTGATCCGTAGGATTCCCTAATGTATATTAGACCCTCTCTCGAGGCGAATAACGTCTAACCCTAGGTTGATTAATTGAAATCTCTTTCTAATTAAAACCCCTAGAATTGCATTAACTCGATCTATGGACTCTCATATTAGTTTTCACCCTAATCCGGAAAAATCTCATCTCCCTATCTCTAGGCGTGCGATCAACTCCGCTTAACTATGCTAGATCTACTCTTAGGCAGGGACTTTTGCTCCACCACCTAAGCACATCAAACTTGAATTAATACCCCGGAAATATCAACACAAGAATTAAGAACACATAATTTAGAACAAATAAAGTATTTATCATATAGTTCAGCAAACGATAACAAGATTCATCTTAGGTTTCATCCCCCTCAGGTATCTGAGGGTTTAGTTCATAATAATAAAAGAAAACATCTCAGAAGAAAAGATAAAACAAAACAAAAGAAATCCCTAAAACCCCCTGAAGGAATTGAATGAGAGATCCTTCGTCTTGAGTATGTTTCTGGCTTCTTGAGATGAATCAACCGGCTATCTTCGAGTAAATCCCCACAAATCTGCCTCATTCGGCCTTGTTGGACGCCCCGACAGAGGGCTTCTGTCGAACTCCCCCTTTTAGGTCATACTTAGGGTATTTATATAGACTTTGGAATGTGTTTCTTCACCTCTAAGTATCCCAATTTGAGTGAAATTCCTCTTCTCCACGGTAGGGACACGCCCTTGGCACACGCCCGTGTAAGTCGTGGTCAGGCCGTGTTTGTAACACCCCTTTACCTGGCTTCTACGCTGGGAACCGGGCCTGAGGCGTTACCGAACTCAAACCACATAATCGCAACTTAGGCTCTACGTCGTTACTCTCTAAAACCTCCTTCTCGATTTACGAGGCCTAACACATGCACCCGAGGACCCTCAAAACTAATTCGGAACTTTTTTCGTCCTTAAATTTTCTTCTTTTCAAGACAGGTCTTACACGCCCATGCAAGATGAGACACGTCCGTGCATAGGCACACACGCCCATGTCCCCAGACCGTGCCCAAAAACCTAGTATTCTGCCAATTTGCCCACGGTTAAGGCACACGCCCATGCATTTTAGGAACACGCCCGTGTACCCTATCACACGTCCGTGCCTTTCACCCGTGGTCGACACTGACTAATCATGCATGGTTTTAACACGCCCGTGGGTCTAAAGTGTGTGCCATACCTTAGTATTCTGACTTATTCAATACGGCCTCGACACGCCCGTGTGTTTTAACCGTGTGACTAGTCCAATTCTAATTTCAAAGTACAGACTTCACACGGCTAGGGCATCCGCCCATGGCTTGGTCGTGTGTCTCACACGGCCGAGACACATGCCCGTGTGCCTACCCGTGTGGACCAAAACAAGGTTGTTTGCCAAGCTCTTAGCACTCCTATAGCTTACACTACAAGAATCCATTCAACATACCAATAAACACTCATGACATCAACATGGACTTCCATAGGTAACCTTATAATTTCATAAAAGGTAGAATGAGCCATCATGCATGGCAATTTACAAATTTCAATATCTTAGAAGATGCCAATACACCCTTGGCCAAAATAACAAAATAACTTAACTAGCCTAGCACTTTGTACATGCCATTTACAAAAATCATTAAGTCTAGGTATCTTGAGAGGAGGCGATAGTGTGGGCGGTCTTAGGTTAGGCTGCGTATTCCGGCTCGGCTCTTAAACTCTATAAAACAAGGGAAAAAGAGAAGGGGAGTAAGCTTTAAGATTAGTAAGTTTACATGTAAACAATATAACCTTTTAACCTGTACCAAACAATTTCATAGCATTATGTACTAACCAAGAAACAATTTACATTCATGATCATGCTTACTCATTTCCTCCATTCACACACTCTAACCACATCACAAGCATATTGCATACATTCATTATCGGTTCCCCTACACTTAACATCACAATTTCACATAATACGATACATCTAATCTATTTCTCATAGCCGGATTTCTTGGTGGTTTCGCACTTAGCCCACCATCAGTCATTATTAGGGTGGTATCGCACACAGCCCACCAAAAGATTAATTACGGTGGTATCACACACAGCCCACCAGAAGATTAATTACGGTGGTATCGCACACAGCCCACCAGAAGGTTAATTACGGTGGTATCGCACACAGCCCACCAGAAGGTTAATAGACGATGGTATCGCACATAGCCTATCGTAATTGAACAACAAGGTGGTGTCGCACTTAGCCCACCAAAAAGTGTCGATATTACATTTTTATATGACTATTTCATCATTCATACAATAATTATTCAACAATTTCTACATTCAATCCATTTGAACCACACATGTTCTCGATCTTACCTTACACTAGTTAACCAGACAATATTTACACAATCATGCATTGTTTACACATAAACTTACCTCGGTGCAAAACGTGATAACCAACGATCTAATTCGTCACCTTGCCTTTTCCTCAGTCAAGGTTGATTCCGCGCTCCTCTTGATCTATAACAATGAAATTTATTCGTTTAGATCATTTTATGATCATAATACTTCAAATTCTGCACTTGGGTAAAAATGACCATTTTGCCCTTGTACATTGGCAAAATTACGATTTTGCCCCTAGGCTCGTAATTTATTTTTCAACACATTTTCTCAATGCACAAGCATAGATGAACATTTATTTCTCTTACAACGACTCACCATTCCAACTATTTCATGCATTTATGACACAAATTTAATCTTTGCATTCAAGTCCTATTTAGGAGTTTCCATGCTAACACCTTTCACAAAAGTTGTTTCTCGCCTCCCTAACATTCATTTTCTTCCATGAAAACTCAGCTAACAACACAACCACTCTCATGGCAAGTCCTTAGACTTTCAACCATATTACAAACTAGTCCCCTCATTAGCTAGCTTGAGCTTTGGGGACTCCAAAAGTACAAAAATTATCAAATAAAACCACCAAAATCACTTACTTGCAAAGAGATAGCTTAGCTGAAAGTTTGAACCCCAAAAGTCTATATTTTCTCTTAATTTTTGGTTGAAGAAGGAGGATGAATAGTGATAGATGATATCTTTCCTTTTTAGCATTTTTTATTCATCTTTTTATCACCTAATGTCACCAAATTTGACTACAATTAATGCTCTTGTCTCCCCTAGCTTGTATGGCCGGCCAACACACATTAAATGGCCTAATTGCACTTTAAAATCCTCTAAATTTACTTTCTATAGCTATTTGGCACCTCCACCATGAAAAATAGAACTTTCGCACTTTATGTGATTTAGTCCTTTTTCACAATTAAGCATGTTGTCACTCAAATTAAAACACCAAAATTTTCATGCATCCATATAATCATGCTACAGCACATAAATTAACGTCAAAATAAATTTTATTGACCTCGGATTAGTGGTCTTGAAACCACTGTTCCGACTAGCCCCAAAACTGGGCTGTTACAACTCTCCCCCCCTTTTTGGGATTTTTGCCCTCGAAAATCTTACCGGTAAAGAGGTTTGGATATTGTTCCCTCATAGCTTCTTCCGGTTCCCAAGTAGCCTCTTCTACACCATGCTTTTCCCATAATACTTTTACTAAGGCTATGTCCTTGTTTCTCAATTGTTTCACCTCTCGAGCCAAAATTTTAATCGGCTCTTGCTCGTATGGCATATCCGGTCGTATTTCGATTTCTGTTGGAGGAATCACATGCGAAGGATCGGAGCGATAACGCCTTAACATTGATACACAGAACACATTATGAATTTTCTCTAACTCTACCGGTAAAGCCAACCGATATGCCACTGGCCCAACCCTCTCGGTAATCTCATACGTCCCTATAAATCTCGGGCTCAATTTACCTTTTCGACCAAATCTCAATATTTTCTTCCACGGTGACACTTTCAGAAATACCTTGTCGCCCACTTGAAATTCAATTTCTTTTCTTTTCAAATCCGCATACGACTTTTGCCGGTCCGAAGCAGCCTTCATACTATCCCGGATAACTTTCACTCTCTCCTCGGTCTCTTTAACCAAATCAACCCCATGAACTTGCTTCTCACTTAGCTCGGTCCAATACAAAGGGGTCCGGCATTTACAACCATACAAGGCTTCAAAAGGTGCCATCCGTATACTCGACTGGTAACTATTGTTGTAAGCAAACTCGACCAAGGGTAGGTATTTTTCCCAACTACCTTCGAACTCTAACACACAACATCGAAGCATATCCTCAAGAATTTGGATTACTCTCTCGGACTGACCATCGGTTTGAGGATGAAATGCAAGACTAAAATTCAACTGCACCCAAGGCCTCCTGTAACTTCTTCCAAAACCTCGAAGTAAATCTGGGGTCTGTCCGAGATAATGGATCTGAGCACACCATGCAATCTCACTATCTCTCGCCACATACAACTCGGCTAATTTATCCGGTGAATAATCAAACACGTCTTTGGGATAAAGTGAGCCGACTTTGTTAACACTGTCAACAACAACCTACACAGCATCTTTCTTTTTGAGTCAAAGGCAACCCCGTCCACGAAGTCCATGGTGATCCGATAACACTTCCACTCGGGAACCATCACTGGTTGAAGTAATCCTGAAGGCACTTGGTGCTCCGCTTTCACTTGTTGACAAATCAAACTCTTGTTACATACTCCGAGATGTCTCTTTTCATTCCCGGCCACCAATAGAATTTCTTTAGATCATTATACATTTTTGTGCTGCCCGGGTGTACTGACAAATAACTACTATGTGCTTCCCGTAAAATTTCTCGGATCAACTCGTCATCTTTAGGCACACAAATTCTATCATGGAACATTAAGCAACCATCCGAACTCACCCTAATTCGTAACTTGTCCTCGATTCACACTCGGCTCTTTTAGCTAGTATCCCACTATCGTTCCTTTGAGCCTCACATATTCGTTGAACAAATAGTGGTCGAGCTCTCAACTCGACCAGTATAGCACCATCATCGGAAAATGACAAATTCGTGCTCATAGTTCTCAAAGCATACAAGGATTTTCTACTTAAAGCATCCGCAACTACATTCGCTTTCCCCAGGTGTTAATCGATCACTAGCTCGTAGTCCTTCAATAATTCAAGCCACCGTCGTTGCCGTAGATTTAATTCCTTTTGATCCATCAAGTACCTCAAACTCTTATGATCAGTAAAGATTCGGCAATTCTCACCATATAGGTAATGGCGCCAAATCTTTAACGCGAAAACAATCGTGGTCAACTCTAGGTCATGAGTCGGATAATTCTTCTCATGCGACTTTAGTTGTCTCGAGGCGTAAGTGATTACCTTACCCTCTTGAATCAACACACAACCAAGACCATTTAATGACGCATCACTGTAAACTACAAACTCCTTTCCCGACTCAGGTTGTACTAAAACCGGTGCATCTGTCAAAAACTTTTTCAATCTCTCGAAACTCTGCTGGCATTCTTCAGTCCATTCAAATATAACATCCTTGTGTAATAGTTTCGTCATTGGAGTAGCAATCATAGAGAATCCTTTCACAAACCGCCTATAGTACCCTGCTAAACCCAAAAAGCTTCTAACTTCCGACACATTCCTCGGCGATTTTCACTCCACAATAGCCGAGACCTTTCCCGGATCTACTCTAATACCTTCACCCGATATAATATGTCCTAGGAACCCTACTTCTCGAAGCCAAAACTCGCTCTTACTAAGTTTAGCATATAACTGCTTGTCTCTTAAGGTCTGTAAGACAATTCTCAAATGTTCCGCATGATCACTCTCATCTCGAGAATAAACCAATATGTCGTCAATAAAGACAACCACAAACTTGTCCAAATACGGTCGGAAGACACGGTTCATTAAATCCATAAAAACTGCAGGAGCATTCGTTAAATCAAATGGCATGACCAGAAACTCATAATGACCATACCTCGTCCAAAATGTCGTTTTTGGTACATCTTGCTCCTTAACCCTCAACTGATAATAGCCAGACCTCAGGTCGATCTTGGAGAACATCGTAGCTCCCTTCAGTTGATCAAATAAATCATCTATCCTCGGCAAAGGATACTTGTTCTTCACAGTTACTTTATTGAGCTGTCTGTAGTCTATGCACAATCTCATTGACCCATCTTTCTTCTTTACAAAGAGTACTGGGGCACCCCACGGTGAATAGCTCGGTCTTGCAAAACCCTTATCCATCAATTCTTGCAACTGAACTTTCAGTTCTTTCAACTCTAGCGGGGCCATCCTATACGGAGCAACCGAAATGGGTGATGTTCCCGGAATTAACTCAATTCCAAACTCGACCTCTCTAACTGGGGGTAATCCAGGCAACTCTTCCGGGAATACATCCGGATACTCACATACAACCTGTCTTTGTTTCAATCCTCGACTTTGATTCTTGAGTGTTTAATACAAAAGCGAGATAAGATTAGTACCCTTTTCTCAAATATTTTTCAGCTATCATGGAAGAAATCATCACCGGTAAGCTATCCGACTCACCTGATTCAACCCGAATAACATCTCCATTTTCACAATTTAGTTCAATAAATTTACTACCACAATTCACTAAAACACTATGGGTAGTCAACCAATCCATACCAAGAATCAAATCAAATTCATCAAAAGGCAACAACATAAGGTTCGCCGGGAAACAATGACCTTTAATTATCAGAGGACAATTCCTACACACCTTGTCAACTAACACTAGTTTACCTAGAGGGTTTGACACTTTTACCACAAATTTAGTAGACTCAACTGTCATACTCAAACTAGATGCCAATCTCATACAAATATAAGAATAAGTTGATCCCGGGTCAATTAAAGCGATAACAGAGGTGTCATAGAGAGAAAATGTACCCGTTATTACATCCGGTGATGACACCTTTTCTCGAGCGCGAATAGCATAGGTTCTTGCTGGCGCCCGACCCTCTGGCCTCACAGTGGTGTCTCGTGATACACCTCTACCACTAGTTCTGCCACCCGAGTTCTTTTGTGCCTACCTCTAAAGGACGCACTGCTTGATCTTATCTCTTTCTTCCTCTCCTTGTCATCCTTTTCAGGACAATTTCAGGTGAGATGGTCGGGGGATCCACACTTATAGAAATTTCGATTATTTCCCCAACAATCCCCAGTGTGATGTCTGCCACAACTTGGGCACTCTGGTTTGGGCCTTGGATTGCCCACACTTTCCATTGAGGCGGCTTGAGCTCTTAAACCCGAATACATGTTACCTTGCTCTCTCTGCGAATACCCGACTGATGTAGTTGTCCGAGGGTTCACTTCCCTGGACCTCTTCGATTGAGCTTGGTATGATTTTCTCATCGGCCTCTTTTTCGCATCTCGAGCCTCACTCAGGGCTTTCCTCTTTTCCTTGCTCAATTCTTCAGCCTTACTAGCCCTATCCACCAACACCACAAATTATTTTAGCTCCAAAATTCTGACTAAGAGTTTGACATCTTAATTCAACCCATCTTCAAATCTCTTGCATAAGGTAGCTTCCCTGGATACACACTCTTGTCCATACTTGCTGAGCCTAACAAATTCGCGCTCATATTCTGCCACAGTCATTTTTCCTTGCTTCAACTCAAGGAATTCTTTCTGTTTCTGGTCTACAAACCGTTGACTTATATACTTCTTTCGAAACTCTTCCAAAAAGACGTCCCACATTACTCTCTCTTTAAGAACCACTGATGTTAATGTTTTCCACCAATGGTATACCGAGTCCCTCAGCAAAGGCACAACACATTTCAAACTCTCCTCAGGTATGTAGGAGAGTTCATCAAAAACCCTTATTGAGTTCTCAATCCAAAACTCTGCTCGCTCAGGGTCATCATCTATATTAGCTCGAAAATCCTCAGCCCCTTACTTCCGAATTTTGTCTACCGGGGGCTTAGCCGTCCTCACCATTTCTATACCTTGGGGAGCTACAGGAATTGGCTGAGGTATAGTTGGGGGTGGAGGAGGTTGAGCATTGGGGTTTTCTCGTACATACTCAGTGTACCAGTTATCCATTATTTGGAGAAAGGCTTCCCGAGCCTCTTCTCCCTGACCCCTAGTCTCGGGGTTACTCTGTACAGGCGCGGTCCCTTGCACAGGAGCCGATGCATTACTAGCTGCGTCATCTGCAGCCGATTGTTCGGGATCCATATGCTACAATAAACAAGTTTAAAATCATCAGAAGCCACCACACTAACATCATACACTAAATAGCATGTATAGCTAGACTCCTATCCACGCTATGGCAGTCCTAGAACCGACTAAACTATAGCTCTGATACTACCAAATGTAACACCCCTTTACCCGGGTTTTACACCGAGAACCGGGCCTGAGGCGTTACCAAACTCAAACCACATAATCGCCACTTAGGCTCTACGTTGTTACTCTCTAAAACCTTCTTCTCGATTTACGAGGCCTAACACATGCACCCGAGGACCCTCAAAACTAATTCGAAACTTTTTCCGTCCTTAAATTTTCTTCTTTTGAAGACAGGTCTTACACGCCCGTGTAAGATGAGACACGCCCGTGCATAGGCACACATGCCCATTTCCCCAGACAGTGCCTAAAAACCCAGTATTCTGCCAATTTGCCCACAGTTAAGGCACACGCCCATGTATTTTAGGAACACGCCCGTGTACCCTATCACACGTCTGTGCCTTTCACCCGTGGTCGACACTGACTAATCACACACGATTTTAACACGCCCGTGGGTCTAAACCGTGTGCCATACCTTAGTATTCTGACTTATTCAACACGGCCTCGACACACCCGTGTGCTTTAACCGTGTGACCAGTCCAATTCTAATTTCAAAGTGCAGACTTCACACGGCCAGGGCATCCGCCCAGACACACACCCGTGTGCCTACCCGTGTGGACCAGAACAAGGTTGTTTGCCAAGCTCTTAGCACTCATACAGCTTACACTACAAGAATCCATTCAACATACTAATAAACACTCATGACTTCAACATGGACTTCCATAGGTAACCTTATAATTTCATAAAAGGTAGAATGAGCCATCATGCATGGCAATTTACAAATTTCAATATCTTACAAGATGCCAATACACCCTTGGCCAAAATAACAAAATAACTTAACTAGCCTAGCACCTATACATGCCATTTACAAAAATCATTAAGTCTAGGTATATCGAGAGGAGCTGATAGTGTGGGCAGTCTTCCAGTTAGCTGCGTATTCTGGCTCGGCTATTAAACTCTACAAAATAAGGGAAAAAGAGAAGGGGAGTAAGCTTTAAGCTTAGTAAGTTTACATGTAAAAGATATAACCTTTTAACGTGTACCAAACAATTTCATAGCATTATGTACTAACCAAGAAACAATTTACATTCATGATCATGCTTACTCATTTCCTCCATTCACACACTCTAACCACATCACAAGCATATTGCATACATTCATTATCGGTTCCCCTACACTTAACATCACAATTTCACATAATACGATACATCTAATCTATTTCTCATAGCCGAATTTCTCGGTGGTTTCGCACTTAGCCCACCATCAGTCATTATTAGGGTGGTATCGCACATAGCCCACCGAAAGATTAATTATAGTGATATCACACACAGCCCACCAGAAGGTTAATAGACGATGGTATCGCACATAGCCCATCGTAATTGATCAACAAGGTGGTGTCGCACTTAGCCCACCAAAAAGTGTCGATATTACATTTTTATATGATTATTTCATCATTCATACAGTAATTATTCAACAATTTCCACATTCAATCCATTAGAACCACACATGTTCTCGATCTCACCTTACACTAGTTAACCACGCAATATTTACACAGTCATGCATTGTTTACACATAAACTTACCTCAGTGCAAAACGTGATAACCAACGATCTAATCCGTCACCTTGCCTTTTCCTCGCTCAAGGTTGATTCCGCACTCTTCTTGATCTATAACAATGAAATTTATTCATTTAGATCATTCTATGATCATAATACTTCAAATTCTGCACTTGGGTAAAAATGACCATTTTGCCCTTGTACATTGGCAAAATTACGATTTTCCCCCTAGGCTCGTAATTTATTTTTCAACACATTTTCTCAATGCACAAGCATAGATGAACATTTATTTCTCTTACAACTACTCACCATTCCAACTATTTCATGCATTTATGACACAAATTTAATCTTTGCATTCAAGTCCTATTTAGGTGTTTCCATGCTAACACCTTTCACAAAAGTTGTTTCTTGCCTCCCTAAAATTCATTTTCTTCCATGAAAACTTAGCTAACAACATAACCACTCTCATGGCAAGTCTTTAGACTTTCAACCATATTAAAAACTAGTCCCCTCATTAGCTAGCTTGAGCTTTGGGGACTCCAAAAGTACAAAAATTATCAAATAAAACCACCAAAATCACTTACTTGCAAAGAGATAGCTTAGCTGAAAGTTTGAACCCCAAAAGTCTATATTTTCTCTTAATTTTTGGTGGAAGAAGGAGGGTAAATAGTGATAGATGATATCTTTCCTTTTTAGCATTTTTTTATTCATCTTTTTATCACCTAATGTCACCAAATTTGACTACAATTAATGCTCTTGTCTCCCCTAGCTTGTATGGCCTGCCAACACACATTAAATGGCCTAATTGCACTTTAAAATCCTTTAAATTTACTTTCTATAGCTATTTGGCACCTCCACCATGAAAAATAGAACTTTCGCACTTTATGCGATTTAGTCCTTTTTCACAATTAAGCATGCTGTCATTCAAATTAAAACACCAAAATTTTCATGCATCCATATAATCATGCTACAGCACATAAATTAACGTCAAAATAAATTTTCTCAACCTCGGATTAGTGGTCTCGAAACCACTATTCCGACTAGCCCCAAAACTGGGCTGTTATAGTGTTCGAGTCCATCAATGAGGCACGGCCGTGTGGTCTTGGGCCCAGGCCGTGTCGATTTCATGATTTGGCCCATTTGGTCTATTTTAAGCCTGTTTCTCATTCTTTTCATTCTTCGGTGCTTTCCTGAGTATAAAACATGAAAACAAAGGATTAAGAGCACCAAATTACATAATTCAAGGCTTAAATCATCCAAAAGCATGCTAAATGTGGGCATAAAATATGTTACTATTGCGGTTTATCAAATACCCCCCCCACTTAAGCTTTTGCTTGTCCTCAAGCAAAATTCTCAACTCATAATCGAAACAAACTTCCTCTATTCATAATATTCATCGATTCATAATATTCAATTCATAATTCATAGATAATTTATACATGGATAATTCAACTCAAAGAGTCCTAAAGATTCAAACAATCTAAGTCATACATTTTGTAGCATGAAAACATAGGTGTTTCCCCTCATCTAAATAAGTACATTTGATTCAAAATCGACAAGGATTGACATCCTCACTAAAGATTCACTCAAATCACTCGAGGTGTTTAAGGTTCAAGAAAAAGCACTCGTAAGTCAAACATGAAAAGTTAATCCCATAGGCTTGCATGAAAATCAAATCTCCACCACTATAATATGAGATGATACACAAATCAAAAGGTCTTTAATGAGGTTGTAACTGGGCTTGGTTAAAGGTGTGGATAAAGGTGAATTAGAAGGTTAGAATCGAGACTGACCTCACAAATTACCTAACTAGAAACAAAGAACTGATAGTAAATAATTACATCAATTGAAAACTCATAATACTAACAATAATACGAGCTTCTTCTAAAGATGTGAATTTAACTGTTTTAAGCTCATAGAACATAGAACTAATAATGAATATACTTTATTTTTTTAAGAACAAATCCAGTAATAATAAGATAGTTCTTTAACAACTGAAATATAGAACATAGTTAGGCAACTGCTCAAAATCAAATCTCGACAAAAAGGGTAGTCAAGAAGAATGGTGATAACAAATACAAAGGGTTTTGGTTTAAAATTAGTGGGTGAGTCAATAAAAAGGGTTGTTAGGATCAAAAGGGGTTCACTAGGGGTTAATTGTGGAGGTAGGCTTTTTAGTGGAGTGAGTGGGTTAAAACCTTGGTGCCTTCATCATATTTGTATATCAAATCAAAGGTGTGGTGTCGACATGTATAATCGATGCAAGTTCTAGAATAACGAATCAATGTTGATACACTCATAATCAATAAAGTGAGCAAGAAAAAGAATATATGCTCTATAAGGCTCGAGATCTCACAAAAATTATGGGTTTTTGACATCAACCTTGTAAATTTCAAACTTCGAGGTAATAATTAAATTCAGGTAGACAACCTAAAAAAATTTTAATTATTTTGAAAATAGACTTATCATGCTTAATTCCCTAGTCCCTTAAAGTTTAAATCATCAATGCACAATTAACTATGACTTAATCCAAAACATATCAATAAAAATCATAAATCAGGGGAAATTTCATTCTAATCGTAATATGAGAAAATTACTTAAGAACAAGATATAATTCAGGATTAGAGAATAATGAAAAAAAATTAGGCACTTTTAATATTCACCCCCCCACACTTAAGATGTACATTGCCCTCAATGTACAAAGATAGATAAAAACAATATAATAGAAAATCAAAAGATAGGGAGAGAGGTGAAACTCCCTAAATTTTGGATGGATTCCTTGAGTTGGAAGTGTAGAAATTTGATTTGGAGGTGAAAGATAAGTTAGAGGAGGCGTCTTTGGTGGTGGTGTGGTGGCCGCCAACAATTTCTGCGCTAGATGAAGAAATTGGGTAACTCGTGAAGAATTAGCCAGGAAATAATAAGGATAATTCAAATTATACTATTATATATTTAAAGAAAAGAATAATAAAAAGAAAGAGTGTAAAAAGTGAAATAAAACTAAAAGAAAAGATCTAATGGACTGAAAAGTCCTTATTGTTGGATGGTTCGCGAGGTGGGTGTGATGATGAAATGTGAAGATGCTGACATATCTGGTGGAGGGTGGTGCTGTTCGTTAATAGCCCCTTGAACCTAAATCAGAGGAATCAAAATATAATAATATAAATTTAAATATGAGAAGGATAAAAGAAAAGAAATTGAAAATTAAAATAAAAATAAGAGAAAAAGAAAAATATAAATGGACTCAAAGGTCCCACGGGCGTGTCGCACGCCTGTGTAGATTTCGTAGTTTCGACCACGGCCGAATCGCACGACCGTGGCATTTTACCACAGCCCGTGTTTTGGGATAAGTTTTGTCCTATTTCTACACGGCCACGGCCATGCCCGTGTGCAAGGCCGTGTGGTAGGGAAGCCTGCGCTTAAAAATTTGGTTAGCTTTTAGTTAGATGCTAAAATTCAAAAATATGGACGTTAGTGGGGTTAGTGCTCGGGTTGCCTCCTGAGAAGCGCTCGTTTAAAGTCTTGAGCTAGACTTACCTCTTATTCGCATAATCATGGTGGTTTGAGGAGGTGAAAATCTTTTCTCATGCGATCAATTTAGTTATTGATATATAGTTTAAGTCGAGTAGTGTTTTCCTCAAAAGTGCTGAATTTAGGTTTGCTTACCTCGACTGTCTCGTATAGGAAGACATTAAGTACTTTAAAGGTGATTTCTTTATTTTTTTTTGATGTCTGAAGTGGTGATTCGAGGGTCTTCCGTATTCAACAATACCTGATCCCCTATTTTGAAGTGATTTGTTGTTCCTATCAACTCGTCTGGGGGTTCCTTCGGTTTCACTTCGTGTATTCCTAGTTTCTTTTGAAAGTGTGTTTTCCACTCATCTAGTTCATCGACCTGAAGCCTTAGTTCTTCATGGATTATTTCTTTATGGGTACGAGGTCTAAGATCTGGCTCAGCTAGGTGATTTCGTGATGCTTCCTATAAAGAAGGTTGAACCAAATGGTTATCAATAGAATTTACGTTAGTACCTTTATTACTCGATGTCCTAGCTGAGTCAAGAGCCGGGAGAGTGATCGTTTTGTCACCTTCACGAAGTGTGAGTTCACCGAATTGTTCCTCTGTGTGGTCTTTCTTCGTTGCATCGGAATATGGCACATGAGGTTGGTACTCTGTAATTGTCAGTTTTGGTCTATCATGGCTCACCTCAACCTTACCTTTATCTGCTACATTTTCTTGCATTGGTTCTAGTTCACTTAACCCTTCATTATTGTAAATAGTTATGGCTTGAATTTGCTCTTTAGGGCTAGTTTCAGTGTTGCTTGGCAAGCTTCCTTGTGGTCGTTTTGAGATCAGCTTGGTAAGTTGACCTACCTAATTTTTGATCTCTTGAATCGATGCTTCTTGCTATTTGAGTGTTGTTTCGGTGTTTTGGAAACGTGTTTCTATCACCGCTATGAATTTTGTCAACATCTCCTCAAGGTTCGATTTTTTCTCTTGTGGGTAGGGTTACTGTTGAAAGCCTGGGAGGGGTTGTTGTCTCTGATTTCCTTGACCACCCCATGAGAAGTTGGGATGGTACCTCCAACCTGCATTATAAGTGCTACTGTAAAGATTATTTTGAGGTCTAGAATAGTTACCCATATAGTTGACTTGTTCGTTCTCGGTGCTAGGGTTGTAGGATAGATATTCTGTGTTGTTCACCCCTCTTCCATCTGTATCGTGCCGTAGACACAGGATGTACTGCGTGAAGCTATACCAACCATCAAATTTTTTATTTAAAAGCTCTACATGGTTAGATAACATGGTGACCGTGTCAAGGTTGAAAACATCGGCTCCTTTAGTAGGCTTTGTCCTCATAACTTGCCACTGATAGTTATTCAGTGCCATCTCCTCTAAAATTATCTGCCAAAATCAAATAGAAGAAAAATTAGCAAAGTAAAAAAATAATAATAATAATAATTGAAATTAATAAATAGATAAATTGCAATAAAAAATAATAATAATGGCTAAAGTAATAAAAATTGAGTGTTCTTAATATTTTAGTTCCCCGGCAACGGTGCCAAAAACTTGATCGTTGTCTTATGCGATGTCAAAGTCTTAAAATTTATAATGAGAATGATCGAACTTGGAAACTAACTATGACAACGATTTGAGGCAAGCGCACCTATCGAACAGTAGTATAGTTAAGGCAAGACCGGATTGTCGAACCTAAAGGAACTAAAAGTACTAATACTAACTTTCTTTTTATTATCTAGCCTAAAGTAAAGGAAATTGGTTGTTTAATCTAAATTAACTAACTAGTAAACTAAAAACTCTAAGACAAAGAACAATGAATTTGGGGAAAATACTTGTGGGAAAAACCAATTGATTAAGACGATACCCAAGGAAGAATCTACCTAGACTTCACTTGTTATCTAACTCACGAACAGACGATTTATTCACTTGACTTGATCCGTAGGATTCCTAATGTATATTAGACCCTCTCTCGAGGCGAATAACGTCTAACCCTAGGTTGATTAATTGAAATCTCTTTCTAATTAAAACCCCTAGAATTGCATTAACTCGATCTATGGACTCCCATATTAGGTTTCACCCTAATCCGGCAAAATCTCGTCACCCTATCTCTAGGCGTGCGATCAACTCCGCTTAACTATGCTATATCTACTCTTAGGCAGGGACTTTTGCTCCACCACCTAAGCACATCAAACTTGAATTAATACCCTGGAAATATCAACACAAGAATTAAGAACACATAATTAAGAACAAATCAAGTATTTATCATATAGTTCAGCAAACGATAACAAGATTCATCTTAGGTTTCATCCCCCCCAGGTATCTGAGGGTTTAGTTCATAATAATAAAAGAAAACATCTCAGAATAAAAGATAAAACAAAACATAAGAAATCCCTAAAACCCCCTGAAGGAATTGAATGAGAGATCCTCCGTCTTGAGTATGTTTCCGGCTTCTTGAGATGAATCAACCGGCTATCTTTGAGTAAATCTCCACAAATCTGCCTCCTTCGGCCTAGCTGGACGCCCCGACAGAGGGCTTTTTTCGAACTCCCCCCTTTTAGGTCATACTTAGGGTGTTTATATAGACTTCGGAATGTGTTTCTTCGCCTCTAAGTATCCTAATTTGAGTGAAATTCCTCTTTTCCACGGTAGGGACACGCCCTTGGCACACGCCCATGTAAGTCGTGGTCAAGCCGTGTTCGAGTCCATCAATGAGGCACGGCCGTGTGGTCTTGGGCCCAGGCCGTGTCGATTTCATGATTTGGCCCATTTGGTCCGTTTTAAGGCCGTTTCTTATTTTTTTCATTCTCTGGTGCTTTCCTGAGTATAAAACATGAAAACAAAGGATTAAGAGCACCAAATTACATAATTCAAGGCTTAAATCATCCAAAAGCATGCTAAATGTGGGCTTAAAATATGTTACTATTGCTGTTTATCAATTATCTAGCCTAAGTATTAAGGGAATTTATGTTTAATTAACTAATTACTAAAATAAAGATGCTAAGACACAGAGAGTGAATTGGGAAAATACTTTTGGAAAAACCAGTTGATTAAGACAATACCCGAGGAAGAATCCACCTATACTTCACTTATTACTTAACTCTGAACCAAACGATTTATTCACTTGACTTGATCCGTAGGATTCCCTAATTTATATTATCATCCCTTTCAAGACTAATAACGTCTAACCCTAGGTTGATTAATTGAAATCTCTTTCTAATTAAAACCCCTAGTGTTGCATTAACTCGATTTATGGACTCCCATATTAGGTTTGACCCTAATCCGGCAGATTTTCGTCATCCTATCTCTAGGGTTGCGATCAACTCCGCTTAACTATGCTAGATCTACTCTTAAACAGGGACTTTTGCTCCACTGCCTAAGCACATCAATACTTGAATCAATATCTTGAAATATTAAAAAAAGAATTAAAAACACATAATTAAGAACAAATCAAGTATTTATCATACAGTTCAGAAAACAGTAACAAGATCCGTGTTAGGTTTCATCCCCTTCAGGTATTTGAGGGGTTTAGTTTATGTTTAATAAAGAATACATCTCAGAAGAAAGTAAATAACAAAACATAAGAAAAACCCTAAAACCCCCTGAAGGAAATTGAAGGGAAGATCTTCCGTCTTGAGTGTGATTCCAGCTTCTGAGATGGATCAACTGGATTTCTTGGAGTAATTCCCCGTGTTCAGCCCTCTCTGGCTTCGCCCTTCATCAAAATCCCTGACAGAAGGCTTCTGTTGACCCCCCCTTTAGGTTGCCCTCTAGGGTGTTTATATAGGCTTTCGGGATGCCTTACTTGGCCCACAAGTATCCTATTCCGAGTTGAATTAAAACGGGTCACGACAGGGACACGCCCGTGTGAATCGAGCCCAAGGTCGTGTTCGAGTCTGCTAAAGTGGCACGGCCGTGTTGACTTCTTACTTTGGCCTATTTTCTCCATTTTTGGCCCGTTTCTCGTTCTTTTCGACTCCCTAAGCTCTATTTTCTCCATTTTTGGCCCGTTTCTCATTCTTTTCGACTCCCTAAGCTCTCCTGAGTATAAAACATGAAATTAAGAGATTAGGAGCATCGAATTCATCAAATCTAATGAATATTCATCCAAAATTAAGCCAAGCATGGGGTTAAAATATGTGTAAATTATAGTTTATCACATACCGAGCAGATTGCTCATGAGTGTATACATACATATACCTGCACTTAATCGTCACATATTCACATTCCAAATACATATCATAGACATTGCTCACAATTACATGCACTTATAACCCTGCACTTATCACCACATTGTCACGCGTAATTTCTCTTAGTCAAATTTTCCCGATGAACACTTCGGAATAATACTGGATACACGGTGGTTTCGCACACAACCCACCCACAATAATATAAACACAGTGGTATCGCACACAGCCCACCAATAATCACAAATGCAAAGTGGTATTGCACACAACCCACCAATAATAATAAACACGGTGGTATCGCACACAGCCCACCAATAATCACATATACACGGTGGTATCGCACACAGCCCACCAATAATAATACACACGGTGGTATCGCACATAGCCCACCAATAATAATAAACACGGTGGTATCACACACAGACCACCAATAATAATAAACACGGTGGTATCGCACAAAGCCCACCAATAATCACATATACACGGTGGTATCGCACACAGCCCACCAATCATAACAATTATACAGTGTTCATCCGTATCATTTTTCTATTCCGAAGGTTCATCCAGAAATTTCCTCACTTTTCATCATTTTAATAAATATCAATAATATTCACTCACATTTCACATAATACATTAATATGTAAAAACATAGATAAAAAGGATGTATCATTTACATATAAACTTACCTTAACTTAAAATGGCGAAAGGGACCGAGTCGTCCAATATTCGTCTTTCCCCCGTTCTAATTCCGAAACTCATTTTTTCTTTATCTAAAATATAACATTTGACTTATTAAGTTATTATACTATTCAATTCAGTCCAAAAATCATATTATGGAAAAATTACATTTTTGCCCCTAAACTTTGTCATATTTACACTTTTGCCCCTAGGCTCGTAAAATTATTTTTATTCAATTTCCTTGTATTTTAGGCCTAGCCGAACCATTTTCATAACTATAGCAATCCATAATTTGCATTCATTCACACATTTTTATACATTTTTGAACTTTTTACAAACTAGTCCTTTTATGCGATTTCATCGAAAATCACTTAGTAAAAGCCGTTTATTACACACCGAGCATTCATATTCTACCATTAGACATCAAAACACATGCATGTCATCCATGGGTAAATTTTTAAACACAAACCCTAGCTCAAAATAATTGTAGAAATAGCTAAACCGAGTTACGGGGATCTCAAAAATGTAAAGAACATTAAAAACGGGGCTTGGATGCACTTACTATTGAGCTTGCAAGCTTGAAAACCCTAGCCATGGTGTCCATAGCAACATTCAGCCAACACATGAAGAAGATGAACATGTTTTTGGCCTATTTTCCCTTTTTATTTCTTTTAATTACCAAATGACCAAAATGCCCTTCATTAAAACCTTTAGTATTTTATCCATCCTTGTCCATTTTTGTCCAAATTAAAATATAATGGTCTAATTGCCATTTAAGGACCTCCACTTTAAAAACCCATTTCAAATAAGTACCTTAGCTTCTAGAACTCACATTTTCCACATATTGCAATTTAGTCCTAATTATCAAATTGGACACCCAATCGATAAAATTTCTTAACGAAAATTTCACACAATCATTCTATCACACTATAAACATTAAAACTTAATCGCAATAAATTTTTCTACTTCAGATTTGTGGTTTTCAAAACCACTATTTCGTTTAGGCCCTAAATTGGCCTGTTACAACAAATCCCGTGTGCTAGGCCGTGTGGTCAATTTTATTTTCATGATTTTTCATAAATCAGGTGCAGACTTCACACGACCAGGGCACACGCCCATGTCCTAAGTCCGTGTCACTCACACGGCTGAGACACACGGCCGTGTCTCGTGCCCGTGTGGCCAATTCTGGACATTCTATTTTGCTATATTAAGGTGCAGGGGACACACGGCCGGATCATACGCCCATAGGGGCAGACAGTGTGTCACACACGGCCTAGACACATGCCCATGTGTCTACCTGTGTGGACAAATACAAGACTATTTTCCAAGCCAATTTGTCACCCTTACTTGCAAACATTCACACAATATCACATGGCACATATCATGGCATATAAATGCCTTCAAACCGAACCAAACATAATCAAGCAATAACATATCATTTACATATTCACTTCCATCATTCTAATAGCATTATGCTTTACTAATACAACTCATAACAACTACATATTCATAAGGACATTATCATATGAATGACTCATATCCAACATTAGTCAACTTATCTACTCAACAACAAGACTATTAACCACATCCATCACATATCCAGCAAACATAAACCACATCACAAGGCATTGGCATATGCATATGAATAATCATATAATCCACATAAGCCATCATTCATGGCTATATACAAATTGGACCATAACCATTATAGGCCAACACATTTATGCTGACATAATTACAAAAGGTAAAGTCCCTATACATGCCATAAACTTAAAATACTTGCATTCACTTATACCCAAATGATATCTTGATAGTGTGATAGCATCTTCGGCGATCTCCAACCCGAGCTTGCTAACTTAACCTATAAGAGATAGGAAAGGAAGGGGAGTAAGCAAAAGAGCTTAGTAAGTTCATATGAAAATAATAAACAACTATTAACATTTATTTACTTTATCCATCCATAAAAGTACTATTATTACAATTTGCATTAAATCCCAAGTTTACCGCTTATTCATTCATAGTGCTTACTCTTTTAACTTATAAACACAATTTACATGCCTTGGCATTAGCCTAACCACCATAGTCTCCCCATTATAACATATCACACTATTTAACAAGTTATTTTCATCCTCTTAATCACATGCACATTAATTATGAGTAATCATAATTTCAACATATAGTTTAACCACCTTTCACTTTTCTAAACCCGTATCTTACTATAATCTCATAATGACTTTATTCAGCAATTATGCCTGTCCTTCTTTTTTCTCATATCCAATGAAACACAATTTAAATAAATACACCGTACTATACCACAATTCAATTAGGCTCATAAACCTATCACATGATCATTATCAAATCTTATCATGTATTCATTCATCTAAAGTTCAGATCAATAATCATAAGGTTATTGATATTTCTCAAGCGTAACTTACTCGAATACATTCTTACCGAATGTTTATCATACACTGAGCTCATTACTCATGAGTTGTTGTACATACCTGTACCATCTCATAACATAACCACTTACTTTCTCATCTTTGGCATACCCGTTGAACACTTGGAATACTAATTGGATACACGGAAAGTCTTTGCACATAAGTGCCACATATGTAGCTAAAGCTACCTCATATCTCATATCACATAAATGCTCGCTCTCGAGCTAATCACGGGCCTGCTTACACAAGCTATCAGTCAAGACGTCACTACGCAGTGCTGCTCACACAAGCTGTCAAGTATCCACAACACATGTCGGACTACCCAGCCACTGGTAGACGTACGAGACTAGCACCCGGATCACATAAGCACATATAGATCACATGGGTCCCTAGTGACATGTCACTCGTATCCTATTCTATTCATAATATTCAAACGGGATTTTTCATACTTATCGGAACTTGTCGATTGTATCCATAGAATTAATCATTCATTCCACACATTTACAAAACATTTAAAATATTTAAAATATAAACATAATAATGCATTATTTACATACGAACTTACCTCGATACCAAAAGGCAAAAGGGACCTAATCGTCAATTTCTCTCTTTTCCCCTCGTTCTAGGTCTGAACCTCATTTTCTTTGATCTATAACATCACATTTAGTCTATTTATTAGTCATATTATTCAATGTGATCCAAAAATCACATTATGGCAAAAATTACATTTTTGCCCCTAAAGTTTTACATATTTACACTTTTACCCCTAGCCTCGTAAAATGAAATGTGTTCCATTTCTTTGTAACCCAAGCCTAGCCGAATCATTTTCATGCCTATAGCAGCCCACATTTTCCATTAAAACACACTTTTATGACATATTTTATAACTTTTACAAATTAGCCCTTTTAGACATTTTTACCGAAAATCACTTAGTAAAAGTTGTTTCTCTAACCATAAACATGCATAATCTACCATTAAACATCAAAATACACAAATTTATAACATGGTTCAAACCCTATACCTTCATCATATCTCAAATAAATGGTAGAAATAGGTAGATCATGTTACAAGGATTTCAGAAACTTGAAAATCATTAAAAACGGGCCAAGAACGGACTTACTATGGAGCTTGGAAGCTTGAACAAAACCCTAGCCATGGTTTCCATGGTATATTCGGCCAAGGGAGGTAGAATATGGACAAATTTTTGGCTATTTTGGCTTTTTAATTCTTTTAATTACTAAATGACCAAAATGCCCCTAACTTAAAAATATTCTATTTCACCTATTTCATGTCCATTTTTGTCCAACAATTTATCCAATGGTCTAATTACCAACTAAGGACCTCTAATTTAAAATTTCATAGCAATTAGACACCTCTAGCTTCTAGAACTCAAGTTTTGCACTTTTTACGATTTAGTCCTTTTGACTAAATTGAGTGCCCAAACGTCGAAATTTTCAAACGAAATTTTCACGAAATCATTTTGTGAAATCATAGACCATAAAAATATAATAAAAATAAATTTTCTTACATCATATTTGTGGTCCCGAAACCACTGTTTTGACTAGGCCCAAAATCGGCCTGTTACAACTCTCCCCCCTTTAAAGATTTTCGTCCCCGAAAACCTTACCAAAAGAAGTTGCTTTCAACTCTCATGAAACACTTTCACTAAATTTCCAGAATCACAAATCGATTTAACCTTGTATATCTCTTTCCAATAACCTTTAAACTTTAGCACACAGTATCGGAGCACATCGTCAAAATCTGAATTACTCTCTCCGGAATACATATACTCAGTAATCTGTCAAATAAGAACTCTGCACATACTGAAATGATCATACAGATCTTTGCCAAAAAATCAACCACAATCCAAATGACATCTTCCTTTTTGGAGATTATGACAATCCCGATACGAAACTTATGGTAACTCTATCTCATCATCACTCCCATACCATCACTGACTGTATTAGTCCTGCATACACTTGATTTCGGCTTACTTGCTAACAAATAGACATCTGAACATAAACTCAAAAATATCGTGACACATACTCAATCACCAGAACATCTACTCATATAACTGCACATTATATTTTTCTTGGATGACAGACATGCTACTACTGAGCCTTGTACCAAAAACTTCTGCATAAGTTCTAGATTCATCAATATGCAAATTCTATCTCGAAATTACAATAATAACAGGAATCATGTCCGACCTGAAATTTAACATCAGAAGTAAAATCACTCTGAACTCATTTAGATTACCATTCACTATCACATTTCTGAGCTTCTCATTTTCGCAAATAAAACCTCACTTTAGCATTTAATATAGCTAGAATTAGACCATCATCAAATAAGATCAATCGAGTAACCAACTCGCACCAATTAAACGAGGATTTTTCATTCAAACATCTGCACTATATCTACTTTCTGAAAGGTAAATCGATAACTACACATACTCTTGCAATAACTCAAGCCACTAACACTGTCTTAAGTTCAGATTTTTATGCAACATTAGATACTTTAACCCATCAGGATTCAGGAAGTATATGAAATTTTCCATTGAACACACTATATCATTGAATTCACAACGCAGACATAAAAGTGGTCGTCTCTAAATCACCAGTCGAACAGTTCTTTTTGATGTAACTTTAACCGTCTGAAAACATGAACCATCACTTTACATTCTAGTAATAAAACAAATTCCAATCCGTTCAATAGTACATCACTGAAAAATCATAAATTCTTTTTTCAATTCAGACTGAACTCAGAACCAGAGCTTCGGTTAATAATACTTTCAACTGTTTCCAACTTTGTTAACATGCACATATCATTCAATCTTTCATAAATGTGATGACTTTATCAATCAGAACAGCTTTAGTTCATAATAACATCATTCGAATAGAATAATCCAATCGGCACATCTCTGTATCATACTTTCTAGAATATAATTTCTTCATTCAGACTATCCATCTATAATTTCTAGAATAAGCTTGGTATGTGATGAGCTTTTGGTAAGGTTAACAATGATTAAGTATACTTATGAAGTTATGATGATAATTACGTGACTTATGCCAAATTTCTTGTATGATGTACATATCTATGTTACTTAATGTTGTCTATTATTTACATTTGAGCTTACTAAGCTTTAAGCTTACCCTCCCCTTCCTTTTTATTTCTTATAGTGTC
The DNA here is from genome assembly GCA_025698515.1 of Gossypium sturtianum. Taxonomy (NCBI): domain Eukaryota; kingdom Viridiplantae; phylum Streptophyta; class Magnoliopsida; order Malvales; family Malvaceae; genus Gossypium; species Gossypium sturtianum. The sequence goes on from CM046954.1 coordinate 84,817,096, forward strand.
GCCAAGCTAGCTCGGGGATCAGAAGTTGTCGGAGAATCGATCACACTATCAATTTAATCATTTGGGGTATTTTTAGTTTCACATTTTGAATATGGCATGTATAGGGGGACTTGGTCATTTTGTTATGTGTCATATTGGTTAGCCAAAAGTGTTGGCTTATTGATAATATTATGATTCATTTTGTATTTGGCCATGAAATATGGTTTACAATGATTATTGTATTGTAAGCCTATTTATTCATGCATGCTTGTGCCTATGCATTTGTGATGTGGTTGGTGGTTGTGTATATATGATGAGTTGTGTTGTGGCTATGAATGCTTGATGATTTAATTGGGATTTGTTTAGCATAATGATCACCATAGCTCAAATGAGAATTGGTAAGTTAGGCCTGACATAGAATGGTGTCTTGTGCATGTACAAGTTAATAGGATATTGCTATAATCGTGACTTGTTTGATGATGTTTAAGTACTCAATTATGCCATGATTAAGTGCCTTGAAGTCATATATATATTTGGATTGGTGTGGTTTTGATGTTGTGTAGGTTGGTGCAAGTATGGGTGGCATAAAGGCTTGGTAAATAGCCTTATTTTGTCCACACGGGTAGACACACAGACGTGTGTCTAGGCCGTGTGTGACATATGGCTTGCCCCATAGGCATGTGTTATGGCTGTGTGTCCCCTGCACCCTAATTAATGCAAAATAGAATGCCCAGTAGTAAACACACGGGCACAAGACACGGCCGTATGTCTCAGCCGTGTGAGAGACGCGGCCATAGGACATGGGCATGTGCCCAGGCCGTGTGAAGTCTGCACTTAATTTTTGGAATTTAATTTGCCACACGGCCTAAGGAAACGGGCGTGTGCCTTGGCCGTGTGACCTTATTTTATTGATGATGTCATAAACAGAATGTCCCCTATTTTGGACACGGCCTAAAGCACGAGCGTGTGATATACCACACGGGCGTGTCCCTTCACCCACACGAGCGTGTGAACCTTTTTGATGAAATTTTTCTATGTTTTTCCCAGAAGTTTCTAAAGTTCTCGGTTTAGTCCCGAACCACCCCTAATGTATGTTTTGGTCCTCGTAGGCTTGTTTAAGGGACGATATGAATGTTTATGAAAATTTTAAAATTTGAGTGGAAATTCATATCTCGATTTTGTATGATTGCTTGCGTATAAGTCCGGTAACGCCTTGTACCTAGTTTCGGCGTCGAATACGGGTAAGGGGTGTTACACTTTGAATGGCACATTGGTTAGATTAAATATGTTGTTTAAAATGGCATGATTATGTATGTTTGAATGATGCTTAGATCCCTTGAAAGTGTGCATAAGTGAATGGGTTAGTTATGTATGAATTGGTTAAGAAATGGCTTTATTTTAGGTAAAATTTTAGGTCCACACGGCCTGGGACACAGGCTGTCACACAGCCGTATGTCATCTGAGAATTTCTTAGGGTTCAAGTCAGTGAGTTACATGGCCTAGCACACAACATGGCACACAGGCATGTGGGGCAACTCAAAGAGTTACATGGCCTTCTGACCTTACTCAGTGAGTTACACGGGTGAGGGACATGGGCTGGGACACGACCGTGTGTCCCTTGTTCGAAAGTTACACGACCTGGGGTAATGTTACACGGCCGTGTGACCCCTGTTTCTAATTTTTGTTACTTTTTCCTAAACTTTCCAATTTGTTTCAAATTAATCCCGAATTGCCTCAAAATTATTTTTAAGGCCTCGGGGGCTCAATTTAGGGAAAAATTGTATGAGAATGAGTGGTTTGTGATATATTTAAGTTATTGAATGTTATGATATTTAAATATTTCTGATTGTACGGTCATGCTCCATAACCCTAATCCGGCGACGGAGACGAGTTAGGGGGTTACAGACTATGTATGCGTAACTCGTATACTTTAATGTAAGTGAAAGCTTGAATTTGAATAGATAAGGAATTGAAAGCTGGTGTATTAGGTGAACGACTTTTGCAATATGTAGCATCATTCACAATAGTGAAATTCATAGCCCAAGAAATGGGTAAATGATATCCTCTCATAGTCATTACATGATTGATGAAAGTAAACGTGGCCATGAGTCGTTGTCTTTATGAATGACTTAATTACTATTTGATAATAATTGACTTTTTATGAATTAAAATGTAATGGTTACCATGAGATGAAATAGGATCATATTGGGAGAGCGAATTTATCCCAAAGGGATTAAGGATATCTAGTAAGGGTAACTCACTTATGACAAGGTCATTGGACGAGCACTGATTGAGTAGCTTTCGTAATGGTATGCTATTAGTCAGAGTTTAGTCACGATATTATAGTTATAAACAACAAAATTAACATGTTTTTAATCCCATTATTGATTCTTTTTTGGATGATTTATTATGTAAATTAGTGAATTTGATGCTCCTAATCCTTTAAATTCATGTTTCTATACTTAGGTGAGCATAGGGGAGCGAAGGGAGTAAAAAACGGGCCACAATCAGACAAAAAAAGTTGTTTCTAGGATCCAAACGACCTGGGCATTTCCACACGGGCTGGCCACATGGCTCACACGGGCTGGCCACATGCCTATGTGCTAGCCCGTGTGAATTTCGAACCCTGCTTCCCTTTTTATGCGGACAAACCAAATTTTAGGGTTTCTAAGCATTCTAAAGTTTATAAATACATATTAGAAGAAGACCTAAGAGAGCATGCAGAGAAGAACGAAGAAATTACTCGAAGAACACCATCGAAAGCAACTCAGAAGCGAGTATCCTTCAAGATTGAATATCTCCATTTAATTTCTCTAGAAGTTTTATTGGGTTTCTTTATGTCTTGTTGTTATCTTAACTTTGAGATTTTTTCATTCCAGATTATGAACTAAATTCTCTAGATACTTAGGGAAGATAAAACCTATGATGAATCTTATTATTTGATTTTCTAAATTACACGATAAATACTTGATTCTTGTTCTCAATTATGTATGCTTATTTCATGTTTTAATATTTTCAAGATATTGATTCATGTTAAATGTGTTTATTTTAATGGAGCAAAAGTCTCTGTTTAAGAGTAGATCTAGCATAATTGAGTGGAGTTGCATGCAATCCTAGAAATAGGACGACATAAATCTACCGGATTAGAGTCAAATCTAATAGGGGAATCCATAGATCGAGTTAATGGGACAATAGGGGTTTTAATTAGAAAGAGATTTCAATTAATCAACCTAGAGTCAGTTGTTCTTACTCTCGAAAGAGATATTAACATAATTTAGGGATTTCTACGGATCAAGGCGCAAGTGAATAAGTCGTTTAATTCAGATTCAAAATAATAAGTGAAGTCTAGGTGGATTCTTTCCTGGGTATTGTCTATCTCATTGGTTTGATTCGATTATTTTCCTAATTCACTCTCTGTTGCGTTCTTAGTAATTAGTTTAGTGAATTTTAGATTAAAAATAATTCCTTCAATTTATCGGCTAAATAATAGAAAAATAGTAATTACTAGTACTTTTAGTCCTCGTGGATACGATATTCCCGACTCACCATAACTATACTATTATTCGATAGGTGCGCTTGCCTTTGTCGTAATTTTAGTTAGTTTAATGACCATCAAGTTTTTTGCACTGTTGCCGGGAACTAAAATATTAGGAACACTCGATTTTTATTAATTTAGCCAGTTTTTATTTTTATTGCATTTTATTTTTTATTTTTAGTTTAATTTTTGTTTTCTGATTTTTTCTTTTATTTGCTTTTGGCAGGTTCCTTTAGTTTATGACTAGAAGAAACCCGTCGGGACCTTTAGTGTTTAACAGTGAAATTGAAAGTACAGCTCACAGAAACTATAGAGAAGCAAGGCAGAGTCAACAGAATATAGTGGAAGAGCAAGAGGACGTTATTATTACTAAGGAGATGGATGATAATAAGAATAATCAGCTACCTCCTGTGGTTGCTGCGAATCCTGCAAATCCAAATCCTGTTCCTCGTACTATGTACGATTATGCCAAGCCCACTCTAACTGGGGCTGAATCGAGTATTGTGAGACCCACCATTGCTGTGAACAATTTCAAACTGAAGCCGAACACTATTCAGATGATACAACAATTTGTTCAATTCAATGGTTTGCAAGATGAAGATCCAAATACTCATTTGGCTAACTTTCTGGAAGTCTGTGATACTTTCAAGATAAATGGTGTTTCTGACGATGTCATTCGCTTACGGTTTTTCCCTTTCTCGTTGAGGAATAAAGCTAAACAGTGGTTGAACTCCTTACCACGAGGTTCTATCACTATATGGGACCAAATGACTGAGAAATTCTTACTGAAGTACTTCCCACCGGCTAAAACAGCTAAGTTGAGGAATGATATCTCTTCATTCGTGCAAATTGACTTAGAGACTCTATATGATGCATGGGAGAGGTATAAGGATTTATTGAGAAGGTGCCCTCACCATGGGTTACCTCTATGGCTACAGGTTCAAACCTTCCACAACGGTTTGAATCCCTCAACTAGGCAATTGATCGACGCAGCCGCCAGTGGTACTCAAAATAATAAAACACCTGAAGCGACTTATGAGTTCATTGAAGAGATGTCACTGAATAAGTATCAGTGGCAAGTCATGAGGACAAAGCCTAATAGAGCAGCTGGTGTTTTCAATATATATGCAGTCACCATGTTGTCAAATCAAGTAGAACAATTAAATAAGAAAATTGATGGTTTATGTGTTTCTACGTAGGTACAACCAGTGATGCAGTATGATACGAATGGAGGAGGGATGAACAATCCAGAATGTCTACCCTACGGTCCTAGCATAGAGAATGAGCAAATCAACTATATGGGTAATAATTCTAGACCTCAAAATAATCCTTACAGTAACACTTATAATGCAGGTTGGAGGAACCATCCCAATTTCTCTTAGGGTGGTCAAGGATACCAAAGACCACAACCCCCTCCAGGCTTCCAACCACCTTACCAATAAGAGAAAAAAACCAAACCTTAAATAGATGTTGACAAAGTTTATTTCGGTGTCAGAAACCCACTTCCAAAACACCGAAACAACACTTAAAAATCAACAAGTGTCTATTCAAGGGCTCGAGAACCAAATAAGTCAGCTTGCCAAGCTAATCTTAGAAAGGCCACGAGGTAGCTTGCCTAGTAATACCGAAACTAACCCAATGGAGCAACTTCATGCAATTACTATGCGAGATGAAGAAGGATTAGTTGAATCTAAACCAGAATCGAGGCAAGAAAATGTGGTAAGTAAAAGTAAGGTTGAGGTAAGCCAAAATGAACAAAAATCGGTCGGTAAGGAATATAAACCTCGTGTGCCATATCCCAATGTGACAAAGAAAGACCACACAAACGAACAATTTGGTAAATTTCTTCAACTTTTAAAAAAGTTGCATATTAACTTACCGTTTATTGAAGCTCTTTCACAGATGCCCAATTCAGTAAAATTTTTAAAGGAGCTTTTGAAAAACAAACGAAAGTTAGATGATTCGTCGCACGTGGAGCTAAATGCAGTTTGCTCAGCTATCTTGCAAAAAAAAACTACCTAACAAATTGAAAGATCCAGGGAGTTTTACTATTCCTTGTTTAATTGGTAGTTTAAATGTTAATAATGCTTTGGCTGATTTAGGGGCTAGTATTAATGTCATGCCCTATAAAATATTTAAGCAATTAGGTCTAGGGAAACCCAAAAAAACTAGGATAAGTATTCAATTAGCAGATAGAACCATTAGATTTCCTAGGAGTATTATTGAAGATGTACTTGTCAAAATTGATAAATTCATATTCCAGTTGATTTTGTTGTTTTAGACATAGATGAGGATATATTTTTCTTGCTCATTTTTTATTATTGGTTATGAGTGTGTCAATATTGATTTGTTATTCTAAAACTTGCTTCGATTATGCATGTCGAGAACACACCTTTAATTTGATATACTGAAATGATAGAGGCACTTAGGTTTTAACCCACTTATCCCATAAAAAGCCTACCTACATAATTAACCCTTAGTAAACCCCTTTGAGCCTAACACGCCGTTTCTTGATTTACCCATTAATGTTAACCCATAACTCATTTTTTTGATTCGTTGAGAATTTTTCCCTTTTTATTGACTCCCTTATTGTCGAGATTTGATTTGGTTAGTTGCCTAACTACGCTCTTTTGTTTAAGTTTCTGAATTTTTTCTTATTATTCTAAAAAAAATCCAAAAAAATGATTCAAAATATATATATATATATAAATAAAATATATACACATATTTATTTATTATAACTTAGTTCTATGTTAATTGAGCTTGAACAGTTAAATTCATATTTTGAAAAGAAGCTCGTGTTATTCTTAAATAGTTTTCGGTTGATATAATTATGCAGCATTAATTTATTTTTCTAGTTTGGTAATTTATCAATTCGATCTCGATTTTAACCAACTTTTTTAGCCTTTCTCTACACCCTTAACCTAAGCCCCATTACAACCTCTTAAAGACCTTTTGATTTGTGTATCATCTCATTTTATAGTGGTGGAGATTTGATTTTCATACAAGCCTATGGTAATGACTTTTCATGGTTGACTGTTGAGTGCTTATTTTTGAACCTTAAACACTTTGAGTGATTTGAGTGAATCTTTAATGAAGATGTCAATTCTTTTCGGTTTTGAATTAAAGGTAATTACTTAGATAAGGGGAAATACCTATGTTTTCATGCTTTAAAAAAAATGCTCGACTTGGATTGTTTGAATCCTTAATGCTCTTTTAGTTGAATTATCAATGTATGATTATTTTGAATTATTTCGAAACATTTTTTATGAGAATTATAAGTTGCGAAAGATTATTTTTAATTATGAGTTGAGGATTTTGCTTGAGGACAAGCAAACGCTTAAGTGTGGGGATATTTGATAAACCACAAAAGTAACATGTTTTTAATCCCATTCTTGATGTGTTTTTGGATGATTTATTATGTAAATTAGTGAATTTGATGCTCTTAATCCTTTAAATTCATGTTTTTATACTTAGGTGAGCATAGGGGACCGAAAAGAGTGAAAAACGGGCCAAAATTAGACAAAAAGAGTTGTTTCCAGGATCCACACGGCCTGAGCATTTCCACACGAGCTAGCCACACGCCCATGTGCTAGCCCGTGTCGATTTCAAACCCAACTTCCCTTTTTACGCGAAAAAAATCAATTTTGGGGTTTCTGAGCATTCTAAAGTTTATAAATACATATTAGAAGAAGATCTAAAAGAGCACGCAGAGAAGAACGAAGAAATTACTCGAAGAACAACATCGGAAGCAACTCAGAAGTGGATATCCTTCAAGATTGAAGATCTCCATTTAATTTCTCTAGAAGTTTTATTCGGTTTCTTTATGTCTTGTTATTTTCTTAACTTTGAGATGTTTTCATTCCAGATTATGAACTAAATTCCTAGTTACCTAGGGAAGATGAAACCTATCATGAATCTTATTATTTGATTTTCTGAATTACACGATAAATACTTGATTCTTGTTCTCAATTATGTATGCTTATTTCATGTTTTAATATTTTCAGGAAATTGATTCATGTTAAATGTGCTTATTTCAATGGAGTAAAAGTCCCTGTTTAAGAGTAGATCTAGCATAATTGAGTGGAGTTGCATGCAATCCTAGAAATAGGACAACATAAATCTACCGGGTTAGAGTCAAATCTAATAGGGGAATCCATAGACCGAGTTAATGCGACAATAGGGGTTTTAATTAGAAAGAGATTTCAATTAATCAACCTAGAGTCAGTTGTTCTTACTCTTGAAAGAGATATTAAAATAATTTAGGGAATTCTATGGATCAAGGCGCAAGTGAATAAGTTGTTTAATTTAGATTCAAAATAATAAGTGAAGTCTAGGTGGATTCTTTCTTGAGTATTGTCTATCTCATTGGTTTGATTCGATTATTTTCCTAATTCACTCTTTGTTACGTTCTTAGTAATTAGTTTAAATTAATTTTAGATTAAAAATAATTCCCTCAATTTATCGGCTAAATATAGAAAAGCAGTAATTACTAGTAACTTTAGTCCTCATGGATACGATATTCCCGACTCACCATAACTATACTATTATTTGATAGGTGCGCTTGCCTTTGTCGTAATTTTAGTTAGTTTAGTGACCATCAATAGTGGAATGACTTTGTGACTAAATGAGTTTACTATTAATAGGAGAAAAGCTAGAACTTAATTATAAATCATTTGAGTCCTAATTACATATGTTTAACCGGTCCCTTTGCTAGCTCATTGGAGCCAGAAATGAATCGCATGTTGGATCAAATGAACAGAAATTGATAGAAATGATAAAGTTAGATAAATGGGTTACATTCGGAAATGAATGTGGTTTCTCACTAAGTGTGGAAATGACCTAAGAATTAATTTAAGTTCGAAAATAGAATTAAATTAATTGGTCATTGTGAATCTACTAAATGTAGAAATTAAACATATTTTCTCATAGATTCTTTTAAGGTAAAGTTGTCACGATTTTAACTGAATTAAAATTGAGTTGAGAAAATTACTTAATAGAAAGAAATTAATTAATTTAATAAATAATATTATTTTTGGAAATATAAAAACATGTATTAGGTTGGATTAAATTATAAAGTGTTGGGTTAAAAGTCTAGGAAGCACATATAATTAGACTTGATACATGAGAGGACCGAATCCCCATCATAATACATATGAGGGGAGACGCACCCTATTAGTTGCCCCTCTCTCCTAGTTCAACTAAGGGATTGATTTTTTCTATTAAATAAGTATTATATGTGTTCTACTAATTCAATTAGTGCTTCACTTCCTCTCCCTATATATAAATGGCACTGGTAGGGCTAAAAACAAAACTTTTGTAACACCCCTAAAATCATTAAGTGAGAATTGAGTGTCATAGATTTCTCAGAAAAGTAAAATAAGGAAATGAAAGTGGTAAAGGAGAAGGTTGAGGAGTATCAAAGAAAGTTAAATTGAGAAGTACGTTATGGTATATTAAATTAAAGTAAGGACTAAGTCGTAAAGATGTAAAAATTTTTGAGGTTCAAGTATAATTATTCAAAATTTGAAGAGTTCAAGCATAAATATGAGAAAATTAAAAGACCAAATGTGAAAATAACCTAATTTCTTATGACATGAAATTGGTGTGCAGGGACCAAATTGAATAAGTGGAGAAATATAAGGGACTAAATCAAAATTTCACCATATTAAGTAAGGATTCAAGGATTGAATTTTGAATAATCATGAAGGGTAAAATGGTCATTACCCAAATTACATAATTATATGGTGTAATAATTAAGGATGAAAAGTGTTGGAACATGATTGGTTGAATACTTTATTATTATTTTACTATAAGAATTTATTAATATTTTATTTAATTAAAATTAGTATAAAAATAAATAAAGATGAAAACTTTTCTTCATCTTTCACTAAAGCTTCCAACATCCATGAATGAGAGAAGAAAGAAAGTTTTGTTTCCTTCACAATTTGGTCATTTCATCATAAATCTATTATTTTCACCTTGAAATCAAAGGAATTTCCATAACCACCAAGAGAGAAAAATGATAATGAGACTATGGAGAGTAAGAATGTTAATTTAGATTCAAGAACATAAAAGTTAAACGAGATAGAAAATCAAGCTAAAGCTTGATTCCAAGAAAACAAGAAAGAGATTGAGAAAATGAATCAAGTGATGAAGAAAAAGGAAAAGCAAGTGATTTGAGCTTGGAAAAGGTTGAATTAGGCCAAGAATTTTTTAGGGTAATTTAGGGATTTTAGCTCAAAATGTATTTGGAAATTTCTAAGCATAGTAATCGAAAATGTCTTCGTACATGGCTTTTTGATAGTTAAAACAATATCTGAAAATGATGTAGAATGACCCTTAATTTTGAATATAGGACTGTTTTGAAAAGGGGGTTAAAGTAAGGAGTACCAAATGGGTATATTTACCAAAGTTTAAAATTAACCTATTTATTCCCTCCCATCTTTAGCAAAACTCACGAAACCATTTTTCCTTATTTTTGTTTTACCGTCCATTGCATCCCCAAGCTCCAGTCCTTCAATTTTGTTCTTCAAAACTTCAATCCTTCAATTTCTATCATCATCCAGGCGTTAAGCCTCTATAGAATTCCATAGAAACAATCAAAAACACCATTGATTTTGCCATTACACAACTTGTGGGTTTTCTGGATTTTTAACCAAATGTTCATTTTTCTCCTATCAAAGGGAATGATTCAATTTCCTATTAGTTTTTTATGATATTTAGTCTTTTAAATAGATTTTTTACCTATTGAATCGACAGTTTTGAATAAATGCTAAAAATTAGGTCGATAATGGTAGATTTTGGGATTTTGAAGGAAAACGATGTTTTAAAGTGTTTTTCAACTTGTTTTAAAGTGATTAGAAGGTTTCTAAACGTCCCTTAAAGTTTCATTAAAGAATTCCAAGGTTTTAATGAATGTTTAGTTGATTTTAACCTAATCTAAGGTGAACCAGGCTTAAACCTCTTGTAATTATATGATTATGATGGTAATTTCATGTCAATAAGGTGTATTATGCTATGTGAATGATGAGATGGGGATGTAGCGTCCTGTTACTCAGGCTCGGTGACCGGGCCGAGTATTAGGGTGTTACATTTGGTGGTATCAGAGTTTAGGATATCTAACACTCGGACCTAAGTTATTGACGTACAAGTTAGGGTTACACAACCCATAGATCTAGAAACCCATGTGTCTAAATTTCTCTGATTTCTTCAATTGTTTGAGCCATCTCTATTGACTTGTATGAATTTGTTTGAAATTAGGGTAGGACTAGAAACACATTACCTTTATTCTAAATTTTTCTTGCTAGAACGTGACTTGGATCATTTCCCCCATCACTCACACCTTTATTTTTTTGTATATGTTATATTATTAGATTCGATATGCCTCATAGACGTGTGAATGTGAATGAGAATGTGAATGCATAAGAGGATGGTACATATCATGTGCCATCGCGTAGAGAGAATATACCTGATGTAGGTGTTGGCCCTCTGATGGAAGCTATGATTGGAGCATTTTAGAGGATTGCTGGTGCTAACCCTGCTCTTACACCGGCCAATCATTCACCTACTAATCGAGAGTTGCCGCTTGAACGTCTGCGGGCGTTGGGTGGTAAAGAGTTTTCTAGAGTGAAAGGAATCGATCCGATCGTAGCTGAGTACTGATTGGAAGGTGTTGAAAGGATCCTTGAGTAGATATCCTGTTCTGACGAGGAGAAGTTGGGTTGTACTGTATCCCTACTCGACGGTGAGGCTCATCATTGGTGGAATACTGTTAAGAGAGGTACTACTGCTGACCGTTTGACTTGGGGTTATTTTCTTGAGGTTTTTAAGAGGAAGATTATGGGCGAGCAATACATGGAGCCAATATGCTCCTAAGATGGTTTTTTCTGGGAGGGATCGTTGTAAGAGGTTCAATTTTGGGCTTAATCATGAGATTTGAGTTTACTTGGTAGCTCAGAACACGGAGTTATTTGATAAGTTGGTTGAGAAAGCCAAGGTTGTTAAGAAGACTTTGGCTAAGTCGCCTCGTTCTGTGGTAACTGAATTGGGTAAGAGGACTTTCGATGGTGCATCTGGATGACTACCTAAGAGAGGGTGTGATAATTAGAGTTCTGATAAGAGTGCGCGACATAAGTTTCGACCAAGTTAGTCTAAGCAGCAAAGCAGTGTTGTGGTTAGTACTAGAGGTTCGACGGGTGGTTTTGGATGGCCGCTTTGTACACATTGTGAGTGTACGCATCTTGGTAAGTGTCGCAAATTGATTGGTGAATGTTTTAAGTGTAACTTTAAGGAACACTTGTTGAGGGACTGTCCAAACAGAGTCGAGGTTTCACAGGCTCAAAGTTCTACACCTGTATATGTGCGGTAGAGGTAATAGGAGACCAGTTGGGCAGCAAGTCGTTGCTCATACTGTTGCTACTCAGGTTGAGTCTGGATGTAACAGACCAATATTGACCCTAATCGGAACGGTGGTTTCGGGACCACGAATCCGAGCCTGGGTAATATTTTAATATTATATTTCGTGTTTATTATATGTGATTTAGTGAGTGTGAAAGTTTCGTAGAAAAATTTAGTCATTTAAGTGCTCAATTTGATAAAAAGGATTTAATCGAGAAAAGAGCAAAAGTTGCATACTAAAGTGAAAGGTACTAAATTGATTGTGGCTTTTTAAGTGCATGTACTAAAAGGGCAATTAGCCCATATACTACAAAAAGGGACGGCAATGGGCCACTTTAATTACAAATTTGATGTTTTTATAATATGTTAATATAAGTTATAAGTAAATGATTAATTCTTTTATTTTAAGTCATAAAATAATGAAAGAAAGTGGAAAGAAAGAGAACATGCTTTTGTTCATCCTCTTGGCCGAATGTGAGAAGGAAAGAAACTCCATTTTTAAAGCTTGAGTTTCGGCATTAGGAGAGCTCAATTTGGGGTATGTATTGTGTTTAGTTTTTGATAATTTTTACATTTTTGAATTCGTTGCTTTGAATGCTATACAACCCATGTTGAAATTTTTGAGTTTGAGACATGTTGAGGATTTGGCCATGGATGTATATTCATGATTTGTGATGTTTGATGGTAGATTATTAAGAGTATGTTTTAAACCATCATGTTTGGAATTAGAAATTTTGATAAAATTTAGTGATAGGGATTAAATTTGAAAGAATAAATTTTTGAGGACTAAAACATGAAATAAATGACATGCATGAACACATAGGGCTATGGGGAAGATTCGGCCAAGCTATAGTGTTGGAAAATTTTTCATATTTTGTGTTTTGTGCAAATTGGACCAATTTGTAAAAATGGGAAACATTAGGGGCAAAATGGTAAATTGCCCATTTGTGTGTTTTGGGACTAAATTGAGATGAAATGCGATTAGATGAGCTAAATTTTAATGTGTTTTAGATCAAGAGCAAAGAAAAACGGAATTAGACCAAGGGAAAGACGAAGGTTCTCGAATAGCCGATTCGCACGGACTATCGACAACCGAGGTAAGTCCTTTAGTTAAATCGTGTCAAAGAATTAATTATGGTTATCTTGAATATTAAAAATTGATGGATGTTAGTATCCATTTACATCATGGGCGAATGTATATTGACATATTAGGTTGATGATTTATGTTGAGTATGTGATGGGAATTGTTGGATTGTATAATGATAAAATGGTTTTGTTGGTCCAATGTGAGTGATCCCAATTGAATTAGATGAGTTTATAATAGTTATGAAGTGTGTTGGTAATGTTTAAGCTGTGTTGGCGTGACTCGGGCTTTTACGCCTAGCGGCCTTGTGCGGTGTTATTTATCGGGCTTTTACGCCAGCGGGCCTTGTGCGGTATTATTTATCGGGCTTTTACGCCTAGCGTGCCTCGTGCGGTGTTACTTTTCGGGCTTTACGCCTAGCGGGCTTGATGCGGTGATGTATTTTACAAAAGAGAAATCAAATCTTTGTTCAAGACAACTTAAAGCTAATTTATTGAGTATATGGTTCAGTGTAAGCATGTAAGGTATGTTATGCTTAATATCACTTGAGTCGAATTAATATTATGAGAATTGTGTTATATGTGCTGAAGTTAATATTGATGGGTGTAATATGATGGAATTCGAGTTAGAATGTGCTATTATGGAACAATTGGTTTTCAAAGTATAAATGCTAAGAAAGGAGATTTTCATGCGATATGCTTATATGAATTTTAATGAAATGATTTCTACTTTACTTGGGTTATTGAATTTCTAGTATTCAGCCTTGTATAAGTAATTGACTTAAGTGCTTATGTGGAATACAATAAGTTGGAAGTTTAATTTCAATTATTTGTATGTTTTATTATCATGAGATTAGGACTTACTAAGCTAGTAAGCTTACTAGTGTGAAATGTTCTCCTTTGTTTTATAGATTAGGTGCAAGCTACAAGCTCGTCGGGATCGTTCGGGAAAGTCGTCCACACTATCAAATTGTTTTGGTACTCTTTCATTTTGGTTTTTCCAAAGAAGGCATGTATAGGAAAGACTTTATTTAATTTTGATGGAAACCTTGGTTCATGTATGTAATAGCCATGCGAATATGGCTAAATTTTTAGTCAAGTATGCTTTTTGGGACTTTTTGTTATAAATGTTGGTGCTCTTTTAAATCGATGATGTTATGATATTATGCGAATGATTTAGGTATAAGCTAAATTGCGTAAATGGTTAAGATGCATGGATGGTACGAATTATATGTGAGTATATTCGGTTATAAGCTAGTAATCATATCTTGTAAAGAAACAGTCTTTAGTAACAGCAGTGATGTAGTTTTGAAAAATCACCAAAAATAGGATAAGTTGAATTAGAAGGTGAATGAGGTATAGAACCAAATCTTATTGTGTCTATTTTGATATGAAAGAAACAGAGTAGGCAAAGGAGTTTTATGTTATGAGATATTTAAATTTTAGTGAGACTTGATTTGAATGAGTTCGTGAATCCATGTTCTGTCTTGGAAAAATTGTTAAAAATTGTACAAAAATAATTAGGGAGCATGGTTTATATGTTTGAAATCCTTGATGAGTCTATTTTTAATAGGAATAAACAAGAACATTATTGAAAATCTGTGCTATGAGATAAATGAGTTTTTGTAATGACAGGTCAGAATCGTCAACAGTGAAATAGTGGAACTTTGATGAATAAACTGTACTAATTGGCCACATGAAAAATTCTGGAAAAATTATGGTAAATTCTTATAAGAGTCTAGTTTCAAGGAAAATTTACGGATCTAAATTTCGAGTTTTGTATCTCGAGTTATGATCAATTTAGTCAGCATGATGCAGTTTGACAGCTTTAAATTTTTATGTTCCGAACTTGTAGTCGAGTCTTGTAATGCCACATACTCGACCCCGGCAAAGGTCTCGGGTAAGGGGTGTTACACTGTAGGTGTAACAGCCCGAATTAGAGGCTAGTCGAGACAGTGGTTTCGAGACCACTAATCCGAGGTAGAGGAAAATTATTTTGATATTATTTTATGTGTTGTAACATGTTTATAAGGATGCATGAGAATTTTGGTACCTTAATTTTAACGATTGAACGCATAATTGCGAAAAAGGACTAAATCGCATAAAGTGCGAAAGTTCTATTTTATTTGCTAGAGGTGCCAAATAGCCATAGAATATTAATTGGAGGTCCTTAAAGTGCAAATAGGCCATGGGAGGAGTGATGGCCGGCCATAGGGGGACAAAGAAAGGAAAATATCACCTTTCCTCTCCATCTTCTCTCCGCCGAAAATGAGCAGCAAAAATGGGGGTTGAGAGCTCAAAATTTCAGTCAAGCTTTCTTCCTTACAAGTAAGTGATTTTGATGGTTTTAGTTGATAATTTTTGTACTTTTGGAACCCCCAAAGCTTAAGCTAGCTAATGAGAGGACTAAATTGCTAAATGGTTGAAAGTCTAGGGACTTGCCATGAGAGAGTTTATGATGTTTGCTGAGTTTTTATGGAAGGAAATGAATGTTAGGGAGATGAGAAACAACTTTTGTTAAAGGTGTTATCATGAAAACACCTAAATGGGACTAAGTTGTAAATGTTGTAATTTGGTAATAAATGCATGAAATAGTTGGATTTTTGAGTAGTTGTAAGAGAAATAAATGTTCAGCTAGGCTTGTTTAATAAGAAAATGTGATGAAAAATTATTTACGAGCCTAGGGGCAAAATTGTAATTTTGCCATAGTACAAGGGCAAAATGGTCATTTTTGCCTAAGTAGAGATTATGATGTAATATGATCATAAAATGATTAAATTAGTAAATTTTATTGTTCTAGATCAAAGAAAACGAGATTCGGACCTAGAACGGGAGAAAAGAAAAATATAGACAATTAGGTCCCTTTTTGCCCTTTTCGATATCGAGGTAAGTTCGTGAGCTAATAATGCAACTGTAAGTGAAGCATTTAATATTTTGATATTGTATGAAATGTATATTGACTCTACGAATATATATTAAATACGTTTTGACGAGATGTCAAGAATTGAAAGTCATCAATTGAATCTAAGAATAGAAGGAATGCAAATATTATGATGCTATGATAATTAAGGTCCCGTGTAAGACCATAATTGGATTATGGCCTCGGTGTGAGATTTCGTATTAGACCATGTCAGGGACATGGCATCGATATGATATTTCATGTAAGACTCTATTGGGGGTATGATGTTGATTTGATACTATATGTATGAGATTTAAGAGTGTTCTTTAGAATTTTGAATAATTCAACAGGTATGTTGAGAATGAGAAAGTATGTGGTTATACCATGAGAGGTACAGGTATGTGCCAGAACTCAATTGAGGTGAATTCGGTATATGATGAACCCATGGTGAGCTATGTGTAAATGATGCATCCTGATTGCATATGTTATCTTTATTAATGCATTGCGTGAATGCAAATGATTATTTTAGAAATCTATTTAAGAATGATAGAGTGTAAGGATATTCCTGGATGAACATTCGAAACAGGAAAAAGGTGTGTGGATAAATATCCGTGAATGTGTAATCAATGGTGGGCTGTGTGCGTTACCACCTTATTATTTGTTACCGATAAGCTGTGTGCTATACCATCATGCTTATTATTAAATGGTGGGCTATGTGTGATACCACCTTATAAATTATTAAATGGTGGGCTGTGTGCGGAACCACCGAGAGTTGGTATTATCCCGAATGGATCATTGAGAAATTGTTTAAGTATATGTGTCATGGATTGTTGTGATGATGGATGCAGGGATTATAAGCTAATAAATGAGAGTACTAAAATTGTCACATGGTTAGAATGTGGTAAGAGACGGAATGAGTAAGCCTTATGAATGATATAGTGGGTAACCATGAGTTTAAGAGTAAATCTCATTACAATGCCTTTGTGGTTGAGTAAAATCAATGAATGTCAATAGTTGATTATTATTTGCATATGAACTTGCTAAGCAATATTGCTTACTCATCTTCCTTTCCTATCTCTTATAGGTTAAATCTTCCTTTCCTATCTCTTATAGGTTAACTTAACTAGCTCCGGTTGGAAATCGCCGGAGATGCTTTCATACTATCGAGCAGACACTTGGGTATGAGATTCAAGTCTTCTTGAAATATGGCATGTATAGGGATCTTATTTTGGTTTAATTAAGTCATAGTTAAAGTAGCCAAATGTGTTGGCTTAAAAGAGTTTGTGGATTGGTTGTGTACAGCCATAGATGATGGCTCAAGTCGATTGTAATTGTACTAGTAATAGTTTTCTCTCGTATATGAGATGAAGATTTAATTTTCATGATTCAAATGTGATAATTCAAGAGTTATAATTAATGATTTGAAAATGTTATGTGATGATGCGTGAATGTGTGCAAGTGAGGGTGGCTAAATGGCTTGGAAAATAGCCTTGAATTGGTTCACACGGGTAGACACACAGGCGTGTGTCTAGGCCGTGTGAGACACACGATCAGCCCCATGGGTGTGTGACCAGGCCGTGTGTCCCCTGAATGTTGGTATTGCAAGTCAGTGTCGACCACGGGCTAGCCACACGGGTGTGTGTCTAGGCCGTGTGCCCCATATGAGGTTACTGACATCACAAACAGAATACCCAGGTTTTTACACACGGGCGAAGACACGGGCGTGTCTAGGCCCGTGTCCCGTATGGAGCACACGGGCCAAGAACACGGGCGTGTGTCCGGCCGTGTGAAAACCCCTGTAGGTTCAAAAAGAAAATAATTCTACACGGGTATGGAGCACGGGTGTGTGATATGTCACACGGGCGTGCCCCACTCTACACACGGGCGTGTGGCCCAGTTTTTATGCCAAAAATTTTTAAGTGTTTTAAAGTTTCAGTTTGGTCCCAAAGCATCTCGGGTTTATGTAAAGGGTCTCGTAGACCCATAATAGGGACGTTACGATTGTAAATGAAAAAGTTTTAAATTGGAACAAATTTTATAGCCCAAAGTCGAATGCTCAAGCAAGTCAAGTCCGGTAATGCCTC
This sequence comes from Gossypium sturtianum, assembly GCA_025698515.1. Lineage (NCBI taxonomy): Eukaryota > Viridiplantae > Streptophyta > Magnoliopsida > Malvales > Malvaceae > Gossypium > Gossypium sturtianum. The sequence goes on from CM046954.1 coordinate 84,835,076, forward strand.
GTACCCGGTTCTAGAGTCTAATACGGGTAAGGGGTGTTACATTTAGTGGTATCAGAGCTATGGTTTAGTCTATTCTCTGACTAACATAGCGTATGAGAGTTTAGCTATACATGCCATGTTGCTCCTCATGATAGTGTGATATCTCCCGGCTCTAATGAAATTGTTTTGTTAAGACAGAGATGATTCCCAACTGAGCTATTTTCGATAATTTTGTAAGTGATAATGAGGTAATTGAAATGTGCTTATGCATTGATGAAATTTAGAAAGGTACGAATAGAAGTTTATGACATACGTGTAATAGGGTACGAAAAGAGATAATCGTAAGTTGAGGAATGAAATGAAAGTTATAAGGTGATAAGCTTATCCATGTAGGTTCGATATGCATACGGTGTTATATACTCAACCTATTTGGATAAGTGAATATGGTGAGTAAATTTACCCAGTGAACAGGATATGTGTGTATGTGCAACTGTTTGAATGATGTATGATCAATATGTCCACATAGTTAAATCTCATGTGCGACTGTTATAGTAGAGGATGTATAATGTTTTCTTTTATGACTCTGTTATGAAGCCACAAATTTTATAGTGCAGGAGTTAAACTGGGTAGTTAAATTAAGTAGAACGCAGGAGATGAGTACGATCGTTCAATGATAAATTTATGAATAAGACAATGGTTGGACTATGGCCATATATGTGATCCCATATAAGACCATGTCTGGGACATGGCATTGGCATCGATATATGACCCCGTGTAAGACCATATCTGGGATATGGCGTCGGCGTCGAATAGCGATTTCGTGTAAGACCATATCTGGGATATGGCATCAGCATCGAATAGCAATTCCGTATAAGACCACGTCTGGGACCTGGCTTCGGTATGAAACCGTGTAAGACCGTATCTAGGATATGGCATCGACATCAACATGTGTTTCCATGTAAGACCATATCGGGGAATATGGCATTGGTATCGATATGGGATTTCGTGTAAGACCATAGCTAGGCTATGGCATCGTGACGACATGTAAGATTATAACTGGGCTATGATATTATGATACGAGTAAGACCATAGTTGGATTATGGCAATCAAGTAAACGACGTACTCAAACCCGTAAGACGTTCTTTAATTTGATAAGTGATGGTAAGAGAAATTGGAGTTAAATGTTGAGTACTTGAATAGATATTAATATGGAGTTTGAGTAAGTGAAATCACCATTCGAAATTATGGGTGATAGAAACAATTGTAACATGAGTAAGGGTGAAAACTCGCTTGGAGCGAGTTGTGCAATTACGATGATATTTCATTAATGATGAATGTTAAATCATATGTGTGTAGTCATGAGAGTCAAGTTAGATGCTTTACGACCTCACCCCTTACCACTGTTGATTTATAATGAGATTTTTAGGAGAGTCAAGTTGAATAAGTTCATGAGAATGAAATAAAAGAGTTTCGTGGAGAAACAATTAGTAATGTGTATAGAGATAAAGGTAGTTAGAAGGTGAGAATAGTTTTGGGAAGAATATCTGAATGTTTTAGAGATCGTACTGATTATGCGATGTTACGAGTAAAGAGAAGGTTGGTCTCGGCTATTTAACTCAATTGGGTAGGAAGCCTAAGGTGTACTTACTGAGAATCTTCTCGAATTGATGTTCATTAGCGAAAGGAATAATAAAGGGGTTTATGATGACGGAAATGGTCAGAGAAACAATATTCGAGATGTAAAAATGTTTGACTATGGCAATCATGGTTGAATAGATTATAATGATCTCTTTGAGTATTCTATATAGATACCTATCTTTCTTTTTGGGGATTAAGTGGTTGTTCATTTTTTTATGAAATTATGATCGTGTGAGAATGTTAGTTGATTGTAAAATCAGACGAAACAGTTGTCGATTTGGTTGATTTGCGATCAACATTCCTTTTTCTCTTCCTAATTCTATTTTGGTATTTTGGGAATGAAGTCGGTAATAAAAATTTTATATGAGACTACCCTTATGTTTTTTTTTGATCATGGTTATCTTTAAAGTGTGTTCTTCTTGTTGTGATAGTTATATCTACCATGATTACGCTTTTGGTTTGATTATAGAAAGGTGATAATTCTAGTATATGGATATCTCTGATTTTTGTATAAGATGTTAATATCAACAAAAGTATAAGAAGTGAAATCACAAGTTTCAAATTGTGCGATGGATTTTTCGGGTAAGCCGAATAGAGTTAATGCACTCAATTGAGATGTCCCTGTTACCTTGAACTAAGGTGATAATAAAGGTTTTCGATTAGCATAACAAGAGAAATTCAAAGGATTGTATGTTTGAACTGTATTCTCAGTGTGGAGAAAAGAGTAGATTGATTTGTTGAGATATGATCTGAGTTATGTGTATGCCAATGCATGCTTCAACAGGGAGAATAAATCCTATGTATTTATTAGTAGGGAGATGGATAGTCTGAATGAGGAAATTAGATCCTAGGAAGCATAATACAGAGATATGCTTATTGAAACATTCTAACTGGGTAATGTTAATTACAAGTTGAAGTTGTTTGGATTGAAAGCTTGTCACCCTTACGAGTGTTTAAATGGTTTGTTGCATGATGGTAAAGTTGAAAGCTATTGAAGGTACTATTAACTGAAAGTTCTAGTATTGAGTTCAGTTTGAATCGAGAAAAAGAGTTTATGATATTTAATGATGCGCTAATAAATAAACTGAAAGGTGTTTTAATACCAGAGTGTACAGAGGTAGTTTACATCTTTGGGTGGTTAGAGTTACGTCGAAAAGAATTGTTAGATTGGTGATCTAGAGCTGATCACTTTTGTTTCTGTGTTGTGAAATTGATGTTATAATATGATTTGTGGAAAAAATACGTCATGTGCTTTCTGAATCCTGATGAGCTAGAGTATCTAATGCTGCAGAAAAATTTGAATGTGAGACAGTGAAAATGGCTTGAACTATTACAAGAGTATGTATAGTTATTGAAATACTTCTCGGATAGTGGACATAGTACAGATATCTGGATGGAAAACCCCTGTTTAATCAATGCGAGTTAGTTACCCGATTGACCTTGGCTGATAGTATCCTAGTTTTAGCGATGTTAATGGCTAAAGCGAGTTTTCCTTTTTAAACAAAGGAGTTCAGAAGTGAGATAGTGAATGGTGTTTTAAATAAGTTCCGAATGAGTTTGTTTCAGATGTTAAAATTCAGATCGGGTAAAATTTTCGTTATTATTGTTACCTTGAGATAGAATTTGCAGGTTGATGAATCCAGAACTTATGTAGAAGTCTTGGTATGAGGCCCAGTAGTAACATGTCTACCCATTTAAGAATAAGAAAAGGGTACGGTTATATGCATAAATGTTTTGATAATTGAATACACATCACGGTATGATTGAGTTTATGTTCAGAAGTAGTCGACCGGTAAAAGCCGAATTTTCAGAGTGTTCAAGTCAAGACTATTACAGTCGGTGAAGATCCTAGGGAGAAAGTGTGAAAAAATACTATAGATTTTGAATTTGGATTGACCCGATTTCCAAATGAGAGGGATATCATCCGAATTGTAGTGAATTATTCAATAAGATCTGAATGATCATTTTAGCTTGTGCAGAGTTCACATTTGTCAGATTACTGAGTATTTGTGCCCTAGAGGAAGGGTAATTTAAGTTTTAAAGTTGTGCTTCAACCTGGTATCCTACGGGCTTAAAGGTCTTTGGCAAGAAATAGGGTTGAGGGTACATCGACTTGAGATTTTGAAAGGTTGGTGGAAACGTTTCTTGAATGATTGAAAGTAACTTCTTCTGGTAAGATTTTCGGGGACGAAAATCCCTAAGGGGGAGAATTATGATAGCCCGAATTAGAGGCTAGTCGAGATAGTGGTCTCGAGACCACTAATCCGAGGTGGAGGAAAATTATTTTGATATTATTTTATGTGTTGTAACATGTTTATAAGGATGCATGAGAATTTTGGTACCTTAATTTTAACGATTGAACACATAATTGCGAAAAAGGACTAAATCGTATAAAGTGCAAAAGTTCTATTTTATTTTCTAGAGGTGCCAAATAGCCATAGAATATTAATTGGAGGTCCTTAAAGTGCAAATAGGCCATGGGAGGAGTGATGGTCGGCCATAGGGAGGACAAAGAAAGGACTTTGTCAATGGTTAGGTGGAAATTTGGTGATAAAAATTTATTTTTATCATAAAATAAAGAAAAGAAAATATCACCTTTCCTCTCCATCTTCTCTCCACTGAAAATGAGCAGCAAAAATGGGGGTTGAGAGCTCAAAATTTCAGCCAAGCTTTCTTCCTTACAAGTAAGTGATTTTGATGGTTTTAGTTGATAATTTTTATACTTTTGGAACCCTCAAAGCTTAAGCTAGCTAATGAGGGACTAAATTGCTAAATGGTTGAAAGTCTAGGGACTTTCCATGAGAAGAGTTTATGTTGTTTTCTGAGTTTTTATGGAAGAAAATGAATGTTAGGGAGATGAGAAACAACTTTTGTTAAAGGTGTTATCATGAAAACACCTAAATGGGACTAAGTTGTAAATGTTGTAATTTGGTAATAAATGCATGAAATAGTTGGATTTTTGAGTAGTTGTAAGAGAAATAAATGTTCAGCTAGGTTTTTTTAATAAGAAAATATGATGAAAAATGATTTACGAGCCTAGGGGAAAAATCATAATTTTGCCATAGTACAAGGGCAAAATGGTCATTTTTGCCTAAGTAGAGATTATGATGTAATATGATCATAAAATGATTAAATAAGTAAATTTTATTTTTCTAGATCAAAGAAAATGAGATTCGAACATAGAATGGGAGAAAAGAAAAATATGGACAATTAGGTCCCTTTTTGCCCTTTTCGATATCGAGGTAAGTTCGTGTGCTAATAATGCAACTGTAAGTGAAGTATTTAATATTTTGATATTGTATGAAATGTATATTGACTCTACGAATATATATTAAATACGTTTTGACGAGATGTCAAGAATTGAAAGTCATCAATTGAATCTAAGAATAGAGGGAATGCAAATATTATGATGCTATGATAATTAAGGTCCCGTGTAAGACCATAATTGGATTATGGCCTCGGTGTGAGATTTCGTATAAGACCATGTCAGGGACATGGCATCGATATGATATTTCATGTAAGACCCTATTGGGGGTATGATGTTGATTTGATACTATATGTATGATATTTAAGAGTGTTCTTTAGCATTTTGAATAATTCAATGGTATGTTGAAAATGAGAAAGTATGTGGTTATACCATGAGAGAGGTACGGTATGTGCCGAACTCAATTGAGGTGAATTCGGTATGTGATGAACCCATGGTGAGTTATGTGTAAATGATGCATCTGATTGCATATGTTATATTTATTAATGCATTGCGTGAATGCAAATGATTATTTTAGAAATCTATTTAAGAATGATAGAGTGTGAGGATATTCTGGATGAACATTGAAACAGGAAAAAGGTGTGTGGATAAATATCCGTGAATGTGTAATCATTGGTGGGGTGTGTGCGTTACCACATTATTATTTGTCACCGAGTAAATCGTAATGCGATACCATCATGCTTATTATTAAATGGTGGGCTATATGCGATACCACCTTATAAATTATTAAATGGTGAGCTATATGCGATACCACCTTATAAATTATTAAATGGTGGGCTGTGTGCGGAACCACCGAGAGTTGGTATTATCCCGAATGGATCATTGAGAAATTGTTTAAGTATATGTGTCATGGATTGTTGTGATGATGGATGCAGGGATTTTGTGCTAATAAATGAGAGTACTAAAATTGTCACATGGTTAGAATGTGGTAAGAGACGGAATGAGTAAGCCTTATGAATGATATAGTGGGTAACAATGAGTTTTAGAGTAAATCTCATTACAATGCCTTTGTGGTTGAGTAAAATCAATGAATGTCAATAGTTGATTATTATTTGCATATGAACTTACTAAGCAATATTGCTTACTCATCTTCCTTTCCTATCTCTTATAGGTTAACTTAACTAGCTCGGGTTGGAAACCACCGGAGATGCTTTCACACTATCGAGCAGACACTTGGGTATGAGATTCAAGTCTTCTTGAAATATGGCATGTATAGGGATCTTATTTTGGTTTAATTAAGTCATAGTTAAAGTAGCCAAATGTGTTGGCTTAAAAGAGTTTGTGGATTGGTTGTGTCTGACCATAGATGATGGCTCAAGTCGATTGTAATTGTACTAGTAATAGCTCTCTCTCGTATATGGGATGAAGATTTAATTTTCATGATTCAAATGTGATAATTCAAGAGTTATAATTAATGATTTGAAAATGTTATGTGATGATGCGTGAATGTGTGCAAGTGAGGGTGGCTAAATGGCTTGGAAAATAGCCTTGAATTGGTCCACATGGGTAGACACACGAGCGTGTGTCTAGGCCGTGTGAGACACACAGTCAGCCCCATGGGTGTGTGACCAGGCCGTGTGTCCCCTGAATGTTTGTATTGCAAGTCAGTGTCGACCACGGGCTAGCCACACGGGCGTGTGTCTAGGCCGTGTGCCCTATATGAGGTTGCTGACGTCACAAATAGAATACCTAGGTTTTTACACACGGGCGAGGACACGGGCATGTCTAGGCCGTGTGGAGCACACGGGCCAAGAACACGGGCGTGTGTCCGATCGTGTGAAAACCCCTGTAGGTTCGAAAAGAAAATAATTCTACGCGAGTATGGAGCACGGGTGTGTGATATGTCACATGGGCGTGCCCCACTCTACACACGGGTGTGTGGCCCAGTTTTTATGCCAAAATTTTCTAAGTGTTTTAAAGTTTCGGTTTGGTCCCAAAGCATCTCGAGTTTATGTAAAGGGTCTCGTAGACCCATAATGGGGACGTTACGATTGTAAATGAAAAAGTTTTAAATTGGAACAAATTTTATAGCCCAAAGTCGAATGCTCAAGCAAGTCAAGTCCGGTAATGCCTCTTACCCGGTTCCAGAGTTGAATACGGGTAAGGGGTGTTACAGGAGGTCTAGCTCGGGTTTATGCTGTTAAGGAGTCGCAGAATCAAGATTCGATCGTCGAGATTGTGGGTATTTTTGTTTTGTAGTCCATTCATTTATTCTTGTTGGTAGATTTAGGTTCTACGCCTTCGTAAATTTTGAGTGATTTAGCTAGTAAGTGGAAAATCTCAATAGAGACTATTAGATTAGGAACAACGGTTACGAGTTCTTTAGACGAAAATGTCGTAGTGAATAAAGGAAACTGTTAGCAAAGTTACCATAAAAAAGTCCATGGTAGTGAATAAGATCTTCAAGAAAAGCAGTAGGAAGTTAAAGAGAATTGGAATCAAAGTTGCGCAGCAAAAGTGTGATTGTTGGTTTAAAAGTAGAATGAACATATTTTGTGATTAAGCGAGTGACGTGTCAGTAGGGAATTTTGAGGATGAAATTCTTTTTAGAGGGAATAGTTGTCACATTCCAAAATTGGGCCTGGAAGTTTCAAGGGTAATATAGGGATTTTAACTCAAAATGTGTTCGAAAATTTCTAAGCATGGTAATCATAAATGTCTACGTACATGGCTTTTTTACAGTTAAAACATTTTTTGAAAATGATGTAGAATGACCCTTAATTTTGAATATAGGACTATTTTGAAAAGAGGGTTAAAGTTAGGAGTACCAAAAGGGTAAATTTACCAAAGTTTAAAATTAACTTATTTCTTCCCCTCATCTACAACAAAACTCAAGAAACCCTTCCTCTTATTTTTGTTTTGTCATCTCTTGCATCCCCAAGCTCGATTCCTTCAATTTTGTTCTCCAAAACTTCAATCCTTTAATTTCTATCATTATCCTAGCATTAAACCTCTTTAGAATTCCATAAAAACCATAAAACAAACACCATTGATCTTGCCATTGCACAACTTGTGGGTTTTTCAAATTTTTAACCAAACATTCTTTTTTCTCCTATAGAAGGTAACAGTTCAATTTCCTATTAGTTTTTGATGATATATAGTCTTTTAAATAGAGTTTTTACCTATTGAATTGGCGGCTTTGAATAAATGTCGAAAATTGGCTCATTAATGGTAGATTTCGGGATTTTGAAGGAAAATGATGTTTCAAAGTATTTTTCAACTTGTTTTAAAGTGATTAGAAGGTTTCTAGAATTCCCTTAAAGTTTTCCAAGGTTTTATTGAATTTTCGTGAAAATTTGCCATAATATGTCAAAATTTAAGAACCATGAATTTGTGTAGTTTTGTGTGGTTTGAAGGTTGAGAATTGTTCTTAAATGTATAATTAGTCTATTGGAATCAATTTTATGCGATAGGAACGAGAAGGTGTCGAGATTTGTACGTTTCGGTTAAGCTAGTCAAAATTTCAGTTTCATGAGGAACTAGCTTAGGCTTGTGTTTTTTGGTGATTTAGTTAAGTCCTTGGCTGAATGATAATTGTGTTTATCGTGTGATTTACTTTGGTAAAGCTTCAGAATCGTTAGGACCTTCTGCGAGTAAAGCGAAAGGCAAGGAAAAGCTAGTTTAAGCTTTCGGCATCTAGGCGAAAGTGCAAACGGTGAGTGTTTGGAATCGCTGTTAGTAAACACAATTCATAACATTAATTAGGAGCTTAGGAGAAGCCTAAACCCCTACTCTAAGTTTCGAGTGTAAGCTTTCTCATACCCTTCTTTAATTTGTGAAATATATGATTGTGTGTTGTGAAATTGAGAATTAAGATGTGAAACTGTGACATGTGAATTATGCTTGTGATGGCTATTGTGAAAGTGTTAATTGTGGGCATGTTGTATATGTCGATTGACAGTGATAATGTTGTGCCTATAAAGTGAATGTGCAGTGAAAAAGTACAGAAAACGGTAAGTAAAATGTGTGTTTAATTGTGGACATTTTGGGCTTATGATCTTTGAGACCATTGGATATAGTTGGCATGCCATAGGATTTGTGAGTACTCACCCTTGTGTTGTGTTTTGGGGGCATTAAGGCCCGGGACAGATTTGGAGAGATAAGGGAATGTGAGCTCGACTCCACTCAATGGGATATGTTGGTGTGTTGGAGAGTGTTAGCTACACTTTTGGGATATGTTCGACTCATTGAGTCATCGATGTGTTGGAGATCCGTGTATCCGATGTGTGGTGGTAGAGCCCACTTTTACGTTTCATAGCCTCAAGTGCCAAATTATCGTTTAATTGTGATTTTATAAAAGGTGATATTACGATATGTGATGTGTGCATAAACATGTGAATAATAAGTTAAATGAGTTGATTAATATTGCATGAATATTGTAACAACCCAAACCCGGCCTAGAAGTTAGGCCCGAATCTGGCGTGTCACATGGAAAAACTTGTTTGAGAACTACAGCCTCTTTGTTAAAACCCAAAACACTTAAGCAATTGTTAACTACTTGAAAACGTAATTATCTTTAAAAAAAAAAACCTTTTTGGTGGCGAAAGCATATTTGAAATAAACATTTTACAAAAATGTGATGTTTAGAAATAGAGTTGCAGAAGCATTTTGAAATCGTTATGAAGCGTAGATAAAATACAAGTATTTTTGAGAGATTGATTGATGAGTCAACAATCAAGGTAGTGAACTTTGAAACCGTGACTTTTGAAAATATCATTGATAATTTGTAGAAAAATTCAAGTTAAATTATTTGTACAAGTTTGTTTAAAAATCCATTTGTTGATCAATTTTTTGAAAACCATATTTATGATTTTAGAAAATCCCCGTTAAAACAATTCAAGCAATATAATGAGTACGACTAAACATAAAGCAATTTAAAACATATCCCAGAGGCCTTATTACAACTTAAACCAAAATAGCAAAATAATAAAATAAATGGAAATAGAAATTTAAAATTCAATAACACCATTTTTTGAATTATGGCCTCCACCGAGTCATCCATGGGCCCAAGTCCTCATTACGGAGCATTACCTACAAGGGTTAAGAAAAAGGGGGTGAGTTACAAGAACTCAGTGTAAAATCCCTTACCGTCATCCACTGGGCCTGAACCCATATAGAAACATCTTGGGCCGGAGCCCACTATCATAACAGAACATATATATATATGAAGCAAATGTATGCAACCCAACCCATCCAACCAGTCTCTCCCCCGTACCAACCAGTCTCTCCTGTGGGGATCAAGTCAACCCACCCCGCCAGTCTCTCCAATTTGCAGACAAGCTGCCATTTATAATAATTTTGTGGATTAACCACCAGAGTATCATATACGGTAATATAATCGGCACACAGCCTTAATCACGATGGCACAAAGCCATATTTAAATTGGCACATAGCCCATATCAGAATTTGTGGCAATGCCACTGGTCTATACTTCTCTGCATTCAAGTTTCCCATCCCATGCAATATGTGATGATGCAATACACATAATAACATAAAATACCCACATGTATAACAACCATTAGTCTAGTAATTTATACGATGAATCGGCCCATTATTGAGCTTTGTAATTGACCCACTAAGGCATTCTATCAATTCGGCCCATAGGGGCATTTAGTAAATCGGTCCATAAGGATATTTGGTAAATCGGTAATTTTACCCACTAAGGGTAATTCGGTAATCTCGCAACCCAGGGTATTTGGTAATTTACCCTCCAAGGGTATTTTGTAATTCGGCAACCTAGACTTAACTACTAATGTGAGGCATAAAAATTGAAAGCTGTCCATCTGCGTCATACTTGACTAAATCGACTATAACTCGAGTTAGGAAACTCGAAATTTAAATCCGTAAATTTTCCTTGAAACTATACTCATATATCTTCTTACTAAAAATTTTCCAGAATTTTTGGCTTAACCATTTAGTACATTTTATTCCTTAAAGTTTCCCTTATTTCACTGACCAACGGTTCTGACCTCTCTTACCCGAAATTCAAATATTTAACTGTACAGTTATCATATGTTACTCCCACTTGTTTCTATTGAAAATAGGCTCACTAAGGAATCTATAAATATAAATTATAACTCATAATTCACTTTGTACAATTTTGAATGATTTTTCTAAGATATATCAGGGAACCACGAAGTCAATCAGAGCTAGTCCCACTAAATTTAAAATATCATAGAATATAAAATTTCTCTGTCTACTCCGTTTCTTTCATATAAAAATAGACACAGTAAGATTTATTTCTATATCTTTTTCACTTTCTAACTCCCTTTATCCTATTTTTCGTGATTTTTCAAAATCACGTCACTGCTGCTGACCAAACTGTTTCATTGCAAAAATATGGTTACCACTACGAATATACGCACGCCCGAATGGTCATGGATGTCGGTTTCCAGTTTTCCTTCGGTATTTCGACCAAATCACAGAACATTTCATGCAAAATTTCAGATAGGTATGAGATTACACACCATTTCAAATAGGTATTCGGAAGGGTACGGGATTACACACCTTATTCGAAATCCGTAACACGATACTCTCTGCGGCACCTAAAGGTACAATCAGTTAACAATTAGTCCAAAGCCCAATTTTCAACTTCAACCAAGTATTGCGATTGATTAACAATCTATATCACTTACCAACAATCCGAGTCTCTTATTACGAGGGATAGGTGATCGAGCGATCTGGTTCCTATAGTGACCGATTAGTCCAAACTATTAATCCATTTAGCAACCAATCGAATAATGAACGATATCAAATAATCCATAAAGAACTCCTTACCTTGTTGCGATTTCCACCACTTGACTTATGGCTAGAATGATATTCGGCCACCCACTAAGATCACTACGAAAGAGTATTGATCACAACATGAGAATGATGGAGAGAGTGACATTTTGATAAGAAACAAAGTTGACTAACCGAATAACGATGAACATTCATATTCGATTAGGAAGAAAAAGAACATAAAAATAGAAAGAGGGATATAAGATCACTTACCGATTCAATTAAGAAGAGATTTTCCTACACGATGGGGAACGAAATGATGAAGAAATAGGATGATAAGGGGTTGGCTATAGAGAAAATTGAGCAGAAATGTGATCACAAAGTGATGTCGATTAAAGAAGAAGAAAAGGTTGATGAAATGGTCAAAAGAAAAATGAATGGAGAAAAGTGCTTTGGTAATTTCGGCTATCAAAGGAAGATGAGCAAGGTGAGTGTTTCGGCCAAACAAAAGAAAAGAATACACAAATGTGTTGGGAGATTTCGGCCAAAGCTAAGAGGAAGATGGATTTGAAAAGAAGACACAAATGTTCAAAGAGAAAAGTGTACCTCTCATGCACCCAAAAACTAACAAAATGATCTAAAGAGAAAAGAGAAATTCGGCTCTTCCTTTCCCCCTAACAAAACCGTGTGAACTCTAGCCAAAAAAGGTGGATGTTGACCAACAAAAATCTTTTCAAAACATCACCCATGAAAAAGGCCAACATGCTCCCTTATCTTACCTTTTTCTTTTGATTCATTTCCTTACCTTCATCCTTTCCTTTTTCCTTAGCCACCATACCATAATTAAAAAGTCTTCCTTGCATTAAATACCACCTTGGTCGACACATGGAAGAGAAGCACAAAAAAAAATTTAAATTTTGCAATAGATGGGATTCGAACCTCAGACCATTAGTACACTCCACACGCCACTTTCCACCTTTACCAATAGACTCCTTGTGCTAGCAAAATGCACACTTATTTCCTTAAGTCATAATGCCACTTACCTTCTCTCCTTAAAGTGCCTAAACATAAAAATTTTGCTAAGGCCCAATTTGAACCCGGAACTTCCTAGAACCCCGTAACTTTCCAAAATCACCTTCCTAATAAGTACAACTTGAAATAATGTCGTTCTCAAATTCCCATAAATTTTAAAACGCTTCTACGCTCAAGGTCCAATGGGCCCAATAGGTCCAATTCTACTAGGCCCAATTTTGGGATGTTACAATTCTACCCTCCTTAAAGAAATTTCGTCCTCGAAATTTCCAACCAACTACTAAGCGCATCGCTCAAATCACACCACTATGCTTTCATTTGCGCACTCGATCTTAATAACACTAATGTACTTTTAACATAATCTTGAATCCTCTTTCACACAACCAAACACCTAACCACGAAGCAAGCGGTTATCTACCACTTATACCTAAAATTTTCTACATTCAATCATCACGTCCAACCATAACATACCGACTTGATGGTGATGAAACAATCCGAGCCTTATGCTCCTTAGACTGCATCTCAAGCATGCTCGACCTCTCTCGGCATTCTTTAGGATGACGCCTTCTGCAATAATCGCAAGTCGGAAAGTTTGGACGTGTCTTAACACGCTTCACAGAACGAGACTGCGACCCAAAAGAACCGCGATCTCTTTTCTTCTTACAGTCCACACACTCAACTCGAAGTGCTTCACCGATTCCTTTAACCTCCTCCAATACCTCCTTAACTATTTGAGTCAGCTCAACAACCCAAGCTCGATCATGAGATCCTGTCTCAGCCACTGGCGATGCCAGCGCCTCCCTTTCGGAAACATGCCCCGATGCTGAAGATCTAGCCTTAGCACCTCGGCCTCTACCACGTCCACATCTATCGCGTCTACGTCCTTTAATGCTCATATTTACTAAATCGATTTAATCTTATTACGAGACTTATGAATCAGTATAATTATTCAATATTTATTAAACAATGTTTTATGGAGTATAGGAAGTAAAGTTGTTTTCGCAATGCGCATCCTAAAGTCTCAATCTCTATAATTTCAGCTCCTAAAACTAAAAGTTCTAGAGTATTCCTATAGTCATATCACAATAATCATAATCATACAATGATAACATATACTTACTTGACTTGGTGCCGGATACCCGTGGTGCCATACTTCCTTTAGAACATGCATTTATAAATTTAAAAATTTTAAACAGCTTTGAAAACACTTTTGGACCCAAACCACAGCTGAGTTTTGCAACCGGGCTCTGATACCATAAAATGTAACACCCCAAACCCGGCCTAGAAGTTAGGCCCGAATCTGGCGTGTCACATGGAAAAACTTGTTTGAGAATTACAGTCTCTTTTTTAAAACCCAAAACACTTAAGCAATTGTTAACTACTTGAAAACGTAATTATCTTTAAAAAAAACCTTTTTGGTGGCGAAAGCATATTTGAAATAAATATTTTACAAAAATGTGATGTTTAGAAATAGAGTTGCAGAAGCATTTTGAAATCGTTGCGGAAACGTAGATAAAATACAAGTATTTTTGAGAGATTGATTGATGAGTCAACAATCAAGGTAGTGAACTTTGAAATCGTGACTTTTGAAAATATCGTTGATAATTTGTAGGAAAAATTCAAGTTAAATTATTTGTACAAGTTTGTTTAAAAATCCATTTGTTGATCAATTTTTTGAAAACCATATTTATGATTTTAGAAAATCCCCGTTAAAACAATTCAAGCAATATAATGAGTACGACTAAACATAAAGCAATTTAAAACATATCCCAGAGGCCTTATTACAACTTAAACCAAAATAGCAAAATAATAAAATAAATGGAAATAGAAATTTAAAATTCAATAACACCATTTTTTGAATTATGGCCTCCACCGAGTCATCCATGGGCCCAAGTCCTCATTACGGAGCATTACCTACAAGGGTTAAGACAAAGGGGGTTGAGTTACAAGAAATCAGTGTGAAATCCCTTACCGTCATCCACTGGGCCTGAACCCATATAGCAACATCTTGGGTCGGAGCCCACTATCATAACAGAACATATATATATATATGAAGCAAATGTATGCAACCCAACCCATCCAACCAGTCTCTCCCCCGTACCAACCAGTCTCTCTCTCTGTGGGGATCAAGTCAACCCACCCCTTGAGCCTCTCAATTTGCGAGACAAGCCGCCATTTATAATAATTTTGTGGCTTAACCACCAGAGTATCATATCTGATAATATAATCGGCACCTGACGCCTTAATCACGATGGCACAAAGCCATATTTAAATTGCACATAGACCATATCGAATTTATGGCAATGCCACCGGTCTATACTTCTCTTCATTCAAGTTTCCCATCCCATGCAATAGGTGATGATGCAATACACATAATAACATAAAATACCCACATGTATAACAACCATTAGTCTAGTAATTTATCGATGAATCGGCCCATTATTGAGCTTTTAATTCAACCCACTAAGGCATTCTATCAATTCGGCCCATAGGGGCATTTGATGAATCGGTCCATAAGGATATTTCAGTAAATCGGTAATTTTACCCACTAAGGGTAATTCGGTAATCTCGCAACCCAGGGGTATTTCGGTAATTTACCCTCTAAGGGTATTTTGGTAATTCGGCAACCTAGACTTAACTACTAATGTGAGGCATAAAAATTGAAACTGTCCATCTGCGTCATACTGACTAAACTGACTATAACTCGAGTTAGGAAACTCAAAATTTAAATCCTTAAATTTTCCTTGAAACTAAACTCATATATCTTCTTACTAAAATTTTTCCAGAATTTTTGGCTTAACCATTTAGTACAGTTTATTCCTTAAAGTTTCCCTTGTTTCACTGACCAACGGTTCTAACCTCTCTTACCCGAAATTCAAATATTTAACTGTACAGTTTACATATGTTGCTCCCACTTGTTTCTATTGAAAATAGGCTCACTAAGGAATCTATACATATAAATTATAACTCATAATTCACTTTGTACAATTTTGAATGATTTTTCTAAGACAGATCAGGGAACCACGAAGTCAATCAGATCTAGTCCCACTAAATTTGAAATATCACAGAATATAAAATTCCTTTGTCTACTTCGTTTCTTTCATATAAAAATAGACACAGTAAGCTTTATTTCGATATCTTTTTCACTTTCTAACTCCCTTTATCCTATTTTTCGTGATTTTTCAAAATCACATCACTGCTGCTGACCAAACTATTTCATTGCAAAAATATGGTTACCACTACGAATATACACACGCCCGAGTGGTCACGGATGTCGATTTCTGGTTTTCCTTCGGTGTTTCGACCGAATCACAGAACATTTTATGCAAACTTTCAGAGAGGTATGAGATTACACACCATTTCAAACAGGTATTCGGAAGGGTACGAGATTACACACCTTATTCGGAATCCGTAACACGATACTCTTCGCGGCACCTAAAGGTACAATCGGTTAACAATTAGTCCAAAGCCCAATTTTCAACTTCAACCAAGTATTGCGATTGATTAACAATCTATATCACTTACCAACAATCCGAGTCTTTTATTACGAGGGATAGGTGATCGAGCGATCTGGTTCCTATAGTGACTGATTAGTCCAAACTATTAATCCATTTAGCAACCAATCGAATAATGAACGATATCAAATAATCCATAAAGAACTCCTTACCTTGTTGCGATTTCCACCACTTGACTTATGGCTAGAATGATATTCGGCCACCCACTAAGATCACTACGAAAGAGTATTGATCACAACATGAGAATGATGGAGAGAGTGACGTTTTGATAAGAAACAAAGTTGACTAACCGAATAACGATGAACATTCATATTCGATTAGGAAGAAAAAGAACATAAAAATAGAAAGAGGGATATAAGATCACTTACCGATTCGATTAAGAAGAGATTTTCCTGCACGATGGGGAACAAAATGATGAAGAAATAGGATGATAAGGGGTTCGGCTATAGAGAAAATTGAACAGGAAATGTGATCACAAAGTGATGTCGATTAAAGAAGAAGAAAAGGTTGATGAAATGGTCATAAGAGAAAAATGAATGGAGAAAAGTGCTTTGGTAATTTCGGCTATCAAAGGGAAGATGAGCAAGGTGAGTGTTTCGGCCAAACAAAAGAAAAGAATGCACAAATGTTTTGGGAGATTTCGGCCAAAGCTAAGAGGAAGATGGATTTGAAAAGAAGACACAAATGTTCAAAGAGAAAAGTGTACCTCTCATGCACCCAAAAACTAACAAAATGATCTAAAGAGAAAAGAGAAATTTGGCTCTTCCTTTCCCCCTAACAAAACCATGTGAACTCTAGCCAAAAAGGGTGGATGTTGACCAACAAAAATCTTTCCAAAACATCACCCATGAAAAAGGACAACATGCTCCCTTATCTTGCCTTTTTCTTTTGATTCATTTCCTTACCTTCATCCTTTCCTTTTTCCTTAGCCACCATACCATAATTAAAAAGTCTTCCTTGCCTTAAATACCACCTTGGCCGACACATGGAAGAGAAGCACAAAAAAAAATTTCAAAATTTTGCAATAGTTGGGATTCGAACCTCAGACCATTAGTAAACTCCACACGCCACTTTCCACCTTTACCAATAGACTCCTTGTGCTAGCAAAATGCACACTTATTTCTTTAAGTCATAATGCCACTTGCCTTCTCTCCTTAAAGTGCCTAAACATAAAAAATTTGCTAAGGCTCAATTTGAACCCGGAACTTTCTAGAACCCCGTAACTTTCCAAAATCACCTTCCTAATAAGTCCAACTTGAAATAATGTCGTTCTCAAATTCCCATAAATTTTAAAGCGCTTCTACGCTCAAGGTCCAATGGGCCCAATAGGTCCAATTCTACTAGGCCCAATTTTGGGATGTTACAAATATGTTAGTATGTTCTCATAATAAATTGTGTATATAGTTGAGCTTTGTTCATTTTCGTTTAATGTGTAAATGCATGTCTATTTGGTGGTTATTTCGATCATTCATTAAGCTTGTTTAAGCTCACCCACTCTTTCTAAACCTTTGCAGACAGTTAGCGTTGTGGTGTGAGTGGTGCAAGAATACCAAGGGAGTGATCCAAGTAGTCTTAGTGTTGAGTAGGTGATTTTATAACTATTGTTTTGAACTATGGGAATAAGACAATGTGGTAGATTTGTCAGTTGATTATTTCCATGGTGTTTTAGATGATTGCTCGGTTTTATTACTCATAGAAATTATGGACGTTTCAAACTAGTACTTTGATTTGCTTAGCTTAAATTAATAATGACTTATTGAACTGCAAATTCTGATGCTTTTGATGTTGAATTTTGAGGTTATAAATGCATGATGATTTGGTATATGTATGGTTGTGTTAAATGTCTTGTTTTGGTGTTATTCTTGCTACTTTGTGTAGAGGTATCGATAATTGGGTATTTAGTATCAATACCCCCATGATATTTCGAATGGGTAGGAAGTTGGTAGCTCATTTTGGTATTGATACCATTCTCGAGTATCGATACTCGGGGTAAAAATACCAATACTTTTTTATTTGTATCGATAGTTTGTTGGTTTTAAAATTTTGCAGGAAAACAAAATGCTAATTTGGTACCAATTTTCAAGTCGATATCGACACCATATATGGGAAATATCGATACCATCGAATGAGTATCGATAACTACGTGATCTTTTGGAAATTTCTATTAAGTGGTCTCTAAGCATGCTTCTAGCTCGTGACATGATCGTTTAATGAATGTTTAGTTGATTTTAACCTAATCTAAGGTGAACTAGGCTTAAATATCTTGTAATTATATGATTATGATGGTAATTGCATGTTAATAAGGTGTATTATGCTATGTGAATGATGAGACAGTGGTGTAGCGTCTTGTTACTCGGGCTCGGTGACCGGGCTGAGTATAGGGTGTTACATATGAGATGATGAAATATGCATAAAATATTGTAAAAGTGAAATTGTTGAAAAATATAAAACTTTTATGATGACAAGGGCTAAATTGTAAATTTAAAATTGAAATAAGAAAAGTGAAGTGCATAAAAAAGTGAAATTGACATGTGAAATAAGATATTATAATGAATTATTTGATTGAAGTAATTATATAGTAAAATAAATAAATAAATTTCATATTGAAAAGGGATCAATTTGTAAAATATACAAAAGCGACTAAGTGTATTAAGATTTTTGAAATAACATATTTAAGTATAATGATATATAGAAGTGAAGTGAATACTAATTAAGAGGATGGTGATTAATGAAAACATATGCTAGCAGGGACTAAATCGAAAAGATTGTAAAGTAAGTGAAGTGAAATTTATGTAAAGAAGACTAGAAAGCAAAGTGACTAAAATTTGATATGTGTAATAAAGTATAAATAGAGAATTTTAGGGAATTGTTTATGATATTGAGTTTAATTCTAAGTGGTATTAAAGTGAATTATTAGTGAATATTAAACTTTTATGACAAAAAGGGGGACTAAATTGAAAAGTTATGAATGTTTACAAGAAAATATTTGATAAGTGAAGAATGTAGTAGAGAATGCAAAAATACATGATTATTGTAATTCAAATTACAATTATTCTTTAAGTTGTGGAAAGATAAGGATTAAATTGAAAAAGTGTAAAATTGTAATTAAATTGTGAAATATTATATGGATAAATAGAATGTGTAAGAAAGTGTGATGAAATAGTATATGTATGAAAAGTGAAAGTGAGATTGAATTACAAAGAATAGTGAATGATGAAAATAATTATTAAATTATATTTATTATATGAATTATTTTAGTGAAATTAAAGAATAATGAAAAAGAAAAAAAAAACTAAATTATGAAATATGCAAAAGTGGCATGTGGGAAGCTATGGTAAAATTTTATTAGTGAATATGAAATTTTTATAAGATAGTGAATTATGTTTCAGGTGTCAAAGAAAGTTGATAATTCTGTTTATTGAGTTGTTTCAATTAGAACTAGTTTGAAATAAATTCAAAATATGCAAATTCTATTCTGAAAGGTGAAAATGAAGTGATTTTCGTCATATTTGCCCAAAGTAAACAAGATGAAAACTATTAAGATATAGATGGCATGCCATTAAGGAAAAAGTTAACGCATTTGAAGTGCAATACTGTAACTGTGCACTTTGATGCAATAATGTGAAAGTTGCACTTTCATGCATTACTATAATGTTTCCACATATCCTATGCATTCTGTTAAGTCTACATTGGGCCTTTGTTGAATAATAGAAGATAATGATAAAATAAAAAAGTTATAGTAAGCAAGTTCTGATGAAAAATTCATGTTACACAATGAGATGACAAGTAAAGGATTCTGATAATAATTTTTGTTAAACTGTGAAGTGACAATATAGTGAATAAGACTGGTAAAAGTTTTGTTCCTGTCAATCCATAAAAACATAAAAGTAGCAAATTATGATAATAATGAATCGTATAAATATGGAATGATCTACTAATTATTAAAAATATACTATGTTAATTATTAAGATATATATATTTAGGAAATGTAATAGCAATAATATTTTTTAATATATAGAAATCAAGGTAAAAATGAGATTTGGATTCCTGGGTACTTACTAAGCTTTCACGAGCTGAACGCGTTATTTTACAATGCATAGGTGGAAGATCAGATTGAAGTACTCGCTCGAAGTAGCACGACTTCGACTCATCTCATCACATCATCAAAGTTCGAAAGAAAAGTGATATGAAATAAATTTTATGGTATAGAATATGGTATGTACATAGGTTAAAAACAAAGAATGTATAAAAAATTTTAGTGGAAACAAAAGGTTAAATTTGATTGAAATGTGGTATAT
Organism: Gossypium sturtianum; assembly: GCA_025698515.1. Lineage (NCBI taxonomy): Eukaryota > Viridiplantae > Streptophyta > Magnoliopsida > Malvales > Malvaceae > Gossypium > Gossypium sturtianum. The sequence continues at coordinate 84,855,523 of CM046954.1, forward strand.
GAACATTATTTTAGGTGTTGAGAATTGAAGTATAGAAGATTCATGAAAACAGAATGCACATCACGACGACGTACATACCACGTTGCGATGATGTACATACCACATCGCGACGAGACCAAGTCAGAGAGTGACGTCGTGACGTGGCGACGTGGAACCCCAAACATTGCGATGTCGTTCTAAAATTTTAGAAACCTTATAATTTAATCCTTGATCGATTGTAGACTATCAAAAGAGCTGTCATTAGCTTGTATATAGATTGGATATAAGTCTAAATTTCATTATAAATGTATAATGATCCTAACAATCTGAATGTAATGATAAATTGATCCGTAATTATTTTTATTTGCTTCGACAATGAATGTGGCATTCTGATGCCTTGATTCGATAATTGGGTCGGTATTGGGGTGTTACAACTTTTGAGATATTATTATTCTGCTGGAAAATAGTCAGAATTTATTTCTATGTATAAATTCTATTTTCTAAGAATAAAAATTCTACCGGTTTCTATAAGAAAGAGAGGGAGATTTACTTTCCTAGTAAAAGTAAGAAAATTATTTTTGGTTTTGTGTTTGCTTCGAAATTGTTTGAGCCCACACTCGAAGCGATTCGTGGTATGAGGATAGCGAAGAAGGTCGTTCGGTTGAAAGTTGGGAATGTCAAGGATCCATCTCGGTCAAAGCATAGGTATATTTCAAGAAAATTTTATTGCTATAAATATCACAAATCGGCTTGATTTTCAAATTTTTATTTTTCTGCTATGCATGAAATTTATTTTCAAACCAGATTTTTTCCAACAAATAGGAGGGATGAACATTTTCCTTCCTAATGCATAAAAATCAATCCTTCCAAATTGGCATGAGGAGAATAGAGAAAATAATAGAGATATGTATCCATCTTTCCATCTCTCCTACCAAGCACACCTATGGAAAAAAAATTATGTTTTCTATCCTTCTAATTTTCTATCCCTTCAATTTTCCATCCTTCTAGTTTACTATCCCTTCATTTTTTTCATCTTTCTAATTTTCTTTCCACCCTACCAAGCAAAGCCTAAAGGATGGATTTGAGGGATCTCCTCCCCTATTTAATTGTCCCTAAAAAAAACTCACGCAAATTTAATTGAATGTAGTCCAGTAAAACTATATTTCTACACATATTTGTCTCTTTTCATTCAACATTATGAACCCTCAAGTGCTCAACTATTGTTAAGTTTAGTGTAATAATTCAACTTAACACTAACTTGATAAAAAAATGAGTTAAAAACTATTTTTAAAGAAAATAATAGATATTATTACAATGGAGTTTTTTTATTTCTACATAAAAAATTTAAATAAAACAATTAATCAATTCTTATTAAAGGTCAAATGTTAAAGAATTTAATCTGAGATTAATAAGAATTTATACACTAATGCAGTATAGTCACAAGTCTAGTACAAGTACAAATACATGTTCGAGCAAACTATAATATAGAATCAAACTAGTACAATGTATAGAAATTGAAGAGCCAAAAGAATCAAACTAAAATCCATCCATGGCATACATCACAATTTCACATGAAGGGACTCGAATCTAGGTGCTTAAGGATCTAGGGCCTCCGTCATAATCAACAATACCAAGGTTTCATTGATACCTATGATTCGATTATTGAATTAGTCTTTTATAAATAAAATTTTAAAATAAAGTCTTTTCACACAGCTAATGTATGTGGAATGACTAATAAGAGTTTTGCCCCTATGCTAACTAAAAGAAAACAACTACTTTGAAAATTACAAAAGAGTAAAAGAAAAAGTCAAGTATTGTTATTAGTCCATGTACTATTTGTTTATAGTGGATTTAGTTTCTATATTGTAATTGACTGATTTTAGTTAAGTACTTTTCGAAATTTAAAAATTCAATTCTAACATAATCGGTAACAATTGTAGATTTAGTTCATATTCTCCAGTTTAGTCATTTTTAGTTCTCATAATTTTCTAATTTTAAAATTTCAATCTTGACTCAAACAATAACTATTAAATTTATTAACTAGAATGATCGACATTTTTGTAAATAATATATGGAAACAAGAAATTAACATGATATCATTCATGCCATAAGATGTTTGTCGCATGAAATTTAGAAATAACATAATTTATCTTAGGGCCCCTTTAAATGAGTTGCATTTAGCTTTTTTTTTTTTATCTTACACTACATTATCAGTACAATATCTAATTTCATTATCACCGTTGTTTCTATACTAATTGCAGGTAAACGTATCGTCTATTCAAAAGGAGCGTTAACAAAGTTAATGATTATTATTTAAATAAAACAAAAAATTTAAAAATTTAAAAAATATAAATATTAAAAATGACCAAATTAAAATATAATCACTAAACAAGTTATGCTAATAGTGATTTTTGAAAAAAAAATAAAGAATACTACTATTTTAACAATTTTATAATAACCCCCTGTCATTTTATGACATACGAGTTGTGCCCCAGTTCTTTTTCAATTCCTTCCATTTCATTTCCGGTTTCATTTGCAGCAATTACAATTAGAATACATGGGAGAAGGAGAAAGAAAAGCTTCCCTGCTTCACTAAAAAGGGGTTTCTTTTTTAACTGGCCAAAGCAAAAGTCTTTTCGTTATCCCTAAGCCAGATTCTCTCTCTCCCCCATTTCTCAAAAATCTTCATTGGTGGCTTTTCATTCACGAGCTCGGAAACAAAAACTACTCAACAAGCCGTCTTCTCTCTGGCACCGAACCCAATAACCCACCAAACTGGTAAATAAGTATGAAATCAGCATACCTTTCTCACCAATCATCTCTTTTTTTTTGCTCTTCTTCGTCGACCATTCCTTTAGCACATTCAAATTAAAACTTAGGTTGGGTTTTTTTTGTTTTTTCCTCCTTTGTGGTTTCTTTGGCTTGGATTTCATGTTGGATGGAAAATTTTTAAAAATCTCATTTCTGTTTTTCTTTGAGGGTTTTGTCTCTTTAACACTAAATTTGGCAAAATGCCGACATTTTTTTACCCATACTTGTCCCTTTGCGTTCTCTAACTTCGCTTTTTCTCTATTTATAGAAACTTTTCTTTGGTTTTTTTTTTGGTTTTTTTTTTGGGGTTTCCAGATTTACTTGATTTCATGCTTCTGTTTTTCCCAAAATAGAACTTTAATTGCAGAAGTACACTAAAAAGGCAACCAACTTTTTTTTTTTTTTTTTTGTGGTAGTTTTATTAGGAAGGAACAAGAAGTCGAAAAAGGAATGGCAAGAGAGAAGATTCAGATTAAGAAAATTGATAACAGTACAGCAAGGCAGGTAACTTTTGCCAAAAGGAGAAGAGGGTTGTTTAAGAAAGCTGAGGAGCTCGCCATTCTTTGTGATGCAGATGTTGCTCTTATTATTTTCTCATCTACTGGGAAGCTCTTTGACTATGCTAGCTCAAGGTACCCTTCTCTTCATTTCTCTTTTTTCAAACACTTGTTTGTTGTAGTTTTCACTCTCTTTTTTTCGTTTAATGTATAATTACCCTATTGTAGTTGTAAAATTTTAACTCTCCTTTAGTGGGAAAAAGGACAAATCTTTCAACTTTGAGAAAAATGTGGTTTTTTTTTTTTTTTTGTGTAGTTTGTTAAGACCTTTGAGAGGAGAAAGCTTGTTCTTTCATCTGTATTTTCTTTTATTAAAAACCCTGGAAGTTTAACGGAATGGAAGAATGAAACCAGTCATGAAAATTGGGTTTTGGAAGAGAAGTTTATAGTGTGTGTTTGTGCATATATTTTGTTTGAAGTGTAATATATATACAGTTTAAGTTTGGTCTCAGGTCGGGATCTTTGTTTTGTTTTTAGTTCATTTTTTACCCTTTAGTGTCACTTGGTTGGTTTTGCCAGTTTACAGATTTTCTTCAGGGAAACTATTAGGGACTGAAACACATTGTTTTTCACCTTAAATTACTTTGCAGTAGCATACTCCAGTATGTTTTGAGAGAATGGACACTCATCTAACTATATGTGTGTATATATATGCATGTAGGTATGTATTTGTGCTTATGATATCTGCTAATATAGCTATTAGTGGGATTTTTAGAAAAAAATATATTTTTGAAAGATAGTACTATTTACACTTCATGTTCAAATTATGTAAAACAAGGATGATTTAGATATTATATAAATCTTAAAATATATATTTATATCCAATACTCATACTCAAATTACATTAACTTAGATAATAAATGCAGCTAGCGGGCAAAAAGCTTGACATTCTATTTGAAAAATGATATTTTAAAACTATATACAATTGTTATCATAAAAAAGTTTTAGGATACCATATTTGAATTGAAACCATTTTTGTAGGTTGAGATAAAAAAAAAAAAAAAAAACTGATGGTTTAATATTTTGACTTGAAGCATGAAGGAGATACTAGAAAGGCACCATTTGCGCTCAAAGAACCTTGAGAAGCTGGAACAACCTTGTCTTGGGCTGCAGGTTAGTGGCTTTTTATTTCTTCTTGTATATATGTAGACATATTTCTTTACTTTTAGTTCTTACATTAATATGTAATCAGTCGGCTGGAAAATTACTTGGGGATGAATGAAAATTTGGACTATTTTATAGAGCAGTAGATGTGAAAGTCTCACTGGTGAGCCTCTTGTTTCACATTATTTTTGTTATTTTTAGTCGTTGTATTCGATACGTATGCATACATATTTAGGTATGAAGGTATCCGTGTATGGTTTTTTTCGAATATATGAAAATATTTAAGAAGGATTAAATATATCCATTAAAACTAAATATTTGTATAAGATAATACGGGCCTTTGAATATGATTATTGTATCTTCACCATTAAATTCTATCTACTTAAAAATGATATTGACTTTTTCATCCCTTTACTAATATGTAGCTTGTAGAACACAGCAACCAGTCCATGCTGACTATGGAAATAGCAGAGAAAAGTCATCAGCTGAGGTATGCGTTTATTTATTTCTGTTTCTTATGAACTTATTCATACTATATGTGAAGATAAAGTTAGAGTGGGTTTTGCCTTGAAACAGGCAAATGAGAGGTGAGGAACTCCATGGATTAAATATTGAAGAACTACAGCAGCTAGAAAAATCTCTGGAAATTGGGTTGAGCCGTGTGATGGAGAAAAAGGTTTTTGGCATTTTTTGCAACTTTTGCCTTTCTAAAGCAATATATATATATATATTCATACTTAGCTCTTATTTCAGGGTCAAAGGATTATGAGAGAAATCAATGACCTTCAAAGAAAGGTCAGTACATAAAGATATATATATTGTAATTTCTTCTAAAACATGCGACTATATGTGTAATATTCAGCAATTTCTTTTAAAACATGCAGGGAATGCAGTTGATGGAAGAAAATGAACGATTGAAACAGCAGGTATAGTTTTCCCATTTCATACTAATTTATTTATGTATTACACTTTCTAGTATATAGAAGCTCTCATCACTGAAGGTACTTCAGATAATTAACGGCCCAAGACAAGTTGCCGGTGACTCGGACAATATTATCTTCGGTGAGGAAGGTCAGTCATCGGAGTCGGTGACCAACGTCTGCACCTCTAACGGTAACCCGCATGACTACGAAAGCTCCGTTACATCCTTGAAATTAGGGTAAGCAACAAAGAACAAACAAATACTAAATTTACTGTTACAAAGCAATGGCCAACCCCTTGTTTTCGTCTTTTGGATGTCTTGCAGGTTACCATATTCTGGTTAACTGTGGGGGAGGATTTGAGGCGATCGACTTGGAGTACGATATAAATGATCACTTGGATTGATATTGAAATGAAAAGCTAACTGACCTTGATGTTTTTTAGTTCAATTTTAATCAAAAACTTGGAACTGATACTTGGGTTGAGGAAACGATATCCTCACTTTCCATGTCCAAAATTTGTCCTATATTGTCTGGTAATTGAAGCTCAGCTTTACAAACCCATTCTTACTTCATCATAATCATCCACATCATTCAAACTATTTTTTTTTCCTTCACTATTTTTTCTTTTCGTGTTTTTGTAAAGCCACTGAGTTCGGGATTTCTAGTATTCTGGCCCTGAAAATTAATAATTTTTTTTAAAAATTAAATAAAATTGTAAATCAAAATCAATATATATATATTTAAATTTTAAAGAACTACAAAATATTTAAAAATTATCAAAATGAAATTAAAAATAATATAAATATTATAGAATTTTTCTAAAAATTCAAAATATGTTCCTAAAATTCCAACTTTAATTCTTATTTCTTTAAGAGTATTGCGTGTTTGGTTGGATGTAATAGCCAACCGAATCACGCTTTATTCGACGCCTTCACTTATTCAGTAGGGCTTTGTATTCAAAAGAATTGCTCATCCAGATTCTATCGAGAAAAACCGTCGAATAGCTATTCAGGTCTCCTCCTAAGAATTGAAATTCGCCGCTTCAAAGAACAGAAAAGGACAGTATCTCCAACATTTTACTAATTTTCAAACCATATTTTGGCATTATTCAACATGGTACCGAAATCTAAACCAAAAATAAAACTGAAATTGAGAAAGGAAAAAGAATAGAGAGACAAAAAGAAAGAAAGAGAAAAATAAAACCAAAATAATCAAATATACAGGGAAGGGTTTAGAAGGCTTCAAGGAACAAGAAAGATTATGAAGAGAAGAAAAAATAATTTTAATTCAATTTATAAGCTGAGATAAAAAAAATTAGATCCAGAAGTTTAGAAGATAATTTAGAAAAAAAATAATTAAAAAATCAAGAAAAGGGATAAAAATTTATGCCTATGCACTTTTGAGAAGAATTGAACGTCGGTCAACAAGGGAGGACGGTAGCAGAAGGTGGCGACCACGATGGCTACCCGTTGTGTTCTAAAAGCGGTGGAAGTTTTCTGGGTTTTCTGTCGAACATTCCCTTGAATGTCTAGGGATAAAGAAAATTAAAGGGAGACTGAAGAGAGAAAGCAAACTAAAATAATAACAATGTGAAAAACTCTTTATATATAAATAAATCGAAAACTATTTATTAAATATTTGTTTACATGAGAAATATAATTTAAATACTATAGAATCTATATTATAATATTTTTAAATAAAGTTTTATATTTTTATAGTATTAAATCTATAATATTTTATCATTACATCATTTTAATATATTAAATTTTAAATAATACATTAGAATTGTTAAAAAGCATTATAATAAAAATCTTTTATTAAGTTAAACTTTATAGTTAAAATATTATTTTTTAATTCAAGAGTAAAATTGACATTTTCGTTTACTCTTTCTATATTTTTTAACATCATTCCATTTAAGAAAATAAAGTAATATATTCATCACCTATTACATTCCATTCAATCAAATTATATAATATTTAGATTTAAAATGTCAAAAAACACTCAGTAAAAGTAATAATAATAATTTAGCTTTTATAAAATAATAATAATAATAATAACACACTCGATTGAACCTTTAGTCACTCAAAAAAATTTGATCTCTTTTGTTAACGGAAAGTGGTTGACATGACTGATGAAGGTCATTAGAACCTGCCATGTGGTAGAAAAAAATATTTTTTTTCAACTTTTCAATTTAAAAAATATATTTTTTTTTTCAAAAAATTATTTTTTTTAATAATTAAAATGTGCATATATAATGGATTTAAATAAATGAATGTTGAAAACTAAAAAAAACTTCAAATTTTATAATTTTTTTTTTAAATTCTAAATATATATATTTCAAATGTGTAAAAATTCAAAAAAAATCATTATTCTCTCTAAAATTGAAATATTAAGGTTTTTATTCTTGTTAATATTTACAAGCTTGTTTAAGTGTTAATTAACAACTCATATGAAGAATTAATAACGTTCAATTTTTGGGGTAATTTCGACATTAAAAAATTGTAACCGAGAAAAAGTAATTAATTAGTGTTGTGAAACAGAATTAGAATCTTTATCAACTGGTGTAGGAAGCAAATAGAAGTCTTGCACCAAATTTTTTAGGTTAAAATTCTTATACCCACCCAAATAAATATTGGTATTATCTAATTTACATTCACTTAAATTCTATTTCTATAATTTATTTCTAAAAATTTTAACTTTATAATTAGGTAACACTGATAGTTAAAAATTGCGATTTTACTAATCGGATATTATTGAGTAATTACCGGTATATTTATTGTTGTTTGATCATTAAACAAGTTAATCGTTAATAAAGATTAGCATCATCAATAACAATTTTGTTGTAGTTAGTTGGTGAAAAAAGGTAAATTATATCAAAGATGTATAGTTATCAGAGATTAATTTCATTTTTTTTTGAGTTTTTGCACATTTGAAATTTTTATATATATTTTAAAATTTTCAATAATTTTTTTTTTATAATTTTTTGAAGTTATTTTAGTTCCACTCATCTCAAATAAATCTGGACAATCATTTATTCAAATTCATTCCATAAACATATTAATTATTTAAAAAAAAGTTATTTTTTGAAAAAAATATATATTTTTAAATTTTAATTTTTTTTACTGACGTGAAATGTCACGTCTACATAATATCACGTGATAATTTCTAGTGGCTCTCGTCAAGTCAAACTCATCAAAAGATGGTTTTTGTTATTAATAAAGACTAATTGATTTTATTTTTTTTTTTATCATTAAGGGCCCAACTTAATGCATTTTTTCATAAAGGTTCAATTAATTTTTTTATTTTATTTATTGAGGAATTTTTTACCGTTAACTCTATTATCTATTACATTTCCATTTCATTCCTCCTCTACTCCACTCTAGTCAACCAAATGTATTGATAATGTATTACTAGCTTTTATGTATGCGGATGCCTTTATTTTTCATTCAAAATAAAAAAGAAATAGCTAAAGTAAATACCAAAGAATACCTTAGAGAGGCTTCATATTAACACAAGCAAATTTCACATTTATTTGTTTTCATACTTCTTTCCCCTAGGGAAACAAACAGAAAAGATGATATGAAATGAATGGAGGAAGACAAGGAGAGAGCAAACCATTTTGGAAAGTGGGTTTCCACTCAATATCAAACCCTTATGTAACTTGACCCATTTCTTTTTTCTTAATTTCAAAATTTTTCAAGTCTTGGATTGCAGCTTTTTCTACTTTAGCTTCAATATTGCTATTGTGATTGTTTTAAAAATCATATCTTCAGTGAAATGGCTTCAATGGTGTCCATTAGTCATATCACATCTTCAGTAAAATGGCTTCACTGGTGGATTTGAGATTAAAATGCAATTTGGGTTACATAAGATCTTGATTGAAAGTTCTACTCTTTCAAGTTTGAATTGTGAAACTATGATCTTCTAGGTTTGTTTTGTATTCTTGGGAAATTTCTCTTTTGGATTATTTAAGTTTGAATCGTATACCTAAATCAGTCCTTGTTTTCATTGAAATTTTTTATTAATATAAAGAATTATGGAATAATATCGAAGTTAGAAAAAAAATAAAAATAAAAAGTTGCAACTGCGAGTTCAGTGAAGAAGAAACGAGAAGTGTTGTCGTTTTAAATGGGTCGATAGTGGGTTCTTGAGTTTTTAGAAATCAGGGTTTTCTTTAAACTGGGAATTTTCGTAATAAATTCAAGTTAAATTCCCAATTTGCAAAGGATTCAAAGGTGTTGAAAGGTTCTGGTTGAAGCTTCGATAGGTGTGATTTTCAAACTTTGATAATGAGGAAGAAATCTGTTCTTACATTTTGTTTGGTTGATAGAAAAATTCGGTAAAAGGAAGAAAATTCTAGTTGATCTTTATTTAATTTGTTTTTATTTATGGTCATTATTTTTAACTTCTATATATTTAAAATTTGATAATTTGATAATTTGATAATTATTATGAATATGTTATTAAGTGGATGTCCATTAACATTAAGATAAGTTTTGATGTACTTTAAATTCTAATAATCATTAGAAGTATATCTCTACTTCATTTATACTTCTTGTGCCTATAAATAGAGACTTTAGAGTACCTTTATATATATTCTGATTGATCAATAAAAATACGCTCTCTCTTTACTCTCACATTCTCTTTGTTATTTATTTTCCGTCTTTTATTTTATAATACGTTATCAACACGATTCTCTTTTAATTTTTTTTTCTATAAGTCACAAAAATATCCCAAAAGTTACTGTTGTCAATTGCCTCTTAGAGTTGCTGCTATTTCAATTGAAGCCTACGCACTATAGGTAATCATTAGAGCTTTTAACCACTCAGGTACACATAAATCTCTAATTTTTTGTGCCCTTTTATGCAAAGAAATTTATATAATCCTTACATGGTATGTTTTTCTTTTTTATTGATTGATTTTTGGTAAAATTATTTTATGATAAAATATTATTATTTTAAGGTTTCCTTTAAACGAAGATTCTTTTATTAAATTATAGATGTATGATATTTGGATGATTAAAATTTTTGATGATTAAATTTTTGTTATTAAATATGCTTGAAATTATTGTATTATATCTTTTAAATTGGATTTATAAATATTTGATTAGAGCATCATAAGATTTTATATCATATATGTGATATTGAAATTTGGTACAATGTGTATTGGATAACTTTCAAACATCGTACACGAAAATTTTGATTTTGTTTATTAAATGATTTTTTTTACTATTAGATTATAAATGTTATTACGAAAACAAAGTTGTTTTACTACTTGTAATAGTGCTCGTGACAATAACCAGGGTGATAACAATGATGTTAAAGAATCTCAGGTATATTTTACTATGATTTATTTATTATATCATGTTTATTATAATTGGAGACTAATCATGATAGATAGATTTTGATTTGAAATCCACACATGTTTTGCGATGGTGATTATGAAATAAAGAATCAATGGAGACGTTTAGAAGTCTGTCCTACCAGATTTGTTGCATTCCTCGAAGTGAATGCAAACATAAAGAAAATAAAAGATATAATCATTTACCACTAAAAGTGAGAACATAATAATAAATAAGAGAACAATGAGAATTCTCAAGATAACTTATTCAAAGGGTAAAGATAATCTATGTTATCAATGTGATATGAAATATTATTAGCCACATATGTGGCGTATGCCCAAATATTTTGTTTATGTTAATATTCTTTGAGGAAGGATATGAGAATGTAGTAAGGAATTCTATCATTACAGATATAAAATATATATGTTATTTGGTACTGAAACAAACAAATATAATTCCAATATTTGATAGTACAAAATTAGTTGAAAGCTCCAGAAGAGCTAATATATCATTTATCTAAAAAGCACAAAATTTGTGATGGTTAATGCATTAGTTTTAAAAGATATTTATTATAATGGATATCATATTAAGATTGTGAATAAAGAAAACATTATATTTTATATGAAACATTATTGCTATAAATATCTATTTTGAAAAGATGAAAAAAAGGGAAGATTGAGTTATTGAGTACTCTTGTTATTATATTTAATTGACTATTACTATATTTGTGATCTTCTTTTGTCATCAACCCCATTAAGGGGTTGAAAGCAAAATATTTGACTGTGAAAGATCTACTTATGAGCAATAGAATATGGTAAATCTATCTAAAGCTCGTTATGGTTGGATGCACCTGAAGTTGCAAGTTTTTTTAAAACTGTGAGTATAACTCTATAGTATTCAGAATAAGTTCTCAATTAAAATTACATGGAAAACTATTACTAATGAGAACTTGAAAGAGAGAAAACTTATGCATGAAAAGTTATTGGTTATGTACCTATTGTACACCTGAAAAATAAGATCCACTCTCAAAGTTTGCTATTAATAGATTTTGATTGGATTCAAAGTCTACTACTGAAGTTTAATTTTCTTCTTGATAAAATCGTCAATTCAACGCAGAAAAAAAGGGGTACATCTTTAAATATTAAATCAACTTGATATATGGTTTAAATATTTGAGATGCTTTTCTTTTTAAGTTTTGATTACATGGGTTACATATTGTTTTAAGCATCTCATTTGTTAATGAAAATGAATATTAACTGATTTATTTATGTCGCTATAGTAGATTTTATAATTAAATAATATATTTGATTAAAACATATCTAGTATGCAAATTTGTGTTAATAAACCAATGAATTTTATGGTTATTCGGATTTGATTTAGTTCAAAGAATTGTTAAAAGTAGTAGTTCATATGTTTTATATTATTCCATTTGTTCATTATTCAGAGAAATGATATGAGCAATTGTAAATGAAAAGTTCTATGAGCATGAATGGTTGGATTTTAAATTAAATTTCATGCATGTTTATGGTGATGGTTATGAAAAAAAATATTAGTTTTTCATTATCTCATATTTTTATGTTTGAGATGTGACTTTTATTGATATATTTAATATATGTATGTTTCTATACATTACCTAGGCAGTATTCTTGATAGTTAACTCATTATGCAAAACTCTTATTAAAAGAGTTTTAAAGGTATTTTGAATCGAACTCGGGACCTCTCGCACCCGAAGCGAGAATCATACCACTAGACCCAAATGCCTTGCGTTTGAAGATTTTAGCATATTCCCTAAAGTGAATATTGCATATAATTATTTGGAAATTATATTTATTGACTTAGTGGTATTATAGACTTCACATTGATTTAGACATTTCCAGTAGCAAATATCACAATAGTATTTATATGTGGATAGAAAGTAAAATGAATGATAATAAAATTACCAATTTGTTACAATTTAGTACAATTGAAACGCATATTAAAGTAAACCAAAAGTTTACTGATACAAATACATTTACTAGGCGTGACCAGTTAGACCATCCTGGATCATATATGATGCAAAAATTAATTGAGAATTCATATAAATATTCATTAAAGAACTAGAAGATTCTTTAATTTAATGAATTCTTATTTGTTGCTTGTTCTCAATGAAAATTAATTGTTAGAGACTCACTAACTAAAGTTGAGATTTAATATCTTGCATTTGTTAAATGAATATGGGTCCATTCATCCACCATGTGGATGGTTTTGATATTATATGATTTTGGTAGATGCATCTACAAAATAATCACATATGTGTTACCAACTTGTAACCTGTCGTTTACAAGATTGTTAAATAATTAATTTCAGATCATGCAATTAAGACAATTCATCTTGCTAATACTGATGAGTTTATATCTCAGTCTTTTATTGATTGAGTTTGAAAAACTTTTTTAAAAGTTTGTTATTTATGCACATAATGGTTTAGGGAAATTATTGAATGAATGACTCTGGTTAATGTCTAAACCATTACTTATGAGAACTAAACTTCCTATTTCAACATGAGATTATGTTGATTTACGTGTTGTACGCATCAAGCCAATAAGTTATAAATACTCTCCATTACAATTGATTTTTGGTCAAGAGCTAAATATTTCTCATTTTTGAATTTTTATATGTGCGTATATGTTTCAATTGCTCTACCACAACAAAGATGAGTGAATACTCAAAAAAATTGGGAATATATATTAATTACGAGTCTCCTTGTATTATTATATGTTTTAAATATATTGGAGATTCAATTATGACATGATTTGTGATTACTATTTTGATTTGATAATTTTCCTGACATTGGGGGAGAGTAATTTGAACTAGAAATTTAACAAGGATAACTCATTACAAGTTCCAAATATGAAAATTCTCATAAAATAAAATAATAACTCTAGATGGTCATATAGTGAAGGCAAGTACTCTAGAAGAGACCCAAAACATAACTAATAAGTACAACTTCAGAAGAGATTGAGCTACCTGAAACTGAAGATTAAAATAGTGAAAATAGGAGATCTCGATAAGTTATGTGAATTTGAGAAAATGTCGAACCAATAATAAAAGTGGTCGACAATGATTTTGCATGCAATATTATTGTTGAAATAATGAAATAAAATTGAAATAATGAAATAAAAGGAGGATCTTGAATAAATCTATTGAGAAATATAGATATGAAATAAATTGGTCAAAATATAAAGACACAACTCAAGTACAATTAAATTTGTGAAGTTTTTGGACCAGTAGTCTAAATATCTAAAGGTATAAAGCAAGTGAGGGTGCAAATGAAGTAGCTTTGCAAAACATAATAAAATATTAAGTTTTTTTCTAAGTCCTCGCATTGATTATGAAAACATAATAAACCTTTAACTATATTTGTTGAAACCATTTTTTTTGTTTAGAAAATGGGGTCGACTTTAGAAACGAAAATGGAGTCGCCACCAATCTTTTTTGAGGTGTGATCGGGTCACCTTGCAATTGATTGTTAAAATATTTTGATTTATTAACGATGATTTTGGCCTACAAAATTCGAGAAAATAGGTTCGGGAGTCGGTTACGTACGAGGAAGGATTAGCACCCTCGTAAAGCCCAAAATTGGTACTGAATTGATTGATTAATGTCTTAATGTCAAAAATTTGAAAAGATTTTAAAATAAGATCCTTTTTATTTTAAAACTTGAATAAATTAAATTGGATGATGAAACCCGCTTATCTCGAAGAAGTAAAATATCATACCTAGTAAGTTAGGATACGACATCTCGAATCCTCGAAACTAGGCTTGTCTTTTGACATTTAAAACGTGTACATTTAAAATTAAGAAGGATATTCGGTTATTTGGGTCAAATGAAAAATCGGAACCCAGTAAGTTAGGGCACAATTTCTCAAAATTCTGAATACAAAATATTGTCTTTATTTTTGGAAATCCTTACCTCGAGATAACAAAATGTCATATTCAGTGAGTTAGGACACAACACTTTTGAATTCCTGAGAATAAGTATTTTATTTAACTTATATGTTTTGATTTTAAAAATAATTGGTTCTTTAGATTCGATGAGAAAAATCGAAACCCAGTAAGTTAGGGTACGATTTCTTTCGAATCTTAGAACGCGAAGTAATTGCTTATTTCAAAAATTGGATAAAACGTGATATGATTTTATAATAAAATGTAAAATGAATTACAATGCTAATTTGTATAACAAAATAATGATGATGACAATAAAATATAAATAACAATAATAAAGGTAAAAATAAAATACAATAAAATTAAAGTTAAAGTTAAAGTGAACAATCTACATAAAATAATAGGTAAAAAATAGTAAATAAATTAACAAATAAGTAAAATAAAGAAAATAATGACAAAGATAAAAGTTAATAGAAAATCAATAAACAAATACTATGCACAATAATTTAAAGATAGTAAAATAATAATAATAATAACAAAAATACAATAATAATAAATTATAACGAAAATATATTAATAAACAAATAATAATAGTAAAAATAAATAAATAAGAGTAACAATAATAATAATAATAATAATAGTAGTAGTAAAAATAAAATAATATTAGTAATAATAAAAATAATAAATAAATATAATAATGATAATAATAATAAAATAAACCCACAATTGAATAATATAATGATGTACAAAGAAATTAATCAATAAAAAAAATTAAGAACATGGAATAAATAAGTTGAATTATAAATAAAGTAATATAAAAAAGAAAGAAATAGATAATAAAATGACATATAGGGAATAAGGCTAAAAATGATGGAAATTAAATAAAGGTGGACCAAATTGAAATTAAAACAAAACTACAGGCTTAAATCGTGATAAAATAAATGTTTAAAGGGCTAAATTGAAATTTAAACAAGGTTTCGGGCCAAAATTGGAAATATAAATAAAGCAAAGGGCTTAATCGTAACGCACGAATAAAATTGAGGGACCAAATGGAGAAATATCCCCGCCCTCCAAAACGCGGCGCTTTATAAGGGACTCAAATGAAATCAGAATAAAACTTAAGGGGCAAAATTAAAAAAAAAAACTGAATTAAAAAGGGGAAAAATGCGGAAGGGCCAATAGGGTAAATAACCCCATTTCACAAAACACGCGGATCCTCCCCTGAGTCGGGTCAACACGCGGGTCAGAGGCCTTAAACGGCGTCGTTTTGGCGCCTGAGTTCTCAACCCCAAAACGGCGCCGTTTTAATGTGCTATATAAACCCAAAATTTTTTAAAAAACTTTATTTTTTTAACAGCCCTAAATTTTTTTTCAAGAAACCCCTTTTTTTCTCTGCAGCTTTTAAGCATGGCCAAGCTCCGGTAAGGAATCCGGCGCCGTCGCCGCCGTCTGCCACCACCGGCGCCGCCGTGCACGGCGGCCGGAGATAAAAAAGGTGAGTTTTTTTTTTACTTTATTTTTTTATATATAAATAGTTTAAAAAAATAAAAGAATATTTATAGGTATATGCAAAGAGCTTCGAAAAAAAATGAAAGAAATAAAGAGAAAGAAAATAATAAACAGAAAATCAACCTCTAATCTATTTTCTTTTATATTGATTCTGTATTCGTCGAAAAAATGTAGGGGCTACAATAGGCTTTTGTTTTTCGGTTTTATAGCCGAATATTCAAAATAAAATAAAATAAAAAAATAAAAATGAAATACAATCTGTTTTCTTCCTCTTTTTTCTTTGTGCTCTTCTGCATTTTTGCGGTGAAACCGCAGAGAGCGTGCGTGTGGGGTGACGTGGAGCTGTTGCGGCGTGTGGGAGCTGCTCGTGGGGGAGAGGTGCCTGAAGGTTCTAGGGTTTCTAGAACCCTAGTCTGTTTTGGGTCACCCGGGCCTTTTTCAACATTGGGCCACTGCAATTGGCTTGGGCCATCTGGGCTGGTCTTAGATTTTATGGGCTTTAATTTTGGGCCGATGTAATGGACTGTTAAAAACAGACTTTATTAATTTTATTTGGTTTTTAATTGTTTGGTTATTTTGGTTAGTTGGGGCCCGGGCGAAAATGAGCTCTTACAGCTGCCCATCTTTGCTCGTTGTCGTGTAATGAGAATGGAGCAAAGACTTCAAAAAGGACCATTTTTGCCCGGTCTTAGAATCTTTGACTTCTTTCGGTGCTTTTCTTCTTCGAGTAGCTTCATTCCATCCCACTGTATCTTCAGGGGCATGAGAATTAGCACTTCGATTCAATTCAAGGAAATTAGACTTGTAGCTTCAATCTGCTCCGCCGCAACTTCAGGGAGATAAGATTTGCTATCTTCAGTCTGCTCCACTGCAACTTCAGGGAGATAAGGTTTGGTTTTGGTAAATTTGATCCGACCTACTGCAACTTCAGAGGTATAGGACTTGTAACTTGTAGCTTCAATCTGTTTCCATCGCAACGCTGAGGAAATAAGATCCATTGTCTTGATGCCGCTCATTGCAACTTCAGGGAGATAAGGCTGATGGCTTCAATCTGCTTCACTGCAACTTCAGGAAGATAAGATCCGCCAATTTGTAGCTTCAATCTGTTTCACTGCAACGCCGTGGAAATACGGTCATTGTCTTGATCTTCTCATTTGCAACGTGGAAATAAGACTTGTGGCTTCAATCGCTCCCTTCGCAACTTCAGGAAGATAAGATCCGCCGTAATCTGTAGCTTTAATCTATTCCACTGCAACGCCCGGGAAATAAAATTTACTTTCTTCAGTCTGCTCCGCTGCAACTTCAGGGAGATAAGGCTGGTGGCTTCAATTTACTCCACTGCAACGTCAGTAAATAAGATCCACTGTCTTCAGTCTTCTCCGCTGCAACTTCAAGGAAATAAGACTTGTGGCTTCAATCTGCTCCACTGCAACTTCAGGAAGATAGGATCCATCGTAATCTGTAGCTTTAATCTATTCAACTGCAATGCCCGGGAAATAAAATTTACTTTCTTCAGTCTGCTCCGCTACAACTTCAGGGAGATAAGGCTGTGGCTTCAATCTGCTCTACTACAACTTCAGGAAGATAAGATCTGCCGTAGCTTTAATCTGCTCCACTGCGTCTTTGGGGAAATAAGATTCGCTATCTTCAATTCGCTCCTCTACAACTTCAGGAAGATAAGATCCGCCGTAATCTGTAGCTTTAATCTATTCCACTGCAACGCCCGGGAAATAAGATTTGCTATCTTCAGTTTGCTCCACTGCAACTTCAGGAAAATAAGGCTGTGGCTTCAATCTGCTCCACTGCAACTTCAGGAAGATAAGATCTGCCGTAGCTTTAATCTACTCCACTGCGTCTTTAGGGAAATAAGATTTGCTATCTTCAATTCGCTCCACTGCAACTTCAGGGAGATAAGGGTAATGGCTTCAATCTGCTTCACTGCAACTTCAGTGAGATGAGATTCGCCATAGTGGATTTGATCCGACCTACTGCAACTTCAGAGGTATAGGACTTGTGGATTCATAGCTTTAATCTGCTCCACTGCAACTTCAGGGGAATAAGATTCGCTAACTTGACTTCAATCCATCCCACTGCAACTTCAGGGGTATAGGATATGGATTCACCGATCTTGTTACACCGTCCTCTGGGTAACATGACTTGTAGAATCGCTTTATGGACTTATGCTTATGCATAATGATTAGGATGCAATGATCAGAATGAATCGAATGTTCCTAACTAAATGTATTATGGATGATATTTGCATGAATGCAGAATGTCATGAGAATGATCCTTTTTAAATGTATAATGATTAGGATGCAATGATCAGAATGAATCGAATTCTCCAAACTAAATGTGTTTTGTATGAATGTAGAATTTCATGAGATTGATCCTTTTTTTTAATGTTTGGGTTGTCATTGCTCGTTGTTCTTCTATGCTGTATCACTGACGTAATATCCTGTCTTCTTGTTCAACCGATATTTTTGATAGAAATTCCAAAGAAATGGTCACTGTTCAGAGTTTTCTTCTCAAATATTTTCAACCCTTAGGCTTGGTGAGTTCTAAATAATAGTCTTGTTTCAGGTTCTCGTACTATTTAGAAGTTTCTAGAGTAATATGCAAAACTCCTTTTGTGAAAGTATTATTAGTCCATTAATCATTACTTCAATACAAAATGCTTGAAAATGATCATAATGATGGACAAAAATGAAATTTATCAGAAACAAAATCTGAAAAGAATAGGTTAATTAAAGAAAACAAACATTGCTAGAAAACAAAATGATGAGGGGAAAAGATAGGTGCCCCAGATATCGTAGCTTGAGCTTCTCTGTACGGACTTTCTGAAGACCATTTTAAACTCAATATGTGTTTAGGAGATCTAGTGTACTCTGTTGATGCCCCAAGACGTAACATCTCTCATTCTTCTTAATTTAGGTATAGCAAGATCACAGCATGCCCCATCTTTGATCACAATTTGAGCCGCCCTTTTTGGGTTTTCGACTCAAAACTCCTTTGGTCTTAATGTACCCTTTGCGGGTTTTCACATTGGCCTCTCCGTTTTTTTCTTTTTTTTAAGAAAGTCTCAAAGCGCCCTTTGTGGGTTTTCACTTTGGCCTCTTTTTCTCTTCAAGTATAGTACTTCTTGACTGAATCCAAATTTACAAGATAGGGCAAGTTTTTCCCATCCATTTCGGCCAAAATCAGTGCTCCTCCGGAGAAAGCCTTTTTTACCACATAAGGTCCTTCCCAATTTGGCATCCATTTCCCTCTGAAATCTTTTTGTATAGGGAGGATCTTTTTCAATACCAGGTCCCCCTCGTGAAATTCTCTTGGGCGAACCTTTTTGTTATAAGCTCGCATCATTCGTTTTTGGTACATCTGACCCTGACGAATAGCCCTTAGCCTCTTTTCTTCAATCAAGTTCAACTGATCATATCGAGACTGGATCTATTCTACTTCATCTAACTTTAACTCTGACAAAACTCGAAGGGAAGGTATCTCTACTTCAATGGGTAAAACCATCTCCATTCCATAAACCAATGAGAAAGGCGTTGCCCCAGTGGAAGTTCTGATAGACGTTCGATAAGCATAGAGAGCAAATGGTAGCTTCTCGTGCCAATCTTTATAAGTTTCAGCCATTTTCCCCATGACTTTTTAATGTTTTTATTGGTTGTTTCCACTGTACCATTCATTTTTGGACAATATGGGGATGAATTGTGGTGTCTGATCTTGAATTGACTGCAGACTTCCGCGATTGTGCTGTTGTTCAAGTTTAATGCATTGTCAGATATGATTCTCTCAGGCATTCCACATCGACATGTGATTTCCTTTTTTAGGAATCTGCTGACTGCCGACTTAGTAACACTGGCATATGAAGCAGCCTCTACCCACTTGGTGAAATAGTCGATGACTACAAAGATGAACCGATGCCCATTTAAAGCTTTTGGAGAGATCGGCCTGATGACATCCATGCCCCACATAGAGAAAGGCCATGGGGAAGTCATAACATGCAAAGGCAAATGAGGTACATGAATTTTGTCTCCATAAATTTGGCATTTGTGACATCTCTTAGCATAATTGATGCAGTCCCCCTCCATGGTAGACCATTAATACCCGAATCTCATAATTTGTTTAGCCATTGTGAAACCATTAGCATGTGTTCCACAAACACCCTCGTGGACTTCTTCCAGAATTTTCTTAGCTTCAACAGCGTCCACACATCTCGATAGTACTTGATCCTTTCTTCTTTTGTACAGGATCTCTCCGTCTAAGACATAGTCACAAGCTAGTCTTCTCAACGTCCTCTTTTCGTTCTCGGTTGCCTGATCAGGGTATTCACGATTTCTCACATATCGTAATATATCGTGGTACCAAGGATGATCATCTCTTTCTTCTTCCTTCACATTGTAACAATGAGCTAGGGCCTCGTAAATACTCATTTGAATGGGTTTTACATCCTCTTGTTTGCTCACTTTGATTATGGAAGCCAGAGTGGCCAAAGCATCTGCCATCTGGTTTTCGTCTCGCGGGAGATAATTGAAAGTAATATCATCAGACTCCTCAATTAACCCCAGAACTATCCTTCGATAATTGATCAATTTGGGGTCTCTTGTCTCCCATTCCCCTTTCAGTTGGTAGATCACCAGTGCAGAATCTCTATATACATTCAGCGCTCTAATTTTACGTTCTATGGCTGCACGGAGTCCCATGATACATGCTTCATACTCTGCCATATTGTTTGTACAATCAAAATCCAATTTGCATGTGAATGGATAATGATCTCCATTTGGGGATACTAAGACTGCTCCAATTCCATTTCCTACAGCATTTGATGCTCCGTTGAAGTTCAATTTCCAAGAATGATCTTTTGTGGCGTCTTCTTCAATAGCTTCCACGTACATTAGTTCTTCATTGGAGAAGTCAAAGTTCAGAGGCTTATACTCTTCTAGAGCTCTACTGGCTAGAAAATCTACTACTGTGCTTCCTTTCACGACTTTTTTGCTCACATAAACTATGTCGAATTCAGAGAGCAGGATTTGCGATCTAGCCATTCTTCCATTCAAAGCAGTTGACTCCATCATATATTTTAGAGGATCCAACTTCAAGATTAGCCATGTCGTATGGTACAGCATGTATTGCCTCAACCTCCGAGTTGTCCAAATCAAGGCACAACACAATTTCTCAATTGGCAAATATCTCATTTCACACTCAGTGAATTTCTTACTGAGGTAGTATATCGCATTTTCTTTTCTTCCCGAATCATCGTGTTGACCCAGCACACATCCCATAGAGTTGCTAAACACTGTATGCTTTAACTCTAACAAGGTCCCCCATTCAGTGATTTCTTCATGTATGGCATTGATGTGAACATTTCCCGACATTTCTTCCGGGCCTTTAACCTCTTCAAAGAAATCCAAATTAGGTTTTTTTATGAATTTTATTGTACATGATGTAATGTAATGCGAATGCATGAAATGAATGCAAAAAGGCATCGATTCTGATTCAATTTCCTTTAGAAAACTTTACTAGAGGACAAAATTCTTTACATGAAATGGATTACAAATATACAGACAGCCGCATTGTCTTCCATTTTATCAAGAAATTCGTTCTCCATGACAAGCTCTCTAATTCAGTAATCGAACACTCTTTCAAATATGAAATGACATGCAATGCAATCATAGCTAAAACAAAATGAAACATATTAGTACAAAGTAAAAACAAGCAAAAAAGAAACAAATAGAGCACTTATTCGGGTGACCACTATGGTTTATCGCAGTACTATCTAGGGTGAGCTCATAGGGTCTTTTACATGTGGTTTGGGTTCTAAAGTTGAGGTACCTAAACCATCAGATTCCTCAATCCTAACCCATTATAGGCTCATACGGATCGAGTTCAGTTCAGGGGAATACATTTCCCTATGGCTGCACGGAGATGAAAATCTCACGAAGACATAGGTACGGATGTATCCCGAAAGCAGTCCACTATCCTGCACGGAGGTAAAAACCTCACGAAGGAGTAGCTTCTCACTCCCACTTAAAAAGGTAAGACCAAAACGGTCCTTATGTAATATGATGCGAGGCTCAAACCACAATAATCATATGAAATAACAATACAAGCAAATACAATAATAGGATCGTAACTTTTCAAATCAGATTTTCAATTTTTTGACAATAAGACAGAAAATAATCAATTTCACAGCTTGACTCTCTTATATCCCCAGCGGAGTCGCCAAGCTGTCGAAACCATTTTTTTGTTTGGAAAACGGGGTCGACTTTAGAAACGAAAATGGAGTCGCCACCAATCTTTTTTGAGGTGTGATCGGGTCACCTTGCAATTGATTGTTAAAACATTTTGATTTATTAACGATTATTTTGGCCTACAAAATTCGAGAAAATAGGTTCGGGAGTCGGTTACATATGAGGAAGGATTAGCACCCTCGTAACGCCCAAAATTGGTACCGAATTGATTGATTAATGTCTTAATGTCAAAAATTTGAAAAGATTTTAAAATACGATCCTTTTTATTTTAAAACTTGAATAAATTAAATTGGATGCTGAGACCTGCTTATCTCGAAGAAGTAAAATATCATACCCAGTAAGTTAGGATACGACATCTCGAATCCTCGAAACTAGGCTTGTCTTTTGACATTTAAAACTTGTACATTTAAAATTAAGAAGGATATTCGGTTATTTGGGTCAAATGAAAAATCGGAACCTAGTAAGTTAGGGCACAATTTCTCAAAATTTCGAATACAGAATATTGCCTTTATGTTTGGAAATTCTTACCTCGAGATAACAAAATGTCATATCCAGTGAGTTAGGACACAACACTTTTGAATTCCCGAGAATAAGTATTTTATTTAACTTATATGTTTTGATTTTAAAAATAATTGGTTCTTTAGATTCGATGAGAAAAATCGAAACCCAGTAAGTTAGGGTACGATTTCTTTCGAATCTTAGAACGCGAAGTAATTGCTTATTTCAAAAATCGGATAAAATGTGATATGATTTTATAATAAAATGTAAAATGAATTACAATGCTAATTTGTATAACAAAATAATGATGATGACAATAAAATATAAATAACAATAATAAAGGTAAAAATAAAATACAATAAAATAAAAGCTAAAGTGAACAATCTACATAAAATAATAGGTAAAAAATAGTAAATAAATTAACAAATAAGTAAAGTAAAGAAAATAATGACAAAGATAAAAGTTAATAGAAAATCAATAAACAAATACTATGCACAATAATTTAAAGATAGAAAAATAATAATAATAAAAATACAATAATAATAAATTATAACGAAAATATATTAATAAACAAATAATAATAGTAAAAATAAATAAATAAGAGTAACAATAATAATAATAATAATAATAATAGTAGTAAAAATAAAATAATATTAGTAATAATAAAAATAATAATGATAATAATAATAAAATAAACCCAAAATTGAATAATATAATAATTTACAAAGAAATTAATCAATAAAAAAAAAGTAAGAACATGGAATAAATAAGTTGAATTATAAATAAAGTAATATAAAAAAGAAACAAATAGATAATAAAATGACATATAGGGAATAAGGCTAAAAATGATGGAAATTAAATAAAGGTGGGCCAAATTGAAATTAAAACAAAACTACAGGCCTAAATCGTGATAAAATAAATGTTTAAAGGGCTAAATTAAAATTTAAACAAGGTTTCGGGCCAAAATTGGAAATATAAATAAAGCAAAGGGTCTAATCGTAACGCGCGAATAAAATGAAGGGACCAAATGGGGAAATATCCCGCCCTCCAAAACGCGGCGCTTTATAAGGGACTCAAATGAAATCAGAATAAAACTTAAAGGGCAAAATTAAAAATTAAAAAAAACTGAATTAAGAAGGGGAAAAATGCGGAAGGGCCAATAGGGTAAATAACCCAATTTCACAAAACACGCGGATCCTCCCCTGGGTCGGGTCAACACGCGGGTCAGAGGCCTTAAACGGCGTCGTTTTGGCGCCTGGGTTCTCAACCCCAAAACAACGCCGTTTTAATGTGCTATATAAACCCAAATTTTTTTAAAAAACTTCATTTTTTCAACAGCCCTAAAAAAAAACTTCAAGAAACCCCTTTTTTTTTCTCTGTGACTTTTAAGCTTTGGCCAAGCTCAGTAAGGAAAATCGCGCCGTCATTGCTGTCGTCTGCTTATGCATGCATGCATGCAGTGCCTGTGCAATGGAGAGATAAAATAAGGTGAGTTTTTTTTTTACTTTATTTTTTATATATACAAATAGTTTAAAAAAAAATAAAAGAATATTTACAGGTATATGCAAAGAGCTTCGAAAAAAAAAATGAAAGAAATAAAGAGAAAGAAAATAATAAACAGAAAATCAACCTCTGATCTATTTTCTTTTGTATTGATTCTGTATTCGTCGAAAAAATGTAGGGGCTACAATAGGCTTTCGTTTTTCGGTTTTATAGCCGAATATTTGAAATAAAATAAAATAAAAAAAATAAAAAATGAAATACAATCTGTTTTCTTCCTCTTTTTGCTGTGCTCTCTTTCTGTTTTGCAGGTGAAACCGTCGGAGGCGCACGTATGGGGTGAAGTGGAGCTGTTGCGGCGTGTGGGAGCTGCTCGTGGGGGAGAGGCACCAGAAGGTTCTAGGGTTTCTGGAGCCCTAGTCTGTTTTGGGTCACCCGGGCCTTTTTCAACATTGGGCCATTGCAATTAGCTTGGGCCATCTGGGCTGGTCTTAGATTTTATGGGTTTTAATTTTGGGCCGATGTAATGGACTGTTAAAAATAGGCTTTATTAATTTTATTTGGTTTTTAATTGTTTGGTTAATTTGGTTAGTTGGGCCCCGGGCGAAAATGGGCTCTTACAATATTATTAAACTGATAGTTCATAAAAGATTTAACTTACGTCTAATGGTTGTTGTTAGAACCTTTTATGAATCACTATATAGTAAAGTTTATATTAAAATCTTTGAAGGATTTAGACTTCTAGAAGCATATTGAAACTCTCGGGAAATTATTTATTTATATGAATTTAAATAATTTGAACATATGTGGTAAATTTGACTTAGTCAATAGTAGTTGAAAGAGGATTATAAAATGATCCAAAATACCTATTTTTATTTTTATAGAGGGGCCATGATTAAAATTTGTAATGATTATTGTTGAAACTCATGAAGAGATCAAAATATATTTTCCAAAATTTCCCCTTACTCATGACCTTCAAAAGAATGGTGATATAAATGCTTAGCAAATACGCTCAAACGATCATTTGAAAAGCTAGTATTCAAGATTTAATACATAGAATATGAGATATTATGTAATGTTTTCATGAGGGGGAGTAAATACGCATTGTACTCTTTTTCCCTTAACCGAGGTTTTGTCTCATTGGGTTTTCCTGGTAAGGTTTTTAATGAGGCAACATATTATGCGTATTATAGATATGTGTACTCTTTTACACATTATCTACCAATGGACATCCAAGGGGGAGTGTTATGAATATCTTATTAAGTGGATGTCCCATCAAGATCAAGATAAGTTTTGATTTACTTTAACTTCTATTAGTCATTAGAAGTAGATCTCTACTTCATTTATACTTCTTATGCCTATAAATAGAGACTTTGGAGAAGATTTGTATATATTCCATTGATCAATAAAAATACACTCTCTCTTTGCTCTCCCATTCTCTTTGTTATTTATTTTCTGTCTTTTATTTTATAACAATAATATTTAACAATTTATAATTTTTTAGATTTTTATATACTTTTATTAAGTTTTGAATGGTGTCACTATTGTTAAGTGTCACAATCTCATAAGTAATAGTGCACTTGGATATTCTTTTAAATTTTTGAGGATATACACCATTGAATATTACATTTAGAGATTTTGAATTGTAATAGACTACTTTATCTTTTTCAGTAGTCCAAGTTGTCTCTAGTTTGGGAACACTAACACCACTAACCACTATAACAAGAGGATTCCAACTAGTTAACACAACTCCCCATATTTTCTCATCAATGGAATTGATGAGTTCCCTCTATGTTCCTTTCAGCAAGTGTAGTTTGACCTATCGAGCATAGGCAGCCTGTATTCCTTTCATGGTTCAACAAATTAGCAGAAAAATTTTCACCAATTTCTTTTGGTGTTTATCTCTAACATCAAAGTGTAAGTGTAGTACTTTCTAAGTAGGTCATGTGCATTGACACATCATCAACCAACATTGTTACACATATGTACCACATTGGCAAACAGACTTAAAGTTTAGGTACTAAAATTGACATTTTGAAAAATTAGGTACCACATTAAAAGATTTGTCAAAGTTGAAGTACAAAATATGTTATTATCCCAATATATAAAATAATTAATTCAATTAAATTAATATAGATATTCTTGGTTTTTATTAATGTTAATTTTATGTTTGACAAATTCTATACTCTTTTTTTTACCGATCTTTTAAGGTATAAAATTGTTATTTAAATTTTTGTAAACTTTTTTAGGTATTACATAATTAAAATATAATGTTTGATAAATAAATATTATATATTTAATATTGCACTAAAATGTTAAGTTTTGATAAAAATCATATTAAGTTTAAAAAGTTTCTCTAAAAAAACTATTTTTTAAAATTTAAAGTTAAATAAAATCTTTCATCAAATATTTTTTTTTAAATAAATATGATTTTAAAGTGATTTTAAAAAGAGAGAGTTTAAGAATATGTTTTGTTATTGGGTAAATACATATCACCTAATTATTGTCTCTTTTTTTTTCTCATTTAAGTATCAATTTTTTTTTAATTTGGTCACCCAACTAATTAACATTACATCGATTTACATATTAGATCGATTTAGTCATAAATTAAAAAAAATTGTCCCTCAAAATTTATAAATGATCTCAATTTGATCATCAAAATTTATCTTCCTCTTTAGTTTCTCCCACCGCTACTGCCATCGTTGTCTCTGTGGGTAATGCAAAGAAATCTCACATTGGTTGTGTATAGGCTAAGAAATCCCACTACCATCATTCACTTGTTAATAGAAGAATTGCTCATTTCACTATGCATTAGTGCCAACCTAACAAATACTAGTACTTAAGCGGCTAATTCCACTATTGCTATTTTTTCATTTTTTCAAAAAAAATCTTTATTTCTTTGCATTAGTGGGGAAATGTGGGTAATGCAAAGAAATTCTACATTTTTTGTGTATAGGCTACTGAAAAGGTTTAAATATAGCCTTACTCCTTATCCTCATTGAGTAATTGGGCTAAAGGCCTAACACAAGCGCACCACCGCCATTGTCTGGCCCGATCCGTGTTAACATGTACCACACATGTTTATTTTTGGAAAAAAAAAACTTCTGTATTATTTTTCAAAAAATATAGAAAATTCTGGTCAACAAAAAATATCTTTTTAAACTATTTTTAAAAAACTGTATCCTCCAGTTTTTCCTTTTTGCCCTTACATTTTTACTATTTTGCCCTTCAACTAATAGTATAAATAAGAGGCTATCTCCTTATATTTTACACAATAAAAAGCATAGCTTCTATCATTCTTCCCATCTCCCTCATTCTTCTTTCTCTAAAAGCTTTGTTATTTTATTAAAAATTACATTAGAGAAAGTTTTGTTTAGGAGTTTGGATTTTAAGCGGGACCATCTATGACCCCTCCAAACTTTCTTGGGAATTGATCCTAGTGTGGTTTTTCCAGCCAAATTTTCTGACCACCTTTAAACTTATGTTGATCTTATTTCCTATAAATTAAAAAAAAGAGCAATACCAATTGAGTTCCATCTTCCTCATTCGGGTGTACAAATTGGAAAGTATTGTGTTAACCTTTGGGGGCGACGTCCATTTTCGATTACACCGATCAGGGATAATCACTTCTAAGATAGTGGTTCTCTAGAGCGTAGTATTTATTTATTTATTATTATTTGTACGTGTCAGCGCTAACGTCTTTATTTTGCAGTAGTAATTTTCCAACAGTCTCCACCTTCACCTCCTTCTCCATTGTGTCTATTGAACCTCATCTGAAACCTCCAAACGTTTTGAGTTTAGGGACTTATTTTCTTCTGAAGTAACATTAGGATTGTGGCTCAATTCTGAAATATTTTGTTATGAAGATTCCAGCTATTGTTGCATGTTGGAAACTTCATCCCTAACATTTTCTAGCTCTTGCTTTTGGGGTTTCCCCATTCAGCCAATTAATTTATCTTCCCAGATCTTCTTTAAACTTTTCTCTGTCTTCAATTTTTTTAACAGCCATATCATTTTCTAGAATTAAGTCATTGCTTTCTCTATTAAGATCTTCCAATCTCTAATTCACCTCAGCTTCCATCTTGGCAACATTCTTTAGTTTATGCCTCATCACTTCATTCTCAACCACAAGTTTTGATTTTTAGCTATGTACTTTTGAATTCAAGCTTCAACTTTCTTTCCTCTGCCTTTCGTACCTTGGTTAAAGAAGCTAGATAATTTGATTTTAAGGCACCTTTTTATTCACTTGTAGCTGTCAGCTTCCTTTTAAGGTCAGTAATTTCCAGATTTTTTGTTTCGAGTTCTTGTCTAATGCCTTGTGCTATTTTCTGAAATTTGATTCCCAACTCTCCAAAAACGGCAAGTTTTTTTTTGGAGAAGGGTGGAGGAGGAGGTGGAGGCACGATGGTAGTGACTGTGAGGGAAGAAGTAGAGGAAGGTAAATTTTAAGAATCAAATTGAGACTATTTCTAGATTTTCAAGGTTAAATTTTTTTTAAAATTATAACTAAATCGATATAATATGTAAAAGTTGAGGACTAAATTTGTTATCATATTGATTTTTTAACTATCACGTCACCTTCTGTAAGAGATTTAACGACACTTAATGTAAATGGATAAAAAAAATAATCTTGATTAATTGGGTGACTAAATTAAAGAAAAATGATAGTTAGTTGACAAAAAAAGAAAAGGGACAATAGCTGGATGACTTTTGGTTAGTTTACCCGTTCTTATCATACGTTAGTTGTACCCATGTTTTTAAAGTGAAGGTTTAGGGTTTAATTCCTTAATTGATCATTCTACTTCTAAATATATTTTTATTCAGGTTTATCTACTCTTCAGGTCCTTTTGGATTTTAAAAGCACCTCAGAGGCACAATTGGGGCACTTTTTGCCCAATTGTTCTGATGCTATCTGTTTGGGTGACAAATCAAAATCTTTCTCACCGCATTAGATTTACGTTTTTGAACTAGACCAATTTCTTCCAAATCTCAACATCAATCGCCTTTACTTCTACCACTAATTCCCATTTCCAATTTTTCTTCTCATACTGCTTTCATGTTTTATCCTTTATTAGTTAAAAACTTTCAATTACTTTTGTGAAAGGAAAACTTTCAAATACTTTATTATACTTCATTCATGCTTTAAATTTTTTTCACTTTATTCACTTATTATAAAATTTCAATATATATATTATATTATATTTTTAATTATTTACAATTTTCTTTTTTAGTCTTTTGATTTAAAGTTTTAAATACTTCCGTTCATTTAATACAATAAATAAATTTATATAATTATATATTAATTAATCAAAATATTTAAAATAATGTATCTATATTTTATTAATTTTAGTCTTTTTAATTATTTATTATGTTATAATTGGTCTACTAAATACAAATATTATTCTAATTTTCTTGACAATAATTTTCTCTTCTCATTATAGTTCACCTCACAACTATCACTGCGTTTGAATTAAAACTCACATCATATTGCTAGTGTAACATCCCGATTTTGGGCCTAGTCGGAATAGTAGTTTTGAGACCACAAATTCGAAGTAGAAATAATTATTTTATGAGTATTTTGAGGTCTATGGCATGATTGTTGTGTGAAAATTTCATGAAGAAATTTTATGCATAAAGTGTCCAATTTGATTTTTAGGACTAAATTGCAAAAGTTGCAAAATATGTGATTCTAGAAGCTTTAAGTATGAAATAGCTTTGGATTATTAATTAGAGGTCCTTAAATAGCAATTTTACCAATTTCTATTTTTATGGACAAAAATGGACATGTTTAGGTAAAATTTCAAAGTTTAGTAAAAAGGGCATTTTGGTCATTTGGTTAATAAAATAATTAAAAAGGGAAAAATGAAGCAAAAATCATGTCCATATTCAACCTCTTGTGCCAAAAATTCTAAGGAGCCATAGCTAGGGTTTCTTCACTTTCCAAGCTTGATTGTAAGTCAATCCTAGCCCCGTTTTTAATGATTTTTACATTTTTGAAGTTGTTATCAACCGATCTAGCCATTTCTACCATTTATTTGAGCTAGGGTTGATGTCTAGGGTTTTACCCATGTGTGACATGCATGTATTTTGATGTTTCATGGTAGATTATGAAAGTTTGATGTGTGATAAACATCTTTTACTAAGTGATTTTTGATGAAAACACCTAAAAAAGACCTTTTTGTAAAAGTTGTAAAAATGGGTAGTAGAAATGTGATTTGATGAAAAATGTGGGCTGGTATAAGCATGATATAGGTTCGGCTAGGCTTGGGTAACAAAGAAAATGAGTACATTTCATTTTACTAGCCTAGGGACTAATTTGTAAATATGTAAAAGTTTAGGGGTAAAACTATAATTTTGCCAAAATATGGTTTTTGGACTGATTTGAACAATGTGATAATTAAATAAGCTAAATTTGCTATTATAGATCAAGAAAAACGGAGTCCAGACCTAGACCGGGGAAAGAACAAGATTTTGGACTAAATCGAATTAGTTGTCCATATTTTGTACCGAGGTAAGTTTGTGTGTAAATAATGTAACTTTATATTATGCATTTAATATTTGATATTGCATGAATTGTTTAATTATTTTTATGAGTACGTTCGACGAAGATTCGATGTGTTCTCGGTTGAACCTTAGGAAAAGATAGGATACAAATGTTATGACATTAGGGTTATGTGTGATTTCGTGTAAGACCATATCTGGGATATGGCATCGATATGTGATTTCGTGTAAGGCCATGTCTGGGACATGGCATATATATGAGACGTCGTGTAAGACCATAGCTAGGCTATCGGCATCGATATGTGATCCCACGTAAGACCATATCTGGGATATGGCATTGGCATCTTACTATGTGTATGAGGTTTCCCGGGTATTCTTTAGTATTTCCAAGTGGTTCAACGGGTAATTTAAAGATTATGTCAATGATATGAAAGGCTATGATTATGTTATGAAGTGGTACAGGTACGTACGCAAAACTCATGAGAAATGAGCTCGGTTTATGATGCATTATTGGTAAGAATGCAAATGAGTAAGTTATGCCTATGATCATTTGATGATTATGTGCAAATTTATAATATGCTATGTGTATGTTACTACATGTTTAATGTTGCTTATTATTTACATGTAAACTTACTAAGCTTTAAGCTTACCCCCCTTCCTTTCTATTTCTTATAATGTCACCAAGCTAACTCGGGGATCGAAGGACATCGGAGCTTGATTCAAACTATCAAACTAATCTTTTGGGTATAGTATATTCAAGTACTTTGAGTATGGCATGTATAGGGGGACTTGGTCATTTTGTTATGTGTCATGTTGGTTAGCCAAAAGTGTTGGCTTGTAACACCCCTAACCCGTAACTGTCGCCGGAATAAGGTTAAGAGACATTACCGGACAATCAGAACTGTAACACCCTAAACCCGGCCTAGACGCTAAGACCGGATCTGACGTGTCACATCGAAGTGTTGATTTGAAAACTGGTCTTGTCGATGAAAAATTCGTGACTAAAGTTTTAAATTCTTTTAAAACTAATTGCTATTGAAAACTTTGGGGTTGTAAAATCAAAACTTGTTAACCACTTACTGGTCATATTATTTATTACGAGTTTATTAATCAGAATTAAAACCATGGGAGCTTTTCTAGTTGCAAACCCTAAATTTTGAATTGCGTGATTTTCTTTGGAAACAATTATTATTTTGAAAACCCATTTTTCCTAATCTAGTAGGTAGAAATAAGGAGTTAAAACCAAATAAAAGTTAAACCTCAAATGGCCTTATTACAAAAATAACAACCCCCAAAATAAAATATTTAAAAAACTAGGTATAAATTAAAATACTCGCGAACATGTGGCCACCTCCGAGTCCCTCGTAGCTCCAAATCTTCTAAGGCTGGGGATTACCTGTACAGTTAAAAGAAAAGGGTGAGTTACGAGAACTCAGTGTGTAATCCCCTATCATGCGAGAATGATGCAGGCGAGCCCTATTCGATAATAATATAGTGTGGCCTCATTATCTGGTAACAATGTGGGTATAAGCCCAAAATAATAAAAGTACAGTACAGAGATGCAACCCAACCCAATCCAGCCAACACACCACCCGTACCAACCAACACACCATGTGGGGACTAAGTCGACCCACCCAACCAACACACCAATATCGCAGCATAGCTGCTAACAGTAACGCAACAAAGCTGCTAGTAAAAGTAAACGTGGCCCAGCAACTAAAATCAGAATACGTGGCGAAGCCACTAGAATAGTAAAAACGTGGCAGAGCCACTAGTACAGTACTTCCTCCAAATCAGAATCCCAACCCCAATGCAGAGTGTCGTGTCATAAATATTACGTGGATGCAGTATGTCATACTCATAACCAGTCACATAGATATCATACACACATCAACTAAACTACCACTAGGGGTATAATGGTCATTTCGTCGGTTAGGGGTAAAACGGTAATTTCACCCCTCAGGGGTATTTCGGTAATTCAACCTTACAAGGGTATTTCGGTAATTTTACTCATTAGGGGTATTTCAGTCATTTTACTCATTAGGGGGTCTCGATACAGTTAACGACCTTTCCAATGGCCTACAGTCGCCTCGAACGACTCGGATAACCTATATGGCCAAAACGGTGTAATTGGGCCCAAGGCCCATTACTTCGCTCAAGTGGGTCCACACGCTTGTGTGGCCCGATCAGCCCAAATTCCTTCACGACTATACGAACTTCGCAACCCAATCCATTATTAGTCACTTACCGTGGATTTTACCCATGTGGGGCCCATGAGCCTATTGGGCCCACACGACCCATCTCGGCCCAACGAGGCCCATTACTACCTAAGCCCACGAGAACGTTCGTGGTGGCCTCTACAGTCAAACACCCTTGTTTGTGGGCTCGATTCACCACACGCACGACCACACGCTCGTGTGGCATCATGCGCCATATTTTCGGCTTTTCGGCATTTTGCCGATGCACAGGAACACAAGGGTGTGAGTACACACCATTGTCCATCGTTTTAACAGTAAAATACTGGGTGTATGATTACACACCTGTTCGCAAAACTAGCTAAGATCCACGCTCTCCGAATCCTACAATCAACCAAAATAACGTATCAGATTTACAACCAATAAGGTTAACGCATACTCTTATTTCACCACCTTTATTAACTTAAACCACAACCACTCACATTGTTAGAACTAACCGATACTAGCGCCTCCCTGCTGATCAAGGGCGATTCCCCTCCTAACACGATTCGGCAGATCAAAAGTTTTTAGAAGACAACCATGCATTCGGCCCCCAAGAGAAAGAGAAGGGAAAATCGAAGCTTGTTATTAAAGCCAAAAGAAATCTGATTAAGAACGAAATAATAAAGTGATTGTAGTATCCCCTTACCAATACCAATAAACAAACGTATTTCGGCAGTAGTCAGTCAAGAAGATTCGGCCCGAACCAAGAAGAACAAGGAGATTTGAGAGGGAGAGAGTATGAGTATTCGGCCTAACAGAGAAAGGAAAACGAAATTTGTAAAAGAAGAAGAAATGGAAGTAAAGAGAAGAAGATTACCAATTGGGCAGAGAAAAAGATGTGGAGAAGAAAGAAAGGCTTCAAGGGAGAATTCGGCACCACAGAACAGGGATGGTATTTGTGTTTGGCAAAAGTAAATAACAGTTGAGAGAAAGAAAAAGTTGTAGAAAGAAAGACCCGAATGGTAAAAAATGTTGCACGAGACGCCACAAAGAGAGAAAAACTGAAACGAAAAAGTGAAAAATCTCAAAATTGCAAAGAAAGAATTCGGCTTCTACACTCTCCCAAACTGCCGAAATGCACCAAATGACATACCCCTAGCCGAAATCCCCCTACTCAAGCTCTCCCAAATTTGGCTATGACTCCTTCACATCCCAACTCCTTCAACCTCTCCACCGATTTCTCCTTGATTTGCTCCCAGCCTCCCATTCAAATTTGATGACCAAGTCTTCAACCACCTCTGCAGAATTTGAATCAAACTCTACCTCTCACGCCACAAAGATATAAAATAAAACCTCCTTTTTGCATACCATGGGATTCGAACCCACTCCCTCTCACATGCCCCAACACTCCACTTTCCACCACAACACAGGATCACTTGTGTCACAAAACAAGCACACTTAATATATATGCCCTATAAGTTAACATCCAGGTTCATTTAAGGGAAAAAATAAAATTGTTGCAGGGGCCAAGACTTGAACCCAGGCTACTCAAATACCCCCATACACACCCCAATCACTTAGCCAGTGAAGCAGACAAGCAATTTTATCAGAACATGAAAAATTAAAGACCCTATATTTTTGGGGCGTTACAACTCTACCCCCTAAAAGAAATTTCGGCCTCGAAATTTACCTGGTCAGAATAGGTGAGGATATTATTTTTGCACCGCCTCCTCAGGCTCCCACGTGGCTTCTTCGGTACCGTGATTTCGCCAAAGCACCTTGACCAAAGGAACAGATGTAACAGCCCGATTTAGGGGCTAGTCAGAATAGTGATCTTGGGATCACTAATCCGAGATTCGAGAGATCTATTTTCATGATATATTATGAGTTAGAACATGATAGCATATGTACATAAAATTTTGATGCTTTAATTTTAGAGATTTCGTGTTTAATCGCGAAAAAGGACTAAATCGCATAAACTGCAAAGTTCCATTCTATAAGCTAAAGGTGCCAAATGACCATAGATTGCTAATTGGAGGTCTTTAAAAGGCAATTAGACCCCCAAATTTAGCATGGCCGGCCATAGGAGACAAAGATGGACAATGTTGGTCAAAGTTGGTGATAGTTGGTGACTTATTTGACTAATATTAATAAAATAAGGAGAGAAAAAGATATCATCTTTTCTCCTTTCATCTTCCACCGAAAATTAGCAGCAAATAGGGGTTTTGAATGCTCAAAAATTTCAGTAAGCTCTCATCCATTCAAGTAAGTGTTCTAGAGACCTTTTCTTGAAAATAATTGTACTTTTAAGACCCCTAAAGCTTAAGCTTTCATATGAGGGGACTAATGTGCAATATGGTGAGGAGTTTAGAGTTTTTCCATGAGAGCCTCCATTGTTAATTTTTGCGTTTTTATGGAAGAGAATGAGCCTTAGTGTAACACCCCTTACCCGGGTTCTACACCGGGAACCGAGCCCGAGGCGTTACCGAACTCAAACCGCTTAATCGCCACTTAGGCTCAACGTCATTACTCGCTATAACTTCATTCTCGACTTATGAGGCCTCACTCATACACACGAGGGCTCTCGAGACTAATCCAGAACTTTTACGATCCTTAAAATTTTTCTCTTTTATACAGGTCTCACATGCCCGTGCAAGATTAGACACGCCCGTGCATGGACACACACGCCCATGTTCCCTAGCCGTGCTAAAAACTCGAGCATTCTGCCAAATGCCCCACGGCCATGGCACGCCCGTGTTCCCCAACCGTGGTGAACACTGACTTCCCTCGCACGGCCTAGAGTCTAGACACACGCCCGTGTGGCTAGCCTGTGGCCAACACTGATGAATCCCACACGCCCTAGGCACACGCCCGTGTGACTAGTCCGTGGTCTATTCTGTTTTCAAATATTAACATGCAGGGGACGCACGACCACAACACACGCCCGTGGGCTGACCGTGTGTCACACATGGTCTAGACACACGCCCGTGTGTCTACCCACATGGTCAAGAACAAGACTAAGGGTCAAGTTCTTTTCAGCCTTCTAACATACACAACATATACTCATCTAACACCAACATAATCAACTCAAATTGAAGTGCATTCTCACATAGAAAACTACATCTTTCTTTCATATAATGTAATAGCCAACAACCATGGCATTATACAAAATAAGCTATCCATCTATAGGCCAACACATCTTAGCCATTTACAACAAAATTTACTAACTTATCTAGCCCCTATACATGCCATATACAAAACATTGATTTTCATGTACCAAAGTGTGCTGATATGTGGGCTATCTTCTGATGATCCTCGTATCTCGATTCAACGCTTTTAATCTATAAGACAAGAGAAAAGAAAGAGAGTAAGCTTTGAGCTTAGTAAGTTTACACATAAACAAATAAGCAACATAGTATAAGCTAAGCAACCATTAGCATTATACCAACAAGTAATTCACAACTATGCTTACTTTTTCTATCCCTTACCACATTTCCAACACATCATGAGTCACATACTCATAACCATTGAAATGCACCCCTGCATTCAATATCACATTTACGTAATATACAACACATCATTATTTATCGTAATACATCCACACAGTCAATCCACATAACTTATCCACAAAGCTCATCCACTCAGCTAGTTTACATAACTAATCCACACAGCTCATCCACACAGTTAATACACACAGTTAATCCACACAGCCAATATCTCGGTGGTTTCGCACTTAGCACACCACATTTGATTAATAAGGTGGTATCGCACTTAGCCTAGCACAATGGTATTCGTAGTGATTCAGCACATAGCTCACTAGATGATATACCTCACGATAGCATCGCACATAGCTAGCTCATCGTCAATATGCATTAGGATGGTATCGCACTTAGCCTACCATCTAGCATTATCACAACACATGCACAAGTCTACTTAAACCACATAGATTCCCAATCATTCTCGATCATACATTCATTCACCATTTCTACTACATTCATTCTACTTGAACCACATAGGTTCTAAATCAATCTCGAATTAGCTAAACACTAGCTATCATCAACAAATTGTAAGTATGGATGCATTGTTTATGCATAGACTTACCTCGATACTCAAAAGTACAGAAATATGCAATTTAGTCCACCACCTTAGTTTTGCCTCGGTTTCGATCCGGGCTTCGTCTTTCTTGATCTATAATGAATAAATCAGCTTATTCAATACACACATTGACTAAATTGACCCACATCTCATACTTTTAGCAAAATTACAATTTTGCCCCTAAACTTTCTCATATTTACACTTTAGTCCCAAAAGCTCGTAAAATGATTTTTATTCAACTTTCTAGCCTTTCATGCTTAGCCGAACCACTTACTCAACTAAAGCATTCAAAAATTCTCACTAAATCACCAATGTATGACCAAACTTAAGATTTTCACAACTAAGTTCCTACATGCATTTTCATGGAAAATCACTTAGCAAAAGATGTTTCTACTACATCAAGCTTTCATATTCTTCCATAAAACATCAAAATACATGCATGTCATACATATGTACATTTTTGAACATCCATAATAGCTCACCAAATAGCTATAAATAGCTTACTCATGCTACTAGGACTTCAAAAATACGAAGAATATAAAAACCGGGCTTAAGAGCACTTACTAGCAAGCTTGAAAAATTGAAGGAGCCCTAACAATGGCTTCTCTAATTTTCGGCATCTATGGGAAGAAGATGAATGAATTTCTATCATCTTTTCACCTATTTTAATCACTTAATTGATAAATGACCAAAATGCCCTTTTTGATAAACTTTCAATTTTAACTCATCCATGCCCATTTTTGTCCAAAAATTAGAATTTGGGTAAATTGCTATTTAAGGACCTCAAATTAATAATCTAAAGCTATTTCACACAAATAGCTTCTAGAAACACACATTTTGCAACTTTTGCAATTTAGTCCTTTTGGACAATTCAACCACAATTTCACAAAATTGCTTCACGAAACTTTCACACTAGCATGCATACATAATATAAGCCTCAAAAACTCATTCATGACCCTCGAATTTGTGGTCTCGAACCACTATTCTGACTAGGCCCTAAACCGGGATGTTACAACTCTCCCCCCTTTAGAGATTTTCGTCCCCGAAAATCTTACCAGTAAAGAGATTTGGATGTTGCTCTCTCATAGCTTCTTCCGTTTCCCACGTAGCCTCTTCCACACCATGTTTCTGCCATAACACTTTCACTAGTGCTATGCTCTTACTTCTCAACTGTTTCACTTCTCGAGCCAAGATCTTAATCGGCTCCTCTTCATAAGACATATCCGGTCTTATCTCAATTTCTGTTGAAGGAATCACATGTGAAGGATCAGAGCGATACTGTCGCAACATCGACACATGGAACACGTTATGAATCTTTTCTAACTCTACCGGCAAAGCCAACTGGTAAGCTACAGGCCCAGTGCATGCGTAATCTCATACGACCCTATGAACCTTGGACTCAATTTCCCTTTTTGTCCAAATCTCATAATCTTCTTCCACGGCGATACTTTCAAAAATGCTTTGTCGCCTACCTCAAACTCAATTTCTTTTCTTTTCAAATCCGCATACGACTTCTGTCGGTCCAAAGCAGCTTTCAGACTAATACAGATTACTTTCACTTTCTCTTCGGTCTCTTTTACTAGATCGACCCCATGGATCCGTTTCTCGCTAAGCTCTGTCCAATACAAAGGAGTCCGACACTTACGGCCATACAAAGCCTCATACGGTGCCATCTGTATACTCGACTGATAACTATTGTTATAGGCGAATTCGACCAAAGGTAGATATCTCTCCCAACTACCTTCGAATTCTAATACAGCATCGAAGCGTATCTTCAAGAACTTGAATTACTCTTTCAGACTGACCATCGAATTGCGGATGGAACGCAGTACTGAAATTCAATCTCGTACCCATGGCCTCTTGCAACTTCTTCCAAAATCTCGAAGTAAACCTAGGATCTCTATCCGATATAATAGACACGGTACACCATGCAATCTCACTATCTCGCCACGTACAACTCGGCTAACTTATCCAAAGTTGAATAATGAACACGTCTTTGGAATAAAGTGAGTGACTTAAATCAATCTATCCACAACAACCCACACGGCAGATCTCTTTCTCTGAGTCGTTGGCAACCTCGTTACAAAATCCATGGTAACCCGACCCCACTTCCATTCAGGAACCATCACTGGCTGAAGCAATCCCGAAGGCACTTGATGCTCAACTTTCACTTGTTGGCAAATCAGACACTTTGCCACAAACTCTGAAATATCTCTTTTCATACCCAGCCACCAATACAACTTTCTCAAATCGTTGTACATTTTCGTACTGCCCAGATGTACTGACAAGCATCCACTGTGGGCCTCATAGAAAACCTTTCGAATCAACTCATCATTTTTAGGAACACAAATTCTGTCACGATACATCAGACAACCATTCAAATCCACTCAAAAATTAGAATCACTTTCTGATCCGCACTTAGCTATCTTAGCTTGCATCTCGCTATCATTTCTCTGAGCTTCACATATTTGTTGAACAAATAGTGGCTTAGCTCTCAACTCTGCCAAAATAGCACCATCATCAGACAATGCTAAACTCGCTCTCATAACTCTTAGAGCGTACATGGATTTCCTACTCAAGGCATCCGCAACCACATTCGCTTTTCCCGGGTGGTAATCAATGACTAACTCATAGTCTTTCAACAATTCAAGCCACCGTCTCTGTCTCAGATTCAGATCCTTCTGATCCATCAAATACTTTAAACTTTTGTGATCCATAAAGATTCGACACTTTTCGCCATACAAATAGTGTCGCCAAATATTTAACGCAAACACAATCGCAGCCAACTCTAAATCGTGAGTCGGATAATTCTTCTTGTGCGGTTTTAACTGCCTCGAGGCATAAGCGACTACCTTACCCTCTTGCATCAACACGCAACTGAGACCATTAAACGATGCATCACTATATACCACGAACTTCTTCCCCGATTCTGGTTGAACCAAAACCGGTGCCTCAGTCAATATTGTTTTTAGTCTCTCGAAACTCTGTTGACATGTCTCAGTCCATTCAAACTTGACATCTTTATACAATAGCTTCGTCATCGGGGTAGCAATCACAGAGAACCCCTTTACGAAACGTCTATAATATCCCGCTAATCCCAAGAAACTTCTGATTTCTGACACGTTCCTCGGTAGTTTCCAATCCATAACAGCCCGATATCTTACTCGGGTCAACTCGACACCATCACACGACACCATGTGTCCTAGGAATCCGACCTCTGAGCCAAAACTCACTCTTGCTAAACTTAGCATACAAGCGCTTATCTCTCAAAGTTTGCAAGATAATTCTCAAGTGCTCTTCATGATCGTTCTCATCCCGAGAATAGATCAATATGTAAATCAATAAAGACAACCACAAACTTGTCCACATCCAGTCGAAAATACGGTTCATCGGATCCATAAAAATAGCAGGTGCATTCGTCAAACCAAATGGCATAACCAAAAACTCATAATGGCCATACCTTGTCCGAAATGCAGTTTTCAACACATCTTGCTCTTTCACTCTGAGCTGATAATAACCAGACCTCAAGTCTATCTTGGAGAACATGTAGCTCTTTTAGTTGATCAAAAGATCATCAATCCTTGGTAAAGGATACTTATTCTTAACCGTCACCTTGTTCAGTTGTCTATAGTCTGTACACAACCCCATAGACCCATCTTTCTTCTTCACAAACAATACCAGAGCACCCCACGGCGAGTAGCTCGGTCTTGCAAAACCCTTATCTATCAACTGTTGTAACTAAACCTTGATTCTTTCAACTCTACATGTGCCATTACATGCAGGGCAATCAAAATAGGTGCCGCTTCGGAACCGACTCAATTCCAAACTCGACCTCTCTCACTGGAGGTAATCCAGGGTAACTCTTAGGAAACACATGCGGGTACTCACATACCAGCAGCCTTTGTTTCAAACCCTACTCCAACCTCTTGAGTATTCAACACAAACGCAAGATAGGACTCACACCCTTTTCTTAAACATTTCTCAGCCACTAAGGAAGAAATCATCACGGGTAGATTGTCCGATCCACCTGATTCAACCCGAACTACATCTCCATTCTCACATTTCAATTCAATGTACTTACTACCACAGTTCACTAAAACACTATGGGTAGTCAACCAATCCATGCCTAGGATTAAATCGAACTCATCAAACGGCAACAACATAAGGTTTGCCAGAAAACAATGATTCTCAATCAACAAAGGACAATTTTTTCACACTTTGTCCACTAACACATACTTTCCTAACGGGTTTGACACCTTAATCACAATGTCCGTAGACTCAACGGTCATACTCAAACTAGATGCTAATCTCATGCAAATATAAGAGTGAGTAGACCCTGGATCTATTAAAGCAATAACAGAGGTGTCAAAGAGAGAAAAAGTACCCGTTATAACATCAGGGGAGGATGCCTCTTCGCGAGCGCGAATGGCATACGTCCTCGAAGGTGCCCGACCCTCTGGTCTCATAGCAGAGTCCCTGGACGCACCTCTACCACTAGCCCCACCTCTTGGGTTCATTGGTGGTCTACCCCTCGTAGACACATCACTAGGTCTCACTTCTTGCCTCTCTTCCTTATCATCCCTCTCGGGACAGTTACGGATAAAGTGGTCAGGGGAACCACATTTGTAACATTTCCAACTGTTTCCCCAACACTCTCCGGTGTGATACCTACCACAACTTGGACACTCCGATTTACTCTTTGTATTGCCCACACTTTCCATCGAGGGGGCTCAGACTCTCGAACCCTGACGAGTATTGTCCAAGTCTCGATGCGAATATCCCACTGAGGCTGACGTCCGAGGATTCACTTCCTTGGATCTTTTCGATTGGGCTTGATGCGACTTGCCCATCGGTCTCTTTCTCGCATCTCGGGCTTCACTCACGACCCTCCTCTTATCTGAACTCAACTCTTGGCCTTACTTGCCCTCTCAACTAATACCACGAATTCTTTCAACTCCAAAATGCCAAATAGGAGTTTGATATCCTCATTCACCCATCTTGAACCTCTTGCACAAGATGGTCTCTGTCGACACACATTCTTGAGCGTATTTGCTAAGCCTAACAAACTCACGCTCGTATTGACTCTTGTCATCCTTCCTTGCTTCAGCTTAAGGAATTCTTTCCTTTTTCGGTCAGTAAACCTCTGGCTTATGTACTTCTTCCGGAACTCTTCCAGAAAGAAGTCCCATGTTACCCGCTCTCTCGGGACCATTAATGTCAGCGTCTTCCACCAATGGTATGTCGAGTCTCTCAGCAAAGATACGGCACACTTCAAACTTTCCTCAGGTGTACATGAGAGCTCATCGAACACCTTCGTCGAGTTCTCCAACCAGAACTCCGCCCTCTCAGGGTCGTCATCTACCTTAGCTCTAAACTCTTCAGCCCCGTTTTTCCTAATCTTATCCACCGGGGGTTTCGATATCCTCACTACATCCATACCTTGAGGAGCCACAGGATTTGGCTGATGTATAGGAGGAGGTGGAGGAGGTTGAGCATTAGGGTTTGTTCGGACATAATCCGTGTACTAATTACTCATCATATGGAGAAAGGCTTCTCGTGCCTCTTCCCCTTGACCCCTCGCCTCGGGTCCACTTTGCACCGGCACGGTTCCTTGCGCAGGAGCCAGCGCATTACTAGCTGCTTCATCAGTAGTCAATGGATCAGAATCCATATTCTA
Source organism: Gossypium sturtianum (assembly GCA_025698515.1). Lineage (NCBI taxonomy): Eukaryota > Viridiplantae > Streptophyta > Magnoliopsida > Malvales > Malvaceae > Gossypium > Gossypium sturtianum. Next base: position 84,898,370 of record CM046954.1, read on the forward strand.
TATAAAACAAGATTTAAAATCATCAGAAACCACCACACTATCATCATACACTTATGGCATGTATAGCTAGACTCTTACACCCGCTTCAGTAGTCCTAGAATCGACTAAACCATAGCTCTGATACCACTAAATGTAACACCCCTTACCCGGGTTCTACACCGGGAACTGAGCCTGAGGCGTTACCGAACTCAAACCGCTTAATCGCCACTTAGGCTCAACGTCATTACTCGCTATAACTTCATTCTCGACTTACGAGGCCTCACTCATACACACGAGGGCTCTCGAGACTAATCCGGAACTTTTATGATCCTTAAAATTTTTCTCTTTTATACAGGTCTCAAATGCCCATGCAAGATTAGACACGCCCGTGCATGGACACACACGCCCATGTTCCATAGCCGTGCTCAAAACTCGAGCATTCTGCCAAATGCCTCAAGGCCATGGCACGCCCGTGTTCCCCAACCGTGGTGAACACTGACTTCCTTCGCACGGCCTAGAGTCTAGACACACGCCCGTGTGGCTAGCCCGTGGCCAACACTGATGAATCCCACACGCCCTAGGCACACGCCCGTGTGACTAGTCCGTGGTCTATTCTGTTTTCAAATATTAACATGCAGGGGACGCACGGCCACAGTACACGCCCGTGGCCTGACCGTGTGTCACACATGGTCTAGACACACGCCCGTGTGTCTACCCACATGGTCAAGAACAAGACTAAATGTCAAGTTCTTTTCACCCTTCTAACATACACAACATATACTCATCTAACACCAACATAATCAACTCAAATTGAAGTGCATTCTCACATAGAAAACTACATCTTTCTTTCATATAATGTAATAGCCAACAACCATGGCATTATACAAAATAAGCTATCCATCTATAGGCCAACACATCTTAGCCATTTACAACAAAATTTACTAACTTATCTAGCCCCTATACATGCCATATACAAAACATTAAGTTTTATGTACCAAAGTGTGCTGATATGTGGGCTATCTTCTGATGATCCTCGTATCTCGATTCAACGCTTTTAATTTATAAGACAAGAGAAAAGAAAGAGAGTAAGCTTTGAGCTTAGTAAGTTTACACATAAACAAATAAGCAACATAGTATAAGCTAAGCAACCATTAGCATTATACCAACAAGTAATTCACAACTATGCTTACTTTTTCTATCCCTTACCACATTTCCAACACATCATGAGTCACATACTCATAACCATTGAAATGCACCCCTGCATTCAATATCACATTTACGTAATATACAACACATCATTATTTATCGTAATACATCCACACAGTCAATCCACAAAACTTATCCATACAGCTCATCCACACAGCTAGTTTACATAACTAATCCACACAGCTCATCCACACAGTTAATACACACAGTTAATCCACACAGCCAATATCTCAGTGGTTTCGCACTTAGCACACCACATTTGATTAATAAGGTGGTATCGCACTTAGCCTAGCACAATGGTATTCGTAGTGATTCAGCACATAGTTCACTAGATGATATACCTCACGATAGCATCGCACATAGCTAGCTCATCGTCAATATACATTAGGATGGTATCGCACTTAGCCTACCATCTAGCATTATCACAACACAGGCACAAGTCTACTTAAACCACATAGATTCCCAATCATTCTCGATCATACATTCATTCACCATTTCTACTACATTCATTCTAGTTGAACCACATAGGTTCTAAATCAATCTCGAATTAGCTAAACACTAGCTATCATCAACAAATTGTAAGTATGAATGCATTGTTTATGCATAGACTTACCTCGATACTCAAAAGTACAGAAATATGCAATTTAGTCCACCACCTTGGTTTTGCCTCGGTTTCGATCCGGGCTTTGTCTTTCTTGATCTATAATGAATAAATTAGCTTATTCAATACACACATTGACTAAATTGACCCACATCTCATACTTTTAGCAAAATTATAATTTTGCCCCTAAACTTTCTCATATTTACACTTTAGTCCCATAGGCTCGTAAAGTGATTTTTATTCAACTTTCTAGCCTTTCATGCTTAGCCGAACCACTTAATCAACTAAAGCATTCAAAAATTCTCACTAAATCACCCATGTATGACCAAACTTAAGATTTTCACAACTAAGTCCCTACATGCATTTTCATGGAAAATCACTTAGCAAAAGATGTTTCTACTACATCAAGCTTTCATATTCTTCCATAAAACATCAAAATACGTGCATGTCATACATATGTACATTTTTGAACATCCATAATAGCTCACCAAATAGCTATAAATAGCTTACTCATGCTACTAGGACTTCAAAAATACGAAGAATATCAAAAACCGGGCTTAGGAGCACTTACTAGCAAGCTTGAAAAATTGAAGGAGCCCTAACAATGGGTTCTCTAATTTTCGGCAGCTATGGGAAGAAGATGAATGAATTTCTATCATCTTTTCACCTATTTTAATCACTTAATTGATAAGTGACCAAAATGCCTTTTTTGATAAACTTTCAATTTCAACTCATCCATGCCCATTTTTGTCCAAAAATTAGAATTTGGGTAAATTGCTATTTAAGGACCTCAAATTAATAATCTAAAGCTATTTCACACAAATAGCTTCTAGAAACACACATTTTGCAACTTTTGTAATTTAGTCCTTTTGGATAATTCAACCATAATTTCACAAAATTGCTTCATGAAACTTTCACACTAGCATGCGTACATAATATAAGCCTCAAAAACTCATTCATGACCCTCAAATTTGTGGTCTCGAACCACTATTCTGACTAGGCCCTAAATCGGGATGTTACACTTAGTTGTTATATGAACAACTTTTGTGAGAGGTGTTAGCATGAAAACACCAATTAGGACCTTGATGAAAAGGTTACAAATTTGTAGTAAGTATGTGAAATATTGATTTTTGATTATAGCTTTAAGATCATTAAATGTTTATCTAGGCTTGTTGAAGGTAGAAATGTGATTAGAATTTATTTCCGAGCCTAGGGGCAAAATGGTCATTTTGCCAAAGTCTAGGGGCAAAATAGTAATTTTGCTTAAGCATGGTTATTAAAATGCTTATATTAATGTAGTGATTAAAATGAGCTAATTTGCTATTATAGAGCAAGAGGAGGCGAGAGTGCGCCTCGACCAGGGAAAGAATAAAGTCTTGGATTGAAGCAGAAGAACTAGCTCATTTTGAAAACGAGGTAAGTTGTATGTGACTTAAACAATATTCATATTAGCATGTTGAGAAATGCTTGGCATTATATTAAAGCATAATGCATTACTAAATTGAGTAGTTAATGTGAATGAGATGTTGGAGTCCTAATTGTTCCATGTTGATTATAGAAATGCTATCATTGAAATATGAAACAAATAAGGTCCCATATAAGACCATGTCCGGGACATGGCCTCGGAAACGAGTTGAGATCCCGTATAAGACCATATCTGGGATATGGCTTCGGTGATGAACATGGAAATCGTATAAGACCATATCCGGGATATGGCATCGTTACACCTAGAGGTAATCCCATATAAGACCATATCCGGGATATGGCATTGGAACTTAGAGGTAATCCCATATAAGACCATGTCCGGGATATGGCATTGGTACCTAGAGAAGACTCCATGTAAGACCACCTCGGGGATGTGGCATTGGCTTTATATTTATAGTAATCGTTGTAAACACGTGTCTTTGACTATCCCTTGTGAGTGGTGGGATAAGTAGATGAATTTAGAAGTAGAGATGTGAATGATATTTAATTCATGTGAATGAGTGAATACAGGTACTCGTGACTGGGTCACGAAGAAACGGTTGCGATGTGTGGCACGGTATGTACTAAGTAAGGGCAATTGAAAGTAAGCATGGCGAGAAGCCTTGATTTGTTTATGGTTAGATACTACCGTGGATGGATTATTTTTATGAGTATTATGATTTTTATTTATTTCCATGCAACTTACTAAGCTTTATTCTTACCCCTTTTTCATTGCCCTTCTTCCTTGTAGTATTGCCAAGGTAACTCGAGGATTGTGACTGCAGGAGTTCGGAAATCACACTACCGATAGCACTTTGGTATAACAATCTTAGACTTGTTTTGAGTATGGCATGTATAGGACTTGAGTATTTTGTCAAGATGTGATTGTTAGTTAAAGTGTTGGCTATGTAAGTCATTTTGTAAATGGCCCTATGAGTTAGGCAAATACTTGGCAAACTCTTTTGTTTAATGAAGATGAAATTCATGAATTGTGTGTTCATTTCAATAATGCGTATGTGGGATGAGTTCTTAGACTTGCAAAAGGGTTAGGAGTTGTATTATTTTGAGTAGAGGTATGTTGGTGTGCACCCTTAGGTGGCAATGGCTTGGTATATAGCCTACTAATTGCCCACTTGGTTAGACACACGGGCGTGGGACTAAACCGTGTGGGAGGCACGGGTAGCCCATGGGCGTGTACCCAGGCCGTGTGAAGTCTGCACCTTGCTCTTGAAACTGCAAATTCCCCACGGCCATGATACACGGGCGTGTGTATAGGATGTGTGGTTAAGACAGAATGCTAAGGTTTTACACACGGGCTAGGGCCACGGGCCACAGGCCTGCCATGGCCGTGTGATTTTAGTCAGTGTCGACCACGGGCACAAGGCACGGGCATGCCTTGGGAGAGCACGGGCGTGTCTCTAGGCCTACACGGGCGTGTGGGCTCTATTTTGTTAAAAAGTTTTCTGAACTCGTGAAAGTTCCCGGAAAAACCTCGATACTTCTCGGAAGTATTTTGAAGGCCTCCTAGGCCGGTTATGTGCGAGTGTTAGGATTAAACGAAATTTAGTAACTCTTTTCTAAATATTGATGTAAGATTAGCTAGGTAACGCCTCAAACCCTATTCTGGCTTGAACACGGGCAAGGGGTGTTAGATTTATTGGTATCAGAGCTACGATTTAGTTGATTCTAGGACTAACGTAGCGTAAGTACGAGTATAGCTATACATGCCATATGCAAGAGTGTCTGTGTAATGATAGTGTGACGGCTCCTGACGTATAAATTTGTGTTTTATGTAGTAGATGGATTTTGATCCAGACCAAACTGCAGCCGATGATGCTGCGAGTAATGCGCCGGCTCCTACTCAAGGGACCGCGCCAGCTAATAGTAGACCTGAGACCTTGAGTCAGGGGGAAGAGGCTCGAGAAGCCTTTCTCCATATGATGAGCAACTGGAATACTGAGTATACCTGAGCAAATCCTACCGCTCAACCCCCTCCGCCCCCACCAATTCCTCAACCCGCTCCAGTAGCCCCTCAAGTAGTTGAGGTGGTGAGAAGAGAAAGGCCTCCGGTGGATAAGATCCGGAAGTAAGAAGCCGAGGAATTTCGAGCGAATAAGGATAATGATCCGGAGAAAGTGAAATTTTGGCTCGAGAATACCATTCGGGTATTCGATGAGTTATCCTGCACGTTTGAGGAGTGCTTAAAGTGTGCGGTGTCTCTCCTGAGAGATTTAGCCTACCGATGGTGGAACACCCTGGTGTCGGTGGTACCAAGGGAGAGAGTTAGTTGGGAATTCTTCCAAGAGGAATATCGGAAGAAGTATATCAGCCAGAGGTTCATCAACCACAAGAGAAAGGAGTTCTTGGAATTGAAGCAAGGCCGTATGTCAGTAACCGACTACGAACGGGAGTTCTTAAGGCTTAGCAAGTATACACGAGAGTGCGTGTCTACCGAAGCCATCATGTGCAAGAGGTTCGAGGACGGATTGAATGAAGATATCCGCCTATACGTGGGAGTTCTTGAATTAAAAGAGTTTGTAGTGTTGGTGGATAGGGCCTGTAAAGCCGAAGAGTTGGCTAAAGAGAAGAGAAGAGCTGAATACGAGTCTCGTGACTCGAGGAAGAGACAACTGAACAAGTCTCACCAAGCCTCACCTAAGAAATTGAGGGATTTCACTACTCGATCAGTCACTTCAGAGGGGTTTTCAACCCGAAATAAAGGCAAGCAACTCTCGGGATCGAAAGGGCACACTACATCAGTTGCTAGTGTGGGCAACGTTTGACCAAATAGACCTGAATGCCCTCAGTGTGGCAGGCACCATTCTGGTGAGTGTAGAGCTAATGAGAAAGCTTGTTTTAGATATGGGTCCTTAGACCATTTTATCAGAAACTGTCCCAAGGTGAACGAGAAAGGAAGGCCTCAGAATGCGAGATCGGGAAGTACCACAAGGGGAAGACCATTGAGAAACCCAGGGATTGAGATGGGAAGCAAAAATCCACCTAGAGAGCAAGCTACTAAATTTGAGGGTAGAGCACCGGCGAGGACATATGCCATTCGTGCTCGTGAAGAGGCATCTTCCCCCGAAGTGATCACAGGTATCTTTTCTCTCCATAATACTCGTGTTATAGATTTAATTGACCCGGGATCTACTCACTCATACATATGCATGAAATTAGTCTCTAGCATGAGCATACCTATAGAGTATACCAAATTCATTATAAGAGTGTCTAATCCCCTAGGCAAGTGTGTTTTTGTTGATAGAGTTTGCAAAGGGTGCCCTTTGATGATTAAGGGTCATTGTTTTCCGGTCGATCTTATGTTATTACCGTTTGACGAATTTGATGTCATCCTTAGGATGGATTGGTTAGTTACCCATGGAGTAATTGTGAATTGTGGAAAGAAGCATATTGAGTTGAGAGATGCAAATGGTAATTTTATTTGTGTTAAATCAGATAAGCTGGATAGGTCACTGACAGTGATATCAACCATGTCAACTCAGAGGTACCTAAGGAAAGGGTATGCGGCTTATCTTGCTTTTGTGTTGAATAATAAAGAGGCTGAGTTGAAAATTGAGTCAGTGCCCATAGTTTGCGAGTACCTAGATGCTTTCCTGGAGGAGTTGCCAGGGCTACCACCGGATAGAGAGATTGAATTTGGGATTGAATTGGCTCCAGGTACTGCCCCTATTTCTATCGCTCCCTATAGAATGGCCCCAACCGAACTGAAAGAGTTGAAAGCACAGTTGCAAGAATTAACGGATAAAGGTTTCGCGAGGCCGAGTTTTTCTCCGTGGGGTGGTCCCGTTCTATTCGTGAAGAAGAAAGATGGTTCCATGAGACTATGTATAGACTATCGGCAACTCAACAAGGTGACAATGAAGAATAAATACCCGTTGCCGAGGATCGACGATCTATTTGATCAATTGAAGGGAGCTATAGTATTTTCCAAGATAGATCTGAGGTCAGGGTACTATCAGTTGAGAGTCAAGGACTCGGATGTACCGAAAATCGCATTTAGAACTAGGTACGACCACTATGAATTTTTGGTCATGCCTTTTGGTCTAACAAATGCCCCCGCTATCTTCATAGATTTGATGAATCGCATTTTTCGACCGTACTTGGATAGGTTTGTTGTGGTCTTTATCGACGACATACTGATCTACTCTCGAGATGAGAACGATCATACAGAGCATTTGAATATGGTTCTACATGTTTTGAGAGAAAAGAAATTGTATGCCAAATTCAGTAAGAGTGAATTTTGGCTCAAGAAAGTGGGATTTTTGGGGCATATTGTCTCTGGAGAAGGGATTAGAGTCGGCCCGAGTAAGATTTCGACAATTGTCGAATGGAAATCGTCGAGGAGCGTAACTGAAGTGAGGAGTTTTCTAGGCCTAGCAGGCTATTATAGGCGTTTTGTCAAGGGGTTTTCCCTGATAGCTACCCTGATGACGAGACTTTTGCAGAAATATGTAAAGTTTGACTGGACGGAAAAGTGTCAACAAAGTTTTGAGAAACTGAAGACACTGTTGACTGAGACTCCTATTTTGGTGCAACCAGAACAGGGAAAAGAATTTATGGTTTATAGTGATGCGTCCTTGAACGGGTTGGGTTGTGTACTTATGCAAGAGGGTAAAGTGATTGCATACGCCTATAGACGATTGAAGTCGCATGAGAAGAACTACCCGACTCATGATTTAGAATTGGCCGCAATTGTGTTTGTGTTGAAAATTTGGAGACATCATTTATATGGTGAAAGGTGTCGGATTTTCACTGACCACAAAAGCCTAAAATATTTGATGACTCAAAAAGAATTAAATTTGAGGCAACGAAGATGGTTAGAGCTGATTAAAGATTATGAGTTAGTAATTGACTACCATCCGGGAAAGGCAAATGTAGTCGCCGATGCTTTGAGCAGAAAATCTTTGTTTGCACTAAAAGCCATGAACACTCAGATGACCTTGTTAGATGATGGTTCTGTTTTAGCCAAGTTGAGGGCTAAACCATTGTTTCTCCAAGAGATTTGTGAAGCTCAGAAGGATGATAACAGTTTGCAAGCCAAGAGAGTTTTATGTGAATCGAGCGTCGAGATAGACTTTCGAGTAAATCTTGATGGATGTCTAACATTTCGAGATCGAGTCTGTGTACCCAGGAATGATGAACTTATCCGCAAAATTTTGCATGAAGCATATAACAGATGTTTGAATGTGCACCCAAGCAGTACAAAGATGTACCATGATTTGAGGAAATGGTACTGGTGGCTTGGTATGAAGAAAGATATTTCTGAGTTTGTATTGAAATGCCTAATTTGTCAACAAGTGAAGGCTGAACATCAAGTACCTTCGGGTTTACTTCAGCCCATTATGGTTCCTGAATGGAAATGGGACCGTATTGCTATGGACTTCGTGACGGGTTTACCATTGACTCCAAAGAAGAAAGATGCAGTATGGGTAGTGGTTGATAGACTCACTAAGTCAGCCCACTTTATACCAGTGCGAGTCGACTATTCACTCGACAAATTAGCAGATTTGTATATGTCTGAGGTAGTAAGACGTCATGGTGTACCATTGTCGATCGTTTCAGATAGAGATCCGAGATTCACATCGCGGTTTTGGAAAAAGCTACAAGAAGCATTAGGCACGAAATTGAGTTTGATCTGACTTTCCATCCACAAACCGATGGACGATCGAGAGAGGGTAATTCGGATACTAGAAGACATGCTTGGTGTTGTGTTTGGAATTCCATGGTAATTGGGAGAAATACTTACCATTGGTGGAATTTGCCTACAACAACAGCTTTCAATCAAGTTTGAAGATGGCACCGTATGAGACATTGTATGGGCGTAAATGTCGAACGCCCTTGTATTGGTCAAAACTCAGAGAGAAACAGATACACGGGGTTGACTTGGTTAAGAAAACTGAAGATAAAGTAAAAGTGATACGTGACTGTTTGAAAGTCGCCTCGATAGACGTAAGTCCTATTCGGATTTAAAAAGTAAAGAAATAGAATTCAAAGTCGGTGATAAAGTGTTCTTGAAAGTATCACCTTGAAGGAAAGTCCTCAGATTTGGCCGGAAGGGCAAATTAAGTCCGCGCTTTATTGGACCTTATGAAGTTACCGAGAGGATAGGACCGGTAGCTTATCGGTTAGCCTTGCCACTGAAATGGAAAAGATTCACGGCGTCTTTCATGTGTCTATGTTGCGTCGATACCGTTCGAGACCCTTCACATGTTATAGAGTGCGACGGATGTAGAGATACAACCGGATTTGACATATGGTGAATAACCGATTAGAATTTTGGCTCGTGAAGTCAAGCAGTTCAGGAATAAAAGCATAGCTCTAGTGAAAGTCTTATGGAAAAGGCACGGTATAGAAGAGGCTACATGGGAATCCAAGGAATCGATGGGAAACCAATACCCCAATCTTTTCACCGGTAAGATTTTTGAGGACGAAAATCCTTAAGGGGGGAGAATTATAACAGCCCGATTTAGGGGCTAGTCGGAATAGTGATCTCGGGATCACTAATCTGAGATTCGAGAGATCTATTTTCATGATATATTATGAGTTAGAACATGATAGCATATGTACATGAAAATTTTGATGCTTTAATTTTAGCGATTTCGTGTTTAATCGCGAAAAAAGACTAAATCGCATAAAGTGCGAAAGTTCCATTCTATAAGCTAAAGGTGCCAAATGGCCATAGATTGCTAATTGGAGGTCTTTAAAAGGCAATTAGACCCCCAAATTTAGCATGGACAGCCATAGGAGACAAAGATGGACAATGTTGGTCAAAGTTGGTGATAGTTGGTGACTTATTTGACTAATATTAATAAAATAAGGAGAGAAAAAGATATCATCTTTTCTCCTTTCATCTTCCACCGAAAATTAGCAGCAAATAGGGGTTTTGAATGCTCAAAAATTTCAGCAAGCTCTCATCCATTCAAGTAAGTGTTCTAGAGACCTTTTCTTGAAAATAATTGTACTTTTAAGACCCCTAAAGCTTAAGCTTTCATATGAGGGGACTAATGTGCAATATGGTAAGGAGTTTAGAGTTTTGCCATGAGAGCCTCCATTGTTAATTTTTGCATTTTTTTGGAAGAGAATGAGCCTTAGTTGTTATATGAACAACTTTTGTGAGAGGTGTTAGCATGAAAACACCAATTAGGACCTTGATGAAAAGGTTACAAATTTATAGTATGTGAAATATTGATTTTTAATGATAGCTTTAAGAGCATTAAATGTTTATCTAGGCTTGTTGAAGGTAGAAATGTGATTAGAATTTATTTCCGAGCCTAGGGGCAAAATGGTCATTTTGCCAAAGTCTAGGGGCAAAATAGTAATTTTGCTTAAGCATGGTTATTGAAATGCTTATATTAATTTAGTGATTAAAATGAGCTAATTTGCTATTATAGAGCACGAGGAGACGAGAGTCCGCCTCGACCGGGGAAAGAATAAAGTCTTGGATTGAACCGAAGAACTAGCTCATTTTGAAAACGAGGTAAGTTGTATGTGACTTAAACAATATTCATATTAGCATGTTGAGAAATGCTTGGCATTATATTAAAGCATAATGCATTACTAAATTGAGTAGTTAATGTGAATGAGATGTTGGAGTCCTAATTGGGCCATGTTGATTATAGAAATGCTATCATTGAAATATGAAACAAATAAGGTCCGTATAAGACCATGTCAGGGACATGGCCTCTAACACCGAGTTGAGATCCGTATAAGACCATATCAGGGATATGGCTTGGTGATGAACATGGAAATCGTATAAGACCATATCCGGGATATGGCATCGTTACACCTAGAGGTAATCCCATATAAGACCATATCCGAGATATGGCATTGGAACTTAGAGGTAATCCCATATAAGACCATGTCTGAGATATGGCATTGGTACCTAGAGAAGACTCCATGTAAGACCACCTCGGGGACGTGGCATTGGCTTTATATTTATAGTAATGGCTGTAAACACGTGTCTTTGACTATCCCTTGTGAGTGGTGGGATAAGTAGATGAATTTAGAAGTAGAGATGTGAATGATATTTAAGTCATGTGAATGAGTGAATACAGGTACTCGTGACTGGGTCACGAAGAAACGATTGCGATGTGTGGCACGGTATGTACTAAGTAAGGGCAATTGAATGTAAGCATGGCGAGACGCCTTGATTTGTGTATGGTTAGATACTACCGTGGATGGATTATGTTTATGAGTATTATGATTGTTATTTATTTCCATGCAACTTACTAAGCTTTATGCTTACCCCTTTTTCATTGCCCTTCTTCCTTGTAGTATTGCCAAGGTAACTCGAGGATCGTGACTGCAGGAGTTCGGAAATCACACTACCGACAGCACTTTGGTATAACAATCTTAGACTTGTTTTGAGTATGGCATGTATAGGACTTGAGTATTTTGTCAAGATGTGATTGTTAGTTAAAGTGTTGGCTATGTAAGTCATTTTGTAAATGGCCCTATGAGTTAGGCAAATACTTGGCAAACTCTTTTGTTTAATGAAGATGAAATTCATGAATTGTGTGTTCATTTCAATAATGTGTATGTGGGATGAGTTCTTAGACTTGCAAAAGGGTTAGGAGTTGTATTGTTTTGAGTAGAGGTATGTTGGTGTGCACCCTTAGGTGGCAATGGCTTGGTATATAGCCTACTAATTGCCCACTTAGTTAGACACACAGGCGTGGGACTAAACCGTGTGGGAGGCACGGCTAGCCCATGGGCGTGTACCCAAGCCGTGTGAAGTCTGCACCTTGCTCTTGAAACTATAAATTCCCCATGGCCATGATACACGGGCGTATGTATAAGCCGTGTGGTTAAGACAGAATGCTAAGGTTTTACACACGGGCTAGGGCCACGGGCCACGGGCGTGCCATGGCCATGTGATTTTAGTCAGTGTCGACCACAGACACAAGGCACGGGCATGCCTTGGGAGAGCACGGGCGTGTCTCTAGTCCTACACGGGCGTGTGGGCTCTGTTTTGTTTAAAAGTTTTCTGAACTCGTGAAAGTTCCCGGAAAAACCTCGATACTTCTCGGAAGTATTTTGAAGGCCTCCTAGGCTGGTTATGTGCGAGTGTTAGGATTAAACGAAATTTAGTAACTCTTTTCTAAATATTGATGCAAGATTAGCTAGGTAACGCCTCAAACCTTGTTCCGGCTTGAACAGGGGCAAGGGGTGTTATAATAGATTTCCTCCTTAATACCTTAACATCACGGTCCAATATCTGCACCGATTCTTCCTCGAAAGTCAGGTCAGGTCTAACCTCAATCTCCTCCACCGGCACTTTATGTGAGGGATCATAGCGGTATCGCCCGCAACATGGAGACGTGGAACACATTATGTATCCTATTTAACTCAGGAGGCATCTCAGGTTGATAGGCGACCGGTCCCACTTGCTTTAATATTCGGTAAGCTCCGATGAATCTAGGGCTCAGTTTGCCTTTCCGTCCAAATCTCAGAATCTTCTTCCATGGTGAGACCTTCAAAAAGACATAATCCCCTACAGAGTACTCTATCTCACGCTTTAAATCTGCATACGACTTCTGCCTATCAGATGCTTCCTTTAACCGATCTTGGATCAACTTTACTTTTTCATCGGTTTCAGAAACTAAGTCTGGCCCCAAAACTCGCTGCTCACCAAGTTCTGTCCAATAGGTAAGGGTGCGACACCTACGACCATATAACGCCTCGTATGGTGCCATCTGAATATTGGATTGGTAGCTGTTGTTATATGCAAACTCTGCTAGCGGCAAGTAGTCTTCCCAATTGCCTTTGAAATCAATTACACAGCTTCTCAACATGTCCTCCAATATCTGAATCACCCTCTCCGACTGACCGTCTGTCTAAGGATGGAATGCAGTACTGAAGTTCAACCTTGTACCCAAGGCCTCGTGTAACTTTTTCCAGAATCGAGATGTGAATCTAGGATCTCTGTCCGAAATGATAGAAACTGGTACTCCATGCAGTCTCACAATTTCAGCAACGTATAACTTAGCCAACTTCTGCAGTGAATAATCAGTACGTACCGGTATAAAGTGGGCAGATTTAGTCAGTCAGTCGACAATAACCCATACCGAGTCCTTCTTAGTCGGCATTAAAGGTAGCCCACTTACAAAATCCATGGTTACCCTCTCCCACTTCCAGAGTGGAATCTTTACTCGCTGCAGTAACCCAGAAGGTAGTTGGTGCTCAACTTTAATTTGCTGGCATGTCAGACACTTGTCCACGAACTCAGTAACCTCGCGCTTAAGCCCTGGCCACCAGTACAGTTCACACAGATCTCGATACAACTTGTTTCCACCAGGATGCATAGCATAAGGACTGCTATGTGCCTCCCGTAGGATAGACTGCCTCAGATCAGAATCTCTCGGCATACAAACTCTTCCACGAAAACATAGTACTCCCTCACTATTCAGCCTAAAATCCGCAGTCTCCCCCTTCTCAACCAATTAAAAACAAGGAACCAGCAATTCGTCCAACAACTGTTTCTCCTTAATTTGTTCAATCCAGGTTGGTCTCACTTGGAGTTCAGCCAACAAACTACCATCTTCAAACAGTCTGACACGAGCAAACATTGCTCTCAAATCAGATACAACCCTACGGCTTAGTGCATCAACTACTATGTTAGCTTTACCAGGATGATACTCAATAGAGCAATCATAATCCTTAAGAAACTCTATCCATCTTCGTTGCCTAAGATTTAACTCCTTCTGAGTAAGGAGGTACTTGAGGCTTTTATGGTCTATCTAAATAATAGACCTCTCACCGTACAAGTAATGCCTCCAAATCTTCAGTGCGAACACCACCACAGCTAACTCCAAGTCGTGAGTGGGGTAATTCACCTCGTAAGGCTTAAGCTGACGAGATACGTAAGCAACCACCTTACCCTCTTGCATCAACACACAACCCAATCCAGTGTGCGACGCATCACTATAGACAATGAATTCCTTCCCCGACTCTGGCTGTATTAACACAAGGGCTTCAGTCAGAACTTTCTTCAATTTCTCAAAACTCTCTTGCTGCCTATTGGTCCAATTAAACGGTACCCCTTTACGCAGTAACTTAGTCAGGGGTGTAGCAATCAGTGAAAACCCCTCAACAAAACGTCTGTAATACCCAGCCAGACCTAGAAAACTTTGAATCTTAGATACAATCTTTAGTGGTTTCCAACTTAATACGGCTTCAATTTTTCGAGGATCAACCATAATCCCCTCGGCCGACACCACGTGACCCAGAAACGTCACTTCTCGCAACCAGATCTCACACTTGCTGAACTTTGCTTATAGCTGCTTTTCCCTCAGAATTTGCAAAACAATTTGAAGATGTGCATCATGATCCTCCTCGGTTCTTGAATACACCAGGATGTCATCTATAAACACAACTACAAACCGATCCAAAAAGGGCTGGAATACCCGGTTCATCATATCCATGAAAGCAGCTGGTGCATTAGTTAACCCAAACGGCATTACTAGAAACTCGTAATGACCATAACGAGTCCTAAACGCAGTCTTATACATATCTGCCTCCTTAACCTTTAGTTGATGGTACCCAAATCGAAGATCTACCTTGGAGAAAACTGAAGCTCCTCGCAGTTTGTCAAACAGATCATCTATCCTCGACAAAGGGTACTTGTTCTTAATCGTCAGTTTGTTCAGTTGACGATAATCGATGCACATGCGCATGGATCCATCCTTCTTCTTCACGAATAACACTGGTGCTCCCCATGGAGACACACTCAGCCGAATGAATCCTCGGTTCAGTAGCTCTTGAATTTGAGCCTTTAACTCTACCAGCTCCTTCGGTGCCATCCTATAAGGGGCGATGGACACCGGAGTGTTCGGTGTGAGGAGCTCAATACCGAATTCGACCTCACGGTTTGGAGGCAACCGAGAAGCTCTTCAGAAATACATCAGGAAACTCCTTATGATTCGACATACCCAACAGAAGGACCTTGAGAATTCGAACTGCTGACATAAGCTAAAAACGTCTCGCAACCCTTGCGAACCAGTTTCTCGGCCTTTAATGCTTAGATTACGTTAGACAGATAATCTCTTCGCTCCTCTAACACAACCACCTCCTCATCCTCAGAAGACTTCAACACCATACGCTTAGCGTATGCGATCCAAATTAAATCACGGTGTTTCACTAGCCAATCCATGCCCAATATAAGATCGAATTCATCAAACGGCAGTTCCATCAAACCCGCCAGAAAGACAACCCCTTGGACCTCTAGGGGCACGTCTCTAAACAACTTATTCACTCTAACCGACTGTCCCATTGGACTTAACACAATCATCTCACTATCAGTAATTTTAAACTAAAAACTCAATGTCCCAGACACAGTGCATGCAACAAACAAGTGTGTAGACCTAATGTCAATTAAAGCAGTGTATGGTACATCATAAATTAAGAATGTACCGGTTATGACGTCTGGGGCGTCGCCATCCTCTCGGGGACGAGTAGCGTAGACCAAAGCTGGCTGTCTCACTTCAGTGTTACCAGCACTTTTGCCAGGTGCTCCACGTCCTCTTCCCGAACCATTTCCCCCTCTGGGCTGACCACGGCCTCTCGGTGGCTGCTGACCACCTCTCCCTGGCTGAACATGGCCCTGACCAGCGGCTTGCATTTGAACAGGCCTCTGAGTACAGTTCTTAACCTGGTGATCCATGGACCCACATCTAAAACACGCCCCGTTCATTTCCAGCACTCACCCTGGTGAGCTCTCCTACAATCTTCACAAGGCTGCGGTCTAACCATAACAACAGGAACTGCTCGAACTGGCCCATCAAATCTGGCCCTCTTTATAGGCCTTCCAGCAGGACCCGAGGGCCTTGAATCCCTTTTAAATCTACCCTTATCTTTCTCGCGATTCTGGCGCTCAGAGCGCTTCACATCCTCCGTAATTTTTGCTTTCTCAACAAGGGCAGCAAAGTCTCGCTCCCTCTGCGGAGCTATTAGCACTCGTAACTCATCCCGGAGGCCATCCTCGAACCGCACACAACGTTCATACTCAGTTGCGACTATTCCACAAGCATAACGACTCAACCGTAAGAACTCTGCCTCATATACTGCCACTGTCTTATTCCCCTGGGTCAGACTCAGAAATTCCTTTCTTCGGGCGTCCACATAACTTACGCCCACATACTTCCCTTGAAAGGCCGTCTTGAAGAATTCCCACGTCAAGCGGTCAGCCTGCATACCCTCTCTTACAGTGAGCCACCATTGGTATGCCTCGTCTCGCGATAATGTGCTGCTCTTTTTAATTTACATTCCACCAGATGATATCGAGGTCATCCATTATCCGCTCGGTAGCCTCTAACCAATACTCTGCTACATTCGAGGCTACACCAGAAACACCCCTAAAGATTTCCCCTCCATTAGACCCAGTCGCTCGAAATTGACCTCACCATCGTGACCCGATACTCGCTCCAAAGAACCCTTTCAAGAACACGCAACATGGCTTGAGATAGAGCATCATCCCCAAGCGCTACCATAAGACCTGTCGATTCATTGGTGAGGTGGTGCCTCCCTATCGAGCATGTGACCCGATGTCGAAGACCCGACCCTAGTACTCGGCCTCTACCTCGGCCTCGTGTACCCTTCTCGCGAGTACCTCTTGTGCTCATATCGATATAGCGTATTATCTTTTAAAAGTCTTATGAATCAGTTTATAATTCCAATAATTATTAACGGATGTCTTATGAAAATCAGTATTTAAAGTCTTTGTTTTCACATATCGAGGTATCTCACTACAGTTTTTAGTATTCTACCATCTCCATTTAACCCTAACAAAAGAGTTTTAGCAAAGTACTACTATCTATGGTAGTTTCTCAGTACAACATTTCAGTCTATAGCGAGAAATGATGTCGAGAACTTACAGATTCGTGTAGGAGACTCGGGTGCCACACTTTCAGTAACAACCTTTCAATTTTCTTTCCAAAACCAAAATTTAGACAATTTTAGAAGAACCCATTCCACAGTCTAGTTTTGCAACCTGGCTCTGATACCACTAAATGTAACACCCCAAACCCGGCCTAGACGCTACGACCGGATCTGACGTGTCACATCAAAGTGTTGATTTGAAAACTAGTCTTGTCGATGAAAAATTCGTGACTAAAGTTTTAAATTCTTTTAAAACTAATTGCTATTGAAAACATTGGGGTTGTAAAATCAAAAATTGTTAACCACTTATTGGTCATATTATTTATTACGAGTTTATTAATCTAAATTAAAACCACGGGAGCTTTTTTAGTTGTAAACCTTAAAATTTGAATTACGTGATTTTTTTTGGAAATAGTTATTATTTTGAAAACCCGTTTTTCCTAATCTAGTAGGTAGAAACAAGGAGTTAAAACCAAATAAAAGTTAAACCTCAAATGGCCTTATTACAAAAATATCAACCCCCAAAATAAAATATTTAAAAAACTAGGTATAAATGAAAATACTCGCGAACATGTGTCCACCTCCGAGTCCCTCGCAGCTCCAAATCATCTAAGGCTGGGGATCACCTTACCCAACCCAATCCAGCCAACACACCACCCGTACCAACCAACGCACCATGTGGGGACTAAGTTGACCTACCCAGCCAACACACCAATATCGTAGCATAGCTGCTAACAGTAACGCAGCAAAGCTGCTAGTAACAGTAAATGTGGCCCAGCCACTAAAATCAGAATACGTGGTGAAGCCACTAGAACAGTAAAAACGTGGCAGAGCCACTAGTACAGTACTTCCTCCAAATTAGAATCCTAACCCCAATACAGAATGTCGTGTCATAAATATTACGTGGATGTAGTATGTCATACTCATAACCAGTCACATAGATATCATACACACATCAACTAAACTACCACTAGGGGTATAATGGTCATTTCGTCGGTTAGGGTTAAAACGGTAATTTCACCCCTCAGAGGTATTTCGATAATTCAACCTTACAAGGGTATTTCAGTAATTTTACCCTACAAGGGTATTTCGGTAATTCTACCCTACAAGGGTATTTTGGTAATTTTACTCATTAGGGGTATTTCAGTCATTTTACTCATTAGGGGGTCTCGATACAGTTAACGACCTTTCCAATGGCCTACAGTCGCCTCGAACTACTCGGATAACCTATATGGCCAAAACGGTGTAATTGGGCCCAAGGCCTATTACTCGGCTCAAGTGGGCCCACACGCTCGTGTGGCCCGATCAGCCCAAATTCCTTCACGACTATACGAACTTCGCAGCCCAATCCATTATTAGCCACTTACCGTGGATTTTACCCATGTGGGGCCCATTAGCCCATTGGGCCCACACGGCCCATCTCGACCCAACGAGGCCCAATACTACCTAAGCCCACGAGAACGTTCGTGGTGGCCTCTACAGTCAAACGCCCTTGTTTGTGGGCTTGGTTCACCACACGCACGATTGCACGCTCGTGTGGCATCATGCGCCATATTTCTGACTTTTCGGCATTTTGCCGATGCACAGGAACACAAGGGTGTGAGTACACACCATTGTCCATCGTTTTAACAGTACAATACTGGGTGTATGATTACACACCTGTTCGCGAAACTAGTTAAGATCCACGCTCTCCGAATCCTACACTCATCCAAAATAACGTATCAGGTTTACAACCAATAAGGTTAACACATACTCTTAATTCACCACCTTTATTAACTTAAACCACAACCACTCACCTTGCTAGAACTAACCGATACTAGCGCCTCCCTGCTGATTAAGGGCGATTCCCCCTCCTAACACGATTCGGCAGATCAAAAGTTGTTAGAAGACAACCATGCATTCGGCCCCCAAGAGAAAGAGAAGGGAAAGCCGAAGCTTGTTAATAAAGCCAAAAGAAATCTGATTAAGAACGAAATAATATAGTGATTGTAGTATCCCCTTACCAATACCAATAAACAAACGTATTTCGGCAGTAGTCAGTTAAGAAGATTCGGCCCGAACCAAGAAGAACAAGGAGATTTGAGAGGGAGAGAGTATGAGTATTCGGCCTAACAGAGAAAGGAAAACAAAATTTGTAAAAGAAGAAGAAATGGAAGTAAAGAGAAGAAGACTAGCAACTGGGCAGAGAGAAAGATGTGGAGAAGAAAGAAAGGCTTCAAGGGAGAATTCGGCACCACAGAACAGGGATGGTATTTGTGTTTGGCAAAAGTGAATAACAGTTGAGAGAAATAAAAAGTTGAAGAAAGAAAGACCCGAATGGTCAAAAATGCTGCATGAGACTCCACAAAGAGAGAAAAATCGAAACGAAAAAGAGAAAAATCCCAAAATTACAGAGAAAGAATTCGGCTTCTACACTGTCACCAACTGCCGAAATGCACCAAATGACATACCCCTAGCCGAAATCCCCCTACTCAAGCTCTCCCAAATTCGGCCATGACTCCTTCACATCCCAACTCCTTCAACCTGTCCACCGATTTCTCCTTGATTTGCTCCCAGCCTCCCATTCAAATTTGATGACCAAGTCTTCAACCACCTCTGCAGAGTTTGAATCAAACTCTACCTCTCACGCCACAAAGATATAAAATAAAACCTCCTTTTTGCATACCATGGGATTCGAACCCACTCCCTCTCACATGCCCCAACACGCCACTTGCAACCACAACACAGGATCACTTGTGTCACAAAACAAGCACACTTAATATATATGCCCTATAAGTTAACATCCAGGTTCATTTAAGGGAAAAATAAAATTGTTGCAGGGGCCAAGACTTGAACCCAGGCTACTCAAATACCCCCATACACACCCAAATCACTTAGCCAGTGAAGCAGACAAGCAATTTTATCAAAACATGAAAAATTAAAGACCCTATATTTTTGGGCGCTACAGGAACATTTACAATCATTTCTCAACATAAAGTAAAACACAATTCAACATATCAAGATATATTCATATAGTCCCTTAACGAGGTCTACGAGACCTCAAACATGCACTAAGAAGGGGTCGGGACTAAACCAGGATCATACAAAATTTTTCCAAAAATTAAACATTTTTCAAAGTTACAGAGGTCACATGCCCGTGTGGGCAGGACGCGTGCCTCACACGGCCTCAGACACGCCCATGTGTCTTAGCCGTGGCAAAACAGGGCATACATACTGACTTGTTCACACGACTTGAGACACGCCCGTGTTTCTCACCCGTGGTTGCGCCTGACTTGCATCACATGGCCTGGGACACGCCCGTGTGTCCAGCCCGTGGTCGAGCCTGACTTACATCACACGGCTTGGGACACGCCCGTGTGTCCAGGCCGTGGTCGAGCCTGACTTGTTTCAATTTGTAAACTCAAATGACACGGTCGAGCCACACGCCTGTGTGATCAACCGTGTGGGCAATTATAGGCCATTTGCAAGGCCAAATTTGCCACCCACACTTGGGTCACACCTACATGCAATAATCAATACCATTACATATCCTAATTGGCATCCAAACATACCAAAACATACTCAAATTGAATCTCTTAATAGCATCATTCATCATCCTCTACAATTCCATCTAAGCACAACTATCCAAAGATATAAATTACATATCAAAAACATATAATTCATGCATCAATTACTCTCAACCATATCATAGCATGAACATACTATCTCCATTCTACTAAAACATATCATAAGGTCATTCACTTAGAATTTACTTACACATCTTGACCAACCTTTACTCAAACCCAAAACATATACCAAAATTTATTAACTTATCTAGCCATATCACATGGCAAGATCCAAACATCTCAAAACATGCCATAAACACTAGCCTATACATGCCATATACCATATATATATACATCTTCCAAAAGTACCAAAATAGATAGCCGATTGTGTGATTGAGTCGCTGATGATCCCCGGATCCGAGCTAGCTTTAATGACAAAGTAAAACAGTAAAACATTTCACACAGTAAGCTTAAAAGCTTAGTAAGTTCGTAATATAATACATTTTATTCAATAATACAATTACAATATACAAAGTTAATCCATCACATGGATCAACTCACAAATATATATACACCATATCATCCATAGCTAATATGTCCACTCAACCATCCATAAATCCATTTACAATTTCATCAACCACATAGGTTCCGTACATACCTTAGCCAACACTTAGTTATCGATCATTCATGCTACTCAATGCTCAATACTTCATTTCGATCAACCTTCATTATTCGTTCAATTTATTCGCACACTTAGTGCCAAATTCATAACCGAAGCTTAAATATTATCGCACACTTAGTGCCTTTACTTTAAACCGATTCTAACTCGGTATCGCACACATAGTGCCAATCAATACAACTGAAGTTTCTATTACTTCGCACACACAGTGCTATTCATCCCTGTCTCGATTTTATTTACGCACACTTAGTGCCTTATATTTCAATCTCTCATATAACATTTCTAATTCAATAACCATACATTCATTCATTTCATAACACATTGATATGAATTTAACAATTCGTATTATATCCGAACTTACCTCGGACGTAGAAATACCGAGACTAGTAGATCAATCGAGCACTTTGTCTTTGCCTCAATCTCGATCCGAATCTCTCCTTTCTTGGTCTATACATATTCAAATTTAACTCATTCATTCACCAAATCATTCAATTTAATCCAAACACACATATTCAGGGCATTTTAAAAAATAGCCCTCACATTTTCACATTTCGACACTTTAGTCCCTATTTTATAAAATCATCAAATACACATAATTTCATTTCACCCATGCCTAGCCGAAATCTCCTTATATCAATACAAGCTCACACATTTCATTTATTTCACATTTTAGTCCTCCAATTTCTTATTTTCACAATTTAGCCCAAATTACTCAATTTCACCAAAAATTCAAAGAAAAAATATGTTAGTCTTTCACATATCTTTCATATTTCATCATCAACTATCACAAAGCTCAAACATTCATCAATGGCATATCTCAAAATCATCAACAAACTCAAAAATTAAGGCATGGGTTTGATAGAACGCAAAGCAACGATCACAAAAACATAGAAATCATTAAAAACTGATAAGAAACACATACCCGATTGAGCTATAAATGTGTCGAAATTAAAGAAGCTTCAAACCCTTATTTTATTTCTCAATTTCGGTGGAAGATGAACACTAATGCCACTAATTTCATGTTTGTTTTATTAATATTAACTTAATTAACATTTTACCATTTTACCCTTAATGTATAACTTTTAAATTTCCACTAACTATGTACATATATGTCCATCTCCACTATCTTTGGTCTAATTACATCATAAGGACCTTTCATTTAATAATCCATGCCAATTAATCACTTTAACAATCAGTACACAACTTTTGCATTTTATGCGATTAAGTCGTTTTGCAAATTAAGCTCACAATCGAATAAATTTTCACACAGAATTTTCACACATGCTCAATCCCATACTGTAAACACGAAAAATAATATTAAAATATTTTTCTGACCTCAGATTTGTGGTCCCAAAACCACTATTCCGACTAGGGTCTAAACCGGGCTGTTACAACTCTCCCCCCTTAGGGATTTTTGTCCCCGAAAATCTTACCAGTGAATAGGTTCGGATATTGTTCTCTCATTACATCTTTAGGCTCCCATGTAGCCTCTTCAACCCTGTGTTTATGCCACAACACTTTCACTAAAGAAATCTTCTTATTTCTCAACTCTTTGATCTCACGTGCCAAAATTCGAATCGGTTCTTCACTATACAACAAATCTGACTGGATCTCAACCTCAGTCGGAACAATTACATGCGATGGATCAGATCTGTATCGTTGAAGCATCGATACGTGAAATACATTATGAATTTTCTCTAACTCAGGTGGTAACATCAATCTATAAGCAACCGGCCTAACTCGTTCAATGATCTCATACGGCCCAATGAACCTCAGACTCAACTTGCCTTTTCGGCCAAATCGAAGTATTTTCTTCCACGGAGACACTTTCAAAAATACTTTATCGCCGATCTCAAATTCAATATCTTTCCGTTTCAAGTCTGCATAAGACTTCTGACGATCTGACGCTGCTTTCAAGCTGTCACGAATCACTTTCACTTTCTGTTCAGTCTTTTTGATCAAATCGACCCCGTCTATCTTATTCTCACTAAGCTCAGTCCAATACAATGGAGTTCTGCATTAGCGGCCATAAAGAGCCTCATATGGTGCCATTTTGATGCTAGATTGAAAACTGTTATTGTACGCAAACTCAATCAATGGAAAATGTTTTTCCCACGTACTTTCAAACTCAAGGATGCAACATCTCAACATATCCTCAAGAATCTGAATAATCCGCTCGGATTGACCATCCGTTTGCGGATGAAATGCAGTACTAAAATGCAACTTTGTGCCTAAAGCCTCTTGCACTTTCTTCTAAAACCGCGAGGTAAATCTCGAATCCCTGTCAAACACAATAGATAGTGGCACCCCGTGCAATCTCACAATCTCAAAAATATATAATTCAGCTAACTTATCAAGTGAATAATCTGTTCTCATCGAAATAAAATGAGCCAATTTCATCAATCTGTCAACTATCACCCAGATTGCATCTTTCTTTTTCAAAGATAAAGGTAATCCCGACACAAAGTCCATCGTAATTCTCTCCCATTTCCACTTAGGAATCATAATCGGTTGTAACAAACCGGATGGAACCTGATGTTCAGCTTTAACTTGCTGACATACTAAACATCTCGAAACAAATTCTGAGATATCCCGTTTCATACCATGCCACCAATAAAACTGTTTCAGATCATTATACATTTTTGTACTTCCTGGATGAATAGCCAAATGACCATTGTGAGCTTCGTTCAAAATCAACTAAATCAGCTCTGAATTCCTCGGAACACAAATCCGATCTCTGAATCTCAAACAATCATCATTATCAACTCGAAGTTCTGAGTCAAAATTCAAATCACACTGAGCTCGTTTTGCCATCATCACATCATCATTTTTCTGAGCATCACAAATCTGATGTATAAACATCGGCCTCACTTTTAACTCAGCCAAAACCAAACCATCCTCGCACAGATCTATTTGAGTACTCATTGCTCGCAAAGCAAATAAAGACTTTCGGCTCAAAGCATCAGCAACAACATTAGCTTTACCCGGATGATATTCAATCACTAATTCGTAGTCTTTTAACAACTCTAACCATCTCCGTTGTCTCAAATTCAATTCTTTTTGAGTGATCAAGTATTTCAAACTCTTGTGATCAGTATAAATGTGACATTTCTCACCAAATAGGTAATGACGCCAAATCTTCAATGCAAATACAATCGCAGCTAATTCAAGATTATGCGTTGGGTAGTTCTTTTCATGCAGCTTTAACTGTCTCGAAGCATAAGCTATAACTTTGCCCTCTTGCATCAACACACAGCCCAAACCATTCAACGATGCATCACTGTAAAGTATGAATTCTTACCCGATTCAGGTTGGACTAACACTGGTGCCTCAGTCAATAATGCTTTCAACTGTTCAAAACTCTGCTGGCATTTTTCCGACCATTCAAATTTAACATCTTTCTGAAGCAATCTCATCAACGGAATTGCAATAATCGAGAAACCTTTCACAAATCGTCTATAATATCCCGCTAATCCCAGAAAACTACGGACTTCAGACACATTTCTCGGAGGCTTCCACTCTAAAATAGCTGAGATCTTACTCGGATCAACTTGTATTCCCTAGCTGATACAATATGTCCCAGAAAACCAACCTCACGCAGCCAAAACCCACATTTTCTAAACTTTGCATACAATTGCTTCTCACGTAGAGTCTGTAGCACGATTCTCAAATGCTTGGCATGTTGCGTCTCATCACAAGAATAAATCAGAATGTCATCAATAAACACCACAACAAATCGATCCAAATACGGTCTGAATATCCGATTCATCAAATCCATAAACACTGCAGGAGCATTTGTTAGTCCAAAAGGCATAACTAAGAATTCATAATGTCCGTGTAATACCCCTTACCCGTATTCAACTCCGGAATCGGGTATGAGGCATTAACAGACTTGACTTGCTTGAGCATTCGACTTTGGACTATAAAATTCGTTCCAATTTAAAACTTTTTCATTTACTATCGTAACGTCCCTATCATGGGTCTACAAGACCCTTTTTATATTCTCGGGATGCTGAGGGACCAAACCAAAACTTTTACACTCTTTAAAAATTTTGACATAAAATTTGACCACACGCCCGTGTGAAGAGTGGGACACGCCCGTGTGACATATCACACACCCGTGTTCCATGCCCGTGTAGAATTATTTTCTTTTCAAACCTACAGGGGCTTTCACACGGCCGGACACACGCCCGTGTTCTTGGCCCGTGTGCTCCACACGGCCTAGACACACCCGTGTCCTCGCCCGTGTGTAAAAACCTGAGTATTCTATTTGTGACATCAGCAACCCATTTATGGGCACACAGCCTAGGCACACGCCCGTGTGTCTAGCCCGTGGTCGACACTGACTTGCAACACTAACATGCAGGGGACACACGGCCAAGTCACATGCCCATGGGACCAACCATGTGCCACACACGGTCTAGACACACGCCCGTGTGGACCAATTCAAGGCTATTTTCCAAGCCATTTAGCGACCCTCACTTGCACACATTTACACATCACCACAATACATTTTCAATTATCGATTATAACTCTTGAATTATCACATTTGAATCATGAAAATCAAATTTTCATCCCATATACAAGGGAGAACTATTACTAGTACAATTACAAATGACTTGAGCCATCATCTATGGCTACATACAACCAAACCATAAACTATTTTAGGCCAACACATTTGGCTACTTTAACTATGACTTAATTAAACCAAAATAAGATCCCTATACATGCCATATCTCAAGAATACTAGAATCTCATACCCAAGTGTCTGCTCGATAGTGTGAAAGCATCTCCGGCGGTTTCCAACCCGAGCTAGTTAAGTTAACCTATAAGAGGTGGGAAAGAAAGAGGAGTAAGCAATAACGCTTAGTAAGTTCATATGCAAATGACAAGAAACTATTGACATTTATTTATTACCCTCATCCATAAGGTAATATAATGAGATTTACACTTAAGGTAATAGTTACCCATTCAATCATTCATAATGCTTACTCATTCTAAACTTTCACCTGTCACAAACTCATTTCGTAAAACATTGTTCATCTTTACTTGCATTTATACCCTGCATTTATCACCACAAAGCCACATGCAAATTACACTTAGCCAAGTTTCTCGATATCACCCAGAATAATAATAAATACTCGGTGGTTTCACACACAGCCCACCATTCAATAATTAATAAGGTGGTATCGCACACAGCCCACCATTGATAATATTGGCGATGGTATCGCACACAGCCCATCGCTAACAATTAATAAGGTGATATCGCACATAGCCCACCATTTAATAATTAATAAGGTGGTGTCACACACAGCCCACCATTATCACACATTCACGGATATTTATCCACGTATATTTTCCTATTTCAAATGTTCATCTGGGAATATCTTCACACACTATCATTCTTAAATAGATTTCTATAATAATCATTCGCATTCACAAAATGCATTTATAAATATAACATATGCAATCGGGGTGCATCGTTAACACATAACACACCATGGTTTCCTCATATACCGAATTCACCTCAAATGAGTTCTAGGCACATACCTGTACCTCCCATAGTATAACCTCATACTTTCTCATTTCCAACATACCTGTTGAATTATTCAAATGCTAAAGAACACTCTTAAATTTCATACATATAGTACCAAATCAACATCATACCCCCGATAGGGTCTTACATGAAATATCATATTGATGCCATGTCCCTGACATGGTCTTATACGAAATCTCACACCGAGGCCGTATTCCAAATATGGTCTTACACGGGACCTTAATTATCTTAGTATCATGCTATTTGCATTCCCTCTATTCTTAGATTCAATTGAAAACTTTCAATTCTTGACATCTCGTCAAGACGTATTTAATATATTCATAGAGTCAATATACAATTCATACATCATCGAATATTAAATACTTCACTATAGTTGAATTATTAGCACACGAACTTACCTCGATATCGAAAAGGGCAAAAAGGGACCTAATTGTCCATATTTTTCTTTTCTCCCGTTCTAGGTCCGAATCTCGTTTTCTTTGATCTAGAACAACAAAATTTACTCATTTAATCATTCTATGATCATATTACAACATAATCTCTACTTAGGTAAAAATGACCATTTTGCCCTTGTACTATGGCAAAATTATGATTTTGCCCCTAGGCTCGTAAATCATTTTTCATCACATTTTCTTATTAAACAAGCCTAGATGAACATTTATTTATCTTACAACTACTCACAAATCCAACTATTTCATGCATTTATTACCAAATTACAACATTTACAACTTAGCCCCATTTAGGTGTTTTCATGATAACACCTTTCACAAAAGTTGTTTCTCATCTCCCTAACATTCATTTTCTTCCCTAAAAACTCAGAAAACAACATAAACTCTCTCATGGAAAGTCCCTAGACTTTCAACCATTTAGCAATTTAGTCCCCTCATTAGCTAGCTTAAGCTTTGGGGGTTCCAAAAGTACAAAAATTATCAACTAAAACCATCAAAATCACTTACTTGTAAGGAAGAAAGCTTGGCTGAAAATTTTTAAGCTCCCATGGTTGTTTTTCTTGAGAAATTTCGGTGGAGAGAAGGGAAAGAAAATATGATATCTTTTCTTCTCTTTATTTTATTATAAAAATAAAATTTTATCACCAATTTCACCTAACAATATGACAAAGTCAATTCTTTGTCCCCTATGGCTGGCCACCTCTTAAAATAAGGCCTAATTGCACATTAGGGATATCCAGTTAATATTCCTTAGCTATTTGGCACCTCTAGCAAATAAAATAGAACTTTCACACTTTATGCGATTTAGTCCTTTTTCGCGATTAAGCATGAAATCGCTAAAATTAAAACACCAAAATTTTCATACTCCTTTATAAACATGCTATAACCCATAAAATAAAATTAAAATTATTTTCTCTGACCACGGATTAGTGATCCCGAGACCACTGTTCCGATTAGCCCCTAAATCAGGTTGTTACATGAATGGTGTTACATTTATTGGTATCAGAGCTACGGTTTAGCTGATTCTCGGGCTAACGTAGCTTATGTGAGAGTCTAGATATACATGTCATATATAACCTGTGATAGTGTGATATCTTCTGACAATTTAAATCATGTTTTCATATTGTAATGGATCCCAATCGAGCTGTAGTTGATGATGTTGAGAGTAATGCGCCAGCCTCCGCTCACAGAGTAGCACAATCTGAGTCGAGACCAGTATCGGGTAGCCAGGGAGGAGAGGCTAAAGAAGCCTTCTTCCAAATGATGAACAAGTGGTTCACGAAGTTTGTTCGAACAAATCCGGCTGCTCAACAACCTCCACCCCCACCTAATACCCAACCGGTTCTCGTAGCTCCTTAAGGTGTAGAACTTCTACGACTGAATAAGCCACCAGTTGATAAGATCCTAAAATACAGGGCCGAAGAGTTTAGAGCTACTGTTGACAATGATCCTGAGAGAGCCGAGTTTTGGCTTGTAAATACAATTTGGGTATTTGATGAGCTTTCTTGCACACCAGCGGAGTGTTTAAAATATGCTGTTTCACTTCTGAGAGACACTGCGTATCAGTGGTGGAATACTTTAATATCCGTGGTACCGAGAGAAAGAGCTACCTAGGAATTCTCTCAAGCTGAGTTAAGAAAGAAATACATTAGTCAGAGGTTTATCGACCAAAAACGCAAAGAGTTTCTAGAGTTGAAACAGGGTCGGATGTCTGTGACTGAGTATGAGCGAGAGTTTGTGAGACTCAGTAAGTATGCTCGGGAATGTGTTTCAACCGAAGCAATTATGTGTAAAATATTTGAAGATGGATTGAATGAAGATATCAGATTTTTAGTGGGGATTCTAGAGTTGAAAGATTTTGTGGTGCTAGTTGACAGAGCCTGTAAAGCCGAAGAACTCAGTAAAGAAAAGAGAAAAGCTTATTTCGAAGCAAGAGATTCGAGGAACAGATCAATGAATAAACCCTATCAATCTTTGTCAAAGAAATCACGGGATTCTCATACACGTTCGAATGCTTCAGTGGGATATCCAAATAGAGATCACAGAAAACAATACTCAAGTCCTAAAGCTCAAGCTACATCAGTATCGAGTGTTGGCAGTGTGAGAAACAATAAACCCGAGTGTCAACAGTGTGGTTGACGACATTTTGTTGAGTGTTGGATGAGTAATAAATTTTGTTTTAAATGTGGCTTTGGAAACACAAAGATTTATATACTTTTTCATACTTAATTTTACTTAAAATCATGCATTTTCGATAGAATTTTTGTCATAAAATAATTAATTTTTATAAAATAATGAAATTGTATTAAAAATTTGAACATGTTAATTTTTAGTCAATTTTACAATTATTTTAGTGAATTTTGATCATTTTTGACATATTCGTACAAAAGGCAAAAATTGACCCGACAGACACCGTTAGAAGAACAAAACCGAGAAGCAATTCGAAGTAACAAGGCAAAATAGTTTCTAGCCTAAGACGGTTCAAATATGTGTATTAATTCATAATATAATTAATTTTAATTTATTCCCAATTTAATTTTGGCTAAATAA
The DNA here is from genome assembly GCA_025698515.1 of Gossypium sturtianum. Taxonomy (NCBI): domain Eukaryota; kingdom Viridiplantae; phylum Streptophyta; class Magnoliopsida; order Malvales; family Malvaceae; genus Gossypium; species Gossypium sturtianum. The sequence continues at coordinate 84,928,293 of CM046954.1, forward strand.
ATTAATTTTAATTAATTATGGAAAGAGGGCCCATTTGAACCGCACCAGTTGGACCAAATTGAGCGAACCGAACCAACCACCAATTGGGCAGCCCAGAACCGTTCAAATGCTGACCCAAATTAGCATTTTATCTGATTAAATGATCTTGCAAAAAGGCCCTTGGAAGACTTCCAAATTGCATTCAAACCCACATTAAATTAAGGCTTTACGGATTTGCCCCAGGCTAATTTTAGCAAAGTTGAAAGTCTCAACTTTGCCATGTAAGATGGCCGGCCATGAGGGGGCTCTTTGGCTACTGAAATTTTCTATTTTTAGCAGCCATCCTCAGCTATATAAACCCCCCTTTGCTGCCCATTCAAATTGTAACACCCCAAACCCGGCCCATACGCCACGGCCGAATTTAGAATGCCACTGCGGAAAACGTTTGAAAAATATTTTGACTTAGAGTGAAAACATAAAAAAAATTTATTGTCTTTAATAAAACATTGTATATTTACCAAATTACCCCTGACTTACAAAATAACCCCGATTTCTGAAATTTCTGCAATACCCTTGATTTGGAAGAAAATGTTTCAAAATACCCTTGAGTTTTGAAAATTTTGAAATACCCTTGATCTATAAAGATTTGATTTTGATTTATTACGAAAATACCCTTGTAGGAAAAATGACGAAATTACCCCTGGGTCTTGAATGGTCAGAAATACCTATAATGATGTGTTGAATGTTGTGGATGAATGTGAGTGTGATTCTCTGAATTAGAATAGTGAACTTGAACTAGAAATTTTGATTGATCGAAAGAACAACTTCTGAAAACTTTGTTTCATAAAATAGTTCGCGCATAAACAAGTGGAACAAAAGTATTAATGCATAAAACTTCTTAATCAGATTAAATCGTGATGTTAGATATGAGTTCTAGGGGACGTGGTTGTAGTGGACGCGGTAGAAGCAAAATGGCTGTGTCGGAACCATCGCTAGTGAAGTATCTAGAACCTTGAGTGTGAACTTGGAGACTGTATATTTGCGAAAGTATATTGGTTTTATTAAGATCAGAGTGCGCAGCAAGAGCATAGTGTGGTGAGATAGGATGTACGATTGTTCGTTAGTAAGTAATTTCGAGGACGAAATTATTTTTTAGGAGGGTAGAATTGTAACATCCTGAAATTGGGCTTAATAGGATTGGGCGATTGGGCCTTGGGCTTTAGGAAAAATTTGAGTATCATATTGTTGCTTGAGTTAATTCTGTATGATTTTATTGTGTGCTTAATATAGTCTTGTGAAGGCTTGGAATTAATTGGTTTAGAATAATTTTTAGTATGGAGAATTTAGTGAAGTGGATCAAGTGATTATGATGCTTAAGTTAATTTAAGTGTTTAATGTTAGCATAAGTGAGCAAGTAGTAAAGTGGTGTTGGCACATGAGTAATTGTATGAGGGAAGAGGTTCGAATCCCATGGATGACAATAAGGTGACTTTTATTTTTGCATTGTATGGCATGTGTTGGTCAACTCTAATTAAGATAAGGTTGGACTTTATCATTTATGGATAGTAGACTAATGAAAAAAAAAAGGCAAGTTGATAGTTAAGGTATGGAATCAAGGTGTTATGGTATGATAAGGGGACATAAGGCTTGGATTAAGGGATGAGGTTTTGGAAAGTTTGGCATGACCAACTTGTCCATGAATGTGGACGGCATTATGGATAAGGAGGACTAATTTTTATGGCAAGATGGTTAGTAGTTTAGGTAGGCTTGAATTTGGGGAAAAGAATTATTTTTGATTAAGGAATGATGAGGGAACACAAGGCATAATATAAGGTTATTGATATGGAAAGTTTTGTGTGGAAAACTTTGGCTTTGGAGTTCATGAACTTGGACAGTATTAGGGGCTAGGGGGGATGGCCAAAATTTTTGGTTAGCTTTTGGTATGGTATGGTGCTAGTTTTTGGTAGAATTAAGTGCTAGATGAGCACATCTTTCTTTTGGCTATTTTGTGTTTCTCTCTAATCTTTTTCTCCTCTTAGCCGAATGTATTTTGGCCAAAAGGTAACCATTTTCTTTTCTTTTGGCCATTTGAGTTTTGACCATTTTGGTTTTTAGTTGTTCTTTCTCCTCAAGTCCATTCCTTCTTTCTCTTCTTTTTATGACCGAAACTACAAAACCATCAAAGACCATTTCTTCTCTTTTTCCCTTATTGCCGAACACACTTTGACTCAAAGTTCTTCCTTGATTCATCTTCTATTCTTGAGAACCCAAACCCAAACTCCTCATTTCTATTCTTCTTTTCCTCTTTGTTTTCCACAAGAGACTTTCAACATTATTCTCTCCTAATTCTTCACCATGGCCGAATGTTGATGACAATCTCCTTAGCCGAATCTTTCTCTTCATATATATTCACTTCTCAACCATTTTTCTTATTCACACCTTGATCAATCGGTAAAAACACTCTTTTCAATTCTTTTATTTTTCTTTCATTGCCGAAATTGTATATTTCCTTGAGAGGATCTTTTGACCGAAATCATTATTTCTTCTCTTTCAAACAAACCCTTTTATCTTTGTAGTGGTATAGGGGAGTGCTGATCATTTCTTCATTGATAGTCGACCATAGCCATACTAAGAACGGGTGGTAAAGGATCTCATCATTCAAGGATTTTGACAACTCCATAGGCAAGTGACGATTATCGGAATTGAGTCAAAGTGTTAAGATTTTGGGGCAATCAAGAATGGGTTCGAAAAGAGCAGTTAATAGTGCTTGGAAGAGGGATGGTTTTGCTATACCCTCAAATTTCAAACGAAGGGCTGTGTCGGGAGTCCGAGACTTTCCACCGGGATGTGGACCCTCTGCTGGTGATAATCGATTATTTGAAGTCGTACGTACTCCCGAGCCATTGTTTGTTCGTGGTTCTTCATCAGGTTATGAACCATCAATTGGAGTGAAATCGCATATAGTTGTTGTTCGGGATTCCGAGGGTAAGGATTTAGATTACTTATCAATTGTATAGTTTTATGAATGTTAGTGTTCTAATCAAGAGTGATAAATATTTAGGTATCGACGAGCGGGAAAGTATAGTTCTCACTGTTATCAGGTGCGTAGTTATCGCACTGTCTCTTGATTGTGTGTATGTGTTATATTTATATATATGTGATATGATGTTAATGGTAGCCGAATTAAGGGCTAAGTTTGTGAATACCCGTGGTGGGTGATCGAATACTCAGGTCAGTGAATTACGATATTAAATGATCATTGATGAATATATGAAATGTGATGGCATGTGATGCATTATTGTCCAAGTGATATGTTGCCATGATACACATATATATATATATATATATATGCATGGGACTTGGGATGTGACTATCGAAGGAAAGGGTGTACTTTATGTACGTGGTCTGATGTTAGCCTTGTGCTACATTGGCGCTTGATGTTAGCTATGTGCTTCATCAAGGGAGGTGTTGGCTAGGTGCCCATCTCGGCGGTTGATAGCTGTGTGCATCACCGTGGATTAATTGATATGTGGGATCACTTATGTGATCGGTGGCTTAGCCACAGCCTTGAGCAGCAAGTCTGCCGAGGTAAGTTATGTGGGATCACTTAGGTGATCGGTGGATTAGCCACGGCCTTGGGCGGCAGGTGTGCCGAGGTTGGTGTAATGGATGGAACTAGGTTGGGTTGGGCTTCATTTTGCATAATTTTGCATGTGGACTGTGTGGATATGGGCCAAGCCCATATGTGGGGACATGTGTAATAACTATTCACTGAGTCTGTGTGACTCACCCAATTTTTCTCAAACCTTACAGGTGATGCATAAAGCTTGGACCGAGTTGGAGTGGATACGAGGTGGCCTATGCAGAAGTTATTTTCCTTATTTTATATATATATATTATACATATTTTTAGAATTTGCGAATATTTGGTTATTGTAATAAGGGCCACTTAAAAGGATTTGAAGTTTATTATTATGTTTTAAAGTGAATTGACAATTTTTATTATTTGGATATGTTATATTTTTAGCAACTCATATCTTAAAGATATATGTTAAAATTACAAATCGAAGAATTTGTAACAAATTGATTTTATTTGGATTTATAAATATACAATGTTTTATTAAAGACAATAAATTTTTTTTATGTTTTCACTCTAGGTCAAAATATTTTTCAAACGTTTTCCGCAGTGGCATTCTAAATTCGGCCGTGGAGTATGGGCCGGGTTTGGGGTGTTACACAAATCATCCTTCAACACTCTCATTCTCTCATCACTTCTCTTCTCTCCATTCTCTCTTTTTCTCCAAAAAAACCAAGCCTTCTTGTGCTGATTTCCCCTCTTAGAAAAGAGGTGTTTTCTCAGCCATTTGGGGCAGAAAGTGAGTGTTCGTAGAAGCCTTGATCGGCGAGGATAACAGAGACGAAAGAAGGGGCAATCAGTCAAGCCACAGAGAAACACCGGATTTGATTCTTGTTCCCTATCTTTTTAATTTTTGTTGTTTTTATTATGAATATATCTATGAGTATTCATGTCTTTGAAATGGTTATTCTAATCAATCTAGCTTGAATTAAGTCGTGTTAGGTTGATTTCATTTCGTCCTCTTGATTTGTTAAATTTATGTTTATGCTGTTATAGGCCTCGATAAAATGCTTGATTAAGTAAAATCATGCCTAAGTTATTCTGGCATTATAATTGTTTAGATAACTAAAGAATTAATTATTTAAACGCATTGAAATTGTAATTAATGCACACAGTACTTAATCAGTGCATGTTTAATTCTTCTAAGGCTGCTGAAGATTAGATTAGCATTGTATTTGGCGATACATATGCCTTGCATAACTTGCAAGATTATTGTGATTAAACTGTTTCAAGGTAAGGATACTTTGTTTCCTCACATAGTCTTTTATATGCTTATTAGGTTGAATTAATCGTTTGAATCGACATAGGAATATGCGAGAGATTCTTTAATTTAATAAGTATGTATGTGCAATAACATGTTTACCTTTATAAATCTGTTTAATCGGTCGAATTGACATAGAAATATGTACAGAGATGAATGGATTTTTTATTTGTAAATATGTTCATAAGTTAGCAAATTACCGAGTTGCCGTGATTTATTCGTAACAAGTATAAGCATAAGCATAAGTTTAATAATTCTAAGGTAAGGAAATATAATTAATCCAACACAATTATATCATCTTGATTAAATCATATTTGGAATCGTGCACTAGAATTTCTTTGTTTATTTTAATTATTTCACTTAGTTTTTAACTCTTAGTTTTTTTTATTATCTCTTTTTAAAACCAAATATTTTTCCTTCACCAAAGTGTTTAAAATTACTTTCATAAATAATTCTTGTACAGTCCCTGTGGGTACGATAACTCGACATTTACTTGTCACTTTATTACTTGTTGCGATTATGTACACTTGCACATTTCCATCGTTCCAAGTTTTTGGCGCCGTTGCCGGGGACTGTTTTTCAAAAGCCATTATTTATGAATTTGTTAGTCTTACATTTTGGTTTAATTTTCTTTTTAATTTTTAACTTAATTAATTTTTTTCTGTGAATATTTCAAGTGTTTATGAGTATTGACCGAATTATCGATTTACTCCATGTAGACCCTGAGATAGAACCAACCTTTCGACAACGTAGAAGACAAGCAAATCAAAGGAGATCGAAGAGATGAATTTCGAGAATATGAATCAAGAAAATGGAGCAAACCTTGCTCAAAATCCTATCCTTATTGCTGATGATAGGGATAGAGCCTTAAGACAATATGCCGTGCCAGTGTTCAATAATCTTAATCTGGGTATTAGAGGACCCTAAATCGAGGCACAACAATTTGAGCTGAAGCCAGTCATGTTCCAGATGCTTCAGACAGTGGGCCAATTCAGTGGAATGCCTACCGAAGACCCTCATCTGTACTTGAGACTATTCATGGAGGTGAGCGACTCTTTCAAATTAGCCGGAGTACCCGAAGATGCATTACGATTGAAGTTGTTCGCATATTTGCTAAGGGACAGAGCTCGAGCCTGGTTGAACTCTTTGCCACCGAACTCAATTTCCACATGGCAAGAGTTAGCTGAGAGATTTCTTATGAAGTATTTTCCGTCTAGCAAGAATGCTAAGTTGAGGAATGAGATCATTGCCTTCCAACAAATGGATGACGAATCCTTGTATGAGGCATGGGAAAGATTTAAAGAGTTATTACGAAAGTGCCCTCATTTGGAATTCCACATTGCATCCAACTTGAAACGTTTTACAATGGTCTCAACGCTCACACGAGGATGGTAGTAGACGCTTCTTCTAATGGTGCTCTCCTTTCTAAGTCTTATAATGAGGCTTATGAAATTATCGAGAGGATCGCCAGTAACAACTATCAATGGCCAACCAGTCGAGCAGCGTCAGGAAGATGAGTCGCTGGAATACATGAAGTAGACGCTCTTACTTCACTCGCATCTCAGGTATTATAAATATCCTCAATGCTTAAAAATCTTACTACTAATGGGTTTAATAGTTTTGCAGCACATCCGCCTATTCAATTTGAGAATATAGCTTGTGTCTACTGTGGGGAAGGACATTTGTTTGAAGGATGTCTTTCAAACCCAGAATCTGTATACTACATGGGTAACCAGAACCAAAACCGAGGAAGGAAAGGGCTGCGATCCAATTTTTATAATCCATCGTGGAGAAACCACCCGAATTTGTCCTGGAGTAACCAAGGGGCTGGAATCAATAGCACTTACACCCAACCCAGACCAACCCAGCTGCCTAGTTTCCCTCAACAAGTTCAGAAACAAGTTCAAGCTGAAGCATCCAATAGCTTGGAGAGTTTGCTGAAGGCATACATTGCAAAGAATGATGCCTTAATCCAAAGCCAAGTAGCTATATTGAAGAATCTGGAAAACCAAATGGGCCAGCTTGCAACTGAACTTAGGAATCGACCACAGGGTACCTTACCTAGTGATACGGAAAATCCGAGAAATTCAGGAAAGGAGCACTGCAAAGCACTGACATTGAGGAGTGGAAAGACGATAGAGCCCAATACCATTGAAGCTAAAAAGGAGCAAGCTGATGCTCAAGACTCTGAGGAAGTTCAACCGAGTGTTGAAATTCCAGTTTCACAAGAACAAGAATTTGCAAAACCTGACAAGGTAACCTTAGAACCAGCTAAATCTGATCAACTAACAACTCTGTTAGATGCAGAATTACCACAGAAGACGAATCAACCATTACCAGTTCCAGTAAAGAAACCATCACCACCCTACCCTCAAAGACTTCAGAAGCAGAGTCAGGAGATTCAATTCAAGAAGTTCCTTGACATACTTAAGCAATTTCACATCAACATCCCGTTGGTTGAAGCACTTGAGCAAATGCCGAATTATGTCAAGTTCATGAAAGATATACTGTCTAAGAAACGAAGACTTGGAGAATTTGAGACGGTAGCCCTGACGAAGGAATGCAGTGTATATCTTCAGGATAAACTACCTCCAAAATTGAAGGATCCTGGATGTTTTACCATACCGTGCAATATTGGAGAAACCTATTGTGGTAATGCATTATGTGACTTAGGTGCGAGTATTAACTTGATGCCTATGTCAATATTTAGAAAGTTGGGGATAGGTGAAGTTAGACCCACTACGGTTACACTTAAACTAGCAAATCGATCCTTAGCGCATCTAGAAGGAAAAATTGAAGATGTATTGGTACGTGTAGATAAATTTATCTTTCCTGCTGACTTTGTAATTCTAGACTTTGAAGCAGACAAAGAAGTGCCAATTATCCTAGGAAGACCATTCTTAGCAACTGGAAGGACCCTTATTGATGTGCAGAAGAGCGAGCTGACTATGCGTGTTCAGGATGATCAGGTAACATTTAATGTTTTTAAGTTAATGCGATTTCCTAACACAATTGATGATTGTTCTGCAGTATCCGATTTAGAGTAATTAATAGTGGAGAAGGAACTCAACTATGTTGAGGATCCGTTGGAATGAATTCTGACATCAGACCCTCCAAATGATGAAGAGGAGAATGAATACTTAGCTCTGCTAGAAGCTAATCAAAAGGGATTTAACCTGCAATCCCATTTTGAATCTTTGGAATTAGAGAAAAGGGATTACACCCAGCCAAAAGCATCAATCGAGGAGCCACCTAAGTTAGAACTCAAGGTATTACCTACACACTTAAAATATGTTTATTTAGGTAACACTTCTACTTTGCCTGTGATTGTTTCAGCAGAATTAACTACTGAACAAGAAGACAAACTTATCATAGTTTTGAAACAATTCAAGAAGGCTATCGGATGGACCATAGCTGATATTCGCGGTATTAGCCCATCTGTATGCATGCACAAGATCATATTAGAAGATGGCTAGAGAGGAACGATTGATGGACAACGGAGACTGAACCCCATCATGAAGGATGTAGTAAAGAAAGAAATTATCAAGTGGTTGGATGCAGGTATAATTTACCCCATCTCAGACAGTTCATGGGTAAGTCCGGTCCAGTGCGTGCCGAAGAAAAGAGGTATCACAGTCGTTGAGAACGAATAACGAGTTGATACCGACCAGAACGGTTACGGGATGGAGAATTTGCATCGATTACCGAAAGCTAAACAAGGCGACCAAAAAAGATCACTTTCCCTTGCCGTTCTTGGACCAGATGCTTGATAGACTCGCGGGGCGAGACTATTACTATTTTCTCGATGGATACTCAGGGTATAATCAGATTACAGTAGCAGAAAGATTAGCACAAGACGACATTCACCTGCCCGTACGGTACGTTTGCATTTAGACGCATGCCATTTGGTTTATGTAATACACCTGCTACATTTCAAAGATGTATGATGTCAATTTTTACTCACATGGTTGAGAAGTGTTTGGAAGTTTTTATGGATGACTTTTCAGTATTTGGAGACACTTATGATGATTGTTTAGCCAATCTAGCTAAGGTACTAAGACGATGTGAAGAAACAAACCTAGTACTCAACTGGGAAAAGTGCCATTTCATGGTACAAGAAGGGATTGTTCTAGGGCATCGGATATCGACACATGGAATTGAGGTAGACAAAGCAAAGGTAGACGTTATTGAGAAACTCCTACCTCCAACATCTGTAAAGGGTGTTAGGAGTTTCTTAGGCCACGCCGATTTTTATCGTAGATTTATCAAAGACTTCTCCAAAATTGCAAAACCTTTGTGCAAATTATTGGAGAAGGACACGGCATTCAAGTTTGATGATGAATGTTTAAGAGCATTCAAAGAGTTAAAGAATTGATTAGTTATGGCACCCATCATCGTCACACCAGATTGGTATCTGCCATTCGAATTGATGTGTGACGCAAGTGACTTCGCAATTGGAGCTGTCATGGGCCAGTGAAAGAACAAAATTTTTCACCCCATCTACTACGCAAGTCGGACTCTAACAGGAGCACAACTAAATTATACGGTAACAGAAAAAGAGTTACTTGCTATTGTATTTGCTTTTGACAAGTTTCGATCTTATCTTATAGGTACCAAAGTGACTGTTTATACGGACCACTCGGTAATTAAATATTTACTGGCCAAGAAAGATGCTAAGCCGAGATTGATTCGGTGGGTACTTCTACTTCAAGAGTTCGATCTAGAAATTCAAGATTGAAAGGGAGTAGAAAACCAAGTAGCAGATCACTTGTCCAGATTAGAGCCGCAAGAGGGAAATTCTCGACTTGTACCAATTCAGGAGACATTTCCAGATGAACACATACTGAAGGTAAATCATGTCCATAATATTCCTTGGTTTGCTGATATTGCTAACTATTTAGCTTGTGGTTTGATGCCGATTGATAAAACGTATCAACAAAGGAAAAAGTTTCTTCACGATGTGAAGTACTATTTCTGGGAAGAGCCATATTTGTTTAAAAAGTGTGCAGATCAGATGATCAGGAGATGTGTGGAAGAAGATGAAATACCAAAGATTTTATACCACTGTCACTCAGCTCCGAGTGGGGGACACTTCGGAGGTACTCGCACTGCGGCCAAAGTATTACAAGCCGAATTCTTTTGGCCCACACTATTCAAGGATGCATACGCTTACGTAAAGAGTTGTGATCGATGTCAGAGGGTTGGAAATGTCACCAATAGAAATGAGATGCCTCGAACAAATATCATTGAGGTATAATTGTTCGATGTTTGGGGTATTGACTTTCTTGGTCCTTTCCCTCCATCTTTTGGTCACAGGTACATATTGGTAGCAGTAGATTATGTGTCCAAGTGGGTCGAGGCTGAAGCTTATCCGAAGAACGATGCTAAGGTTGTGATGAAGTTCTTGCAGAAACACGTGTTCACAAGGTTTGGAACCCCAAGAGCTATTATCAGCGATGAAGGGACCCATTTTGTGAACAAGTGGTTAAAATGGTTGTTAGATAAACATGGAGTGAAACATAAGGTTGCTACAGCTTACCATCCGCAGACGAATAGGCTAGCTGAGCTGGCGAATAAGGAGATGAAAGGCATACTTGAGAAGGTAGTTTGCCCGAACCGACGAGATTGGTCCAAGAGACTAGATGATGCTTTATGGGCTTACAGAACAGCATACAAGACACCTTTAGGAATGTCACCCTACAGGTTGGTCTTTGGGAAAGCCTGTCATCTACCTCTAGAGTGAGAGCACAAAGCTTACTGGGCTCTTCGACGACTCAACTTGGATCTTAAGCTTGCTATAGAGAAATAGATGCTCCAACTCAACGAGCTAGAGGAATTCTAAATGTTCTCATACGAAAATGCCAAATTACTCAAAGAAAGACTCAAGAAATGGCATGACAAGCACATTCGAGTTAGAGAATTTGAAGCAGTCAAGCCAAGTCTTGTTATTTAATTCCAGATTGAAGTTCTTCCCAGGTAAGTTAAAATCACGATGGTCCGGTCCATTTACGATTCATCACGTCTATCCATATGGAGTTGTTGAACTCCAAGGTAAGTGAGGTAATTTTCAAGTCAATGCTCAGCGTTTGAAACATTACTACGGACAAAAACCTGAACGGGATCAAATCTTGTTCAGTTTATCAAAAATTTAAGTTTTCTTGATTTTAATAAATTATTTAGGGTATATTTTTGGGTTTATTATGTTTAAATAAATTCTGTCTAGGAGATTGGAACTTAAGCGGAACCGCTTGTGACCCCTCCAATCTTCCTGGGAATTGATTTTTACATAATTTTCTGAGAAATTATTCCCTAAATGACAAAATAAATTTTTAAATTTTCAAATAAAAGGGTCAAATTTTGATCCAAGTTTTAATTAGCAACTCAATTTTAAAATTTTCATTAAGTCTAGGGACTTAATTGAAGTATTTTTAAAACTTAATTGCTCTTTTTTTTTTCTTCTTTTTTTAAATAAAAATTTAGGTGCCTCTCTTTGTAAATATTTTTAAAAGGCATCTAGAATAAATATTTTTACTTAATATTATATATTTATAAATTATTAATAAACTTTAATATATAATTATATCCATTATAATTTATATATTAATTTTTATCAACTTAGCTTAGAATTAGGATTAATTATATTTAATTATATTTTATGTTTATTTTAATAATTTAATAGCAATTGATAATTTCATATGCATATATTTAATTATTAATTGTTGTTAACTTTGAGTAGGACTAGACTTAGAATATTTAAATTATTAAATTTCTCTAAGAATTTCACTCTACTTCCTACTCCTTCCATTATATATTCCATCCATCTATTCTATTCTTCTTATCCATTCAACACCTAAAACCTCAAAGTACCCAAACCTTTGAGTGCCGAAAAGTCCCTAAGCGATCACCAAAGCACATCACACGCACACTGCCGCCTAAAGGCTTACGCACGCTCACGCTGCTGCCACCACATCACACGCACGCAGTGCCCAAAGACACTGTGCCCGCTTGCCAGAAGCTCCTCGCACGTGTGTTGCTTGCTGCCACACCATCTCCCGGCACATCCGAACTAGCCCTTGTGCGCGCTACCTACTTCAGCCCCACGTGTGCTACTGCTTGTTGCTTTGCACGCTTGTGCAGCACACCTCCTTCACCCACACACCAAGCCCTTAAGCCTCCAACCCTCCTTTTAAATTACCATCTATTTCTTCATTATTATTTTTAAGAGTTCTTACATTTTTTTTTCCAAAAAAAGGTGGTAAGACCTAATTTTCTTTATGAATTATTAATAATTTTTAATTAAATTTTTGAGAAAATAATTTTTTTTCCATTTTATGTTCAGGTCAATTATGCCTCGAAAGAGAACTCGTGCCTCCGCCCAAATCGATGAAACAAAAAATAAGTTCCACTGTGAAGAAGCCAAAGTAAGATACGAAAGTATCTTCAAAAATCAATAGATGCATCCAGAGAAAGGCTTCACATTGAAGGAAAGCAACTACAGAGACTTTATGGCACGTATTCGTCAAGTTGCTGAAGCCCTCAATTGGGAATTGTTTTGTGAAAAGAGACCAAGTGTGGATGAGGAACTAGTTCGTGAATTCTATGCGAACTTAACCTCAAGCGAATTGACCGAAGTTCCAGTTCGCGGAATCAAGGTACCAATAAATTCAAATGCTATTAATGAGTTCTTTGAATTACCTGATTTCGAAAACAATGAATATTCTTCTTTGTTGAGCAACATTAAGCCTGAAAATTTGCAAGAAATTCTCGAGGAACATACAGTTCCAGGTTCTAAGTGGACTGTGTCAAAGCAAGGAATCCACACATGTCGAAGAGAATATTTGACACCACTTGCGAAGGTATGGTTCTATTTCATCCGTTTCAGCCTTATGGCTAGTTCGCATGGGACTACAATCTCATTAGAGCGAATGGTCCTATTATACTCGATTCTAACTGGAAAGACCATTGATGTGGGCAAAATCATCCTAAGAGAAATGCGAAATTGTGCCGTTAGACGTTCTGGCCCAGCCTATTTCCCCTTTACGATAACTATTCTGTGCTTAAAAGCAAAAATTCTTGCGAATGTAAAGAAGACAGGGTATAGTCAGGGAACAATCACTGATTGGGACCTCTACCGAGTAGTTGGAGATTCTGTTCTACAGCAACGAGTTGAAGAGAGTGAGGATCACGAAGAAGCAGAAGATGACCCCATAGAGATCCCGTCAGAGCAATCAACTGAAGTCCCTAATGAGGCAGAACCAATGGAACCAGAAGCTGAACCTGATATCAAAACCTCAATGTTTGGAGCTCTACCGCCTAGCCTAGATCTTTGAGATGAGCTGTCAAAGCCGATGGACTTAATGCAACACATCCAATGGCAGCAACAAGCCTACTGGAGATACTCAAAAATAAGGGATGACTCGATGAGGAGTGCCCTTAGGAAAATTTATAATGACCCATTTATTTTTGTGCCTGAGTTTCTAGATTTCATATTTGAACCATGGAGTTCATTATCGAAGAGGGAGCAAAGCGATTCATGCAAAGGCAATAATGATGGAGAAAAAGATGAGTCGAATTCGGAAGGATCAACAAACAAATAAAAAAGGGAGGACCTCAACTTTATTTTATTTTTATTCTTAAGTTAATTTAGGATTAGGTTAATTAGGAATTTTTATTTTTGCACAATAAAACAAGAGATAGGAATCATGATTAAAATCTGAACAAGTCACAAAGGCTAAAGTATGGCAATAGGTATATACATGTCTAGGATTGGATTTAGAGAGAGCTTGGTACTTAAGCAGTCAATTTGACTCACCTCCTCTTTTCTAAAATCCTATTTGGTGTATAGTATCTATTCACTTTAAACAATGAGGACATTGTTCACTTTAAGTAGGGGGGCCGAAAATTTTAATTAATTCCACTCAGAATAAAATTTTCTTTTAATTATGATTAGGATATATTTTGTTCAATAATTTGAAATTTTGTTAAGTATGCTAAACTTCAGTATTAATAAAGTTCTATTATTTCAATAAGTTATTATGTTAGCTTAATAATGATATGAACGTATTTTTAATAAAGCATGCAAATTCGTACCATAAAATTTTTAGTTCCCTACGAAAAAATTAGGCATGCATGAAAGTTTAAGTCTTTAGAATTGACTTAGTAATTTCTTGAGGCAAAATCCTAGGAAGCATGGAATATTGAAAATGATTTAGGCAATTATTGTTTGGACCGTTGGAGCCTTTCAAACCGACCATGATAAAATTATCCTTTGAAACCCAACTTTGAGACTATATGGCCTAGTTTTATTGGGACCTTTGCAATATTTAGCCACCACTTTTCTCTTCATTATCTTTAAAATTGTCCCAAACACAGACTCAGTACTATTCAGAATATCGTTTGAAAATAAGTTCGGGGGAATTGAAAAGAAGTATCAATTGCTCGAAAATTGTAGTACATGAAGCAAGTGCTCGTATTTGGATTTCAAAAAAAAAACACATGTACTCGAAAGAAAATAGATGTACAAAAGAGCATGTGAAAGTAAAATAAGTTGGTGTATCGAAGGTAAAAATTCCGAAGGTTCAATTTTACACTGAGTCTAGGGGTTTTAAGCCAAAATTTATCTATCTTTTACCTACCCATAGCCTAGCCAATGTTACAACCTTAATAAAGACCTATTGATTCAAGTTTCTATGCTACCTACATTAGTGGAGAGAAATTGCTAAGATCAACATATGAAGACATAAGTTAAACTAATGATTGCAGCTTAGTCTTGAATAAGGGAATAAAAAAATCAAATTGGTAAGGGTTAACATGTCTTTGTTAAAGAGGCGTTTAGTCTAATTTTGCTATTATAATAGTTGTTGGATGTAATTTGAACGATATGTATACTTAAGTAGCATAATTATCAAATTTCTTATTTTTGAGCCTAAGTATATCAAATTCATAATTTTGAGAAAAAAAGTTGTTCTGAAGGAGTTTTACAAAATTGTTTTTGAGAAATTCTTTTCGAAATTTGTGCATTACTCGGGACGAGCAATGATTTAAGTTTGGGGGTGTGGAAACACAGAGATTTATATACTTTTTCATACCTAATTTTACTTAAAATTATGCATTTTCGATAGAATTTTTGTCATAAAATAATTAATTTTTATAAAATAATGAAATTTTATTAAAAATTTGAACATGTTAATTTTTAGTCAATTTTACATCTATTTTATTGAATTTTGATCATTTTTGACAGATTCGTACAAAGGGCGAAAATTGACCCGGTAGACACCGTTAGAAGAACAAAACCGAGAAGCAATTCGAAGTAACAAGGCGAAATAATTTCTAGCCTAATACGGTTCAAATATGTGTATTAATTCATAATATAATTAATTTTAATTTATTCCCAATTTAATTTGGGCCAAATAAATTAATTTTAATTAATTATGGAAAAAGGGCCCAGTTGAACCGCACCAGTTGAACCAAATTGAGCGAGTCGAACCAGCCACCAATTGGGCAGCCCAGAACCGTTCAAATACTGACCCAAATCATAATTTTATCTGATTAAATGAGCTTGCAAAAAGGCCCTTAGAAGACTTCCAAATTGCATTCAAACCCCACCTTAAATTAAGGCTTTACGGATTTGCCCTAGGCTAATTTTAGCAAAGTTGAAAGTCTCAACTTTTCCATGTAAGATGGCCGGCCATAAGGGGCCTCTTTGGCTGCTGATATTTGCTATTTTTAGCAGCCATCCTCAGCTATATAAACCCCCCTTTGCTGCCCATTCAAATCATCCCTCAACACTCTCATTCTCTCATCACTTCTCTTCTCTCCATTCTCTCTTTTTCTCCAAAAAAATCAAGCCTTCTTGTGCCGATTTTCCCTCTTGGAAAAGAGGTGTTTTCTCAGCCATTTTGGGCAGCAAGCGAGTGTTCGTAGAAGCCTTGATCAGCGAGGACAACAGAGACGAAAGAAGGGGCAATCAGTCAAGCCACGGAGAAACACCAGATTTGCTTCTTGTTCCCTATCTTTTTAATTTCTGTTGTTTTTATTATGAATATATCTATGAATATTCATGTCTTTGAAATGGCTATTTTAATCAATCTAGCTTGAATTAAGTTGTGTTGGGTTGATTTCATTTCGTCCTCTTGATTTGTTAAATTTATGTTTATGCTGTTATAGGCCTCGGTAAAATGCTTGAGTAAGTAAAATCATGCCTAAGTTATTCTGGCATTATAATTGTTTAGATAACTAAAGAATTAATTATTTAAACGCATTGAAATTGTAATTAATTGACACAGTACTTAATCAGTGCATGTTTAATTCTTCTAAGGTAGCTGAAGATTAGATTAGCATTGTATTTGGCGATACATATGCCTTGCATAACTTGAAAGATTATTGTGATTAATCTGTTCAAGGTAAGGATACTTTGTTACCTCACATAGTCTTTTATATGCTTATTAGGTTGAATTAATCGTTTGAATCGACATTGGAATATGCGAGAGATTGCTTAATTTAATAAGTATGTATGTGCAATAACATGTTTACCTTTATAAATCTGTTTAATCGGTTGAATTGACATAGAAATATGTACAAGAGATGAATGGATTTTTTATTTGTAAATATGTTCATAAGTTAGCAAATTACCGAGTTACCGTGATTTATTCGTAACAAGTATAAGCATAAGTTTAATAATTCTAAGGTAAGGAAATATAATTAATCCAACACAATTATATCATCTTGATTAAATCATATTTGGAATCGTGCACTAGAATTTCTTTGTTTTATTTTAATTATTTCACTTAGTTTTTAACTCTTAGTTTTTTTATTATTATCTCTTTTTAAAACCAAATATTTTTCCTTCACCAATGTGTTTAAAATTACTTTCATAAATAATTCTTTTACAGTCCCTGTGGGTACGATAACTCGGCGTTTACTTGTCACTTTATTACTTGTTGCGATTGTGTACACTTGCACATTTCCATCGTTCCAGGCTTACAAGACCATTTCATTCGAGATTTCCCGGAGTTAGTCGAGAAAGATAAGTTTCAGAATGCAAGACTAAGCAACACAGCTAATAGAGGAAGTCCACCTAGAAATGCGGGGAATGTGACTAGTAGTAGAGGAACAACAAAGGACTAAGCTATGAGATTCGAGGCCAGAGCACCTGCTAGAGCTTACGCTATTCACGCTCGCGAAGATGCGTCATAACCAGATGTTATCACTGGTACATTTTCTCTCTATGACACTAATGTAATTGTATTGATTGATCCTGTAAAACCCCTCACCCATATTCAACGCCAGAATAGGGTTACGGAGCGTTACCAAACTTACAACACATTTATACATACTTTTCACATACATTTAATCAATTCATACAATCATCATTTAATCTCAATCAATTTGTCCCTAATACGAGCCTACGAGGCCCTAAACATGCTTTGGGAGTGGTTCAGGACTAAACCGATAACTTAAGAAACTTTCACGAAACTTTGAAAATTTTTCTCAAAATAGGGGACACACGCCCGTGTGGCCAGGCTGTGTGTCTCACACGGCCACCAGACACGCCCGTGTCACAGACCATGTGGACATTCGAAATGAGAATACATGGCTGTGTCCCAGCCAGTGTCTTACCCCGTGTCCAAAAGAGTGAGCTTACTGACTTGGGTCACACGGTCGACCACACGCCCGTGTGTCTAGCCCGTGTACCCTTCGAAGTGGCCACACACGCCGTGTGCCAGGCCGTGTGCTAGGCCGTGCCAAACCTGTAGGGTATACTGACTTATGCCACACGACCAATCACACGCCCGTGTGTGAGACCGTGTGGAGCATACTGACTTCATTTCAATTTCAACACCAGGGGACACACGGTCGTGTAACAGGATCGTGTGTCACACACGGCTAAGACACACGCCCGTGTCTCTACCCGTGTGGACAAAAATAGGCTACTTACCAAGCCAATTTGTCACCCACACTTATGCTCACCTAAACAACCAAAATGAGACCGATCCATAGTATAAATAAACATCCAATTTAGCCACAATCAAGGCTAATTCATACCATTTCCAATACTAGAACCATGTAACAGCCCGATTTTGGGCTTAGTCGGAACAGTGGTTTCGGGACCACAAATCCAATGTTGAGAAATTTATTTTATTTATATTTTTATGGTCTAAAATTTCATGGAATGATTTTGTAAAAATCTCATTCGAAAATTTTGACGTTTGGGCACTCAATTTAGTCAAAAGGACTAAATTGTAAAAAGTGCAAAAGTTGAGTTCTAAATGTTAGAGGTGTCCAATTGTTATGAAATTTTAAATTGGAGGTCCTTAAATGATAATTAGACCATTGGTTAAGTTGGTGGACAAAAATGGACATGGATGGGTATGTTTCAAAAGATTTTTTAAGGGGCATTTTGGTAATTTAGTGAATTAAATGAATTAAAAACAAAATTTAAATGCCAAAATTGTCCATCTTCAAGCTTAGGCCGAATTTAACATGTGGGAAGCCATGGATAGGGTTTTCAAGCTTTCCAAGCTTCATGGTAAGTCCATTCTAACCCCGTTTTTCATGTTCCTTACGTTTTTGGAATCCCGGTAACTTGATTTAGCTTATTCTAGCAATAATTTAATCTAGGGTTCATATTTGGAAAAATACCCGTAGGTGAAATGTGTTTATTTTGATGTTTTATGGCAGAATTATGTTAAACAACTTTTACTAAGCGATTTTAAGTGAAAACGAGTAAAATGACATAATCGGCAAAAATACCTAATGTACATAAGTGCATGTTAGAGCAAGAATTTGATGTTGCCATAGAAGGGAAAAATGATCAGCATGTTATAAAACATAAGAATAAGGGATGAAGTTTAATTTTCGAGCCTAGGGGCAAAATCATAATTATGCAAAAGTTTAGGGGCAAAATTGTAATTTTTCTAAAGTTTGAGTTAGGGACTGTTTTGAGTAGTACATTAATTAAATAAGTGAATGTGATGTCTTAGACCCTGAAAAACGAGATTTAGATCTAGAACGAGAGGAAAATTGAAAATCGGGAAAGATGGTAAAATGACCGTTTTGGTATCGAGGTAAGTTCATATATTTAATAAGCATTTAATTATGCATATTTGAATGATAAATTGATATTTTGGCCATAAATACTTTAGTATTGAGTTTCAGATATAATGATTAATGTTCGATAATAATTTGATATTGGAAAGAGAACTTGTATAATTTATATGTAAGAACATATTTTGTATTATGGCTTTGTATGATAACAAGAAAGTATTGACTAGCATAGTTTGATGAGAATAAGTTAAGTTGATGATATGATGAGATTGAGAATGTAATTATGTAAGTTGAGTAGCATTTTATTATTATGCAATTATTGTTATTAGTAATGTTATTATTGAGTTATGCGACTAACCTTGAGAATTTGAGCAAGTATGTTTCAGCTATGACTTGACAAGGCATTGATATCTCAAAGTCCATGGCTATACCATGGCAATTAAGGAAGAATTGACGGAAAAGTCCATGTTCATAACGTGGCATTTAAGGAGGAATTGACGGTTAAGGATACCATGTAAGACCATGTCAAGACATGGCATTGGTAAGGCAAGGATCCCGTGTAAGACCATGTCAAGACATGGCATCGGCATTGATTAAGGACTCCATGTAAGACCACATCAAGATGTGGCATTGGCACTAAAACAAGGATACCATGTAAGACCATGTTTGGAACATGGCATTTGGTAAGATAAGGATATCATGTAAGACCATGCCAAGGCATGGCATTGATAAGTTCTATAAGGCAAGGAAATCATGTAAGACCATGTCAAGACATGGCATTGATGAGTTACTATAAGGCAAAGGTCCCATGTAAGACCATGCCAAGGCATGGCATTGGTGAGTTCATAAGGCAAGGATACCACGTAAGACCATGTTAAGACATGGCAATGGTAAGTTCAAAAAGGAAAAGGTTCCCGAGTAATCAAAGAGTAAGTCAAAGAAATGACAAGGTGAGAACATGAAGAAAGAGTACAGGTATGCATTTAAGGCTTATTTAATATTGAGATTGTAAGTAATTGAGATTATCAAGTATTAAGTAAGTGATGAGTTTTCAGTTATGCTTGTGACACTTTATGACATGATTGGCAATATGCCTATATTATGAAAGAGTACTCATGTGTTAAGTGAGATGTTGCAGGTATGTAAGCAAGCTATTAAGTAATGTGCCTTTTGTATTCTGAGCCTTTGGTAAGGTTACCGATGAGTTCAATGGGAAATTTACTAAGTGAAAATACATGTGATCGTGTAACGACTAAGTGTAATTGAATATGATTATGTGATGAATAAGTGTAGGTATAAGTGTGAAAATTTATGAACAATGTACTCGATATTTGATCGAACCCTCGGTAAGATGAGATCTAATAAGTGAAATTATGAAAGAGTAAATTTAGCAATAAAACAGTTTTGGACAGCAGCAGTTGTATGAATTTGAAAAATCATCAAAAATGGTGGAAATTGAATTATAGGTTGAATAATATATGAAATTAAAGCTGAATGAGTCTATTTTCACATAAAATAAACGGTGTAAACAAAAGAATTTCATATTCTATGATATTTGAATTTTTGTGAGACAAGGTCAGAATGATGTTGGAATCCCTTGTTCCGACTTTAGAAAATCATTAAAAATTGAAAAAAAATAATTATGGGATATAATTTATATGCATGAAATCTTGAATGAGTCTAGTTTCAAATGAACTAAACAATAAGGTCATCTTAATTCTGTATGAGGAGAAAATTGATTCGTAGTGAAGAGAGGTGAGAATAGTCAAACAGTGAAATAGGATAAATTTTAATGAATAAACTGTACTAATTCGAAAGACCAAAAATTCTAGAAATTTTATGGTATGAATATATGTGAGTCTAGTTTCAGGGAAAAATAGCGTTTTGTAATTCAGAGCTCTGTAGTTCAAGAAATAAATAATTTAGTGACAGCAATTCAAGTAGACAGATTAATGTGAACATGAGTAATAAGGTATAAGCATGTGATTTAATGATTGTATCAATTTGAGGACTTGTTGTGAGGATTTGTCTCGTTGAGGCTTTGGTAAGGCTACAAATGAGTAAGTTGAGAAAGTAAGAACTTAACATTATTTATGCAAGTTATGACAGCTTAGTAGTAAGCTAAATTCATTGCTAATGCTTATTATTTTTACATGTGAACTTACTAAGCTTTATAAGCTTACCCCTTTTTTCCCATGTTTTGAGTCCTATTAAACAAGCTCGAAATTTGAAGGTCGTCTGAGATCGCTTCACACTATCAAGCTATCTATGGGTATCTTTATTTATAAATGATTTAAGTTATGTCATGTACAGGGGCTTGACTAAGTCATTTTGTATATGTGTTAATTAATTTGATCAAATGTATTGCTTCATAACGGTAATAAGGATTATTCTGTATTTAGCCACGAGTTGTGGCTCATATCGGTCATGGAGTTATAATTCTTGTGTATGCACGTGTTTGTTAAATTTTAAATTATAAGTGAAATTTTGTTGCTCGGGATTTGGTAGAATGTATTGTTAAGTCTGGTAATGCCTCGTACCCGGTTCCGGCGTAGTATACGGGTAAGGGGTGTTACAAACCAACATGCTTATACCTCAAATTTTACTCAACCAAAACATACCAAAATACATATACCAATAAACTAGTTAAACCTTTACCTAACATACATCATTTTGTACCAATTCACAAGCATGATGCCAATTCCACAAACCTCATAATATAGGTCATTCCCATATCCATCCACGAACTCAAATATCAACCATATATGCACATATAAGCACATAACTAAATCCACCAATTTAAGGCAAATCTCATGGCTATATTTACAAACCAAAACATATAAATTTATAAGATATTACAAATGACCAAAACCATTATCAATCCATAATCAAAATAACTTAAAATACCTATACATGCCATATACTTAAAATACCAAAGTTCAAAGGTACCAAGTGATAGGTGGTAGTGTGAAACGATCTCCGACGATCCCTGAATCCGAGCTAGCTTCGATATCACTATAAAACACGGGAAAATGCACAAAGTAAGCTATAAAGCTTAGTAAGCTCGTATGAAATAACTTAATGCAATCACATAAATATAAATAAATAATTTGAATACAACAATATGTAGCTTACATTAGTTAACAAACCTTTCCAATTCTCAATTGTAAGATTATACAATACCTTAACAAGTTTCTTCGATTTGAAACTTATAATTCATGTACATACCTGTATAATTTAACATCAATCTCATACTCAACCATCTCTTTCGTATACCCTTTGAACCATTCGGAATAGAAGTCGGATACTCAGGAATCTCACACAATAAGTACCTATACCATGGCCCGAAGCCAAATCAGCCGATATGCATGGCCCGAAGCCAAATCGGTATAACTCGCACCCGAAGTGCTAATATCATGGCCCGAAGCCAAATCAAAGTATCCCCTAATGGCATGTCAATAGTATCATAAACTATTCCTAAGGTTCAATCGGGATTTCAAATGCCGAATTACCCTTGAGTCATTGTCGAACTTATCCGAAGTCTCGTATTTATAACATATACAATATCAAAGCATTTAAAATATTTTTATAATGGAATTTATCACATACGAACTTACCTCGGATGTGGAAACAACGAAATAAGTCGTTTAGTCGATAACTTTCGCTTTCCCCCGATCTAGATCCGAATCTCACTTTTCTTGATCTAAATATATTCAAAATTAACTTATTTAATCATATATTATTTCAATTCAATCCAAAATATACATTTAAGCACATTTACACTTTTACCCCTAAGATTTCACCACTTTTACAATTTAGTCCTTATTACACAAAATCACAGATTCATGAAATTCAAAATAAACCCATGCTAGTCGAATTACTATAATACCCCTAGCAACCCATATTTTTCACTCATTTCACATTTTAGCCACAAAGTTTCAACATTTCTCAATTTAATCCCTATTTTGCATTTTCACTAAAAATCACTTAACAAAACTTGTATATCTATCAACAATCATTCATAATCTATCAAGAAACTTCAAAATACACATGTATTCATCAATGGAATCATTCAGAATATTTAACAGTTTTACAAAATAGTCCATGGGCTAGTTAAAACTAGTTGCAACGATCACAAAAACATAAAAATCATTAAAAATGGGACAAAACACATACCTAATTGCATCAATTTGCCTTAGCCGAATGAAGAACCCTAATATTCTCTTTTCTTCTTCTTCAATTTCGGTTAAAAGATGAGAATGAATGCCTTTAATTTGGTTTTGTTTTATTTATTATATGTTATTTACCAATTTACACATATACCCTTAATGATAAACCAAATAAAACATCCATTTAATGTCCAATATTGTCCACTTACCATCAAAATGGTCTAATTACTATTTAAGGACCCTTACTTTAAGGTTCTATAGCTATTTGACACCTTTAACTAATAAAACATGCACTTTACACTTTACACGATTTAATCCTTTTTATCAAATTGACTAACCAAACGACAAAATTTATAAATGAAACTTTCACACAATCATTCACTGTAAACATTAAAATAATAATAAAATAAATATTTTGACCTCAGATTTGTGGTCTCGAAACCACTATTTTGATTTTACAAAAAACGGGCTGTTACAGATCCTGGATCGACTCATTCATATGTTTGTATGAATTTGGTGTCTAGTAAGAGTTTGCATGTTAAGTCTACTGAGTTTGTGATTAAAGTATCGAACCCTTTAGGAAAATATGTTCTAGTTGTTAAAGTTTGCAAGAACTGTCCTTTAATGACTCGAGGTTACTATTTTTCGGTTAATTTGATGCTACTACCATTTGATGAATTTGATGTAATTCTTGGTATGGATTGGTTGACGCTG
This sequence comes from Gossypium sturtianum, assembly GCA_025698515.1. NCBI lineage: Eukaryota > Viridiplantae > Streptophyta > Magnoliopsida > Malvales > Malvaceae > Gossypium > Gossypium sturtianum. Next base: position 84,952,098 of record CM046954.1, read on the forward strand.
CATGATACCGTTGTGAATTGTAGACGAAAGACTATTATATTGAAATGTCAGAATAATGAGATATGTAACATCCCAATTTAGGGCCTAGTCGGAACAGTGGTGCGAGACCACAAATCCAAAGTAGTAAAATGAGTTTTGAGGTTTAAGATATGTTTGCATGATAGTATGAAAGTTTCATGTAGAAATTTTATGAAATTGTCATTGAATGGTCCATTAGGACTAAATTGCAAAAGTTGCAAAATATGATATTCTAGAAGCTTTTTGTATGAAATAGCTTTAGAATATTAATTAGAAGTCCTTAAATAGCAATTTTCCCAAATTATAATTTTTGGACAAAAATGGACATGAGTTAGACATTTTGAAAGTTTAGTGAGAAGGGCATTTTGGTCATTTATCAATTAAATGATTAAAAAGGGAAAAAGATGACAAAAATCTTATTCATCTTCTTCCCCTTGTGCCGAAAATTAGAGAGACTCCATAGCTAGGGTTCTTCAATTTTTGAAGCTTGCTAGTAAGTGCATCCTAGCCCCGTTTTTAATATTCTTCGTATTTTTGGAGTCCTCGTAGCATGAATTAGCTATTTTTAGCTATAAGTTGAGCTAGAATTCATGTCCATAAATATACCCATGTATGACATGCATGTAAAATGATGTTTTATGGAAGATTATGAGAGTTTGATGTTAGATAAACATCTTTTCCTAAGTGAATTTCATGAAAAATGTTAGTATGGACTAATTTGTAATTTATGAAATTGGTCATACATAATAGAAATAGTGGGAATTGATTGTTGCTATAGTTGAGAGAATGAATCAGCTAAGCATGAAGCTCATGAAAGTTGAATAAAAATCACTTTACGAGCCTAGGACAAAAGTGTAATTATGAGAAAGTTTAGAGGCAAAATGGTAATTTTGCCAAAGTATGAGTTATGAGTCAATTTAGTCAATATGAGTATTAAATGAGCTAAATTATTATTATAGATCAAGAAAAATGAAGCCCGGATCGAAATCGAGGCAAGAACAAAGTCGAGGACTAAATTGCATATCTACATACATTTTGTATATTGAGGTAAGTTTGTGTGATTTCTAAGCTTTATGATTAATATCATTGAATTGCTTAGTATGATGTTAAATATATTTTAATTCCATTTGATTGTTTAATGCTATGTTAAACAAAGAAATCAATGAGATTAAGCATGAGAAAGTCCTGATTGAAGTTGAATTACTTAGGATACTCGATCTATCACATGAGACAAGAAAGCCCGTATAAGACCAAGCCAAGGCAAGGCATCAGCAATCAAGCAAGTTATCATGTAAGACCAAGACAAGTCTTGGCATTGAAGAGTTATTATGAGATGAAGACCCATATAAGCCCAAGCCAAGGCATGGCATTGGTGAGTCTCCAAGCAAAGATGTCATGTAAGTCCAAGACAAGTCTTGGCATTGAAAAGCTATCATGAGATAGAGATCCCATGTAAGTCCAAGCCAAGGCATGGCATTGGTGAGTGATAAGGAAGATTTCATGTAAGTCCAAGCCAAGGCTCGGCATTGACCAATTCATGAGTAAAGATACCAAGTAAGACCATGTCAAGACATGGCAATGTTAAGTTCCCAAGGGAACACACAAGGAAGACTTCGTGTAAGTCCATGTCAAGACATGGCGTCGATACCAAGTTGAGAGATCCCATGTAAGACCATATCTAGGATATGGCTTTGGCATTGAGATATATGTGAGATGAGATTCAGTATCCTCGGTTATTCATAGTAATTCATCGGGCAAAAGAGTAAAGAATAAATGAGAAAGCAAGAAAGTTAAGCAAGTAAAGCTATCATCAAAATATGCTAGTTAAAGTTAACTAAAAGTATTATTCATGTTATGAATGATGAAGTTAAGATTATGCTTACCATAGCAAAGTATGATAATCTATGTGATTAAGTGATACAGGTATCTTGTTTACCTTACAAGCATGAGACTAGTAAGTACCATGAGATATGTAAGAATTATTAAGAGTAAGTGAGCTCAAGCATATGAGTTCAGCAATGCCTTTATTTATGATGAATGAGTTATGTTAAGCAAATATGTTGCTATATGCACTACATGCAAACTTACTAAGCTAAATGCTTACGTATTTAATTCTTTCTTTCCATGTAGTCCCGCCAAGCTAACTCGTGGATCATTGACGTTGGAGCTCGGAGCACACTATCAATCACTATTTTGGTATAGCCAAGTTGTTTATATTAAGTATGGCATGTATAGGAAGCATTTCATTTTGAGTTATGTTTTAAGAAGAGCCAAAGTGTTGACTATCAAGTTTAGTATTCTTTTGTATATGGCTAAAGAGATTGGCCAATATTTGCCAAGTTTATTTATACCAATGTTGATGATTATACATCATTGTTCATGTTTTCATGTAGTACTTGAGTTGTTGAATAGAGTATTAAATTGATCTTGATTTCAGAGTGGAAAAAAAGGCTTGGTAGATAGCCTTCTAGTCTCCCACAGGAGTAGAGACACGGGCGTGTGTCTAGACCATGTGGGAGGCACGGCTAGAACATGGGCGTGCTCAGCAAAGGTGAAGTCCTGCACCTTGCACTTGAATTTGAATCGCCACACGATCAAGCACACGGGCGTGTGTATGGACTGTGTGGATAAGTCAGAATGCCAAGGTTTGGCACACGGGCCGGGGCCACGGGCGTGTCAAGGCCGTGTGAAATTAGTCAGTGTCGACCACGGATGGAAGACACGGGCATGTCTTAGGGGTACACGAGCGTGTCCCAAGTCACACGGGCGTGTGACCCCTGTTTTGAGGAAAAGTTTACAAAGTGAGTAAAAGTTTCCGGTTAAACTCCGAAAGTTTTCAGACGTGAGTTTAAGGCCTCGTAGGCCCATGAAATGTATGATTTGACTAAGAAAGAGAAGCTCTAATTCGAAACAAAATTTTACAGCCCGAAAGTACATGTTTTAGTAAGTTTAAGTATAGTAATGTCTCGTATCCAGTCTCAGTTTCGGACTCGGGTAACGGGTCGTTACATTTAGTGGTATCAAAGCTACGGTTTAGTCGGTTCTAGGACTAACGTAGCATGAGCACGAGTCTAGCTATACATGCCATACGCAAGAATGTTTTATAATGATAGTGTGACGACTCCTGACGACTTAAATTATGTTTATACATATAGTAAATGGATCCCGAAAGAGTGCATTGCGGATGACGACGAAAGTAACGCGCGGCTCTGCTTTGAAGGGACAGTGCCAAACGAGAATGAGAATAGACCCACTACGGTGAGTCAAGGAGGAGGAGAAGAGGCTAGAGAAGCCTTCCTCCACATGATGAACACATGGTATACGGAGTTCGTTAGTACGAACCCAAATGCACAACCCCCTCCACCCCCGCCTATTCCTCAACCTATCCCAGTAGCCGCTCAAGTAGTAGAGGTGGTAAGAGAAGACAAACCTCCGGTTGATAGGATCAGGAAACATGGGGCAGAAGAATTCCGGGCTAGAAAGGATGATGATCCAGAAAATGCCGAGTTCTGGTTAGAAAATACCATCAGGGTATTTAATGAGTTGTCATGCACTTCGGAGGAATGCATGAAGTATGTAGTTTCTCTTTTAAGAGATTCTACCTATCAATGGTGGAACACCTTGGTGTCGGTTGTACCAAGAGAAAAGATTACATGGGAATTCTTTCAAGAAGAGTTCAGAAAGAAGTACATCAGTCAAAGATTTATCGATCAGAAAAAAAAGGAATTCCTAGAACTGAAGCAAGGCAAGATGTCTGTGACTGATTATGAGCGCGAGTTTGTACGACTCAGTAAATACGCTCGAGAGTGTGTATCCACTGAGGCCATCATGGGCAAGAGATTTGAAGATGGACTAAATGAGGACATTAAGTTGTTTGTTGCTGTCCTAGAATTAAAAGAATTTGTTGTGTTAGTGGAGCGGGCTTGTAAAGCCGAAGAGCTAGTAAAAGAGAAGATAAAATCTAAAATGGAGTCTCGTGACTCGAGAAAGAGATAGTGGAATAAGTTATTCCAACCCTCTTCCAAGAAGTCAAGAGATTTCTCCACCCGATCGGCTTCATCCACCAGGTTTTCAAGTAGAAATAAGGGTAAACAGTATTCGGGAAATAAGGCACAAACTACTTCAGTCGCTAGTGTGGGGAACATTCGATCTGATAGACCGAAATGCCCACAGTGTGATAGATGTCATCTTGGTGAGTGCCGAGCACATGAAAATGCTTGTTTCAGATGTGGTTCTCAGGATCACTTTATAAAAGATTGTCCTGAGATGATGAAAGAAGAGAGAACTCAAAACCAGATATCTGGGAGTATGGTCAGAGGAAGACCGCAGAAGAACCCGGGTAGTGGAGCAAGTGGTAGAGGTAACCCTAGAGAGTAGGTTGCGAGACCCGAGAATAGGGCACCTGTAAGGACGTATGCCATTCGCGCTCGCGAAGAGGCATCTTCTCCTAATGTTATTATGTGTACCTTTTCTCTTCATGATATTAAAGTTATTGCTTTAATATATCCCGGATCCACACACTCTTACATTTGCATGAAATTAGTATCCAGTATGAGTATGCCTATAGAGTCTACAGAATTTGTGATTAAAGTGTCTAATCCATTAGGCCAAAGTGTGCTGGTCGATAAAGTATGTAATGATTGCCCATTGATGATTAGAGGTCATTATTTTAAAGCAAACCTTATCTTGTTACCATTTGATGAGTTTGACATCATTCTTGGTATGGACTGGTTGACCACTCATGATGTAATAGTAAATTGTGGGAAGAAATATATTGAGATGAGATGTGAGAATGGGGACACTCTTCATGTAGAATCAGATGAACAAGATAAATCGCTGGTAATAATTTCTTATATGATGGCACAGAGATATATAAGAAACGGGTATGAGGCGTGTCTTACCTTTGTGATGAATGCTAGAGGAACAGAGCTAAAGATTGAGTCAGTGTCGATAGTATGTGAGTACTTGGACGTTTTTCCTGAGGAATTACCAGGACTGCCTCCGGTAAGAGAGGATGAGTTCAACATTGAGCTAGCTCCCAGTACTGTACCAATATCCTTTACTTCTTACAGAATGGCTCCAACGGAGTTGAGAGAGCTGAAGTCACAGTTGCAAGAGTTGACAGATAAAGGCTTTGCAAGATCAAGTTGTTCTCCATGGGGTGCTCCAGTTTTATTTGTGAAAAAGAAAGATGGCACCATGAGATTGTGCATAGATTACCGTCGACTTAATAAAGTGTGATGAAGAACAAGTATCCATTGCCAAGGATCGATGATTTGTTCGATCAATTGAAGGGAGCCCATGTGTTCTCCAAAATAGACTTGAGATCGGGATACTACCAGTTGAGAGTAAGGGACTCAGATGTGTCGAAGACCGCTTTTCAAACGAGGTATGGGCATTATGAATTTTTAGTCATGCCCTTTTGTTTGACCAATGCTCCTGCGGTATTCATGGATCTAATGAACCGTATTTTTAGGCCATACCTCGATAAGTTTGTAGTCGTTTTTATTGACGACATATTGATCTATTCCCGTGATGAGCCTGGGCATGCTGAGCACCTACGGACAGTTTTATAGATTCTACGAGAAAATCAGTTGTATGCCAAGTTTAGTAAAAGTGAATTTTGGCTTAAAGAAGTAGGATTTCTGGGACATATTATCTCGGGAGATGGAGTACGAGTGGACCCAAGTAAAATTTTGGCTATTGTTGACTAGAAACCATCGAGGAATATCTCTGAGATTAGAAGTTTTCTAGGCCTAGCTGGCTATTATAGACGATTCGTCAAGCGGTTTTCCATGATTGCAACTTCGATGACGAAATTGTTACAGAAAAATGGGAAGTTTGAGTGGACAGAAAGATGCCAACAAATTTTCGAGAAACTGAAGGCATTGTTGACAGAAGCTCCAGTTTTAGTACAACCCAAGTCGGGGAAAGAGTTCGTGATATACAATGATGCATCCTTAAACAGATTAGGCTGTGTACTTTTGCAAGAAGGCAAAGTGATTGCTTATGCCTCAAGACAGCTAAAGCCCCATGAGAAGAATTATCCGAAGCACGATTTAGAGTTGGCTGCCATAGTCTTCGCATTGAAGATATGGAGACACCATTTATATGGTGAAAGATGTCGGATTTTTACCGATCAAAAAAGTTTGAAGTACTTGATGACGCAGAGAGAGTTGAGCTTAAGGCAACAGAGATGGTTAGAGTTGATAAAAGACTATGAGTTGGTCATTGACTACCATCCCGGAAAGGCGAATGTGGTCGTTGATGCTTTGAGTAGAAAGTCCCTATTTGCATTAAGGGCAATGAATTCGTGGATGACCTTACCCGACGATGGGTCTATTATAGCTGAGTTGAGAGCTAGACCAATGTTCCTTCAAGAGATCTTTGAGGCTCAGAAAGAGGATATTGATTTGCAAGCAAAGAGAGCTCAGTGCGAGTCATATGTTGAGTCCGATTTCTAGATTAGTTCTAATGGAAGTCTGATGTTCAAAGATAGAGTTTGTGTACCGAGAAAAGAAGAGCTTATTCAGAAAATGTTGCATGAGGCACATAATGGATGTCTATCTGTACATCCGGGTAGTACCAAGATGTATAATGATTTGAAGCAACGGTATTGGTGGCCGAGAATGAAGAAAGATATTTCTGAGTTCGTTTCAAGATGCTTGATTTGTCAGCAAGTAAAGGCTGAACACCAAGTACCTTCGGGTTTGCTTCAACCAATTATGGTTCCCGAGTGGAAATGGGACCGTATCACTATGGACTTTGTAATGGGTTTACAGCAAGAAAGATACTTTATGGGTGGTAGTCGATAGACTCATCAAGTCGGCCCATTTCATACCTGTACGAGTGGATTACTCACTCGAAAAGTTGGCAAACTTGTATGTTTCAGAAATAGTAAGGCTTCATGGAGTTCCTTTGTCAACCATATCGGATAGAGATCCGAGATTCACCTCTAGATTTTGGAAGAAGTTGCAAGAGGCCTTGGGTACAAAATTGAGTTTTAGTACAGCTTTTCATCCTCAAACTGACGGTCAGTCAGAGAGGTTAATTCAAGTAATCGAGGATATGCTTCGGTGTTGTATTCTTGAATTCCAAGGTAGTTGGGAAAAGTTCCTCCCATTAGTAGAATTTGCCTACAATAATAGTTTTCAGTCGAGCTTGAAGATGGCGCCTTATGAGGCTTTATATGGGCGTAAGTGTCGAACGCCTTTATATTGGATTGAACTCAAGGAAAACCAGATCCACGGGGTTGATTTGGTTAGAGAAACCGAACAGAAGGTGAAAGTAATTTGAGAAAGTTTAAAGGCTTCTTCTGACAGACAAAAATCCTACTCGGATTTAAAAAGAAAAGAGATAGAGTATCAAGTTGGGGATAAAGTTTTCTTGAAAGTGTCACCATGGAGAAAGGTTCTTAGATTTGGCCGAAAAGGTAAGTTGAGTCCACGTTTTATTGGACCATATGAGATTACTCAGAGAGTTGGGCCGGTAGCCTTTCGATTGGCTTTGTCATCTGAGTTAGAAAAGATACATGATGTGTTTCACGTGTCTATGTTACGACGCTACCGATCAGACCCTTCGCATGTAAATACTCCGTCAGAGGTAGAGATTCAATCCGACATGACTTATGGTGAAGAACCAGTTAAGATTTTAGCTCAGGAAGTCAAACAGCTGAGGAATAAGAATATCTCCTGTAACACCCCATACCCGAGTCCGAGGCTGAGACTGGATACGAGACATTACCATACTTGAACTTACTTAAACATGTACTTACGGGCTATAAATTTTTGTTCTGAATTAGAAACTTCCATTTTTTAGTCAAAACATACATTTCATGGGCCTACGAGGCCTTAAACACCTATCCGAAACTTTCAGAATTCAATCAAAAACTTTTCCTCGAAATAGGGGTCACACGCCCATGTGGCTTGGGACACGCCCGTGTACCCCTAAGACATGCCCGTGTCTTCCACCTGTGGTCGACACTGACTAATTACACACGGCCTTGACACGCCCGTGGACCTAGACCGTGTGCTATACCTTGACATTCTGACTTATTCACACGGTCTGGAGCACACGCCCATGTGCTAACAGTGTGTCACGCACGGTCTGAACAAATGGCCATGTGATTAGCCCATGTTCTAATCTGACTTAAGACATTAAGGTGCAGGGGACACACGGCCGAGACACACGCCCGTGTGTCTATCCTTGTGGGCACTTAGAGGCTATCTACCAAGCCTTTTTCCACTCTCATTTGCATACATTCATATATCATCACATAAATTCACATAGCTTTATTATAACACTTGAATTAAGGACATTTAATCATAAGAGATATAAAGTCTTCATCCATACACTAGGGAGAACTATATCCAATACAATTACAAACAACTTAAGCCATCATCAATGGCTATACACAACCAAACTATAATTTCTCTTAGGCCAACTCAATTTGGCTACATCAGTTAGAACTTAATCAACTTTAAAAGAATCACTATACAAGCCATGACTCATAAAAACTTGAAACACTGTACCAGGAGTCTACTCGATAGTGTGAAAACATCTCCGGCGGCCTCCAACCTGAGCTAGTTAAAAACTTATAAGAAATGGGAAAAAGAAAAGGAGTAAGCAAAAATGCTTAGTAAGTTCATCCGTATACAATCGACAAAATCGATATTCATTGAATATCCATGACTGCAAGGTATTATAATGAGTTTTTCTCATAAACCCATGGTTACTTACTCAACCACTCTTGAAGCTTACTCATTCTATCTCTTACCACATTCTTACCATGCCACAAGCCAATTGCTCGTTTAATTAGCATACATTCCTGCACTGATCACCACATGATCATATAAAACAACACATCAAGCATTTTCGATAAGCCACTCATACTACTAATCTCTCGGTGGTTTCGCACTTAGCCCACCATTGAATCTCTAATAGGGTGGTATCGCATTACACGACCCACCAATCATTTATACTTATGGTGATTTCGCACTTAGCTCACCAATCATTTATAAGCGATGGTATCGCGCACACACCCATCGACATTAATTAATCGTGTGGTAACGCATACACAAATTACCACCGATAATAATGTAATTGATGGCAATGCACACAGTCCATCACTACCATCAATAAGGTGATATCGCACATAGCTCACCGTTATTTTACATTCATGGATAGTAATCCACATGTATAACTCTATTTCAAATGTTCATCCGAGAACATCCTCACACACTTCTATTCTTACTTAACTTTCTACAATACTCATTCGCATTCACACAATGCATTAATAAATCTATCTCATGCAACTAAGGTGTATTGATTGCACATAACCCACTAGAGGTTCATCATATACTGAATTCATCTCAAGTTGTTAAATAACACTCTCGAGTCTCATACACATAGTGCCACATTGACATCATACCCCATTAGGGTCTTACTTGCATTAACATATCGATGCCATTTCTTCGACATGGTCTTATACGAATTCTTACACCGAGGCCATATTCCAATATGGTCTTACACGAGACTTCAACTGTCATCATATCATGCTATATACATTTCCCATTACTCTTAAATTCAATTCTCTTGACATCTCATCAAAGATATCTCATACATTCATAGAGTAAATATACTTTCCATACAACATTGGAATACTAAATTAACTCATACGAAATTGCAACATTCGCACATGAACTTACCTTGATGTCGAAAGGGCCGAAAGGGAATTTTTGCCCACATTTCTCTTTTCACCCGTTCTAGGTCCGAAACTCGTTTTCTTTGATCTAGAATAATGGAATTTACTGATTTAATCACTTATAAATCATAATACACCATAATCTACACTTTAGGCAAAAATGACTATTTTGCCCCTATACTTAGGCAAAATTACGATTTTGCCCCTAGGCTCGTAAATAAATTTTCATCACATTTTCTTGTTAAACAAGCCTAGCTGAACATTTAATCCTCTTACAACTATCCACAATTCTTTCTATATCATGCCTTAATGAACAAATTACAACTTTTGCATTTTAGTCACAATTAGGTGTTTTCATGACAACACCTTTCACAAAAGTTATTTCTCATCATCCTATCATTCATTTTCTTCCATAAAAACTCATCAAACAACATGAACTCTAACATGGTAAGTCCCTAGACTTTCAACCATATTGCAAACTAGTCCTCTCAATAGCTAGCTTAAGCTTTGAGGACTCTAAAAATACAAAAATCATCAAGAATAATCATCAAAATGACTTACTTGAAGAGGAGATGAGCTGCTAGAATTTTGAGCTTCAAAAACCCCCATTCTTGTTTGTATTTTTGGTGGAAGAAGAGAAGAAATAAAAAGATGATAGCTTTTTGCTTATTTCACCTTATTTTATTTGTAACATTCGAGAATTAGGGGCTCTGCATTTTATGTTTTCTGTGTGTTGGCATGCTCAGTTTGTTAATTTAGTATGTTTTGGGGGTCCCGGGAACGCTCGGGGTTAAGCTTGAGCCTTGGTGAAAATTTTGTTTTTAGGCTCTTTAGGGGAAAGCTGGTTGAGGCAGGTCTTAAGGGTAATTTCTTGTGTTTGTTGACACAAGAAGAAGTGTGGTGGAGTGGCAAGAAGGCACCACTTAAGGTGCAGGGTAGTGGCGTCACGAGGGAGCAGCAAGGGGAAGGAGTTCGAGTCTCGTCAGTAGCATTCAGGAGCTTTATTTTTTTGTGCTTAGGGAGCTAAGAAAGTGGCTTTCGGCTAGACTCTCCAAGGTTGTTGGTTGAATGAGTCAAGCCATTTGAATGGGTGGCCATGAGGTGTTTGTGGGATTTGAACAGGTCAACAAGTTTGAATGGGAGAAGGAGAGTGAAAGTAGGAGGGAATTAAGGGATTTGATGTTGGTGGAAGTGGTTGGCCGAATGTGGGGATTGTGGGAAGGAGAAATTTGGCTAGGGGACTTGAGGAAGCATTTTTGGGTTAGCTACTTGAGGTGTGCCGAATTTTCCTAGTGCATCTAAGGTCTTTTCGTGTGGAATTCTTTTTGGTTCTTCCCAACCTCTTTTCATCTCGTTTGATTTTTAGGTTGTCAACCTTTTCCATTTGTGCATTGCTTTTCTTCAAGGTTACCAAATTCACTTTGGCCGAATCTCTCCTCCTTATTCATCCAACTTTTCTTCTTTGTGCTACACTTTTCTCCAAAGTCAAAACCTTCTTCCTCACCTTGTCTTCTTACACTTTACTTTCTTTTCTCCTCTGACCGAAGCTTACTCCTTATCATCCTCTCTTTGTGTTTCGTCCTACATCTTTCACCATAACCGAATCTCCATCTCTCCTTTCTATTTCTCTAGTAAACCGACACTCTTACTCCTCTCGGTTCTTGGCTAGTTTTCACCATATCTGAATCTTCTTGTGTGCCAATTGGTATCTCTGCTCAATGTAAGGTTTTTTCTTTTATTTTCTTTTGGAAAATCTCTTCTTTCTTTCTTTTTAAGAGGAAGTCAAATCTCTCCTTGAGTCAGCTAAGTCTTTTCTTTCCATCCTATGCTTTAAGCCAAATCTCAGAAAGCAAGGTGCTTGTGACTGCTGAAGGTTCTCTTCGATCAGAGTTTGTTTGTGCAAGGTCATCGAAGATTCTATCACCCTTCTTTGGGTTTTCGGTCCTATGTGGGGTCATAGCTGAAGTGGCTATTGTTGTCTCTTTTAGAAGTCTCGGCTAACCCTTTTAACTTTCTTTCAACATTGTGTGATTGCTCTGAAATAAAGTGGATAGCCGAATCTCTTCAGCCGACTTTAGGAGTCTCTCTTAGACAGTAGCCAGCCTGGTGTGGTGTGACTTCTTGATAACCAAGGTAAGGGATTATCTTCTCAGATTCCTTAGTTAGTATTCTCCTTTGTGTTTTGGTTGCCTTAATCAACATTTCCTTAATAGAAAATCGACGTCTCTCTGACCTCTGATCAAGTCTGTTTCATAGATGCAAGAAGCGGTCAAGCTGAGGTGGAGAGTGTATCCGTAATCCCTACTCCTAAGTTTAAAAGGCGTGCTGTGTCGGCAGTTTGGGATTTTCTGCCGGGCTGTGGTAGAGAGTCAACGTCTCCCTGGGATAGTCAAATAGTCGTTTTCCCTGCTAGTGAAAGCGTCGACGTAGAGAGTTTAGTGTTACGCATTATCAGGTGTGTAATTCTCACACTTTGTTTGTTAAAATTACGTTATTAACTGAGCTGGCTGAATGCCAAAATGACTATTTAGGCAGTCGAGATACCCTCGTGGGTAAGGTTGGTAACACCGGGTAAGTATCTATACTGTTCTACTTTTGAATATAAGAATGTATGATATAATTCACCACTGTGCTTTGGGAGCATGTTTGCATTCATCTCAGTATGTAACATGTGCATGGGCTTGGGGTATGATGTGAAGAGGGGAAATGTGATTCTAAGATCTGTCACGGTGGTTTGGTACCACGATGGGTTGGCCCCACATAATTTTATCCAAAGTGACTATGTCTCAGTGGTTTGGTACCACAGTGGTTGGGCACCACATATATTATTTTAGTGACTCGTCCCAGTGGTTTGGTACCACAGTGGGTTGGCCCGACATATATTCATCAGGGATTGTCACCAGTGGTTTGGTACCACAAGTGGGTTGGCCTCACATATATTATAATTTGTGACTCTGTCACCAGTGGTTTAGAACCACCAGTGGTTTTGTACCACAGTGGCTTGGTGCCACAGGCGTTTGGATGATTCAGGTGTGTAGAAGATGGAAAACTAGGTTGGGCTGGGCTGCATTGCATACATGTGATATATGCTATATTGAGTGGGCTAAGGCCCAATGTGCATCTGGGGGCTTAAGGCCCGATTGTGTTATAAAGGGAATTACACACTGAGTCTCGGTGACTCACCCCTCTGCTTAATTTACAGGTAATCGATAGATCGCGGATTTGGAGCCAAGGTGGACTGAAGATGGCCATGCAGTATTTTCTAGTAATTTCGTCTTCTTTATTTTAAATTTTAACTATTAAGTTTGGGTTTTGGTATTGTAATAAGGCCACTTTATCTTTAATTTGGGTTTTGTTATAATGTTAATATCGCATGTCTAATAAACTAAAGAAGATTGAGTTTTTCTGCAATTAAAAACTTTGAACAAGGGTTTTCAAATGGCTAACGAAAGATGGATATCGAGTAACAAATTGATTCAGAGATTTTGCTTAAAAACCACAACATTGTTTTCAACTGGCAAGTTTAAATGGAATTTCTTAAAATTTGATTTTCGAAAAATGAACCTGACTTCAAAATTTGGACTAAGTTAAACAATTACTTCAAATTTTCGCTAAGGGTACAAAAACGAAACGCAAAGTTTTTCCAACCCATGATATTTTGTTAGTTTTCCCAAATTTCCTTTCCTGTAGCATACCAGATTTGGTCGTAGCGTATTGACCGAGTTTGGGGTGTTACAATTGTGGTATCAGAGCCTAGGTTTCAAAAACTCGGCTGTGGGTGTGAGGTTCAAAAATGTTTTTGAAAGTTGGTTTAGGAAATGGTTTAGAAAAAAATTACATGTTTTCTGGAAGCATGGCACCCGAGTCTCTGGCACCAAATCCGCACGGTAAGTTTTCTGACTATTGGTTATTTTGCATGAAGTAATTGTATTGTGCTATGATTGCTAGTACTAATAAATTCAACTTTAGAGACTGAGACCTATAGGTGTATATGTATTTACGAGAACTACTTCTAATGCTATTTCCCATAAGACTGTTCGGTAATAAACAGTGAAAGAAGTACTAATTCATAAAACTTTTAATCAGATTAAGTCAGATTTGTAGTCATGAGCGCTAGAGGTTGTGGACGTGGTATGCGAGGCCGTGGAAGAGGCCGAGGTGTCGGGGCTGAACCTTCAGAATCTGGGCATGGGCCGGAAGGTGAAGTGCCGACAGACGCCGGTGGCGAAGCGCAATTCGAGGATCAAAGCGGTGGAGATGATCTTTGTGTCTCAGGCTATGTTACGTGTTTTGGAGCGAGTCACCGGAGCGAGCACGGGATCAGTAGCTCAAAAATCTGTGTCTGAGCGACTCCGAGCTAACGAGGCTAAAATGTTTAGGGGCACTTCTGGTGTGGCTCCTAATGTAGCGAAGTACTGGCTGGAAGCAGTGGAATGGATCATGGATGATCTTGACTGTACCGCGGAAGAGAAATTGAAAGGAGTAATTTCTCTTCTTCGAGATGAGGCTTATCAGTGGTGGCTTACGGTAAGGGATGGTACAGCAGCTGACCGCATTAATTGGGACTTCTTTAAATCAGCATTTCAAGGAAAGTATATTGGGTTGAGCTATATGGACACTCAGCGGAAGGCATTCCTAAACTTGGTTCAAGGGAGTAAGTCAGTGGCCGAGTATGAGGTAGAATTCCTGCGTCTAAGCCGTTATGCTCGAGGTATCGTTGCAACAGATCATGAGCGTTGTGTCTGATTTGAAGATTGTCTGAGGGATGAGTTGCGAAAATCGATAGCTCCAAGAACGGAAAGAGAATTTGTTGTTTTAGTTGAGAAGACTAATATAGCCGAGGAGGTGAAGCGGTCTGAAAAGCATAATCAGGACAGGGACAGTGGTAGGAATAAAAGGAAATTTGGGTCGTCTGGATCTGCTAGGGGTTTCCGGAAGAGGCCTAGGTTAGATGGGCTGAGTCGTGTTGCGAAGCCTGTTGCTGTTAGTTGGCCTCCGCAGTGTGCTCGATGTGGGAAATTTCATTCGGAGGAGTGCTGGGCAGGTAATAGAGGATGTTTCGGGTGTGGCTCTATGGATCATCGGATAAGGGATTGTCCACGGGAGCCAGTCAGAGCGTAGTCAGAAGGTCAGGGAAATGCACAATTTAGAAGAGGTGGGCAGCAACCACAGAGAGGTCGTGGTTCGGCCAGGGGAGGAAATGGCTTTGGTCGAGGACGGGAGCAGCACGCGGAGAGGTACTGGGAATACTGGATGCGAGAGCGGCTGGGTTGGTCTATGCATGACTAGACGCCGAGGAGGAGGGCGATGCACCGGACGTCATAACTGGTACGTTCCTTATTTTTGGTTCACCCTTTACAGCACTGATAGATATTGGGTCTACGCATTCTTATGTTGCTAGCACTGTGTCTAGAACTTTGAACATAGAATCTGAGATTGCTTCTAGAAAGATGACTGTGATTAGCCCTTTAGGACAATCTGTAGTGGTGAACAAACTTTTTAGGAGTGTGCCTTTAGAAGTTCAAGGGATAGTTTTTCCAGCTGACTTGATGGAACTGCCGTTTGGCGAGTTTGACTTGATCTTAGGCATGGACTGGTTAGTAAAGTATCGAGCAAACTTGGATTGCGCGGCTAAGCGCATGGTGTTGAGAACTTCTGAGGATAATGAGGTGCTAGTGATAGGTGAAAGAAGGAATTATCTGTCCAATGTAGTGTCTGCTCTTAAGGCTGAAAGGATGGTGAGAAAAGGATACGAGGCTTTCTTAGCTTTTGTTAGTGCGTTGGAAGCCAAAGAATTGTCTGTAAAGGATGTTAGAACAGTGAAGGAATTCTCTGATGTTTTTCCAGAAGAGCTTCTAGGGTTACCTCCGGATCGCGACATAGAGTTCGGTATTGATCTCCTTCCGGGAACAGCTCCAGTATCCATTGCTCCAAATAGGATGGCGCCAAAGGAGCTGGTGGAACTAAAAGCTCAGATTCAGGAACTATTGGACTGGGGTTTTATCCGACCAAGTGTGTCTCCATGGGGAGCACCAGTGTTGTTCGTCAAGAAGAAGGATGGGTCGATGCGGATGTGCATTGACTATAGGCAACTGAACAAGTTGACGAGTAAGAACAAGTGCCCGTTGCCAAGGATTGACAACTTGTTTGATCAACTGCGAGGCACTTCGGTTTTCTCAAAGATTGACTTGAGGTCAGGATATCATCAGCTTAAGGTCAAGGAGGCAGATATTCATAAGACAACCTTTCGAACTCGTTATGGTCACTACGAGTTTCTAGTGATGCCGTTTGGGTTGACGAATGCACCAGCTGCGTTTATGGACATGATGAACCGGGTATTCCAACCCTATCTGGATCGATTTTTCGTGGTGTTCATAGATGATATCTTGGTTTATTCAAGGACGGAGGAGGATCACGATTCGCATCTTCGAGTGGTTCTGCAGATTCTGAGAGAGAAGCAGCTGTACGCCAAATTCAGTTAGTGTGAATTTTGGTTGAGAGAAGTTACTTTTCTGGGACATGTCATGTCTGCCGAGGGGATTAGGGTTGATCCCCGGAAGATTGAAGCTGTGTTGGACTGGAAACCGCCTAAGTCTGTGGCGGAAATTTGAAGTTTTCTTGGTCTGGATGGGTACTACAGAAGGTTTGTTGAGGGGTTCTCGTTAATAGCTGCACCATTAACCAAGCTATTATGGAAAGGGGTACCGTTTGTCTGGTCAGACAAGCAGCAGGAAAGTTTTGAGAAGTTGAAGAGGATTTTGACTGAAGCACCAGTGTTGATTCAGCCTGAGGCTGGAAAGGAGTTTGTCGCTCATCGTGATAAGTCGCATTACGGGGTTAGGATGTGTGTTGATGCAAGAGGGGAAAGTGGTAGCATATGCGTCTAGGCAATTGAGACCACATGAAGTGAACTATCCCACGCATGATCTGGAGTTAGCTGCGGTAGTGTTCGCTCTGAAGATCTGGAGACACTACCTTTATGGGGAGAAGTCCATTATCTATACAGATCACAAGAGCCTGAAATATCTCCTTACCCAGAAGGAGTTAAATTTAAAGCGGCGGAGGTGGATTGAGTCGTTGAAGGATTATGATTACATTCGATCGAGTACCACCCAGGTAAAGCTAACATAGTGGCAGATGCGTTGAGCCGTAAGGTAATATCGGACTTGAGAGCAATGTTTGCGCATCTCAGCTTGTATGATGATGGAAGTTTGCTAGCATAACTTCAAGTGAAGCATTCTTGGGTCAGTCAGATTAGAGAGAAGCAGTTATCTGATGAATCGCTAAGTTCCAAATTTCAGTTAGTGGCAGAGGGTGAGGCAGAAGATTTTAGTGTGAACAGTGATGGGGTTTTGTGCTTTAGGGGAAAGGTTTGTACGCCAAAGGATTCCGAGTTAAGGCAGAAGATTCTGTAGGAAGCGCATAGTAGTCCATACGCTATGCATCCTGGTGGGAGTAAAATGTATTGGGATCTGCGGGAACAGTTTTGGTGGCCGGGTCTAAAACAAGAGGTGATCAGTTTTGTGAGTAAGTGCTTAACGTGTCAGCAGGTGAAGGCGGAACATCAGTTGCCTTCGGGGTTGCTACAGCCAGTGAAAATTCCACTTTGGAAGTGGGAGAGGATAACGATGGACTTTGTTAGTGGGCTACCCCTTACGCCTACGAAGAAAGATTCAGTGTGGGTAATTGTCGATCGGTTGACAAAGTCCGCTCACTTCATACCGGTTCGAGTTGATTATTCGCTACAGAAGTTAGCCAAGTTGTATGTGGCAGAGATCGTGAGGTTGCATGGGGTATCTGTGTCTATCATATCAGACAGAGACCCCAGGTTTACATCGCGATTCTAGAAGGCGTTGCATCAAGCGTTGGGTACAAGACTGGATTTCAGCACAGCGTTTCATCCACAGATTGATGGTCAATCTGAGAGGGTAATTCAGATCTTGGAATACATGTTGAGAGGCTGTGTTATCGACTTCAGGGGTAGTTGGGAGGACTTTCTACCGTTGGCAGAATTCGCATACAATAAAAGTTATCAATCCAGCATTAAGATGGCACCTTACGAAGCGTTGTATGGTCTTAAGTGTCGTACACCTACCTGCTTGACAGAGTTGGGTGAACGACAGTTGTTGGGACCGGAATTGGTTTCAGAGACAGAGGAAAAGGTTAAGTTGATTCGGGCTCAGTTGAAGGAAGCTTTCGACAGGCAGAAATCATATGCAGATCTGAAGCGTAAGGATATAGAATTTGCAGTGGGTGATCAAGTTTTCCTAAAAGTTTCACTGTGGAAGAAGGTTTTAAGGTTTGGACGGAAGGGCAAGTTGAGCCCCAGGTTCATCGAGCCGTATCGAGTGTTGAAATGTGTGGGACCAGTGGCGTATCAGCTGGAGTTACCTTCGAAATTGAGGCAGATACATGATGTATTCCATGTCTCGATGTCAAGGCGCTACCGATCGGATACATCTCACATAGTGCCGGTGGAAGAAATCGAAGTAAGACCTGATTTATCCTATGAGGAGGAACCAGTTCAGATCTTGGACCGAGATGTTAAAGTATTGAGAAGGAAGACGGTTTCGTTGGTTAAAGTGTTATGGCGAAATCACAGTTCAGAGGAAGCCACGTGGGAGCCAGAGGATGTGATGCGACAGCAATACCCTCACCTCTTTTGATCAGGTAAATTTCGAGACCGAAATTTCTTTAAGGGGTAGAACTGTAACATCCGAGAATTAGGGGCTCTGCATTTTATGTTTGCTGTGTGTTGACATGCTCAGTTTGTTAATTTAGTATGTTTGGGGGTCAAGGGAAGGCTCAAGGTTAAGCTTGAGCCTTGGTGAAAATTTTGTTTTTAGGCTCTTTAGGGGAAAGCTAGTTGAGGCAGGTCTTAAGGGTAATTTCTTGTGTTTGTTGACACAAAAAGAAGTGTGGTGGAGTGGCAAGAAGGCGCCACTTAAGGTGCAGGGTAGTGGCATCACGAGGGAGCAGCAAGGGGAAGGAGTTCGAGTCTCGTCAGCAGTATTCAGGAGCTTTATTTTTTTGTGCTTAGGGAGCTAAGGAAGTGGCTTTCGGCTGGACTCTCCAAGGTTGTTGGTTGAATGGGTCAAGCCATTTGAATGGGTGGCCATGAGGTGTTTATGGGATTTGAACAGGTCAACAAGTTTGAATGGGAGAAGGAGAGTGAAAGTAGGAGGGAGTCATGGGATTTGATGTTGGTGGAAGTGGTTGGCCGAATGTGGGGATTGTGGGAAGGAGAAATTCGGCTAGGGGGCTTGAGGAAGCATTTTCGGGTTAGCTACTTGAGGTGTGCCGAATTTTCCTAGTGCATCTAAGGTCTTTTCGTGTGGAATTCTTTTTGGTTCTTCCCAACCTCTTTTCATCTCTTTTCATTTTTGGGTTGTCAACCTTTTCCATTTGTGCATTGCTTTTCTTCAAGGTTAACAAAGTCACTTTGTTCGAATCTCTCCTCCTTATTCATCCAACTTTTTCTTCTTTGTGCTACACTTTTCTCCAAAGCCGAAACCTTCTTCTTCACCTTGTCTTCTTGCACTTTACTTTCTTTTCTCCTCTGACCGAAGCTTACTCCTTATCATCCTCTCTTTGTGTTTCGTCCTACATCTTTCACCATAACCGAATCTCCAGCTCTCCTTTCTATTTCTCTAGTAAACCGACACTCCTACTCCTCTCGGTTCTTGGCTAGTTTTCACCATATCCGAATCTTCTTGTGTGCCAATCGGTATCTCTGCTCAAGGTAAGGTTCTTTCTCTTATTTTCTTTTGGACAATCTCTCCTTTCTTTCTTTTTAAGAGGAAGCCGAATCTCTCCTTGAGTCAGCTAAGTCTTTTCTTTCCATCCTATGCTTTAAGCCGAATCTCAGAAAGCAAGGTGCTTGTGACTGCTGAAGGTTCTCTTCGATTAGAGTTCATTTGTGCAAGGTAATCAAAGATTCTATCACCCTTCTTTGTGTTTTCGGTCCTATGTGGGGTCATAGCCGAAGTGGCTATTGTTGTCTCTTTTAGAAGTCGCAGCTAACCCTTTTAACTTTCTTTCAACATGGCGTGATTGCTCTGAAATAAAGTGGATAGCCAAATCTCTTCAGCCGACTTTAGGAGTCTCTCTTAGACCGTAGCCAGCCTGGTGTGGTGTGACTTCTTGATAACCAAGGTAAGGGATTATCTTCTCAGATTCCTTAGTTAGTATTCTCCTTTGTGTTTTGGTTGCCTTAATCAACATTTCCTTAATAGACAATCGACGTCTCTCTGACCTTTGATCAAGGCTGTTTCATGGATGCAAGAAGTGATCAAGCTGAGGTGGAGAGTGTATCCATAATCCCTACTCCTAAGTTTAAAAGGCGTGCTGTGTCGGCGGTTCGGGATTTTCCACCGGGCTGTGGTAGAGAGCCGACGTCTGCCTGGGATAGTCAAATAGCCGTTGTCCCTGCTAGTGAAAGCGTCGACGTAGAGAGTTTAGTGTTATGCGTTATCAGGTGTGTAATTCTTACACTTTGTTTGTTAAAATTATGTTATTAACTGAGCTGGCTGAAAGCCGAAATGACTGTTTAGGCAGTCGAGATACCCTCGTGGGTAAGGTTGGTGACACCAGGTAAGTATCTATACTGTTCTACTTTTGAATATAGGAATGTATGATATAATTCACCACTGTGCTTTGGGAGCTTGTTTGCATTCATCTCAGTATGTAACATGTGCATGGGCCTGGGGTATGATGTGAAGAGGGGAAATGTGATTCTAAGACTATCACCAGTGGTTTGGTACCACACGTGGGTTGGCCCCACATAATTTAATCCAGTGACTATGTCTCAGTGGTTTGGTACCACAGTGGTTTGGCACCACATATATTATTTCCGTGACTCGTCCCAGTGGTTTGGTACCACAGTGGGTTGGCCCCAAATATATTCATCAGGGATTGTCACCAGTGGTTTGGTACCACAAGTGGGTTGGCCCCACATATATTATAATTTGTGACACTGTCACCAGTGGTTTGGAACCACCAGTGGTTTGGTACCACAGTGGCTTGGTGCCACAGGCGTTTGGATGATTCAGGTGTGTAGAGGATGGAAAACTAGGTTGGGCTGGGCTGCATTGCATACATGTGATATATGCTATATTGAGTGGGCTAAGGCCCAATGTGCATCTGGGGGCTTAAGGCCTGATTGTGTTATAAGGGGAATTACACACTGAGTCTCGGTGACTCACCCCTCTGCTTAATTTGCAGGTAATCGATAGATCACGGATTTGGACCCGAGGCGAACTCGAGGTGGCCATGCAAAATTTTCTAGTAATTTCGTCTTCTTTATTTTAAATTTTTACTATTAAGTTTGGGTTTTGGTTTTGTAATAAGGCCACTTTATCTTTAATTTGGGTTTTTTTATAATGTTAATATCGCATGTCTAATAAACTAAAGATGATGGAGTTTTTCTGCAATTAAAAACTTTGAACAAGGGTTTTCAAATGGCTAACGAAAGATGGATATCGAGTAATAAATTGATTCAGAGATTTTGCTTAAAAACTGCAACATCATTTTCAACTGGCAAGTTTAAATGGAATTTCTTAAAATTCGATTTTCGACAAATGAACCTGACTTCGAAATTCGGACTAAGTTAAACAATTACTTCAAATTTTCGCTAAGGGTACAAAAACGAAACGCAAAGTTTTTCCAACCCATGATATTTTGTTAGTTTTCCCAAATTTCCTTTCCTGTAGCATAACAGATTTGGTCGTAGCGTATTGACCGAGTTTGGGGTGTTACATTATTTCTTTAATCACCTAACATGACCACATTTAATGCTCTTCTCCCCTTAGCTTTTCTTGACCGGCCAAACTAATTCCCATGGCCTAATTGCACATTTGGGACCTCCAATTTATAATCCATAGCTATTTGGCACCTTTAGCAAATAATATAGAACTTTCGCACTTAATGCAATTTAGTCCTTTTTCACAATTTAGCTAAAATTCGCTAAAATTAAGGCACCAAAATTTTCATGCATCCTTATAAACATGTTATAACACATAACATAACATGAAAATAATTTTCTCTAACCTCAAATTAGTGATTCCGAGATCACTATTTCGATTAGCCCCTAAATCGGGCTGTTACAATTCTCCTCCTTAGGGATTTTCGTCCCCGAAAATCTTATCAAGAGGAGTTGCTACCAACATTCTTAAAATGTTTCCATCAACTCTTCAAAATCACGAATCCACTAATCCTCAAGTTTCTCTTGCCAACAACTTTTAAGCTATGATACATAAGGTCGAAACGTAACTAGAGACCTAGGTTATTCTTCCTCTAGGGCATATACTCAGTAATCTACCAATTTGGAACTCTGTACATGTCCAAATGATCGTTCGGATCTATACTGGTTGATTTACTATAATTTGAATGACATCCCCCTATTTGGAATTTGCCAAACCAAATGAAATCTATAAGGTTTTATCTCACTTTCTCATTAAAGCATTCACCGACTGTAATTTTCTTGACTTGTATGCTTTGGAAACTCAGCTTTTAGTGGTCAACTACTTATGACCGTAAACTCAATCATAACGTGAAATGTACTCTATTGTCAAAACATTTATGCATATAACTGCATTTCCTTATTCTTGCATTAGTAGATATGCTATTACTAAATCTCATACCAAAAATTCTGTATAAGTTCTAGATTCATCATCATTCCAATTCTATCTCGAGAAAGCATCAACAACAGAAAACTTATCCAACCTGGATTTTATCATCTTATATAAACTCATTCAGAGCTTATTTAAAATACCATTTATCAAAACACTTCTGAACTCCTTTGTTTTGAAAGGAAGACTCACTGTAGTCATTAACCTTACTGAAACTAGGATATTACCAACTAGAGTCAAACAAGTAACTAACTCGCATTGCTTAACATGGATCTTTCATTCAGACATCTGTACTATGTCTACTATCTGAGAAGTATTACAATAACTATACCTGCTATTGTAATAGTTCTAGCCGTTTCCACTATTTCATTTTCAAAATCTTCTGTAGCACATGATAATCTCACTCATTAAAAGTCAAAAAATACACATCAATTTTCCCATGGATCATTTCATAACATCTAACTTACAACAAGGACACAAAAGTGGTCGTCTTTGGATCACCAACCTGTCAACTCTTTTTTTCTCGATTCAGACTGAACTCAGTACTAGAACTTTCAATTAATAGTTCCTTCTATAGCTTTCAACTCAACTAACACGGTTTGAACATTTCGATGAGCATACCCTTGTATCATGCTCCCTACACATGTACACACAAAATTTTATTCTCTTTATTGATTCATGTGTGAATATACACAGAACTTGAATCATATCTTAATACATTAATCTACTCTTTTCTCCATACTGAGAACATATTTTAAGCACACTCTCATCTGAGTTTCTCTTGCTATGCTAATCTAAAACCTTTACTATTGTCATATCTCACGATGGCAGGGACATCTCGATCGAATTCATTAACTCTATTCAGCTTACTCGAAAACCCATCACACAACGTGAAACTTGTGATTTCACTTCTTATACTAGAATCATCACCAACTTCCTCCTCAAAGTACCCGAATAGGGTTACGAGGAGATAAAGGAATGTCAATTTCAAATAACTAAATCGACAACCGTTTTGTCTGATTTTTACTATCAGCTAACATTCTCACACAGTCACGGTTTATAAAAGGACAACTACATCATTACGAAAGGCAACAGATATTTATACATAATACTCAAGGAGATTATTATAATCAATCCATGGCATCAACTAACCATGCACAAACTACAGGCTTCGAGCCAACTTACTCATACTTGCCATTTTTTTAGCACATACCGTGCCACACATCGTACTCATTTCTTTTTGACTCGTTCACGAGTGCCTGTATTCACCCATTCACATGGCTTTAGTACAATTCTCATTTCTACCTCTAGACTCATCCATCTGTCCCTTTGATCACTAGGGATAATCAAAGACGCATATTCATCTTCATTCATGTTGGTACGAAACCAATGCCACATCCCCGAGGTGGTCTTATATGGAGTCACCTCTAAATGCCAATGCCATATCCTGAATAAGGTCTTATATTGACTTCCACATCAAATATCGATGCCATATTCTGAATATGGTCTTACACGATTCTCATATTCATTACCAAAGCCATATCCCGGATATGGTCTTATACGGGATCTCAAGTCGGTGCCGAGGCCATGTCCCAGACATGGTCTTATACGGGACTTTATCTGATTCACATCTCGATGTTAGCAATCCCATATTCATTTTAGTCCACTACGACTTCAACATCGTACTTAACATCAATTCCTCATTTCAATCAAGTATCATACATCAATGTGATACCAAGCATTTCCAATTATGCTAACATAAATATTTCATTAATCACATACAAACTTACTCAACTTGACTCTCATAAACATCTCATCATGATTCAATAGTGGTAAGGGGGTGAGGTCGTTGAGCCCCTAACTTGATTCTCGTGACTACATACATATGATTTAACATTCATCACTAATGAAATGTCATCATAGTCACAGAACTCGCTCCAAGCGAGTTTTCACACTTACTTATGTTTCAAATATTTCTATCACCCACAATTTCAAACGGTGATTTTATTAACACAGACTCCAAATTAATATCTATTCAAGTATTCAACATTGAACTCTGATTTCTCTTACCATTGCTTATTAATCTAGAGAATGTCTTACGGGTTTGAGTACGTCATTTACTTGATTGCCATAGTCCAACTATGGTCTTACTCGTATCACACATCATAGCCCAACTATTACTTTACATGTCATCACGATGCCATAGCCTCGCTATGGTCTTACACGAAATCTCATATCAATACCAATGCCATGTTCCAGTCACGGTCTTATATGGGATCACACGTATTTCCATGGTCCTACCATGGTCTTATTCATCAATTTATCATTAAACGACTGTACTCATGTCCTGCATTCTACTTAGTCAAACTTCTCAGTTTAACTCCCACACTATAATATGTGTGGCTTCATACATAGTCACGAAATAAAACATTATACATCCTCTACTGTAACAATCGCACAAGAGATTCAACTATGTGGACATATTTATTATAAACAATGGCATTACAAATCTCAAATGCCTACTTACTCTTACTGATTCTTAAATACATCATGGAACTTACTAGTCTCATGCTTGTAAGGTAAATAAGGTACCTGTAACACTTGATCACATTGATCAGCATACTTTACTATGATAAGCATATTCTCAATATCATCATTCATAACATGGATAATACTTCTTAGTTAACTTTAACTAGCATGACGTGATATCAACTTTACTAAATTGACTTTCTTATTATCTCATTTAAGCTTTACTCATTTGCCCGATGAATTTCTATGAATAATCGAGGATACTGAATCTCATCTCACATAACT
The DNA here is from genome assembly GCA_025698515.1 of Gossypium sturtianum. NCBI lineage: Eukaryota > Viridiplantae > Streptophyta > Magnoliopsida > Malvales > Malvaceae > Gossypium > Gossypium sturtianum. Next base: position 84,977,262 of record CM046954.1, read on the forward strand.
CGATGCCAAAGCCATATCCTAGACATGGTCTTACATGGGATCTCTCAACTTGATATCGATGCCATGTCTTGACATGGACTTACACGAAGTCTTCCTTGTGTGTTCCCTTGGGAACTTACCATTGCCATGTCTTGACATGGTCTTATTTGGTATCTTTACTCATGAACTGGCCAATACCGAGCCTTGGCTTGGACTTACATGAAATCTTCCTTGTTACTCACCAATGTCATGCTTTGGCTTGGACTTATATGGGATCTCTACCTCATGATAGCTTTTCAATGCCAAGACTTGTCTTGGACTTACATGACATCTTTGCTTGGAGACTCACCAATGCCATGCCTTGGCTTGGGCTTACATGGGTCTTCATCTCATAATAACTCTTCAATGCCAAGACTTGTCTTGGTCTTACATGATAACTTGCTTGATTGCCGATGCCATGCCTTGGCTTGGTCTTATCCGGACTTTCTTGTCTCATGTGGTAGATTGAGTATCCTAAGCAATTCATTTTCAATCGGGACTTTCTCATGCTTGATCTTAGTAATTTCTTTTTTTAATATCTCAATTAAACATTTTCATGGAAATAATGTGCATATAACAACATCACAAGAAATTCAATGAAAATATTCTTGGAGCTTGAAAATCATACAAACTTACTGAAATTAGCTCGGTTGGGAATCATCTTTGTCTTAACAAAACAATTTCGTTAGAGCCGAGAGACATCACACTATCACGATCCATATATGGCATGTATAGCTAGACTCTTACTCACGCTAGGTTAGTCTGAGAACCGACTAAACCATAGCTCTGATACCACTAAATGTAACACCCCATAGTCGATTCTGAGTCTGAGACTGGATACGAGACATTACCATACTTGAAATTACTTAAAAATGTACTTACGGGCTGTAAAATTTTGTTCCAAATTAGAAACTTCCCTTTTTTTAGTCAAAACATACATTTCATGGGCCTACGAGGCCTTAAACACCTATCCGGAACTTTCGGAATTCAATCGGAAACTTTTCCTCGAAACAGAGGTCACACGCCCATGTGGCTTGGGACACGCCCGTGTACCCCTAAGACATGTCCGTGTCCTCCACCCGTGGTCGACACTGACTAATTACACACAGCCTTGACACACCCGTGGACCTAGACCGTGTGCTATACCTTGACATTCTGACTTATTCACACGGTCTGGAGCACACGCCCATGTTCTAATAGTGTGTCACATACGGTCTGAACAAACGGCCGTGTGATTAGCCCGTGTTCTAATCTGACTTAAGACATCAAGGTGCAGGGGACACATGGCCTAGACACACGCCTGTGTGTCTATCCGTGTGGGCACTTAGAGGCTATCTACCAAGCCTTTTTCCACTCTCATTTGCATACATTCATATATCATCACATAAATTCACATAACTTCATTATAACACTTGAATTAAACACATTTTATCATAAGAGATATAAAGTCTTCATCCCATACACTAGGGAGAACTATATCCAATACAATTACAAACAACTTAAGCCATCATCAATGGCTATACACAACCAAACTATAATTTCTCTTAGGCCAACTCAATTTGGCTAAATCAGTTAGAACTTAATCAACTTTAAAAGAATCCCTATACATGCCATGACTCATAAAAACTTGGAACACTGTACCAGGAGTCTACTCGATAGTGTGAAAACATCTCCGGCGGCCTCCAACCCGATCTAGTTAAAAACCTATATGAAATGGGAAAAAGAAAAGGAGTAAGCAAAAATGCATAGTAAGTTCATCTGTATACAACAAACAAATACTGATATTCATTGAATATCCATGATTGCAAGGTATTATAATGAGTTTTTCTCATAAACCCATGGTTACTTACTCAACCACTCTTGAAGCTTACTCATTCTATCTCTTACCACATTCTTACCATGCCACAAGCCAATTGCTCGTTTAATTAGCATACATTCCTGCACTGATCACCACATGATCATATAAAACAACACATCAAGCATTTTCGATAAGCCACTCATACTACTAATCTCTCGGTGGTTTCGTACTTAGCCCACCATTGAATCTCTAATAGGGTGGTATCGCACACAGCCCACCAATCATTTATACTTATGGTGATTTCGTACTTAGCTCACCAATCATTTATAAGCGATGGTATCGCACACAGCCCATCGATTACTAATTAATTAGGTGGTAAAGCACACAGCCCATCGATAATAATGTAATTGATGGTAACGCACACAGTCCATCACTACCATCAATAAGGTGATATCGCACATAGCTCACCGTTATTTTACATTCATGGATAGTGATCCACATGTATATCTCTATTTCAAATGTTCATCCGAGAACATCCTCACACACTTCTATTCTTAATTAACTTTCTACGATACCCGTTCGCATTCACACAATGCATTAATAAATCTATCTCATGCAACTAAGGTGTATTGATTGCACATAACCCACTAGAGGTTCATCATATACTGAATTCATCTCAAGTTGTTAAATAACACTCTCGAGTCTCATACACATAGTGCCACATTGACATCATACCCCATTAGGGTCTTACTTTCATTAACATATCGGTGCCATGTCTCTGACATGGTCTTATACAAATTCTTACACCGAGGCCATATTCCAATATGGTCTTACACGAGACTTCAACTGTCATCATATCATGCTATATACATTTCCCATTACTCTTAAATTCAATTCTCTTGACATCTCATCAAAGATATCTCATACATTCATAGAGTAAATATACATTCCATACAAAATTGGAATACTAAATTAACTCATACGTAATTGCAACATTCGCACTTGAACTTACCTTGATTTCGAAAGGGCCGAAAGGGACTTTTTGCCCACATTTCTCTTTTCACCCGTTCTAGGTCTGAAACTCATTTTCTTTGATCTAGAATAATGGAATTTACTGATTTAATCACTTATAAATCATAATACACCATAATCTACACTTTAGGCAAAAATGACTATTTTGCCCCTACACTTAGGCAAAATTACGATTTTGCCCCTAGGCTCGTAAATAAATTTTCATCACATTTTCATGTAAAACAAGCCTAGCTGAACATTTAATCCTCTTACAACTATCCACAATTCCATCTATATCATGCCTTAATGAACAAATTACAACTTTTGCATTTTAGTCACAATTAGGTGTTTTCATGATAACACCTTTCAGAAAAGTTTTTTCTCATCATCCTATCATTCATTTTCTTCCATAAAAACTCACCAAACAACATGAACTCTAACATGGTAAGTCCCTAGACTTTCAACCATATTGCAAACTAGTCCTCTCAATAGCTAGCTTAAGCTTTGAGGACTCCAGAAATACAAAAATCATCAAGAATAATCATCAAAATGACTTACTTGAAGAGGAGATGAGCTGCTGGAATTTTGAGCTTCAAAAACCCCCATTCTTGTTTGTATTTTCGGTGGAAGAGGAGAAGAAATAAAAAGATGATAGCTTTTTGCTTATTTCACCTTATTTTATTTCTTTAATCACCTAACATGACCACATTTAATGCTCTTGTCCCCTTAGCTTCCCTTGACCGGCCAAACTAATTCCCATGGCCTAATTGCACATTTGGGACCTCCAATTTATAATCCATAGCTATTTGGCACCTTTATAAAATAATATAGAACTTTCGCACTTAATGCAATTTAGTCCTTTTTTCACAATTTAGCTAAAATTCGCTAAAATTAAGGCACCAAAATTTTCATGCATCCTTATAAACATGTTATAACACATAACACAACATGAAAAAAATTTTCTCTAACCTCGAATTAGTGATTCCGAGATCACTGTTCCGACTAGCACCTAAATCGGGCTATTACATCTCTCTTGTTAGAGTTTTATGGAAAAGACATGGGATAGTGGAAGCTACATGCAAACCAGAAGAAACCATGAGAAACCAGTACCCAAACCTATTTGCTGGTAAGATTTTCGAGGACGAAAATCCCTAAGGGGGGAGAATTGTAACATCCCGATTTAGGGCCTAGTCGGAACAGTGGTGCGAGACCACAAATCCGAAGTAGTAAAATGAGTTTTGAGGTTTAAGATATGTTTGCATGATAGTATGAAAGTTTCATGTAGAAATTTTATGAAATTGTCATTGAATGGTCCATTAGGACTAAATTGCAAAAGTTGCAAAATATGTGATTCTTGAAGCTTTTAGCATGAAATAGCTTTGGAATATTAATTAGAAGTCCTTAAATAGCAATTTTCCCAAATTATAATTTTTGGACAAAAATGGACATGAGTTAGAAATTTTGAAAGTTTAGTGAGAAGGGCATTTTGGTCATTTATCAATTAAATGATTAAAAGGGAAAAGATGACAAAAATCTTATTCATCTTCTTCCCCTTGTGCCGAAAATTAGAGAGACTCCATAGCTAGGGTTCTTCAATTTTTGAAGCTTGCTAGTAAGTGCATCCTAGCCCCGTTTTTAATATTCTTCGTATTTTTGGAGTCCTCATAGCAAGAATTAGCTATTTTTAGCTATAAGTTGAGGTAGAATTCATGTCCATAAATATACCCATGTATGACATGCATGTAAAATGATGTTTTATGGAAGATTATGAGAGTTTGATGTTAGATAAACATCTTTTCCTAAGTGAATTTCATGAAAAATGTTAGTATGGACTAATTTGTAATAGTTATAAAATTGGTCATACATAATAGAAATAGTGGGAATTGATTGTTGCTATAGTCGAGAGAATGAATCAGCTAAGCATGAAGCTCATGAAAGTTGAATAAAAATCACTTTACGAGCCTAGGGGCAAAAGTGTAATTATGAGAAAGTTTAGAGGAAAAATGGTAATTTTGCCAAAGTATGAGTTATGAGTCAATTTAGTCAATATGAGTATTAAATGAGCTAAATTATTATTATAGATCAAGAAAAACAACGCCCGGACCGAAACCTAGACAAGAACAAAGTTGAGGACTAAATTGCATATCTACATACATTTTGTATATTGAGGTAAGCTTGTGTGATTTCTAAGCTTTATGATTAATATCATTGAATTGCTTAGTATGATGTTAAATATATTTTAATTCCATGAGATTTTTTAATGCTATGTTAAACAAAGAAATCAATGAGATTAAGCATGAGAAAGTCCTGATTGAAGTTGAATTACTTAGGATACTCGATCTATCACATGAGACAAGAAAGCCCGTATAAGACCAAGCCAAGGCAAGGCATCGGCAATCAAGCAAGTTATCATGTAAGACCAAGACAAGTCTTGGCATTGAAGAGTTATTATGAGATGAAGACCCATATAAGCCCAAGCCAAGGCATGGCATTGGTGAGTCTCCAAGCAAAGATGTCATGTAAGTCCAAGACAAGTCTTGGCATTGAAAAGCTATCATGAGATAGAGATCCCATGTAAGTCCAAGCCAAGGCATGGCATTGGTGAGTAATAAGGAAGATTTCATGTAAGTCCAAGCTAAGGCTCGGCATTGACCAATTCATGAGTAAAGATACCAAGTAAGACTATGTCAAGACATGGCAATGGTAAGTTCCCAAGGGAACACACAAGGAAGACTTCGTGTAAGTCCATGTCAAGACATGGCATCGATACCAAGTTGAGAGATCCCATGTAAGACCATATCTAGGATATGGCTTTGGCATTGAGATATATGTGAGATGAGATTCAATATCCTCGGTTGTTCATAGTAATTCTTCGGGCAAAAGAGTAAAGAATAAATGAGAAAGCAAGAAAGTTAAGCAAGTAAAGTTATCATCAAAATATGCTAGTTAAAGTTAACTAAAAGTATTATTCATGTTATGAATGATGAAGTTAAGATTATGCTTACCATAGCAAAGTATGCTAATCTATGTGATTAAGTGATACAGGTACCGTGTTTACCTTACAAGCATGAGACTAGTAAGTACCATGAGATATGTAAGAATTATTAAGAGTAAGTGAGCTCAAGCATATGAGTTCGACAATGCCTTTATTTATGATGAATGAGTTATGTTAAGCAAATATGTTGCTATATGCACTACATCCAAACTTACTAAAGCTAAATGCTTACGTCTTTAATTCTTTCTTTCCATGTAGTCCCGGCAAGCTAACTCGTGGATCATTGACGTCAGAGCTCAGAGCACACTATCAATTGCTATTTTGGTATAGCCAAGTTGTTTATATTAAGTATGGCATGTATAGGAAGCATTTCATTTTGAGTTATGTTTTAAGAAGAGCCAAAGTGTTGACAATCAAGTTTAGTATTCTTTTGCATATGGCTAAAGAGATTGGCCATGTAACATCCCGATTTAGGGCCAAGTCGGAATAGTGGTGCAAGACCACAAATTCGAGGCTTATGAATGAGTTTTTGAGGTTTATGCTATGTATGCATGCTAGTGTGAAAGTTTCATGAAGCAATCTTGTGAAATTGCGGTTGAATTGTCCAAAAGGACTAAATTGCAAAAGTTACAAAATGTGATATTCTAGAAGCTATTTGTGTGAAATAGCTTTAAAATATTAATTAGAGGTCCTTAAATAGCAATTTTCCCAATTTCTAATTTTTGGACAAAATTGGGCATGGATGAGTTAAAATAGAAAGTTTATCAAAAAAGGCATTTTGGTCATTTAACAATTAAGTGATTAAAATAGGAGAAAAGATGACAAAATTCATTCATCTTCTTCTCCAAAAATTGCCTAAAAATTTGAGAGTGCCATTGTTAGGGTTCTTCAAAAATTTCAAGCTTGCTAGTAAGTGCATCTAGCCTCGTTTTTGATATTCTTTGTATTTTTGAAGTCCTTGTTGCATGAGTAAGCTATTTTTAGCTATTTGATGAGCTATGATGGATGTTCAAAAATGTGGCCATGTATGACATGCATGTATTTTGATGTTTTACTGAAGATTATGAAAGCTTGATGTAGTAGAAACATCTTTTGCTAAATGAGTTTCCATAGAAAATGCATGTAGGGACTAGTTTGTAAAAATCTTGAGTTTGGTCATACATGTGTGATGTAGTGAGAATTGATGATTGCTTTAGTTGAGTAAGTGATTCGGCTAAGCATGAAAGACTAGGAAGTTGAATAAAAATCACTTTACGAGCCTTGGGGCAATAGTGTAATTATGAGAAAGATTAGGAGCAAAAGAGTAATTTTTCCAAAGTATGAGTTGTGGGTAAATTTAGTCAATGTGTGTATTGAATAAGCTGATTTATTCATTATAGATCAAGAAAGACAAAGCCCGGATCGAAACCGAGGTAAGAGCAAAGTGGTGGACTAAATTGCATGTTTCTATACTTTTGAGTATCGAGGTAAGTCTATGCATAAACAATGCATTCATACTTACAATTTGTTAATGCTAGCTAGTGTATAGCATGGTTGAGAATGATTGAGAACCTATGTGATTCAAGTGGAATGAAGGTGATAGATTTCGTGATGGATGAATGATTGAGTAAATAGATATGTGAATATGTAGTGATAATGCTAAAAGTTAGGCTAAGTGCGATACCATCCTAATACATCACGACGATGAGCTAGCTATGTGCGATGCTATCGTTAGGCATATTGTCTAGTGGGCTATGTGCGAAACCACTACGATTAACTTTATGGTAGGCTAAGTGCGATACTACATTATTAATTGATTGTGGTGGGCTAAGTGCGAAACCACCGAGACATTAGCTGTGTGGATGTATTATCAAGAAATGATGATATGTTGTATATTGTGTAAATGTGATATTGAATGCAGGGGTGCATGTCAATGGTTATGAGTAAGTGACTCATGATGTGTTGGAAATGTGGTAAGGGATAGAAAGAGTAAGCATAGTTGTACATTATATGTTAGTATAATGCTAATTGTTGTTTAGCTTATACTATGGTGCTTAATTGTTTATGTGTAAACTTAGTAAGCTCAAAGCTTACTCCCTTTCTTTTCCCTTGTCTTATAGAGTAAAAGTGTTGAATCGAGATACGAGGATCAATTGGAAGATCGCCCACACTATCAACACACTTTGGTACATGAGACTCAATGTTTTGTATATGGCATGTATAGGGGCTAGAGAAGTTAGTGAATTTTGTTGTATATGGCTATGATGTGTTGGCCTTTAGATGGATAATCTATTTTGTATAATGCCATAGTTGTTGGCACGTTATTATATGAAAAGATGTAGTTATCTATGTGAGATTGTAAGATTTTGAGTTGATTATGGATGTGTTGAATGAGTGCAGGTTGTGTATGCTAGAAGGGTGAAAAGAACTTGGCAAATAGCTTTGTTCTTGTCCATGTGGGTAGACACACAGGCGTGTGACTTGGTCGTGTGTCCCATGCATGTTAGTATTTTAAGTCAGAATAGACCACAGACTAGTCACACGGGCGTGTGCCTAGAACGTGTGTGTTAATCAGTGTTGGCCATGGGCTAGCCACATGGGCGTGTGTCTAGACTCTAGGCTATGTTAAGGTAGTCAGTGTGCACCACGGGTGGAGAGCACGGGCGTGTGCCCTAACCGTGGGGCATTGGAAGAATGCTTAAGTTTTCATGCACGGGTAGTGACCATGGGCGTGTGTGGCATCCACAGGCGTGCCAAATCTTACACGGGCTTGTGAGCCCTGTATAGATGGAAAAGTTTTAAAGATCGTAGAAGTTTCGATATAGTCTTGAGAGGCCTCGTAAGTCAAGATTGAATTTGTTGTAATGGCCAAAGAGAGTGGTCATGTGGTGCCTAAGTGGTGATCTTGAGGGTTTTAATACGGTAACGCCTCGTGCCCGGTTTCGGCATTGAATACGGGTAAGGGGTGTAACATTTAGTGGTATCAGAGCTATGGTTTAGTCGGTTCTAGGACTACCGTAGCGGGTGTAAGAGTCTAGCTATACATGCCATAAGTGTACAATTATAGTGTGGTGGCTTTTGATGATTTTAAATCTTGTTTTACATAGAATATGGATTCCGATCCATTGACTGCTGATGAAGCAGCTAGTAATGCGCCGGCTCCTGCGCAAGGAACCGTGCCTGTTCCAAGTGGACCCGAGGCTAGGGGTCAAGGGGAAGGGGCACGGGAAGCCTTTCTCCAGATGATGAGCAATTGGTACTCGGATTATGTACGAGCGAACACTAATGCTCAACCTCATCCACCTCTTCCTATACCTCAGCCAATTCCTGTGGCTCCTCAAGGTATTGATGTAGTGAGGATATCAAAACCCCCGGTAGATAAGATTAGAAAACACGAGGCTGAGGAGTTTAGAGCTAAGGTTGATGATGACCCTTAGAGAGCAGAGTTCTGGTTAGAGAACTCGATGAGAGTGTTTGAGGAACTCTCTTGTACTCTTGAAGAGAGCTTGAAGTGTGTCGTATCCTTGCTGAGGGACTCGGCATACCATTGGTGGAAGACGTTGACGTCAGTAATCCCGAGAGAGCGGGTGACGTGGGACTGCTTTCTGGAAGAGTTCCGGAAGAAGTATATAAGCCAACGATTTACTGATCGGAAAAGGAAGGAATTCCTTGAGATGAAGCAAGGAAGAATGCCAGTAGCGGAATATGAGGGTGAGTTTGTTAGGCTTAGCAAATACGCTCAAGAATGTGTGTCGTCAGAGACCATATTGTGTAAGAGGTTTGAAGACGGACTGAATGAGGACATCAAACTCCTAGTGGGTATTTTGGAGTTGAAAGAATTTGTGGTGTTGGTCGAAAGGGCAAGTAAGGTAGAAGAGTTGAGTCTGAGAAAGAAAAGGGCGTGAGTGAAGCCCGAGATGCTAGAAAGAGGCCGATGGGCAAGTCGTATCAAGCCCAGTCGAAAAGGTCCAAGGAAGTGAGTGCTAGGACGACAGCACCAGTGGGTTATTCGCATCGAGACTTGGGCAATACTCGTTTGGGTTCGAGAGTCCAAGCTACTTCGATGGAAAGTGTGGGCAATCCAAAGAACAAACCAGAGTGTCCAAGTTGTGGTAGATATCACACCGGAGAGTGTTGGGGTAACAGTCGAAACTGTTATAAGTGTGGTTCCCCAGACCATTTTATCTGAAATTGCCCCGAGAGGGATGATAAGGAAGAGAAGCAAGAGATGAGATCCAGTGATGTGTCTGCAAGGGGTAGACCACCAAGGAACCCGAGAGGCGAGAATAGTGGTAGAGGTGCATCTAGAGACTCTACTGTGAGACCGGAGGGTCGGGCGCCAGCGAGGACGTATGCCATTCGCGCTCGCAAAGAGGCATCCTCCCCTGATGTGATAACGAGTGCTTTTTCTCTCTTTGACACCCTTGTTATTGCTTTAATATATCCAGGGTCTACTCATTCTTATATTTGCATGATATTGGCATCTAGTTTAAGTATGACTGTTAAGTCTACGAACTTTGTGGTTAAGGTTTCAAACACGTTAGGTAAGCATGTGTTAGTGGACAAGGTGTGTAAGGATTGTCCTTTGATGATTGAGAGTCATTGCTTTCTGGCAAACCTAATGTTGTTGCTGTTTGATGAGTTTGATTTAATCCTAGGCATGGATTGGTTGACTACCCATAGTGTCTTAGTGAACAGTGGTAGTAAGTTTATTGATTTGAAATGTGAGAGTGGAGATATGGTTCAGGTTGAATCAGGTGGATCGGATAGTCTACCAGTGATGATTTCTTCCTTAGTGGCTGATAAATGCTTGAGAAAAGGGTGTGAGTCCTATCTTGCTTTTGTGTTGAATACTCAAGAGGTTGGAGTAAAGTTTGAAAGCTTGATGCGGTGGTATGTGAGTATCCGGATGTATTCCGGAAGAGTTACCCGGATTACCTCCAGTGAGAGAGGTTGAGTTTGGGACTAAGTTAGTTCCGGGAACGGCACCTATTTCGATTGCTTCGTATAGGATGGCACCTTTAGAGTTGAAAGAACTGAAGGTTCAGTTGCAAGAGTTGACAGATAAGGGTTTTGCAAGATCGAGCTACTCACCGTGGGGTGCTCCGGTATTGTTTGTGAAGAAAAAGATGGGTCTATGAGGTTGTGTATAGACTATAGATGACTTAACAAAGTGACGGTTAAGAATAAGTATCCTTTACCAAGGATTGATGATCTTTTGATCAAGCTGAAGGGAGTTCTGATGTTCTCCAAGATAGACACGAGGTGCAGTTATTATCGATTGAGAGTGAAAGAGCGAGGATGTGTTGAAAGCGCATTTCGGACACGGTATGGCCATTATGAGTTTTTGGTTATGCCGTTTGGTTTGACGAATGCACCGGCGATTTTTATGGATCTTATGAACCGTGTTTTCAGACCGTATGTGGACAAGTTTGTAGTTGTCTTCATTGACGACATATTGATCTATTCTCGGGATGAGAATGATCATGAAGATCATTTGAGAATTGTCTTGCAAACTTTAAGAGATAAGCAGTTGTACGCTAAGTTTAGCAAGAGTGAGTTTCGGCTCCGAGAGGTCAGATTCCTAGGACACTTTGTGTCGGGTGATGGTGTTAGAGTTGACCCGAGTAAGATATCGGTCGTTGTGAATTGGAAACCGCCGAGGAACGTGTCAGAAATCAGAAGTTCTTAGGATTAGCAGGATATTACAGAAGTTTCGTAAAGGGGTTCTCTGTGATTGCTACCCCGATGATGAAACTATTGCACAAAGATGTCAAGTTTGAATGGACTGAGACATGTCAACAGAGTTTCGAGAGACTAAAAACAATATTGACTGAGGCACCGATTTTGGTTCAACCAAAATCGGGGAAAGAGTTCGTGGTTTACAGCGACGCGTCATTTAATGGTCTCGGTTGCATGTTGATGCAAGAGGGTAAGGTAGTCGCTTACACCTCGAGACAGTTGAAACCGCACGAGAAGAATTATCCAACTCATGATTTGGAGTTGGCTGCGATTGTTTTCGCGTTAAAGATTTGGCGACATTACTTATATGGTGAGAAGTGCCGAATCTTTACGGATCACAAGAGTTTGAGATATTTGATGGATCAGAAAGATCTGAATTTGCGACAGAGACGGTGGCTTGAGTTATTGAAAGACTATGAGTTAGTCATTGACTACCACCCGGGAAAAGTGAATGTCGTTGCGGATGCCCTGAGTAGGAAATCCTTATATGCTCTAAGAGTTATGAAGACGAGTTTAGCATTGTCTGATGATGGTGCTATTCTGGCAGAGTTGAGAGCTAAGCCACTATTTGTTCAACAGATATGTGAGGCTCAGAGAAATGACAGTGAGATGTCAGCTAAGAGAGCTAAGTGTGAACCAGAAGGTGATTCTAATTTTTGAGTGGGCTCGAATGGTTGTTTGCTGTACCGTGACAAAATTTGTGTACCTAGAGATGAGGAGTTAATCCGAAAGGTATTGCATGAGGCCCACAGTGGATGTTTGTCAGTACATCCGGGCAGTTCGAAAATGTATAATGACTTGAAGAAGTCTTATTGGTGGCCGGGTATGAAAAGAGATATTTCAGAGTTCATGACAAAGTGTCTGATTTGTCAACAAGTGAAAGCTGAGCATCAAGTGCCTTCGGGATTGCTTCAGCTAGTGATGGTACCCGAATGAAAGTGGGATCGGGTTACTATGGATTTTGTGACGGGGTTACCGATGACTCCAAAAAAGAGAGATGCTGTGTCGGTTGTTGTGGATAGACTAACGAAGTCGGCTCACTTTATTCCAGTACGTGTTGATTTTTCACTGGATAAGTTAGCTGAGTTGTATGTTGCAGAGATAGTGAGGTTACATGATGTACCTGTGTCCATAATATCGGATAGGGATCTGAGGTTCACTTCGAGGTTTTGGAAGAGGTTGCAAGAGGCTTTGGGAACAAAGTTGAATTTCAGTACTGCGTTCCATCCGCAAACCGATGGTCAGTTTGAAAGAGTGATTGAAGTTCTCGAAGATATGCTTCGATGCTGTGTGTTAGAATTCGAGGGTAGTTGGGAGAGATATCTACCTTTAGTCAAATTTGCTTACAACAACAGTTATCAGTCAAGTATACGGATGGCTCCGTATGAGGCCTTGTATGGTCGTAAGTGTCATACTCCTTTGTATTGGACCGAGCTTGGTGAGAAGCGGATCCATGGGGTCGATCTAGTAAAAGAGATCGAGGAGAAAGTGAAAATAATCTGTAATAGTCTAAAAATTGCTTCCGACCGACAGAAGTCATATGCGGATCTGAAAATAAAAGAAATTGAGTTTGAAGTGGGCGACAAAGTGTTTTTGAAAGTGTCCCCATGGAAGAAGATTATGAGATTTGGACAAAAAGGAAAATTGAGTCCAAGATTCATAGGGCCGTATGAGATTACAGATAGAGTTGGACCAGTAGCATACCGGTCGGCTTTGCCGGTAGAGTTGGAAAAGATTCATAATGTGTTCCATGTGTCGATGTTGCGACGGTATCGCTTCGATCCTTCACATGTGATTCCTTCGACGAAAATGGGATAAGACCGGATATGTCTTATGATGAAGAGCCGATTAAGATCTTGGCTCGAGAAGTGAAACAGTTGAGAAATAAAAGCATAGCACTAGTGAAAGTGTTATGGCAGAAACACGGTGTGGAAGAAGCTACGTAGGAAACGAAAGAAGCTATAAAAGAGCAACAGCCAAACCTCTTTACTGGTAAGATTTTTGGGGGCGAAAATCTCTAAAGGGGGGAAGAGTTGTAACATCCTGATTTAGGGCCTAGTCGGAATAGTGGTGCGAGACCACAAATCCGAGGCTTATGAATGAGTTTTTGAGGTTTATGCTATGTATGCATGCTAGTGTGAAAGTTTCATGAAGCAATCTTTTGAAATTGCGGTTGAATTGTCCAAAAGGACTAAATTGTAAAAGTTACAAAATGTGAGATTCTAGAAGCTATTTGTGTGAAATAGCTTTAAAATATTAATTAAAGGTCCTTAAATAGCAATTTTCCCAATTTCTAATTTTTGGACAAAATTGGGCATGGATGAGTTAAAATAGAAAGTTTATCAAAAAGGGCATTTTGGTCATTTAACAATTAAGTGATTAAAAATAGGAGAAAAGATGACAAAACTCATTCATCTTCCTCTCCAAGGCTGCCGAAAATTTGAGAGAGCCATTGTTAGGGTTCTTCAAAAATTTCAAGCTTGCTAGTAAGTGCATCTAGCCTCGTTTTTGATATTCTTTGTATTTTTGAAGTCCTTGTTGCATGAGTAAGCTATTTTTAGCTATTTGATGAGCTATGATGGATGTTCAAAAATGTGGCCATGTATGACATGCATGTATTTTGATGTTTTATGGAAGATTATGAAAGCTTGATGTAGTAGAAACATCTTTTGCTAAATGAGTTTCCATAGAAAATGCATTTAGGGACTAGTTTGTAAAAATCTTGAGTTTGGTCATACATGTGTAATGTAGTGAGAATTGATAATTGCTTTAGTTGAGTAAGTGATTCGGCTAAGCATGAAAGACTAGGAAGTTGAATAAAAATCACTTTACGAGCCTTTGGGCAATAGTGTAATTATGAGAAAGATTAGGGGAAAAAGAGTAATTTTGCCAAAGTTTGAGATGTTGGTCAATTTTGTCAATGTGTGTATTGAATAAGCTGATTTATTCATTATAGATCAAGAAAGACAAAGCTCGGATCGAAACCGAGGCAAGAGCAAAGTGGTGGACTAAATTGCACGTTTCTATACTTTTGAGTATTGAGGTAAGTCTATGCATAAACAATGCATTCATACTTACAATTTGTTAATGCTAGCTAGTGTATAGCATGGTTGAGAATGATTGAGAACCTATGTGATTCAAGTGGAATGAAGGTGATAGATTTCGTGATGGATGAATGATTGAGTAAATAGATATGTGAATGTGTAGTGATAATGCTAAAAGATGGGCTAAGTGCGATACCATCCTAATACATCACGACGATAAGCTGGCTATGTGCAATGCTATCGTTAGGTATATTTTCTAGTGGGCTATGTGCGAAACCACTACGATTACCTTTATGGTAGGCTAAGTGCGATACTACCTTATTAATTGATTGTGGTGGGCTAAGTGCGAAACCACCGAGACAATAGCTGTGTGGATGTATTATCAAGAAATGATGATGTGTTGTATATTGTGTAAATGTGATATTGAATGCAGGGGTGCATGTCAATGGTTATGAGTAAGTGACTCATGATGTGTTGGAAATGTGGTAAGGGATAGAAAGAGTAAGCATAGTTGTACATTATATGTTAGTATAATGCTAATTGTTGTTTAGCTTATACTATGGTGCTTAATTGTTTATGTGTAAACTTACTAAGCTCAAAGCTTACTCCCTTTCTTTTCCCTTGTCTTATAGAGCAAAAGTGTTGAATCGAGATACGAGGATCAATTGGAAGATCGCCCACACTATCAGCACACTTTGGTACATGAGACTCAATGTTTTGTATATGGCATGTATAGGGGCTAGACAAGTTAGTGAATTTTGTTGTATATGGCTAAGATGCATTGGCCTTTAGATGGATAATCTATTTTTTTTAATGCCATAGTTGTTGGCACGTTATTAAATGAAAAGATGTAGTTATCTATGTGAGATTGTAAGATTTTGAGTTGATTATGGATGTGTTGAATGAGTGCAGGTTGTGTATGCTAGAAGGGTGAAAAGAACTTGGCAAATAGCTTTGTTCTTGTCCATGTGGGTAGACAAACGGGCGTGTGTCTAGGCCATGTGTGACACACGGTCAGCCCATGGGCGTGTGACTTGGCCGTGTGTCCCCTGCATGTTAGTATTTTAAGTTAGAATAGACCACGGACTAGTCACACGGGCGTGTGCCTAGAACGTGTGTGTTAATCAGTGTTGGCCACGGGCTAGCCACACGGGCGTGTGTCTAGACTCTAAGCTATGTTAAGGTAGTCAGTGTGCACCGCGGGTGGAGAGCACGAGCGTGTGCCCTAACCGTGGGGCATTGGCAGAATACTTGAGTTTTGATGCACGGGTAGTGACCATGGGCGTGTGTAGCATCCACGGGCGTGCCAAATCTTACACGGGCGTGTGTGGCATCCACGGGCGTGCCAAATCTTACAAGGGCGTGTGCGCCCTGTATAGATGGAAAAGTTTTAAAAATCGTAGAAGTTTCGATATCATCTCGAGAGGCCTCGTAAGTCGAGATTGAGGTTGTTGTGATGGCCAAAGAGAGTGGTCATGTGGTGCCTAAGTGGCGATCTTGAGGGTTTTAATACGGTAACGCCTCGTGCCCGGTTCTGGTGTTGAATACGGGTAAGGGGTGTTACAGGCCAATATTTGCCAAGTTTATTTATACCAATGTTGATGATTATACATCATTGTTCATGTTTTCATGTAGTACTTGAGTTGTTGAATAGGGTATTAAATTGATCTTGATTTCAGAGTGGGAAAAAAGGCTTGGTAGATAACCTTCTAATCTCCCACAGGAGTAGAGACACGGGCGTGTGTCTAGACCGTGTGGGAGGAACGGCTAGAACATGGGCGTGTGCCTAGGCCGTGTGAAGCCTGCACCTTGCACTTTGAATTTGAACTGCCACACGGCTGAAGCACACGGGCGTGTGTATGAACCGTTTGGATAAGTCAGAATGCCAAGGTTTGGCACACGGGTCGGGGCCACAGGCGTGTCAAGACCGTGTGAAATTAGTCAGTGTCGACCACGGGTGGAAGACACGGGCATGTCTTAGGGGTACACGGGCGTGTCCCAAGTCACACGGGCGTGTGACCCCTGTTTTGAGGAAAAGTTTACAAAGTGAGTAAAAGTTTCCGGTTGAACTCCGAAAGTTTCCGGACGTGAGTTTAAGGCCTCGTAGGCCCATGAAATGTATGATTTGACTAAGAAAGAGAAGTTTTAATTCGAAACGAAATTTTACAACCCGAAAGTACATGTTTTAGTAAGTTCAAGTATAGTAATGTCTCGTATCCAGTCTCAGTTTCGGACTCGGGTAACGGGTCATTACAAGATCCTTCAGATTGAATCTGATGAATCGAGTGGATTACCTGTCGTAATATCATCGATGTTAGCTCAGAGATATGTGAGGAAAGGTTGCGAAGCATATCTTGCTTATGTACTGGATACAAAAGAATCTGAATCGAAGATTGAATCAGTACCAGTGGTTTTTGAATATTCGGATGTGTTTCCAAAAGAATTACCGGGGTTACCACCAATCAGAGAAGTTTAGTTTGCCATTGAATTGATATCGGGAACATCACCGATATCGATAGCTCCGTACAGAATGGCTTCAACAGAATTAAAAGAATTGAAAGCTCAGTTGCAAGAATTAACGGATAGGGGTTTTGCACGACCTAGTTTTTCGCCCTAGGGTGCACCAGTGTTGTTCGTAAAGAAGAAAGATGTATCAATGAGACTTTGTATTGATTATCGTCAGCTCAACAAGGTTACAATTAAGGACAAGTATCCTTTGCCGAGAATCGATGATTTGTTTGATCAGTTGAAAGGGGCAAAAGTGTTCTCGAAGATTGATTTGCGGTCTGGTTATTATCAGTTGAGAGTAAAAGATTACGATGTGCCGAAAACTACGTTCAGAATAAGGTACGGGCATTATGAATTTCTTGTTATGCCTTTCGGATTAACTAATGCTCCTTCCGTTTTTATGGATTTGATGAACCGAATTTTCAGACTGTATTTAGACAGATTTTTGGTTGTATTCATTGACGACATTCTGATCTCTTCACGAGATGAGTCTGAGCATGCCGAGCATTTGAGGGTTGTGCTACAAACATTGAGAGATAAGAAATTGTTCTCTAAATTCAGTAAATGTGAGTTTTGGCTCCAAGAAGTCAGATTTTTGGGACATATTGTTTCAGTTGAAGGCATACGAGTTGATCCGAGCATTATTTCTGCAGTTGTTGACTGGAAACCACCGAGAAATGTATCCGAAGTCAGAAGTTTTTTGGGATTAGCTGGTTATTACCGACATTTTGTTAAAGGATTCTCGATGATTGCTACACCGATGACTAGATTGCTACAAAAAGATGTGAAGTTTGAGTGGTCCGAAAAATGTCAACAGAGTTTTGAACAATTGAAAGCATTACTAACTGAGGCACCAATTTTGGTTCAACCTGAGCCGGGTAAAGAGTTTGTGATTTTCAGTGATCCGTCCTTGAATGGTTTGGGTTGTGTTTTGATGCAAGAGGGAAAAGTGATAGCTTATGCCTCCCAACAGTTGAAACCACATGAAAAGAATTATCTGACACACGACTTAGAATTGGTTGCTATTGTTTTTGCAATGAAAATTTGGCGACATCATTTATACGGTGAAAAATGCCATAGTTTTACTGATCACAAGAGTTTGAAGTATATAATGACTCAGAAAGATTTGAATTTGCGACAACGAAGATGGCTCGAGTTGTTGAAAGACTATGAGTTAGTAATTGATTATCATCTGGGCAAAGCGAACGTAGTCGCAGATGCGCTAAGTAGAAAATCATTATTTTCTTTGCGAGTGATAAATACAAAGTTATCTTTGTCTGATGATAGTTCGGTTTTAGCAGAGTTAAAAGCTAAACCGGTATTTCTTCAACAAATTTGTGAAGCTCAGAAGTGTGATAATGAATTGCAAGCTAAAAGAGTACAATGTGAGTTTATTATCGATTCAGACTATCAAATCAGATCTGATTATTGTTTAATGTTTCGAGATAGAATTTGTGTACTAAAGAATTCCGAGCTTGTTCAAAAAATTCTATACGAAGCATACAGTGGTTATTTATCTGTTCACCCGGGTAGTACTAAAATGTACAATGATTTGAAACAGTTGTATTGGTGGTTAGGCATGAAACGAGATATTTCAGAGTTTGTGTTGAGATGTTTAGTTTCTCAACAAGTTAAAACCGAACATCAAGTGCCTTCGAGATTATTACAACCAGTGATGATACCAGAATGGAAATGGGATAGAGTTACAATGTATTTCGTATCAGGTTTGCCCCTGTCTCTGAAAAAGAAAGATGCTATTTGGGTTGCCATTGATCGACTGACAAAATCTGCACATTTCACTCCGGTACGTACTGACTATTTGTTTGATAAATTGGTTGAATTGTACATTTCTGAGATCGTTCGATTCACGGGGTGCCAATTTCGATTATTTCGGATAGAGATTCGAGGTTTACGTCGTGGTTTTGGAAGAAATTGCAAGAAGCTCTAGGTACGAGGTTTAACTTTAGTACCGCATTTCATCCGTAAACTGATGGCCAGTCTGAGAGAGTAATACAAATTCTCGAAGATATACTTCGTTGTTGTGTTTTAGAGTTCGAAGGCAATTGGGAGAAATATTTGCTGTTGGTTGAATTCGCGTATAACAATAGTTTTCAATCGAGTATTAAAATGGCATCGTATAAAGCATTGTATAGTCGTAAATGCCGAACTCCATTGTAGTGGACCGAGCTGAGTGAGAAAAATATTCACAGGGTTGATTTGATTAGGGAGACTGAAGATAAAGTGAAAGTAATTCGCAATAGTTTGAAAGCAGCTTCAGATCAATAGAAATTTTACGTGGATTTGAAACGAAAAGACATTGAATTTCAGATCGGCGACAAAGTATCTCTGGAAGTATCTCTGTGGAAGAAAATCCTTCGTTTTGGTCGCAAAGGCAAACTGAGTCCACGATTTATCGGCCCGTATGAGATCATTGAAAGAATAGGGCCACTAGCATATCGGCTAGCGTTACCGTCAGAATTAGAAAAGATCCACAATGTGTTTCATGTGTTGATGTTGCGCCGATATAGATCAGATCCATCACACGTAATTTCTCCGGCAGAGATTAAGATTCAACCTGATATGACGTATAATGAAAAACCGATTAGAATTTTAGCTCGAGAGGTTAAAGAATTGAGGAATAAGAACATAGCTTTAGTAAAAGTACTTTGGCAACGACACGATGTCAAAGAAGCCATGTGGGAGCTCGAGGAAGCTATGAGAAAACAGTACCCTAACCTCTTTTCTGGTAAGATTTTTGAGGATGAAAATTCCTAAGGGGGGAGAGTTATAATAGCCCATTTTTAGTCAAATAGGAACAGTAGTTTTGGGACCACAAATTCGAGGTTGAAATAACTATTTTATTATTATTTTAATGTCTACAGTATGATAGTATGATTGTGTGAAAATTTCATTAAGAAATTTAATCGTTTGAATGCTCAATTTGATAAAAGGACTAAATCGCGTAAAGTGTAAAACTTGTGTTCTATTTGTTAAAGGTGTCTAATAGCTATGGAATATTAAAGTGGAGGTCCTTATGTTGTAATTATACCATTGGTTGTTTAATTGGACAATTATGGACATCTTTTAAGTGATTTTTGTTTATTAATTAAAAGTTTAATATAGTAAATTAGTAAATAATTATGATAAAATAAGTTAAACAAATGAAAAAGATTTCATCTTCTCTTGTCACCACAAAAATTTCAAAGAACAAAAGCCATGGGAATGAGCTAGGGTTCGGCCATTTCAAAGCTTAAACTAGTGAGTGTTTTTTGTCCCGTTTTTAATGATTTCTATGTTTTTGAGATTGTTGTAGCTTAGTCTAGCTAGCCCATGGACTAATTTGCAAAACTGTTAAAGGTTTAGGGTTTTTCCATTGATGAATTTTGGTGTTTTTTGATGTTTGATGATAGAAAATGCATGCTTGTTGTTAGATAAACAACATTTGTTAAGTGATTTTTAGTAAAATGTCCAATTAGGGATTAAATTGTGAAATGTGTAAATTGTGTTGTTAAATTGTGAAATAAATGAAAAATATGGACTTCTAGGGACCTAATTGAAATTTGGCTAGCATGGGTTTTGGTTGAATTACATGAATTTGTGATTTTATGAAATAGGGGCTAAATTGTAAAAATGTGAAATATTGGGGGTAAAAATATAAAAATGCCTTAATGTGTGTTTTTGGATTAAATTGAATAGAAATATTATTAAATAAGTTAATTTTGATTATATTTAGATCAAGAAAAGCGAAATACGGATTTAGATCGGGGAAAGAACAAAGTTTCGGACTAATCGACTTATTTCGCCATTTTGCAATCGAGGTCAGTTCATATGTAATAAGCTTTGTTATAATTATATTTTATATGCTTTGATATTGCATAAACTGTGAATACGACTCTACGGACATGTTCGACAACAATTCGGCAAGTGTGAAATCCCGGTTGAACCTTAGGAATAGATTAGGATACGAATGACATGTCATTAGAGGTTATTATTGTTTTGGGTGCTGGTCCGTACTGTAACACCCCTAACCCGTATATATCGCCGGAATAGGGTTCAGAAGCATTACCGATCAATTCATAACATTTAACCTTCATTGTTCATACATCATTAAAACATAATCAATCAATATCATTAAGTCCCTTAATATGGTCTACGAGACCTAACATGCATTGGGAAGGGGTCGGGACTAAACCGAACACATACAAATTTTTTCCAAAAACTTAACATTTTTCAAAGTTACAGAGGTCACACGCCCGTGTGGGTAGGCCGTGTGCCTCACACGGCCTCAGACACACCCGTGTGTCCAAGCCGTGTCAAAACAGGGCATACATACTGACTTGTCCACATGGCCATAGACACGCCCGTGTGCTTCACCCGTAGTCGACACTGACTTATTTCACACGGCCAGTCACACGCCCGTGTGTCTAGCTCGTGTGCGAGTCTGACTTGTTTCAATTTGCAAACTTAGGGGACACGGTCGAGCCACACGCCTGTGTGCTAAACCGTGTGGGCAAATATAGGCCATTTGCAAGGCCAATTTGCCACCTACACATTGGGTCACACCTACAAGCATCAAACCATTCCAATTTCATACTCCAAACACATCCAAAACATACCAAAACATGCACAATTTATCCGCTTAACATCATCAACCATTTCATATTCAAATCTAATTCAAATATACCAATCCAAAGTATCAACTTCACAACAAAACATGTAATCCATTCATCATTTAATCCTTACCAATTCATAGCAAGAAACATACTACCACCATATTACCAAAACATGTCATAAAGGTCTCTCACACAAAGTCACATATATACATTATAACCTTTATTCTCACATATTCAAGACATGTACTAAAGGTGTTCATCTTTCAAGCCATATCACATGGCAAGAGCTATACATCTCAAAACATACCATATTCACTAGCCTGTACATGCCACATACCAAATATATACAACTTCCAAAAGTACCAAAATAGATAGCCGATAGTGTGATTGAGTCGCTGACGATCCCCCAATCCGAGCTAGCTTTAATGACACTGTAAAACAGGGAAACACTTCACACAGTAAGCTTAAAAGCTTAGTAAGTTCGTCATATAATAAATTTAATTTAACCATTCGAATTCAATATACAAAATTGACTAACACATGGTTCAATTCACAATGATATACAATCTCAATCATAGTCATTACTCACATAATCATCCATTTATCCATATACGATATCATCAACCACATAGGTTCCGCACATACCTGTGCCATTATTTAATTAACTATCGCTCTTACTATTCAATGCTCAACACCACAATTCATTCGATCTTCTTTGATCATTTAATTTACTCGCACACTCAGTGCCAATTTCTTAGCCAAAGCTTTAATATCATCGCACACTTAGTGCCTTTACATTAACCCGAATTTAACTCGGTATCGCACACACAGTGCCAATCAACATAGTCGATGCTTTCTTTATTTCGCACATACAGTGCCATTCACCACTGTATCAATTCTATTTCGCACACTTAGTGCCATCATACTCAATTCACATATAGCTTTAACAATTCATCATCCACAATTATTCATTCCTTACATAACACATGAATATGATTTAAGCATTACGTATTATACACGAACTTACCTCGGGCGTAAAAACACGATACAGGTCGATTAATCGAGCACCTTGTCTTTACCTCGATCTCGATCCGAATCTCTCTTTTCTTGATCTATATAATATTAAACTCAACTCATTCAATTACCAATTCATTCAATTTAATCCAAACACACATATTTCGGGCATTTTACAAAATAGCCCTCATATTTTCACATTTTAACATTTTAGTCCCTATTTCATAAAATCACAAAATACCCAAAATTTCATTACACCATGCTTAGGCCGAATCTTCCCATAGCTCATACAAGCCCACATATTTCATTTATTTCACATTTTAGTACATCAATTTCTTATTTTCAGAATTTAACCCAAAATAGTCAAATTTCTCAAAAATTCAAAGGCAAAATATGTTAATCTATCACATATCTTCCATATTTCATCATCAACTATCACAAAACCCAAACATTCATCAATGGCACATCTCAAAATTATCATCAAATTCTAAAATTAATGCATGGTCTTGATAGTACACGAAGCAACGATCACAAAAACGTAAAAATTATCAAAAACCAAACTCAAAACACTTACCAATTGAAGCTCACAAGTGCCGAATCCCTAGATTTCTTTTTCTTCTTCTTTTCTTATGATTTTCGGCAAGATGAACATGAAATGCCACTAAATTATACTTTGTTTTATTATTTATGTCATTATTAATCAAATACCATATTTAGCCTTTATAAATTCATTAAAATTCCACTAACTAATGTCCTTACTTGTCCATTCCACATAGCATTGGTCCAATTACAACATAAGGACCTCTCATTTAGAAAGCCATGCCAAATAAGCACTTTAACAATTAGCACACAACTTTTGCATTTTATGCTATTAAGTCCTTTTTCACAATTCGGCACACAAACGATAAAATTTTCACACATAATTTTCACACATGCTCAATCACATACTGTAAACACAGAAAATAATATTAAAATATTTTTCTGACCTCAAAATTGTGGTCCCAAAACCACTGTTCCGACTAGGGTCTAAATCGGGCTGTTACAACTCTCCCCCCTTAGGGATTTTCGTCCCCAAAAATTTGACCAGTGAATAGATTCGGATATTGCTCCCTCATAACATCTTCAGGCTCCCACGTAGCCTCTTCAAGTCCGTGTTTGTGCCACAACACTTTCATCAAAGAAATTTTCTTATTTCTCAACTCTTTGATCTCACGTGTCAGAATTCGAATCGATTCTTCATTATATGATAAATCAGTATGAATCTCAACTTCTGTAGGGGCAATGACATGTGATGGATCAGATCTGTACCGTTGAAGCATCGATACATGAAACACATTATGAATCTTTTCTAGCTCAGATGGCAACAACAATCTATAAGCAACCGGCCCGATACGTTCAATAATCTCATACGGTCCAATGAACCTCGGACTCAATTTGCCTTTTCTGCCGAATCAAAGTATTTTCTTCCACGAAGACACTTTCAAAAATACTTTATCACCTATCTGAAATTCAATATCTTTTCGTTTTAAATCTGTATATGACTTCTGACGATCTGATGCGGCTTTCAGACTGTCATGAATAACTTTCACTTTCTGATCAGTCTCTTTTATCAAATCAACCCCGTGAATCTTATTTTCACTAAGCTCAGTCCAATACAATGGAGTTCTGCATTTACGACCGTAAAGAGCCTCATATGGTGCTATTTTAATGCTAGATTGAAAACTATTATTGTACGCGAATTCAATCAATGACAAATGCTTTTCCCATGTACTTTCAAACTCAAGAATACAACATCTCAACATATCCTCGAGAATCTGAATGATCCGCTCGGATTGACCATCTGTTTGCGGATGAAATGCAGTACTAAAATGCATCTTCGTACCTAGAACTTCATGCAGTTTCTTCCAAAATCGTGAAGTAAATCTCGGATCTCTGTCAGATACAATAGATAATGGTACCCCGTGCAATCTCACAATTTCAGAAATATACAATTCAGCTAACTTATCAAGTGAATAATCTGTTCTCATCGGAATAAAATGAGCTGATTTTGTTAATCTATCAACTATCACCCAGATTGCATCTTTCTTTCTCGGAGATAAAGGCAATCCCGACACAAAGTCCATTGTGATTCTTTCCCATTTCCACTCAGGAATCATGATTGGTTGTAACAAACTGGATGGAACCTGGTGATCAGCTTTGACTTGCTGACAAACTTAACATCTCGAAACAAACTCTGAGATATCTCGTTTCAGACCATGCCACCAATAAAACTGTTTCAGATCGTTATACATTCTCGTGCTTCCCGGATGAACAGGCAAACGACTACTATGAGCCTCGTTCAAAATCAACTGAATCAACTCTGAATTTCTAAGAATACAAATCCGATCTCGAAATCTCAAATAACTATCATTATCAACTTGAAATTCTGAATCAGAATTCAAATCACACCGAGCTCGTTTTGCCATCATCTCAGCATGACTTTTCTAGGCATCACAAATCTGTTGTATAAACATCGGCCTCACTTTTAACTCAGCCAAAACTGAACCATCATCACACAAATCTATCTGATTACTCATTGCTCATAAAGCAAACAAAGACTTTCGGCTCAAAGCATCAGCAACAACATTAGCTTTTCTTGGATGATAATCAATTACTAATTCATAGTCTTTTAGTAATTCTAACTATCTCCGCTGTCTCAAATTTAATTCTTTCCGAGTCATCAGATATTTCAAGCTCTTGTGATCGGTATAAATGTGACACTTCTCACCAAATAAGTAGTGACGCCAAATCTTCAATGCAAATACAAACGCTGCCAATTTAAGATCGTGCGTCGGGTAGTTCTTTTCATGTGATTTTAACTGTCTCGAAGCATAGGCTACAACTTTGCCTTCTTGCATCAACACACAGCCTAAACCATTCAACGATGCATCACTATATACTATGAATACTTTACCCGATTCTGGTTGAACTAACACTGGTGCCTCTATCAACAATACTTTCAACTGTTCAAAACTCTGTTGACACTTTTCTGACCACTCGAACTTAACATCCTTCTATAACAATTTCATCAACGGAGTATCAATCATCGAGAAGCCTTTCACAAACCGTCTATAATATCCCGCTAGTTCCAGAAAACTACGAACTTCAGACACATTTCTCGGAGGTGTCCAATCTAAAATTGTTGAAATCTTGCTTGGATCAACTCGTATTCCCGCAGCCGACACTATATGTCCCAGAAAACCAACCTCATGCAACCAGAACTTGCATTTACTAAACATTGCATACAATTGCTTCTCACGTAGGGTCTGTAACACTATTCTTAAATGCTCGGCATGTTGCGTCTCATCACAAGAATAAATCAAAATATCGTCAATAAACACCACGACAAATCGATCCAAATACGGTCTGAATATCCAATTCATCAAATCCATAAACACTGCAGGAGCATTCATTAGTCTGAAAGGTATAACTAAGAATTCATAATGTCCGTACCTCATTCTGAAAGCAGTTTTCGGCACATCTGATTCTTTGACTCTCAATTGATAATATCCCGATCTCAAATCTATTTTCGAAAACACTGTAGCTCCTTTCAGCTGATCAAACAAATCATCAATACGAGGAAAAGGATATTTATTCTTTATAGTCACCTTGTTGAGTTGTCTATAGTCAATGCACATTCTCATAGTTCTGTCTTTATTTTTCACAAACAAAACTGGTGCACCCTAGGGAGAAAAACTTGGTCGTGCAAATCCTCTATCGGTCAACTCTTGCAACTGAGACTTCAACTTTTTCAATTCTGTCGGTGCCATTCTATACGGAGCTATTGAAATAGGAGTCGTCCCCGGCATTAAGTCAATACAAAACTCAACTTCTCGTATCGGAGGTAATCCCGGTAGTTCTTCAGGAAACACATCTGGGAACTCGCAAACTATAGGAATAGATTCAACTTTCTTTTCTGTCACTTTTGTATCTATCGCAAAAGCAAGATAAGCTTCACATCCCTTTTTCACATAATTCAAAGCTTTTATCGAAGATATGACAGCTGGTAGCCCATTCAAATCACTAGATTCGATTCGAACTATCTCACCATTCTGACTTCTCAAATCAATACTTTTTCGTTTACAATTCACAATAGCATGATGCAAGGTTAGCCAATCCATACCCAGAATTATATTGAATTCATCAAAGGGTAGTAGTGTAACATCCTGATTTAGGGCCTAGTCGGAATAGTGGTGCGAGACCACAAATCCGAGGCTTATGAATGATTTTTTTAGGTTTATGCTATGTATGCATGCTAGTAAGAAAGTTTCGTGAAGCAATTTTGTGAAATTACGGTCGAATTGTCCAAAAGGACTAAATTGCAATAGTTGCAAAATGTGAGATTCTAGAAGCTATTTGTGTGAAATAGCTTTAGAATATTAATTAGAGGTCCTTAAATAGCAATTTTCCCAATTTCTAATTTTTGGACAAATTTGGGCATGGATGAGTTAAAATAGAAAGTTTATCAAAAAGGGCATTTTGGTCATTTAACAATTAAGTGATTAAAATAGGAGAAAAGATGACAAAATTCATTCATCTTCTTCTCCAAGGCTGCCAAAAATTTGAGAGAGCCATTGTTAGGGTTCTTCAAAAATTTAAAGCTTGCTAGTAAGTGCATCTAGCCTCGTTTTTTATATTCTTTGGATTTTTGAAGTCCTTGTTGCATGAGTAAGCTATTTTTAGCTATTTGATGAGCTATGATGGATGTTCAAAAATGTGGCCATGTATGACATGCATGTATTTTGATGTTTTATGGGAGATTGTGAAAGCTTAATGTAGTAGAAACATCTTTTGCTAAATGAGTTTCCATAGAAAATGCATGTAGGGACTAGTTTGTAAAAATCTTGAGTTTGGTCATACATGTGTGTTGTGATGAGAATTGATGATTGCTTTAGTTGAGTAAGTGATTTGGCTAAGCATGAAAGGCTAGAAAGTTGAATAAAAATCACTTTACGAGCCTTGGGGGCAATAGTGTAATTATGAGAAAGATTTGGGGCAAAAGAGTAATTTTTCCAAAGTATGAGATGTGGGTCAATTTGGTCAATGTGTGTATTGAATAAGTTGATTTATTCATCATAGATCAAGAAAGACAAAGCCCGGATCGAAACCGAGGAAAGAGCAAAGTGGTGGACTAAATTGCACGTTTCTATACTTTTGAGTATCGAGGTAAGTCTATGCACAAACAATGCATTCATTCTTACAATTTGTTAATGCTAGCTAGTGTATAGCATGGTTGAGAATGATTGAGAACCTATATGGTTCAAGTGAAATGAATGATTAAGTAAGTAGATTTGTGAATGTGTTGTAATAATGCTAAATGGTGGGCTAAGTGCGATACCATCCTAATGTATATTGACGATGAGCTGGCTGTATGTGCGATGCTATCGTTAGGTATATTATCCGGTGGGCTATGTGCGAAACCACTATGAATACCTTGTTGGTAGGCTAAGTGCGATACTACCTTATTAATTGATTGTGGTGGGCTTAGTGCGGAACCACCGAGAGATTTCTTTGTGTGGATGTGATAGTGAGTAGCATAGTTTGTGTGGATGTATTATTGAGAAATAATGATGTGTTGTATATTGTGTAAATGTGATATTTAATGCAGGGTGCATGTCAATGGTTATGAGTAAGTGACTCATGATGTGTCGGAAATGTGGTAAGGGATAGAAAGAGTAAGCATAGTTGTACATTATATGTTAGTATAATGCTAATTGTTGTTTAGCTTTTACTATGTTGCTTAATTGTTTATGTGTAAACTTACTAAGCTCAAAGCTTACTCTCTTTCTTTTCCCTTGTCTTATAGAGAAAAAGTGTTGAATCGAGATACGAGGATCAAATGGAAGATCGCCCAAACTATCAAACACACTGGTACATTAGACTCAATGTTTTGTATATGGCATGTATAGGGGCTAGACAAGTTAGTGAATTTTGTTGTTTATGGCTATGATGTGTTGGCCTTTAGATGAATAATCTATTTTGTATAATGCCATAGTTGTTTGCACTTTATTATATGAAAAGATGAAGTTATCTATGTGAGATTGTAAGACTTTGAGTTGATTATGGATGTGTTGAATGAGTGCATGATTGTGTATGCTAGAAGGGTGAAAAGAACTTGGCAAATAGCTTTGTTCTTGTCCATGTGGGTAGACACACGGGCGTGTGTCTAGGCCATGTGTGACACACGGTCAGCCCATGGGCGTGTGACTTGGCCGTGTGTCCCCTGCATGTTAGTATTTTAAATCAGAATAGGCCACGGACTAGTCACACGGGCGTGTGCCTAGAACGTGTGTGTTAATCAGTGTTGGCCACGGGCTACCTACACGGGCGTGTGTCTAGACTCTAGGCCGTGTTAAGGTAGTCAGTGTGCACCACAGGTGGAGGGCATAAGCGTGTGCCCTAACCGTGGGACATTGGCAGAATGCTTGAGTTTTCATGCACGGGTAGTGACCATGGGCGTGTGTGACATCCACGGGCGTGCCAAATCTTACACGGGTGTGTGAGCCCTGTATAGATGGAAAAATTTTAAGATCGTAAGAGTTTTCGATATGGTCTCGAGAGCCCTCGTGTGTTTGAGAGAGGCCTCGTAGGTCGGGATTGAGGTTGTTGTGATGGCCAAAGAGAGTGGTCATGTTGTGCCTAAGTGGCGATCTTGAGGTCTTTAATTCGGTAACGCCTCGTGCCTGGTTCCGGCGTTGAATACGGGTAAGTGGTGTTACAAGCAGCATCAGATTAGGCGGAAAACAAATATCCCGAAACATCAATGGACAATTCTTGCACACTTTATCAACCAAAACACACTTGCCTAAGGGGTTCGATACTCTAATCACAAACTCAGTAGACTCAACAGGCAGAGTCTTACTAGATACTAAGTTCATACACACATATGAATGAGTAGATCCTGGATCTATCAATGCAATCACATTAGTATCGAAAAGAGTAAATGTACCAGTAATGACGTCTGGAGATGACACTTCTTATCGAGTGCGAATAGCATAGGCTCGGGCAAGTGCCCTCGCCTCAGATCTCACAGTTGTATCAGTTGTTCCTCTCTGACTACCACTCACATTTCTAGTGTTTCTGGGTGGTCTACCCCAAGTTGTCGTGTTACTCGGCTTCACACTCTGAACATTATATTTCTCAATCAACTCTTGGCAATCCTGAATTAAGTGATCTCGTGATCCACATTTGTAACAAGCTCTATTATTTTACTTGCCCCAGCATTCTCCGATATGACGTCTTCCACACTGTTACACTCAGGCTTATTGCTTCTGACACTTCCAACACTCGATTCAATTGAAGTTTGAGTTTTAGAACCAGTATTTTGTTTCTCTCGATCTTTACTCGAATGTCCAAATGAAACATTTGAGCGATTAGCTGCATCTCTAAATCTCTTTGACGAAGGTTGATACGACTTACTCATCGACCTTTTTCTTTCATCTCTAGCTTCTGAATCCGCTTTCTTCTTTTCTTTACTAAGCTCTTCGGCTTTGCAGGCTCTTTCAACCAATACTACAAATTCATTCAGATCAAGAATTCCAACCAACAGTTTAATGTCTTCATTCAAACCTTCGACGAATCGTTTACACATAGTAGTTTCTGTCGAAACACACTCTCGTGCGTACTGGCTCAATCTCACAAATTCCCGTTCATACTCCGTAACAGTCATATGGCCCTATTTCAGCTTAAAGAACTCTTTATGTTTCTGATCTATAAATCGTTGACTAATGTATTTCTTTCGAAATTCAGCTTGAAAGAAATCCCAGGTGATTCGTTCTCTCGAAACCACAGATATCAATGTTTTCCACCAATTATACGTTGTATCTCTCAACAGTGAAACAACACATTTTAGGCATTCATCAGGAGTACATGATAATTCATCAAACACTCTTACGGTATTCTCAAGCCAAAATTCAGCTCGCTCAGCATCATCATTAACTGTAGCTCTGAACTCTTCAGCCCCGTACTTTCAAATTTTATCCACATTAGGCTTACTCAATCGGATTGGATTTGAAACTGGTGGCACTACAGGAACTTGCAGGGGTGAAGGTTGTTGAGCAGACGAATTCGTTCGAACAAACTCTGTAAACTACTCACTCATCATTTGGAAGAAGGCTTGCTTTGCCTCTCCCTCGTGGCTACTAGCTATCGGCCTAGATTCAGCTGACACTATCCCTTGAGTGGGAGCAGGCACATTACTTTCGACATCGTCAGCTACTGCTCGATCGGGATCCATTTGCTATATAAAAACACATTTTTAACTGTCAGGAATCATCACACTATCGCAGATATATATATGGCATGTATAGCTAGACTCTCACATGCTACGTTAGTCCTAGAATCGACTAAACCGTAGCTCTAATACCAAAAAATGTAACACCCCTAACCCGTATCCGTCGCTGAAATAGGGTTCAGAAGCATTACCGATCAAATCATAACATTTAACCTTCATTGTTCATACATCATTAAAACATAATTAATCAATATCATTAAGTCCCTTAATATGGTCTACGAGACCTTACACATGCATTGGGAAGGGGTCGGGACTAAACAGAACACATACGAATTTTTTCCAAAAACTTAACATTTTTTAAAGTTACAGAGGTCACACGCCCGTGTGGGTAGGCTGTGTGCCTCACACGGCCTCAGACACACCCGTGTGTCCAAGCCGTGTAAAAACATGGCGTACATACTGACTTGTCCACACGGCCGTAGACACGCCCGTGTGCTTCACCCGTGGTTGACACTGACTTCTTTCACACGGCCAGTCACACGCCCGTGTGTCTAGCCCGTGTGCGAGTCTGACTTGTTTCAATTTGAAAACTTAGGGGACACGGTCGAGCCACACGCCCGTGTGCTCAATCGTGTGGGCAAATATAGGCCATTTACAAGGCCAATTTGCCACCTACACATTGGGTCACACCTACAAGCATCAAACCATTCCAATTTCATACTCCAAACACATCCAAAACATACCAAAACATGCACAATTTATCCTCTTAACATCATCAACCATTTCATATTCAAATCTAATTCAAATATACCAATCCAAAGTATCAACTTCACAACAAAACATGTAATCCATTTATAATTTAATCCTCACCAATTCATAGCAAGAAACATACTACCACAATATTACCAAAACATGTCATAAAGGTCTCTCACACAAAGTCACATATATACATTATAACCTTTATTCTCACATATTCAAGACATGTACTAAAAGTGTTCATCTTTCAAGCCATATCACATGGCAAGAGCTATACCTCTCAAAACATACCATATTCACTAGCCTATACATGCCATTTACCAAATATATACAACTTCCAAAAGTACCAAAATAGATAGCCGATAGTGTGATTGAGTCGCTGACGATCCCCGGATCCGAGCTAGCTTTAATGACACTGTCAAACAGGGAAACACTTCACACAGTCAGCTTAAAAGCTTAGTAAGTTCGTCACATAATACATTTAATTTAACCATTCGAATTCAATATACAGAATTGACTAACACATGGTTCAATTCACAATGATATACAATCTCAATCATAGTCATTACTCACATAATCATCCATTTATCCATATACGATATCATCAACCACATAGGTTTCTTACATACCTGTGCCATTATTTAATTAACTATCGCTCTTACTATTCAATGCTCAACACCACAATCCATTCGATCTTCTTTGATCATTTAATTTACTCGCACACTTAGTGCCAATTTCTTAGCCAAAGCTTTAATATCATCGCACACTTTGTGCCTTTACATTAAACCGAATTTAACTTGGTATCGCAAACACAGTGCCAATCAACATAGTCGATGCTTTCTTTATTTTGTACACACAGTGCCATTCACCACTGTATCAATTCTATTTCGCACACTTAGTTCCACGATACTCAATTCACATATAGCTTTAACAATTCATCATCCATAATTATTCATTCCTTACATAACACATGAATATGATTTAAACATTACGTATTATACACGAACTTACCTCGGGCGTAAAAACACGATACAGGTCGATTAATCGAGCACCTTGTCTTTACCTCGATCTCGATCCGAATCTCTTTTTTCTTGATCTATATAATATTAAACTCAACTCATTAAATCACCAATTCATTCAATTTAATCCAAACACACAGATTTAGGGCATTTTACAAAATAGCCCTCACATTTTCACATTTTAACATTTTAGTCCCTATTTCATAAAATCACAAAATACCCAAAATTTCATTACACCATGCTTAGGCCGAATCTTCCCCTAGCTCATACAAGCCCACATATTTCATTTATTTTACATTTTAGTACTTCAATTTCTTATTTTCATAATTTAACCCAAAATAGTCAAATTTATCAAAAATTCAAAGACAAAATATGTAAATCTATCACATATCTTCCATATTTCATCATCAACTATCACAAAACCCAAACATTCATCAATGGCACATCTCAAAACTATCATCAAATTCTAAAATTAAGGCATGGGCTTGATAGTACACGAAGCAACGATCACAAAAACGTAAAAATTATCAAAAACTGAACTCAAAATACTTACCAATTTAGGCTCACAAGTGCCAAATCCTTAGCTTTCTTTTTCTTTTTCTTTTCTTATGATTTTCGACAAGATGAACATGAAATGCCACTAAATTATACTTTGTTTTATTATTTATGTCATTATTAATTAAATACCATATTTAACCTTTATAAATTCATTAAAATTCCACTAACTAATGTCCTTACTTGTCCATTCCACATAGCATTGGTCCAATTACAACATAAGGACCTCTCATTTAGAAAGCCATGCCAAATAAGCACTTTAACAATTAGCACACAGCTTTTGCATTTTATGCGATTAAGTCATTTTTCATAATTCGGCACACAAATGATAAAATTTTCACACAGAATTTTCACACATGCTCAATCACATAATGTAAACACAGAAAATAATATTAAAATATTTTTTTGAAATTAGAATTGTGGTCCCAAAACCACTGTTCCGACTAGGGTCTAAACCGGGCTGTTACACATACGTTCTACCGATGGCTGAGTTATCCAGCATGTGTTGTGGATTCTCGTCAGCTTGTATGAGCAGCACCGTGTAGCTACATCATGACCGTCATCTTGTGTGAGCAAACTCGTTGATAGCTCGAGAGTGAGCATTATTAAGATATGACATTGAGATAGCTTCGGCTATGTATTGGCACTTCGATGCAAGATTTTATTGAGATAGCTTCGTCTATATATATTGGCACTTAGGGTGCGACATTCCCGAGTATCCTGTATTATTCCAAATGGTTCAATAGGTATATCGAGGATATGAAATGGTGAGAAATAGATACGTATTAATACAGGTATGTACAGAAATTTAATATGCATTGAACATATGAAAGAATTGAGTTCACGGTTAAATAGATGATTGAATATATGTTAACATTGTGGTTATATATATTTTGTAGTATGTTATATGAATATTTTGAATGGTAACTAAATGGTGAGTTTTGCTTATTAATTTCATACGAGCTTACTAAGCTTTATAGCTTACATCGTTTATTTTTCCGTGTTTTATAGTGAAATCAAGCTAGCTCAGATCCGAGGATCGTCAGAGACTTCATTACACTATCCAACTATCACTTTGGTACTTTTGAATTTAAGTATTTTGAGTATATGGCATGTATAATGATTTTGGGTCATTTTGGTTAGGGGTTGATAATGAATTTAGCCATTTGAATTGGCTTGTAAATGTCTAAAGTTTAGTTTGTATATAGCCATGGAGTTGGCTTATTTTGATATAGTTGATCATGTATATATATATGTGCATATGGCTTGTGTGATGTGTTGGATGTTGGTTATATGATGCTTGTTGATAATAGATGATATGGATAGCAAATGGTTGAGTTATAAAAATTGGTATGCTAGTGAATCTAGGAAAATAATGCATATTTGGAATTAGTTAATTTGTTGTATTGTAAAAGTGAGTTTTGGTATGAAATTGATTGGTGTGTTGTGGTAATTGTGTGACTTGAAATTGTTGGTATTGAAATGGTATGAATTGGTATGAATTGAGTTTAATTGGAGATGATTTAAATGCCTAGTTATGCCATGTTTTGTGCCATTTGGGTTGATGTAGGTATATGCAAATTTGTGTGGCAAATTGGCTTGCTAAATAGCTTATTTTTGTCCACACGGGCAGCGACAAGAGCGTGTGTCTCAGCCGTGTGTGATGCACGGTTAGATTACACGGCCCTGTGGCCCCTGGTGTTAAATTAAAAATCAAGTCAGTATGCTCCACACGGCCCAGCACACGGACGTGTGATTGGCCGTGTGGCCTAAGTCAGTATACCCTACAGGTTTTGTAACACCCCTAACCTGTAACCATCACCGGTTTAGGGTTAAGAGGCATTACCAGACAATCAGAAACTTTTACAGACTTTTCATAATATAATTTATCAAATCTAATCAAAGTGTCCCTTAAATAGGTTTACGAGACCTTAATCATGCTCTAGAAAGGGGTCGGGACTAAACCGAACACATACAGAAATTCTTGAAAATTTAAGAATTTTTCAAAGTTACAGAGGTCACACGCCCGTGTGGGCAAGCCGTGTGCCTCCCACGGCCTCAGACACGCCCGTGTGTCTAAGCCGTGTCAAAACAGGGCATACATACTGACTTGTCCACACGGCAGTGGACACGCTCGTGTGCCTCACCCGTTGTTGAGCCTGACTTGCACGACATGGCCAGTCACACACCCATGTGTCCAGCCCGTGGTCGAGTCTGACTTGTTTTTTAAATGCAACCACGAGGGACACAGTCAAGCCACACGCCCGTGTGCTCAACTGTGTGGGCAATTATAGGCCATTTTCACGGCCAAAATGCCACCCACACATGGGTCATTCCTACAAGCATTCATACCAATACCATTCATGTCAAAAACAACCAATTTCCCAAGCATATAAAGGCATCTCAAGCACAACATCTTATACAACAATAGGCTCATTCTATTCACAATAATTTTCAAGTGTAATTCATCACAAACATATCATTTCCTTATAACAACCATTCATCATATATATATGCTTACCTTGCATAAAAGATCTTACCAATATTTTGACCATTTCTTAACCATGAAACCATACCAAAACCAAACATCATATAGCATGACTCATCATTCATAAAACATTTATCTATCCATATCACATGGCTATTACATATCTCAAACATATTCCAAAACAACTAGCCTATACATGCCATATTTAGTATATACACTTTCAAAAGGTTGAGTAGTGTGATGACAATCCTCGATGATCCCCGGGCCTTTTGTAGCTTTGACGACCTATAAAACAGAGTAAACACACACAAAGTAAGTTTTCCAAAAGCTTTGTAAGCCATATACAAATAAACTTAACATATAAGCATTCATTATTCATCTCTAATATAAGATCACTAATAGCTCATTTGCACATTCATAATTCTCCTTGGCTCATTTGATTAGCCATTTGCTTACCAACATATATGCATCACCTTGTACTTCATTAGATCATAGCTCATTCACACATATAACACATTTTACTTTATCAAATCTATTCACATATCTCATCTAGGTAAGTTCATATAAACACTTACCTTTTATACACTTGCTTAGAGTACAATTCAAACTTACCTGATTTGTTTATACATTTTATGTAGATGTTCATTTCTCGGATTTGCCCGTTGAACCGTTGGGAATCAAATAGGATACTCAGAATGCTTAGAATAGTCGTACAATGCCAACGTCCCAGACGTGGTCTTACATGTAACCATATATCAATGCCACTGTCCCAGACAGGGTCTTACACGAATCAATACGATGCCAATGTCCCAGACATGGTTTTACACGTAAATCTCAAATCGATGCCAACGTCCCAGACGTGGTCTTACACGATATTACATATCGGACACCTATGTCATGACATATGTAATCCTATCTATTCCTAAGTTCGTATGGGACTTTTTTGGATGTTGACATCATGTCGATACAATCTCGGATTTCATATACTCATCATCCCATAACATTAATCATTATAAATTTTCATATGAACATACATTTATCAATGTAAATACATTTATTTGTATATAGACTTACCCCGGATTCGGATAAACAGAAATGAACCCGGCTACTCAATTACTTTCAATTTCCCACGATCTAAGTCCATTTTCTTTGATTCTTGATCTATACATATTCAAATTTAATCCATTTATTCATCAACTCATTCAATTCAATCCAAAAACACATATTTAGGGCAATTTGCAAATTAGCCCTCACATTTTCACATTTGGACAGTTTGAAAATGTGAGGGCTAATTTGCAAATTGACCTAAATATGTGTTTTTTGATTGAATTGAATGAGTTGATGAATAAATGGATTAAATTTGAATATGTTTAGATCAAGAACCGAAGAAAATGGATTCAGATTGCGGGAAATCGAAAGTTGTCGAATAGTCGAATACGATCGAATATCCGAATCCGAGGTAAGTCGATATACAAATAAATGTATTTGAATTGAATTATTTGTGTATATATGAGACTCAAATTGCTATGAATATCCATTGAGATGGAATGTATGGGAAATCCGAGCTTATGTATATATCGGTAAGTTGTTAAAGTCTGAGAAGTCCCGTTTGAACGTAGGAATAGATAGGAATGCATATGTCATGGCATAGGTGTCCGATATTTGATATCATGTAAGACCAAGTCTGGGACGTTGGTATTGATTCGAGGTTTCGTGTAAGACCACGTCTGGGACGTTGGCTTCGATATGAGATTTACGTGTAAGACCATATCTGGGACAATGGAATGGTATTTGATTCGTATAAGACCATGTATGGAACAGTGGCATCGATATATGAGTACATGTAAGACCTCGTCTGGGACGTTGGCATTGTACGACTATTCCGAGCATTCTGAGTATCCTATTAGATTCCGAACGGTTTAACAGGCAAGTCTGATAAATGAACGATTATGTGAGTTGAATATCCGTTTCAGGTACGTTTGAAAAGTACACTATGTGTGTATGAAAGGTAAATGCCTATATGAACTTACTAAGATGCATATGTGTATTGAAATGATGAGTTAATAGGTGAATATATGCTTGAATGAGCTATATGTACATGTGATACTTGAGTTGAAGAATGTGGCAAGCTATGACTAAGCAAAAGAGCCAAAGAATATGTGATGAATTTTGTAAATAGAAACACTAATGTCATTGTATCAATATAGCTATGTGTAATTATGTTAAGTTTATTTGTATATGGCTTACTAAGCTTTGGAAATCTTACTTCGTGTGTGTGTTTACTCTGTTTACAGATCGTCAAAGCTACTGAAGGCTCAGGACTGTCGAGGATCATCATCACACTACCCAAACTCATTTTGGTACCTTTTGGAAATGTATATACTAAGTATGGCATGTATAGGCTAGAT
Organism: Gossypium sturtianum; assembly: GCA_025698515.1. Lineage (NCBI taxonomy): Eukaryota > Viridiplantae > Streptophyta > Magnoliopsida > Malvales > Malvaceae > Gossypium > Gossypium sturtianum. Next base: position 85,015,482 of record CM046954.1, read on the forward strand.
GTTTTGAAACATGTTGGAGATGTGTAAATAGCCATGTTATGTGGCTAGATAAATGTTGGTAATATGCATGAATGATTATGGTATATGAGGTATGATTCGGTATGGCTTGATGGTAATGGAAATGTCTTATGAATGGTAAGCTTAGTGATGGATTGATGCCATTGTAATCTAGTGACATGGCGGATGAATCATGCTTAGTTATGCATGTGTTTTAGTTGTACAATTTGGTATATAGTTGACATGATTAGAAATGAGATCGGATGGGATGATAAGTTGATCATTTGACATGTATTGGTTGCCAAATTGTGTGTGAAAATAGGCTTGTATGTGCTTGTAGGTATGACCCAAGTGTGGGTGGCATTTTGGCCTTGCAAATGGCCTATTTTGTATACACGGTTAAGGGACACGGGCGTGTGTCTCTACCGTGTGGCTCAAGGGCCACTTCAAAGTGCGCATGGGCAGGTTACACGGCCGTGGCACACGGGCGTGCTTGGTGGTCGTGTGACCAAGTCAGTAGCTAGCTTAATTTCACACCGCCATGGCACATGGGCGTGTCTGGTGGTCGTGTGGACAAGTCAGTATGTATGCCCTGTTTTGGCACGGCTTGGACACATGGGCGTGTCTGGTAGTCGTGGGAGGCACACGGTCTGCCCACACGGGCGTGTGACCTCTGTAACTTAGAAAAAGTTTTAAATTTTTGAGAAATTTTTGTATGTGTTCGGTTGAGTCCTGGCCCTATTCTAAAGCATGTTCAAGGTCTCGTTGACCTATTCTAGGGACACTTTGATGTGATTTGTCTGATTATGTTATGAAATATCCGTAAAAGTTTCCGATCAGTCCGGTAACACCTTTAACCCTAAACTGGTGATGGTTACGGGTTAGGGGTGTTACAAATTCTGATAGTACAGAATGTTACACTCAAACATTTGAGTGAAAATGTGTTGGTGATGAGTTGAAACTCATAAAGGTATGAATAAGAGTGCAGGATATTTTATTATTGATAAATATTATAATTATACGAGTATATGAGTTGTGACAATTGGTCTATGATTGCTATATGAATATTTTGATTGTGGATTAGTGATTTGAATTGGCATATGAACTATGTGTTAAGTACAAAAGTGATCATAAGCAAATGATCAGTAGGTGTTTTGAGAATGTGGAATTAGTAATGAATTGGCCATTCGTAATATTATGTGTTATGTGCATGTATGTATGAGAGTTGAATTTGAGACTTTACAACCCTCACCCCCTCCCCTCATCGGTAAGGTATTGTAATGAAATCCGTATTTAATAGATTGAATAAGCTTACAAGTGTGGAATTACAGAGTTTCGTGATTGAAGGATTAATACTGTGATCAGATAAGAGGATGAGTCAGCAATTGAAGACAGTACTAAAAGAGATATTAGATCGTTCTGAAGACTATTCGGGATTATGAAAAGTCACCGTTAAATAAGAAGTTGACTTCGATTAAATAACCTATTCAGGTATGATATCTAAAGAAGGTATTAACTGTAAGTTCTTCTGAATTGATTTCTGTTAGTGATGGGATAATGTGGACTTAGTGATGACAGAATTAGACAGTGGAATAATGTTTGAATTGTATTGATGGTGAGTGTGTGATTTTTATAGTTGAGTAATTTACGATGACCTCTTCTGAGTATGCAATTTGTTTATTTACTCTCAAGGGTATATGTAGCTGAATATTTTAAGATGAAACTCTTATCGTATGAGAATGTTAGCTGAACATACTGATAGACAAAAGCATTGTTGGTCTGTTTGGATTATGATTTGCATTGCTCTATCTTTCTCTGATATTCTATTCTGTTGAGTTGATAGAAAAGTTGACAGTAAAATCCGTATGATGTTAGTATTCCATTTTTACCGGTTATTGTTCTGTTGAATATACATGAAGATTATATTATTTACATTCTCGTGGATTTGGTGCTTATGAGTGACGTTGTTCTTTCTGGAAATTTTCTGGGATATCATCGGAATTGTTATAATTCTATATGAGTTGTAATTTTTAGAAATTATGTGTAGCTTCATATGTTGAAATTTCACTATCCCGGTTTTATTATGATTCTGTGTGATTGTCTGCAAGAGATACTCTTTTGAAAAAGATGACTATATCTAATATGACAAAAAATTCTAATTTGATCATGGGAATACAGTGGTATAGTTATCAGATTCATAGAGGTTGTGTTTCTGCATTGGTTGCTACTGAAATCGTATTTGAATTTCTCCTGTGTTCAAAATGCATTACTAATAGCTAGGACATTACTTATCTATACGGTTGAGATGTTGGCCTTATTATGGCACTATGATTTGGGAAAGGAATGGCATCGGCAAAAGTGTAAATGGTGAAAGCTCAAGCTCAAATATGTATATTGGTTATCATTCCCAAGTAATCTTGATAATGTCAATGAGTTACACATGGGATGTTATGTTTGAATTATGCAGCTTTTAAAGATCTTTGATTAGTATCCTGAAGAAAGTGCGATAAATTGTATGCTTGAGTTATCTTGACAACAAGAAGAAAGGTTCTCTTAGAGAAGTTATTGTTTGACAGCCGAGATTGATTCAGTTGTTTAGTTTGATTGGATTATTTGCTTGAAGGATTAATCAAGTTATTTGTATTTGAATTTATCCACAGGGTTGGAAATAAACTTTGAACATTTATGGGGAAATAGATTAATAGTTTAAATATAGAATTCATATTCTAGAAGACATGATACTGAATTATATTTATTGGAACGGTTTTATTGAGAAATGTTTTTGTAAACTAAGTTGTTTTGATTGAGAAAATCATCGTGCTTGTGAAGTTTGCATAATATGATAACTATTGATAAAGTGGTAATCAGTTGAAGACATTGTCAACTAAAACATCAGTTCTGGTTCAGCCTGCGCTAGGTAAAGAATTTATGATTTTCAGTCATGCGTTATTGAATGGTTTGAAGAATGTTATAATACAAGAATGTATAGTGAAAGCTTATGCTTACATACTATTAAAGCTGCATGAAGAGAATTATACGACATGTGAATTAGAGATGATTGATAATGTATTTGCGTTGAATAGTCAGTGACATTGTTTGTTTGGTGAGTAATGTACATATTTGTTGACTGCAAGAGTTTAAAATACTTGATGTTATAGAGAGATCTGAATTTGAGATAGTAAAGGTGGCTTGAATCGTCGAAGGATTTTGTGTTAGTAATTGATTATCATCTAGGGAAAAATGAATACAGTCACGGATGTTCTGAGCAAGAAGCCTTTGTGTGTTTTACGAGCGATGAATATACGATTAATCTAATCGAATGATAGACAAATATTAGTTGTGTTAAAATCATTCAGCTAATTTGTGAAATTTAGATATGTATTAGTGAATTGCAAGCTAAAAAAGGATTCAATGTAAATTGACTCATGATTTAGAAAATTTCAGATTGGAACCGATGACTGTTTGTTATTTCAAGATAGAGTTTGTGTACAGAGAATTCCAGAGATTATGCAACAATTGTTACATATGGCTCACAGTGGTAATTATTTGTTAATTCGGGGAGTACTAAGATGTACAATATTCTGAGACAGTTGTATTAGTGAATAAGCATGAAACACGATATTTTTAACTTTGTATCCAACTGTCTGATCTATCAACAAGCTAATGCTGATCATCAAGGGTTTTCAAGACTGTTACAGCATGTCTTACTATCTGAGTAGTAATGAAATAGAATTTTGATGAATTTTGTAAAAGACAGATGTTATCTGAACTATTGTTGACTTTTTGAAGAAATCTAAATATTTTATCTTCGTACGTGCGAATTTCTCTTTTGATAGATTAGCTGAGTTATACATATCAGGGATTCTCAGATAACAGTGTGCCAGACTCCATTATTCCGGGTAGAGACCTGAATTCTATATTGTGATTTGATAGAAAATTACAGTAAGCTTTAGATAAACGGTTTCAATTTAGCATCGCATTACATGCTTCAACATATGGCTAATCTGATGGAGAGATTCAGATTCACAAGGTAATGTTTTGTTATTGTGTTTTAAAATTTGAAAGCAACTGAGAAAGACATTTACTGTTGAATAAGTTTGCATATAATAATAGATATGAGATGAGTATTAAGATAGCACTGTATGAGTATGAAATGGTTGCAATTATTGAACTCTGTTGTGTTGAATTGAATTTTGATAAAAAGAATTATGGAGTCGATGAGATTAGAAAGAATGAGGAGAAATGAAAGTAATTTGTGACAGTCTAAAAGCAGTTTCAGATTGACAAAAAACATATGCAGTCTTGATACGTAAAAGCTTGAATTTCAAATAGAAAACTGAGTTTTTGTGAAAGTATTATTGTGGATATAAAATTTCTTGATTTAGTTATAAAGAGAAGTTGAGTTAGTGATTTATCTGGATGTATGAGATTATTGAAAGAATGAGACTGTATGAGATTACTGTCAGAACTTGAGAAGTGTAACAGTCCGGTTTAGACCCTAGTCAGAATAGTAGTTTCGGGACAACAAATCCGAGTCAAAAAGATATTTTAATATTATTTTCCGTGTTTACAGTATGTGATTAAGCATGTGTGAAAGTTTCATGAATTAATTTTATTGTTTGTGTGCTTAATTTGAGAAAAAGGACTTAATCGTAGAAAATGTAAAAGTGGCCTTCTAATTGATTAAGTGCCGAATTGATGTGTCTTATTAATGTGAGGTCCTTATGTGGTAAATGGACCCTTAGATTTATGGATGGACATTAATGTATATATGCTAGTGGGTTTTAAATGTTATTATTAAGGTTAAATAAGTAAATTGGTTATTAATGTTATTATAATTAAAATAAAAACAAAATGATGGCCATTATACTCATATTTTGGCCGAAAATATCAAGGAAAGAAAAAAAAAAGAAAGCTTTTATACTTATCTAGGGTTCGGCACATTTTTGGTTGAATTAAGGTATGATTTTGTTTCAGTTTTTGATATTTTTTACGTTTTTGAAATCGTTAGTTAGTATACTATCAAGCCCATGCTTTAATTTTGGAATTTGATGAATATTATGAGATGTGCCACTGATGAATGTTTAAGCTTTGTGATGTTAGTTGATGAAGTATGAAATATATGTGTTAGATTAACATGTTTTGTCTTTGGATTTTTGATGAATTTGAGTAATTTGGACTGAATTGTGATAATAATATTTTGAGGTACTAAAATGTGAAATAAATGAAATACATGGGCTTATATGAAGCATATAAAATTCGGCTAAGCATGGGTACAAAGAAATTATGTGTATTTTGTGATTTTGTGAAATAATGACTTAAATGTGAAAATGTGAGGGCTAAATTGTAAAATGCCCTAAATGTGTGTTTTTGGATTGAATTGAATGATTTGGTGAAAAAATGGGTTAAATTTGAATATGTATAGATCAAGAACCAAAGAAAACGGATTTAGACCGAGGAAAGTCGAAAGTGATCCAGTAATCGAAACCGTCCGTTTATATCCGTACGAGGTAAGTCTATATACAAATAAATGTATTTAGATTGATTTATTCAGGTTCATATAATATTGAATTGTGATGAATGGCTTGGAAGATATACATGTGAAAACCGAGAAAAGTATCGACAATGTGACAATGTCCGAATGTCCCGTACAAACCTTAGGAATAGATAGGATTCTTATGTCATGACTTAGGGTTCCGATAGGTGATATCGTGTAAGACAACGTCTGGGACGTTGGCGTCGATTTGAGAATTACGTGTAAGACCATGTCCGGGACATTGGCATCGTAAATGATTTCGTGTAAGACCCTGTCTGGGATAGTGGCATCGATATTTAATTACATGTAAGACCACGTCTGGGACGTAGGCATTGTACAAGTATTTCGAGTTATCCGAGAATCCTATTTGATTCCAAACGGTTCAACGGGAAATTTTGAGAAATTAAAGACTATGTGAAATGTGTAACCGATTCAGGTACGTTTGAAGTGTACTCGATGTTTGAGTATGAAAGGTAAGTATATGTGAATTTGGAAAAGTGAGAAATGTGCATAAAATTGTTGAAACAAAATGAGATATTTGTATGAATGTGCTATAATCTAATGAGATACATGGAGATGTGAATTGTTGTCAAACAAATGGTTAGATACCTTTGAGCTAAAGAAGAAATGTGAATATGCTATTGAGATATGCTAAAGTTCTTATAATAGAAATGGTTATAAATGTTTTATATGATAAGTTTATTTGTATATGGCTTACTAAGCTTTTGAAAGCTTACTTTGTCTGTATTTGCTTTGTTTTATAGATTATCAAAGCTACGGAAAGCTCGGGGATCGTCGAGGATCGTCATCACACTATCAAATCATATTTTGGGTACCTTTTGAATGTGTACATATTTAAGTATGGCATGTGTAGTCTAGTTAAATTAGATGATGTTGTGAGATGTATATATAAGCCATGAGATATGGCTTGTTAATGGATGTGAATATGGTAACTTTTTAATCTATGTTTTGTGATACAAAGTTGGTATCTTTATGATGAAAGGTTGTCAAATTGAATTGTTAAGCCTTTGGATGGATGATACTTAGAAATACTTGTGATGAGAATGAGATGAATGGTACATAAATTGGCATGTTTGATATGCTCTTGAATGGTTAGAAAAGTTGGTCATTTTGGTATGCTTTTGGTTGCTTTTGGTGCTTGAAATGATGAATGTTTTTGCATGTAGGTTTGACCCTAAAATGGGTGGCAAATTGGCCTTGAAAATGGCCTATATTTGCCCACACGGTTGAGCACACAGGCGTGTGGCTCGACCGTGTCATTTGAGTTTGTAATTCAAAATAAGTCAGTTTCGACCCCGGGCTGGACACACGGGCGTGTGACTGGCCATGTGATGCAAGTCAGTGTCGACCACGGGTGAGGCACACGGGCGTGTCCTTGGCCGTGTGGATAATTCAGTATGTATGCCCTGTTTTGCCACGACTTGGACACACGGGTGTGTCTGAGGCCATGTGAGGCACACGGTCTGCCCACACGGGCGTGTGACCTCCGTAACTTTGAAAAATGTTTGAATTTCAGAAAAATTTTGTATGTGTTTGGTTTAGTCCCGACCCCTTTCTAATGCATGTTTAAGGTCTCGTAGACCTCATTAAGGGACTATATGCTTGTATTTGCTATGTTATGATGATGATATACTTTATGATGTGAAATGTTTGTAAAAGTCTCCGATTTGTCCGGTAATGCCTCTTAACCCTAGATCGGCGATGGTTACGGGTTAGGGGTGTTACATTTTATTAGTATCAGAGCTACGGTTTAGTCGATTCTAGGACTAATGTAGCATGTGAGAGTCTAGCTATACATGCCATATATATGAATTGTGATAGTGTGATGAATCCTGACTTATAAAATGTGTTTTTCTTATAGTATATGGATCCCGAAAGAGCTGTAGCTGACAATGTTGAAAGTAATGCGCCTACTCCCGCTCAAGGGACAACGCCGTCTGATTCTAGACCGGCTACTAGCGGTCAGGAAGGTGAGGCTAAACAAGCCTTCTTCCAAATGATGAATGAGTGGTTCACTCAATATATTAGAACAAATCCGGCTATTTCACAACCTCTGCCCCTGCCTAATCCTCCTCAGACTTCTGTTGTACCACCGGTTATGAATTTGAATCTGTTAAATAAGCCTCCGGTTGATAAAATCCATAAATATGAAGCCGAAGAGTTCAGGGCCACTAGTGATGATGATGCTGAGAGAGCAGAGTTTTGGCTCGAGAATACAATCCGAGTGTTTGATGAAATGTCTTGTACTCCTGAGGAATGTGTGAAATGTGTCGTTTCTCTGTTACGAGATGTAGCTTATCAGTGGTGAAAGACTTTAATTTTTGTTGTTCCAAAAGAACGGGTTACAGGGGATTTCTTTCGGTCTGAATTTTGGAAGAAATATATTAGCCAGAGATTTATAGATAAAAAATGAAAAGAATTTCTAGAATTGAAACGGGGTCGCATGTCTATCACTGAATACGAACGAGAGTTCGTGAGATTAAGTCAATATGCTCGGGAATGTGTTTCAACCGAAGCGATAATGTGTAAAAGATTTGAAGACGGCCTAAATGAAGATATCCGTTTACTAGTTGGAATTCTGGAAATAAAAGAATTTGTTGTGCTCGTTGATCGAGCATGTCAAGCTGAGGCACTCAGGAAAGATAAAAGAAAAGCTGAGTCTGAAGCCAGAGATGTGAGAAAGAGATTTTCAAGTAAATCATTTCAATCTGCATCAAAGAAATTTAGAGATGAGCATAGCCGTTCAAAGGATAATGTGGGACATTCGAACAGAGATCGAGCTAGATCGCATTAAACTTCAAAGCTCCAGCAACTTCAGTAGCTAGTGTTGGAAATGTCCGATCTGAACGACCTGAATGTAAACATTGTAGTAAAAGACATCCGGGTAATTGTAGATTGAATGATTGAGCCTGTTTCAGATGTGGATCATTAGACCATTTTATTCGAGATTGTCCTGAGTCTGTTGAGCAAGAGATTGTACAGAATCCGAAGTCAAATAATGCTTCAACAAGAGGTAGACCTTCTAGAAACACAAGAAATGTGAGTGGTAGCCAGAGAGCTACGAAAGATACAGTTGCGAGATCTGAAGCTAGGGCACCTGCCAGAGCTTACGCCATTCGAGCTCGTGAGGAAGCTTCGTCTCCAGATGTTATTACGGGTACATATACTCTTTATGATACTTCTGTGATTGCATTGATAGATCCAGGGTCTACTCATTCATATGTATGCATGAACTTAGTATCCAGTAAGACTTTTCCTATAGAGTCTACTGAATTTGTAATTAGAGTATCGGTAAAAGTGTCTTGGTTGACAAAGTGTGCAAGAATTGTCTGTTGATGTTTCAAGATATTTGTTTTTCGGCTGATCTGATGCTGTTACCTTTTGATGAGTTTGAAATAATTTTGGGTATGGATTGGCTAACATTGCATGATGCTGTTGTGAACTGCAAACGAAAAATTATTGGTTTGAGATGTCAGAATGATGAAATAGTTCAGATTGAATCTAATGAATTGAATGGGTTACCTGCTGTGATATCAGTAATGAAAGCTCAGAGTTATGTGAAAAAGGGATGCGAAGCCTATTTTGCCTATGTGATTGATTCGAAAGTGATTGAAAAGAAAGTTGAATCTGTGCCAGTTGTTTGCGAGTTCCCTGACGTGTTTCCTAAAGAACTACTGGGATTACCTCTGATACGAGAAGTTGAGTTTGGCATTGAATTAGTGCCGGGAATGACTCCTATCTCAAAAGCTCCAGATAGAATGGCACCAACAGAAGTGAGAGAGTTGAAATCACAGTTGCAAGAGTTGACTGATAGAGGATTTGCACGACCGAGTTTCTCACCTTGGGGTGCTCCCGTTCTATTTGTGAAAAAGAAAGATGGCATGATGAGAATGTGCATTGACTACCGTCAGTTGAACAAAGTGACTATTAAGAACAAATATCCTCTGCCCAGAATTGATGATTTGTTTGATCAGCTAAAAGGAGCCACCGTGTTTTCAAATAGAGATCTGAGATCGGGATATTATCAGTTGCGAGTAAAAGATTCAAACATTCCGAAAACTACTTTCAGAACGAGGTACGGACATTATGAGTTTTTAGTTATGCCTTTCGGACTAACCAATGCTCCTGCTGTCTTTATGAATTTGATGAACAGAATTTTCAGACCGTATTTAGATCGATTTGTTGTTGTATTCATTGAAGACATTTTAATTTATTCGCGTGATGAAATTGAGCATGCTGAACATCTGAGAATTGTACTACAAACTCTGCGAGATAAGCAATTGTATGCAAAGTTTAGTAAATGTGAATTCTGGTTGCGTGAATTTGGTTTTCTGGGACATATTGTGTTAGCATCTGGTATACGAGTTGATCCGAGCAAGATTTCAGCTATTTTGGAGTGGAAGCCTCCAAAAAATGTGTCTGAAGTTTGCAGTTTTTTGGGACTTGCTGGTTATTATCGATGGTTCGTAAAAGGCTTTTCGATGATTGCAACTCTATTGACGAGATTGCTTCAGAAAGATGTGAAATTTGAATGGTCCGATAAATGTCAGAAAAGCTTTGATCAATTGAAAGCCCTTTTGACTAAAGCCCCAATTTTGGTACAGCCAGAATCGAGTAAAGAGTTCATGATTTATAGTGATGCTTCATTGAATGGTCTGGGATGTGTTTTGATGCAGGAAGGCAAAGTTATAGCTTATGCTTCGAGACAATTGAAGCCGCATGAAAAGAATTATCCGACACACGATCTTGAGCTAGCTGCAATCGTGTTTGCTTTAAAGATCTGGCGTCACTATCTTTTTGGTGAAAAATGCCATGTGTTTTCGGATCATAAAAGTCTGAAATATTTGATTACTCAAAAAGATTTGAATCTGCGACAAAGAAGATGGTTAGAACTGTTGAAAGATTATGAACTTGTTATAGATTATCATCCGGGTAAAGCAAATGTTGTTGCTGATGCATTGAGTCGAAAATCACTGTTTGCATTACGTGTGATGAATGCTTATTTAGACTTGTCTGATGATGGTTCAGTTTTAGCTGAGTTGAAAGCAAAACCGTTGTTCTTACAGCAAATATGTGATGCTCAGAAAGTTGATAATGAAATGTTAACGTTAACGCCCCGAATTTTGGGCCTAGAAGAATTGAACCTTGGGCATGGGAGCGTTTAAAGTTTTTCAGAACAAGAGGACGACACAATTGCATGTTAGATCTGTTGGGTGAGTGATTTTGGAAGGTTAAGGGGCTTCTATGAAGTCCTGGGTTCAAGCCATGTCATATGGAAAATTTTTATTTTTAGCATTAGGGGAACCATGACTCCTAGTTTTAAGCCTTTTAAATAATTGTGATTAAAAAGAGACACAAAAGAGCCTGTGGTGTTGTGGCAAGGTGGTGTCACAGGTGTGGCAAGGAGGTCAGAGGTTCAAGTCTCACTGCATGCAAATGGGATTATTTATTTTGCTCATGTGTGGGCAAGAGTTTATGTTGGATTTGAACTCTGTGTTGGAGAGTTTGAATGGGTCAAATGAGTGATTTAAGGAGTGGATCATGGAGGAAATTAAGGAGGGGATCATGGAGAGGTAAGGGGAGGAAACCAAGGAGATTTGTGGTTGGAGAAGAGTTGGTGCCGAATGGGATTTTTGGCACTCAAGACTTTCGGTTTTGAGGAGTTTAGCCACTCTATTTTTGAGAGCTATGAGCATATTGGCTCTATTTTTTTTCTGTTGAGGCCGAATAATGCTAAGGAGGTTTTGGGAGTATCATTCGTTTTGCTGGCATCGATTTGGCACTTATCTTGATGTCTTTTATTTTTCTTTTTTGACTCTTTTTCCCTCCTTCTTAGCCGAACTCTCTCCTTCCTCTCTCTCTTAGTTCTTTTGACTCTATCAATCCTCCTCTTCTGCATCTTGTACTTGGCTGATTATCCCCTATTTCGTCCTCTTCCAAATTTTCCTTTTTTTTCCAGTGATAGCCGAATACCCCTTTCCCTTTTCTCTCTTTTCCTTTGACTCTTTTCGAGTGTCCCTCCTTGTATTGCTAAAACTGAATTCCCTCATTTCGTTCTTTCAGTTCTCTACGTTTTGTGTTAGCCGAACATTCCATCTCAGGGGTGCGATTATTCCATTTTGCCTCTATCATTCTCTGTACTTTTGGCTTTTGTGTGGGTGTGGCAATTGTTCTTTTCTTCTAATCTGGATTCTGTGTTTTCGGTAAGTGACTTCTCGTCTAGTTCAAACTGTTCAATTGTTGATGGTTGATGAGTGTTGGTTGGAATGCAGATAACCCCTAAGGCCTATTGATCAATCTCTTGCGACGGTTTAAGTGAGTGATCCTCAATCGTTCGATCAAGGCAAGTAATAAATCATATATTGGATAGTGGTATAGAAAGGGATTGTTTAATCCTGTTGTTAAAGGACTGATGGTGTATCGTGTTGGATATAGGTTCTACGCTCGTGGGCTACTGCGTTTTTTCTCCAACAAGGTGTGTACACACACCACTCCAATTGTAGATCGGCAAATGCCGAAATCCTGAAATGCTGAGAAGCCGAAAGGCTGAAAGTACGGCTACAGCTATCACACGAGCGTACGAACGCGCGTGGGGATAAGTCTATACAACGACAGAGGTCCCCATGAGCATCTCGTGGTCTTAGACCATTTTTGGGGCCAAATGGACCAGAATGGGCCGAGTGGGCGCAATGGGCCCGTGGTCCCAACGCGAGTAATTTTTGGATGGATGGGAAATCATGAGTCGGCCATGACGATCACATGGCCAAAGGCAGTTTTGGGCTTAGTAGGCCACACGAGCGTGTGGGCCCACTTGGGCCGAATATTGGGCTTTGGGCCCAATTACACCGTTTTGACCATATATTTTACCTGTGTCACTCGAGGCGACTGTATACCTTCGGGAAGTTTCAAAATGATTGAAATACCCCTAGGGGGCAAAATGACTGAAATACCCATGTATGGTAAATTGGCCGTAATACCCCTGTTGGGTAAAATGACCGTTATGCCCCTAAAGGGCAAAATAACTAAAATGCCCTACATGTTATATGATTATTATTTTATGCCATTTATGGTATGTTTGCATTCATGTGATATTATGCTACATGGGGGATAGGATCATTGATTTGGAGGAAGTATATGATTTGTTAGGGTCGCATGGTCGCTTAACGACTGTGGATTCACCGATGGCTTTAAGCCGATTATGTGACTGGCAGCTCTGCTGCAATATTGGTTAGTGCCGCAACCAGTGCTACATAAGAAGTGTAGGGATGGGTGGGTCAATTTAATCCCCACAGGAGTGCAGGGTTGGACAGGAGACGGAGTGCAGGGTTGGTTTGGATATTTATGCATTGCATACACTGATCCTGATATTGAGATGGGCTTAGGCCTGGATAGATGTGATATGTGACATTTGATATGGGCCAAGGCCCAACTGAGGCTGTTATGGGCTAAGGCCCAAATGCCACCATTACCGTGTTGGGCTTAGGCCCACATTGGTTACCGTAATGGGCTTAGGCCTGGATTGTTGTGATGCATGCTTTATGATCGATGAGGGTTGTGCACACTGAGTTTTCGTAAACTCACCCCCTCTTTTTAATTTTTGTCAAGTAATCTTCAGTAAGCGGTTCGACGTACTGGAGGACTCGGAAGTGGCCACACTACAAACAACTTTAAATTTTAGTATTCTATTTTACCTTACTTAAACCGCTTTCTTATTGGGTTGTAATAAGGCCTCTTTTAATTTCTGGTTTTTAATTTTGGATTTCTAGTTTATTACGTTCTCTATCTGTTAAAAGTAGATCGTGGTTTTCCAAAACAATAACTGTTTTCAAAACACTACGCTTTCACAACTTAATCTTTAAACATCACGTTTTCGTAAATCATTTGCTCCAAATTAAGCTTCCACAACAAATAAGGTTTTAAGGGGAATAATTTTTAATAAACCACGATTGAAAATAAATAAACGCAAACTGAGGTTTTGTACAAGTTTTAAATGGCAAGAAGTTTGAAATTTCAAGAAGGGTTTTCAATGAAAACATGGTTTTCGAAAGACACTTCAATGTGACACACCAGATTCGGCCATAACGTTTGGGCCGGGTTTTGGGGTGTTATATTTAGTGGTATCAGAGCCAAGTTGCAAAACTCGGCTGTGGAATGGGCTTTCAAATCTTGGATTTCAGTAAGTTGTTTTTCAATATGTGAAGGGTTTGAGATATTTCTTCTAAAAAGTGTGGCACACCAAGTCTCCGACATTGAACCAAGTAAGTTCTCCTGATACTGAAATCTGTTTTAAACTGTTATACTATAAATAGTTACTGGGCTTACTTTAGATGATAGACTATATCGAGACTCTTTAGCTAGAGTAAACTGAGAAATTATAGGAAACTAAAACTGTAGTGAGCTTGCGATTGCGAAAACAACTCTTAACTCCTATTTCCATAAAACATCTGTTTAATTATTGAAACTATAAGCTAAATTCATAAAATTTCTAATTCAGATAATACGCGAAGCGATAATGAGCACTAGAAGAGGTGCAAGAGGCCGCGGCAGAGGCCGTGGAAGTGCTAGGGCTGGATCTTTGGCATCAGGCCATATGCCCAACGTTGAAGCGAGAGAGGCTATGGCTTCACCGGTACTCGAGATAGGGTCGTATGATCGGGCAGCTGGGGATGATGCATTGTCCCAAGCAATGCTAAGAATTCTGGAAAGGGTCGTTGGGCCCAACAGTGGCATTGGAAGCCGTGGGTCAATTTCGGAGCGACTTCGATCAAATGGAGCAGAGATTTTGAAAGGTATCGCGGGAGTGGCCCCTAATGTGGCCGAAAATTGGTTAGAGCCCACCGAAAGGATAATGGATGACTTGGACTGTACTTCCGAACAAAAACTAAAAGGTGCGGTGTCATTGCTGCGAAAGGAAGCCTACCAGTGGTGGCTTACCATGAAAGAGGGTACTCAACCTAACCGGGCAACTTGGGAATTCTTCAAATCTGCGTTCTAGGGGAAATATGTGGGCGCAAGTTATGTGGATGCCCGGAGGAGAGAATTCTTGAATTTGACTCAGGGGGATAGGTCTGTGGCAGAGTACGAGGCGGAGTTCCTAAGACTTAGTCGATATTCTAAAGGGATGGTGGCGACAGATTATGAACGTAGCGTGCGGTTTGAAGACGGCCTCAGAGATAGTCTTCGAGTATTGATAGCTCCGCAAAGGGAGTGAGATTTCGCAGCATTGGTGGAGAAAGCAAAAATAGCTGAGGATGTGAAGCGCATTGAGCACCTAAACCGGGAAAGAGAAAGGGGCAGAAACAAGAGGGATTCTGAGCACTCCAATTCTGATCAGAGACATAAGAGAAAGGGTCAGAGTGGATGGGCCAGTCAGAGCTGGGCCCCCTGTTGCTACTACTGGGTTACCATCTTGTGCTATTTGTGGGAAAGGTCATGTGGGCGAGTGCTGGAGGAGGACGGGAGCTTGTCTGAGTTGTGGTTCCATGGAACACCGTCTCAGAAAGTGTCCCAGAAGACCGGATCAGATACAAGTTTTTGGTAGGGGTGATGTACAGCCACCTAGGGGTGGACAGCAGCCGCCTAGAGGCCGTGGACAGGCCAGGGGTGGAAACGGTTTGGGTCGTGGAGCTCCAGGTAGAGGTGCTGGTCATGCGGAGGCGAGGCAGCCAGTTTTGGTTTATGCAGTATGTCGCCGAGAAGACGGAGACGCTCCAGATGTGAATACTGGTACATACTTTACCCATAGTGTACTATTTACCTAATTTGCAATTAGGATTAAAGTGTGCAGGAAAAGCGTGGTGGTGTAACCTGTGTTGTGCGACTATTAGATAGTTGGAAATTTCGAGGACGAAATTTCTTTAAGGGGGTAGAGCTGTAACGCCCCAAATTTTGGGCCTAGAAGAATTGGGCCTTGGGCATGGGAGCATTTAAAGTTTTTGAGAACAAGAGAATGACACAATTGCATGTTAGATCTGTTGGGTGAGTGGTTTTGGAAGGTTAAGGGGCTTCTATGAAGTCCTGGGTTCAAGCCATGTCATATGGAAAATTTTTATTTTTAGCATTAGGGGAACCATGACTCCTGGTTTTAAGCCTTTTAAATAATTGTGATTAAAAAGAGACACAAAAGAGCCTGTGGTGTTGTGGCAAGGTGGCGTCACAGGTGTGGCAAGGAGGTGGCATCACAGGTGTGGCATGGAGGTCAAAGGTTCAAGTCTCACTACATGCAAATGGGATTATTTATTTTGCTCATGTGTGGGCAAGAGTTTGTGTTGGATTTGAACTCTGTGTTGGAGAGTTTGAATGGGTCAAATGAGTGATTTAAGGAGTGGATCATGGAGGAAATTCATGAGGGGATCATGGAGAGATAATGTAACACCCTTAACCCGTAACCATCTTCGGTTTAGGGTTAAATACGTTATCGAACAAATCAGAACATTTTACAGACATTTAATAATATAATTAAAAGAATCCAATCCAAGTGTCCCTGAAATAGGTCTATGAGACCTTAATCATGCTTTAGAAAGGGGCCGGGACTAAACCGAACACATACGAAAATTCTCAGAAATTTAAAAAATTTTCTTAGTTACAGAGGTCACACGCCCGTGTGGGCAGGCCGTGTGCCTCCCACGGCCTCAGACACGCCCGTGTGACTAAGCCGTGTCAAAACAGTGCATACATACTGACTTGTCCACACGGCCATGGACACGCCCGTGTGCCTCAGCCGTGGTCGAGCCTGACTTGCATCACACGGTAAGTCACACGCCCGTGTGTCCAGCCCGTAGTTGAGCCTGACTTTTTTTTAAATGCAACCACGAGGGACACGGTCGAGCCACACGCCCTTGTGCTCAACCGTGTGGGCAATTATAGGCCATTTTCAAGGCCAAAATGCCACCCACACTTGGGTCATCCCTACAATCATATACAAGCATTATTCCATACACAATTGGCAACCAAAAATTTCATCAAATGGTCATCTTTACAACTCATACAAGTACATTTCATCACAACATATTATATGCCATTTAGCTCAACCAAATCACAAGTATATCTAAGTAATATTCACCCATAAACTTACCAATTCATTACGGCATCTCTCCATCAATACTATACCAACTTTTCATCACCAAAACATAGATCAATATTACCATATGCTCAACCTTTAACAAAACACATAACATAGCTTATCTACTTATTCATAACATATCATTAACTAGCCATATCACATGGCTATGTACATATCACAAACATAATTCAAAGTGACTAGCCTATACATACGATACTTAATATTTACACTTTCAAAAAGGTACCAAAATATGATTGAGTAGTGTAATGACGATCCTCGACGATCCCCGAGCCCTTAGTAGCTTTGACGATCTATATAACAGAGCAAACACACACAAAGTAAGCTTTCAAAAGCTTAGTAAGCCATATAAAAATAGACTTAACATATAATGCACATAATCATAATGCTACAATGTCATTAATGTTTCTCATTTGCAAAAATTCATATACATTTCTTTGGCCCTTTTGTTTGACATTGCTTACCCACATTTCATAGCTCAAAGTATCACATTTTCTCATAGCACATTCAAGCATATATCACATATTATCTCATCAAATTATACACATATTCATCTTGGTAAGTTCATATATATACTTACCTTTCATACACTTACTTAGTGTACAATTCAAACGTACCTGACTTGTTTATACATTTCACGTAATCTTTCATTTCTCAGACTTGCCCGTTGAACTATTTGGAATCAAATAGGATACTCAGAATGCTCGGAATAGACATACAATGCCAACGTCCCAGACGTGGTCTTACATGTAACCAGATATCGATGCCACTGTCCCAGACAGGGTCTTACACGAATCAATACGATGCCAATGTCCCAGACATGGTCTTACAAGTAAATCTCAAATCGATGCCAATGTCCCAGACGTGGTCTTACATGATGTCTCATATCGATGCCAACGTCCCAGACGTGGTCTTACACGATATTACATATCAGCCACCTATGTCATGACATATGTAATCCTATTTATTCCTAGGTTCATACGGGACTTTTTCGGATGTTAACACCATGTCGATACAATCTCAAATTTCATGTACTCATCATCTCATATACATTCATCATCATAAATTTTCATATGAACATACATATATCAATGTAAATACATTTATTTGTATATAGACTTACCTCGGATTCGGATAAACGGAAACGAACTCGGTTACTCAATTACTTTCGATTTCCCACGATCTAAGTCCATTTTCTTCGATTCTTGATCTATACATATTCAAATTTAACCCATTTATTCACTAATTCATTCAATTCAATCCAAAAACACATATTTAGGGCAATTTACAAATTAGCCCTCATATTTTCACATTATGACATCTTAGTCCCTATTTCACAAAATCACAAAATTCACATAATTCAATACAACCCATGCTTGGCCGAATATCACCCATGCCCATAAAAGTCCATACATTTCATTTATTTCACAATTTAGTCCTTCAAAATATTATTTTCTCAATTAAGTCCAAATTACTCAAAATCACCGAAAATTCAAAGACAAACTATGTTAATCTATCACATATCTTTCATAATTCATCTTCAAACATCACAAAAATCATGTGTTCATCAATGGCATATTTCAAAATAATCATCAATTCACAAAATTTAAGCACGGTTTTTAAGAACACGAAGCAACGATTACAAAAATGAAGAAATTATCAAAAACCGAAACTGAAACATACCTTAATTTAGCTTAGAAGTAGCCGAAACCTAGCTTGTTTTTTATTTCTTCTTTTTCTTTCAATATTCGGCTAGATGAACACCAAAATAGATAGCTTATTTTATGTTTTATTTTTATTATACTAACATTATTAATCATTTTACAAAATTAGCCTTTTAATTAACATAATAGCTTTTATACATTAAGGCCATTTTTGTCCATTAACCATTCCACTTACTAAATAATGGCATAATTGCCTCATAAGGCCACTACATTTAAAAGCCATAACACATTAGTGCTTTTAAAATATGGCATGCAAATTTTGCATCTTTCACAATTAGATCCTTTTATCAAATTAAGCACAATAATGACAAAATTAATTCACGAAACTTTAGCACATGCTTATTCACATACAGTAGGCACAAAAAAATATTAAAATATTTTTTCTAACTCAGATTTGTGGTCTCGAAACCACTATTCTGACTAGGGTCTAAACCGGACTGTTACAGGTAAGGGGAAGAAATCAAGGAGATTTGTGGTTGGAGAAGAGTTGGTGCCGAGTGCGATTTGTGGCACTCAAGACTTTCGGTTTTGGGGAGTTTAGCCACTCTATTTTTGAGAGCTATGAGCATATTGGCTCTATATTTTTTCTATTGAGGCCGAATAATGCTAGGGAGGTTTTGGGAGTATCATTCGTTTTGCTGGCATCGATTTGGCACTTCTCCTGAGGTCTCTCATTTTTCTTTTTTGACTCTTTTTCCCTCGTTCTTAGCTGAACTCTCTCCTTCCTCTCTCTCTCAGTTCTTTTGACTCTATCAATCCTCCTCTTCTGCATCTTGTACTTGGCTGATTATCCCCCTATTTCGTCCTCTTCCGAATTTTCCTCTTTTTTTTCTAGTGATAGCTGAATACCCCTTTCTCTTTTCTCTCTTTTCCTTCGACTCTTTTCGAGTGTCCCTTCTTGTATTGCTAAAACTGAATTCCCTCATTTTGTTCTGTCATTTCTCTACGTTTTGTGTTAGCCGAACATTCCATCTCAGGGGTGCGATTATTCCATTTTGCCTCTATCATTCTCTGTACTTTTGGCTTTTGTGTGGGTGTGGCGATTGTTCTTTTCTTCTAATCTGGACTCTGCGTTTTCGGTAAGTGACTTCTCGTCTAGTTCAAACTGTTCAATTGTTGATGGTTGATAAGTGTTGGTTGCAATGCAGATAACCCCTAAGGCCTATTGATCAATCTCTTACGACGGTTTAAGTGAGTGATTCTCAATCGTTCGATCAAGGCAAGTAATAAATCATATCTTGGATAGTGGTATAGAAAGGGGTTGCTTAATCATGTTGTTAAAGGACTGATGGTGTATCGTGTTGGATATAGGTTCTACGCTCGTGGGCTACTATGTTTTTCTCCAACAAGGTGTGTACACACACCACTCCAATTGTAGATCGGCAAATGACGAAATGCAAAAATGTTGAGAAGCCGAAAGGCCGAAAGTACGGCTACGACTATCACACGAGCGTATGAACGTGCGTGGGGATAAGCCGATACAACGACAGAAGTCACCATGAGCATCTCCTGGTCTTAGACTGTTTTTGGGGCCAAATGGACTGGAATGGACCGAGTGGGCCCAATGGGCCCGTGGGCCCTACGCGAGTAATTTTTGGATGGATGGGAAATCATGAGCCGGCCATTACGATCACATGGCCAAAGGCAGATTTGGGCTTAGTGGGCCACAAGAGCGTGTGGGCCCACTTAGGCCGAATATTGGGCTTTGGGCCCAATTACACCGTTTTGACCATATATGTTACCTGTGTCGCTCGAGGCGACTGTAGACCTTTGGGAAGTTGCAAAATGACTGAAATACCCCTAGGGGGCAAAATGACTGAAATACCCTTGTAGGGTAAATTGGCCGTAATACCTCTGTAGGGTAAAATGACCGTCATGCCCCTGAAGGGCAAAATGACTAAAATGCCCTACATGTTATATGATTATTATTGTATGCAATTTATGGTATGTTTGCATTCATGTGATATTATGCTACATGGGGGATGGGATCATTGATTTGGAGGAAGTATATAATTTGTTAGGGTCATGGTCGCTTGACGACTGTGGATCCACCGATGGCTTTAAGCCGATTATGTGGCTGGCAGCTCTGCTGCAATATTGGTTAGTGCCGCAACCGGTGCTACATAAGAAGTGTAGGGATGGGTGGGTCAATTTAATCCCCACAGGAGTGCAGGGTTGGACAGGAGACGTAGTGCAGGGTTGGTTTGGGTATTTATGCATTGCATACACTGATCCTGATATTGAGATGGGCTTAGGCCCGGATAGATGTGATATGTGACATTTGATATGGGCTAAGGCCCAACTGAGGTTGTTATGGGCTAAGGCCCAAATGCCACCGTTACTGTGTTGGGCTTAGGCCCACATTGGTTACTGTAATGGGCTTAGGCCCGGATTGTTGTGATGCATGCTTTATGATCGATGAGGGTTGTGCACACTGAGTTTTCGTAAACTCACCCCCTCTTTTTAATTTTTGTCAGGTAATCTTCAGTAAGCGGTTCGACATACTAGAGGACTCGGAAGTGGCCACACTACGAACAGCTTTAAATTTTAGTATTCTATTTTACCTTACTTAAACCACTTTCTTATTGGGTTGTAATAAGGCCTCTTTTAATTTCTAGTGTTTAATTTGGGATTTCCAGTTTATTACATTCTCTATCTGTTAAAAGTAGATCGCGATTTTCCAAAATAATATTTGTTTTCAAAACACTACGCTTTCACAACTTAATCTTTAAACATCACGTTTTCGTAAATCATTTGCTTCAAATTAAGCTTTCGTAACAAATAAGGTTTTAAAGGGAATAACTTTTAATAAACCACGATTAAAAATAAATAAACGCAAACTGAGGTTTTGTACAAGTTTTAAATGGCAAGAAGTTTGAAATTTCAAGAAGGGTTTTCAATGAAAACATGGTTTTCGAAAGACACTTCAATATGACACGCCAGATTCGGCCATAACGCCTGGGCCGGGTTTTGGGGTGTTACATAACGAAATGAGCTCAGTGTAATTTGAACTCTGATTATGAATTTTGAGTTGGTGTTGATGATTGTTTGAGATTTCGAGATTGGATTTGTGTTCCGAGAAATTAAGAATTGATTCAGTTAATTTTGAATGAAGCACATACAATCGCCTATCTATTCATCCGGGAAGTACAAAGATGTACCATGATTTGAAGCAACTTTATTGGTGGCCTGGAATGAAAAGAGATATTTTTGATTTTGTATCGAAATGTTTAATCTGTCAGCAAGTTAAAGCTGAACATCAGATGCCATCTGGTTTGTTACAACCGATTTTGATTCCTGAATGGAAATGGGATAGAGTGATGATGGATTTTGTTTCAGGGTTGCCTTTGACTCCAAAGAAAGATGCAATTTGGGTCGTAGTTGATAGATTGACGAAATCAGCCCATTTTATTCTGGTATGATCTAATTACTCACTTGACAAATTAGCTGAGTTATATATTTCCTATATTGTAAGATTACACGGGGTGCCACTATCTATTGTGTCTGACAGAGATCCGAGGTTTACTTCACGATTCTAGAAGAAACTGCAAGAGGCCTTAGGTGCTAAATTGCATTTTAGTACAGCTTTTCACCCACAGACAGATGGTCAGTCTGAGCGGATTATTCAAATCTCGAGGATATGTTGAGATGTTGCATTCTTGAGTTGGATGGTACATGGGAACAATATTTGCCATTGATTGAGTTTGCGTACAATAATAGTTTTCAATCGAGCATCAAAATGGAACCTTATGAGGCTTTGTACGGACGTAAATGTCGAACACCTTTATACTGGACTGAGCTAAGTGAAAATAAGATACACGGGGTCGATTTGATCAAAGAAACTGAACAGAAGGTGAAAGTGGTTCGTGATAGTCTAAAGACACATCAGATCGACAGAAATCGTATGCAGATTTGAAACGAAAAGATATCGAGTTTGAGATCGGTGATAAAGTGTTCTTAAAAGTGTCTCCGTGGAAGAAAATAATTTTTTTTGGCAGAAAAGGCAAATTGAGTCTGAGATTCATCGGGCCGTATGAAATTATTGAGCATATTGGGCCTGTTGCATACAGATTATTGCTACCACCTGAGTTAGAAAAGATTCACAATGTGTTTCATGTTTCTATGCTACGGCGATATAGATCTAATCCATCACATGTAATTTCTCCGTCTGAGATTGAAATCTGATCAGATATGACTTACGAGGAAGAACCGATCTGAATTTTAGATCGTGAAGTGAAAGAATTGAGAAATAAGAAGATCTCATTAGTGAAAGTCTTATGGCATCGACAAGGGGTTGAAGAAGCAACGTGGGAGCCCAAAGATGCAATGAGAGAACATTACCATAACCTATTCGCTGGTAAGATTTTCGGGGACAAAAATCCCTAAGGGCGGAGAATTGTAACAGTCTGGTTTAGACTCTAGTCGAAATAGTGGTTTTGGGACCACAAATCTGAGTTAAAAAAATATTTTAATATTATTTTTCGTGTTTACAGTATGTGATTAAGCATGTGTGAAAGTTTTGTGAATTAATTTTATTGTTTGTGTGCTTAATTTGAGAAAAGGACTTAATCGCAGAAAATATAAAAGTGGCCTTCTAATTGATTAAGTGCCGAATTGATGTGTCTTATTAATGTGAGGTCCTTATGTGGTAAATGGACCCTTAGATTTATGGATGGACATTAATGTACATATGCTAGTGGGTTTTTAATGTTATTATTAAGGTTAAATAAGTAAATTTGTTATTAATGTTATTATAATTAAAATTAAAACAAAATGGATGGCTATTATACTCATCTTTTGGCCGTAAATATCAAGGAAAGAAAAGAAAAAGAAAGCTTTTATACTTATCTAGGGTTCGGCACATTTTGGTTGAATTAAGGTATGATTTTGTTTCGGTTTTTGATAATTTTTACGTTTTTGAGATCGAGGCTTAGTATACTATCAAGCCCATGCTTTAATTTTGGAATTTGATGAAGATTATGAGATGTGCCATTGATGAATGTTTAAGATTTGTGATGTTAGTTGATGAAATATGAAATATATGTGTTAGATTAACATGTTTTGTCTTTGGATTTTTTATGAATTTGAGTAATTTGGACTAAATTGTGATAATAATATTTTGAGGGACTAAAATGTGAAATAAATGAAATACATGGGCTTATATGAAGCATATGAAAATTCGGCTAAGCATGGGTACAAAGAAATTATGTGTATTTTGTGATTTTGTGAAATAAGGACCTAAATGTCAAAATGTTCAAATGTGAGGGCTAAATTGTAAAATGCCCTAAATGTGTGTTTTTGGATTGAATTGAATGATTTGGTGAATAAATGGGTTAAATTTGAATATGTATAGATCAATAACCAAAGAAAACGGATTTAGACCGAAGAAAGTCGAAAGTGATCCAGTAATCGAAATCGTCCGTTTATATCCGTACAAGGTAAGTCTATATACAAATAAATGTATTTAGATTGATTTATTCAGTTTCATATAATATTGAATTGTGATGAATGGCTTGGAAGATATACATGTGAAAACCGATAAAAGTATCGACAATGTTACAATGTCTGAAAAGTCCCGTACGAACCTTAGGAATAGATAGGATTCATATGTCATGACATAGGGTTTCGATAGGTGATATCGTGTAAGACCACGTCTGGGATGTTGGCGTCGATTTGAGAATTACGTGTAAAACCATGTCTGGGACATTGGCATCGTAAATGATTTCGTGTAAGACCCTATCTGGGACAGTAGCATTGATATTTGATTACATGTAAGACCACGTCTGGGACGTTGGCATTGTACGAGTATTTCGAGTTATCCGAGAATCTTATTTGATTCTGAATGGTTCAACGGGAAATTCTGAGAAATTAAAGACTATGTGAAATGTGTAACCGATTCAGGTACTTTTGAAATGTACTCTATGTTTGAGTATGAAAGGTAAGTATATGTGAATTTGCAAAAGTGAGAAATGTGCATAAAATTGTTGAGACAAAATGAGATATTTGTATGAATGTGCTATAATCTAATGAGATACATGGAGATGTGAATTGTTGTCAAAAAAATGGTTAGATACCTTTGAGCTAAAGAAGAAATGTGAATATGCTATTGAGATATGCTAAAGTTCTTGTAATAGAAATGGTTATAAATGTTTTATATAATAAGTTTATTTGTATATGGCTTACTAAGCTTTTGAAAGCTTACTTTGTGTGTATTTGCTTTGTTTTATAGATTATCGAAGCTACGAAAAGCTCGGGGATCGTCGAGGATCGTCATCACACTATCAAATCATATTTTGGGTAACTTTTGAATGTGTACATATTTAAGTATGGCATATGTAGTCTAGTTAAACTAGATGATGTTGTGAGATGTATATATAAGCCATGAGATATGGCTTGTTAATGGATGTGAATATGGTAACTTTTTAATCTATGTTTTGTGATGCAAAGTTGGTATCTTTCTAATGAAAGGTTGTCAAATTGAATTGGTAAGCTTTTGGGTGGATGATACTTAGAAATACTTGTGATGAGAATGAGATGAATGGTACATAAATTGGCATGTTTGATATGCTCTTGAATGGTTAGAAAAGTTGGTCATTTTGGTATGTTTTGGTTGCTTTTGGTGCTTGAAATGATGATTGTTTTTGCATGTAGGTTTGACCCTAAAATGGGTGGCAAATTGGCCTTGAAAATGGCCTATATTTGCCCACACGGTTGAGCACACAGGCGTGTGGCTCGACCGTGTCATTTGAGTTTGTAATTCAAAATAAGTCAGTTTCGACCACGGGATGGACACACGGGCGTGTGACTGGCCGTGTGATGCAAGTCAGTGTCGACCACGGGTGAGGCACACGGGCGTGTCCTTGGCCGTGTGGATAAGTCAGTATGTATGCGTTGTTTTGCCACGGCTTGTACACGGGTGTAACCGAGGCCGTGTGAGGCACACTCGGCCCGCGCCCACACCAGGCGTGTGACCTCTATAACTTTGAAAAATGTTTGAATTTCAGAAAAATTTCGTATGTGTTTGGTTTAGTCCCGACCCCTCTCTAATGCATGTTTAAGGTCTCGTAGACCTCATTAAGGGACTATATGCTTGTATTTGCTATGATATGATGATGATATACTTTATGATGTGAAATGTTTGTAAAAGTCTCTGATTTGTCCGGTAATGCCTCTTAACCCTAGATTGGCGATGGTTACGGGTTAGGGGTGTTATAAGAAGATCCATAATGTGTTTCTTATATATATGACATGATGATACAGATAAGATCCTTTATCTATAGTATCTTTTTCAAAAGTAGAAACTCAGCTTGTTATGACATATAGCAAAGAACAGATCAGAATCTTAGCTCATGAGATTAAAGAGTTGAGAAATCTGAGGCTATGTTAGAAATTGATGAGGCTAGTGAAAGCAAATCACTAATCTATTCTTTTGTAAGATTTTCGGGGACGAAAATCCCTAGGGGGAGAGTTGTAACAGCCCATTTTTTAGGGTTAATCAGAACAGTGGTTTCGGGACCATAATCCGAAGTCAAAATATTTATTTTAATATTTTATTATGGTTTACAGCATGATAGAATTATTGTGTGAAATTTTCATAAAGAAATTTTACCATTTAAAGGCTTAATTCGGTAAAAAGGACTAAATTGCGTAAAGCGTAAAAGTTGCGTTCTATAAGCTAAAGGTGTCAAATAGATATAGAATTTAAATATGGAGGTCCTTATGTGGCAAATAGCCCATTTATGAGATAAAGGATGATAGTGGAGTGGCAATTGGTGTAATTACTAAAGTTTTTAAGGGATAATTAAGTAAATAGTTAATAAAGGTTAATATTAATAAAACAAAAGCCAAAATCCTTATTTTTATCATCCCTTCCACTAAACTTTGAAAAGAATGGCAGCCATGGATGAGCTAGGTTCAGCCAACATTTTTTTGCTCATTTAGGTATGGATTTTGATCCGTTTTTAATAATTTCTACGTTTTTGAGATCGTTGCAGCTTAGTCTAGCTAGCCCAGGGACTAATTTGAGAAATTGTTAAAGATTTTGTGAGATTCCATTGATGAATATTCATGCTTTTTGATGATTGATGATGAAATATGGAAGTTAGATGATAGTTTTACATATTTTACAAACTGATTTTGAGTAAAAATACAAATTATGGACTAATTTGTGAAATTATGAAATTATGTGGTTAAAAGTATGAATAAATTGAAAATATGGGCTGTTTGTGGCATGTATGAAATTCGGAAATACATGGGCTATACTAAATTGCATGAAATTGCAATATTATGTGATAAGGACTAAATTGTGAAAAATGTAAAACATTAGGGGCAAAAGTGTAATTTTGCCAAAATATGTAAATTGTGTTAAATTGAGTGAATTAGTGATTAAATAAGAAAATTTTTTTATTATATAGATTGAGAAAAACGAGATTCGGATCTAGAACGGGGAGAAAGCAAAGTATCGGACTAGTCGATCCATTTCGTTGTTTTAGCGATCGAGGTAAGTTCGTATAATCGAACTTCAATGTATATTTATGAAATTGATGAATGATAGTATGAATGTATTCATATAATTGATTTAATTTTGGAAAACAAATTAAATGTTTGAAATAAGTAAAAATGTAGGATCGAACACGACCGTTTCGTAACGAAAGACGAATCGGCAGAAAAGACCGTGGTTGGACCATGGCAGTACATGATTTCATATAAGACCATAGCTGGGCTATGGCATCGATATATGATACTTTATGTAAGACCATATCCGGGATATGGCATCGATATATAATTTCGTGTAAGACCATGTCTGGGATATTGGCATCGATAAGTGATTACGTGTAAGACCATGTCTGGGACATTGGCATCGTTATGTGATTTCGTGTAAGACCATGTCTGGGACATTAGCATCGATATATGAATTGTGTAAGACCATAGCTGGGCTATTGGAATCGATATGTGATAACATGTAAGACCATATCTGGGATATGGCATTGTACGAGCTTTACATGCTATCCTAGTATCCTTATCAATTCTGAACAGTTCAACGGGCAATGTAGAGAAGCAAATGACTCTGTGAATGAGTTATCCAATTCAGGTATGAAAGAAGTTATATGATTCTTGTTAATGAAAGGTGAGTATGAATATAAATGATGATATGTGATTTATACAAGAAAGATATGTGTAAATATGTTATTTTTCAAAATGTGCTCATTTGGCTATATGAAGGTATGAATTGAATGTTATATGAGAATTGAATTGATTAAACTTGTGAAAGCTAAAGTTAGCTATGTAAGTGATTATATTATTGAATGGTGGTAATTTGATATGAGAACGTGTTATAAACTTGAAAAAAGTTTAAGTTTTGGCATGTGAGATAGCATATTATACTTATGACATTGAATTGCAATTATTTGTTATGTTAAGTTTATTAAGATACGAGCTTACTAAGCTTTATAGCTTACTTTGTTTTCTTTTCTATGTTTATAGAGTTTCGGAGGCTTGCTCGGGTTAGAAGTCATCGGAGATTTCATCACACTATCCAGCTATGGTTTGGTACTTATGAGCTTTGTGATATTGGTTATATGGCATGTATAGGCTTGAGTCTTTTTTATAAAGATTTTGGTGATGTATTTGGCCATTTTACATGGCTTATTAATTACTTATGTTTGATGTGTAATTTGCCTTGTGTAGTGACATAATTTGGTATGGTTGGTGATGATTCAAGTTGATCATTTGGTCATTTGGTATATGACGAGTATTTACTTATGAAAAGCATGATTTTAGACTTGATAAGTGAATGGCTAATAGATAATTTATGAGTCAAGCTTTGAGTGTGATTGATGGTAGTAAAAATACATATTGAAATAGGTTGTATTGATGAGTATGATATGTACTTTGGTATATGATTCAATAGGTGAGTAATGAGGAATGAATCATGCTAATTTGGTATGTGTTTGAATATACAAATAGTATTGATTTGAGTTGATGAAATGGATAGAATTGGTATTGTAAGTTTGGTGCATGAAATAGCATGGTTTGGCTGCTTATTAATGTATTGAAATGGCATGAAATGTGGTGTTTTAGGTATGCTTGAGAAGGGTGAGAAATGTGGCTTCAACTAAGCCTATTTTCATTCCACACGACCGAGCACACGGGTGTGTGGCTTGACCGTGTGTGACACATGGCTTTGGTACACGGCTGTGTGTCCCCCGGGGTAGCCCTTCAAATTAAGTCAGTATACCCTATAGGTTTGGCACAGCCTAGACACACGGGCATGTCTACTGGCCGTGTGTGGCACAAGGGCTAGCACATGGGCGTGTGGCTGGCCGTGTAACCCAAGTCAGTAACCCCTCTAGATTTCACACGGCCTAGCACACGGGCGTGTCCTCAGCCGTGTGGTGCAAGTCAGAATGTATGCCCTGTTTTCACACGGCCTGTGACATGGGCGTGTCTGGTGGCCGTGTGAGGCACACGGCCTGTTCACACGGGTGTGTGATCCCTGAATGCTTGAAAACTTTAAGTGATTCCTAAAGTTTGGAAATGTGATCGGTTTAGTCCCGAACCTTCTCTAAAGCATGTTTAAGGTCTCATAGACCTATTTAAGGGACATTGTGTATGTTAATGAATGTTACTCGATAATGAATGTTTATTGAGTTGTGGAATGTTAGTTAAATGTTGTGTTTGATCGGTAATACCTCTTAACCCTAAGCCGACGACATACACGAGTTAGGGGTTTTTACCTTTTTTCGCGCATTTGGGATGTGAGTTGCGAAATCGACACGGCCTAGCACATGGCCGTGTGTCCTGCCTGTGTGGCTCACACGGGCGTGTGTCTAGCTCGTGTTGAAAGGCCCAGGCCGTGTGGCTCCTAAAAATAACTTTATTTGTCCGATTTTGGCTCTTTTTTGCTCCTTTCGCTCCCAAATGCTTTCCTAAGTATAGAAACATGAATTTAAAGTATTAGGAGCATCAAATTCACTAATTTGCATAATTAATCATACAAAAACGCATTAGGAATGGGATTAAAATATGTTACTTTTATAGCTTATCAAATATCCCCACACTTAAGCATTTTCTTGTCCTCAAGAAAAATCTTCAACTCATATTTAAGTTAATCTTTCTCAACTTGTAATTCCCATTAATAATGTCTCAAAATAATTCACAAATAATCATGCATTAGCAATTCAACTAAAAGGGCACTAAAGATTCAAACAATCCAAGCTAACATTTTTAAAACACAAAAACATAGGTGTCTCCCCTTATTTAAGTAATCACCTTAAATTCAAAATCAACAAGAATTGACATCCTCACTAAAGATTTACTCAAACATTCAAAGTGTTTAAGGTTCAATAATATGCACTTAATAGTCGAACAAGAAAAGTCATTAACATAGGCTTGCATGAAAATCAAATCTCCACCACTATAAATGATATGACACACAAATCAAGAGGTCTTTAAAAGGTTGTAATGGGGCTTAGGTTAAGGGTATGGAAAAGGCCAAAAAAGTTGGTTATAATCAAGATCTTTAATAAATTACCAAACTAGAAAAAATAAACAAATGTTGAATTAAAAACAAGTGCATTAATCAAGAATTAACAAGAATAAGAAAACAAGCTTCTTCTTAAAATATGAATTTAACTATTCAAGCTCAATCAACAAATAACTAATTAATAATCAATATTTTTTTTAGAACAATAAAAATCAAGAAAGAAAATTCAGCTATTCAAACAAAGGAACATAGTCAGGCAACTAACCAAATCAAATCTCGACAAAACGGGAGTCAATAAAACGAGAAAAAGTTACAACGAAAAAAAAAGGTCATGGGTTAACATTAACGGGTTAATCAAGAAATGGTGTGTTAGGCTCAACGGGGTTCTTCACTAAGGGTAAATTAAAAATGTAGGCTTTTGTGGGATAAGTGGGTTAAAACCTAAGTATCTCTATCATCTCAATATATCAAATCAAAGGTGTGGTCTCGACATGCATAAATGAAGCAAGTTCTAGAATAACAAATCATGTTGACCCTCTCATAACCAATAATAAAATGCGCATGAAAAATGAATGCTCTAAAGGCTCAAAATCTCACAAAAAATCATGGTTTTGATGTCAAACTTGCAAATTTAAAATTTCAAGATAATACCTCAATTCAGGGAAACAACCTAAAAAAATTTAATTTCTGAAAAATAACTTATCATGCTTGATTCTCTCATGTCTAAATAGATAGGACCCTTCCTACTGCGCTCTGTCTGATGGTGAAAGGCAAGAGCGATGAAGTAGGCTAAATCAAAAATGCACCTAGTGGCCATGCTCCATAGAAAATAAATGTCGATTGTACCAACGACTCTGGTGCTCTCCCTTCGACCGATCAATGTGTGAGCCAAGATGGCATGAATATATCTCAAAGCCGGAGGTAGTGAAGTTGCCTTTGAATAACTCGGGTTATAAGGCATCTTATTAGACGTAAGGTCTACCCAGCAAAGAGATGGCAAGTAGTGGATGTGTCGATATAATCGGAGGAACCCCTCGGCACCCATGAACTCCGCAGTATAGAGTCCCAATACAGCTCCAAACTCTAGGACGCTCATATGATGCGTCGTGCCGCCGAGTTAGAAAGTAATACTTTGTGGCTCATCATGGGTAGACATCACCTGCTGTAAGAGGAATGTCGAACAAAACTCTAAGGTCAGCTCTGAATAGGTGGGCTCAATGATAGAAAAGAACCGGTCCCAAAGAGCTGTAGCAATGATGGCACGAACTCAATCAGCTAACTGGACCTGCTCTAAAGCGGCCCAATCAATACATCAACCTAATCCAAATGGCTACTGTCGGAGTTGTTGATATATGTCTTCTTAGGGACCCTGTGGAAATCGGAGATATGGATGGCGGGCATCGACAGAAACGCCCAAGGAGGAGGTCGCGCCCGAAGTCTTTTGCATTTTTGAAGCGGGGACGATGACCTTGGATTTGCAGCGTGTGTTCATCATGGTGTTCCTGAAATAAAATCCGATATCAAATAAGTAGAAAAATCGGGATAGACAGTAGAAAAGCAAACAGAGAGACAAATCGGGGAAGCAAATAAAACAATGATTCCATTCCAATAAACCGTATGAGAAATATTGAATCCAAGTTGAAATATAACAATATACCGACATGCTAAAAATAGAACTAATAGAGTAAGCAAAATGTAATGAAACAAAAAACAGACAGAGCCTAGTAATCATCATACCAATCAATAATGAAGCATTCAAAACAAATAAGCATACACATATGATAAAATAATAATCAGAGGTAAATATAGATAAAGTGAATGAAAAAAAAACTAGTATGAACAATAACCAACAAAAATAACCAAGGCAAAAATCGAAAGAAAAATAAAGTACGTAAATAAATAATAAGAAAATTACTAATAATAAGAATCAAACAAATAATAAGAAATATAAATAAATAATTAATTAATTAATTAATTAATTAATCAAACAAAAGAGGGGAAGGGGCAAATGGTGAGGGGGTCGACGGTGGGGCGGCGGCAATGCCCAGAGGGTCGCGCGGTTGGCAACGGGGAGAGGGGAGGGCGGTAGTGGAGGTTATTTCAAGGGAAGGAGAAGGAGGGAGGTTCAAATGGGAATGGGGGTGAGGGTGTGCATGGGGGAGATGAGAGGGGAGGATGGTGAATGAGGGGTAGGGTTTGTGTGGTGGACGGCGACGGGGCTGGGTTGGGGTAGGAGTTGCGATGGAGGAAGAAGGGAAAGGAGGAGAGGAGGGGACGGATGGGTTGGCATTGGTCGAGGGTGAAGGAAGGTGGAAAAAGAGAGGGGTTTGTGCTGGACAGTGGGAGGGGAAAATAAAAGAAGGAAAAAGAGAAATTGAGGGAGTAGGGGCGACGGAGAGGTGGCCGGTCTTGCAAGGAAGAGGGACGGTCAGGGTGGCCGGAGTTGCAAAGGGATAGGCGTGCGGCAGCTAGGGGAAAAAGTGAGAAAGAAGACAAGTCAAAGGAAATTAGGGTTTGAGGGTTAAAAAGGGTGACACGGTCGTGTAAAGGCCCATGTTGGGCCACACGGCTGTGTCACACACCCGTGTGGGGCGTTTTCAGCCCGTGTGTGATTTGAAATTCAAGCCCAGTCTACACACGGCCACGGACACGCCCGTGTGTCCAGGCCTTGTAGCACACACGGTCATGTGCCAGGCCATGTGTGCTATGCCTTCGCTTCTCCCACGCCCGTGTTAGAGGTCGTGTGGTGCACACGGTCTCACACATGCCCTTGTGCCAGGCCGTGTCTTGCACACGGCCGTGTCGCTTGCACGTGTAACTCACTGACTTGCAATAAATTTTGGAAAATTAGCTCCAGTATTCACACGGCCTATGACACGCCCATGTGTCTCTAGGCAGTGTGTGCCACACGGCCGTGTCTCCAGGCCGTGTGGACCACCTCAGGCCGTGTGACCTTTGAAAATTTGAAAATTTAAGTCCCAGGACTTACACGGACTAGGGGGCGCCCATGTGTCCAGGCCATGTGTGTCACATGGCCATGTCGCCAAGCTATGTGACTCACTGTCGAATGCCCCATTGTGCACATGGCCTAGGACATAGGGTCAATTTTTTTAAAAAAAAATTTAAAATTTAATTTAATTAATTTAAAAATAACATGAAATAAAGTTAAAAGAATTAGCATAATGTTAAATACTCGAGTTGCCTCCTAAGAAGGGCTTATTTAGAGTCTAAGCTCGACTTACCTTTTTTTGCGCACGGTTACGGTGGTTCTCAGAGCCGAAGCTCCTCTTTCTCATCATCAATTTTATTACCAACATAAGGTTTGAGTCAAGTATTGTTTACCTTAAACGTGCAAAACTCAGAATGAGTTACCTCGGCTGTACTGTATGTAAAGACATTCAGTACAGTAAATGGGTTTGATCCATTTGCCTCAAGCTCTGAAGGGGCAATTCATGGATCCATTTTGTCCAGCATACCTTGTCCCCAGCCTTAAATTGGTTTGTTCTATTCACATGCTCCTCATAGCGTCGGTTTGGCTCTTCACCGTGTTTTCTCGGTTTCTCTTTGACATGTGTTCGCCAGTCATCTAGTTCATTGATTTTCACCATTCGTTGTTCATAAGTTGTTCTATTTCTGTCACCTTGACTAGAACATGGCTCCACCATATTTTCACGAGGATTTTCCTGGAAAGAAGGTTGAGCCACATCGTTACTGACATTCACAGAACATTTAAAATCTTCTCGATCCCTAGAGACTCTCATAGAATCACGTGCTTAGATAATAATCTTCTCGTCACCTACACAAAGCACAAGTTCACCCGTACCAACATCTATTATAGTCTTAGCAGTTGTTAAAAAGGGGCAACCTAAAATCAAAGGTACGTCACTATCCTCATCCATGTCTAACACAACAAAGTCAACGGGGAATATGAATTTTTCAATTTTTACAAGCATATCCTCAATAATACCCCTAGGATATCTAATGGTTATATCCGCTAGTTGAATACTCATCCTAGTTTGTTTTGGGTTTCCCAAGACCTAGTTGTTTAAACATTTTATAGGGCATGACATTAATACTAGCCCCTAAATCAGCCAAAGCATTATCAATATTTAAACTACCAATTAAACAAGGAATAGTAAAACTCCCTGGATCTTTTAGTTTGTTAGGTAGTTTATTCTGAAGGATGGTCGAGCAAACTGCGTTGAGCTTCACAGTCGATAAGTCATCTATCTT
This sequence comes from Gossypium sturtianum, assembly GCA_025698515.1. Classification (NCBI taxonomy): domain Eukaryota; kingdom Viridiplantae; phylum Streptophyta; class Magnoliopsida; order Malvales; family Malvaceae; genus Gossypium; species Gossypium sturtianum. The sequence goes on from CM046954.1 coordinate 85,049,558, forward strand.
CCTCTTGTTCGTTAATAGCTCCTTTAAGAATTTGACATAATTTGGTACCTGCGAAAGAGCTTCAACAAACGGTAAGTTAAGGTGTAACTTTTTAAGAAGCTTAAGGAATTTACCATATTGTTCGTTCGTGTGGTCTCTCTTTGACGTGTTAGGATATGGCACTTAAGGCATACATTCATTTACAGTCGGTTTTTGTTCTTTCTTATCTTCCTCAACCTTACTTTTGTTCACCACAACTTCTTGCCTCGATTCTTTTTCAAGTTTAACTAATCCTTCCACGTCTCAAACAGTAATCGCATGAAGCTGCTCCCTAGGGTTAGGTTCAGTATTGCTAAGCAAGCTACCTTGTGGTCGTTCTGAAATTATCTTAGCAAGCTGTCCTATTTGATTCTCGAGCCCTTGAATCAATGCTTGCTGATTTTTTAGTGATGCCTCAGTGTTTTGAAAACGAGTCTCTGACACTGAGATAAACTTGGTCAACATCTCCTCAAGGTTTGACTTTTTCCCTTGCAGATAAGGTTGTTGGAAGCCTGGAGGTGGTTGTGCTCTTTGATTTCCTTGACCACCCCAAGAGAAATTGGGATGGTTCCTCCAACCTGCATTATAGTTGTTACTCTACGGGTTATTTTGAGGCCTAGAATTATTACCCAAATAATTGATTTGTTCATTCTATGTGCTATGAGTGAAGGGTAAACATTTTGGATTATTCATTCCACCTCCATTTATACCGCATTGTATAACCGGATTGACCTGCATAGAAAGATATAAACCATCAATTTTCTTATTAAGTAATTCTACATGGTTTGATAACATAGTGATTGCATCAATATTAAAGACACCGGTGACTTTCATCGGCTTTGTCCTCATGACTTGCCACTGAAAATTATTTAGTGACATCTCCTCTATAAACTCATAAGCTACTTCGGGTGTTTTATTATTCAGAGTTCCATCGGCTACTGCATCAATCAATTGCCTCGTTGAAGGATTCAAACCGTTATAGAAGGTTTAAACTTGTAACCATAGAGGTAACTCATGGTGGGGACACCATCTCAATAAATCCTTCTATCTCTCCCATGCATCATATAACGTCTCTAAATCGATCTGAACAAAGGAAGAGATATCATTCCTCAACTTGGTTGTTTTAGCCGGTGGGAAATACTTTAATAAAAATTTCTCGGTCATTTGAGCCCATGTAGTGATGGAACCTCGTGGTAAAGAGTTTAACCAATGTTTAGCTTTGTTCCTCAATGAGAAAGGGAATAACCGTAAGCGAATGGCATCATCAGTGGCGCCATTAATCATGAAAGTGTCACAGATTTCTAGAAAATTAGCCAAATGAGTATTTGGGTCTTCGTCTTGCAAACCATCGAACTAAACATATTGTTGTACCATCTGAATTGTATTCGGCTTCAGCTCAAAATTATTTGCAGCAATGGTAGGTCGCACAATACTTGATTCAACCCCATTCAGCGTGGGCTTGGCATAATCGTACATAGTATGAGGAACAGGAGCAGGAGCTGCAGCAACTGCAGGAGGTAGCTGAATATTCTGATTATCACCCATCTCCTCAGTAATAATGTTGTCCTCCTATTTGTCTACTATAATTTGTCGATTCTACCTTGCTTCTCTATGATTTTTGTGAGCAGTACTTTCAATTTCACTATCGTAAATCAATGGTCTTGACGGGTTTCTTCTAGCCATAAACTAAAGGAACCTACCAGAAGAAAACAAAAGAAAAATTAGAATGTAAAAATTAAACTAAAACAAAAATATAAAAATAAAATAAAATAAAGAATGGCTAAATTAATAAAAATCAAGTGTTCCTAATATTTTAGTCCCCGACAACGGCGCCAAAAACTTGATTGTCACTAAACAAACTATAAATACGAAAAAGGCAAGCACACCTATTGAACAATAGTATAGCTACAATGAGTAGATATACCATATCCACGATGACTAAAAGTATTAGTAATTATCGTTTTCTTATTATTTAGCTGACAATTTGGAGTGATGAGATTTAATCTAAATTTACTAAACTAATTTAACTAAGAACGCAATAGAGAACGAATCAGGAAAATAATTGAAAGATAACCAATGAGAGAGACAATACCCAGGAAAGAATCCACCTAAACTTCTTCTATTATTACAAATCTATTTTAAATGATTTATTCACTTGGTGTCTTGATCGATAGAATTCCCTAAATTATGCTAATATTTCTTTCGAGAGTAAGAGCAATTGACTCTAGGTTGATAAATTAAAATCTTTTTCTAATTAAAATCCCTATTGTGGCATTAACTCAAGCTATGGATTCCCTATTAGATTTGACTCTAATCTGATAGATTTATGTCGTCCTATTTCTAAGATTGCATGCAACTCCACTCAATTATGCTAGATCTACTCTTAAATAGGGACTTTTGCTCCACTAACTAAGCACATTAAACATGAATTAATATCCTGGAAATATTAAAACAAGAAATAAGAACACATAATTGAGAACAAGAATCAAGTATTTATTATGTAAAACATAAATTAAATAATAGAATTCATCATAGGTTTCATTCTCCCTAGGTGTCTAGGGAATTAGTTCATAATTTAGAATAAAAACATCTCAAAATCAAAAAAACCACAAGAAACAAAGAAACTCATAAAAACTTCAGAATAAATCAAAAGTAGGTATTCGATCTTGGTGGAAATCTGCTTCGGAAGTGGCTCCAATGGCCTTTTTTTGAGTCATTTTCTTAATATTCTCTTATGGCTCCCTTTCTCTCTTCTTCTAACTAGTATTTATAGACTTTAGAATGCCTAGAAATCCTAAAAATTGCATTTTTCCGTGCATTTTGGCAAGGCTCTATCCAATTCAGGGGTCAACATAAACTTAATACCCTTATTTATTTGTCAAAAATTAGGCTTAGTGGAGCTGAAAAACACATCGATCACACTGTAGTTGGCTGATAAGTCTTTGGTACACCCTAAAAGTGTATTAGAAGACGTATTGGCCAAAGTAAGACAAATTATATTTCCTATTGATTTTGTAGCCCTTAATTTCGAGGAAGATCTCGAGGTTCTCATTCCATTGAGAAGTGTACGCCCCTCATACTTGATCCGATAAACTGGATTTGAATCTCAGTTGTTACCACTCTAATACAGATGTAAGCTCTATCTACTTGTAAAAATTCAATGAATTAAGCTTACTTACATATCACCTGAACTAAAATACAATTAATTCTACATTAGATAATAATAATTGTAGTACAGGGTAAATCAATTACAAGGAAATTCTAGCTAATATCATAACTTATTTATAATATTCTAACACATAGACCTTTCTGCAAAACTATTGAATGCATTTGTGCTACCAACCCATTTTGTATGCATAATAGCCCAATACGCCACTCTTTTGGCATAGTCTTGACGTCGCCCCTCCAAGTTCAGACCCAAATTAGCTCACCTATAACATAATACACGGAGGCAAGTTCATAAGAACTTAGTCAGATAAACACTAATTACCTTGTTCGTATTTGCATGCTGCATCTGGAAATTCAAATAGCCATATTTTCTTGTTTTCTTCCATCTTGTCTCTTGGCGGTTACTTTTCTAGAATTCCATTCCTCATACCATAGTTGTCGTACCCCACTCTGAGATCATGTCTTACCCTTCTCGTCTTCAATACATCACTCATGTTCCTCGATATAAACTTTCATGATTCCTTATCCATTTCCTTTCTAGAGGCCCAGAGAACCATTGTTATTCTTGCATACATACTCTAAGTCATCATTCCTTTGACAATTCATGATTGATCACGTGTGTAGGTGGTAGATACCTCTTTCAATTATTCAATTTGAATCCTCCTTGAAAATACCATTTTTCCTCTTAATTGCACTTATGAACCATGTTGGCCGCGCCAAAACCATTTGATACAAAGTCTACCATTCAAAGTCTTATCCTTACACACCAAAGTGTTTCCTTTCTAAGTTCGTTATGAGTACCATTACTTTCGAGTGCGTCACGATGGCATCTTCTTCAAAGTTCGCCATAGAGGTGTTTCATTCAGATTATTGTCACAAGAGCTTTCATTTCATAATCCGCAATACAGGCTTCCATTTCATAGATCACCATAACTACTTCCCTTTCCATAAATCGCCACAAAGACCTCCATTTCCATAGATAGCCATAAAGGCTTCCCTTTCAATAGATCGCCACAAAGGCTTCCCTATTCCTGGCATGTTCACGATACAAATTTTCCTAAACTCACATTTCATGAGGTTTGCCCCTCATCGTCATGGGACATGCAGAGAACCCCATAAGGTAATCACCTTTCTTTAGTTCTTTCCATATGATGTCTAATCGTTGTATTTCAGAGTTTTAAATTTATAATGATCGATCCTGGAACTAACTATAACAACGATTGAGGCAAGTGCACCTACCGAACAGTAGTATAGCTTAGGCAAGACCGGATTGTCAAACCCAAAGGAACTAAAAGTACTAATACTAACTTTCTTTCTATTATTTAGCCTAAAATAAGTGAAGTTGTTTATTAATCTAAATTAACTAATTACTAAGCTAAAGACGCAAAGACAAAAAAAGAATGAATTGGGGAAATACTTGGGAAAAACTCGGTTGATTAAGACGATGCCCTTAGGAAGAATCCACTGGACTTCACTTGTTATCTAACACTGAACCAGACGATTTATTCACTTGACTTGATCCGTAGGACTCCCTAATTTATATTAAACCCTCTCTCGAGGCAAATAACGTCTAGCCCTAGGTTGATTAATTGAAATATCTTTCTAATTAAAACCCCTAGAATAGCAGTAAATCGATCTATGGACTCCCATATTAGGTTTCACCCTAATCCGGCAAAATCTCGTCACCCTATCTCTAGGCGCGCGATCAACTCTGCTTAATTATGCTAGATCTACTCTTAAGCAGGGACTTTTGCTCCACCACCTAAGCACAATCAACTTGAATTAATATTCGCGAAATATCAACACAAGAATTAAGCACACATAATCAAGAACAAATCAAGTATTTATCATATAGTTCAGAAAACAATAACAAGATTTATCTAGGTTTCATCCCCCTTCAGGTATCTGAAGGGTTTAGTTCATAATAATAAAGAAAAACATCTCAAAAGAAAAGATAAAACAAAACATAAGAAATCCCTAAAACTCCCTGAAGGAATTGAAGGAGAGATCCTCCGTCTTGAGTAGAATTCTGGCTTCTGGAGATGGATCAACTGGCTATCCCTTGAGAGTTTCCCACAAATCTGACATTTTCAGCTCGGATCCTTGGCCTAGCTAACCGCGCTCTTTTAGGTTATACCTAGGGTCTTTATATAGGCTTTTGAAATAGGTTTCTTTGCCCCAAAGTATCCTTTTCCGAGTGAAATTACTCTCCTCCACGGCAGGGGCACGGCCATGGCGCACGCCCGTGTGAATCGTGGCCAGGCCGTGTTGGACTCCGTTAATGAGGTACGGCCGTGTAGATCGACTTCAGACCGTGTTCTAGTATATTTGAGGAGGCACGATCGTTTTTATTTCTTCTTTGGCCCATTTTGGTCCGTTTTTAGCCCGTTTCTCGTTCTTTTTATTCTTGGGTGCTTTCCTGAGTATAAGACATGAAAAGAAAGGATTAAGAGCACATTTTTTCATAAATCAAGGGATAACTCATCCAAAAGTATCCTAAATGTGGGATTAAAATATGTTACTATTTCGGTTTATCAAATACCCCCCACACTTAAGTTTTTGCTTGTCCTCAAGCAAAATTCTCAACTTACAATTAAAACGAACTTTCTATAATTCATAATTCCTATCAACAATGTTTCATCATAATTCATAGATAATTTATACATGGATAATTCAATTCAAAGAGTCCTAAGGATTTAAACAATCTAAGTCATATATTTGTAGCTCGAAAATATAGGTGTCTCCCCTTATCTAAATAATTACCTTTAATTCAAAACCGACAAGGATTGACATCCTCACAAAAGATTCACTCAAATCACTCAAAGTGTTTAATGTTCAAAATTTAGGCACTCAAAAGTCGAACATGAAAAGTTAATCCCATAGGCTTGCCTGAAAATCAAGTCTCCACCACTGTAATATGAGATGATGCACAAATCAAAAGGTCTTTAATTAGGGTTGTAACGGGGCTAGGGTTAAAGTGTGGATAGAGGCTGAATTAGAAGGTTAGAATCGAGATTGACCTGAAAAATTACCTAACCAGAGACAATGAACTAAATAAAGGTAATTACATCAATTGAAAAAAAAATACTAATACTACGAGCTTCTTCTTCAATATTTGGAATTCAAACGTATAAGCTCACTTAATCATAAAACTAATAATGAATAACGACTATACTTCAATTTTTTTTTAAGAACGAATCATAAATACATAACAAAGGATAAATTACTGAAATAAAAACATAGTTAGGCTATTAATCAAATCAAATCTCGATATAAGGGTAGTCAAAAGGAATGGGGATAACAAAAATAAAGGGTTTCTAGGTTAATATTAGTGGTTATGTCAATAAAAAGGGTTGTTAGGATTAAAAGGGGTTCACTAGGGGTTATTTGTGAAGGTAGGCTTTTAATGGAGTTAGTGGGTTAAAACCTAGGTGCCTTAATCATCTCTGTATATCAAATCATAGGTGTGGTCTCGATATGTATAAACGAGGCAAGTTCTAGAATAACAAATCAATGTTGACATACTCATAATCAATAAAGTGAGCATGAAAAAGAATATATGCTCTATAAGGCTCAAAAACTCACAAAAAATATGGGTATTTTTGACATCATCCTCGTAAATTTCCAACTTCAAAGTAATATTTAAATTCAGTTCAACAACCTAGCAAATTTTAATTGAAAAAAATGGACTTATCATGCTTGATTCTTTAGTATCTTAAAATTTAATTATCAATGCACAATTATCAATGACTTAATCTAAAACATATCAATAAAAATCATAAATCATTAGAAATTTCATCCTAATTAGTAATATGAGGAAATTACTTAAAAACAAGACTAAATTCAGGATTTTGAGAATAATGAAAAAAATTAGGCATGTCTAAGATTCACCCCCCCACACTTAAGATGTACATTGCCCTCAATGTACAAAGATAGATAATAGCATGATAATAAGAAAATCATAAGATATGGGGAGAAGTGAAACTTCCTGAATTATGGATGGATTCCTTGAGTTGGCAGAGGTCATGGTGAAGGATAAGTTAGAGGGGTCGGTCTGGATGATGATCTTGCGCTAGATGAAGAAATTGGGTAGCTCATGGAGAATTAGCCAGGGATTATTAATAATAATTAAAACTATACTAATTAAATACTTAAACAAAAGCAAGCTAAAGTGAAGAAAAATAAAAAATAAAATAAAGTTAAAAGAAAAGATAAATGGACCGTAATGTCCTTATTGTTGGGTGTGATTTCTAAGGCTGTGGATATGGTGGTGGTCGTGGTGTGATTCCTTAGCAGCCTGAAGAACCTGACATTAAGAAACTAAATTAGAATAAACTAAATTAAGCATAAGATAGTCAAAGGGAAGGAAAATAAAGGAGAAGATAAAAATAAAAGAACAGATAATTGGTCTCAAAGACCCTTGGCTTGGCGAGTGATTGAAGCGGACGGCATGAACTTATGTATATCGGTCTCCCACGGGGAGGCTGTGCTTGGTTCCTTCCGCTTCTTCGGCATTTGGATGGCGTGGCTCGATAGTTCGTGAAATATTAGAGTGGAAAAAATAGGGAGAGGGTTGAGAAAGAAAAGGGAAACTAAATGAGCTGAATGGGTGAGAAGAGTGAGGGGTGGGTGGTTTAAATAAAATTTCAAGTCTGGTACAGTCCCATGCCCATGTGCCCTAGGCGTGTCGATTCACACGGCCGCCTTGCACGACCATGTGTCTAGGCGTGTTGGTTCACCCACGCCCGTTTTACAGATTGCCACGCCCGTTGGTGATAAGTCAGTGTCGTCCACGACCGCGTCGCATGGCCGTGGCTTTCTGTCGGTGCCTGTGGGGCGGTGGTTGGAGTCCGTGACTTCAAAGATTTCATTCTCTCTGACTCGTACCACCTCTGCCATGTCAGTACGGCGATTCGGGGCATCCACACGGCCACGGCCGTGTGCTAGGCCGTGTGGCCTAGAAATCTGCACTTTTGGTTAGTTTAAAGCTAGATACTATAAAGAAAGGATAAAATAGAAAAAATAAGAAAAAATAAAAATGTAAAATTTAATGGGGTTAGTGCTCGGGTTGCCTCTCGAGAAGCGCTCGTTTATAGTCTTAAGCTAGACTTTCCTCTCGTTTGCATCATCAGGGTGGTTTGAGGAGTTGGAAGTCCTTTCTCATGCTATCAGTTTTATCCTCGTGAAAAAGTTTAAGTCGAGATGCGTTTATAGTAAAAGTACCAAAAATAGGATTACTTACCTCGACTGTTCCGTATGGGAAAACACTGGTTACCCTAAAAGGTATTTCTTTGTTTGTGTTAGGGTCCGGAGGAGATATTCAAGGATCTGCCTTATCTAACAGTACCTGGTCTCCTATTTTGAAGTGGTTTGTTGTTCCTATGAGCTCTTCTGGGGGCTCCTTCGATTTTACCTTGTGTGGTTCCGGTTCTTCGTCGTGTATCCCTAATTTTTCCTTCAAGTGTGTCTTCCACTCGTCTAGATCATCGATCTGAATCCTTCGATCTTCATGAACTACTTCCTTGTTGGCATGGGGTTTAGGATCGGGTTCAGCTCTATTCTTTTGTGGTGCTTCCTAAAAATAAGGGTTAACCGAATGGTTATCAGTAGAATTTACGTTCTCACCTTGATTACTCGATGTTCTAGCCGAGTCGAGAGCCTTGAGGGTGACCGTCTCATTACCTACACGAAGTATGAGTTCTCCTGCATCAACATCAATTTTAGTCCTGGCAGTTGCTAAAAAGGGTCTTCCTAAAATTAAGGGAATCGAATTATCCTCATCCATGTCTAAGACAACAAAATCTACTGGGAAAACGAATTTGTCAATTTTTAAAAGAACATCTTCGATAATACCCCTAGGAATTCTAACAGTTTTATCAGCTAATTGAATGCCCATCCTAGTTTGTTTGGGTTTCCCTAGACCTAATTGTTTAAACAATTTATAAGGCATGAAATTTATGCTTGCCCCTAAACCAGCTAACGCGTTATCAACAGTTAGTCTACCAATTAAACATGGAATTGTAAAACTCCCTGGATCTTTTAGCTTTTGTGGTAGTCTATTCTGTAACATTGCTGAGCATACTGCGTTTAATTCCACATGTGGATCCTCGTCTAATTTGCGCTTGTTCATCAAGAGATGTTTTAAAAATTTCCTCGAATCTGGCATCTGTGAAAGAACTTCAAGTAGCGGTAAGTTAATATGTAATTTCTTTAAAAGTTTAAGAAACTTACTGAACTGTTCCTCTGTGTTGTCTCTCGTTAACGCTTCGGGATATGGTATGCGAGGTTGGTACTCCTTGATTACCGGCTTTGGTTTTTCTTGTGTTACCTCAACTTTACCTTTTTCTACCTCGTTTCCTTGTATTGGACTGGGTTTGTCTAATCCTTCACTTTCTTGAACTGTTATGGCTTGGATTTGCTCCTTTGGATTAATCTCAGTGTTGCTTGGTAGACGCCCTTGCGATCGTTCAGACATCAGCTTCGCGAGTTGTCCAACTGACTTAGAAACTTCATCAACTAACTTAGTGACTTCCTTAACTTGGCTCTCGATCCCTTTGATCGATGCTTGTTGGGTCTTAAGGGTGGTTTCAGTGTCTTGGAGATGGTTTTCTGTGGATGCCATGAATCTTGTCAGCATCTCTTCAATGTTCGGCTTCTTCTCATGTGGATAGGGCTGATTTTGGAAATTTTGAGGAGGTTGTTGTCTTTGATTTCCTTGATTTCCTTGACCTCCCCACAAAAAATTTGGGTGGTTCCTCCAACCTGGGTTATAATTATTACTATATGGGTTATTAGATCTGAAATTGTTACCTATATAGTTCATCTATTCGCTCTCTGTGCCCGGTTGGTAGTGTGGGTACTCAGGATTCGCCACGGTTCCACTTACATCGCACTGCATTACTGGATGTACCTGCGAAGAACACAAACTATCAAGCTTTTTATTCATCATCTCTACTTGTGTTGATAGCATGGTTACTGCATCTATGTTGAAAACTCTGGCTGATTTTGTTGGTTTGGTCCTTGTAACCTGCCACTGATAGTTATTCAGTGACATCCCTTCAATAAACTCGTAGGTCGCTTCTGGGAGTTACGTTGTTCGGGGTTCCACCAGGGGTGAATCAATTAGTTGCCTCGTCGAGGATTTACACCGTTATAGAAAGTTTGAACTTGGAGCCACAAGGGTAAACCATGGTGTGGACACCTTCTCAAGAGATCCTTATATCTCTCCCATGCGTCATATAATGTCTCTAAATCCATCTGCACAAAAGAAGAGATATCATTCCGTAATTTGACCATTTTGGTCGGTGGGAAATATTTTAATAAAAATTTTTCGGTCATTTGATCCCATGTGGTGATTGACCCTCGTGGTAACGAGTTTAACCACTGTTTGGCTTTATTCCTTAATGAAAAGGGAAATAACCGAAGCCTTATGGCATCATCAGAAATGCCATTTATTTTGAAGGTATCACAGAACTCTAAAAAATTAGCTATATGAGTGTTTGGATCTTCGTCCTGCAAACCATCAAATTGAACAAATTGTTCAATCATTTGTATAGTGTTAGGCTTTAATTCAAAATTATTAGCGGCTATAGCAGGCCTAACAATACTAGATTCTGCTCATGTTAAATGAGGTTTAGCATAATCATACATAGTACGTGGAGCATTATTTTCTGCCACATCTTGTGGTGGTGGATTATTTTCGTCCATCCCTTCAGTAGGATTGGATCTGTCTTCTCGCTCTTCTTCTGTGTAATTTAGGGCTCGCCTAATTTCTCTGCGATTTCTACGAGTGGTAGCTTCAATATCACTATCGTATACTAGTGGTCCTCTCGAGTTCCTTCTAGTCATAAACTAGAGGTACCTGCTAGGAAAAAGAAAGAAAGAAAATTAGAAAAGTTAAAACTAAGATAAAAAAATAAAAATAAAAGTAAAAATAAAAAAAAATAGAGTGTTCTTAATATTTTCGTTCCCCGGCAACGGTGCCAAAAACTTGATCGTTGTATTTCAGAGTTTTAAATTTATAATGATCGATCCTGGAACTAACTATAACAACGATTGAGGCAAGTGCACCTATCGAACAGTAGTATAGCTTAGGCAAGACCGGATTGTCGAACCCAAAGGAACTAAAAGTACTAATACTAACTTTCTTTCTATTATTTAGCCTAAAATAAGTGAAGTTGTTTATTAATCTAAATTAACTAATTACTAAGCTAAAGACGCAAAGAGAAAAAGAATGAATTGGGGAAATACTTGGGAAAAACTCAGTTGATTAAGACAATACCCGTAGGAAGAATCCATCTAGACTTCACTTGTTATCTAACACTGAACTAGACGATTTATTCACTTGACTTGATCCGTAGGACTCCCTAATTTATATTAAACCCTCTCTCGAGGCGAATAACGTCTAACCCTAGGTTGATTAATTAAAATCTCTTTCTAATTAAAACCACTAGAATAGCAGTAAATCGATCTATGGACTACCATATTAGGTTTCACCCTAATCCGGCAAAATCTCGTCACCTTATCTCTAGGCGCGCGATCAACTCCGCTTAATTATGCTAGATCTACTCTTAAGCAGGGACTTTTGCTCCACCACCTAAGCACATTCAACTTGAATTAATATCCGCGAAATATCAACACAAGAATTAAGCACACATAATCAAGAACAAATCAAGTATTTATCATATAGTTGAGAGAAAACAATAACAAGATTCATCTAGGTTTCATCCCCTTCGGTATCTGAAGGGTTTAGTTCATAATAATAAAGAAAAACATCTCGAGAAGAAAAGATAAAACAAAACATAAGAAATCCCTAAAACTCCTGAAGGAATTGAAGGAGAGATCCTCCGTCTTGAGTAGAATTCCGACACGGAGATGGATCAACTGGCTATCCCTTGAGAGTTTCCCACAAATCGACCTTTTGGCTCGACTCCTTGGCCTAGCTAACCGCGCTCTTTTAGGTTATACCTAGGGTCTTTATATAGGCTTTTGAAATAGGTTTCTTTGCCCCTAAGGATCCTTTTCCGAGTGAAATTACTCTCCTCCACGGTAGGGGAACGGCCATGGCGCACGCCCGTGTGAATCGTGGCCAGGCCATGTTAGACTCCGTTAATGAGGCACGGCCGTGTTGATCGACTTCAGGCCGTGTTCTAGTATATTTGAGAAGGCACGGCCGTGTGGGATTTAGTCCAGGCTGTGTCGATTTCTTCTTTGGCCCATTTTGGTCCGTTTTTAGCCCGTTTCTCGTTCTTTTTATTCTTGGGTGCTTTCCTGAGTATAAGACATGAAAAGAAAGGATTAAGAGCACCTTTTTACATAAATCAAGGGATAACTCATCCAAAAGTATGCTAAATGTGGGATTAAAATATGTTACTATTTCGGTTTATCAATGTCATAGCCCAACTATGGTCTTACACGATATGGTGCCATGGCCATGGGCTTTTCCTTTAGAGATTTATATCAAAGGTCGTGTTTTTAGTCCCGACTGACCCCTTTAAACTCCACCATGGTGAACAGACATAGACTCACTTGATAGACTCTTCATACATTGGTATCATTCAATACTCAACACTCGATTCATACAAACACCCAAATTGTTTCACATCTCATCACATTTTCCAAACTTTCCCATACAACCATACTTTCACTTTGGGATTCAAACCTCTTACTTAAACTCCTTAGATTTCATACATACTACACTTTCCAAATCTATCAAACACACATATAATAGCATCATCATCATACCATACATTTCTAGTTCGGTTACATAGTTCAATCATCGTTTATGGAAGTACTCATATGAGTAATATACAAGCAAGAGTCGGCTTAGGGACTCACCTGATACCCGCAAATAGCAATTGGAACTCCAGATTCAACATCCAACCAAAATCCACAGCAACCACTGCTTATAGAACATAGGAACACTATTAAAACTCATTCGTTAAACTTTTACAATCATCTGAAACCAAGATAATCCCCCATGCAGAAACCTTACTTCCTCATATTATTGTTCATGCCTACAAAACAGACTTACTCTTTCAGAAGTCAACATACAAGACCATAATACTTACCCAGGATGCAAAACAACCTTCTTCATGAGCTTAGATTCTTAGTTCCAGATTAATACGAGAGGTCATTTCTCAGCTCCCAAATAAAATCATTATAGCATTTTGAAATAGAATAAAGAAGAAAAACTCCCTCTTTTTAAGCCCATAATAACATATAAAACCCATGTTCTCATAGTGGTATTTGACACGTGTCAAAATCTTTTAATATTGCCTTTACAAAGGATTTTCAGCTGTAAAAAAGAAATCCAATATTTACATATATTTGGTTCACCCATTTGTTCCTTCCTAACTATCCCGTTACAACATAACTAGGATGTAACTCAATAAACTGGCGTATAATATTTTTGGCGATAACCTAAATTACCCAAGAATCCTCAACCTTCTTACCAATCTCGTCTTCTTTATAGCTCAACACATTTACAGAACAATCCTTTCATGATACTCTATCATTAACTAAGTGCCCAATCTATCCACTAAAAGCATCAATTGGGCGAATAGCATCCTGCCACTCAGATTACTCTCGTTTACACACCAACTCGAGACCCGCCAACACTGGGTGTTACAACTCTTCCCCACTTAGGAAATTTTGACCTCGAAATTAATACGATCTTGATGAATTCCATGCGGGTAAATAATAACTATGCGCCCATTGGGCGTAACACATGGAGTCCATATTCACTCAGAATATCATCAAGTTAGCCCTCTTAAGCGAGACCCAAACTTAGCGGTTTTCACTAGAATTTTCAAATTTTCACAACTTGCCTCATGATTTATTTCACCACCGTATTGGAGGACTTGAACAGTCATCTCTTACTTGACTTCTCCCGCAAAATTACCTATAATTATATTTTTTATTTCAACACCTCTTTTTACTTTGCTAAACATCTGCATCCCTAATTTCCTGTCTGGTCTTTGCGTTCTTCGTCTTCATATACTCAAGCTACTAGTCATTCTTCGTTTCTTTTCTTTTTCTTTCACTTATCATAAAATGGTTTGAGCCACAAACTGGGGAAGGGGCTGAAGCCAAACCAGTCAGGATGTTACTCCAACCAACTCCATTCCGTTTGGAACTCATGGTCCCGAGAATACCCTCCAAGAATAAGGGCTCAATCTATCACTTGTAGTACTACTCGAAGTGAGATGAATTAGTTTTTGAGAGCCCGAGGTTTCATTTTACTACTAATCTTATTAGAAGCCAATTTTTATCTACCATTGAATCCCTTCTTTTGTGCTGTCTTATATGAGTATAATATCACGTCAGGCCAGTTGTCAACTTTATCCTGGTGGAATTTAATGGCTTACTACATAGAATGTTGCATGCACAATGAACCACCTCTGCTGGGGGTTTTTCAAAAATGTTATCAGTTGAAGGTAATCAAACAAAGCGTGTCTGTTGGCAATGCCCATTTCAATACACGTTCTATGTAACAGTCCGATTTAGACCCTAGTCAGAATAGTGGTTTCGGGACCACAAATTTGAGTAATAAAAATATTTTAATATTATTTTCTCTGCCTATGATATGTGATTAAGCATGTGTTAAAATTTCGTGAATTAATTTGTCTGTTTGTGTGCTTAATTTGAGAAAAGGACTTAATCGCATAAAATAAAAATTTGATGGTTAAATGTGTAAGTGTTAATTTGTTAATGTCTTTATAATGTGAATTCCTTAATAGAAAATTAGCCCATTAATGAAGTAAGTGGATGGCCATGGTCAAGAATGACCTTATATTATATGTTATATATATATATATATATATTGTTTTAAAGGTTAAATGTGTAAAAAATTGTTATTAATGTATATTATATTAAACAAACATTAAAAAGATGATGGTTATCATCTTGTTTGGCCGAATGTGAAAGAAAAAGAAAGGAAGAAAACCATTTTAGGTTTCGGCACTCGTCTAGTTCAATTAAGGTATGGATTTTGATCGGTTTTTGATAATTTTTACGTTTTTGTAATCGTTGCTTTGTATACTTCAAAACCCATGCTTCAATTTTGTCAATTTATGAATATTTTGTAATGTGCCATTGATGAACTTATGAGTTTTGGGATGTTTGATGGTGAACTATGAATTATATGTGATTTAATAACATAGTTTGTCTTTGGAGTTTTGATGATTTTGAGTAATTTGGATTAAATTGAAAGAATAATATTTTGAGGGACTAAATTGTGAAATAAATGAAATGTATGGACTTGTATGAAATACATGAACATTCAGCTAAGCATGGGTGTATTGAGATTTTGTGTACTTTGTGATTTTGTGAAATAAGGACTAAAATGTCAAAATGTGAAAATATGAGGGCTAATTTGTAAATTACCCTAAATATGTGTTTTTGGATTGAATTGAATGAGTTGATGAATAAATGGATTAAATTTGAATATGTATAGGTCAAGAACCGAAGAAAACGAACTTAGATCGCGGGAAATCAAAAGTTTTTGAATAGCCGTTTATCTCCGTTCTTCCCGTCCGAGGTAAGTCGATATACAAATAAATGTATTTGATTTGAGTTATTTATGTATTTATGAAATTTAGATGGCTATGAATAATGCTCAAGATGGAATATATGTGAAATCCGAGGATATATCGACAAGTTATAAATGTCCAAGAAGTCCCGTACGAACCTAGGAATAGATAGGATAACGTATGTCATGACGTAGGTGTCCGATATGTGATATCATGTAAGACCACGTCTGGGACGTTGGCATTGATTTCAGATTTCATGTAAGACCACGTCTGAGACGTTGGCATCGATATGAAATTTATGTGTAAGACCATGTCTGAGACATTGGCATCGTATTTGATTCGTGTAAGACCCTGTCTAGGACAGTAGCATCGATATATGAGTACATGTAAGGCCTCGCCTGGGACGTTGGCATTGTACGACTATTCCGAGCATTTTGAGTATCCTATTAGATTCTGAACGGTTCAACGGGAAAGTCTGAGATGCGAATGACTACGAGAAATATATAATGATTCAGGTACATTTGATGTATATGCTTTGAATAGGCATGAAAGGTGAGTAAATATGCATATAGATGCAATGAGCTAAAATGTGATATATGAATGAATGTGACATTAGTAAATGTTGAGGAGATATGTTATATATATTCTTAAATGAGCATTAATCATATGAGATATATGAATTGTGGAATATGAGTAAGTAATGGCTAAGTAATGAGCCAAGGATGATGTTATGAATTTGCAAATGAGAAATATTAATGTCATTGTGTCTTTGTGGCTATGTGTATTTTGTATTAAGTTTATTTTTATCTGGCTTACTAAGCTTTTAGAAAGCTTACTATGTGTGTGTTTACTCTGTTTTATAGGTCGTCAAAGCTACGAAAGGCTCGGGGAATCGTCAAGGATTATCACCACACTATCAAACTCTATTTTGGTACTTTTGAATGTGAATATTGATAGATATGGCATGTATAAGCTAGTTATTTGAATTATGATTGAGATATGAAATAGCCATGTGATATGGCTAGATATATGCTTGAGTTATGAATGACTAGTTATGTCCTATGATGCTAGTTTTGGTATGGTTCGATAGCAAATGAATTGGTCATATAAATGGTAAGTTTAATGATGTATAACTAGCATATTGTTTTTGGTAAATTTGTGATGGGTTATGCTTTGATGTGCTTGTGATTATATTGAACCAAATGTTTTATTTGTTGGTGTGAATATTAAGCTTATAATTGAGTAGAAAGGTTGCACAATTTGATGTGTTTTGGGTTGCCAAATGTGTATAGGTTGATGCTTGTAAGTGCATGAAAGAATTATCCAAGTGTGGGTGGCATTTTGGCCTTGTAAATGGCCTATATTTGCCCACACGGTTGAGCACACGGGCATGTGGCTCGACTGTGTCACTCGTGGTTGCATTTCAAAAACAAGTCAGGCTCGACCACGGGTTGGACACACGGGCGTGTGACTGGCCGTGTGATGCAAGTCAGGCTCGACCACGGGTGAGGCACACGGGCGTGTCCATGGCCGTGTGGACAAGTTAGTATGTATGCCCTATTTTGACACGACTTAGATACACGGGCGTGTCTAAGGCCGTGGGAGGCACACGGCCTGCCCACACGGGCGTGTGACCTCTGTAACTTAGAAAAAAATTTTAATTTCCGAGAATTTCTGTATGTGTTCGGTTTAGTCCCGGCCCCTTTCTAAAGCATGATTAAGGTCTCGTAGACCTATTTCAGGGACACTTGGAATGGATTCTTTGAATTATATTATGATATGTCTGTAAAATGTTTTGATTCTTCCGGTAACGCCTTTAACCCAAAACCGGTGATGGTTACGGGTTAGGGGTGTTACATTTGGTTGGTATCAGAGCTACGGTTTAGTCGATTCTCATACTAACGTAGCGTGTGAGAGTCTAGCTATACACGCCATATGTATGAAATGTGATAGTGTGATGAATCCTGACGAGTAAAATGTGTTTTCCGTATAGTAATGGATCCCGAAAAAGCCATAGCTGACGATGTAGAAAGCAATGCGCCTGCTCCCGCTCAAGGGACAGCGCCATCTGATTCGAGACCGGCTACGAGCGGTCAAGAGGGAGAGGCTAAACAAGCGTTCTTCCAAATGATGAGTCAGTGGTTCACTCAGTTTGTAAGGAATAATCTGGCTGTTTCACAACCTCCGCCCCCGCTTAATCTTCCTCAGACTTCTGCTATACCTCCGCCTATGAATCTGAATTTGTTTAATAAGCCTCTGGTCGACAAAATCCGTAAATATGAGGCTGAAGAGTTCAGGGCCACCAGTGATGACGATGCTGAGAAAGCTGAGTTTTGGCTGGAGAACACTATGCGAGTATTTGATGAAATGTCATTGAACCCTGAAGAATGTATAAAGTGTTTTGTTTCTTTGTTATGAGATGTGGCCTATCAATGGTGGAAGACTTTGATTTCTGTGGTTCCAAAGGAATGGGTTACTTGGGATTTCTTCCAGTCTGAGTTTCGGAAGAAATACATTAGTCAGAGATTCATAGACCAGAAACGGAAAGAATTTTTGGAATTGAAGCAGGGTCGCATGTCTGTCACCGAGTATGAAATAGAGTCCGTAAGATTAAGTCAGTATGCTCGAGAATGCATATCAACCGAGGCAATAATGTGCAAAAGATTTGAAGATGGCCTAAATGAATATATTCGGTTTCTAGTAGGGATTTTGAAAATAAAAGAGTTCGTTGTGCTTGTTGGTCGAGCATGCAAAGCTGAAGCACTCGGGAAAGATAAAAGAAAAGCTGAGTCTGAAGCAAGAGACGTGAGAAAGATATTTTCGAATAAATCATTTCAGTCTACTTCGAAGAAATTCAGAGATGAGCATAGTCATTCCAAAGCTAATGTGGGACAATTGAATAGAGATCGAGCTAGATCACAGTTGACTTCCAAAGCTCCAGCAACTTCGATGGCTAGTGTTGGAAATGTCCGATCTGAGAGACCTGAATGTAAGCATTGTGGTAAAAGACATCCGGGAAGTTGTAGGCTAAATAACCAAGCCTGTTTCAGATGTGGGTCGTTAGACCATTTCATTCGAGACTGTCCAGAGTCCGTTGAGCAAGAGATTTTTCAGAAACTGAGATCTGATAATGTTTCAGCTAGAGGTAGACCTTCTAGAAATACAAGGAATGTTAGTAATAGTCAGAGAGCTACGAAAGACTCAGTTGCAAGATCTGAAGCTAGAGCGCCTGCCAGAGCATATGCCATCCGAGCTCGTGAGGAAGCTTTATCTCCGGATGTTATAACGGGTACATTTACTCTTTATGATACTTTTGTGATTGCATTGGTAGACCCAGGTTCTACACATTCGTATATATGCATGAACTTAGTATCCAGTAAGACTTTGCCTGTAGAGTCTACTGAATTTGTTATTAGAGTATCGAACCCCTTAGGTAAAAGTGTTCTGGTTGATAAAGTATGCAAGAACTGCCCGTTGATGTTTAGAGATGTCTGTTTTCTAGCTGATCTAATGTTATTACCTTTTGATGAGTTCGATATAATTTTTGGTATGGACTGGTTGATGTTACACGATGCTGTTGTGAATTGCAAAAGAAAGACTGTTGATTTGAGATGTCAGAATGATGAAATAGTTTGAATTGAGTCTAATGATTTGAAAAGATTGCCGGCTGTGATATCAGTGATGAAAGCTCAGAGTTATGTGAAAAAGGGGTATGAAGCTTATTTTGTTTATGTAACTGACTCGAAAGTAACTGAAAAGAAAGTTGAATTAGTGCCAGTTGTCTGTGAATTCTCTGATGTATTTCCTGAAGAATTACCGGGATTACCTCCGATACGTGAAGTGGAATTTAGTATTGATTTGTTGCCGGGAACGACTCCTAATTCGATAGCTCCGTATAGAATGGCACCAACAGAATTGAAAGAGTTAAAGTCACAGTTGCAAGAGTTGACTGATAGAGGGTTTGCAAGACCGAGTTTCTCAACTTGGGGTGCTCCTGTTCTGTTTGTGAAAAAGAAAGATGGCACGATGAGAATGTGTATTGATTATCATCAGTTGAACAAAGTGACTATAAAGAATAAATACCCATTGCCCAGGATCGATGATTTGTTTGATCAGCTTAAAGGAGCCACTGTGTTCTCAAAGATAGATCTGAGGTCGGGATATTACGGTTGAGAGTAAAAGATTGGACATTCCAAAAGCGCTTTCGTAAGCGAGGTACGGGCATTATGAGTTTTTAGTTATGCCTTTCGGACTAACCAATGCTCCTGCTGTTTTTATGGATCTGATTAATAGAATTTTCAGACCGTACTTAGATCAATTTGTTGTTGTATTCATTGACGACATCTTGATTTATTCACGGGATGAGATTGAGCATGCTGAACATCTGAGAATTGTATTGCAAACTCTGCGAGATAAGCAATTGTATGTAAAGTTCAGTAAATGTGAATTTTGGTTGCGAGAAGTTGGTTTTCTGGGACATATTGTATCAGCCTCTAGAATACGAGTTGATCCGAGTAAGATTTCTGCTATTCTGGAATGGAAATCTCCGAAGAATGTTTCTGAAGTCCGTAGCTTTCTGGGACTAGCTGGTTATTATTGTCAATTTGTAAAAGGATTCTCGATGATAGCTACTCCGTCGACTAGATTGCTTCAGAAAGATGTGAGATTTGAATGGTCCGATAAATGTCATAAAAGCTTTGATCAGTTGAAAACTCTGCTAACCGAAGCTCCAGTTTTGGTACAACCAGAATCAGGTAAAGAATTCGTGATATATAGTGATGCTTCATTGAATGGTCTGAGATGTGTTTTGATGCAAGAAGGTAAAGTTATAGCTTATGCCTCGAGACAACTAAAGTCGCATGAAAAGAACTATTCGACGCACGATCTTGAGCTAGCTGCGATTGTGTTCGCATTGAAGATCTGGCACCATTATCTTTTCGGTGAGAGATGCCACGTATTTTCAGATCATAAAAGTTTGAAGTATCTAATGACTCAAAAAGACTTTAATCTGCGACAGAGAAGATGGTTAGAGCTGTTGAAAGACTACGAGCTTGTGATAGATTATCATCCGGGTAAGGCAAATGTTGTTGCTGATGCTCTGAGTCGAAAATCACTGTTTGCGTTGTGTGCTATGAATGCTCATTTAGAATTATCAGATAATGGTTCAGTTTTGGCTGAATTGAAAGCGAAACCGTTGTTTTTACAGCAAATATGTGATGCTCAGAAAGTTGATAATGAAATGCTAGTAAAACGAGTTCAGTGTGATTTGAACTTCGAATCTGAATTTAGAGTTATGATGATGATTGCTTGAGATTTCGAGATCGATTATGTGTTCTGAGAAATCCAGAGTTATTTCAGTTGATCTTGAATGAAGCACATAACAGTCGCCTATCTGTTCATCCGGGTATTACAAAGATGTATCATGATTTGAAGCAACACTATTGGTGGTCTGGTATGAAAAGGGATATCTCTGATTTTGTATCGAAATGTTTAGTCATGTCAAGAAGTTAAAGTGAACATCGAGTTCGATCACAGTTTGTTACAACTTAGGTTACGATTCCAGTGGAAATGGGATAGAGTAATGATGGACTTTGTTTCTGAATTGCCATTGACTCCGAGAAAGAAAGATGCAATTTGGGTCGTTGTTGATCGATTGATGAAATCAGCCCATTTTATTCCAGTGAAATTTGATTACTCACTTGATAAGTTAGCCGAGCTTTACATTTCTGATATTGTGAGATTGCACGGAGTTCCATTCTCTATTGTGTCTGACAGAGTTCCGAGGTTTACATCACGATTCTGGAAGAAATTGCAAGAAGCTCTAGGTACTAAATTGCATTTCAGTACAGCTATTCACCCACAAACGGATGGTCAATCTGAGCGAATCATTCAGATACTCGAGGATATGTTGAGATGTTGCATTCTTGAGTTTAATGGTACGTGGGAACAATATTTGCCATTGATTTAATTTGCGTACAATAATAGTTTTCAGTCGAGCATCAAAATGGCACCTTACGAAGCTTTGTATGGACGCAAATGTCGAACACCTCTGTATTGGACTGAGCTCAGTGAAAATAAGATACACGGGGTCGATTTGATAAAAGACACTGAACAGAAAGTAAAAGTAATCCGTGATAGTCTGAAAGCAGCGTCTGATCGTCAGAAGTCCTATGCAGACTTGAAAAGAAAAGACATTGAATTTGAAATCAGTGATAAAGTATTTTTAAAAGTATCTCTGTGGAAGAAAGTACTTCGATTCAGACGTAAAGGCAAGTTGAGTCCGAGATTCATCGGGCCGTATGATATCATTGAACAAATTGGACCTGTTGCATATCGATTGTTGTTGCCACCGGAATTAGAAAAGATTCACAATGTATTTCACATGTCAATGCTTCGTCGATACAGATCTGATCCATCACATATGATTACTCCTTCTGAGATTGAAATCCGATCCGATATGTCTTATGAGGAAAAACCAATTCGTATCTTAGCTCTTTCATTTCGTTAGTTAAAATACTGTGGCATCGACACGGAGTTAAAGAGGCTACATGGGAGCCTGAAGATATAATGAGACAACCATATCCGAATCTGTTTAACGATAAGATTTTCGGGGACAAAAATCCCTAAGGGGGGAGAATTGTAACAGTCTGATTTAGACCCTAGTCGGAATAGGGGTTTCGGGACCATAAATCCGAGTCATAAAAATATTTTAATATTATTTTCTGTGCCTATGATATGTGATTAAGCATGTGTTAAAAATTCCGTGAATTAATTTGTCTGTTTGTGTGCTTAATTTGAGAAAAGGACTTAATCGCATAAAAATGAAAATTTGATGGTTAAATGTGTAAGTGTTAATTTGTTAATGTCTTTATAATGTGAAGTCCTTAATAGACAATTAGCCCATTAAGGAAGTAAGTGTATGGCCATGGTCAAGAATGACCTTATATTATATGTTATATATATTTTGTTTTAAAGGTTAAATGTGTAAAAAATTGTTATTAATGTATATTATATTAAACAAACATTAAAAAGATGATGGTTATCATCTTGTTTGGCCTAATGTGAAAGAAAAAGAAAGGAAGAAAACCATCTTAGGTTTCGGCACTCATCTAGTTCAATTAAGGTATGGATTTTGATCGGTTTTTGATAATTTCTACATTTTTGTAATCGTTGCTTTGTATACTTCAAAACCCATGCTTCAATTTTGTGAATTGATGAATATTTTGTAATGAGCCATTGATGAACTTATGAGTTTTGGGATGTTTGATGGTGAACTATGAATTATATGTGATTTAATAACATAGTTTGTCTTTGGAGTTTTGATGATTTTGAGTAATTTGGATTAAATTAAAAGAATAATATTTTGAGGGACTAAATTGTAAAATAAATGAAATGTATGGACTTGTATGAAATACATGAACATTCGGCTAAGCATGGGTGTATTGACATTTTGTGTACTTTGTGATTTTGTGAAATAAGGACTAAAATGTCAAAATGTGAAAATATGAGGGCTAATTTGTAAATTGCCCTAAATATGTGTTTTTGGATTGAATTGAATGAGTTGATGAATAAATGGATTAAATTTGAATATGTATAGATCAAGAAACGAAGAAAACGAACTTAGATCGCGGGAAATCAAAAGTTATTGAATAGTCGTTTATCTTCATTCTTCTCGTCCGAGGTAAGTCGATATACAAATAAATGTATTTGATTTGAGCTATTTATGTATTTATGAAATTTAGATGGCTATGAATAATGCTCAAGATGGAATATATGTGAAATCCGAGGATACATCGACAAGTTATAAATGTCCAAGAAGTCCCGTACGAACCTAGGAATAGATAGGATAACGTATGTCATGACGTAGGTGTCTGATATGTGATATCATGTAAGACCACGTCTGGGACGTTGGCATTGATTTGAGATTTCGTGTAAGACTACATCTGGTACGTTGGCATCAATATGGGATTTACGTGTAAGACCATGTTTGGGACATTGGCATCGTATTTTATTCGTGTAAGACCCTGTCTGGGACAGTGGCATCGATATTTGAATACATGTAAGACCTCGTCTGGGACGTTGGCATTGTACGACTATTCCAAGCATTCTGAGTATCCTATTAGATTCTGAACGGTTTAATGGGCAAGTTTGAGATGCAAATGACTACGAGAAATATATAATGATTCAGGTACGTTTGATGTATATGCTTTGAATAGGCATGAAAGGTGAGTAAATATGCATTTAGATGCAATGAGCTAAAATGAATGTGATATATGAATGAATGTGACATGAGTAAATGTTTTAATGATATGTGATATATATGCTTAAATGAGCATTGATCATATGAGATATATGAGTTGTGGAATATGAGTAAGTAATGGCTAAGTAATGAGCCAAGGATGATGTTATGAATTTGCAAATGAGAAATATTAATGTCATTGTGTCTATGTGGCTATGTGTATTTTGTATTAAGTTTATTTTTATATGGCTTACTAAGCTTTTGGAAAGCTTACTCTGTGTGTGTTTACTCTGTTTTATAGGTCGTCAAAGCTACGAAAGGCTCGGGGAATCGTCAAGGATTATCACCACACTATCAAACTCTATTTTGGTACTTTTGAATGTGAATATTGATAGATATGGCATGTATAAGCTAGTTATTTGAATTATGATTGAGATATGAAATAGCCATGTGATATGGCTAGATATATGTTTGAGTTATGAATGACTAGTTATGTCCTATGATGCTAGTTTTGGTATGGTTTGATAGCAAATGAATTGGTCATATAAATGGTAAGTTTAATGATGTATAGCTAGCATATTGTTTTTGGTAAATTTGTGATGGGTTATGCTTTGATGTGCTTGTGATTATATTGAACCAAATGTTTTATTTGTTGGTGTGAATATTAAGCTCATAATTGAGTAGAAAGGTTGCACAATTTGATGTGTTTTGGGTTGCCAAATGTGTACAGGTTGATGCTTGTAAGTGCATGAAAGAATGACCCAAGTGTGGGTGGCATTTTGGCCTTGTAAATGGCCTATATTTGCCCACATGGTTGAGCACACGGGCGTGTGGCTCGACCGTATCCCTCGTGGTTGCATTTCAAAAACAAGTCAGGCTCGACCACGGGCTGGACACACAGGCGTGTGACTGGCCGTGTGATGCAAGTCAGGCTCGACCACGGGTGAGGCACACGGGCGTGTCCATGGCCGTGTGGACAAGTCAGTATGTATGCCCTGTTTTAACACGGCTTAGACACACGGGCGTGTCTAAGGCCGTGGGAGGCACATGGCCTGCCCACACGAGCGTGTGACCTCTGTAACTTAGAAATTTTTTTAAATTTTTGAGAATTTTCGTATGTTTTTGGTTTAGTCCTGGCCCCTTTCTAAAGCATGATTAAGGTCTCGTAGACCTATTTCAGGGACACTTGGAATAGATTCTTTGAATTATATTATGATATGTCTGTAAAATTTTCTGATTCGTCTGGTAATGCCTTTAACCCTAAATCGGGGATGGTTATGGGTTAGGGGTGTTACCTTCTGGGTGTGAGCCTATCATCCAAAACAACATTTATAGCCTTCATCAATGAAAGGAAAAGTACATAAGGGTCATTTGCAATCTCGAACCTGGTTTTGGTTTCCCAACTAGCTGGTCCCTTTCCAAGAAGAGCACTTGCACAAATTGTCAGCCAGTAAATTTTGAGCTTGCTGATATTCAGTATAAGCGATTGAATAAGGGGCGTGTACTTAACCTGATGGAACTTGTTTTAGTTAAGAACGTCTTCTAATACTATCTACAATACTAAAGCCCTAATAGTTATCAAGCAAATGAGTCCATCAAGTGGTTGGACGGTCGTAAGGTGTTATCAGCTTATGAATCTTGTTCGTATAACTCAGTTGAAGACTTAGCAAACATCCTTATAATGCATAAAAGAGAGCCACCCTTCTATTTCTATTACATCTGTGGCATTTTCCCCCAAAACTGGAACATTATTACTAATACTATTACAGCTTTACTTCTACTTCCTATAAGGCATAAGCCACATAAGGGACCTGTTACTATAGTTACCCCAACACCGGTAGTTCCTGCCCTTCCTGAAATCCCTCCATCACCTAAAGAGTCCGTCCATTTACCGAGTTCTCATATATTGCTAGAAAATCCATTGGAGTCAATTCTAGTAATTCAATCAACTATTTCCCCTTCTCAAACATAAAATATTTCTTTGATAGAGCAGGAAATATCTTCCCTTGGCGAGCTCTTTTAGAGTTAGTGCTCGCTTCTTTGTCTCTTAGCTCTATATCCCAACAACAACAGAGTTTGCTACCTCCTCAACTAAGAGGAGTTTTCTTTTCTTACCTTGCATCCACTTCTAATGAAGATCCTCTAACACTTATGGCCCAAGTCTCGAAGATCATGTCTATTGAGCATGGCCTTTGGAGTGGGGCCCTTAAAGAAGTTGGCAAGCGTTATCACAACAAGTTGGTGGGTCTAGAAATAGCAGTAAAGACTAGCAAAGATTCCTTGTCTGAATTACACTAGAAATATCAAGAATCCACCAATTTGATTGGGAGGTTAGATACCTAAAACATCACTCTGAGGGATAAACTTAGAGATGCTTAGTCTGAGGGTGAACAGTACAAGGAGAATGTCAACCACTTGGAAAATGAGAAATCCATCATGGAGGAAAAACTCAAAGCCTAAGAGGAATGTCACAAGGAAAATTTGGAGAGGCTACGCCAATCCCACAAAGAAATCTTCAAAAAGTTCTAAGAGGACACTTAGAAAAAAATTTCTAGGCCTTGCCAAAGTGGAGGTCAAATTTGATTTTGCACGCCCAAGTAGCTGCAAGTCCTTTGGATCTAAAGAAGGTAGACATCAACTGCCTCAAAGACATTCTCACAAGTTTTCTTAACTTCGATGTTTACCATCCTGTGTACGAAGAGTGGGAAACTTTCCAATGGGAATGGAAGCAATCAGGCAACTTATTCCTTACCAACACGCCCGATGTTTAAGACGATTGAGAAGGCTCAGCATCAGAAGATCAAATTCTAGAGGACAGACTTCTTACTAATGAGATCCCAACTAAGCCTACCAATCAGCCTGGTGAGGGGGGGACTAAGATTTGATTTCTTTAATCATGTACCTTGCTTCATTTTATCTTTCATTTTGTAAATCTTTGAACAGTGTAATATTTTCTTCTCTTTTAGTGCATCATCCTTTACCTTTTTCTTCTCTCTTACTTACTATTTCAATACATCATTTACTTTACACATAAACATAGCTGTCTACACATACTTAAGAGACTAAGTCAAGGTCAATGCATTATACATACAAAGCTCATTCACTTTTATAATCCAAGAATCGAGTAAATCGGGCTCTGATACAAAACTTGTAACACCCGTCATACTCAATTCGATCAACCGGATAAAAATCTCAGGTGTTACAACTCTAATGCAGATGTAAACTCAATCTAATTCTACAAATTCAATGAATACAACTTACTTTGTAACACTCCTTACCCGTATTCGACGTCGGAACAGGGTACGAGGCATTACTGGACACACATCACAAGTAATCACACAATTCTGAGTCATAAAATTTACGTCCAAATTAAAACCATTCACATTCCATCATAAAGTCCCTTATACAAGCCTATGAGGCCCAAAACATGCTTTGGAGGTGGTTCGGGACTAAACCGAGAACTCAGGAAATTTTTATAAAACTTTGAAATTTTTTTGCTAATTACAGGGCTCACACGCCCGTGTGGTCCAAGGGACATGCCCATGTGACCCTGGGACACGCCTGTGCTTTAGACTGTGTTCAAATTAGGGTGCTCTCAGACTTGTGCCACACGCCTGTATGCTAGGCCGTGTAGCACACATGGCTGAGACACACGCCCGTGTCCTTGCCCGTGTGCTCAGTTCTGGACATTCTGTTTTTCAAAATTAAGGTGCAGGGGACAAACGGCCGGAGCACATGCCCGTGAGGCAGACTGTGTGTCACACACGGCCTAGACACACACTCGTGTGTCTACCCGTGTGGAAAAAAATAAGGCTATTTACCAAGCCATTTTGCCACCCTCACTTGCACTCATCTACACAACATCACATGACACAAATTCAAGCATATAAATACAACCAAACACCCACAAACAAGACAATAACATGTCATTCTTATACCATCATTTATCATGCTTAAAACATCATACTTAGCCCGTTAAAAACATACTAATTTCACATTCACAAAAGGGCATTAACATATGAATAAACTTATGATCAATATAAGCCATCATTCATGGCTGTATATAAGATGAAACATTAACAATTACAATCTAACGCATATGGCCAAATTAATAATGACACACATAACAAATTGGCCTAGTCCCTATACATGCCATAGACTTAAAATACTTGAATTCATTTATACCAAAAATGACAGCTTGATGTGTGATAGGATCTCCGGTGATTTCCAACCCGAGCTAGCTTAATAACTCTATAAAACATTGGAAAGGAAGGGGGTAAGCTATATATAGCTTAGTAAGCCCGTACGAAAATAATAAGAAACTCTTACTAATCATTTGCCAAGTCCAACAATATAAACATAAGATAATATAAATTGTTATAAAACTCATTGTTACAATTTATTCAGTCACATTGTTTACTCTATCTGTAACAGCCCGATTTAGGGGCTAGTCGGAACAGTGATCTCGAGATCACTTGTAACAGCCTGATTTTGGGGCTAGTCGAAACAGTGATCTCGAGATCACTAATCTGAGGTTTAAGAAAAATATTTTGATGTTATTTTATGTGTTGTAGCATAATTATAATGATGCATGAAAATTTTGGTGTCTTAATTTGAGTGATAGCATGCATAATTGTGAGAAAGGACTAAATCGCATAAAGTGCGAAAGTTATATTCTTCAAGATAGAGTTACCTAATAGCTATAAAATGTAATTTGGAGGCCTTTAAAGTGCAATTAGGCCATTTATCTAGTGATGGTCGGCCATATAGGAGCTAGGGAGACAAGATTTTAATGTTGGTCAAAATTTGGTGGATATTAGGTGATAAAAATGAATAAAATAAGATGAATAGAGATGTTATCATCTTTCCACTATTCACCCTCCTTCTTCCCACCGAAAATTTGAAGAGAAAACAAGGGTTTTGAAGCTCAAACTTTCAACCAACATATTCCCTAGTAAGTAAGTGATTTTTGAGGTTTTTCTTAATGATTTTTGTACTTTTGGAGTTCCCAAAGCTTAAGCTAGCTAATGAAGGGACTAATTTGTGATATGGTTGAAAGTCTAGGGACTTGCCATGAGAGAGTTTATGTTTTTAGCTGAGTTTTTATGGAAGAAAATGAATGTTAGGAAGATGAGAAACAACTTTTGTAAAAGATGTTAGCATGAAAACACCTAAATAGGACTTAAATGCAAAGAATGAAATTGTGTCATAAATGCATGAAATAGTTGGAATTGTGACTATTTGTAAGAGAAATAAATGTTCAGCTAGGCTTGGTTATTGAGGAAATATGATAAAAAAAAATTATTTACGAGCATAGGGGAAAAATCGTAATTTTGCCATAGTGCAAGGCAAAATGGTCATTTTTGCCTAAGTATAGATTTTGATGCATTATGACCATATAATGATCTAAATGAGTGAATTTTATGGTTATAGATCAAGAAGAGCGCGGGATTAACCTTGACTAGGGAAAAGGCAAGGTTACGGATTAAACCGCAAATTGAGACGTTTTGTACCGAGGTAAGTTTATGTGTAAAAAATGCATTTTATATATACTGTTGTTGCTAATTCGTGCATGGTATGATTGAGAATGAGTGTGGTTCAAATGTAATGAATTTAGTAGTTATTGAAAAATTATCATATTAATTATGAAATGGACATGTAATTGTGTAATGACGACACTTGTCGGTGGGCTAAGTGCGATACCACCTTATTACTTAAATACGATGGGTTGTGTGCGATACCATCGTTTATATCAATGTTTAGTGGGCTATGTGCGATACCACTGTGATTATCCTTTTTGGTGGGCCTTGTACGGTACCACCCTATTAACGATCAATGGTGGGCTAAGTGCGAAACCACCGAGTGATTTAGCATTGTGGTTGGATTAGTTAGAGATTACGATGAGTTGTATTATGAGAAATTACGATGTTAAGTGCAGGGATGCAAGTGAATGAATGTATGTATTAAGCTTGTGATGTGGTTGGAATGTGGTAAGGGACAAAATGAGTAAGCATGAATGTGAATGTGGATTACCTTTGTTTAGTATAATGCAAATTGTTGTTTAGCTCATACTATGATGTTATCTATTTACATGTAAACTTACTAAGCTTAAAGCTTACATCTCTTTCTTTTCCCTAGTTTTATAGAGTTTAAGAGCCGAGCCAGGATACGCCGATAACCAGAAGATCGCCCATACTATCAACTCACCTTGGTATATCTAGACTTAGTGATTTTGTATATAGCATGTATAGGGGCTAGACTAGTTAGAGTATTTTGTTCTTTTGGCCAAAAGTGTGTTGGCCCCTTTTTAAGACAAACTATTTTGTATATTGCCATGGTTGATGGCTCACTTTGTCATTTATGAAATGTTATAATCATTCATGGAAGCTTAGATTGCAAAATATGAGTATGTTTGATGATATGTCGAACGGGTCCTTGTTGTGTGAGTTAGAGGGGTGAGAAGAGCTTGGCAAATAGCCTTATGATTGTCCATATAGGTAGGCACACGGGCGTGTGTCTAGGCCGTGTGGAACACACGGTCAGTCCATGGGCGTGTGCCCAGGCCGTCTGAAGTCTGTACCTTGAATTTGGAATTTGAATCGCCACACGGTTGATGCACATGGGCGTGCCCAGGCCGTGTGGATTAATCAGAAGTGACCACGGGCCAACCATATGGGCGTGTGTCCAGGCCGTGTAATTCAAGTTAGTGTCGACCACGGGCGTCGAACACGGACATGTGAGATGATACACGGGCGTGTCATCTCCCCCACGGGCGTGTGGCCCCTGTTTAGGTAAAATTTTCTTAAGTGCGTAAAATTTTCCGAATTATCTTCGAACCCTTTTGGAAGCATGTTTAGGGCCTTGTAGGTCCATTATAAAGATGATAGACATATGAATGGAAAAGTTTTAATTTGAAATGAGTTTGATAGCCCAAAGTTGTATGATTGTGCGAGTTAAGTACGGTAACGCCTCGTACCCGGTTTTGGTGTAGAATACGGGCAAGGGTGTTACATTTAGTGGTATCAGAGCTATGGTTTAGTCGGTTCTCAAACTACCGTAGCGTGTGTAAGAGTCTAGCCATACATGCCATAAGCGTATAATGATAGTGTGGTGGCTTCTGATGATTCTAAGTTTTTTTTTCATGTAGTATATGGTTCCCGATCAATCGGCTGCTGATGACGCAGCTAGTAATGTGTCGACTCCCGCGCAAGGGACCGCGCCTGTGCAGAGTGGACCCTAGACTATGGGTCAAAGAGAAGAGGCTCGGGAAGCCTTTCTCCAAATGATGAGTAACTGGTACACTGAGTATGTACGAGCAAATCCTAATACTCAACCTCCTCTACCCCCTCTTATACCTCAGCCAGTTCCTGTGGCTCCCCAAGGTATAGAATTGGTGAGGACAATTAAGCCTCCGGGAGACAAAATTCGAAAGCAAGGGGCTGAGGACTTTCGAGCTAAGATAGATGATGACCCTGAGAGGGCAGAGTTCTGTCTTGAGAACTCGATGAGAGTATTTGATGAACTCTCCTTTACGCTTGAGGAGAGCTTAAAGTGTGTCGTGTCCTTGCTGAGGGACTCGGCATACCATTGGTGGAAAACGTTGACATTAGTGGTTCCGAAGGAGAGAGTGGCGTGGGATTTCTTTCTGGAAGAGTTCCGAAAGAAATATATAAGTCGAGGTTCGTGGACCGTAAATGTAAAAGAGTTCCTTGAGCTAAAGCAAGGAAAAATGAGCGTGGCGAGAATATGAGCGTAATTTGTTAGGCTCGCAAGTACAGCGCAAGAGTGCGTGTCTCTGAAGCCATTTTATGCAAGAGGTTTGAAGATGGGTGAATGAGGATGTCGGACTTTTAGTCGGGATTTTAGAACTAAAAGAATTTGTGGTATTGGTGGATAGAGCCAGTAAGGCCGAAGAATTGAGTAAGGAAAAGAGGAAGGCGGTGAGTGAGGCCCGGGATGCAAGAAAAAGGCTGATGAGTAAATCCTACCAAGCTCAATCGAAGAGGTCCAAGGAACTGAACCCTCGGACGACTGCATTAGTTGGATTTTTGCAAAGAGAGCGAGGCAATACATACTAGGGTTCGAGAGTCCAAGCCACCTCGATGGCAAGTGTGGACAATCCAAAGTCCAAACCGGAGTGTCCAAATTGTGGAAGATAGCACATGGGGGAGTGTTGGGGGAATAACAGAAATTGTTACAAGTGTGGTTCCCCCGACCATTTCATCCGAAACTGCCCTGAAAGGGATGACAAGGAGAAGAAACAGGAAATAAGATCAAGCAATGTATCTTCTAGGGGTAGGCCACAAAAGAACCCAGGAAGTGGGGCTAGTAGTAGAGGTGCGTCACGAGACTCTACTATGAGGCCAGAGGGTCGGGCACATGTGAGGACTTATGCCATTCGCGCTCGCGAAGAGGCATCATCGCCAGATGTAATAACGGGTACTTTCTCTCTTCATAACACCTTTGTTATCACTTTAATTGATCCGGGGTCTACCCATTCTTATATTTGTATGAGATTGGCATCTAGTTTGGGTATGACTGTTGAGTCTACGAAATTTGTAGTAAAGGTGTCAAACCCGTTAGGTAGACATGTGTTAGTTGACAAGGTGTGTAGAAATTGTCCTTTGACAATTAAGGGTCATTGTTTTCCGGAAAACCTTATGTTGTTGTCGTTTGATGAATTTGATTTGATTCTTGGTATGGATTGGTTGACTACCCATAGTGTTTTAGTGAACTGTGGTGGTAAATTTATTGAATTGAAATGTGAAAATGGAGATGTTATTAAAATTTGAATCGTGTGGGTCGAGATAGTTTCTGGTGATGATTTCTTCCATGGTGGTGAGAAATATTTGAGAAAAGGGTACGAGTCTTATCTCGCTTTCGTGTTAAATACTCAGGAGTCTGAAGTAAATATTGAGACAGTGCCGGTTGTATGTGAGTATTCGGATGTATTCCCGGAAGAGTTACTCGGATTACCTCCAGTTAAAGAGGTCGAGTTTGGAATTGAGTTGGTTCCGGGAACGGCACCTATTTCGATTGCTCCGCATAGAATGGCCCCATTAGAGTTGAAGGAACTGAAGGTTCAATTGCAAGAGTTGACGGATAAGGGTTTTGTGAGACCGAGCTATTCACCGTGGGGCGCTCTGGTACTATTTGTGAAGAAGAAAGATGGGTCGATGAGATTGTGTATAGACTACAGACAACTCAACAAGGTGACGATGAAAAATAAGTATCCTCTACCGAGGATAGATGATCTATTTGATCAATTGAAAGGAGCTACGGTGTTCTCCAAGATAGACCTGAGGTCTGGCTATTACCAGTTAAGGGTGAAGGAGCAAGATGTGCCGAAAACTGCATTTCGAATGAGGTACGGCCATTACGAGTTTCTGGTCATGTCGTTCGGTTTAACGAATGCTCCTACAATTTTTATGGATTTAATGAACCGTGTCTTCCGACATTATTTGGACAAGTTTATGGTTGTCTTCATTGATGACATATTGATTTATTCTCGGGATGAGAGTGAACATGCGGAGCATCTGAGAATTATTTTGCAGACTCTAAGAGACAAGCAGATGTATGCTAAATTTAGCAAGAGTGAGTTTTGGCTCCGAGAAGTCGGATTCCTAGGACACATCGTGTTGGGTGATGGTATTAGAGTTGACCCGAGTAAGATCTCGGCTATTGTGGAGTGGAAAGCATCGAGAAACGTGTCAAAAGTTAGAAGCTTTTTGGGTTTGGCAGGATACTACAGACGATTTGTAAAGGGGATTTCTATGATTGCTACCCCCAATGACGAAACTGTTGCAGAAAGATGTTAAGTTTGAATGGACTGAAAAATGTCAACAGAGTTTTGAGAGATTAAAAACATTATTGACTGAGGCGCCGGTTTTAGTACAACCTGAGTCAGGGAAAGAGTTTGTAGTCTACAGTGATGCATCATTAAATGGTCTCAGTTGTGTGTTAATGCAAGAGGGTAAGGTGGTAGCTTACGCCTCGAGACAGCTAAATCCGCACGAGAAGAATTATCCGACTCATGATTTGGAGTTGGCTACGATTGTTTTTGCATTAAAGATTTGGCGACATTATTTATATGGTGAGAAATGTCGAATCTTCACGGATCATAAGAGTTTGAAGTACTTGATGGACCAAAAGGATTTGAATTTACGACAACAGCGGTGGCTTGAATTATTGAAAGACTATGAGCTAGTAATCGATTACCACCCGGGAAAAGCAAATGTAGTTGCGGATGCCCTGAGTAGGAAATCCCTGTATGCTTTGAGAGCTATGAGCATGAGTTTGGCATTGTTTGATGATGGTACTATATTGGCCGAAATGAGAGCTAGGCCATTATTTGTCCAACAAATATGTGAGGCTCAAAGGAATGATAGTGAGATACAAGCTAAGAGAGCTAAGTGTGAATTAGGAAATGAATCTGACTTTCGAGTGGGTTCGGATGGTTGTTTAATGTTTCATGACAGAATTTGTGTACCCAGAGATGATGAGTTGATCCGAGAAATTTTACATGAAGCACATAGTAGTTGTTTGTCAGTGCATCCAGGTAGTACGAAAATGTACAATGATCTGAAGAAATTTTATTGGTGGCCAGGTATGAAAAGAGACATCTCGGAGTTTGTAACAAGATGTCTGATTTGTCAACAAGTGAAAAATGAGCATCAAGTGCCTTCGGGATTACTTCAGCCAGTGATGGTTCTCGAGTGGAAGTGGGATCGGATCACCATGGATTTTGTGACGGGATTGCCCATGACTCTAAAAAAGAAAGATGCTGTGTGGGTTGTCGTTAATAAATTAACGAAGTCGGCTCACTTTATACCGGTGCGTGTTGATTATTCGCTGGATAAGTTAGCCGAGTTGTATATTGCAGAAGTGTTAAGATTACATGGAGTGCCTGTATCCATTATCTCGGATAGAGATCCGAGATTTACTTCGAGGTTTTGGAAGAAGTTGCAGGAGGCCTTGGGTACAAGGTTAAATTTTAGTACTGTATTCCATCCGCAAACTGATGGTCAGTCCGAGAGAGTAATTCAAGTTTTAGAGGATATGCTCCGATGCTGTGTGCTAGAGTTCGAAGGTAGTTGGGAAAGATACCTACCCTTGGTCGAATTTGCTTACAACAATAGTTATCAGCCGAGCATACGGATGGCACCGTATGAGGCCTTGTATGGTCATAAGTGTCGGACTCCGTTGTATTGGACCGAGCATAATGAAAAGAAAATTCATGGGGTCGATCTGGTTAAAGAGACTAAAGAAAAGGTGAAAGTGATCAGGGATAGTCTGAAAGCTGCTTCAGACCGGCAAAAGTCGTATGCGGATTTGAAAAGAAAAGAAATCGAGTTTAAGGTGGGCGACAAGGTATTTCTGAAAGTGTCCCCGTGGAAGAAAATATTGAGATTTGGTCGAAAAGGGAAGTTGAGTCTGCAATTCATAGGACCGTATAAGGTTACCGATAGAATTGGGCCAGTAGCATACTGGTTGGCCTTGCCGGTAAAGTTAGAGAAGATACACAATTTGTTTCATGTATCGATGTAAAGGCGTTATCGCTCCGATCCTTCGCATGTGATTCCTTCAACAGAAATTGACATACGACCGGATATGACAGAAATTGAGGAATAAAGACATAGCCTTAGTAAAAGTGTTATGGAAAAAGCACGGTGTAGAAGAAGCTACGTGGGAACCGGAAGAAGCCATGAGAGAGCAATATCCAAACCTCTTTGCTGGAAAGATTTTTGAGGGCGAAACTCTCTAAAGGGGGGAGAGTTGTAACAGCCCGATTTTGGGGCTAGTCAGAACAGTGATCTCGGGATCACTAATCCAAGGTTTAAGAAAATTATTTTGATGTTATTTTATGTGTTGTAGCATAATTATAAGGATGCATGAAAATTTTGGTGTCTTAATTTGAGTGATAGCATGCATAATTATGAGAAAGGACTAAATCGTATAAAGTGCGAAAGTTCTATTCTTCATGATAGAGTTACCTAATAGCTATAGAATATAATTTGGAGGCCTTTAAAGAGCAATTAGGCCATTTATCTAGTGATGGCCGGCCATATAGGAGCTAGGGAGACAAGATTTTAATGTTGGTCAAAATTTGGTGGATATTAGGTGATAAAAATGAATAAAATAAGATGAATAAAGATGTTATCATCTTTCCACTATTCACCCTCCTTCTTCCCACCAAAAATTTGAAGAGAAAACAAGGGTTTTGAAGCTCAAACTTCCAGCCAACATATTCCCTAGTAAGTGATTTTTGAGGTTTTTCTTAATGATTTTTGTACATTTGGAGTCCTCAAAGCTTAAGCTAGCTAATGAGGGGACTAATTTGTGATATGGTTGAAAGTCTAGGGACTTTCCATGAGAGAGTTTATGTTCTAGCTAAGTTTTTTATGGAAGAAAAAGAATGTTAGGAAGATGAGAAACAACTTTTGTGAAAGGTGTTAGCATGAAAACACCTAAATAGGACTTAAATGCAAAGAATGAAATTGTGTCATAAATGCATGAAATAGTTGGAATTGTGAGTAGTTGTAAGAGAAATAAATGTTCAGCTAGGCTTGGTTATTGAGGAAATGTGATAAAAAATTCTTTACGAGCATAGGGGCAAAATCGTAATTTTATCATAATGCAAGGGCAAAATGGTCATTTTTGCTTAAGTATAGATTTTGATGCATTATGACCATATAATGATCTAAATGAGTGAATTTTATGGTTATAGATCAAGAAGAGCGCGGGATTAACCTTGACTGGGGAAAAGGCAAGGTTACGAATTAAACCGCAAATTGAGACGTTTTGTACCGCGGTAAGTTTATGTGTAAACAATGCATTTTATATATACTGTTGTTGCTAATTCGCGCATGGTATGATTGAGAATGAGTGTGGTTCAAATGCAATGAATTTAGTAGTTATTGAATAATTATCATATGAATTATGAAATGGATATGTAATTGTGTAATGACGACACTTGTCGGTGGGCTAAGTGCGATACCACCTTATTACTTAAATACAATGGGCTTTGTGCGATACCATCATTTATATCAATGTTTAGTGGGCTATGTGCGATACCACTGTGATTATCCTTTTTGGTGGGCTTTGTGCGGTACCACCCTATTAACGATCAATGATGGGCTAAGTGCGAAACCACCGAGTGATTTAGCATTGTGGTTGGATTAGTTAGAGATTACGATGAGTTGTATTATTAGAAATTGCGATGTTAAGTGCAGGGATGCAAGTGAATGAATTTATGTATTAAGCTTGTGGTGTGGTTGGAATGTGGTAAGGGACAAAGTGAGTAAGCATGAATGTGAATGTGGATTACCTTTGTTTAGTATAATGCAATTTGTTGTTTAGCTTATACTATGATGTTATCTGTTTACATGTAAACTTACTAAGCTTAAAGCTTACTTCCCTTTCTTTTCCCTTGTTTTATAGAGTTTAAGAGTCGAGCCGGGATATGCCGATAACTAGAAGATCGCCCACACTATCAACTCACCTTGGTATATCTAGACTTAGTGATTTTGTATATGGCATGTATAGGGGCTAGACTAGTTAGAGTATTTTGTTCTTTTGGCCAAAAGTGTGTTGGCCCCTTTTTAAGACAAACTATTTTGTATATTGCCATGGTTGATGGCTCACTTTGTCATTTATGAAATGTTATAATCATTCATGGAAGCTTAGATTGCAAAATATGAGTATGCTTGATGATATGTCAAACGGGTCCTTGTTGTGTGAGTTAGAGGGGTGAGAAGAGCTTGGCAAATAGCCTTGTGATTGTCCACATGGGTAGGCACACGGGCGTGTGTCTAGGCCGTGTGGGACACACGGTCAGTCCATAGGCGTGTGCCCAGGCCGTGTGAAGTCTGTACCTTGAATTTGGAATTTGAATCGCCACACGGTTGATGCACATGGGCGTGCCAAGGCCGTGTGGATTAATAAAAGTGACCACGGGCCAGCCATATGGGCGTGTGTCCAAGCCGTGTAATTCAAGTCAGTGTTGACCACGGGCGTCGAACACGGGCGTGTGAGATGATACACGGGCGTGTCATCTCCCCCACGGGCGTGTGGCCCCTGTTTAGGTAAAATTTTCTTAAGTGCGTAAAATTTTCTAAATTATCTTCGAACCCTTTTGGAAGCATGTTTAGGGCCTCGTAGGTCCATTATAAGGATGATAGACATATGAATGGAAAAGTTTTAATTTGAAATGAGTTTGAAAGCCCAAAGTTGTATGATTGTGGGAGTTAAGTACGGTAACGCCTCGTACCCAGTTCCGGTGTTGAATATGGGCAAGGGGTGTTACATCACTAATCCGAGATTAGAGAAATTTATTTTCATGTCCTTTTATGAGTCAGAGCGTGATGGTATATGTGCATAAGAATTTTGGTACTTTAATTTTAGCGATTTCATGTTTAATCGCGAAAAAGGACTAAATCGCATAAAGTGAAAAAGTTCCATCCTATAAGCTAAAGGTGCCAAATAGCCATAGATTGTAAATTTTGAAGTCTTTAAAAGGCAATTTAGCCCCTTATAAATGCTTGGCCGGCCATAGGGGACAAGGATTGACCAAGTTGGTCAAAGTTGGTGAGTAGGTGGACTAAATTGATAGTTTAATATTAGAATAAAGAAAAGATGATATCCATCTTTCTTGCTCATCTCTTCCACCGAAAATTGGCAGCTAAATAGGGGTTGAAAGCTTCAAAAATTTCAGCACACTCTTCATTCACAAGTAAGTGTTCTAGGGATCTTTTCATGAAAATAGTTGTACTTTTGAGACCCCTAAAGCTTAAGCTTTCAAATGAGAGGACTATTGTGCAATATGGTGAAAAGTTTAGAGTTTTGCCATGAGAGCTATCATTGTTATTTGCTGCATTTTTATGGAAGAAATTGAGTCTTAGTTGTTAGATGAACAACTTTTGTGAAAGGTGTTGTCTTGAAAACACCTAATTGGACCTTGATGAAAAGGTTACAAATTTGTAGTAATTATGTGAAATGTTGAGTTTTGATGATAGCTATAAGAGTATTAAATGTTCACCTAGGCTTGTTGAAGGTAGAAATGTGATTAGAATTTATTTCCGAGCCTAGGGGAAAAATGGTCATTTTACCAAAGTCTAGGGGAAAAATAGTAATTTTTCCAAAGTATGACTATTAAAATGCTTTTATTAATGTGAGGATTAAAATGAGCTAAATTGCTATTACAGAGCAAGAAGAACCGAGAATTCGCCTCGATCAGGGAAAGAACAAAGTCTCGGACTAGACCGACGAGTTGGCTCATTTTGAAAACAAAGTAAGTTTGTATGCGATTAATGCAACATTTATGTTAGCAAAATTGAGAATGCTTGGTATCATATTGATGCATGATACTCTATTAAATTGAGAAATTGATGTTGAAGTCCTAGTGGACTATAATGAATATGAGAATGCTATCATCGAGATGAGAAATGGATAGGGTCTCGTATAAGACCGTGTCCGGGGCATGGCCTCAGCACCGAGTTGAGATCCCATATAAGACCATATCCAGGATATGGCTTCGGTAATGAATATAAAAATCATATAAGACCATATCCGGGATATGGCATCGATACTTGATGTGAAATTCCATATAAACCATATCCGGGATATGGCATTGGCATTTAGAGGTGACTCCATGTAAGACCAACTCGGGGATGTGGCATTGGCTTCGTACCTACAGTAATGACGATGAATATGCGTCTTTGACTATCCCTAGTGATTAATGGGATAAGTAGATGAGTTTAGAAGTAGAAATGAGATTTGTACTAAAGTCATGTAATGAGTGAGTACAGGTACTCGTGAATGAGTCACGAAGAAATGGCTACGATGTGTGGCACGGTATGTGCTAAATAAGGGCAATTGTAAGTAAGTATGGCAAGAAGCCTATGACTTGAGTATGGTTAATTAATGCCATGAATGGATTATATTATGAGCTTATTGTTGCTATTTATTTCCATGCAAACTTACTAAGCTTTATGCTTACTCCTTTCATTACCCTTTTTCCTTGTAGTATTGCCAGGATAACTCGAGGAACGTGGAACGTCAGAGTTTGGAAATCACACTATCAACATCACTTTGGTATAACAATTTAGACTTATTTTGAGTATGGCATGTATAGGACTCGAGTATTTTGTTAAGTTGTAATTGTTAGCCAAAGTGTTGGCTATGTATGTTACTAAAGTCATTTTGTAAATGGTCTTATAAGTTAGGCCAATACTTGGCAAATTCTTTTGCTTAATGAAGATGTTTTTCATGAAGTGTATGCCCTTGTGTATGTCTTGGTTCTTTGAGTTCCTAGAGATACCTTTTGGTCATCTTTTATATGGGAATGTTTTAAATTGAGTTCTTGGATGTGCCTTTGAGTTATGAATTGTGTCGTTTTGAATTTGAGTATGTATGTGTGCAATGTAGGGTGGCAAAGGGCTTGGTAGATAGCCATCTAATTGTCCACACGGGTAGACACACGGGCATGTGTCTAGGCCGTGTGTGACACACGGTCAGCCCTATGGGCGTGTGGATCGACCGTGTGTCCCCTTGCATGCTTAAATTCCAAGTCAGTATACCTTGTAGTAACCACACGGGCAGAGACACGACCATGTGGGTCAGCCGTGTGGGAGACACGGCCTAGGACATGGGCGTGTGCCCAGGACGTGTGAAGTCTGCACTTTCATTGTGGAATTTAATTCGACACACGGGCTAAAGACACGGGCGTGTGCCTTGGCCGTGTGACCATAGTGAGTTGATGATGTCATAGTCAGAATGCCAAGGTTTTGGCACACGGGCTAAGACACGGGCGTGTCAAGGCGGTGTGAGGGACACGGGCGTGTGTCCGGCCGTGTGAGATTGGTCAGGATCGACCATGGGTGGAAGACACGGGCATGTCTTAGGGGCACATGGGCGTGTCCCTAGATCGACACGGGCGTGTGGCCCCTGTTTTGAGGAAAAGTTTTCCAAGCTCGTAAAATGTTCCCGGATAGATTCCGAAACCTCTCGGAGGTATGCATAGGGCCTCGTAGGCCGATATTGATCAAGTGATGGGTTTAAATGAAAATTTTATAGCCCGATTTGAATTGTTATGTGAGAAAAGCTAGGTAATGCCTCCAACCCGGTCCTGGCTTCGGACACGGGTAAGGGGTGTTACACTATCAACTTATAAGCATAATTTAACATGTTTTGACATTAGCCTAATAACCGTAATCTCTCCATTATAACAAATTACCACAATCAACCAATCATTTCATACCTCATAATAAACATGCACATTAATTATTAGTATTCACCTCTCAAGCATATACTTTAACATCTTTCAATTGTTTAAAGCTCATATCTTTTCATACTTCCATAATCATTTTAATAGGCAATTATGCCAATCTTTCCTTTTTCTCATATCCGATAACTCACAATTTGTGTGAATGAATCATGTTATATCATAACCCAATCTGGCCTGAAAGCCAATTACACGATCACCAACCGAATTTACCATGTATTTCGCACATCACAAGTATAGACCAAAAATCACAAGGCTTTCACAAAAACATTCTCGTGGAGACCATGAACTCACAATATCATGAAGTCAATGCTTATAAACTTTATGTACATACCTGTACTAATTTATAATACTTACATGCTCTTTCTCTTCTTTGACATACCCGTTGAATTTCCCGTTGAACCATTTGGAATACTAAAGGATACTCGGGAATCTCGTACACACAGTACCGTACCAATGCCATATCCTAGATATGATCTTACATGTAATCTCATATCGATGCCAATAGCCCAGCTATGGTCTTACACGAAGTCTCATATCGATGCCATATCCTAGATATGGTCTTACACGTAATCTCAATAACCCTAATGTCATGACATTTGTATCCTATCTATTCCTAATGTTCAGCCGGAACTTTCGCTGGATCGAATCTCTGTCGGTCATTTTCGTAGTATCGTACTCAATAGCATTCACATTTCATTTCAATAATATAGCATTTACCACAATTATATCAATTAAGCATTTATACACATATAATTTAATGCTTATTAAACATACGAACATACCTCAGCACAAAAATGGCAAAAAGGACTAAATCGTTAAATACTCGTTTTTCCCCCGTTCTAACTCCGAACCTCATTTTTCTCGATCTATAATATCACATTTAACTTATTCAATCATTATACTATTCAAATCAGCCCAAAATCACATTATGACAAAAATTACATTTTTGCCCCTAAACTTTTGACATTTTACAATTTAGTCCCTAGGCTCGTAAAATGATTTTCATTCAATTTATTCAAAACCCAAGCCTAGCCGAACCATTTTCATACTCATAACAACCCACATTTCTCATTTATTCACATTTTTCACCATCTTTTATAACTTTTACAAATAAGTCATTTTAGGCATTTTCACCGAAAATCACTTAGCAAAAGTCATTTATCATACACCAAACATGCATTTTCTACCATTAGACATCAAAATACACAAACATCCATCATGGGTAAAATTTTAGACCCTGACATCTCTTCAAATTAATGGTAGAAATAGAAAGATCGAGTTACAACGACTTCAAAAATGTAAAGAGCATTAAAAACGGGGCTAGAACGGACTTACAATCGAGCTTGGAAGCTTGAAAAACCCTAGACATGGTTTCCCCTTGAGAGTTTCGGCCATGGGAGGAAGATGGACAAAAATTGGCTTTATTTTGGCTTTTTAATTCATTTTAATTACCAAATTACCAAAATGCCCTTAATGAAAAATTTTAGAAACATACTAAACCATGTCCATTTTTGTCCACCAACTTAACCAATGGTCTAATTACCATTTAAGGACCTCCAATTTAAA
The DNA here is from genome assembly GCA_025698515.1 of Gossypium sturtianum. NCBI lineage: Eukaryota > Viridiplantae > Streptophyta > Magnoliopsida > Malvales > Malvaceae > Gossypium > Gossypium sturtianum. Next base: position 85,092,366 of record CM046954.1, read on the forward strand.
ATCTCATAGCAATTGGACACCTCTAACATATAGAATTCAAGTTTTGTACTTTTTGCAATTTAGTCCTTTTAACTAAATTGAGTGCCCAAACGTCAAAATTTTCGAACGAAATTTTCACGAAATCATTCCATAAAATTGTAGACCATAAAAATATAATAAAATTAAAATTTTTTTGTCGGATTTGTGGTCTCGAAACCACTGTTCTGACTAGACCCAAAATCGGGCTGTTACATACTTACATACCACCTGAACTAAAATACATATGATTATACATCAAATAATAATAATTGTAGTACAGGGTAAATTAATTACAAGGAAATTCTAACTAATCTCATAACTTATTTACAACATTCTAACACATAGACCTTTGTGCAAAACTATTGACTGCATTTGTGCTACCAACTCGTTCTGTGCATAATAGCCCAATACGCCACTCCCTTAGCATAGTCCTGACGTTGCCCCTCCAAGTTCAGACCCAAATCAGCTCACCTGTAACATAATACACAGAGGCAAGTTCATAAGAACTTAGTCAGATAACCATTATACAGACAACCATTGTTATTCTTGCATACATACTCTAAGTCATCGTTCCTTTGACAATTCATGATTAATCACGTGTGTAGGTGGTAGATAACTCTTTCAATTATTAAATAAGAACCCTCCTTGAAAATACCCTTTTTCCACTCAATTGCACTTGTGAACCATGTTGGTCGTGCCAAAACCATTTGATACAGAGTCCGCCACTAAAAGTCTTATCCTTACCCGCCAAAGTGTTTCCTTTCTGAGTTTGTTATGAGTACCATTACTTCTGAGTGTGTCTCCATGCCATCTCCTTCAGAGTTTACCACAGATGCGTTTTATTCAGAGTATTGACACAAGGGCTTTCATTTCATGATCCACCACATATGCTTCCATTTTATAGATCTTCATAAATGCTTCCCTTTTCATAGATCGCCACAAAGGCTTCCATTTCCATAGATCACCACAAAGGCTTTCCTTTCCATAGATCGCCACAAAGGCTTCCCTTTCCATAGATTGCAGCAAAGGTTTCCCTTTTCATAAATTGCCCCAAAGGCTTCCCTATTCTTGGCGTGTTTACGATACGGATTCACCTAAACTCACATTTCGTATGGTTTGCCCCTCATCATCATGGGACACGCAGAGAACCCCATAAGGTAATCACCTTCCTTTAGTTCTTTCCATATGATGTCATAGCCCAACTACGATCTTACACAATATGGTGCCATCGTGGGCTTTTCCTTTAGAGATTCATATCAGATGTCATGTTTTTAGTCCTGACGGACCCTTTTAGACTCCACCACAATGAACAGACATAGACTCACTTTATAGACTCTTCAAACATTGGTATCATTCAATACTCATGTAATAGCCTAATTTAGGGGTTAGTCAAAATAGTGGTTGTGAGGCCACAAATTTGAAGTAGAAATATTTGTTTTATGGCTTCTATGAGGTTTAAGACATGTTAGCATGCTTATGTGAAAATTTTATGAAGAAATTTTATTATTTAGTGATCAATTTATTCATTAGGACTAAATTGCAAAGATTGAAAAATATGATATTCTAGAAGATTCAAGTATGAAATAGTATTAGAAAAATCATTATATGTCCTTATTTAGTAATTAGACCATTATATGTCAAGATGGACAAAAATGGACATAGGAAGGAAAAATCTCAAGAAAGGGGCCTTAAGGGCAAAATGGTCATTTGGTTAATAAAAGAATTAAAAGGGAAAAAGAAGTCAAAATTATGTTCATATTCTTCCCCTAAGTGTCGAAAATTACAAGCTCTCCATAGCTAGGGTTTTGTCATCTTTCAAGCTTGATTGTAAGTACCTCCTAGCCCCGTTTTTAATGTTCTTCGTATTTTTGAAATCCTCGTAGCTCGATTTAGCTATTTCTAGCTATATTTTGAGTTAGGGTTCATGTTCAAAAATTTACCCATATATAACATGCATGTATTTTGATGATTTATGGAGGTATATGAAAGTTTGATGTATGATAAACATCTTTTTCTAAGAGATTTTCATGGGAAACTCGTAAAAGGACCTAATTGTAAAAGTTATGAAAGTTGTCATAAAAGTGTGAATTAGTGGAAATTTTTGAATGTTGTAGTTATGAAAATGATTCAGCTAGGCTTGAGTAACCAAGGAAATGAGTGTATTTCAATATACGAGCCTAGGGACCAATTTGTAAATATGAGAAAGTATAAGGGCAAAATTGTAATTTTGCCAAAGTATGATTCATGGTTCGATTTAGTCAATGTGATTATTAAAAGAGTGAAATAGTCATTCTAGATCAAGAAACATGAAGTCCAGATCGAAATCGAGGAAAGGACAAGGTGGTGGACTAAATCGAACAATTATACACATTTTGATAATGAGGTAAGTTTGTGTGTAATAAATTAACCTTGTGTCATTATTTATTGAAATGGTTTAGATTGTCTGAAATGTACATTATCTTTATAAAATTTACCAATGATGTCCGATGAGAGAATGATGAAGATTTATGAGGTGAAAGCCCCGGTTGAACTTAGGAATAGAAAGGATACCATCGTCAAGATATAAAATTATAAGATCCCGTGTAAGACCGTGTCTGGGACATGGCTTCGGCATCGAATTGAGATCCCGTGTAAGACCATATCTAGGAAATGGCATCGGCATCTAAGAGGAAGATTGTGTAAGACCATGTCTGGGACATGGCATCGATATATGATCTCGTATAAGACCATATCTCGGATATGGCATCGACATCAATATGAGATCCCGTATAAGACCATATCTGGGATATGGCATCGGCATCAACAAGTGATCCCATGTAAGACCATATCTGGGATATGGCATTGGCATCTTAATACGTGTAAGATGAATTCTGGGTATCCTTCGATATTCCAAGTGGTTCAACGGGTAAAGAGTTAAGTTCAGGTTAAAGATGATAATGAGCTAAGTTTGTATCCATAATTACAAGAATGCCAAAGATATGTGATGAGTGTTACAAGTATACATGAGTAATGTTCGAGAAATAAGTTTTGATGTATGATGTGTGGTTGGGAAGAGTAAGCATGAGTAAGCTATGTTAATGCACTTGAGAACTTGTATTATTACGTAAAGTAAAGTATGAAAGTATCATGAGATTTTATGTGATTATTTATTGCATGCAAACTTACCAAGCTTTATGCTTACCCCTTCTCTTTTCCCTTTTCATGTAGTTTCGCCAAGCTAGCTCGGGGATCGTAGGACGTTGGAGTTTGGCTCACACTATCAAGCTATTTTTGGGTATAGTATAGTTTAATTATTTTGAGTATGGCATGTATAGGTACTTGGTTATTTTTTTATGTCATATTTGTTAGCCAAGATGTTGGCTATGGATGATGTTTGATTCATTTTGTAAATGGTCATTGGAATTGGCCAATACTAGTTAAGTTATATCTATTCTATGATGATGAAATTCAAGAAGTGCAAACTCGTACAATTGAACAAGTGGTGTGTGAAGTATATGCATGATGAATGTAGTGAGGAATTAAGGTGTGGATGTCTTGATTTTGAATATTAGAGGTGCCTTATTATCATGTTGTTTGTTGCATTGAAATGGTATAATTTCGATTGCTTTTTAGGGTGGCAAATGGCTTGGTAGATAGCCTTGCATCTGTCCATACGGGTAGACACACGGGCGTGTAGTTTGGCCGTGGATGTGTAGTTTGGCCGTGGGTCCCCTGCACCTAATTTACGAAAAAATTCAGTTCGTTACACGGGCCAGCACACGGGCGTGTGGCTTGGCCGTGTGGTCCTAAATGGTTGCTGACGTCATAAACAGAATGTCCCTTATTTTGGACACGGCCTGAAGCACGGGCGTGTAGCAATCCACACGAGTGTGTCACTTCTCTCACATGAGCGTGTGGCCCCGTTTTAAGTCAAAACTTTCTAAATGCTCGTAATTTTTCGGTTCAATCCCGGGTCACTCCATGTGTATGTCTTGGGTCTCGTAGGCCCATACTAAAAACATTAAGGATTCAAATGAAAAAGTTTAAGTTGAAAAAGATAGTTCATTGCCCGATCTTATATGAATAAGTAAGTTAAGTACGGCAATGCCTCGTACCCGGTTCCAGCGTCGAATACAGGTAAGAGGTGTTACAACTCAACACTCGATTCATATAGACACTCAAACTGTTTCACATCTCATCACATTTTCCAAACTTTCCCAAACAACCATACTTTCACTTTGGGATTCATACCTCTTACTTAAACTCCTCAGATTTTATACATACTACACATGCCAAATCTATCAAACACACATATAATAGCATCATCATCATCATACCATACTTTTCTAGTTCAATCACCGTTCATAGAAGCACTCATATGAACAATATAAAAGTAAGAGTCGGCTTAGGGACTCACTTGATACCTACAAATAGTAATTGGAACTCCAGATTCAACATCCAACCAAAAGTTGCAGCAACCACTACTTATTGAACATAGGAACACTATTAAAACTCATTTATTAAACTTTTACAATCATTTGAAACCAAGATAATCCTCCGTGCAAAAATCATACTTCCTCATATTATTGTTCATGCCTACAAAACAGACATACTCTTTCAGAAGTCAACATACAATAACCTTCTTTATGAGCTTAGATCCTTAGTTCCAGATTAACAAGAGAGGTCCTTTCTCAGCTCCCAGATAAAACCATCATAGCATTTTGAAATAGAATAAAGAATAAAAACTCTCTTCCTAAGCCCACAATGACATATAAAACCCATGTTATCATAGTGGTATTTGACATATGTCACAAACTTTCAAGACTTTATTTACAAAGGTTTTTCAGCTATAAAAAGGAAATCCAATATTTACATATATTTGGTTCACCCCTTCGGTCCTTCCTAACTATCCCGTTAGAACATAACTAGAACGTAACTCAATAAACTGGCATACAATACCTTTTTGGTGATAACCCAAATTACCTAAGAATCTTCAACCTTCTTACCAATATCGTCTTCTTTATGACTTAACACATTTATAGAACAATCATTTCATGATACTCTATCATTAAATATACACCCGATCTATCCGCCAAAAGCATCGATTGGGCGAATCGGATCCTGCCATTCAGATTACTCCCTTTTACATGCCAACTTGAAACCCGCCAACACTAGGTGTTACAGGAAAACCATTCTTAGCCACATCCAAGTCTACCATCGATGTAGAAAAAATTAATTAATCATGAAAATGATGGAAAAGTGAAAGTGCAATAGCCCGTTTTTTGTGGAGTCAAAAATAATGGTTTTAATACCACAAATTTTGATGTATGAGTCTGTAAATATTTTTATTTAATATTTAAAAAGTTATTTAAGTGTTGTATTAAGGTTTGGTCTGGTAATTTTGACGTTTAGTTAGTTAATTATGGAAAAATGACTAAATCGTAAAAGTTTATCACTATTGACTTTTTGTTATTAAAATGGTTAATTTGTAAGAGCTCGATTTTGGGCCTAAACGGAACAGTGGTTTCGAAAACCACAAATCCAAAGCAGAAAAATTTATTGCGATTAAGTTTTAAAGTTTATAATGTGATAGAATGATTGTGTGAAATTTTCGTTAAGAAATTTTATCGATTTGGTGTCCAATTTGATAATTAGGACTAAATTGCAATATGTGAAAAATGTGAGTTCTAGAAGCTAAGGTACTTATTTGAAATGGGCTTTTAAAGTGGAGGTCCATAAATGGCAATTAGACCATTATATTTTAATTTGGACAAAAATGGACAAGGATGGATAAAATACTAAAGGTTTTAATGAAGGGCATTTTGGTCATTTGGTAATTAAAAGAAATAAAAAGGGAAAATAGGCCAAAAACATGTTCATCTTCTTCATGTGTTGGCCAAATGTTTCTATGAACGCCATGGCTAGGGTTTTCAAGCTTTCAAGCTTAACAGTAAGTGCATCCAAGCCCCATTTTGAGATTCCCGTAACTCGATTTAGCTATTTCTACCATTATTTTGAGCTAGGGTTTGTGTTTAAAAATTTACCCATGGATGACATGCATGTGTTTTGATGTCTAATGGTAGAATATGAATGCTCGGTGTGTAATAAATGACTTTTACTAAGTGATTTTCGATGAAATCGCATAAAAGGACTAGTTTGTAAAAAGTTGAAAAATGTATGAAAATGTATGAATGAATGCAAATTTTGGACTACTATAGTTATGAAAATGGTTCGGCTAGGCCTAAAATACAAGGAAATTGAATAAAAATCATTTTACGAGCCTAGGGGCAAAAGTGTAAATATGACAAAGTTTAGGGGCAAAAATGTAATTTTGCCATAATATGATTTTTGGACTGAATTGAATAGTATAATAACTTAATAAGTCAAATGTGATATTTTAGATAAAGAAAAAAATGAGTTTCGGAATTAGAACGGGGGAAAGACGAATATTGGACGACTCGGTCCCTTTCGCCATTTTAAGTCAAGGTAAGTTTATATGTAAATGATACATCCTTTTTATCTATGTTTTTACATATTAATGTATTATGTGAAATGTGAGTGAATATTATTGATATTTATTAAAATGATGAAAAGTGAAGAAATTCCCGGATGAACCTTCGAAATAGAAAAAGGATACGGATGAACATTGTATAAGTGATTATTGGTGGGTTGTGTGCGATACCATCGTATTTATTATTATTGGTGGGCTGTGTGCAATACCACCATATTTATTATTATTGGTGGTCTATGTGCGATACCACCGTGTATATGTGATTATTGGTGGGCTGTGTGCGATACCACCGCGTATATGTGATTATTGGTGGGCTGTATGCGATACCACCGTGTATATGCGATTATTGGTGGGCTGTGTGCGATACCATCGTGTATCCAGTATTATTCCGAAGTGTTCATTGGGAAAATTTGACTAAGTGAAATTACGTGTGATAATGTGGTGACAAGTGCAGGGTTATAAGTGCATGTAATTGTGAGCAATGTCTATGATATGTATTTGGAATATGAATATGTGATGATTAAGTGCAGGTATATGTATGTATACACTCACGAGCAATGTGCTCGGTATGTGATTGAATTTTCGTAAGAATGTAAACGAGTAAGATATACCTATGAGAATGACCTTGTGATTATAAATCCATGCTTAGGATGTATGAATATGAGGTAAATGTGATTGATGATCATGTGTGAGGCTTTTAGGCTAAATTAAATTGAGAAATGATAAGTTCAAGTCTTTGTTGTTGATGTATAGGTTAAATTGGCCAATGAATGGCTTGTAAATATTTGATAATGACTAGTTATTGGAATGGCTAACCATGGATATACTTTGGTGTTATATGTGTGTAAATGAAAATTAATATAACGGAAACATGAAAGAGTAAAGTTAGCAATAAAACAGTTTGGATAGCAGCAGTTGTGTGACTTTGAAAAATCACCAAAAAAATGTTGGAAATTGAATTAGAGGTTGAATGAGATATGAAATTAAATCTTATTGAGTCTATTTCTACATAAAAGAAACAGAATAAACAAAAGAATTTCATATGGTGAGATATTTGGATTTTAGTGAGACAGGGTCAGAATGATTTCGGAATCCCCTATTCTGACTCGGGAAATTCATTAAAAATTTTAAAAAAATAATCATGGGATAAAATTTATATTCTTGAATTTCTTAATTAGTCTATTTTCAATAGATTCAAATGGGAACATCATTAGAGTTCTGTACAACAAGATAACTAATTTTTAGTGAAGAGGGGTCGGAACTGTCAAACAACGAAACAGGGGAGACTTTAAAGAATAAACTGTACTAATTGGTTGAACCAAAAATTCTTGAAATTTTATGGTAAAAATATATGTGAGTCTAGTTTCAGGGAAAATTAGTGGATCTTAATTTGGAGTTCCGTAACTCCGGATAAAAATAATTTAGTGAATGTAACTCGAGTAAACAGCTCAAGATGAACATAAATGAATTGTGAAATTTTATGCAATAATGATGGTATTATCTTGAGAGCTTATAATGAGGATTGTTAAAAGCATGGTAATCAATTGTTTATTATTTACATACGTACTTACTAAGCTTTTTAGCTTACTCCGTTGTTTTCCGTGTTTATAATGTACTCAGGTTAGCTCAGGTTGGAAGTCGTCGGAGAACCTATTACACTATTAAGCTTACAATTTAGGTATCGATGATTTTATACTTAAGGTTATGGCGTGTATAGGAAACTTGGCCATGTGTATATGTTACTATGAGTTGTCCTGGAATAATGACCCAAGATATTCGTAGTTCGTTGTTGTATAAGGTCATTTAATGTGGCCAATAAATTGGTTATGCTATAAACTCATGATGATGCATTCCATGGTTGAGTAAATTGTATGCTATGACTTGTTACGTGTGTGTGGTGGATGTTTTGGTAGCTTTAATATGTCATGAAATGTGTCATTCAAGTTATACTCAAGTATGGGCATGATAGGGTAGAAATTGGCTTGGAAAATAGCCAACTTCTTGACCACATTGCAGAGACACTCTGCAGTGTCTCGGTGCAGTGTGGAGGACGCGGTCTAGCACAAGGGTGTGTGACTTGGTCGCGTGATCCAAAACGAATGATGACGTCATAAACAGAGAGTTACATGGGTGGAGGACACAGGCGTGTCCTGGGCTACACGGGCGGGTGTAACCACACGGCCTGCCCACACGAGCGTGTGACTCTCCAAACAAGGAAATTTTCTAAATGTTCCAATGGTTTTAAAAGTTCTCGGTTTAGTCCCAAATCGCTCCCAAAGCATGTTTTGGGCCTCGTAGACCCATTTTAGGGACTTGATGATATAGGATAAAAGTTTTAAATTTTAAACGAAAATTTATGCCTTGAATTTGTTCAGTTGCAAGTGTTATTGTCCGGTAACGCCTCGTACCCTATTCCGGCGTTGAACACAGGTAAGGGGTGTTACATAATTAGTATAAAGCCAAGGTTTAAAGTTGAGATTTGACCAAAACATAATGGGTGGACGATTTTGATGATAATTATATTATAAAAATATGTTACATAAAAACTAAAACTTTTTTATGTATGTTAGTTAATAAAATAAAGAAACAAATGTTAAAACATTTCATTTTTTATTTTAGGTCATCTTCTTCTCACGAAACAAAAGGGGGAGCTAGGGTTTGGTTTCAAACTTTTGATCCTTGATTGGTAAGTCAATTCTAGTATGTTTCTTGTAATTTTTTTATGTTTTTGGAATCCCAGGAGCTTGATTTAGCTAGCCTGGGGACTATTTTGCGAAACTGTTAAAGTTTGTAAAAGATTCCATTGATGTTTTCTTGAAGCTTTTGTGGCTATTTAGTTAGTTTTGAAGATTAGATATGTTAATGGATTAATTTGTAAAGTAAATTTTGTTAGTTTTGAACTTAGGGACTAAAATACAATAAATTCAAAATGTGTATGAAAACTTTGAAATTTTTTGTTTTAATGGACTGTTGGACGATGAAATTGAGATCTATTTTGAAATCAAATCTTAAATGTGAAAGTTATAGTATTTTCGGTTTTAGGGACTAAATTAAAATAAATGCAAAACTTAGAGAATTATTGTATAGATGAAATTGAACTAAGACATGACTGTAAAATGCTGTTAAATATTGATTGTAACAGCCCGATTTAGGGCCTAGTCGGACTAGTGGTTGCGAGACCATAAATTCAAAGTAGAAATATGTGTTTTATGGCTTTTATGAGGTCTAAGACATGTTTGCATCATTATGTGAAAAATTTCATGAAGAAATTTTATTATTTAGTGATCAATTTATTCATTAGGACTAAATTGCAAAGATTGAAAAATATGAGATTCTAGAAGATTCAAGTATGAGATAGCATTAGAAAATTTATTAGAGGTCTTTATTTAGCAATTAGACCATTATATCTTATGATGGACAAAAATAGACATGGGAGGGAAAAATCTCAAGAAAGAGGCCTTAAGGGCATTTTGGTCATTTGGTTAATAAGTTAATAAAAAGGGAAAATAAGTCAAAAATCTTGTCCATCTTCTCCATGCTTGGCCGAAAATTTCAAGAACACCATAGCTAGGGTTTCTTCAACTTTCAAGCTTGATTGTAAGTACCTCCTAGCCCCGTTTTTCATGTTCTTCGTATTTTTGAGATCCTCGTAGCTTAATTTAACTATTTTTACCATTATTTTTAGCTAGGGTTCATGTTCAAAAATTTACCCATGTATGACATACATGTATTTTGATGTTTAATGGAGGAATATGAAAGTTTGATGTATAATAAACATCTTTTTCTAAGTGATTTTCATGGAAAATTCATAAAAAGGACCTAGTTGTAAAAGTGATAAAATATATAGTAAAAATCAGTTTTGAAGGAGAGTGTGAGTTGTTATAAGTTCAATAAATGTTCGGCTAGGCTTGGGTAACCAAGGAAATGAGTACATTTCATTATACGAGCCTAGGGTCCATTTTGTAAATATGTGAAAGTTTAGAGGCAAAATTATAATTTTTCCAAAGTATGATTCATGGGTTGTTTTAGTCAATGTGATCATTAAATAAGTGAAATTTTCATTTTAGATCAAGAAACACGAAGTCTGGACCGAAACCGAGGAAAGAACAAAGTGGTGGACTAAATTGAACAACTGTACATATTTTGTTACCGAGATAAGTTTGTGTGTAATAAATCAACGTAATGCTATTATGTTTTAATATGCTTGATATCATGAGAAATGTATATTATCTCTAGAAAATTTTTTAATGAGGTCTCGATGAAAGTATGATGAAATTATATTATGTGAAAGTCCCGGTTGAACCTTAGGAATAGAAAGGATACCATTGTCACGACATGAGACTATTAAGGTCCCATATAAGACCATGTCTGGGACATGACCTCGGCACCGAATTGAGATCCCGTATAAGACCATATCTGGGATATGGCATCAGCATCGAGTAGTAATTCCGTGTAAGACCACATCTGGGACCTGGTTTCGGTATGAAATCGTGTAAGACCATGTCTGGGATATGGCATCGATATACGATCTCATATAAGACCATATCTGGGATATGGCATCAACAACGATATGAGATCCCGTGTAAGACCATATCTGGGATATGGCATCGGCATCGAGATGTGATCCCATGTAAGACCATATCTAGGATATGGCATTGGCATCGTATTATGTGTATGACGATTTCGAGTATCCTTCGATATTCCAAGTGGTTCAACGGGGTAAATAGCTAAGTTTATGTTAAAGATGGTAAAAGTGCTAAAGTTATGTGATGAAGTGATACAGTTGCATATGAGAAACTCATGATAAATGAGTCAGATATGTGTTATGAGATTGGTAAGAGTAAGCATGAGTAAGATATGTCAATGTGCTTCAGAACTTGTGTTATTACTTAAAGTAAAGTATGAATGTATTACAAGATTTTATGTTGCTATCTATTACATGCAAGCTTACTAAGCTTTATGCTTACTCCCTCTCTTTTCCCTTTCCTTGTAGTATCGCCAAGCTAGCTCAGGGATCGTAGGACGTCGGAGCTCGGTTCACACTATCAAGCTATTCTTTTGGTATAGTAAAGTTTGATTATTTTGGGTATGGCATGTATAGGAACTTGGTCATTTTGTTATATGCCATATTGGTTAACCAATGTGTTGGCTATTAATGTTACCCAATTCATTTTGTAAATGGTCATTGAAATCGGTCAAAACTAGTTAAGTCATATCTTTCCATTGATGATAAATTTCATGAAGAGCAAGTTTGTGCAATTGAATGAGTAATATATGAAGTATGTGCATAATATTGTAGTGCGTAGTTAAGGTGTGGATGTTTTAATAGTGTATATTAGAAGGACATTATTGTTAGGTTAAGTGTGGCATGAAATGGTATGTATGTGGTTGCTTTTCAGGGTGGCAAATGGCTTGGTAAATAGCCTTATAATTTTCCACACGGGTGTGTGTCTAGGTCGTGTGTGACACACGGTCTGTCCCATGGGCGTGTAGCCTGGCCGTGTGTCCCCTGCATCTAATTTGCGAAAAATTCGGTACGTCACATGGGCTAGTACACGGGCGTATGGCTTGGCCGTGTGACCCCGAGTGTCTACTGACGTCATAAACAGAATGTCCCTTATTTTGGACACGGCCTGAAGCACGGACGTGTGATATGTCCCACGGGCGTGTACCTCCTCTCACACGGACGTGTGGCCCTGTTTTAAGCAAAAACTTTCTAAGTGTTCGTAAGTTTCCGGTTCAATCCCGAACCAATATACATGTAATTTTCGGGTCTAGTAGACCTATAATAGGGACATTATGAGTACGAATGAAGGGATCTTAAGTATGAATGAAAATTTATGGCCTGATATTGTATGAAGAAGTCTGTTAAGTTCGGTAATGCCTCGTACCCTGTTCCGGCGTCGGATACGGGTAAGGGGTGTTACATTGATTGGAATAGTTAATTAAGTTAAACTATGCTTTAGATCAAGAATTAAAACAACCGGAGGACGTACGAGGAAAAGGGAAACTTATCGACTAGTCCCTGTTAGCTAAACTGATACGGTTCTATCAGGTAAGTTTGTACGGTATAATTTAAATTGTTCATGTGAATGTGTTATATTTGATTTGTTAATGGTGATTGATGGTGTTTGGAATCTTGTTATAATGTGAGATAAATCCTAATGAAATTAGTAAAAATCTCGTATACGAGATTACGGGTTATTGCTCGTAGGTTTTGAGCTCCAGCATGTGTTACAGACTTGAGAATACAAGTTTATTAAGCATTGGCCAGCCTATTTGTTTGTTAGGTTCAACCTTAACGGGTGACTAGGCACTATTATCTTATTCGTGGAGGTTCAACCCTTAAAAGTGACCAAGCACTATGATTCATTATTCGTGTAGGTTTAATCCAAACGAGTAACCAAACACTATTACTTTCACCTGTGTACAAAATTCTTTTACGAAGTTTCATCAGGTGCTATTGTGAATAAAGTGATGTTGTGCCATTGAATGTTGGCTAAGTTATACATATGAGTTGGACATAAGTGGCAAGTTGGATTAAAATGAAATTGAGAACATTGGAGGTTATATATATGATTGAGGTCAAAATCTTATAAGTTGATGTTGTTGTTTGAATCTTGATAGGTATATTTGAAATACATAATGAATTGTGTATGTGTTAAGTAATTGATGTAAGTAAATATTTATATTGTATGGGCTGACTAAGTATTTTATATACTTACTCATGTTACTACTTTTCTGTAGATTTTGGACGTCTGGAACGTGTCGATCAGATCAGCGAGAAGCTCATATTCTATCGTCTCTCAATTCATTAGACTTTTGATATTTTGAACTTGGTTACTTGTGGCATGTACATAAGATGTTTTGATTTGTTTAAGTATATGTATATATGTTTTGGCATAAATGTGCTAGTATGTAAGTTAAGGAGTATGTTCTTATATAATGTATGGCTTAAATGCCAAGTTTGGTATTCTTGAATGTTAAAGAAATGGTAAAGCTTGAATGGTATTAAGCATGTGAATTGGGTTGTGGTATGAAATGGTTTAAGTCTTGTTTTGGATTGTATAGTTTTAAGTTAATGAGTTTTTGGTGCCAATGAGGGCATATTGGTTGTATGTTTAAATTATTAGGTGAATTGTTGTTTTGGCTTTGAAATATGCATATTTTGGTGTTTGTTTGAATAGCATGAAATGACATTCTAGGTCACTCGAAGGAATGGTATGAATACTTGCCCAAATAGGTCATTTTTTGCTACACATGGGCTACCACACGGTCATGTGTCACATATGGTTGGATGACGCGACCGTGTGTTCAACACATTTAGGTTGATTTTAGTTCACACGGCCATTGTCTGTTACACGGCTTAGTGACACTGCCATGTGACCCTAGACTATATGACATCAATTTGTTACACTGTTTGGGGACACAGCTATGTGATAGCACCACACGGCCTCAGCCTTGTCACATGGCCTGGCCACACGGTCGTGTGACCCTATTTTAACTTTTTACCTATCTTTTGTAAATGTTTCAAAATGGCCCCGATTTGGTTCCAAGCCTATTTAAGGGCTTTCATATTATATAACATATAACATATCCCATTCCAATTTTCATATCACATAATGCAATTCATGTATTTCATGTCAATTTTCCATTTTATTCATTTTGGTCCTCTATCCCGATAATCCTTACCAAATCAATCAAAACATGTCATATTATCACGTATACTCACTTCAATGATTCATTAATCAATAAACATGTATATGCAAGCAAATATTTCTATCTCGAATCATAAAAGTACAAATTAGAGTTTTTGATTACTCGTCGACCACGTTCACTTTTCCTTTCCCTCTCAAAGGTTCTGCATCAACATTAGCTACGTACATTCACAAAACATATCACACAATCAATTACCATTCAATTCCCAACTAATATCAATTTATACATATTTTGCAATTTATTCAATTTAGTCCCTAAAACCGAGACAAGCATAACTTTCAATCTAGAGCTTCAAACTAAATCCAATTTCACATATATTCATTAGGAACCCTCTACTTCCTATTCCTACTAAAATTTCATGCCAATTTTTCATTTTATTCAATTTGGTCCCTAATGTATGAAACTGACAATTAAGCTTTACAATTTAGTCTTTTTCTTAATCTAAGCTTAACTTCTAATAATTTCACACCTAAATCATTCAATTATCAACAAAGGCAACTTTCAAAAACTTTAACAGTTTCACAAATTGGTACATGGGCTAGCTAAATCAAGCTCTTATGACCTCAAATCTATAAAAATTAAAGAAAAATAGCTAGGGACTTACGTGAAATCAAGGGTCAAATGCTTCAAATAGGTTTTAAGCTTTCTTTCTTCTTCTAGTATGGTGGACGGTTGAAGTGGAGAAGATGAACACTTCTCTCCACTTAATTTTGGTTTATATATCATGGTTTAATTGTTATTAAACTAGTTTAATTAACTTAACCTTAATTAATTAAACTTTAATCACTAATTAACTAAACATAATGTCAACCACCATCAAATCTCAGTATCAGTTATTTAAGATAAATTTATTAGTCATTTTAATTTTGGGAATAATTACTATTTAAATCCTCAAGCCTTATTCTAATTAAAAATCTATAGTGATTAAAATTTTACAATTTAGTCTCTGGTCCTCAATTAACTACATATTCGACCAAATTGCTTAACCAAATTTTAATTCATTAATATAATAACTCTATAAATATCCCTATGTAATATTTACGGACTCAGTTTAAGAAAACGAAGTCCCGAAACTATATTTTTCGATACCATTAAAAACTGGGTCATTACAGTTCTCTCTCTTAAGAAATTTCGACCTCAAAATTGACCTAGAAAGAAGTAGGGATACTAGAATTTTAACCATAGCTATTAATTAAAAAAAAATCTCACGAGATCCTATTATAATAAAATTTCAATATTACACAAAAGCAAATAAAGCTCAAATTTTATTTTTTTTTTTTAAAAGCTCAACTGAAAATATCAATTTCGAATATTTATTTTTTTACTCAATACAATTTCAATTTAATTAAAAGTCAAAAAATGAATAAAACAATTCCATTCAATTTTTATCCAAAATTTGAATAGAATCAAATCAAACCCCACCTATTAACAAGGGAATCAAGATGAAAATACTAAGACTTCTTTTGAATGCTAAATACTAGGACAAGGTGCTACTTTTAAGTATGAATCAACCAAAAAAAAAAAAAAAAAACCTTTAGTTTCAATGGTGGTGTCGGTGGTCTGATCATCTCATAAATGTTCACTCTTTAAGATGAAAACTTTAATCAAAAGTTTCAGAAAACCCCACTTCACCTAATTGATCCCATTTTTTTTCTTCACTTATTCTTTAAACGTGAAAAAGAAGGAAATTTTAGTGATTCTTAAATTCTTACGTCTTACCAAAATAAATTTACTGTGTTTTTCCATGCACAACCACAAAGCTTTAAATTTTAATTATGTATTTTTTTGGATGGGTCCCTTCAGAAAAAAGGACACAGTTTTCCATAATCAAAGTTGTACAGGTGTCCATGTGAGATGCCATAACTAAGGCCTGAAAGTGAGGGAAATAAACAGAGAAAAAAAAGGAAGAAAAAGAGAGAGAGATTCATCATGTGATTTTGGGTGCTTGAGTTGAGCTCTTTTTTTATAGCTGTTGATTAGATTTTGTTTGTGTTTGTTTGTTCGAGTGGTTTTCACCATCAATGCCAACCAAAGCCAACAAAGAAGAAAACAAATTGAGGAAAGTGGTCAATTTGGAGATCTGTGTTTCTCAGCTTTAAGGGGGAAAAACATTATGAGGTTTCATTACCAGAGCCACTATCATCAGCCTCTTAAGGGAGAAGCAATTGCTGGGTTATTTCTGTTGCTTTTCCCAGTTATTTTGCCTTGTTTGTTTACTCCATTCACCTATGCTTCCCCTTCTACATTCTCGGTATGCTCATTTTCTCCCCTCTCCTCTTCAAATTGAAAATAGGTTCTGTGTTCTATTTTTCATTATCAAATTTTCATTGAAATGAGAAATGGGAACATCATGGTTCGTTCAATGAAAAAGTTGCAGTTACTAAAAATGGAAAGTAAGGATAAGTTCGAGCTTATTTTGCCGAAGAAGCTTGTGCCTAAGTGGCAAGATTATGTACCTAAGTGTTTGATAATCAGATTGCTTTACTGAAATTTATGCCAACCAGGAAAATTTTTGTCTTGTTAATATATAGTTAATTTGCTTTAACTGGCAAAATGAGAATCTTTTTGTAAACTTTCTTTGGCCTTTGCTAGTAATTTTCCATTTCTTAGTTAATTAAATAGCTTTGCCCACAAAATTCACAAAAATAGAAAGGTTTGTTGTAACATTTAGAACAATTCTTTGTCAGCTTGGGGGTTGCACAATTCCCACATTAATCATGGGTTTTGGTGCATGAAACTGAGATTGGAGCCTTTACACAGGTCAGTAAATAAAGTAATTTTGCTACTAAGTGTTGGCTGCAGGACAAACCTGGAACATGGACAGTAAAACACAGAAGGAGAGTGCAAATAATAATAATAAAGAAATTGTGCTGTTGACTGCTTAGTGTTAATTGTTAGCATGATAAATGCTTATAAGCTGCTTTTTGGGAAGGAAATGAACTTCAACCTTGTTGTTATCATACTATTGCTTGAGCTAGAAAAGGAAGTCGACTAATTGTGCCCTTCGACTCTTTTTGCAGGAGTGGAATGTTATTAAACCTAGACATTTATCTTTACTCAGGAGTGCCTTAGAAGGCAAAAGTGTGAGTAGATGTTGCTTAAGCAGCATATGTTCATACATATGTTGTGATTTTCCTTTTCAGAGTGTATTCTAACTTGCAATTTTGCTGTTTGATTTACTTCTTCAGTCCAACGGAGAGCAGTCCGATCTTTGGACTCCTTTGGCTGACCAAGGGTGGAGACCATGTCTTGAATCTGTAAATACCCCATGTGAGTGATCAGTAATGAAATTTCTAGTGTTAGTTTCTTTACATTGTTGGTATTTCGAGTTATCAGACTCAAGTTTGGTATTTAATAATTTTAAATTATCATTGATCACAATATTTAATTTTTCTTCGATAACTTAAGCAGCATTGCCACAGAACTCTGAAGGATATATTCAGGTATTTCTTGATGGTGGACTCAACCAGCAAAGAATGGGGGTATGTATTGTTAGCATATTACATTCAGTAGTTCTACTTCGCTTGATTATATTTTTTGTCACTTTCAGAAAACCAATAAGATAACCAAATATTAAATTCTCTTTAGATATGTGATGCTGTTGCGGTTGCTAAAATACTGAATGCAACACTTGTGATCCCATATCTTGAAGTAAATCCTGTTTGGCAAGATTCAAGGTACTTATGTTTGGTAGGAATTTGTCCTTTCCATTTCTTTTTTCCTAGCAGAATGTGCAGTTTTTGCCTCAGTCTTAAGGGGGCATTTTTTCTGAAGTACCTATTTTCCTGCAGCTCATTCATGGATATATATGATGTGGATCACTTTATTAATGTATTAAAGGATGATGTTTCAATCGTCAAAGAGTTGCCAGATGAATTCTCTTGGAGCACAAGGGAATATTACGCCACTGCTATTCGGGCCACCAGACTTAAAAGAGCACCTGTTCATGCATCTGCAAACTGGTATCTCGAAAATGTCTTGCCTGTACTACAGAGGTTGGTAGCATCTCAAAGCTCTCGATTTGACTGCGCACTTTAGTTTCTTTTAAAAGTTTTGGGCCCAAGATTTCTGGACCATATCAAGTATTCCTTCATCCCTGTTCCTGTCATGGGGCATTTGGAATAAACAAGCTTTGAATATATTTGCTCCATCTACCCCTTGGTATATATTGCACTTTTGTGTACAACGAAACCTGGATTTTTTTAAATTAAAAATTAATGAGCTAATGTTGATTTCACTGTAAAAGGTTACATTTTATGTAGGCTGACCTGCTTCCTTTTGCTTGTCCTATTTTGGCATAGTTATGGGATTGCTGCAATTTCTCCATTCTCTCACCGTTTGTCTTTTGACAACTTGCCGAGTGAGATCCAGCAACTACGTTGTAAAGTCAACTTTAAAGCACTTGTTTTTGTCCCGCACATTAGAGCACTTGGAGATGCCATTGTCCATCGCCTCAGATATCCTCCTGGTGAAACTGAAGCACTTAGTAGTGACTATCTCAGGGTGACCACTGATCAAAATGACAAACAAAGGCCACAGAAATTTGTCGTCTTACATCTTCGGTTTGATAAGGTATAACCTACTTATACCTAGATTAAGATACTAGTATTTTAACTGGTGTTGTTTGGCAAACTGAATTTAAATTATAAAATCTTTTTGGTATATTTTTAAAATTAAGTACCGAGTATAATTAGGTTGGTTGATAAATGTAACTTTTGTAATTTTAAAAGTAAAGTATTTAAAGGACAATATTAAAAAAACAAAATAAAATAATTTTTAAAAAATTCTATGGTAAGTGATAACTATCTCCTTATCTACTTATCATTTTCCACTCTTTTTCATTGAAAAATTCTATCATTTTTTTATTAGAGCATCAAACATGCTTACAATTTTAAACCACTGATTCTTTTTTTTTTAAATGGGTTATCAATCAAGACAAGTGGCATCGACTTTTGTATAGACTTTACTTTGAAATGCGGTTGAGCATATTAAAAGATTGGAAGCATTAATTTCGTATTTATATTATTATTTAAGGTTTCGGCTGAGTTGGTGTGATCCATCAATCGGGTCCCAACTTAGTTGTAAAATTATCAAAAGCCCTTTTTTTTACAAAGCAACAAATGTTATTTTAAGGGTATTTGTATGTTTTTTATATTTTGATAAATCTAGGAAAAATATATTGTTTAGAAACATGAAATTTGAATCCAAAACATCATAGTGTTCACTATCCCAACTTAACCATTCCAACCAAATCAACATTTGATTTTTATATCAATTTTCTATAAATTTGTTATATAAAATTTTTCACCCACATTGCAGTATGCCATAATCTAGTCATTTTGGCAAGTTTTAGTATCTTACTAACATTTTATACTGGCAGGATATGGCAGCCCATTCGGCCTGTGATTTTGGTGGGGGTAAAGCTGAAAAGTTGGCTTTGGCAAAGTATAGACAAACAATTTGGGGAGGGAGGGTTCTCAATTCTCAGTTTACCGATGAAGAGTTGAGAAGTCAGGGGCGTTGCCCATTGACTCCTGAAGAAATCGGACTGCTATTGGCAGCTTTGGGTTTTGACAACAGTACCCGGCTTTATCTTGCTTCCCACAAGGTCCTTTGTCGTAGGAATTTGTGTTTCTAAGTTTCATCTAATATATTGGACACCTTTTCTATGATTTATTCACCAAATGGCAGTATATTTCAGGTATATGGTGGGGAAGCTAGGATTTCCACCCTACGTGAGCTGTTCCCGTTGATGGAAAACAAAAAGAGCCTTGCCTCTTCAGAGGAAAGGGCTCGTATAAAAGGAAAGGCTTCTTTATTAGCTGCAGTTGATTACTATGTTGGTATGCATAGTGACATCTTTGTCTCTGCTTCTCCGGGGAACATGCACAATGCATTGGTGAGTTTTTCCAGCTAATGCATGGGCAACATTGCATTTCTTTTGTTGTACTTCTTTTCTTGGGATATGACATCCAAAAATTCTCCAAATATATTGAAAAACTTGAAAAATTCCTACCATACCTGTGTCGGATGTATCCGATGCTCACACCCAAATCCGAGTAATATAGCCTGGAATTACTTATAGATACAGAGCTTTCCACTTTGCTGGAACAGTTCCGAAAGTCTATATGTGGAAAATTTCGATCAATTATGTGCAATTGCAGTGCTTCTATATATATTTTTTTTATTTCCTTCTGCTTCAGTTAAACAGTATATATTTCACCATTTGAAAATAGATGATGATAGTTGCTATGATACAAACAGGTAGGACATCGAACTTTTGAGAACATGAAGACCATAAGGCCTAATATGGCTTTGTTGGGCCAACTCTTCCTCAACAAAAACATTACTTGGTTGGAATTCCGTCAGGCAGTGGCAGAAGGGCACCAAAACAGACAAGGGCAGCTCAAGTTAAGGAAGCCAAAACAGTCCATATATACATATCCTGCACCTGATTGCATGTGCAGAGCCTAAGCTCCTAAAGGTCAGTTATAGATATGCCCAAAGAAGTGAGACAGACTACTTTCAATATCTTATTGATTTTATTACTGCAGCTTATTATTTGCAGCTTGTGCTATTGGTATCATAAATAAGCAGTAACCCCATTTCTCTCCCTTAGATATATATGTATTACGTATAGCATTCTTAGTAGACAAGGTATTGTTGTAGCGTATTGACGGTGGTGGTATTTATATCGAGAATGGGGTTGTTGCCATCAAATTTATGTGGATGCTACTATGGACAGTGGAGTGGAGTATGTAACCTAGATCGCCGACTGATGTCAGTTCTATTTGTTGCATTATCTCTGCCGGTGAAGCTGTCTGTACAACCTTTTTATTTGTATTGGAATTGAATCAAACATCTATGTTTATGCAACTGAAGCAGATGGCAGCATGATGCTGTTGTCGAGGCTTGAGGAAAGAATGAGTGTTGTAGGGAACATAGTTGTGGTTATGGCACTGTCGAACGCTTACATGAAAATTTTCCACTGGTTATTATATTAATCACCTTGTTAGATGCAGGTTACAATGAAGCTAATTAAATCATTAATTGGTTGGTTTATGTCACCATTTAATCCAAGTGTTTAAGTTTGAAGGCTGTGGTTTATACTCCATGAAATTCGTTACCCCTAAATAAATCAAGACCATAAACACAAACGCACACAGGCTTATTGCTATTCAACTTTTGATGACTGGATCCAAAGTTAAATTTTTTATTTTCCTTCCAACTTATTTAACCGATTTCACCATCCGATTCCACTGTAAAAATATTAATATAAGAATTAGTTTTTTTAAATTATAATCTATCTTCTCTATAATAGCTAGTTTGTCAAAATTTTAAGTCTTATAAAACAGATCTATCTTAATAAAATTTACAAATATAATTTTATTTGATTCTCTTTTTCAGTACAATATCATAACTATATTCCGAGTGATTTTACAAAAAATTGAGATATGATGTTATAATTAATTTAGTAAAGACTATTTGATAGGTAATTAGATGTGGTGGTTGTTTTTTAATCATGTGATCGGGGGTTTGATTCGTGCTCATGTGAATAGAGCACATTTCATGATTAGTCATTTACCTCTTCAAAAAGTACTCACGACAAGAATAATTATTATTATTATCGGTAGTGGATATCCTAGTTACGACAAAAAAAAATTCATAAGGTAAAAATAAAACATAAAAAGTAGATTCAATAATAAACTTATCTATCATAATAAAATGTTATAGATGGTTAACATTATATATTTTAGTAGAAAATTAAAAGATTAAAAATTCAATTACAGAAAGTATATAAATAATTCATTGAAAATCAAATATTAATTAGTACACTAAAATGGATAAATTGCTAGTAGATTTAGGTTAGTTTTTTATTGCTTTTTTGAGAAGTAGTTTTAAAATTATAGATTTTTAGAAACTTAATTTAAGATTTAACATGTTTGGTTGTGGATAATGGATTTCATTCCCCTATTTAGTGATGAACAGTTTTTCAACAATTTGGTTGGAAGAATGCTGATTCAATGCAATAGTTATTCCTTCTCTACTCCCTTCCCTTTTGTACATAAGCTCTTTTTTGGGTCAACGCGACACAATTTGTTAGCTTGTTCACTACTCAAATAGTAATAAAAAATATTTTTATATCTTATAATTAAATTTAAATTTTCATTAATTTTTATTATTTAAATTAAATTCGAGTCGAACTAAGTTATCTTGGCAAACAAAAATCTTTTTTAAGCTCGACCCAAGTCGAGTTGGGCCTACTATACCTTTTGGGTTGCTCAATATGTGGACAAGTATAAATATATATATTTAAATACATTATGATAAAATTTATTTTTAACTAAAGTACAATATTATTAATTTTAATATCTATTATTAAATATGAATTATTTATAATATTTAATAAGAATTTAAATTATGAATATTTAATAATTTAATTTTAAATAATTATTATTTTGATGACATTATTTTAATATAATTATACAAATATTGTAATAAATTAGGTTAATAAATTCTAACATAATTTATGATAATAAATTTATAATTTTAATGAATATAATTTATATAAGATTAATATTAAGTAAAATATTTTTATCAAAGGGTAAAATCATCATTTTTCTTTTTTGTAGAAAAGAACAACACTAAGCTATTACATTGAAACAATCAAACTCATGTAAAGGCATTACTCTCAAACTGCAAAATCCTTTGTACTGAGCTTGGTGGATCCACAAATAACAATAAATTCGGTGTACCATTATTCACGTACTTAGCCATTTGATCAGCAGCTGCATTTTGAGACATTGGAACATGATGAAGTCTTAAATTCCAATTTCGTCTGAAAAGGCAATTAATTAAACGTAGCTACACCAAACTACTATTGGCAGCTCCACCAGCTAGCAGAGTCTCCACTAGAAGTGTATTATGGCATTCTAGTTCTAACTTCTTGAATCATTTCTCCCATGCTATGCACAGTCCTTCAAGCATAGCACACGCTTCAACTCGAAAAATTGTTTCCCTGCCAATCACCATTGAAAACCCATACGACCATCTCGCCTCAGCATCCCTAAACACGCCTCCCACCGAAGCACAATTGCTAATGTACGACACAACTACATCCGTGTTGAGTTTAACCCACCTTTTCTTCGGTGGTGGCCACCATATATGTAACACCCCTTACCCGTATTCGACGCCGGAATAGGGTACGAGGCATTACCGGAACACATACACTTAACCATTCACATGCAAGCATACACATCCTTGAAATGCATCATCATAGACTTATAACATAACAAAAATTGGCCACATTAAATGGCCTTATACAACAATAACCATCAAATAGCATAGGCCAACATTCTAGGCCAACTCATAATAACATATACACATAATCAAGTCCCTATACATGCCATAGACTTAAAAATACTTGAAGATCGTTGATACAATACCAATCAATAACTTGTTAGTGTGATAGAATCTCCGACGACCTCCAACTCGAGCTAGCATCTGTGACACTATAGGAAAAAGGAAAGGAAGGGGGGTAAGCATTATAGCTTAGTAAGTAGGTATGTAAATAATAAGTGATTTATTAACAGGCTTTTATAAATCTTCACAATATGTTCTCAAGATAATAAAATCATAATTGCACATAATTTTCACATAGGTCCCTAGTGACATGTCACTCGTATCCATTTTTATTCCTAAGGTTCAACCGGGAAATTTCTCACTTGTCGATATTTCGTCAATTACATCAAATATTCAGCCACAATTCATACCATTTATCAAAATATGAAAACGTAAGTAAAAACGATGCATTATTTACATACAAACTTACCTCGGTAGCACAATCGGTGAAAAGGACTTATTTGTCATATTCTTTGTTTTTCCCCCGTTCTAAGTCTGAATCTCGTTTTCCTTGATCTATAACAACACATTTAACTCATTTATTCATCCTACTACTCAAAATAGCCTAAATTCACATTTTGGCAAAACTACATTTTTGCCCCTAAACTTTGTCATATTTACACTTTTGCCCCTAGGCTCGTAAAATGATTTTTATTCAATTTCCTTGTATTTTAAGCCTAGACGAACCATTTTCATAACTATAGCAGTCCACAATTTCCATTTATTCACACACTTACTTTTTACAACTTTTTACAAACTAGTCCTTTTTGACAATTTCACCGAAAATCACTTAGTAAAAGTCGTTTATTACACACCGAGCATTCATATTCTACCATTAAACATCAAAACACAAGCATTTCTCATATGGTTAAATTTTCAAACATCAACCCTAGCTCAAATAAATGGTAGAAATAGAGAGATCGTGTTACGAGGATTTCAAAAACGTAAAAATCATTAAAAACGGGGCTAGAACGGACTTACAATCAAGCTTGGAAGCTTGAAAAACCCTAGCCATGGTTTCTTCATGCAAAATTCGGCCATAGCTTGAAGATGGACACCATTTTGCTTTAATTTTGGCTTTTTTAATTCTTTTAATTACTAAATGACCAAAATGCCCCTAACTTAAAAATATCCTATTTCACTTATCTCATGTCCATTTTTGTCCAACAATTTAACCAATGGTATAATTACCATTTAAGGACCTCCAATTTAAAACTTCATAACAATTGGACACTTCTAACATGTGGAACTCAACTTTTGCACTATTTACAATTTAGTCCTTTTGACTAAATTGAGTGCCCAAACATCGAAATTTTCGAACAAAAATTTCACGAAACCTCTTCGTGAAATTGTAGACCATAAAAATATAATAAAAATAAGATTTTCCTCGTCGGATTTGTGGCCCTGAAACCACTGTTCTGACTAGGCCCAAAATCGGGCTGTTACAATATATAATCGACACCATAGGATTCGGTTGAGGCCAGATTGAATCCAATTTTGCATAACTCATTGCCCAAATAATGCATGTATATACAAGTTCTTATACACAGTTATTACTATTAGCAAAAACATAAAGATTATGATTCTTCCATAACAACCAACACAACATGGAGAAAAGGGACTGCCTGTAACATCTATCTGGCGAAGTCACAGTATTCGAGTATTGTTATTAGAAGTAAGAGTTATAAAATAGGTTCTGGGTGAATATGGTACTAGATATGACTAAGTGCTCGAAGACTATAGAATGCGCCTTTGGGCAAAGTCTTTATTAAGGCGAGCTTGTTAGTCTGGAGGACTCCCTTGCAAGGTATACACCACCTAGCTGATAGACATTAATATATTTATTCCTTAAGTGCTAAGCCCATTTAGTTGGCTTAAAGAGTACCAGTTAGAATGGGACAAAGTTTCTAAAATTAAAAGGACATGCATTTAAGGTGAGAGAGAATGTTATTAGTCACAGGTACCAAAGGAAAGGTAGTGGGATAAACTTGCCCACTAAGTTTTCCTTTCATGTGCACCTGTATAAATCCAGCATTGGCTTCTTGACCAAGTTTTGTACTTTCTTTGGAAAACTTAATTTTTTCTCTCCAAAAACTCTCTACATTTTCCTGAAAAACTCGAGAACTAAGACTTGCTTGAAAGATCGAGTTCACTGTATCAGCAAACTTCACCAACGTTAGTACCTGGTAAATACCGATGAAACTCAAGTTATTTCACGGTTATTTACAAGGCCCTAGGGTTTTATGCTTTGGGGTCAGTTTAAAGTGAGAAATGAGGATACTTTCAAATTTTGGGTTTCCTGTTAATGTTTTTTGCTAAAACTTGCTTAGCTTTTGGTAAAATGATCTAATAAGATAACTATTGATATTATAGCTCAAGAAACTCCTGAAAGTTCCTGAGATAAAGGCAAGGGTCCTGCTGTCTGAGCTTTTTTGCAACTTTTTTGGTGAGTTCCTTCATACTTCATGAGTGTATTATGTTTTTTGTTCATGTCTGGTATAAGGTAAGTTCACCTGTTCTGTAAAGGTAAAGTGTTTGCACCAAAATAATGAATGCTTATTATGAAAAGTCTGGTCAGGCATATCTGCATAAACATTATAAGGGCCTTGCTTCGTGTTAAGCTAATACTCGCATACTCTGAAAGAAACCATATGGTCTGAACAAAAAGGAAATGAAATCATGGCGTTGCCTTCAATGATATGAGCATTGAACTGGCAAATCGTGATACATGAGAATGGTTATGTAGCATCTGGTATGGCAAGCATAATTACAAATCAAATTGGTAGAGCATGACAAAGGAAAAGAAATGAATGATATGATCTCTGAACACGGACTAGGGTTTCTAGCCAACACGAAGAAGGTTATCTGCATGAATGTATGGGCCTAATTTATGCGCCAAAGGAACTTAGTCTGCTATAAGGTCTATGTAAGTTCGGTATTTCGCCAATGGGCGAATTGTATAAAGTCTGCTTGTGCATAATATTCGCCAAAGGGAAAATTGTATAAAGTCTACTTGTGTATAGTATTCGCCAATAGGCCAACTAAGTGTTTCATTGAGTTGGGAAGGTTCATATGTTTATTGTATGTATAATTATCTTAGTGTCTACCCTAGAACTCGCTAAGTTCCGTGAACTTACTCTGTTACCTTTCCTTCTCAGGATCATTAAAGAAGTAAAGGAATCAACAAGGACCACGCTAGAGGATATTTTATGTTGTTAGACTTTTAATGATTTTGTGTTATGCATGACAATGGGGATGGCGTTAAGGCTTAGGATTTTAAATAACAATATTTTGCAACTAAAATTGTATTCGTCAAATTACAATATTTCCCTAACTTTTGTAATGAAGCTTATGGTCTCGATTTGTAATGGTTTACTTCATGATTTAGTATTTCAAAATTTTGTAATCTTAAGTTAGCTTTGATGAAGTCTAACTTCTTTTTAAATTTTGTTTGGGGAAAGGGAAAGGATTTAATGTTGTAACGTGTCATTCTTGGATCCTCCTCAAGGGTTGGGCATGAGGCGCTACACTGCCACTTGAACTCATCAGACCTCCATCTCCTTGAACTCATTAAGTTCCATAGCAACCAGTCACCAAGCGGCAAGGAAAAGAACGCACTCTGAACATGTTTTGGCACCATAGACTGCCATACCATTCTTGAGAAAGGACAATCCCTAATAGCATGGAGTCTTGACTCCAACACCTCATCGCATCTAGGACAATGTCCCTCATTAGTCATATGTCTCCTTTCTCTTTCACCATTCGTCAGTAGTCTATCCTGCCAAAAGGCTCAGAGAAAGACACGCACTCTTTGAGGCGCTCTAGTTTTCCATATTAACTTTCAGCAGTTAGAGCCTTCGCCACGAACAGGTTGGTACATACTCCTATATGTTTCAACACTAGAAAAGTTGTCTTTAAACATCAATTTCCAAGCTAACTTATCCGATCTTGCATCAACGGATGGTGGAACCACAGCTGCAATGAGCTTAATAACACTATCAGGAAGTAAATTGTGTAACCGAGGCTAATCCCAACCCCCACTACTACTCAACAAGTCACAGGCACGTAAAGTATCATCTGGTTGCCCAATACTTATGTAAAAGCCCTTAAGTTGACCAACTTAACGAACCCACACATCATTCCAGAAGTTCGTAATTCGACCATCCCCTAAAGACACATTGGCAATCACATCTGGCCATACCTTCATCAAAGATCTCCAAATATAATAGCAATTACTCCTTGTTATGGACTCCGGTAACACCCCTTGTATACTATACTTGTTTCTCAATAATTGCACCCACAAAGCTTCCGTATTGGTGAGAATCTGGAAACCCAACTTCAACAAAAAAAAGTGTTCTAATCAACTAGGCTTCTGAGTCCAAGACCCCCGAAATCAAGAGGTCGACAACAATCCCCCCAAGACACTAATGTCAGTTTCATGGACTCTTATGTCATTCCCCATATGAATTTACGAGCTAACTTTTCAATTTCACTGCATATAGAAACAAGAGTGCTCATGAAATAGTTAGGAATAACAAGCAATACAGATTTTACTAATGTAATTCTTCCCGCAAAAGATAGCTTCCTTACTTCCCACTCATTCAACTTATTTCAAACTTTACTAACCACGAAATCAAAAGTATTAGTCGTGACTCTTTTGTGAAACAATGGCATGCCAAGATAATTACTAAGATCATCCACACGCACGAAACCAATATCTCTACAAATTGCATCTACTAAATCAATTGGTATATTGGGAGAGAAAAATATCTGTGACTTCCCTCTATTCACTTTTTGGCCCGAAAAATGATAGAATGTGCAAAGAATATCATTAAGTTGAGCTGCTTGATTCCTATTGGCTTCACGAAAAGGATAAAATCGTCTGTGAAAAATAAATGAGATAAAGTTGGGCCCCTTCTTGACTGGAAAATCGGAGACCAACTCCCACGATTGATTGCCTCCTCAATTAGGTGTCCCAACCTCTCCATACATAGTACAAAAAGATATGGTGAAAGAAGGTCTCTTTGTCTTATTCCGCGCGGCGGCCTAAAAGCTTCTGTGATATCACCATTCCAAAGGACCTGGAGTGAGGTTGATGATACACAGTTCAGAATCACTGAAACCAATAAACGTGGTAATCTTGCTTCTGATAGGGTGTCCTTCAAAAAAATCTCATCTAATCCAATCATACGCCTTCTCCAAGTCAATTTTTAGATTTATTCCATATTTAAACCTTTCATGGAATGAATAGCCTCCTATGCAACAATGATATTATCATTAATGTTCCTTCCCGAAACAAAACTTGCTTGATTCAATTTCTTAAGCTTCACCATCAAAGGCTTTTGCCTATTAACAATCATTTTTGTGACAATCTTGTACACCACAGTACACAAGCTAATTGGCCTAAACTGAGTAATCCTATCTAGTCCTTGAACTTTTGGCAACAATACAAGCAAAGTTCTATTCATCTTGGGATCTAATCGAGCACCTCTAAAAATTTACCGAACTAGGGAACAAACCGAAGCACCAACAATATCTCAATTTGACTGATAAAACTTTACATGGAACCCATCAACACCTGGAGCTTTCAGAAGAGCCATACTAAATACTGCTCTACGTATTTCCTCATCAGATGTTGTCAACAGTAAACTATCCATATCAGCCATTGAAATTATTAGGAACTTACTATGATAAGGAAGCAAATCATTGACTTAATAATCCATAGAATACAGATCTCTGAAGAACTCCACCGCAAGTTGTTTCAACACATCTCCATCAAAGCACCATTCGTCGCTTTCAACCCTTATCCCCTCAATCCTATTCCACTTTCTTTGTAACACCCCTTACCCGTATTCGTCATCGGACTAGGGTACGAGGCGTTACCAGACTTATATGCAAGCAATAATACAAAACCGAGACATGAATTTCCACTCAAATTTAAAACTTTTCACAAACATTAATATCACCCCTTAAACGAGCCTACGAGGCCCAAAACATACATAAGGAGGGGTTCGGGACTAAACTGAGAACTTTAGAAAACTTTCGAAGAACGTAGAAAATTTTTCATGAAAAAGGTCCACACGCCCGTGTGGGTGAAGGGACACGCCCGTGTGGCATATCATATGCCCGTGTTTAAGGCCGTGTCAAAAATAGGGGACATTCTGTTTGTGACATCATCAACAAAATAAGGTCACACGACCAAGACACACACCTGTGTCCTCAGGCCGTGTGGCGAATAAAATTCCTAAAATTAAGTGCAAACTTCACACGGCCTGGGTACATGCCCATGTCCTATGGCCATGTCTTCCACACGATTGAGACACACGGCCGTGCCTCAGCCCGTGTGGTTACTACTGGGCATTCTATTTTGCCAACTTAGGATGCAGGGGGACACACGGCCAAACCACACGCCCAAGGGGCAGACCGTGTGTCACACACAGCGTAGACACACGCCCGTGTGTCTACACGTGTGGACAAAATAAGGCTATTTACCAAGCCTTTTTGCCACTCATACTTGCACCAACCTACACAACATTGAAACCACACTAGTCCAAATATATACATATAAATTCAAGGCACTTAATATAGCATAACTAAGTGCTTCATCATCATCAAACATCCATAATCTCATGCAACATATCATCATTCAACCATCAATAATCAAGGGTCATATCATAATGGCAATGACACAAACATGCATATATGAATAGATTTACATCCAAATAATCATCATGAGCCACATCTCATGGCCTTATACAAAATGAATCAAATATCATCCTAAGCCAACACATTTGGCTAGACCATTATGACATATAACCAAAAATACCAAGTCCCTATACATGCCATAATTCAATGTAAATCTCAATATACCGAAATACGTGGATAGTGTAGGTGATCCTCCAACGGTCTCCGTATCCCGAGCTGGCTTTTTGACACTATAAAACAAGGGAAAAGAGAAGGGAGTAAGCTTTAATCTTAGTAAGTCTACATGTAAACAATGAACATCATACCACATACTTATTCATCAAGAACATTACGTGCTAATCAAGAACAATTCAGAACCTTGTAGTTGTACTTACTCATTTCAATCTTACCAAATTCCAAATACATATCATAAACATTGCTCACATTTACATGCACAAATACCCTGCACTTGTCATCAGATAATTACACGTAATTTCACTTAGTCAAAGTTTCTCGATGAACACTTCGGAATAATACTGGATACACGGTGGTTTTGCACACAACCCACCATTAATAAATATCAAGGTGGTATTGCACACAGGCCACCAACATTAATAAATACGATGGTATCGCACACAGTCCATCAATAGTCATTTTAATCACGGTGTATATCCTTATCATTTTCCTATTCCGAAGGTTCATCCGAGAATTTCCTCACTTTCTATCATTTTAATAGATATCAATAATATTCAATCACATTTCACATAATAAATTAATATGTGAAAATATAAGTAAAAAGGATGTATCATTTACATATAAACTTACCTCGATACAAAATATGTCAATTTGCAATTTAGTCTGAAACCTTGCATTTTCCTCGGTCAAGGTTGATTCCACGTTCTTCTTGATCTATAATGATAAATTCACTCATTTAATCACCACATTAATCGAGACATTCCAAAATTTCTACTTTGGCAAAATTACCATTTTGCCCCTAGACTTTCATAAAATTACGATTTTGCCCCTAGGCTCGTAAATCAATTTTCATCAAATTTCCTTATTAACCAAGCCTAGCCAAATATATTTTAAGCTTATAGCAACTCACAATTCCAATTATTTCACACATTTACTACCTATTTTACAATCTTTACAACAAGGTCCATTTTAGGTGTTTTCATGAAAAATCCTTTCACAAAAGTTGTTTATTTAACAACTAAGTTTCATTTTATTCCATAAAAATTTAGCAAAAAAAACTAATGTTCTCATGGAAAAACCCTAGACTCTCAACCATTTTGCAAAATAGTCCCCCCATTAGCTAGCTTAAGCTACAAGGGTTCCAAAAGTACAAAAATTATCAAGAATGATCACCAAAATCACTTACTTGCAAGGTGTGTAAGTTGTTAAAAATTTCAAGCTTCCAAACCCTTATGCTTGAGTGAAAAATCGATGGAAGAAGAAGATGATAGGAGAAAAGATGATAGCTTTCTTTATTTTATTTTATTTTATTCATTTAGTCACCTAATGTCACCAAACATTGACTAAATTAAATCTCTTGTCCCCTATGGCCAGCTATCACCTTTTGAAAGGCCTAATTGCATATTAAGGACCTCCAATTTAAGGTTCTATAGCTATTTAACACCTTTAGCTTGTAGAATAAAACTTTCGCACTTTATGCGATTTAGTCCTTTTTCAAAATTAAACATGCAATCACTAAAATTAATGCACCAAAATTTTCATGCACTCATATAATCATGCCATAACCCATAAAATAATATTAAAAATAATTTCTCTGGTCTCGGATTAGTGGTTTCGAAACCACTATTTTGATTAGCCCCAAAATCGGGTTGTTACAACTCTCCCCCCTTTAGGGATTTTCATCCCCAAAAATCTTACCGATAAGAGGTTTGGGTACTGCTTTCTCATGGCTTCTTCCGGTTCCCACGTAGCCTCTTCTACACCATGTTTTTTCCACAACACTTTCACTAAGGTTATACTTTTATCCTCAACTGTTTAACCTCTCGAGCCAAAATCTTAATTGGTTCCTCATAATAGGTCATATTCGGTCGTATCTCAATTTCTGTAGGAGAAATTACATGTGAAGGATCGGAACGATATCGTCATAACACCGACACGTGGAACACATTGTGTATTCTCTCCAACTCGTAAAGCCAAAGCTAAGCAGGTAAGCTCTTTGGTCCAATCCTTTCAATAATCTCATACGGCCCAATGAAGCGCGGACTCAATTTGCCCTTTCTACCAAATCTCAATATTTTCTTCCACGGAGATACTTTCAGAAACACTTTATCACCCACCTGAAACTCAATTTCCTTTCTTTTCAAATCCGCGTATGACTTTTGTCGGTCTGAAGCAGCTTTCAGACTATTACGGATCACTTTCACTTTCTCTTCAGTTTCTCTAACTAAATCAACCCCGTGAATTTACTTCTCACTAAGCTCGGTCTAATACAAAGGAGTTCGACACTTGCGACCATACAATGCTTCGTACGGTCCCATTTGTACACTCAACTAATAACTATTGTTGTAGGCAAATTCAACCAAAGGTAGATATTTTCCCCAACTACCTTCGAACTCTAAAACACAGCATCGGAGCATGTCCTCAAGAACTTGAATTACTCTTTCGGATTGACCGTCAGTTTGCGGATGAAACACGGTACTAAAATTTAATTTCGTACCCAAGGCTTCTTGCATTTTTTCCAAAACCTCGAAGTAAACCTCGGATCTCTATCCGAAATAATGGACATAGGCACCCCATGTAATCTCACAATTTCGGCAATATACAGCTCAGCTAACTTATCAAGTGAGTAGTCGGTACGTACCAGTATAAAGTGAGCCGATTTCGTTAATCTATCAACGATAACCCACACGGCATCTTTCTTTTTCGGAGTCATGGGTAAACTTGTTACAAAATCCATCGTGATTCGGTCCCATTTCCACTCGGGAACTATCACTGGCTGAAGTAAACCCGAAGGTACTTGATACTCGGCTTTCATTTTTTGACAGATCAAACACTTTGTCACAAACTCAGAGATGTCTCTTTTCATACCCGGCCACCAATACAACTTCTTCAAATCATTATACATTTTTGTACTGCCCGAATGTACTGACAAACAACCATTGTGTGCCTCGTATAAAATTTTTTGAATCAACTCATCATCTTTCGGTACACAAACTCTATCACGAAACATCAAACAATCATCTAAACTGACCCAAAAATTAGAGTTACTTCCCGATTCACACTGAGCTCTCTTAGCTTGCATTCCACTATCATTCTTTTGAGCTTCACAAATCTGCTGAAGAAACAATGGTCTAGCCCTTAACTCGGCCAAAATCGAACCGTCGTCAAACAAAGCTAAACTCGTACTCATAGCTCTCAAAGTATACGAGGATTTCCTGCTCAAGGCATCTGCGACTACATTCACTTTCCCCGGATGATAATCAATCTCTAGCTCATAATCTTTAAATAATTCGAGCCACCTCCGATGTCACAAATTTAAGTCCTTTTGGTTCATCAAGTACTTCAAACTTTTGTGATTGGTAAAGATTCAGCATTTCTCAACATACAGATAATGACGCCAAATCTTCAAAGCAAAGACGATGGCAGCCAATTCCAAATCGTGCGTCGGATAATTCTTTTCATGTGGTTTTAGTTCTCTCGAGGCATAAGCTACTACTTTGCCCTATTGCATCAACACACAACCAAGACCATTCATTGACGCATCACTATAGATCACAAACTCCTTTCCCGACTCAGGTTGTACCAAAACTGGGGCTTCAGTCAACAATGCTTTCAGTTTCTCAAAACTCTGTTAGCACTTCTCTTTCCATTCGAACTTGACATCTTTCTGTAGCAACCTCGTCATCGGTGTAGCAATCATGGAGAATCCTTTAACGAACCGTCTGTAATAACCCGCTAAACCCAAAAAGTTTCTAATCTCTGACACATTCCTCGATAGTTTCCAATCAACAATAACTGAGATCTTACTCGGATCAACTCTAATTCCATCACCCGACACGATGTGTCCTAAGAATTCGACTTCTCGAAGCCAAAATTCACTTTTTTTTAAACTTAGCATACAACTGCTTATCTTTCAAAGTTTGTAGGACAGTTTTCAAATGCTCCGCCTGCTCACTCTCATCCCGAGAATAAATTAATATATCATCAATAAAAAAACTACAAACTTATCCAAGTACGGTCGAAAAATACGATTCATTAAATCCATAAATACGGCAGGAGCATTCGTTAAGCCAAAGAGCATTACGAGGAACTCGTAATGGCCATATATCTCGAAATGCGATTTTGGTACATCTTGTTCCTTAACTCTCAAGCGGTGGTAATAACGGACCTCAGTCTATCTTAGAAAACACTTGTGGCTCCTTTCGGTTGGTCAAACAAATCGTCGATCCTTGGCAAAGGATACTTGTTCTTAACTGTAACCTTGTTGAGTTGTTTGTAGTCTATACATAACCTCATCGACCCGTCTTTCTTTTTCATAAAAAGTACTAGAGCACCCCACGGTGAATAGCTCGGTCTTGCGAAACCTTTATCCATCAACTCTTGTAACCGAGCCTTCAATTCTTTTAACTCCAATGGTTCCATCCTATACGGGGCAACCGAAATAGGTGCCGTACCAGGTACCAATTCAATACCAAACTCAACCTCCCTAACTGGAGGCAATCCAGGTAACTCTTCCGGAAACACGTCTGGATACTCGCATACCACAGGCACTGATTCAATCTTTACTTCCGACTCTTGGGTATTTAACCCAAATGCATGATAGGACTCATATTCTTTTCTCATACATTTCTCAGCTGCCATAGAAGAAATCACTACAGGCAAGCTATCTGATTCACCTGATTCAACCCGAATAATATCTCCATTTACACATCTCAGTTCAATAAACTTACTACCATAGTTTACTAACACATTATGAATAGTCAACCAACCCACGCCAAGAATTAGGTCAAATTCATCAAATGGTAGTAGCATGATGTTAGCCGGAAAATAATGGCCTCTAATCATTAAGGGACAGTTTCTACACACTTTGTCAACTATCACATGCTTGCCTAACGGGTTTGACACTTTTATCATAAATTCTGTAGACTCAATAATCATATTCATGCTAGACACCAATTTCATACAAACATACGAGTGAGTAGACCCCGGGTCAATCAAAGCAACAACAGAAAT
This sequence comes from Gossypium sturtianum, assembly GCA_025698515.1. Taxonomy (NCBI): domain Eukaryota; kingdom Viridiplantae; phylum Streptophyta; class Magnoliopsida; order Malvales; family Malvaceae; genus Gossypium; species Gossypium sturtianum. Next base: position 85,127,887 of record CM046954.1, read on the forward strand.
ACATGAAGAGAAAAAGTACCCGTAATCACATCTGGGGATAATGCCTCTTCGCGAGCGCGAATGGCATAAGTCCTTGCAGGCGCTCTACCCTCTGATCTCACAGTAGAATCTCTAGGCACACCTCTACTGCTAGCCCCACTTCCAGGGTTCTTCTGTGGTCTTCCCCTCGAAGGTACATTACTCGCTCTCACTTCTTGTTTTCTGTCATTCTCATCTATCTCAGGACAGTTTCGAATAAAGTGGTCTAGTGAACCGCACTTGTAGCAAGCTTGATTGTTTCCCCAACACTCTCCAATATGTTGTCTACCACAATTCTGACACTCAGGTTTATTAGACTTCGCATTACCCACACTCGCCATCGAGGTGGCTTGAACTCTAGAGCCCGAATATGTTTTACCACGATCTCGGTGTGAATACCCGGTGGCCAAGCGATGCGTCCGAGGGTTCGTTTCTTTGGACCTCTTTGATTGGGTTTGAAACGACTTACTTATCGGCCTCTTCCTTGCATCTCGGGCCTCAATCATAGCTTTTTTCCTTTCCTTATTCAACTCTTCAGCCTTACAAGCTCTCTCGACCAATACCACAAATTCTTTCAACTCTAAAATCCCGACTAACAATCTAATATCCTCGTTCAGCCCGTCTTCGAACCTCTTACACATAATAAGCTGTGAGACACACACTCTTGAGCATACTTCATCGAGTCGACAAATTCACGTTCATACTCTGCCATAGACATTTTGCCTTGCTTCAATTCAAGGAACTCCTTCCATTTCTGATCAATGAACTGCTGACTTATGTATTTCTTTCAGAACTCTTCTAAGAAGAAATTCCATGTCACTCTCTCCTTTGGAACTACAGATGTCAGGATTTTCCACCAACGGTATGCCGAGTCCTCGATGAATGATCTGACACATTTTAAGCATTCTTGGGCATGCAAGAAAGTTCATCAAACACGCATGATAGAATTCTCAAGCCGAACTCGCTTTCGGGGTCATCATCTATGTTGGCTCTAAATTCCTCGACCCCTTTCTTTCGAATCTTATCGACCGGGGGTTTAGTCAGTCTTACCAAATCAATACCTTGAGGAGCTACGGGGACCGGCTGAGGTATAGGAGGGGGTGGAGGAGGTTGAGCATTAGGATTTTCTCGAACAAACTCAGTATACCAATTACTCATCACATGGAGAAAGGCTTCCCGAGCCTCCTCTCCCTGACCTAAGGTCTCAGGTCTACTTTCTACTGGCGCGATCCCTTGCGCGAGAGCCGGCGCATTACTTGCAGCATCATCAGTAGTAGCTCGGTCGGGATCCATTTACTATATGAAGACACAGTTTGAAATTGTTAGGAGTCACCACACTATCATAATATATTTATGGCATGTATAGCTATACTCTCAAACACGCTACGGTAGTCTGAGAACTGACTAAACTATAGCTCTGATACCACTAAATGTAACACCCCTTACCCGTATTCATCACCGGAACAAGGTACGAGGCGTTACCGGACTTATATGCAAGCAATCATACAAAATCGAGACATGAATTTCCACTCAAATTTAAAAATTTTCACAAACATTAATATCACCCCTTAAACGAGCCTACGAGGCCCAAAACATACATAAGGGGGGTTCGGGACTAAACCGAGAACTTTAGAAAACTTTCAGAGAACTTAGAAAATTTTCCATTAAAAAGGTCCACACGCCCGTGTGGGTGAAGGGACACGCCCGTGTGGCATACCACATGCCCGTGTTTCAGGCCGTGTAAAAAATAGGGGACATTCTGTTTGTGACGTCATCAACTAAATAAGGTCACACGGCCAAGACACACGTCCGTGTCCTTAGGCCGTGTGGCAAATTAAATTCCTAAAATTAAGTGCAGACTTCACACGGCCTGGGCATATGCCCATGTTCTATGGCCATGTCTTCCACAGGGTTAAGACACACGGCCGTGCCTCAGCCCGTGTGATTACTACTGGGCATTCTGTTTTGCCAACTTAGGATGCAGGGAGGCACACGGCCAAACCACACGCCCAGGGGGCAGACCGTGTGTCACACAAGGCGTAGACACACGCCCGTGTGTCTACCTGTGTGGACAAAATAAGGCTATTTACCAAGCCATTTTGCCACCCATACTTGCACCAACCTACACAACATTGAAACCACACTAGTCCAAATATATACATATAAATTCAAGGCACTTAATATAGCATAACTAAGTGCTTCACCATCATCAAACATCTATAATCTCATGCAACATATCATCATTCAACCATCAATAATCATGGGCCATATCATAATGGCAAAGACACATACATGCATCATTAATAGATTTACATCCAAATAATCATCATGAGCCACATCTCATGGCCTTATACAAAATGAATCAAATATCATCCTAAGCCAACACATTTGGCTAGACCATTATGACATATAACCAAAAAGACCAAGTCCCTATACATGCCATAATTCAATGTAAATCTCAATATACCGAAATACGCGGATAGTGTAGGTGATCCTCCAACGGTCTCCGTATCCCGAGCTGGCTTTTTGACACTTTAAAACAAGGGAAAAGAGAAGGGAGTAAGCTTTAAGATTAGTAAGTCTACATGTAAACAATGAACATCATACCACATACTTATTCATCAAGAACATTACGTGCTAATCAAGAACAATTCAGAACCTTGTAGTTGTACTTACTCATTTCAATCTTACCACATTCCAAATACATATAATAAACATTGCTCACATTTACATGCACAAATACCCTGCACTTTTCATCACATAATCACACGTAATTTCACTTAGTCAAAGTTTCTCGATGAACACTTCGGAATAATACTGGATACACGGTGGTTTCGCACACAGCCCACCATTAATAAATATCAAGGTGGTATCGCACACAGCCCACCAATATTCACATGTCCACGGTGGTATCGCACACAGGCCACCAATAATAATAAATACGATGGTATCGCACACAGCCCATCAATAATCATTTAATCACTGTGTATATCCTTATCATTTTCCTATTCCGAAGGTTCATCCGAGAATTTCTTCACTTTCTATCATTTTAAGAGATATCAATAATATTCAATCACATTTCACATAATACATTAATATGTGAAAATATAAGTAAAAAGGATGTATCATTTACATATAAACTTACATCGATACAAAATATGTCAATTTACAATTTAGTCTGAAACATTGCCTTTTCCTCAGTCAAGGTTGATTCCACGTTCTTCTTGATCTATAATGATAAATTCACTCATTTAATCACCACATTAATCGAGACATTCCAAAATTTCTACTTTGGCAAAATTACCATTTTGCCCCTAGACTTTCACAAAATCACGATTTTGCCCCTAGGCTCGTAAATCAATTTTCATCAAATTTCCTTATTAACCAAGCCTAGCCGAATATGTTTTAAGCTTATAGCAACTCACAATTCCAATTATTTCACACATTTACTACCTATTTTATAATCTTTACAACAAGGTCCATTTTAGGTGTTTCCATGAAAAATCCTTTCACAAAAGTTGTTTATTTAACAACTAAGTTTCATTTTATTCCATAAAAATTTAGCAAACAACACTAATTTTCTCATGGCAAAACCCTAGACTCTCAACCATTTTGCAAAATAGTCCCCCCATTAGCTAGCTTAAGCTACAAGGGTTCCAAAAGTACAAAAATTATCAAGAATGATCACCAAAATCACTTACTTGCAAGGTGTGTAAGTTTCTGAAAATTTCAAGCTTCCAAACCCTTATGCTTGAGTGAAAAATCGGTGGAAGAAGAAGATGATAGGAGAAAAGATGATAGCTTTCTTTGTTTTATTTTATTTTATTCATTTAGTCACCTAATGTCACCAAATATTGACTAAATTAAATCTCTTGTCCCCTATGGCCGGCTATCACCTTTAGAAAGGCCTAATTGCACATTAAGGACCTCAAATTTAAGGTTCTATAGCTATTTAACACCTCTAGCTTGTAGAATAAAACTTTCGCACTTTATGCGATTTAGTCCTTTTTCAAAATTAAACATGCAATCACTAAAATTAATGCACCAAAATTTTCATGCATGCACTCATATAATCATGCCATAACCCATAAAATAATATTAAAAATAATTTCTCTGGTCTCGAATTAGTGGTTTCGAAACCACTGTTCCGACTAGCCCCAAAATCGGGCTGTTACATTCGTCGTGCCATCATGCATCCATGGAAATAACTGTATTTCTATCGCCACATGTAAGCCATTTCGATCTAGATTTTTGGAACCATAACAATTCTTCATGCTTCAAAATTTCCTTAATCTCTTGACGTAGTACTAGTTGACGTTCTCGAAGTCGCACCGAAGGCCTTAAATCCAGAATTTTCTGCACCTGGTTCACCTCAGATACCATTTTCCTCTTGCACACAAAAATATCACCATAAACATGTTTTGTTCCAATCTTGTACCACATTCTGGTATCGTTCCAAATTAACCTCCACATCATTCTTCCAATTTTCCCTAACAAGACCTTTAAATTCAGCATAGAGCATCCAGCTGGCTAAACATCCAAAAGGCCTACAACCCCTTTTAATAGCTGACCTAAATGAGACCAAAATTGGTCTATGATCCGATTTCAACCGATGGTGATTGTGAACCACACAATTAGGCGCAAAAAGATCTCATTCTAAATTACAAACCGCCCTATCAAGCCTCTATGAAATGTTCCCTCTGCTCCAAGTAAATTGTGGTCCACTGTATCCCAAATCACGAAGCCCATTGTCAAACATGAACAATTGGAACCATTTACAACCTATTCGCGACATAGCAATACCTCTTACCATTTCTGATCCCTCCAAAACAGAATTAAAATCTCTAGCAATCAACCACGGCTCCGAAACGATTCTTCCATGTAATTCAAAGTATATCAAAGTTCCCTCCTCATCATTTGTTGTGGGCTAGCATATACTGCTAAAAACAAAAAAAAAAAACTAGAGGAATCTTGCACACTGCTAACTCTCATATGAACCATTTGGGGATGCATAACCAAGATGTCAATTAGAACCGTTTCATTCCAGAAAATTCAAATCCCCCTAGCAAAACCATTTGCTTCAATCCAAAATGATCGAGCCATTCCAATTCGAGAAACAATCTTGTCCGCCTGAAATCCACTTGTCCAAGTTTCAAAAAGACAAATAATATCCGGCTAAAATTCCTTTCGATATTCAGAAACAAATTGTGAAACCGAGAATGTCCCGCTCCTTAACAGTTCCAAAAAATAATTTTTGTATCCATTCCTATATATTCTTTTCTTTTTTTTTTTTTTGAAAATATAGCTGGAACATTTTATTAGAGAAACAAGAATCCATAGAAACAATTATAAAGAAAAAAAACGATCTAGACACCAAGATACAAAAGGTAAACCTAAACTCCAAACACAACAAAACCAAAATAGAAAACCACATGCCCAAATGAACTTTAAAGCAGAAAAAATAAAAGGTAAAGCCCTATAAGCTGAAACAACAAAGAAATAGAAAAAACCCAAAAGTGAACACCGAAATTAAATCACACAAGAACCAACTAACGAAGGGATGATACTTTAGAGACTTCCAAAGCCTAAGCAGATAGCAGTAAATGCTTAACCCATTGAAAATTCAATTAATTGGATTATGTAATTTCTATTACTTTCTCTATTCCATTGCCAACTCATAACTATTACATTACTATCATATTTTATTTTAGTGAACTAAACATGCTATAAATGTTTTGTATTGCCATCCAAAAGTGTTTTTGAGAAATACAATATACATTTTAAATATGATATTATAAAGTAAAAATATGCATTCAAATGATATTGATATTCATTAATATTATAGTATTTCAATAAAAATATAGAAAATAATATTATTAATACTTTAATATATAAATTTTAAATATTTTTTAAGTAATTAACGTGATTTGTTAATAAAATTTAATTTGAATATATAATTTATTTTTTTAAATACTAATATACTACCACCGCCTCACTAGACTTGTCACATTTTGAATTTTCGTAGTAGACACATTATTATTTAAAATTTATCATGGATAAAAATTTAAAATATATATTATAAAAAAATTTAAATGAAGTTTTTAAATGTATTTTTTACAAAATCTAATTAATTAAAATATTTAAATATATTTTAAATAAGGAAGAGGATGTAATTATTACAATTTTAAATATATAATGTTATGTATTTGAAATAAATTTAATAAAAAGAGAATTATATATCCAATATTAAAAATATCTAAAAACGTTTTTTTTTTCTTTTCAAACACAAAAGCTAGAAATTCTACTAGCTTTTGCATTTCAATAGAAAATCACTTCTCAAAAATACTTTTAACTTCAAAAGCATCTTAAATTTTATTACTTATGGTGCCAAAAGTGCTTTTGGCTCCAATCCAATTCTTGAATCCATGAAGAGATGAAGCAACTTATTCATCTGAGTAATTGCAGCCATGGAAGTTCAGCCAACGTTCAATGTGGCTGCCCTTGTCCACAACACCAATCATTTTTCACCGCAAAGCTAAAGAAACTGGGAGAACGATATATTACCGATTCTTTCAAGATAAATATTATATATTACTGATTTTAACAAAAATAATACAAGAGTACCCAGAAGAAAATACACATGTGTGGTGCAATTTGAAGAAACACAGCTCTATAGTGTAGGTGTCAGCAAAAGGTGTTAGATAATTCAAGTCGCAAACTCTGGGGATCAGTAGTTACCTCTCAAATACATCACTGATTGTTAGGGGTCTTTGAAGTCGATAGAATCTGACCCTCTTTTTTATCCCCAGCAGTGGATCCGTTTCCATTCCGGCTTGAAGATGCAACTTCTTTTGCATCTACAGCAGATGAGGTCAACCCTTCATCGATAGGTAGTGTTCTCTTCGAGCCCTCTAATGCTACACCGAGAACTATATTTTCCTCCAAGGCAGATCTTGTCATTGGTGGCTGAGAGACTGGCAGCTTCTCATCTTCCTGTTTTGATTGGAAGGGTTCTCGTAATCCTCCTGCTTTGTCAATACCAGTTTCCTGCAAGGTCAATAAAGGGTTCTCCGACTCGCTGCTCTGCCTAGCATTTTTCTGTTGCTTGTCAGTGACCTTTTTGTTTTTTAGCAGATTATCTGAGATTGAATCTGGAACTTTTGGGCTGGAACTAGATGTTTCTGCAGCTTTAGAATTTGTTTTGGAGACAGATTTTGATGGTGATTTCAAGAGCACTTTATCATCAGATGTCGGTTCAAATGTGGCCTTAAAGTTCTCCTTGGTGTCAGAGCTTGGAGTTTCTCCTATCTTGGCATCAGCTTTGGGTTCAACGGATGGTGTTCCTTTGGACTTGGAGTCGGGCTTTGGTATCATACCTGCCTTGTTGTCTCCTTTAGTGTCAGCACTAGGCCGCACTGTGGTTTTACCATCATGCTCTCCAGCTGGACGGGAAGAACGGCCTTTTGTTCTATCTTCACCATTGATCTTATAAGAGGGTTCAATCAGTAACAGAGGCCTGTTAGATTGTACTCCATCATGGTTATACATCGAGTCTGCAAAAGGAATATTTTCCAAGTCAGCATCACTATATACTTTCTGCACAGTGCGAATTGGTGTGGCAAGCCGGGCATGGTGATGGCTGATGACTCTAAGGAGATCCAAAAGTATAGCTTCCTGCACCATCAACCAAAACTAATAATGGATCCATTCAAATATATCAAACTTAATGGAAGATACCATCACGGAAAATATAAACTAACATAATCAGAATGGTTCCTTTTCATCAGAAATTAAGTGACGATATGAATGTTCACAATTAGCAACCAAATTTAGGTATATTATATACCAGCCAAATAAAAGAAACCAAAGGATTACTTAAAAACCTATTGCTCTTGGTAAAGAAGAAAATAGCTATGCATGGCATTCTAAATAGCCAAAAGCATGCTTAATTAACAAAAAGCTATGAACAAGTTTGTCTTTGAATATTTATCTAATAAATCTCTCAATATTAAACAGGGATTCCTTTGAGATATTTTTATATAATTGATTAATTTATCGTTCTCTAGGATCTGTATCATATTAAAGTACCATAGTAGCATGGCCATTTTCCATCCTGATGCATAAAAACAAATAATTCCAAATTGAAATGATAAAAGGAAAGAAAATGAAAAAGGAATGCATGTTTATTTCAAAATTATGCAGTTTTCAAAATTTTATTTTCTTCCCTCACATTTTTCAACTCTACCAAGTATTAAATGGAAAGAAAAAATTTTTTTTCTTTCAATTTTTCCATCTTTCTTACCAAGCACACCTTCAAAAAGAAAATTTATATTTTCTATCATTCTATTTTTCTATTCTTTCAATTTTCCTTTCCAATTTTCTTTACACTACCAAGCAAAGTCTTAATGCTGCCAACTTCAAGTTTTTTATTGTTGGTACTTTTCACATCCATTTTACGGTCAATATTCAAGGTTCATGGCTGCCCCTCCCAACAATGTCGTCTTCAAGGTTCGAATCTGCGTCCTCCCTTGAGAGTGCAATGTTCCTTACCATTATCCCCAACACATGTGCCAACTTCAAGTTATAATATAACTAACTTTTTCCTAGAATGGCGTATTACTGCCATTATCATTGATGCACCCAAACGCCCTGAAATACAATTCCCAGGCCACATTCAAATTGAAAGGTATAAACTGCAGTATAGAAATCCTCTTACCCTGACACATAGGTACTCTTCAAAATGGGAAGTTTTTACAAAACAAGACACCAGTATCTGTCAAATAAGAAAGAAAAGGGGAAAGAATAACGATAAGACATGGATAACATAGACAACACTCAGCACAACAACTAATGCATTGTACATGTGGGATATCACAGCCAATAATAACTCATGTTTCTTTCACAGTTTAGCAAAATCTATAGATTTGTTCCTCACTACCAGAAAAGGACATCTGTAAATATATTTACTGTATCTCTAGTCCATAAATTTGAAGGCTTTGCTTGGCATCAAGGATAGTAAGGAGCAAGGATGGAAATTTGCTAATCAAATGGTTAAGATTCATAACCACTTTCCTACTTTGTAGCTTAATGATTAGATTAACAAATTTTACATTCTCACTCCTTTCCATCCTTCATATGCAGCAGACCTTAAGAGAAAAAAATAAACTAAAAATGGCAGTTCTTGGATTATAAGGTTCTCAGAAATGCTTAAGGAAGTTAATGTTACTTTACCCTTTTTTCCATTTTTAATGAAGTACCATATCAACCATACACAAGCACTTAAAAAGGCATTAGGAAAAGGTCAATACTAAAAGGTAAATATGATTAGACTTTAAAGTACCTATTAGTATAACCAAATTGACAAATGTCTTTTGGTTGGTTAGGTTTGAAAGGAAAATGTATGCCACCACATCACACACTTATATTACTGGCATAAAATATGAAAGACTACGGACTGAGGCAAATTCTTTTAGCATCACTAGACAGCACTTACAAAAAAAATCTATGAACAAATGATGAAAAAAGAATAGTTTTACAAAGGTACAAACCATAAGAGCCTGATTTTCGGGATTGATATTTTCCAGAAATACTCTTCTGTGCAATCTCTGCTGCTCAACTTGAGGATTCTTAGCCAGGACTTTGCGCATGTCAGCAACAATATTCTGCACAAACAAAAGGAATAAAAAATATTTATATATTGCAATGGAACGTCTCCAAAGGAGCAATAGAAGTTTTGACATGCTAGGATAACTCCTTACACTAATTTTATGGACGTCCATGTGACTGATAGCCAGGTGAGTTTTAATGCGCCAATGAGTTTTCTGACTAAGATTTCTCACAACATTTACAGTAAATTTGTGGTTTGGAATATGAACTGCTTCTCGATCTTCCCCTCTTACTATTGTTGGTGACCACCAACCAACATGCTAAATATGAAAAAAAATATAAGACATAAGAAAATCCTCAGATCAATGATATATTCCAGTTAATATTGAAGGGGTAAAATAGTCATTTAGCAGAGCCGGATATAACAAACTGTTTTTATTTTCCATTATTTTAATATTGTTGGTTATTTTCTTGGATTATGTTGATGTAAGGATGTTATATATAAGGAAAAGCTGTCAGAAGAGGGGCATGGATATTCCTCTTTGAGAATTCTTCTCTGAGTATTTCTTCATCTTTTATTCCTTTTCCCTATTTTTCCGCATTCTTGCTTAATTTACCCCTGATTTCAGTGGAAGATAACAATCAAGCATATTTTTTAAGTGACAAAGGGAATCTCATCATGAAAACCCAATCCTAATTTAGAGATATAATACCAGCTCTATAACCATAAAGTATATTGAAGTAAGAACAACTTTTTATCTAAACAACTCATTCAGAGACAGGGATCAGATACAAACCTCAACAGTGCCAGAAACTTCATATCCCTCAATCTTTGTTTGAATCCATTCATTCACAACAAAAGGTCGAGTTGCATGAATCATTGCACTTGAAAGAAAATTAGTGAATATCTACAACAACAAACAATACAATGTCAAGCATTCGGGAAATGCATATACTGACACAGACAACAAAGGGATCTAGAAAAGATAGAACAGGAAAAACAATGTTTGGAACTTTGTTAATCTTTGTTTGATCTTGGGCTGATTTAGGACATGAACAAGATTGAACAAATAGTAATTTTATGTTTCCTTGGGTCAAAAGATAAATTTATTATTTGTTGCTTTCTTGGGGTCTATTCTCAGTGGTATTCCACTGATTTCCAAATTAGTTGAAAAATCTCATGATGAGAGTCTAAAGAGTTCCTTTTGGGGTTTCCTTCTGTCGTTATCTAAAGAGAACAAATTTCAGTGGTATCTTATCTCTAAATCCTTGTGAGAATAGGGTAAAGTAAACACTATAAGCATGTGAACTCTTTCAATTGATAAAGAAGATAATTTCAAAGATGGTATAGATGCATGATAAATTATGCTACCTTCTGATTGTATGAAGCAACTTTTAGCTTTAGGTGTAAAGTGTTATCTTGATCTTCTTCATCTTCTTATTCCCATTTCTAGCATTGTTCAAGAATTACAGACCATAAATCAGTTTCTTAAGCCTATCAAACTTTTACCAAATCAAACACCAAAAGCAACTTCCAAGCTTCAATTGCAACCCTTAATCATTGCCCAGAGGTAGAACTTCCACAACCCAGACAGCAGGTATGTTATTTCCCTTTTGTTAGTTTTTCGCCCTCAAAGCTGATTTCCTTTCTAAACAAACCTGCAGACCTAACCATCTTATTCAATTAAACCCTACAACTACAAGTTCTTTCCGATTAAATAATCAAAATTTTGAAATATGTAATCCCACATTCCAGTCCTATACCACCTATATTATTCTCGCTAAAATGCAGTTAACATAAAGTATTTTTACTTAAAATGCAAATAACACTGTCCATTGGTAATAAGTAATATGAAGGCAAATGTATCCAAACATTTATATAAGTTTAAATGAATCAACATGAAAATGTTATTTAGGTGTACCTCACGACCAGCAAGAGTCAGCAAAACTGTCCCCAGACCTCCAGCAGTCAGCCACTTCTCTGTAGAGAAACCCAGCAACTCCATGAACAACGACACAGCAGCAACCCAAACTGCAGAGTATATAGCTTTCCCTGCAAACTGGAAACCCATCTTGCAAAAAAGAAGAGAAGTTTATGAATTAGTTCAAAGGGCCACACTGAAATTCAGGCTGCCATAAAAACAACCAGAAAATTATGTAACTAAATAAAATGAATGAAAGATAATTTATGTGTATTATAGGTATCTCTCTACTGTAATTAATGAAGGCATCCGAGTCACACTTCACACACTCTGCTAATTAGCAATAAACAATAGCAATGACGTGAATATTAGTAATTAATATCAATTGTTTTATGTTAGAGCAATGTCACCTACATTTCTTGTATCACTGGAATCACTCGTCTCCATGAAGAATTTCTGCATTTGCTGAATCGTGCTGCACAGAAGCATTTTAACCATGTTTAGTGGCCAACAAAACAACTGTTATGGAGAATTACAACTAGGAAAAAATTATCAACATTATTCTTTCAGTTGAACAACATTATGAAAATTATAAATAAATTAAATTAAATTGTGCTTCACAATACATCATTTTAAAGTTGGTAACTATCCTTATCAAGCAATTAGTTAGGAGAAAGTGAACCAAAAATAAAAAGGAAAATAAATGCCCACCTCGATAAGCAAAATGCAAAGGCCAACACAGTTGACAATGATCTTACAAAATTTAAAAGTCGTTGCTTAACAACTTGGCTAGCTTCTGTAGGGAGAACTAATGGATCCAGTGTTCTGCAAGAAGTATGCCAATGAAATGCAAGTGAGTTGAACATCCGAAACTAGATTTTGCATTTTATAGCAGCAAATATAAAACTCTTTGAATTCTTTTCACATTGAATACATATTATATTTTAGAACCTGCACATGAGTATTGCTCCAGCCCACAACAGCAAAGGTTGAACATAAGAAGTTGTAACATAATGTGTTCTACTCTTCTTCCAACTATTATCACTCTTCTGCAGATATTCATAGAATATTAGATAATGCATAGACCCAATCTGGTCAAATGTTTATTGATCCATGGTAAAAGAGTAAACTTACATGAAGAAGTAGGCTTCTACCCTGTCGAATAAGTGGCCCAACACCATATAGGGCAAAAATTATAACAGTAGCGGCTGGAATCAACTTAAGTGCAAGAGGACTGGCTTGTAAGGTATTGTAAGACCTGCAATGCAAAGGATTAAATCTTAAATGCATAAACAAACATTACAGTCACTAAACATAAAGACAATAACCACAGCAGAGGTACTGTTTAAGGAAATATGCTCCTATAAGAAACATGAAAAATAAATAAATCACCTAAAGCAGAGCAAAGAATGTTTTCATAAATAATAGTTAGGGTCACATGTTACAACTTGAACCTAAGTAAAAAGCCAATAACTAGAAATGCTGAACTAATTAGAGAACAGATTTTCGGTATGACAATGATAACCACATAAACAATCCTGAGGTTCAGTAAAACAAATATGCCTACACATGTAAGCTGATGACTAAGCAGGAGCAAAAGAGCACCTTGTTAATGCAATAGATGCAGCTTTTACACCAGGCAGTTCTAATATTTGGGCAGGTACTCCAAAAGCATGACACCTAAAGGCATTGTTTCTGTATGGAACAAAATGCATTGGCCTGTACAATTTGTTAGAGAGTGAACTTCTCCAAACATCCTGCTCATGCTGTTGTAGGAACTGTTGCAAGAAGAGAAGAAGAAAAAGATATTCTCAAACATCATTTAAAGGACATAAATTCTGCCAATTCTATTAAATGAAAGAATCTCTCGATAGTTTATAGCTCAAAGTACAATTGTAATTGAATAATTGCCAATATAGACAAAAGAAAGAAACTTTTTAGCTTATAAGAATCTAATATTTACATAAATTTTGAAAGGACAAAAATCTAGCATTTAGATCCAGCATAGTCAGGCAACATCTGATAATCACAATATTGAGTGCTTAAGAGATTGAAATAGACACATTAATGACAACGTGCTATTAGACATGAAAACAGGCATGTAAACTACAACTTCATGAGACAGTTTCGATGCACTTTAAAACATGACATTGAGAAGCAAAAGCTATAATATATCTGTTCATAGGTAAAGAAAAGCATCCTTTATGAATTTGGCTTAACCAAATCTCAGACAAACCACAAATAATAGCAAGAGAAAAATGCTAAGAACACTTCAGAAACAAAATCCAATGTGTATTTTGCAGATATGTATGCATTAATTAAGGTGACACCTTTTCTTATTTTAAAGACAACTCAATATCTATAATCACAGTTAACTAACAGCAGAGCAGTAGTATCCTAAACAAGAAGCATCAAAGTCATACCGAAGCCCGAGATGAGAGGTCAGAGCTCAATAAATCCAACTTCCCCCTTCCAAGTACAATCTGAAAACATAAAAGAGAGAAAAAAAAAATATTCAATATACATTAAAATTTCAAAACAGAATGCAAAATGCTTTCTTAGATGAGGGGAATCCTGTACCTTAAATTTTGTCTTGTATACCTGGATCCTGCAAAGTCCCAAATCATAGGACAATTGCAAAGAACCAGAAAGAGACATCGTCGAAGTGAAACCAGTCGCTTGCAGGGCGTCGCTAGTAGCACAAGATCATAAAAAATTTCCGATAAAAGCTAAGCTTTAAACTCAAAATGTATATTATTAAAGCGAAACCCTTATCCAGAATCTCACGCCATAGAAAATTAAAAAATTAGATGCGCCAACAGAAGATAAAAATATAACTTATAAGAGCAATAAAAGTTTCCTGAAACCCTAGAAGAGAAATTTTACATAAAAAGTTTCAAAATTCTGCCAATCAGATTCATATGAGTTAACATAATTTTGAGCAGCAATTTGGGGAAACCAAAAAACAAAAGATACGTTTAATATAATATATATATATATATATAGAGAGAGAGAGAGAGAGAGAGAAGGAATGATATTAAGAAAAACCAAACTTCTTCTCGCAGGTTTAAGTATGGCAATACCGAATTAAGACGAAATTTAGATATAACAATCAGAAACAAATTGAGACAAAGCAACTACTAAAGTCCACAACAGGAAATGAAGAATCCTCTTAAAGAAAAAATAAAAATAAATTCAGAAATTGAAAGGCCATGAAATGATAGTTTACCTTGAAGCGGAGAATTTCAGGTATCGACCATATTTTCGCAGAAATTTCGAGATTGGCTCTTTCTTGATATTTTTCTCCCCCTAGGTAGAGATTCGCATGGAGAAAAAGGCAGAAGGAGAGAGCGAAGAAGGGTTTTATTTTAATCGCAATTAGTATTTCTATTTTCTCGCTAAATTTAAGTTTTTGTTTTATTTTTTTGTTAAAAGTGGTGAATATTTAGCCCTGTGGATATCCACGTAGGCTCCAGTGGCGGAGAAATTCATTGGAGGGGGGGGGGGGGCGCTGGAATGTGAATCGTTAATAGTTATTTGTTCCTTTATTTATTTTTATATATATAATTAAATGCTTTATAAACACAAGAAAATTTCTGAACAAAAACAAATAGTATTTGAGATATGGAATTTATATTTAAAATAATTAAATAATCTTTAAAATTTTAAAAAAGGTTTGATAGTTTTCTTTTTAAAGAAAAGAAAACAACGGCATGCAATTAGTAAAAGTTTGCGAAAAGTGTAGTTTTAAAGGGGTAAATATCTCAATAATACCAAAAAAAATTAAAATTTACCGTACAGTATAGGTTTCAGGAAAATTGACCAGAAAGTGCAATTTCCCCAAAAAATGCGTCCACGTCAGCGCGTTTTTGGGGGAAAACGGCCTAAAGCGCGTCCCTGGGGGAGCGCTTTAGGCCACCTCAAAGAAAAAGCTCCCACGAGGGCGCGCTTTTCTTTGAGGTGTCAAAAGCGCTCCCAGGGACGCGCTTTAGGCCGCCGTCTGCTGATCAATTTTTTTTGACCGTTGGCCCCAACGGTAAAAAAAAAAAAACTATAAATACCCCCAACCCTTCATTTTTTTCACACTTCAATCCTTTCTCATTATTCTCTCAATTTGCTCTCAATTTTCTCTCAAGTTTCTCTCAAAGTCCTTGAAATTTACGCTCAAATTTCAAAATAGTCCTTACTATTTCTGAAAAAGCCCTTTATAATTTTTTTAATATATCTATTTTTGGAAAATTTGAAAATACTTTATCGAGTACAATGGTAGGGAATTACGTCGCCTAGACAACAAGCACACATTGTCGTCGAGCAAATGAAAATGGTAAGTTTGAATGTTAATTTTTCAATATTATTAATTTTTTTAATTATGTAATTTTAATTAATTTTAAATTTTATAATTTTTTAAGCGATCTGTAGATCGGGTGTTGCAATGTTATATTCGCAACATGCACGGTCCCCATCGCCATTGATCGAAATTACTGCGGGAAGCGGGTTTTGGTGCGTGGCCACACGATAGGTAGGGGTTTAAGTTGGACCCGCCTTTGATCGGTAGCGTTGATAGAGAGGTGGAGACCCGAGGCGCACACTTTCCATCCGCCATGCGGAGAGTGTACCATCACCTTAGAAGATGTGCGATTCTGATTGGGATTACCGATGGGCCGGGTCGGTAGTCACCGGGTTCGTAACATCTCTCGATTGGATGGCCGTATGCTACGAGCTTACAGGTGCCATTCCGGATAAAATTCAAGGAGCTCGAATCGATATGGGTTGGTTCACGAGGCGCATTCCCGCCCGAATGAAGGTTCGACCGAAGAAGAAGAAAGAATACGGTATCTTGCGGGCATACATACTTGAGATAATTGGAGGCTATCGATGCCGAACCTCTCTAGAAACCTCGTCCACCGAGATGGCTCACGAAACTTGTTGATTTCAGAGCGGTAGGTGAATTAAGTTGGGGTCCGCGTGCTATATCGAGTTGTGCCGGGAGATGTGCGAGCGACGCTTTGCCGAGTAAAGCAAAAATCGGAGGTTGCCTATCACTACTGCGATCATGGGCATGGTTTTGATTTCCATTTTACGTCCTCGACTCGACCGACCATATTCATTCCCAGCGATAACGAGGTAAATTTAATATTATATTTTACAATTATGTCGTAGATTTATAGTATAATTGCATGCTAAAAGTTTATTTAATTAGGTGGAACCATCCGGCGAGTCATGTTGGAATACCTAACTCGCTTGAGGATATACGGCTCCTATTGGAACAACGGTCGGAATCACAAGTAAGTGTCGAATTTCGTTATTATAATTTAGTATTTCGTATGTAGTGTCTAGTATTATGTATATAACTAATATTTTGGTAATGTTAATATAGTTTCAATGGACGCCGTCACGAGGATCCCGAAATCGAGGCGGTAATTTCGGAGGAGTTCCTCCAAAATCCGAGCAGTTGGCACGTTAAGGTCCCGTTAATCACCTACTCAAGCGTGGAGATGCACCGGTCGGATCGGGTTCTGCGGCAATTTGGATGCGGCAAGCCGATTCCGTGCCTCCGAGGTGCTCGATGATGAGCACAAAGTGGACTTACAGCGTAGCACTGCGAATTGGCCAAGATTTTGGTCGAGAACATATCGAGGCGTGGGAGAAGCGGTATGACTTTTTACCTAACAGGAAACCGATCATAGTTCACGAGTTAGCGTGCGTGCGGAGTACATGCCATGGTTTAGAATCCATGGCAAACCGTATCTGTTGTCCGGATGAAGAGAGCGGCGGCAAATTCGCGGCGAAGGCGTCGGGCCCTTTACATTCAAGGAGAAGGGGTGATGAGGCGGGCCCAAAGCGCCTACTACGATCCTCGGCCCGGCAAGCAGCGCCTACACGATCGATCCGGGCCCATCAACGGCGCCTACACAATCACCGGGCCCATCGATTCATTTATCAACACCGGCATCACGGCGTCCACGATTTATGCCCGGTGCGTACCACGCCCCTTATATGTATCCTCCTAACCCATATATGTTTCCTTCTCCTAGTCCCACCCGAGTTGGAATGCATGGCGGGTTCGAGTCCATTCCCGACAACTCCGTTAGGCGCCGATCGTGAGGCCGCGTCGAGATTAGAGGAGGCGCCGCTTGGGAGCGATTCTTTCTACCGGGCTCCTTCACCGTCACAGGATGCGGTCCCCGCCGTGGTTTATGCAAACACCTCGGGGTCATTATTTTATCAATGTGGGTCATCATCGCAACACCTGCAACTGACCACCCACTTTGGAGGAACCCGATTCCCCCGCTTTGAGGTTCCACGACCCCGTCGGAAGCTAGAAGAAGGAGGAATCCGGTAGCGTAACCGCCGATCGCCCTCTGGGCACTTTGGTTCCCACCCGGCATCAACATTGATTAGGATGAGCTTTTTATTTTTAAATTGTAATAAATTTTTTATTTTTGAATCAAAAAGTTGTTTTTATTTGTGTTTGTAATTTAATTTTAATATCTTCACTAAAATAGAAGTTTTCAAAAAAGTTGTTTTTATTTGTGTTTGTAATTTAATTTTAATATCTTCACTAAAATAGAAGTTGTGTATTTTTTGTATGTAATTTAATTTGATTTTTTTAATAAAATAAAAATTTATTTTTATTTTATATTTTTTAATTTAGTTTTAATATATTTAATAAAATAATAGTTGTTTAATTTTTTTATTGTAATTTAATTTTAATATCTTTAATAAAATAGAAATTGTTTAAGTTTTTATTGTAATTTAATTTTAATATATGTAATAAAATAAGAAATTGATTTTTATTTTTTATTTTATTGTAATTTAGTTTTAATATATTTAATAAATAAGAAGTTTTCTTTATTTTTATTTGTTTGTAATTTAGTTGTAGTATATTTAATAAATAAGAAGTTTTCATTGATAATTTAGTTTTTGTAATATAATTTTTTTATATTTAATAAAATTGAGTTTAATGTTATTTCTTTTGTAATTTAATTTTTTTAATTTAGTTTTAATATCTTTGATAAAATAGAAATGATTTAATTTTCATTTTTGCAATTTAATTATCTTATATTTAATAAATTTGAGTTATTGTACAAAAGTTCACCGTTTTCCTCCAAAAAAGCAGAAATTACATAGCGACAAGAGACAAACAAGCTAAGAACACGGTCAACTAGTCCGATTTGGACACGAAGCGAGATGTATGGCGGGTTCCTACACCACCCGCCGCCGACTTTGGTTGGTCGGTTCTCGGATATCCATATTGTTGCGTATTCTAGTCGAGGAAGGTCGACCTTTTGGTTTGCGCCTCAATTCTCTATCCAAACAGCGACTTATATGGTGCAAGCGATACCGATGGCCACTTACGTTCATCTAGGATTTGGTGGGAATACGTGTCTCCACACGTTGTACATGTTTTCTAATTTGTAGACTTCGTCGACATAGCTCATGGGGTCAAGGCGAAGATTATGACAAGCCGCAAGTACATGAGCACATGGGTAGCGAAGTGCATCAAATATCCCACGATCGCATGTCCTATTCGTCAAGTGTACACGATAATGCCCGCCAACAATACCTTGGTTTGGTCTGTCAAACTCGTGACACGAAACCATAGGGTTTGTCGTGGTCGTGACACACTGTGTGCATGGTGTTCGCCCGTGCCTTCCCACGGTTAATTTCTTGCAAGACCTTGGGCTCCATACATGGCCTCCTTGCATCGCGCCTCGATAACTTCATTGCTCTCTTCGGAAATAGTGCCGCTAAGCGAAAATATGTCTCCCGCAAAACCGCTGTGTCGGCGGATGACGGGTTCCTTTTAGCATGTAATTTATGCATTCGGCCGGTTTGTGGTCATATGACCATATCGTAGCAGCGCCGTCATATGCTTGTGTCCCTTTGTTCAAAAGGAATATTGCACAGTACTCTGCGCCTTCGGCGTTATCTGTATAAACTGGCCAACATCTCGTGAAAACGGTCTTTATTGATCTCGTACCACGCCAATATACGTTGATAGCGAATATTACATGCCACTATTCAATTGCGAATACATTGAAAATTTCAAAAGAAATTATATTAATAGATATTTCATACACATATCGGTCACTTGTCGTTCTGTCTTTTAGATCGGTGTTGCCCATAGTAGTTGGATGAAACATGCCTCAAGCAATATCGATGGTGTGTGCGATGCCATATGCTTCCCACTGTCGTTCTATTGCCGCAAGTATTCCAGGCCCCGATCCGATATAACGCATATGTCGTTGAGAGGCGGACATGCCTCCTTAACCTAGATAGGAAGAAGTCCGATCATCGGTGACTCCACGGTGTTATTGCGAATGCAATCGGAAGGATTCTCCACGGCCGTCTTGTGCCACGACTAGCAATAGCCGTCGTATATCTACCATACATGAAGGTACCGTCAATTTGTACCAATGGCTTGCGGTATGTAAAAGCATCTCGGCATTGCTTAAATGTCCGAAGCAGCGCTTGAACACTGCGCATCCACGGAGCGGACGATCGTTGTAGTACGCGGTTCCGTTTCAAGGTCCATTGTCTTGCCGCACGGGACATACGTCTCAACACACGACACCACCGCCACACTTCATTATATGAAGCGCCCCATCGGCCCGTGCAACTTTTCCAGCATATCCGCTTGGCTATCCAAGCCTTTTCGTAAGAGGCGTGTACCCCATTTGGCTCACGAATATTGCCAATTAAGGCCGACATAATCGTAGTTTTGGGATCGACCTTCACCGTCGGGATTATTAAATCAGCCAACATATCTGAATCCATCCTCGGATGATCTTGTGTTACACCTGTCAACAAAGTACGTTAAATAATGCAACATTACATAATATTAGTGTTATTCGAAATCATTGAACACATAGTGGTACTGTACGATGCAAGACATGTATGCGGACCTTTGTACTTTTTCACCTCCCACATCCCTGTCCTTTTCCTCAACGACGCCATGATTTTCCATGAACATGTGCCGTCTTACACTGCACACTTCGCCTCGTACCTATCGAGGTTTGATTTAACCATAGTGTAGTTAACCCCGTTCCTGATGCTCTATTGTTTCAATGCACCAAGAAAAGTATTCTTGTTGGAAAAGCTGGTTACCAACTTCTAATTCGTCCGAATCAACGAAGAATTTGTGCGGTCCACGCTCCGGTGTGGTAGTTCAGAAACTCAATGCATCATCTTGAGATAGATCGACATTATGCATGTGCTTATTTGGAGGTGAGTATGCCCGAATAGCGGATCTTCTTCTTCTTAAATGCGAACCGCCTCAACGTCTTCAGTACAATTGGAGCGGGCTCAGGTTCGTAAAATAATCCAACACGCGCACCGTCGGGCCACGGCTCTCGAGGTGGATCCACATCAGTTCATCGTCCGACCCTCTATAACCTGCAACAAACGAGGCCTCATCGCGGTGGATGTCGTCGGGAGTACATCATCCCTCCTTAAACATCTTTCGTCTGATTCCAATCGTATGTGGATTGCCAACCACTAGAAGTTGACGACATCCCCAATACGTATTTCTATCATCTGACGCCGTCGTCGACGGATATGTATGTCCCATCCACCAACCGAGTGTCGATGCGGGGTTATGTTTTCCATACTACGATCGCGCACACGGGCACTTACGTGTTTTGCCTCCCACTTACAGAGTGTCGACTTGGGGTCGTGTATTCCCCTCGAGCGATACTAGATGTTGAGGTCGCGGCGGATCACTTGGAGATGAAAATTCTACATATACCTCGATATAGGGTGAACCAATGGCAAGATGAGTCTCCACCATTGCCTCAAGGCTCCGAGGACCTTTGATGTCGAATGGGTCATATCTCACCGGATCAACCAAGCGCCAAAATCTATACTTAATAGATGAACTTTCATTGGCGTTGTTTCGAATATTTTACGCCTAATTCTTTTGCGAAGTTCTACCAAATCGGCGTTACGATTAAAACTCAATCGTCTTTGTGTTCTCCGATAAGAAAACAACACCATTTTTGGTGTCTCGCACTTCACCATCGTAGTAAATAACGGCATTAATCGTTCACTCATTTTCAAATTTTTTTCCTTTTGCTTGAATTTGGTTTTTACTTAACCGAGAATAAAATTTGGTGATTTATAGCCTAATTTTGCCGGAGAGCAACAGTAGCAAAAGTGCGTCCACACGAGGCGTTTTTGGCCTTTGTTTGTTGAAACGTCTCCTCAAAATAATTTTGCCGGAGACCACTATAGCAAAAGAGAGTCCACGTGGGGCGTTTTGGTCACGGTTTGTTACGCAATGTCTCCTCAAAATAATTGTGCCCGATACCACTATAGCAAAAGCGCGTCCACGTGGAAGCGTTTTTCGCCACGGTTTGTTTCTCGAAACGTCTCCTCAAAATTATTTTGCGAGCGGAAGGAAACCACAAAAAAAGCGTCGCTCGTCGCCAAAGACGTTTTTGGGGAAAGCGGCCTAAAGCGCTTCCCAGGGGAAGCGCTTTAGGCGTTTTTCCCCAAAAACGCTACCGACATGGACGCGTTTTTTGGGGAAATTGCACTTTCCAGTCAATTTTCCTAAAACCTATACTTTCCGGTAAATTTTGATTTTTTTTGGTATTATTGAGATATTTACCCGTTTTAAAGATTTTAAAAAAGGATTTTGTTTGGAATAATATTATACATTCTCATGTATTATTAATGAAAATAACACCTTACTTCACTATTAAATTAAGTTTTCAAAACTTTTTAAAAAAAAATATTTAAGTTGTTGCTTTTTTTTATACTTAATTTATATACTTGAACTTTTAAAATACACCAAAAAGCTTTCAAACCTTTTTAAAATAATTAATTAAACTCCTACTTTTTTTTGGGTTTAGTACCAATAAAGGCCCATTTCCGAAAATAATTTCGGAAATGAGCCGTTTCAAAAAATATTTACAGGAATAGATCGAAAACCCAAAAATGTGTTGGTGAGGACGTGTTTTCAGGGGAAAACCCAGAAAAGCGCTTCCACGTCAGCGTTTTTTTTCCTTATGTCAGGCAAAAATGCGCTGACGTGGACGCGCTTTTGGCAGTGTAATCTCCTAACGGTCACATCCAACGGCCGTTTAAAAAGGCCCAACGGTCAAGAAAAAAAAGTATAAAATCCCCCAACCCATTTTTCACACCAATTTTATTATTCTTCCAAATTTCTCTCTAAATTTCTCAAAAGAGTGTTAATTTTTATAATTTGTAAGAAATTTGATCGTGTTAGCAATGGCTCGGCAATTAATTCGTCTCGATGATGAACATATCTCTGTCGACCAAATGAAAATGGTAAGGGTTAATTTCATTTTTTAATATTATTTTATTTTTATAATTTAATTAATATTTTTTTATAATAGCCGGTAGATCGAGTGTTACAATGTTTTATTCGTAAACTACCTGGTCCTCCATCACCGTTGATTAAAAATTACTTGAGGGAAGCGGGTTTTTGGCACGTGGCCAATATAGGCCGGGGGTGCAAGTTGGACCCGAAACTCATCAGCGCGTTTGTAGAGAGTTGGAGACACGAGACGCACACATTCCATCTTCAATATGGGGAGTGTACCATCACTTTGGAGGACGTACAGTTACAATTGGGGTTACCGATGGACGGGTCCGTACTCACCGAGTCTGCTCAATCTGCTGATTGGGGAGCCATATGTTACGATCTTTTGGGTACGATTCCGGATACTATTTACGGAGGTCGGATCGATATGGGCCCGTTACGAGAGACATTCCTGGTGCTGGAGGATGATTCGACTCAAGTACAAAGAGTACGATACGCTCGGGCGTACATCCTTCAGATCTTCGAAGGTCATCTAATGCCGAATAAGTCACGAAACCTCATACATCTGAGGTGACTGCTGAAACTCATCGATTTTAGAGCAACTGGCGAACTCAGTTGGGGGTCTGTCGTGTTGGCGACATTGTACCGGGAGATGTGTTGGGCGACGCAACCAAATAAAATCAAAATCGGAGGTTGCCTCTCACTGCTAGAATCATGAGCTTGATTTCGCTTTCTATTTTTACGTCATCGAGTGGACCACCCATATACATTCCCACTCGTAAAAAGGTAAAATTTATATTAGATTTTACAATTATTAAATAGATTTAAAATAAAATTTTATGCTAAAATTTTATTTAAATAAGTGGAACCACTCATCAAGTTACGGGGGAATACCTACCGCTCTTGAAGATATATGGCTTCTATTAGACCAACTGACGGAAGCGCATGTAAGTATTTATGTAACAGCCCAATTTTGGGGCTAGTCGGAACAGTGGTTTCGGGACCAATAATCCGAGGTTGAAGAAAATTATTTCGATATTATTTTATGTGTTATAACATGATTATGAGGATGCATGGAAATTTTGGTGCTTTAATTTTAGCAATTTTATGTTTAATTGTGGAAAAAGACTAAATTGCATAAAGTGCGAAAGTTCTATTATACATCTAGAGGTGTCTAATAGCCATAGGATATTAAATTGGAGGTCCTTAAAGTGCAATTAGGCCAATAATAGGGTGTTGGCTGGCCATAGAGACAAGGGAGACAAGGGCATTAATTTTGGTCAAAAATTTGGTGAAATTAGGTGATCAAAAAGGAATAAAATAAGATATATAAAAGAGATATCATCTTTCACTATTCACCCTTCTTCTTCCACCAAAAATTGAAGAGAAATTAGAGGTTTTTGGAGTTCAAACTTTCAGCCAAGCTTTTCTCTTGCAAGTAAGTGATTTTAGAGGTCTTTCTTGATAATTTTTGTACTTTTGGAACCCCTAAAGCTTAAGCTAGCTAATGAGGGGACTATTTTGTTAAATGGTTGAAAGTTTAGGGACTTTCCATGAGAGTGTTAATGTTTTTTGCTGAGTTTTTATGGAAAAAAAAATGAATGTTAGTGGGTTTAGGAACAACTTTTGTGAAAGGTGTTACCATGAAAACACCTAAATGGGACTTAGTTGTAAATGTTGTAATTTAGTAATAAATGCATGAAATAATTGGTTTTGTGAGTTGTTGTAAGAGAAATAATGTTCAGCTAGGCTTGTTTAATGAGAAAATGTGATGAAAAATGATTTACGAGCCTAGGGGCAAAATCGCAATTTTGCCAATGAATAAGGGCAAAATGGTCATTTTTGCTTAAGTAGAAATTTTGATGTATCATGAGTTATGTAGTGACGAAATGAGTGAATTTTATTATTATAGACCAAGAAGAGCACGGAAACATCCTTGACCGAGGAAAAGGCAAGGTTACGAATTAAACCGCCGATTAAAATATTTTGCACCGAGGTAAGTTTACGTGTAAACGATGCGTCTTTAATACCTATGTTGTTACTTATTGATACATTGTATAAATGAGATCAATTATTAGTGACATTGATTGAAATTGATAAATAATGAGTAATTCTTGTATGAACCGCAGAATAGAAATGTAAGTGCACGGACAAATATCCGTAATTATTATTGGTGGGTCAGGTGCGATACCACCGTAATTATCATTGTTGGTGAAATTTGAGTGCGTTACTACCTTATCATTTATTCACGATGGGCTGTGTGTGATACCATCGTTTATATTATCATTTGCTGGGCTATGTGCGTTACCACCCTAATATTGATTAATAGTGGGCTGTGTGCGAAACAACCGGGTACTAGTTTTAATCCGAAGAGTTCATCGGAAAACTTGGTTAAGTAAATATTTTATATGACTTGTGGTGATGAGTGCAGGGTATATGTGCAAGTAAATGTGAGCAATATATATGTTATATGGTCGGAAGGTGGTAAAAGATGAGATGAGTAAGCATGATTATGAAAATGTGAATTGTTCTTACATAATATATAATGTTTGTGGTTGCTTTGCATATGGTATGATGCTTATTGTTTAAATGTAAACTTACTAAGCTTAAAGCTTACTCCCTTTCTTTTTCCTTGTTTTATAGTGTCAAAGAGCCAGCTCGGGACGCGAAGATAATCAGAAGATCACCTACACTATCAGCACACCTTGGTATATTTAGACTTAACATTTTGATTATGGCATGTATAGGGTCTAGACTTAGCGTAATGTCTTGTTGTTTTGGCCAAGTGTGTTGGCTCTTTTAAAGATGAACTCTTTTGTATAAGGCCATAGTTGATGGCTCATTATTATTAATTTATGAAAAGATGAGGTTATTCATAATTGTGTATGATGCATAATTGGGTTGCTTGGTTTAAGTAGGCATGGATGGATTGATGGTTGAATGTGATTATGTTTGTATGAGTTAGGGTGATAAGAAGAGCTTGGCAAATAGCCTTGTTCTTGTCCACACGGGTAGACACACGAGCGTGTGTCTAGGCCGTGTGTGACACACGGTCGGCCTCATGGGCGTGTGGTTAGGCCGTGTGTCCCCTTGCATGCTAGGTTTGCAAGTCAGAATGCTCAGTAGTAAACACACGGGTGGAGACACGGCCGTGTGTCTCAGCCGTGTGGAAGGCACGGCTATGGACATGGGTGTGTGCCCAGGCCGTGTGAAGTCTGCACCTGAAATTGGAATTTAATTCGCCACACGGTCGAAGGACACGGGCGTGTGCCTAGGCCGTGTGACATTTTTGAGTTGATGACTTCAGAAATAAAATGCCAAGGTTTTGGCACACGGGCGTGTCGAGGCCATGTGAGGGACACGGGCCAGGAACACGGGCGTGTGTCCGGTCGTGTGAAAACCCCTGTAGGTTCGAATTGAAAAATAATTCCACATGGGTGTGGAACACGGGCATGTGATATGACACACGGGCGTGTCCCTTACTCCACACGGGCCTGTGGAATGTTTAGTGAAAATTTTCTAAGGTTTTCTAGAGGGCTTCAGAAGGGTTCGATTTGGTCCCGACCCATTCCTAAAGGGAGGACTTAGGCCATATAGGCTTGTTTAAGAGACATTATGAAAAGTTTTAAATCGGGAGTAGAAAGTCAAGTCTCGTAGTTGTATGATTGATCGCGTGTAAGTCTAGTAATGCCTCGTATCCTGTTTCGACTTTGAATACGGGTAAGAGGTGTTACATTTAGTGGTATCAGAGCTATGGTTTAGTCGGTTCTCGGACTACCGTAGCATGTGTGAGAGTCTAGCTATACATGCCATAAAAATATATTGATAGTGTGGTGACTCCTAACCATATTAAACTATGTTTTCATATAGTAAATGGATCCCGACCGAGCTGCTGCTGATGACGCTGCTAGTAATGTGCTGGCTCCCGCGCAAGGGGCCGCACCTGTAGAAAGTAGACCCGAGACTTTGGGTCAGGGAGAAGAGGCTCGGGAAGCCTTTCTCTACATGACGAGTAATTGGTACACGGAGTATGTATAAGCGAACCCTAATGCTCAACCTCCTCCACCCCCTCCTATACCACAGCCAGTTCCTGTAGCTCCTCAAGGTATAGATTTGGTCAGAATGACCAAACCCCCAGTCGATAAGATTCGGAAACAAGGGGCCGAGGAATTCAGAGCTAATATAGATGATGATCCCGATAGGGCGGAGTTCTGGCTTGAGAACTCAATGCGGGTATTTGATGAACTCTCCTGCACACCTGAGGAGAGCTTGAAATTTGATGTGTCATTGCTGACTGAAAGTATCCCCGTGGAAGAAAATATTGAGATTTGGTCGAAAGGGCAAATTGAGTCCACGATTCATAGGGCCGTATGAGGTTATTGAAAGGATTGGGCCAGTAGCATACCGGTTGGCTTTGCCGGCAGAGTTAGAGAGAATGCACAATGTGTTTCATGTGTCGATGTTACGGCGATATCGTTCTGATCCTTCACATGTGATCCCTCCAACAGAAATTGAAATACGACCGGACATGACTTATGAAGAGAAATCAATTAAGATATTGGCTCGAGAGGTTAAACAGTTGAGGAATAAGAGGATAGCCTTAGTGAAAGTGTTATGGAAAAAACACGGTGTAGAAGAGGCTACGTGGGAACCGGAAGAAGCCATGAGAGAACAGTACCCAAACCTTTTTACCGGTAAGATTTTCGGGGACGAAAATCTCTAAAAGGGGCGAGATTGTAACAGCCCGATTTTGGGGCTAGTCGGAACAGTGGTTTCGAGACCACTAATTCGAGGT
Organism: Gossypium sturtianum; assembly: GCA_025698515.1. Classification (NCBI taxonomy): domain Eukaryota; kingdom Viridiplantae; phylum Streptophyta; class Magnoliopsida; order Malvales; family Malvaceae; genus Gossypium; species Gossypium sturtianum. The sequence continues at coordinate 85,155,521 of CM046954.1, forward strand.
TGAATAAAATTATTTCGATATTATTTTATGTGTTATAACATGATTATGAGGATGCATGAAAATTTTGGTGCTTTAATTTTAGCAATTTTATGTTTAATTGTGAAAAAGGACTAAATCGCATAAAGTGCGAAAGTTCTATTATACAAGCTAGAGGTGTCTAATAGCCATAGGATATTAAATTGGAGGTCCTTAAAGTGCAATTAGGCCAATAATAGGGTGTTGGCCGGCCATAGATACAAGGGAGACAAGGGCATTAATTTTGGTCAAAAATTTGGTGAAATTATGTGATCAAAAAGGAATAAAATAATATATATAAAAGAGATATCGTCTTTCACTATTCACCCTTCTTCTTCCACCGAAAATTGAAGAGGAATTAAGGGTTTTTGGAGTTCAAACTTTCAGCCAAGCTATTCTCTTGCAAGTAAGTGATTTTAGAGGTATTTCTTGATAATTTGTGTACTTTTGGAACCCCTAAAGCTTAAGCTAGCTAATGAGGGGACTATTTTGTTAAATGGTTGAAAGTTTAGGGACTTTCCATGAGAGTGTTCATGTTGTTTGCTGAGTTTTTATGGAAGAAAATGAATGTTAGTGGGTTTAGGAACAACTTTTGTGAAAGGTGTTGTGAAACCCCTTACCCGTATTCATCGCCGGAACCGGGTACGAGGCATTACCAGACATAACTCACTCGAACATACAACTTTGAGCTATGGAATTTCATTTCCAAATTAAAACTTTCCAATTCAAAATTATAACATCCTTATTATGGGCCTACGAGGCCTTAAACATGCAAACGGAGGATATTAAATTAAACCGAGAACTTTGATATACTTAGAAATTTTTTTGCCTTAACAGGGCCACACGCCCATGTGAAATGAGACACGCTCGTGTGGGCAGGCCTTGTAGTCACACACGCCTATGTCCCTAGCCCGTGTGGGATTTATTATTTTTATTTCAAACCTATAAGGGTTTTCACACGGCCGGACACACGCCCGTGTCTTTGGCCCGTGTCCTTCACACGGCCTAAACACGCCCGTGTCCTCACCCGTGTGTGAAAACTTGGGTATTCTGTTTATGACGTCAGCAACCTCATAAGGGGCACACGACCTAGGCACACGCCCGTGTGTCTAGCCCGTGGTTGACACTGACTTGAAACACTAGTATGCAGGGGACACACGGCCTGGTCACACGCCCATGAGACTAACCGTGTGTCACAAACGGCCTAGACACACGCCCGTGTGCCTACCCGTGTGGACAAGAACAAGGCTGTTGCCAAGCTCTTTTATCACCCTAATTCACATAACATAAAATCCCATTCAACCATTTACCAAGCAACCCAATCAAGCATCTAACACATTCATGAATAACCTCTTCTTTTCATAATTTAACATTAATGAGCCATCAACTATAGAAATATACAAAAGAGTTTATCTCTAAAAGAGCCCACACACTTGGCCAAAACAACAAAACATTTCATTAAGCCTAGCCCCTATACATGCCATACTCAAAATGCTAAGTCTAAATATACCGAGATGAGTCGATAGTGTAGGTGATCTTCCGATTATCTTCGAATCCCGAACTAGCTCTTTGACACTATAAAACAAGGGAAAAGAAAGGGAGTAAGCTTTAAGCTTAGTAAGTTCACATGTAAACAATAAGCATCATAACATATGCTAAACAATCAATAACATCATATACTAAGCAAGAACAATTCACAATTCCACAATCATGCTTACTCATTTCATTTCTTACCACAATCCAACCACATAACAACTATATTGCTCACATTCACTTGTACACATTCCCTACACTCAACACTACAAGGCAACATGAAACATTCACTTATACAAATTCTCGATGAACCTCTCGGAATAATACTAAGTATCCGGTCGTTTCGCACACAGCCCACCATTAATCAATAATAGGGTGGTATCGCACTTAGCCCACCAACAAGAATATATATATAGTGGTTTCACACATAGCTCACCAAATGATAGTATAAACGATGGTATCGCACTTAGCCCATCGTGAATAAGTAATAAGGTGGTATCGCACACAACCCACCAAGAGAATAATTACAGATATTTTTCCGCACTTACATATCTATTCCGAGGTTCATACGGAGATTACTCACTATCTATCAATTTCCATCATAAATGATCTCATTCATACAATGCACCAATAAGTAGCAACATATGTATTAAAGACGTATCGTTTACACATAAACTTACCTCGGTGCAAAATGTATAAGTCGACGACTTAATCCGTAACCTTGCCCTTTCCCCGGTCAAGGTGGTTTCCGCGCTCTTCTTGCTCTATAATAATGAAATTCACTTATTTAATCCCTTTATAATGCATGATACACCAAAATTTCTACTTAGGCAAAAATGACCATTTTGTCCCTATACTTTGGCAAAATTACGATTTTGCCCCTAGGCTCGTAAATCATTTTTTTATCACATTTTATCATTAAGCAAGCCTAGTTGAATATTTATTCCTCTTACAACAACTCACAAAGTCAATTATTTCATGCATTTATTACACAATTACTACCCTTACAAATAAGTCATATTTAGGTGTTTTCATGATAACACCCTTCACAAAAGTTGTTCCTTAACTCACTAACATTCATTTTCTTCCATAAAAACTCAGTAAACTACAAGAACACTCTCATGACAAGTCCCTAAACTTTCAACCATTTTGCAAAATAGTCCTCTCATTAGCTAGCTTAAGCTTTGGGGGCTCCAAAAGTACAAAAATTATCAAATAAAATCACCAAAACCACTTATTTATAAGAGGATTAGTTGCTGAAATTTCAAAGCTCTCAAACCCCCCCTTTTTGCTGGTATTTTCGGTGATGAAGGTGGTGAAGAAAAGATGATATCACCCTTTTCTTTATTTTATGCTTAAAAAGCAATCTTGTCACCAAATTTCACCTAACCAATTGACTCATTGAATATCCTTGTCCCTATGGCTGGACATCACTTCCTCAATGGCCTAATTGCACATTAAGGACCTCCAATTTAATATTCTATGGCTATTAGACACCCCTAGCTTGCAAAATAGAACTTTCGCACTTTATGCGATTTAGTCCTTTTTCACAATTAAGCATGCAATTGCTAAAATTAAAACACCAAAATTCTCATGCATCTTTATAAACATGTTATGACACATAAAATAATATCAAAATAATTTTCTTCAACCTCGGATTAGTGGTCCCGAAACCACTGTTCCGACTAGCCCTAAAATTGGGTTGTTACAAGTGTTACCATGAAAATACCTAAATGGGACTTAGTTGTAGAAGGCTGTAATTTAGTAATAAATGCATGAAATAATTGGTTTTGTGAGTTTTTGTAAGAGAAATAATGTTCAGCTAGGCTTGTTTAATGAGAAAATGTGATAAAAAAATAATTTACGAGCCTAGGGGCAAAATCATAATTTTGCCAATGTATAAGGGCAAAATGGTCATTTTTGCTTAAGTAGAAATTTGATGTATCATGAGTTATGTAGTGACGAAATGAGTGAATTTTATTATTATAGATCAAGAAGAGCGCGGAAACATCCTTGATCGAGGAAAAGGCAAGGTTACGAATTAAACCGTCGATTAAAACATTTTGCACCGAGGTAAGTTTACGTGTAAACGATACGTCTTTAATACCTATGTTGTTACTTATTGATACATTGTATAAATGAGATCAATTCTTAGTGAGATTGATTGAAATTGATAAATAATGAGTAATTCTTGTATGAACCTCAGAATAGAAATGTAAGTACGGACAAATATCCGTAATTATTATTGGTGGGCTGTGTGCGATACCACCGTAATTATCATTGTTGGTGGGCTGAGTGCGTTACTACCTTATCATTTATTCACGATGGGTTGTGTGCGATACCATCGTTTATATTATCATTTGGTGGGCTATGTGTGTTACCACCCTAATATTGATTAATGGTGGGCTGTGTGCGAAACAACCGGGTACTAGTGTTAATCCGAAGAGTTCATCGGAAAACTTGGTTAAGTAAATATTTTATGTGACTTGTGGTGATGAGTGCAGGGTATATGTGCAAGTAAATGTGAGTAATATATATGTTATATGGTCGAAAGGTGGTAAGAGATGAGATGAGTAAGCATGATTATGAAAATGTGAATTGTTCTTACATAATATATAATGTTTGTGGTTGCTTTGCATATGGTATGATGCTTATTGTTTACATGCAAGCTTACTAAGCTTAAAGCTTACTCCCTTTCTTTTCCCTTGTTTTATAGTGTCAAAGAGCCAGCTCGGGACGCAAAGATAATCAGAAGATCACCTACACTATCAGCACACCTTGGTATATTTAGACTTAACATTTTGAGTATGGCATGTATAGGGTCTAGACTTAGCGTAATGTCTTGTTGTTTTGGCCAAGTGTGTTGGCTCTTTTAAAGATGAAATCTTTTGTATAAGGCCATAGTTGATGGCTCATTATTATTAATTTATGAAAAGATGAGGTTATTCATGAGTGTGTATGATGCATAATTGGGTTGCTTGGTTTAAGTATGCATGGATGGATTGATGGTTGAATGTGATTATGTTTGTATGAGTTAGGGTGATAAGAAGAGCTTGGCAAATAGCCTTGTTCTTGTCCACACGGGTAGACACACGAGCGTGTGTCTAGGCCATGTGTGACACACGGTCGGCCTCATGGGCGTGTGGTTAGGCCGTGTGTCCCCTTGCATGCTAGGTTTGCAAGTCAGAATGCTCAGTAGTAAACACACGGGCGGAGACACGGCCGTGTGTCTCAGCCGTGTAGAAGGCACGGCCATGGACATGGGTGTGTGCCCAGGCCGTGTGAAGTCTGCACCTGAAATTGAAATTTAATTCGCCACACGGTCGAAGGACACGGGCGTGTGCCAAGGCCGTGTGACATTTTTGAGTTGATGACGTCAGAAACAGAATGCCAAGGTTTTGGCACACGGGCTAAGATACGGGCGTGTCGAGGCCGTGTGAGGGACATGGGCCAGGAACACGGGCGTGTATCCGGGCATGTGAAAACCCCTGTAGGGTCGAATTGAAAAATAATTTCACACGGGTGTGGAACACGGGCATGTGATATGACACACGGGCGTGTCCCTTACTCCACACGGGCGTGTGGAGTGTTTAGTGAAAATTTTCTAAGGTTTTCTAGAGGGCTTCAGAAGGGTTCGATTTGGTCCCGACCCATTCCTAAAGGGAGGATTTAGGCCATATAGGCTTGTTTAAGAGACATTATGAAAAGTTTTAAATCGGGAGTAGAAAGTCAAGTCTCGTAGTTGTATGATTGATCGCGTGTAAGTCTAGTAATGCCTCGTACCCTGTTCCGGCTTTGAATACGGGTAAGGGGCGTTACAATTTATTTCATTTTGAACTATATATATACATAACATAGTCAATTTCATATTTAGTATTTAGTATTATGTATATAACTAATATTTTTATCACGTTTATATAGTTTCAATGGAAACCATAAGAGGATTCGACAATTCGGGCAGTAATTCCGGATGAATTCCTACAGAATCCGAACATCTGGCATGTTAAAGTCCCATTGATCAGCTACGCTATCGTCGAGATACACCAGATGGATAGAGTGTTGCGGTAATTCGGATTCTGACATCCAATTCCCATGGCACCTGAGTTGCTCGACGATGAGCACAAAATAGACTTACGGCGATCGGATACGCATTGGCCGCTCTTCCACTCGAAATATATCAAAATATGGGAAAATCAGTACTATAATATACCTACTTGCGAACCGATTATTGTTCCGGAGTTAGCGTGCAATCTAGATTATATTTCATGGTTTAGGACCCATGGCAAGCCATATTTGCTCTCAGAAGAGGAGAGGCGTTGGCAAATCCGTGTCGAAAGGGAACGACGGGGCCCTTTAAATCCAAAGACAAGGGGTGGCGATGTGGGCCCATCAACAACGCCCACACAATCATCGGCCCTAACAGAGCAAGCGACGATGCCCACACCACAACCCCTTCAGATTATGCCAAGTGCGTATCCTAACCTTTATGTGTATTCTAACCCTTATATGTATCCTTTTTCCACTCCTATGTCAGGTTGGAATGTATGGCTCAGTGCATCTCATTTCCCGATAACTCCAAGTCAATCGATGATATATAGGCCATTGTCGCAGGAGGGACCACACGAGGCATCGTCGGGGAGCTCAACTCATTTTCAATCCCCATCGCCTTATGGGATTCAAGCCGGTTATGCTAATTTGCCGTGGGTGATGCAAACACCTTCGGGATCTTTGTTCTATCAATATGGGTTATCTTCCCAACAACCACAACTAGAAGCTGATCCCGAACAACCACAACCCCGGCCAAAAGCTGAACCAAGAAAGAACCCAGAGCGTAACTGTCGACAACCCCCATGTGGCACTGATTCCGACCGGCACATGTATTGATTTATTTTTAAATATTTATGTACAAATTATTTTTATATTGTGAAAAGTGAAACCAATTCATATATCATATTTGAATTTTGTCAATAAATTATAATTTTAGATTTAAATTTACTATACGATTTTAATTTTTAATCACTTGAAAACTTTTTTTAAGAAAGCAATATGTTTATTTTATAAAAGTATACTTAATTTTTTTATATTTATAAAAAAATTTAACTACTTCTCTCAATAGAAAATAGATTTTATATTAATAAATTAATTTAGTGTTAATTATTGAAATAAAATGTTTGAAATAATTTTTTAGTTAAAATTTAATTATTTTTTATTGTTTAAAATCGATATTGAATAATGAAAATAAAAATTTAATCACTTATAGTCTAAAAATATAATAATAAAATTTGACATCGTAACATTGCCAACCCAAATATAAAGATTGTCAAACCCATAATTTCATATATAAGCATAATAATACCCTAAACCTAATATCCTAATTTAATTTTTCCTAAACCCTAATCACTAAACCTTAAACCCTAATCAAACCCTAAAATCCTAAATCTAGACCCTAATTTGTAAATAACCCACTGGAGATTACATGGCCAAAAGCGTGTCCTCGTCAGTGTTTTTTCCTAAAGCGCGTCCGCGCCAGTGCGCTTTTACCTGACACAAGGAAAAAAGCGCTGACGTGGAAGCACCTTTATAGGTTTTCCCCTGAAAATGCGTCCACCTCAGCGCGTTTTGGGTTTTCGGTCCATTTCTGTAAATATTTTTTTAAACGACCCATTTCTATAAATAATTTTGAAAATTGGCCTTTATTGGTATTAATCCCCCTTTTTTTTTCACGTACTTGAATAGTAAAAAAAAAATCAATTAAAACCACCCCATGCCACAACCACGATGTGACATGTGGTAAAAAAAATTATAAAAAATAAAATTCAATAAAAGTTATTAAATTTTGATAAAAATATAAAAAATTATAAATTATAAAATTCGTAAAAAATATAAAAAAATTGTAAAATTTTATAAAAATCATAAAAAATTATATAAATGCATCAAAAAGGCTCTTTAGCCATTAACTTTAACCGTTGACGATTACAGTTAACGACCCCTAGTTTTTTTTTTCAATTAGAGCCATCACATGTCACAACACAACGTGACATGTGGCAAAAAATGACAAAAAATAAAATCAATAAAACTTATAGAAAAATTATAAAATGCTTTTTTTGATACGATAAATTTTTTTTTTTATGAATCTTATATTTCTTTACATTTTTATAATTTTATCACGAATCTATAAAAGTTTATAATTTTTTTTCTATATTTCTATATATTTTACAATTTTTACAATTTTTTATAATTTTTAATTAATTTTAAAATTTTTAATTAAAATTTAATCATTTTTATAATTTTTGTTTATTTTTATTTTTTACTATTTTTGCCACATGTCATGTCGTGATTGTGACATGTGGTGGCCTTAACTGAAAGAAAAATTAGGGGTGGTTAAAGTTAATAATCAAATGGCCTTTTTGATGTATTTTGGCAGTTCAAGTACCCAAATAAGTTAAAAAAATGGGGCTTAATTGCTTTTTTTAAAAAAGTTTGAGAGCCTTTTTGATACATTTTGAATGTTCAAGAATCCAATTGACTGGAAAAAAAAAACAGAAGCTTAATTTTTTTAAAAAAAATTTTACACCCTTAAACTTTTTTTTAAAAGAAAAAAAAAACACAGCATGCAATTAGTAAAAGATTGGGAAAAGTGTAGTTTTAAAGATTTAAAAAAAAAAAATTGTTTGGAATAATATCATACATTCTCATATATTATTAATGAAAATAACACCATACTTCACTATTAAATAAAATAAAATAATGAAGTATTTATAAATAAATAATAAATTTATTTAAATATAATTAAATATTAATTACTTATAACTATTATAAATAAATATTAATAACTGTCGAATTTAAAATTTTAAGTTGAGGGTTTAATATATTAGGTTTAAGATATATAATTTCATGACTCGGATTATAACTTTAGGATTTAAGATTTTAATATTTAGTTATAATTAATTATTCTTTAATTATATTTAAATAAATTTATTATTTATTTAGCCTCAACTTTTTTTTTATCCTCATTGTTTTTTATATTATTCAATAATGAGGTGTCATATTATTATTCACTCATGGTGTATGAAACCCATATACTAATGGTGCATCAAACAGTTTTCAATTATGTTTTATTTAAAAAAATAGTTAAATTTTATTGAATTAATTTTGTTCCCCTTTTACATTTAGTAATATTATTATTGTCAAAAAAATATTTTTATTTAAAACCAAATTCAATAAAATTATTATTTAAAACCATTTTTTGACATTTCTTCAATTGAGTTGATGTTCATGTAACTTACCACACCAATTCAATCATTTTATAGGTGAAAATTTCATGTAGAAACAAATTTATAAAAAGATATGAAAAAACAAATGATGTTTTTGTTTAAATGATAAAAGTTAATACTTTGAAGTTCATGGTATATTAAGTTAAACTCTCATCATGTTAGAGATTTTTTTAGATTTATTTTATGTTTAAATAAATTTTTATAGATTTTATATATATATAAAGACAAAAACTCTCTAAGAAGTTAGGATTTACGATTATTCAGAATTGAATCAAGTATAGGTACTGGGCATTGTGATTTCATATATTCTCTTATTCTCCATGAGAATGTTGATTTATTGGCAAAGAGACGAAGAAATAGATTTATTATTACATTTCAATTGATTCAAGACCAAGAGTGTCGAAACCATTTTTAATTTTTGAAAAATGAGGATCGACTTTAAAAAACGAAAACGGGAGTCGCCACCAATCCCTTTTTGCTTAGGTGTGATTGGATCACCTTATAAAACGTTTTATTTCAAAATATTGATTTTGGCCTACGAAATTCAAGAAAATGGGTTCGGGAGTCGGTTACGTACGAGGAAGGATTAGCACCCTTGTAACGCCCAAAATTGGTACCGGATTGATTAATTAATGTCCTAATGTCGAAAATTCGAAAAGATTTGAAAACATGATTTCTAAAAAAAATTGAACAATTTGAGTTAAAATTTGAGATTTCTTTGTTCCGAAAGAGTACAAACATCACATCCAGCACGTTAGGACATGATATTTTTAAACCCTCGTAACTAAAATCATCTCATGATTTACAAATTTTTATTAAAAGGATATTTAGTTATTTAGTCAAACGGAAAATCGAAACCCAGCATGTTAGGGCACTATTTCCCGAATTTCTAAATACAAAACATTGTCTTATTTTAAAAAACCTTTAAATAAAATATAGTAATTTTGCAAAATGTATTTTATTCTAAACGATGATCCATGTGAAAATATCAAACATAAATACCAAAAGCAATCATGATATACTAACATTTCATATTAATATAGGCAATAAAGGAAATAATAATATAAAATACGACTAATAAAAATACCTACACTAAAGCAATAGTAAATAAATGAAAGAGTATAGACAAATAGAATATATAAAGCAATAAATAATAAAATAATAAAGAAAACTACAAAATAAATATGAAAACTTCTCATGCAAGATTAAACTTTTCATGCAATGACATATACCAAATAATAAACAAATATTGCAAAATAAAAAAAAAACATAATATTTATATTTTGAGATAATAAATAAAATATGTTTTGAAATAAATAAATGATTTATAACTTTAAATAAAAACATATTTATAATAACCTAATACATATAGAAAAAAATATATATTTAAGAATAAATAATATGTTATACAATATAAATAAATTTTATATAAAATAAACTTTTAAAAATAATATATGATATAATATAATACTATATAATGTATAAAGTTTTAAAATGTATAATATAATAACTAATATATAAATCCTAAAATAATATGTAATAAAAATAATTAAATCAAATAAAATAATAAATAGTAATAGTTTAATATATAAGGATAATACATATAAAAAATATATACGAATTTTATACTATTAATAAATTGATATACAAATAATAAAGAAAATAATATAGAATATTTAATATGATAAAATAATTTAAAACAATGTTAAAATAATTTAGAATAAAACGAAATAAAAAGGTTTTTTAAAAAATAAACAAAGAAACAGGGATTAAATAACAATAAAAATAGATATAAAAGGACTAAATCAAAACATGCGTCATACTGCACGGGTTAATATGGCAATTATGCCAAACTTTCAAAACGACATCGTTCTGATATTAGCCTTTAAGGAGCTTGAGGATCAAATTGAAACAAAATATAAGTTTTAGGGCTAATTTAAAAAATAAAAAGGTTAAATTGGACAAAATTAAAACTACTAAAATAGCGGATGGACTAAAATGGTAAATTTCCTTTTATAAAAACACGCGGATCTCTCCCGGTTTTCAGTCAACGCTACGGATCCTCCCTTAAAACGACGTCGTTTTGGCCTTAAAAGGGGACCTCCAAAACGGCGTCGTACAATAGGCCATATATAAGTAAAAAAAAATAAGAAACTCATTTTAAACATCAAATTAAAAAAACAGAGGCCCTCCCTTCAAAATTCTCTCTGGTCTTCGGCCTAAGGCCAGAATCCGGCCTAGGCTCCGTCCCACGCGCCGTCACACGCGCCGTCCCACGCGGTGGCCCAAAGGTAAAAACTTCGCCCCTTTGTTTTTTTTAAAAAAAAAAAAACTATTTTGTATATGAAATATGCATGGATTGAAAGAAAAGATAAAATAACACACAAAAAAAAAAGAATGTAAATCACCTCAGTAACAGATTTTCGTATTTTATTCCTCTAGATTTTTGTGAATATTCTGCCTATTCTCTCTGTGTTTTTTTTTGTTACAGATTATTGGGGTTTTTATAACCCTCAAAATAAATAAAAAGGAAACAAAGATTTCGTCCTGTTTTGCCATATTTTGCTGTTGCTTCTTTCCTTTTTGCAGGCGATCGACAAAGGTCACGGTGGTAGTACGGGATTTGCAGGCGAATTGCGGCGCGACCGAAGGCTGGCGTGGGCGCGAGGAGCTGATTGCGGCGTGAGGGGCTGGGCACTTGCGGCGCCTAGGGTTTCAGAAACCCTAGGCTTACTGAAACTGTTTAGGCATTTGGGCCCTTTTGGGCCTTGTAAGTTTTTGGGTTAGTGGGTTAGATTTGGGTTGCTGGTGGTGTTTTGTAATTTGGGCCAGGGTGTAATGGCTTTTGGGTTATCTGTTTGGGTTTAAATGGGTTTTGGGCTATTTAATTTGGTTTTGTAAATGGACTGTACAAATAAACATTGGTTTTATTTATTTTTATTATTTCAGTTTATTTCCAAGCCCGGTCAAAATTGAGTTCCTACAGTTGCCCCTCTTTGCTCATTGTCGTGTAACGAGAATAGAGCAAAGACTATAAAAGAACCAATTTTGCCCGGTCTTGCCAAATCTTGACTTCTTGGTCCTCGTCTTTTCCAAATAACTTCTAACTCCACTGCAACTTCAATGGTATTGGAAGTTTATCTTGATTTAAATAAGTCTGATGGTTTCAATCTGCTATTTTCAGGAAGACAGGATCTGATGTCTTCGATCTGCTTCTTGCAACTTCAAGAAGATAAGATCTGCTATCTTCAATCTACTCCGCTGCAACTTCAGGGAGACAAGGCTGAAAGTATCTTTGATCTGCTTCCTGCAACTTCAGGAAGATGAGATCTGATGTCTTCAGTCTACTCTGCTGCAACTTCAGGGAGACAAGGCTAAAAGTATCTTTGATCTGCTTCCATCTTCGATTTTCTCCACTGCAACTTCAGGGAGACAAAATCTACAATCTTTAGTCTGCTTCCTTGCTACCTCAGGGAGATAAGGCTAGTGGCTAAAATCTGCTTCCCTGCTACATCGGGAAGATAAGATTCGCCATCTTCGATTTGCTCCACTGCAACTTCAGGGAGACAAAATTTGCAATCTTTAGTCTGCTTCCTTGCTACCTCGGGAAGATAAGACTACAAACTTTAGCCTGCTCCCTTGCTACCTCAGGGAGATAAGGCTGGTGGCTAAAATCCGCTCCCCTTCTACCTCGGGAAGATAAGATTCACTGTCTTCGATTTGCTCCACTGCAACTTCAGGGAGACAAAATCTACAATCTTTAGTCTGCTTCCTTGCTACCTCAGGAAGATAAGACTACAATATTCAGCTTGTTCCCTTGCTACCTCAGGGAGATAAGGCTAGTGGCTAAAATCTGCTCCCCTACTACCTCGGGAAGATAAGATTTGCCGTCTTCGATTTGCTCCACTGCAACTTCAGGGAGACAAAATCTGCAATCTTTAGTCTGCTTCCTTGCTACCTCAGGAAGATAAGACTACGAACTTTAGCCTGCTCCCTTGCTACCTCAGGGAGATAAGGCTGGTGGCTAAAATCTGCTCCCCTGCTACCTCGGGAAGATAAGATTCGCCAAATTTGATCTGCTCCTCTATTGCTTAGGGAGATAAGATCTGTAAATTTACCGATATTACTACACCGTCCTCTGAGGGACATGTCCTGTAGACTCGGTTCCATATGTTTATGTCAAATGACCAAGATGCTATGATCAGAATGAATCAAATGCTTCTAGCCACATGTGTTATGAGTGACATGAATGCAACATGTCATGAAATTGATTCCTTTTTAAACGTTTAAGGATTAGGATGCAATGATCGGAATGAATCAAATGCTCCTAATGAAAAATGTTATGGGTGTGATTTCTACTCCAAGTGTCATCACTCATTTGTTCTTCATCTTTTTTCCTCTCAAAACACCAATCATATTCTGCTCAACAAGCTTGCCCCGCTGTAATTTTAGAGTCAACTCCGCTTGAAACTTGAGAACACAAGGCTTGTACCATCCTACCACGATAGGAATTGAAACTTTTCCAATCCGTCCCATCTGTAATTTTAGGGTATAGGATTTATTTCAAATTCAACCCATTCCACCATAATTCAGGGGTTCTGAATTTTTCATCAACTTAGTTTGTCACACCATTCCCCGAATGTTATGACCTGATGACATCTCTTACTTTCGTCACATCAACTCATTATTTGGTCCATTTATCATTTGGACAAAAAATTCAGAGAAATAGTCTCTATCCAGACTATTTTTTCTCAAATATTTCCAATCTATGCACAAGGAAATTCTAAACAATTGTCCTATTTCGGTTCCTTGTTTTATCTAGAAATTTCCAAAGTAATATGTTGAACTTCTTTTGTGAAATTGTTAGTTCGTCAATCATTATTTCAATGCAACATATTTATGAATAATGGGTAACAAATAAATTGATCTCAAAGAGAATTAAATGAATTATCAAAAATACAAAGAAGATTAACTGGGAACATATCTTTGAGAAGAAAAAGAATCCAAAGATATTAAAATGAATAGGACAAAGATCAGATGCCCTAGATATCGCAGATTGGGCTTCTATATACAAACTCCACGAAGACTGTTTTGTGTTTAACATGTGTTTAGAAGACCCAAAGTACTTTGTTGATGCCCCGATATGCAACATACATCATTTCTTGTTGATTCAAGTATAGCAAGAGGACTGCGTGTTCATTCAGAATTTGAGCCGCCCTTTTCGGGTTTTCAACTCAAAACTCCTTTGGTCTCAAGGCGCCCTTTGCGGGTTTTCACCTTGGCCTCTTCTCCTTTTCAAGCAAAATACTTTTTGACTGAATCCGAGTTCACAGGATTGGGTAAGCTTTTCCCATCCATTTCGGTTAGAATCAGTGCACCTCCAGAGAAAGCTTTCTTCACCACATATGGTCCTTCCCAATTCGGCATCCATTTTCCTCTGAAATCCTTTTGTATGGGAAGAATCTTTTTCAGTACAAGGTCCCCTTCGTGAAACTCTCTTGGGCGGACTTTCTTATCGTAGGCTCGCATCATTCTTTTTTGGTACATCTGACCATGACGAATAGCCCTTAGCCTCTTTTCTTCAATTAAGTTCAACTAACCATATCGAGCCTGGATCCATTCAGCCTCATCCAGCTTTATATTTGACAAAACTTAAAGAGAAGGTATTTCCACTTCAATAGGTAGAACTGCCTCCATCCCATAGACCAACGAGAAAGGTGTTGCCCCAGTAGAGGTTCTGACAGACGTCCGATAAGCATAGAGTGCAAACAGTAGTTTCTCATGCCAATCCTTATAAGTCTTAGTCATCTTCCCTACTATCTTCTTGATATTTTTATTGGCCGCTTCCACTGCCCCATTCATTTTTGGATGATACGGAGACGAGTTGTGATGTTTGATGTTGAATTGACTACATACCTCCACTATCGTACTGTTGTTCAAGTTCAGTGCGTTGTCTGATTGATCCTCTCAGGCATTCCATATCGACAAACGATCTCCTTCTTCAAGAACCGACTAACTGCTGACTTGGTAACGCTAGCATATGAAGCAGCCTCTACCCATTTCGTGAAGTAATCAATTACCACAAAGATGAATCGATGCCCATTCGAATCTTTCAGTGAGATTGGTCCAATAACATCCATGCCCCACATGGAAAAAGGGCATGGGGAAGTCATAACATGCAAAGGTGACGGAGGCACATGAATTTTGTCTCCATAAATCTAGCATTTATGACATCTCTTGGCATAGTTGATATAATCTCCTTCCATGGTGGACCAATAATATCCAAATATTATTATCTGTCTGGCCATTGTGAATCCATTAGCGTAGGTTCCACAAACGCCCTCATAAACTTCCTCCAGGATTTTCCTAGCTTCAACAGCATCAACGCATCTCAATAGTACCTGATCTTTTCTCTTTTTGTACAAGATATCCCCATCTAAAACATAGTCAGAGGCCAATATTCTTAATGTCCTTTTCTCATTCTCAGTCGCATGCTCTGGGTATTCATGATTTTTTACGTATCGCAATACATCATGATACCAAGGGTGGTCATCTTTTTCCACTTCTTCCAGGCTATAACAATGAGCTGGAACTTCGAAAATACTCATCTGAATAGGTCTCATGTCCTCTAGTCTGTTTACTTTGATCATAGAAGCCAGGGTTGCCAAAGCATCTGCCATCTGATTTTCATCGCGTGGGAGATAATTGAAGGTGATGTCATCGAACTCCTCAATCAATCCTAAAACTATCTTTCGATAATCGATCAATTTAGGATATCTGGTCTCCCATTCACCTTTAAGCTAGTAAACCACTAGTGCAGAATCTCTATATACTTCTAGCACTCTGATTTTACGCTCTATAGCTGCTCGAATGCCCATGATGCACGCTTCATACTCGGCCATGTTGTTTGTGCAATCAAAATCCAATTTGCATGTGAATGGATAATGATCACCACTAGGGGATTCCAAGATTGCTCCAATTCCATTTCCCACAACATTGGACGCTCCATCAAAATTTAACTTCCATGGATGCTCTTCAGTAGTTGCAACATACATTAACTCCTCATTGGGGAAATCAAAGCTTAATGGTTCATAATCCTCCAAAGCTCTGCTAGCCAAAAATTCTGCTATTGCACTCCCTTTTATAGCCTTTTGGTTTACATAGACTATATCGAACTCAGATAATAAAATCTACCACCTTGCCATCTTTCCATTCAAAGAAGTGGACTCCATCATATACTTTAACGGATCAAGCTTAGAAATTAACCAGGTAGTGTAACACCCCTTACCCGTAATCCCCCACGAATCGGGTCCGAGGCGCACGAATAAAACTACTTGATCGCCACTTAGGCTCAACGTGACTACTCTTCTTAAGTCACCACGACAACCTCATTTTCGAGTTACGAGGCTTTACTCAAACACACGAGGGCTCTCGAGACCATATCGGAAACTCTTACTATCTTAAAAATTTTCTCCATCTAGACAGGGACTACACGCCCGTGCTAGATGATACACGCCCGTGTGTAGTCACACACGCCCATGTCCACAACGTGCACAAAACTCAACCATTCTCGCCAAAGTCCCACGGCTAGGTCACACGCCGTGTTCACCACCCGTGGTGCACATCGACTACTTCACACACGGCCTTAAAGTCTAGACGACGCCCGTGTGGCTAGCCCGTGGCCAACATCGAATAACTCACACGCCCCAGGCACACGCGCGCGTGACTAGTCCGTGGTCTAATCGACTTAAAATACTAACATGCAGGGACACACGGCCAAGTCACACGCCCATGGGCTGACCGTGTGTCACACATGGTCTAGACACACGCCCGTTGTAATAGCCCGATTTAGGGCCTAGTCAGAACAGTGGTGCGAGACCACAAATCCAAAATAGTAAAATGATTTTTTTTATGATAATTGAAATGTTTGCATGATAGTATGAAAGTTTCATGTGGAAATTTTATGAAAATTTCCATTAAAGGGTCCATTAAGACTAAATTGCAAAAGTTGCAAAATATGAGTTTCTAGAAGCTTTTTTGTATGAAATAACTTTAGAATAGTAATTAGAAGTCCTTAAATAGAAATTTTCCCAAATTATATTTTTTGGACTAAATTGGACATGAGTTAGTAATTTGTAAAAATTTAGAGAGAAGGGCATTTTGGTCATTTATCAATTAAATGATTAAAATAGGAAAAAGATGATAAAAATCTCATTCATCTTCTTCCTTGGTGTCGAAAATTTGAAGAACCCCATAGCTAGGGTTTGTTCATCTTTCAAGCTTGCTAGTAAGTTCATCTTAGCCCCGTTTTTAATATTCTTCGTATTTTTGAAGTTCTCGTATTATGAATTAGCTATTTTTAGCTATAAAATGAGCTAAGATGCATGTTCAAAAATCTACCCAAGAATGACATGCTTGTAAAATGATATTTTATAGAAGTTTATGAGAGTTTGATGTTAGGTAAACATCTTTTCCTTAGTGAATTTCATGAAAAATGATAGTATGGACTAATTTGTAATAGTTATGAAATTGGTCATACCTATTAGAAATAGTGAGAATTGATGATTGTTATAGTAGAGAAAATGAATCAGCTAAACATGATGTTTAAGAAAGTTGAATAAGAATCATATTACGAGCCTAGAGGCAAAAGGGCAAATATGAGAAAGTTTAGGGGCAAAATAATAATTTTGCCAAAGTATGAGTTAAGAGTCAATTTAGTCAATGTGAGTATTAAATGATCTAATTATTATTATAGATCAAGAAAACGAAGCCCGGATCAAACCGAGGCAAGAAAAAGTCGAGGATTAAATTGCATATCTACATACATTTTGTATATTGAGGTAAGTTTGTATGATTTCTAAGCTTTATGATTTATATCATTGAACTGCTTAGCATAATGTACAATATTACCATGAAAATGTTTGATGTTATGATAAACAAAGAAGATAATGAGATTAAGCATGAGAAAGTCCCGATTGAAGTTGAATTACCTAGGATACTCGATCTATCACATGAAATGAGAAAGTCCGTATAAGACCAACCCAAGGCATGGCATCGGCAATCAAGCAAGTTATCATGTAAGACCAAGACAAGTCTTGGCATTGAAGAGTTATTATGAGATGAAGACCCATATAAGCCCAAGCCAAGGCATGGCATTGGTGAGTCTCCAAGCAAAGTTATCTTGTAAGTCCAAGATAAGTCTTGGCATTGAAAAGCTATAAAGAGATAGAGATCCCATGTAAGTCCAAGCCAAGGCATGGCATTGGTGAGTAACAAGAAAGATTCCATGTAAGTCCAAGCAAGGCTACAAGCGTTGCCAGTTAATGAGTAAAGATACCAATTAAGACCACGCCAAGACATGGCAATGGTAAGTTCCCTAGGAACACACGAGAAAGACTTCAGATAAGTCCATGTCAAGACATGGCCTCGAAACCAAGATGAGATATTCCATGTAAGACCGTATCTAGGATATGTCTTTGGCATCAAGTTATATGTGGAATGAGATTTAGTATCCACGGTTATTCGCAGAAATTCATCGGGCAAATGAGTAAAGTTATGAATGATGAACTAGAGATTATAATTATTATTGTAGAGTATGTTTGGTCTATGTGATCAAGTGATACAGTACCTTGTTTACCTCACGAGTATGAGACTAGTAAGTATCATGAGATATGTAAGAATCAAAGATGAGTACGTAGGCTTAAATAATTGAAATTTATGATACCATTGTTTATGTTAAATGGGTTATATTAAGCAAGTATGTTGCTATGTGCATTATATGCAAACTTACTAAGCTAAATGCTTACGTCCTTATTCTTTCTTTCCATGTAGTCCCACCAAGCTAATCTCAGTAGATCATCGTCATCGAGCTCTGAGCACACTATCAATCGATATTTTGGTATAGCCAAGTGTTTATATTAAGTATGGCATGTATAGGAAGCATTTCATTTTGAGTTATGTTTTAAGAAGAGCCAAAGTGTTGACTATCAAGTTTAGCATTCTTTTGTATATGGCTAAAGAGATTGGCCAATATTTGCCAAGTTTATTTATACCAATGTTGATGATTATGCATCATTGTTCATGTTTTCATGTAGTTCTTGAGTTGTTGAATAGGGTATTAAATTGATCTTGCTTTCAGAGTGGATTAAGGCTTGGTAGATAGCCTTCTAATCTCCCACAAGAGTAGAGACACGGGCGTGTGTCTAGACTGTGTGGGAGGCACGGTTAGAACATGGGCGTGTGCCTAGGGCGTGTGAAGTCTACACCTTGCACTTGAATTTGAATCGCCACACTATTTGAAGTACACGCGCGTGTGTATGGACCGTGTGGATAAGTCGAATGCAAGGTTTAGCACACGGCCGGGCCACGAGCATGTCAAGGCCGTGTGGAATTAGTCAGTGTCGACCACGGGTGGAAGACACGGGCATGTTTTAGGGGTACACAATCGTGCCCCAAGTCACACGGGCGTGTGACCCCTGTTTCGAGGAAAAGTTTACAAAGTGGGTAAAAGTTTCTGGTTGAACTCCAAAAGTTTTCAGACGTGAGTTTAAGGCCTCGTAGGCCCATGAAATGTATGATTTGACTGAGAGAGAAGTCCTAATTTGAAACAAAATTTTGCAGCCCGAAAGTACATGTTTTAGTAAGTTCAGTATAGTAATGTCTCATATCCAGTCTTAGCATCAGACTCGGGTATGGGGTGTTACATTTAGTGGTATCAGAGCTACGGTTTAGTCGGTTCTAGGACTAACGTAGCAGGAGCACGAGTCTAGTTATACATGCCATACGCAAGAATGTTTTTATAATGATAGTGTGACGACTCCTGACGACTTAAATTATGTTTATACATATAGTAAATGGATCCCGAAAGAGCTGTGGCGGATGATGTAGAGAGTAACGCACCGGCTCCCGCAGAAGGGACGGTGCCGAATGAGAATGAGAATAGACCCACTACGGTGAGTCAAGGAGGAGGAGAAGAGGCTAGAGAAGCCTTCCTCCATATGATGAATACATGGTATATGGAGTTCGTTCGTACGAACCCAAATGCACAACCCCCTCCACCCCCGCCTGTTCCATAACCTATCCCTGCAGCCCCTCAAGTAGTAGAGGTGGTAAGAGGAGACAAACCTCCAGTTGATAGGGTCAGGAAACATGGGGCAGAAGAATTCCGGGCTAGAAAAGATGATGATCCGGAAAAGGCTGAGTTCTGGATAGAAAATACTATCAGGGTATTTAATAAGTTGTCATGCACACCTGAGGAGTCCTGGATAGAAAATACTATCAGGGTATTTAATGAGTTGTCATGCACACCCGAGGAGTCTCTCTTTTAAGAGATTCTTCTTACCAATGGTGGAACACCCTTGTGTCGGTGGTACCGAGGGAAAAGATCACATGGGAATTTTTCCAAGAAGAGTTCAAGAAAAAGTATATCATCAAAGGTTTGTGGACCAAAAAGGAAAGAATTCCTAGAATCAAGCAAGGCAAGATGTCGGTGGATCGATTATGAGCGTGAGTTTGTACGACTCAGCAAATACGCTCGAGAATGCGTGTCCACCAAGCCATCATGAGTAAAAGATTTGAAGACGGGTTAAATGAGGACATCAAACTATTTGTTGCTGTCCTAGAATTAAAGGAATTCATTGTACTAGTAGAGAGGGCGTGTAAAGCCGAAGAGCTAGTAAAGGAGAAGAGAAAATCTGAAATGGAGTCTCGTGACTCTAGAAAGAGACAGTGGAATAAGTCATTCCAATCCTCATCCAAAAATTCAAGAGATTTCCCTACCCGATCGACTACTTCCATTGGATTTTCCAGGAAGGACAAGAGTAAACAGTATTCAGGAAATAAAGCACAGACTACTTCAATTGCTAGTGTAGGGAATATTCGATATGACAGCCCCGAATGCCCGAAGTGTGGCAGACGTCATCTTGGAGAATGCCGAGCGCACGAAAACGCATGTTTTAGATGTGGTTCCCAAGACCACTACTTAAAAGATTGTCCAGAGACGATGAAAGAAGAGAGAACTCAGAACTCGAGATCTGGGAGTATGGTCCGAGGAAGACAGCAGAGAAACCCGGAAAGTGGGGCAAGTGGAAGAGGTAACCCTAGAGAGTAGACCGCGAGACCCGAGGGTAGGGCACCTGCAAGGACTTATGCCATTCGCGCTCGCGAAGAGGCATCTTCTCCTGATGTTATTACGGGTACCTTTTCTCTTTATGATATCAAAGTTATTGCTTTAATAGATCCCAGATCCACACACTCTTACATTTGTATGAAACTAGTATCCAGTATGAATATGCCTATAGATTCTACAGAATTTACGATTAAGGTGTCTAATCCTTTAGGTAAGAGTGTGTTAGTTGATGAAGTTTGTAAAGATTGTCCATTAATGATTAGAGGTCATTATTTTAAAGCAAATCTTATGTTGCTACCATTTGATGAGTTTGACTTCATTCTTGGTATGGACTGGTTGACCACCCATGATGTAATAGTTAATTGTGGGAAGAAATATATTGAGATGAGATGTGAGAATGGGGATACTCTCCATATAGAATCGGATGAGCAAAGTAAATTACCAAAGAATAATTTTTCACATGACCACACAGAGATACATAAGAAAGGGGTATGAGGCATATTTGGCCTTTGTGATGAATGATAAAGAAACAGAGTTAAAGATTGAGTCAAGCACCAATAGTATGTGAGTACGCGGATGTTTTTCCCAAAGAATTACTAGGACTACCACCGTTAGAGAGGTTGAGTTCAAAGATTGAGCTAGCTCCCTGATCGCCAATATCTATTACTCCTTACAGAATGGCTCCAACAGAGTTGAAGGAGTCAAGTCACGATTGCAAGAGTTGACAGATAAAGGCTTTGCTAGGTCAAGTTATTCTCCCGGGTGCCCCCATTTTATTTGTGAAAAGAAAGATGACACCATGAGATTGTGCATAGATTACCGTCACTTAATAAAGTGACGGTGAAGAACAAGTACCCATTGCCTAGGATCGATGATTTGTTCGATCAATTGAAAGGAGCCACCGTGTTCTCCAAAATAGACTTGAGATCGTGGTACTATCGGTTAAGAGTAAAGGAATCGATGTGTCCAAGACAAATTTTTCGAACAAGGTATGGGCATTATGAATTTTTAGTCATGCCCTTTGGTTTGACCAATGCTCTGCGGTATTTATGGACTTAATAAACCGCATTTTTAGACCATACTCGACAAGTTTGTAGTCGTTTTCATTGACGACATACTGATTTATTCCCGAGATGAGAATGAGCATGCTGAGCACCTACGGACAGTTTTTACAGACTCTTCGAGAAAATCAATTATATGCCAAGTTCAGTAAAAGTGAATTTTGGCTCAAGGAAGAGGATTTCTGGGACATATTGTCTCGGGAGAAGGAGTTCGAGTAGACCCAGTGAAGATTTCGGCTATTATGGACTGAAACCACCGAAGAATATCTCTCGAGATTAGAAGTTTTCTAGGCCTAGCCGGCTATTATAGATGATTCGTCCAGGGGTTTTCTATGATTGCAACCCCGATGACTAAATTGTTACAGAAAAATGTGAAGTTTGAGTGGACAGAAAGATGCCAACAAAGTTTTGAGAAACTGAAAGCGATGTTGACAGAAGCTCCAGTTTTAGTACAACCTGAGACAGGGAAAGAATTTGTGATTTACAAAGAATGCATCCTTAAACGGATTATTTGTGTACTTATGCAAGAAGGCAAAGTTATTGCTTATGCCTCCGCATAGCTTGAAGCCTCATGAGAAGAATTATCCGACGCATGATTTAGAGTTAGTTGCCATAGTGTTCGCATTGAAGATATGGAGACACCACCTATATGGTGAAAGATGTCGAATTTTCACTGATAAAAAAAGTTTGAAGTACTTAATGACTCAGAAAGAATTAAACTTAAGGCAGCAGAGATGGTTAGAGTTAATAAAAGATTATGAGTTAGTCATTGACTACCATCCTGGAAAGGCGAATGTGGTCGCCGATACTTTGAGCAGGAAGTCCCTTTTTGCATTAAGGGCAATGAATTTGCGGATGACCTTATCTGACAATGGTTCCATTCTAGCTGAGATGAGAGCTAGACCAGTATTCCTTTAAGAGATCTTTGAGGCTCAGAAAGAAGATAGCAAATTGCAAGTCAAGAGAGCTCAGTGCGAGTCAGAGGTTGAATCCGACTTTCAGATTAATTCTGATGGATACTTGATGTTTAAAGATAGAGTTTGTGTACCGAGAAAAGAGGAGCTTATTCAGAGAATTTTACACGAGGCACATAACGGATGTCTATCTGTACATCCTGGTAGTACTAAGATGTATAATGACTTGAAGCAACAGTATTGGTGGCTGAAAATGAAGAAAGATATTTCAGAGTTTGTTTCCAAATGCATGATTTGTCAGCAAGTAAAGGCTGAACACCAAGTACCTTCGGGTTTGCTTCAACCAATTATGGTACCCGAGTGGAAATGGGACCGTATCACTATGGATTTTGTAACGGGATTACCATTATCACCGAGCAAGAAAGATGCTATATGGGTTATAGTTGATAGACTCACGAAGTCAGCTCATTTATTACCAGTACGAGTGGATTACTCACTCGACAAGTTGGCAAGTTTGTATGTTTTTGAAATAGTAAGGCTTCATGGAGTTCCTTTGTCAATCATATCGGATAGAGATCCGAGATTTACATCCAGATTTTGGAAGAAATTACAAGAGGCCCTGGGTACAAAGTTGAGCTATAGTACCGCTTTCCATCCTCAAACTGACGGTCAGTCGGAGAGATTAATTCAAGTACTCGAGGATATGCTCCGATGTTGTGTTCTCGAATTTCGAGGTAGTTGGGAAAAGTTTCTCCCATTGGTAGAATTTGCCTACAATAATAGTTTTCATCGAGTTTAAAGATGGCGCCTTATGAGGCTCTATATGGGCGTAAGTGCAGAACGCCTTTATTTTGGACTGAACTAAAAGAAAACCAAATTCACGGGGTTGATTTGGTTAGAGAAGCTGAAGAGAAAGTGGAAGTGATACGAGAATGTTTAAAAGCTGCATCAGACCGGATGTAAGTCCTATTCGGACTTAAAGAGAAAAGAGATAGAGTATCAAGTCGGAGATAAAGTTTTCTTGAAAGTGTCACCATGGAGAAAAGTTCTCAGATTTGGCCGGAAAGGCAAGTTGAGTCCACGTTTTGTTGGACCGTATGAGATTACCGAGAAAGTTGGGCCGGTAGCTTACAGATTGGCTTTTCCATCAGAGTTAGAAAAGATACATGATGTGTTTCACGTGTCAATGTTGAGACGCTACCGATCAGATCCTTCACATGTAATTACCCCGTCAGAGATAGAGATTCATCCCGACATGACTTATGGTGAAGAACCAGTTAAGATTTTAGCTCGGGAAGTCAAGCAGCTAAGAAATAAAAGTATTGCCTTAGTAAAAGTATTGTGGCAAAGACATGGGATAGAAGAAGCTATATGGGAACCAGAAGAGAGTATGAGAGACCAGTATCCAAACCTTTTTGCTGGTAAGATTTCCGAGGACGAAAATCCCTAAGGGGGGAGAATTGTAACAGCCCGATTTAGGGCCTAATCAGAACAGTGGTGCAAGACCACAAATCCCAAATAGTAAAATGATTTTTTTTATGATAATTGAAATGTTTGCATGATAGTATGAAAGTTTCATGTGGAAATTTTATGAAAATTTCCATTAAAGGGTCCATTAGGACTAAATTGCAAAAGTTGCAAAATATGAGTTTCTAGAAGCTTTTTTGTATGAAATAGCTTTAGAATAGTAATTAGAAGTCCTTAAATAGCAATTTTCCCAAATTATAATTTTTGGACTAAATTGGACATGAGTTAGTAATTTGTAAAAATTTAGAGAGAAAGGCATTTTGGTCATTTATCAATTAAATGATTAAAATAGGAAAAAGATGATAAAAACCTCATTCATCTTCTTCCTTGGTGCCGAAAATTTGAAGAACCCCATAGCTAGGGTTTGTTCATCTTTCAAGCTTGCTAGTAAGTTCATCTTAGCCCCGCTTTTTAATATTCTTCGTATTTTTGAAGTTCTCGATTATGAATTAGCTATTTTTAGCTATAAAATGAGCTAAGATGCATGTTCAAAAATCTACCCAAGAATGACATGCTTGTAAAATGATATTTTATAGAAGTTTATGAGCGTTTGATGTTAGATAAACATCTTTTCCTTAGTGAATTTCATGAAAAATGATAGTATGGACTAATTTGTAATAGTTATGAAATTGGTCATACCTATTAGAAATAGTGAGAATTGATGATTGTTATAGTAGAGAAAATGAATCAGCTAAACATGATGTTTAAGAAAGTTGAATGAGAATCATATTACGAGCATAGAGGCAAAAGTGCAAATATGAGAAAGTTTAGGGGCAAAATAGTAATTTTGCCAAAGTATGAGTTAAGAGTCAATTTAGTCAATGTGAGTATTAAATGATCTAATTATTATTATAGATCAAGAAAAATGAAGCCCGGATCGAAACCGAGGCAAGAACAAAGTCGAGGACTAAATTGCATATCTACATACATTTTGTATATTGAGGTAAGTTTGTATGATTTCTAAGCTTTATGATTTATATCATTGAACTGCTTAGCATAATGTACAATATTACCATGAAAATGTTTGATGTTATGATAAACAAAGAAGATAATGAGATTAAGCATGAGAAAGTCCCGATTGAAGTTGAATTTCCTAGGATACTCGATCTATCACATGAAATGAGAAAGTCCATATAAGACCAACCCAAGGCATGGCATCGGCAATCAAGCAAGTTATCATGTAAGACCAAGACAAGTCTTGGCATTGAAGAGTTATTATGTGATGAAGACCCATATAAGCCCAAGCCAAGGCATGGCATTGGTGAGTCTCCAAGCAAAGTTATCTTGTAAGTCCAAGACAAGTCTTGGCATTGAAAAGCTATAAAGAGATAGAGATCCCATGTAAGTCCAAGCCAAGGCATGGCATTGGTGAGTAACAAGGAAGATTCCATGTAAGTCCAAGCCAAGGCTCGACGTTGCCCAGTTCATGAGTAAAGATACCAAGTAAGACCATGTCAGGACATGGCAATGGTAAGTTCCCAAGGGAACACACGAGAAAGACTTCGTATAAGTCCATGTCAAGACATGGCCTCGAAACCAAGATGAGATATTCCATGTAAGACCGTATCTAGGATATGGCTTTGGCATCAAGTTATATGTGGAATGAGATTTAGTATCCTCGGTTATTCGCAGAAATTCATCGGGCAAATGAGTAAAGTTATGAATGATGAACTAGAGATTATAATTATTATTGTAGAGTATGCTGGTCTATGTGATCAAGTGATACAGGTACCTTGTTTACCTCACGAGTATGAGACTAGTAAGTATCATGAGATATGTAAGAATCGGCATGAGTAAGTAGGCTTAAATAGCTGAAATTTATGATACCATTGTTTATGTTAAATGGGTTATATTAAGCAAGTATGTTGCTATGTGCATTATATGCAAACTTACTAAGCTAAATGCTTACGTCCTTTATTCTTTCTTTCCATGTAGTCCCACCAAGCTAATCTTGTGGATCATCGTCATCGGAGCTCAGAGCACACTATCAATCGATATTTTGCTATAGCCAAGTGTTTATATTAAGTATGGCATGCATAGGAAGCTTTTCATTTTGAGTTATGTTTTAAGAAGAGCCAAAGTGTTGACTATCAAGTTTAGCATTCTTTTGTATATGGCTAAAGAGATTGGCCAATATTTGCCAAGTTTATTTATACCAATGTTGATGATTATGCATCATTGTTCATGTTTTCATGTAGTTCTTGAGTTGTTGAATAGGGTTTTAAATTGATCTTGATTTCAGAGTGGATTAAGGCTTGGTAGATAGCCTTCTAATCTCCCACAAGAGTAGAGACACGGGCGTGTGTCTAGACTGTGTGGGAGGCACGGTTAGAACATGGGCGTGTGCCTAGGCCGTGTGAAGTCTACACCATGCACTTGGAATTTGAATTGCCACACGGCTGAAGCACACGGGCGTGTGTATGGACTGTGTGGATAAGTCAGAATGCCAAGGTTTAGCGCACGGGCCAGGGCCGCGGGCGTGTCAAGGCCGTGTGAAATTAGTCAGTGTCGACCACGGGTGGAAGACACGGGCATGTCTTACGGGTACATGGTCGTGCCCCAAGTCACACGGGCGTGTGACCCCTGTTTCGAGGAAAAGTTTACAAAATGGGTAAAAGTTTCTGGTTGAACTCCGAAAGTTTCCGGACGTGAGTTTAAGGCCTCGTAGGCCCATGAAATGTATGATTTGACTGAGAGAGAAGTCCTAATTTGAAACGAAATTTTACAGCGCGAAAGTACATGTTTTAGTAAGTTCAAGTATAGTAATGTCTCGTATCCAGTCTTAGCATCGGACTCGGGTATGGGGTGTTACACCCGTGTGTCTACCTACATGGACAAGAACAAAGCTATTTGTCATGCCCCTTCTCACCCCTCTAGCATACACAACATGTACTCATTCAACACATCCATAATCAACTCAATTTGAAACACAATCTTACATGGATAACTACATCTTTTCATATAATAAAATAGCTAACAACTATGGCATTATACAAAATAGATTATCCATCTAAAGGCCAACATAACTTAGCCATTTACAACCAAAAATCACTAACTTGTCTAGCCCCTATACATGCCATAAACAAAACGTTTAATCCAATGTACCAGAGTGTGCTGATAGTGTGGGCGATCTTCCAATTGATCCACGTGTCTCGATTCAACTCTATTTCTCTATAAGACAAGGGAAAAGAAAGGGAGTAAGCTTTGAGCTTAGTGAGTTTACACATAAACAATTAAGCATCATAATATAAGCTAAACAACAATTAGCATTATACTAACATAAGTAATTCACAACTATGCTTACTCTTTCTATCCCTTACCACATTTCCAGCACATCATGAGTCACATACTCATAACCATTAACATGCACCCCTGCATTCAATATCACATTTACACAATATACAACACATCATTATTTCACAACAACACATCCACACATCTACACTACTCACTAATACATCCACACAACTACTCTCTAGGTGGTTTCGCACTTAGCCTACCACAATCGATACAATAAGATAGTATCACACTTAGCCTACCAATAAGGTAATCATAGTGGTCTCACACTTAGCCCACTAAACAATATACTTAGCGATAGCATCGCACATAGCCCAGCTCATCATTACTAAGTATTGGGGTAGCATCGCACTTAGCTTACCATCAAGCATTATCACTACACATTCACATATCTACTTTGTAGTTCATTCATTCATTCGTTCACTATAACTAACTCATTCATTCCACATGAACCATATAGGTTCTCAACCATGCTATACTCTAGCTAGCATTTACAAAGTATACGCATAATGCATCGTTTATACGTAAACTTACCTCGGTACTAAAAAAGTATGGAGATGTGCAATTTAGTCCACGACCTTGCCCTTGCCTCGGTTTCGATCCGGGCTTCGTCTTTCTTGATCTATAATGACAAATCAACACATTCAATACATACAATGACTAAATTGACCTTTATCTCATACTTTAGCAAAATCCCCATTTTGCCCCTAATCTTTCTCATATTTATAGTTTTGCCCCAAGGCCCGTACAGTGATTTTTATTCAACTTTCTAGCCTTTCATGCTTAGTCGAATCACTTACTCAATTAAAGCTATCATCAATTCTCACTAATTCTCACATGTATGACCAAACTCAAGACTTTCACAAACTAGTTCCTACATGCATTTTTCATGGAATTCACTTAGTAAAAGATGTTTCTACAACATCAAGCTTTCATAATCTTCCATAAAACATAAAAATACATGCATGTCATACATGGGTACATTTTTGAACATCCATTTTAGCTCATCATATAGCTAAAAATAACTTACTCATGCTACTAGGACTTCAAAAATACGAAGAATATCAAAAACGGGCTAGAATACACTTACTAGCTAGCTTGAAAAGTTGAAGAGCCCTAACAATGGCTTCTCTCAAATTTTCGGCAGCCTTGGAGAAGAAGATGAATGAATTTTGTCATCTTTTCTCCTATTTTAATCATTTAATTGTCAAATGACCAAAATACCCTTTTTGACAAACTTTCTAATTTAACTCATCCATTCCCAAATTTGTTCAAAAATTAGAAATTGTGAAAATTACTCATTAAGGACTTCTAATTGGTATTCTAAAGCAAATTCACACAAATAGCTTCTAGAATCTCACATTTTGCAACTTTTGAAATTTAGTCCTTTTGGACAGTGCAACCGCAATTTAACAAAATTGCTTCATGAAACTTTCACACTAGCATGAAAACATGGCATAGACCTCAAAAACTCATACTTATGCCTCGGATTTGTGGTCTCGCACCACTATTCTGACTAGGCCCTAAATCAGGATGTTACAGGTAGTGTGATATAACATGTACTGCCTCAACCTCTGAGTTGTCCAAATCAAGGCGCAACACAATTTTTCAATCGACGAATATCTCATTTCACATTTAGTGATCTTTTTACTGAGATAGTATATCGCCTTTTCTTTTCTTCCTGACTCATCATGTTGACCAAGCACACATCCCATGAAGTTATTGAACACTGACAAATATAGTATCAATGGTCTATCTGGATTAGGTAGAGATAATACTATGGCATTTGACAGATATTGCTTGACTTTGTCAAAAGCTTTCTGGCACTCATCGTCCCATACACCCTGGTTGTGTTTCTTGAGAAGACAAAATATGGGGTCACATTTCTCAGTTAATTGTGAAATAAACCGAGCAATGTAATTTAATCTTCCAGGAAAACCTCAAACTTCCTTTTGAGTGCGTGGTGGAGGTAATTCTTGTATTGCTTTGACCTTGTTTGAGTCAACTTCGATTCCTCTCTCGCTGACCACAAAACCTAGTAATTTCCCTGACCGAGCTCCGAAAGTACAATTTGTCGGGTTGAGCTTCAATTGAAATTTTCTCAACCTCAAAAAAAAATTCTTCAAAACCTCAAGGTGTTCCTTTTCTGTTCGAGATTTGGCAATCATATCATCAACATATACTTCTATCTCTTTGTGCATCATGTCGTGGAACAATATTACCATAGCCCTTTAATATGTTTCCCCAGCATTCTTTAGTTCGAATGGCATTACCTTATAACAAAAGGTACCCCACAATGTTATGAAGGTAGTTTTCTCCATATCCTCAAGGTGCATCTTGATCTGATTGTATCCTGAAAAGCCATCCATGAAGGAAAACAATGAATATCCTGCTGTATTATCCACCAATGTATCAATATGAGGCAAAGGGAAATTATCCTTTGGGCAGGCCTTATTTAAGTCCCTATAGTCTACGCACATCCGAACCTTTCCATCTTTCTTAGGGACAGGAACAATGTTGGCAACCCACTCTGAGTATTTGACCACTTGTAGAAAACCAGCATCAAACTGTTTCTTGACTTTCTCTTTTATTTTCAACATCACATTAGGCCTCATCCTTCGTAGCTTTTGTTGAACTGGTTTGCACTCTTCTCTTATGGGAAGGTGATGTACTACAATATCAGTACTTAGACCAGGCATATCTTGGTATGACCATGCAAATACGTCCTTGAATTCCCGTAGCAACTCAACAAGGTCTTGTTTCGTCTCCTTGGCTATGCGCGTTCCAATTTTCACAACTTTTCCTTCCTCCAAAGCTATGTTCTCTACCTCCTCTTCATGGGGTAAAATTTGTTTCTCCTCTTGCTTTACCATTCTTAACAAATCTGGAGATAAGTC
Source organism: Gossypium sturtianum (assembly GCA_025698515.1). Lineage (NCBI taxonomy): Eukaryota > Viridiplantae > Streptophyta > Magnoliopsida > Malvales > Malvaceae > Gossypium > Gossypium sturtianum. The sequence goes on from CM046954.1 coordinate 85,186,166, forward strand.
ACAATCTCTGCCACCTTCAAAATCCTGAGATTTCTCTAAACACATGTCTTGCTCAAAATGGGCCTCTGGATCTGTAGTATCATTGCTCATATCATTGATATCTAGGGACCTATGGTGGGCACCAAAGAATGTACAAAGAACAAATAAATTCTAGAACAACTATTTATATGGTATGAATGGGAGTAAAAAAAAATTGGAATGAAATTAGAAAATCAAAAGAATGAAAAAAATGAAAGAATATCTGCTCGAGTTAATTATCAAAGATGTATTTTATTGAAACAACAATTTCTAAACATGAGCCTATTTCACAAAAGAAATCTTATTGTTCCTTGGCTAAAAAACAACAAGAGCATTCTGAATATTACTCTGTATAATCTCTAAAAACTACAGGAAGTTCCTCTGCAGTCTGATTGCTCAAAACGCTTCCAGGTTCATAAGGGCGAATGCCCAACAGGTTTCTTTGTTCAATTCCCTCCTCGTGTATGGCATCGACGTGAGGACTTTCCAATAACCCTCTCTCAGGGTGAATTATCCCTCCGGATACAAAGGTCTGGGATATGTGGGGGAATTTCATCGATCCCCACTTGACTTCTTCCCCATTCAACCGTGCTCTCATTCTTTCCTGCTTTTTCTCTATTTCTTTTCTCCTCTGTCTGGCATCTAGCCTGAAACCCAAGCCAAAACGTTCTCTTTTCTCCTTCAGCATCGGCACTTGAATCTCTCCTTAAAGATGTCTGCCCAGTCCTTTTTCCGATAAGGCTCCTTTCCCGATACTCATTTGTAGGCCCATCCTCGTGGTCCTGGATATCTTAGGTGCTGGAACCTCATTCCCCTCCAAAATAAATGTTGCGTTCACAAATTCTAAAGATCGGAAAGAGCATTCAGTTACTTCTTCACTCGCCTCTAAATATGGCGCGTTGTTGGTAACAGTGGCTATGATGTCCTCCTCTGCGTTTACGGTAACTAGCCAACCTTCTGTCACCAGCTTGAATTTTTGGTGCAGCGATGAGGGCACTGCTCCTGCCAAATGAATCCAGGGCCTTCCCAGCAAGTAATTGTATGAGGGCTTGATATCCATCACCAGAAAATCCACTTCATACGTGTTTGGCCCAATCAGCAACAATATATCAATTCTTCCCATCATTCTTCTCTCGGTGCCATCAAATGCTCTCACTATGTTCTGGCATGTCTTCATGTGAGAGCTGTCTATCGGCAACCTCTTCAGTGTCGACAACGGTAAGACATTTAAGGCTGATCCATTGTCGATTAACACACTTGGCAGAGTGTATCCCTTGCAACGAGTGGTGATGTGCAAAGCCTTTGTTGATCCCATACCTCCTGGTGGAATTTCATCATCATTGAAGTAAATAAAATTATCGGCACTTATGTTACTAACCAGACGGTCTAGTTTATTGACAGATATATCTTTAGTAACATAAGTTTCGTTCAGCACTTTCATCAATGCCTCGCGATGTACTTTCGAACTTAAAAGCAGTGCCAGTAATGATATGTGAGCCGGTTGTTTGCGCAGTTGTTCTACCACACTGTATTCACTATGCTTCAAGAATTTCAGAAATTCTTTAGCCTCTTCTTCTTTCACCGGTTCGTTGATAAGGGCCTCAGGTCCTTTCTCTCGTTGAATAACCACAGTCTTTGTTTTCACTGATTCTGCTCTAACGTTTCCTGAATCGTAGCGCCTTCCACTATGTGTGTAGGACCCTTCATTTTGGACTTTCTCGAAAGTGCCGACTGAGCTTTCCACTTCCGGTATTGTCACGTTACAGTCGTAATTCCAAGGTACCATTTTTTTATCCTTGTAAGGAAAGGAAATGGGCCTCTGGATTACAACTTTTGGCGCCACTTGTGTTCTGCCTTCCACATTTCTTGGTCGGGAGATAAAGATCCTTGGATAATTGACTTTTTGCTTTGTCAATTCTTCTTCAGTTGCATATATGTTTCCTCCCTCTGAGCCTTCTTCATAAAACTCCATTTCCTTATTGTCCATAAGTCTTTGCACCAAGACCTTGAACTCAGCACATTCCTGGATCTCATGTCCTTCTGCTTTGTGGAACTCACAGTAGTCCATTATTTCTCCACATCTTTTCTCACAATCGGGCAATATCAGTCCTCTTCTTACCATTTCCCTCCAGACCATTCTTAACGGGGTTTTCACTCCCGAGATATCCTCCTTTATCCTTCTCTCGACATTTTCCTTAATCGCGTTTATCCCCTTATCACCATGGTTTGGCAATGGATTCTTCGCACTAGGTGTATCGTCGAACTTCACAATCCCCATCTTGATAAATCTCTTGACTAACTTTTTGAAGGCAGTGCAGTGTTCTATTGAATGCCCCGTTATTCCCGCATGGTAATCGCATTGAGCGTTTGAATCATACCATTTGGGATATGGGGGCTGTAACGACTTTAGATAAAACGGGGACACCACATGCGCGTCAAATAAAATTTGATATAGCTCCTTATATGTCATTGGAATTGGCGTAAATTGGAGCTTTTCAGAATTTTGCCTTGGGCCTGATTCTTGTCTTGTCGACCCTTGTTGCCCAGCCGTAACTACTTTCGACTGGCTAACAGTGACTGCCTTTGAGTACCCTTTGTTATATGTACTCATATTGTTCACCTCATTGTCCTTTTTCCTAGGAGCAGATCTTCTAGTGGTTTCTCCCGCTTCAATCTTACCACCCCTTATGGTGTTTTCTATCATTTCTCCTGCCATCACTATATCCGCAAAGCTCTTGGTGGTGCTTCCTATCATATGAGTGATAAATGGTGCCTTCAAAGTGTTAATAAATAGCATGGTGGTTTCCTTCTCTAGGAGAGGTGGTAGAACTTGCATGGCAACTTCCCTCCATCTTTGCGTGTATTGCCTGAAGCTTTCATTCGATTTCTTTTCCATGTTTTGCAACATGATTCTATCAGGTGTCATGTCTGTGACATGATTATATTTTTTCATGAAGGCTTGGGCTAAGTCTCTCCAGGAGCTAATATTAGCACGGCTAAGTTGATTATACCACCTAGACGCTGCCGCCACCAAACTGTCTTGGAAATAATGAATCAAGAGTTGATCATTGTTAACATAGCCAATCATCCGTCTACAGAACATATTGATGTGGGCCTCAGGGTAGCTAGTCCCATTGTACTTCTCAAATTCTGGCATCTTGAATTTATGAGGAAGCACCAAATCTAGAACCAAACTCAAGTCTTTTGCGTCAATACCATGGTGATGATCGACATTTTCCAAAGCCTTGAACTTTTCCTCTAACCATCTACATTGATCCTCTAACTGTCTCGAGGATTCAGTTCTTATCCCTTCCCTCTCTACTATATCCAAATCAGGGATAACGGGATTAGCAGGGTTATCTCCTGGGTTAGATCCTCAGCCAACATGAAAATTCATGGGTGGTCTAGTATCAGCTTGCCCTTGTTGAGGCCTAATCGTGATAGATGGCCTTTGGGGATATTCTTCAGGCTGTGCATGTGGTGGGGTAAAACCCGAGGGAATGCCTTCACTATCTTCTCCAGTAATAGCCATGGGACCTTTTCCTTTATCCATCGCTCCGTTCAGCATTTGGGCCATTTGAGCCATCATGTTCCTTTGAGCTTCCAATATTTGGTCTCTCATTTCTTGTTGGAGCTTTGCCAATTGTTCTTGCATCTGGTCTTGCATGTCTCTCTGGAATTGTTCAAGTCTTTGATCCATACTCTTTGTTTTGGCGCGTGTACCGTAACGGTGTTCAGTTTCCAGATTTTCTTTCTTTCTCTCTCTTCTTCTCTCTCTCTCTCTCTATGATAATTTCAACTAATTAGGATCTCTTTATGGACTTAAATGCATATGATATGATGTAATGCAAATGCATGAATGTAAAGAGGCATCGATTCAGATTCAACTTCATTTCAGAAAACTTTATGAGAAAACAAAATCCTTTACATAAAACGGACTACAAATATGCTTTCGCCCTAAGGCCTAAAGTTTTGATTTTCCCAAACAAAGAGGTTAGCTCTTGACCACGATCCGACTGTAGCTCATACTTCATGCTCAAAATATCAGCCTGTGCTGCCAAAGTCTGTAGGTGATCAGCTACATCTCGAATCTGAATTATTGATTCACCCATGAGGTAATCCTGACTTCTAACTTGATCATGAGAATGGTGAAGTTCTTCCTTCCAACGCCCTTCTCTTGTTTCAAGGAGCTCGATCCGAAGTTCACAACTGTGCAATGCTAATTCTAACTCTTCAATCTTACCCTTCATTTCCTCAATCTTGTTCAGACTTGACTTTAGCTTGATCGCGGAATTACGGCTTCGATGGTGATGAAGAGACCGTCCAAGTTCAGCCACTCTAGCTTTTAATTCTCCCTTTTCATTTAGAATTTCTGCCAAATTCTTCTCTAAGACCTCGTTTTGCGCTTGCATTTCTTGAAACTTTCTCTCCCAATAGTGAGCTTTGGCCTTTTCCTCCTGGACCTATTGTTGCCACTGTTCCGAAGTCTTCCCCAATCCGGCACTCTTCATTGATAGACGCATCTTCTTATATTCTGTCTTCAAACTATCTCGATCTTCCTCTATCTTCCTCTTTTCTTTTCTTAATTTCTCGGCCTCTGGTTTCTGGACATCCACATCTAGCCTCAAGTACATCTTTTCTTCTTCTTCTAGCTTCTCTATCCTCTTTTCGAGCTCTAAACTTTGCCTCTCGAAGTCTTGCTTTATAATCTCTAACTCCGATGGGACCACTTGTAAATACTCCTTCATCGATCGAGCACCCTCCAAGCTTGGCCCAGGGATGTTGTCATTGATCCTTTTGCTTGACCATTCCTTGTATTTCGGGGTTGTCATCGATCCTCGAGTCAATATCTTCATACAGCGAGCCTGCTTCCAAGCCTCAGAAATCTCTCGAATCTTCTTTTTATAATTATCTCCCTTATATGAGAATTCACTTTGAGCTAACCCATATGTCGCCGGTATGAACTGTCTTGCTTTGTATTGCCTTAGTACGAGCAACGGTGCATATCCAATAGCTCCCCAGATTCCAAGCAGAGGTACCCAATCAAAATTTCCGCACCAATAAAGGACTTCGTCGGGAACCATCTAAGGGGCTTTCCACTCAACATCTTCCTCTCGGAGGTTTTAAAGAATTTCCATCCATCTTTCCTTTGATATATCATCCCTCCTTGTCGTAGCTGTGGCATTCTTTAAAGGGGAATAACTTTCAGAGAACACTCGATAAGGAATCCTGTCAACCTTCCAAAAATGACTGTGAAACCAAACCAATAATAACTGTGCGCATCCAATGAATCTACCTTCACCAGCTCTCCGACATGCATTCAAAGATTTGAATGTCTCGGCTAAGATCGTAGGTACAGGTTTGACCCCTTTGTTAAGTCGGTCGAATAAATCAGTAACTGCTTCATCTATATGTCTTAGAGCTTTAGGGAAAATTACCAAACCATAAATACATAAGGCAAAGTCGTCGATCTTCTTCTTTACATCTGGATGTGCTAGGATCAGGTCCCTCAAACTCACCCAAGGTATGAATTTACCCTCACCTTTCTCTTGGATTCTAGCTGAAACCCACTGTTCACTTATCCCCGTGATACTCATTAACTTCTTCACAAAAGTTGGGACATTGGCAGCCCTAAAATAAGCTTTGTCGACTTGGATCCTCGAACAGCGAAGCAAGGTTGTATATTCCTCCAGCTGGGCACTAAATCTACTTCTCCGAAAGTAAAATAGCTATAAGCAGAGTTCTAAAACTAAGTCACAGCCCAGAATAGATGCTTATATACCTTAATGTCGAGCAAGTAAGGTAGATCGCCATAATTACGATAGAACAGCTGCTTTGCCTCATCGTCCCACCGGGTCCATATCTTTTTCAACTCTTGGAACTTATTCTGCGTAATATTAATACGAGTAAAATCCCATAGTTCAGACAAATACCCGTCAGCTAAGCTATTCTCTTTCTCCAATTGCGTTTTCTCTGACCATGTGCGAACAGCTGCATTGTCTTTCACTTTATCAAGGAATTCGTTCTCCATAACCAGCTTTCTAACTTAGAAACTGTGTAACAGCCCGATTACGACCCTAATTGGAATGGTAGTTTCGAGACCACGAATCTGAGTCAAATTTTTTTTTAAGTATTATCTTCTGAGTTAATTGTGTGTGAATTAGCATGTGTGCAAGTTTCGTATAAAAATTTGAGTGTTTGTATACTTAATTTTATAAAAGGACGTAATTGCATAAAATGAAAATTTGATGGTTAGTTGTGATACTGCTAATTAGAGGGTGGCTTTTTAATGATGAATCCTTAAAGGGCAAATAGCCCATTTCTTATAGTAGTGGACGGCATGATGTTTTCATAATGTATTTTATTATTTGATTTTATAAGTGATATTATATTAATATATGAATAATATATTATAATATGATTAAAATAAAGAAAACATAAAAGAATAAGTGGATGTCCATCTTTATTTTTGTTCTTCATTGCCGAAACTTAAAGGAAGAAGAAGAAAACAAAGCTTTTCATCATTCGGTCATTGCATGTTAAATTAAGGTTAGTAATTGAGCTCGGTTTTTGATAATTTTTACGTTTTTGAGTTTGTTGCTTTGAATACTATCCAACCCATGTTGAAATTTTTGAGTTTGAGGCATGTTGATGATTCGACCATTGATAAGTGTTTATGTTTTGTTATGTTTGATGGTAGAATATTAAGTATATGTTTGAAATCAACATGTTTTGAATTGGAGATTTTGATTAAATTGAGTATTAGGGATTAAATTGCAAAAATTAAATAGTTGATGGATTAAAATGCTAAATAAATGGCTTGCATGGACTTATACAAGCATGATAAACATTCGGCCCTTAAGGAGTGAATTCAAATTTGGAGTATTTTGTGTTTTATGCAATAAGAACTAAATTGTAAAAGTTGTAAATGTTAGGGGTAAATTGGTAACTTGCATAATTATGTGTTTTTGGATTAAATTGAATAAAAATGTAATTGAATGAGCTCAATTGGGAATTATTTAGATCAAGAACAAAAAGAAACAGGATTGGATCGGGGAAAAACGAAACTGAACGAGTAGCCGGGAAACCTTAATTTGACAATTTCGGAGGTAAGTTTTAAGTAGTTGGATGAATTGAATTCAATTGTATACTATTGTACATATGATTATAAAATGTAAACATTTTAATTTCCTAATTGCCGAATGCATCATGAAATAAATGGGATGTGTATATAATATCTGAATATGAGTTGGCACATATGAGTAAATATGTGAAATTATTGAATATGTGAATTGGTTAAATATATGTGTTTGAATTAAGGAATAGATATGTATATAAATGGAAGTGGAAAATGAGAAGAGATGGTAATTGAAAAATTGTATATTTGGGATTGAAAAGGTTTGAACTTGCCGAATGTAATGGTAATGGAAGAAGTAATCGAGTTGTTGATAAATATATGTATATTATGAACAGGACTATGTAAATTGAGTAAATGCCGAATGTGTTAGTACTTGAATGAGATGAATTGAGTATGAATGAATAGTAATGGCACTATGTGTGCGATAAATTATTGCTAAAAGGCACTATGTGTGCGGATTAAATAGTAATGGCACTATGTGTGCGATACACTACTGCTAAAAAGCACTATGTGTGCGGATTAAATAGTAATGGCACTATGTGTGCGATACATTACTGTTAAAAGGCACTATGTGTGCGGATTAAATAGTAATGGCACTATGTGTGCGATACATTACTGCTAAAAGGCACTATGTATGCGGATTAAATAGTAATGGCACTATGTGTGCGATACATTATTGTTGAATGGTACTGTGTATACTCTTTCTCAAGTAACGGGACTATGTGTGCGATACGTTACGAAATTTGCACTGTGTGTGCGGAGTTACAGAGACTTTGGAGACATAAACTGTTGAAAGGAGAATAATGAGAAACGATGCATGAGTATATGATGCAAGGTAGCTTAATAGTCAGGTATTAGTGAGGTAAGTTATATTTGTTAAGTGAATATAGAACGGAGATGTGATTATTTAACTTTGAGCTTGTTTCAAAGAGAGGCATATGGTATTTGGATATTCGATAATTGAGCTATATGTTAGATACGGTGGATGATGAATGGTGATTTAAATTACACTTTGTACATATGAATTGGACATTGATCATGTTGGATTAATTTAATTGTTTATTGATTAGTTGCATAGTTTTACCATTGCTTAAAACTTACTAAGCTATATTAGCTTACCGTATGTATGTTTGTTTGACTATTGTATAGATCTTGGAAGCTAGCTCATACTCGGGGATCTTCGTCAAAGTCATTCGCACTATCATCTATCTTCGGTATTTTTTATAAGTTGTACCCCTTTTGAAACATATGGCATGTATAGGCAATATTTCTTGAGTTGTGTTCGAATGATATTTATATATATGTATATGCCATGCGAAAATGGCTATGTTTTTATGTTTGAGTTGGTTTGATCATGTTTTAAGTATGGAATTATTATTTGAGTACATTAGTATATTTATTGAAAAGCCTAGTTGAAAGTTATTTAACAATATGTTATATGTGAATTTTTGAGTTCTTAAGTTTGGTTGAATATGGTATAAGACATTGAGTTGATAAAAATGTTTATGGTATAATTATTTGAATGTGCCAATGTGACTTGATATGAATGGAATAGGTCACATTTTTATGTATGTGATTATCAAAGGTGATATATTAATGAGCAATTTAATGTGTACTTATTTATAGATAATCAACCATGATTTGTTTTAGTTTGAAGCTTAGATTCTCCCTTTGAGATATATGTATATATTCGGCCATGTGTTATAAATGGTTAAATCATAGATGTAATATCTTGTTGAGATGTGCTTATTAAGGAATATATATATATATATATATGTATATGTAATGAACATAGCCGAATGTGATAGGACATATTTGAGATAAATGAGTTGGTTTGATGTTTTTATTTATGGTATAAATTGGTATACAATTATCAAGGTAGTAGCCTTTATAAAGTGCAATGACTTGGGTTTGGTTTAGTAATGCCCGTAACCTAATCCGGCGACGGATACGGGTTAGGGGTGTTACATTTGATTGGTATCAGAGCTACGGTTTAGTCGGTTCTCGGACTAACGTAGCGCGTGTGGGTCTAGCTATACATGCCATATTTTATAATGTGATAGTGTGATGACTTCTGACAGTGAAATGTGTTTATTTCTTCTCTATGGTAAATAGATCCTGATCCCGAGCGAGCTTTACCTGACGATGTCGAGAGTGTGGTGTCTGCTCCGGCGTAAGGGACCGCACCGGAGGAATCTCGACCAGCTGCGAGTAATCCTGATTAGGGGACTAAACAAGCCTTCTATAATATGATGAATGATTGGTTCAGTCAGTATATTCAAGCCAATCCCGCTATTCAACAACCCCTAAATCCAAATACTCCCCCTGTAGTACCAGTGGTACCCCCGATTATAAATCCTGAGAGAGCAAGCAAGCCTCCGGTTGATCGCATTAGAAAACACGGGGCTCAAGAGTTTAGAGCCGAAGATGATGATGATGCTGAGCGAGCTAAATTTTGGCTCAATAATACTATTCGTGTCTTTGATGAGTTATCGTGCACACCGATGAGTGCCTCAAGTGTGCCATATCATTATTACGGGATTCGCCTACTATTGGTGGAATACTCGTATCGCTTGTTCAAAGAGAGAGTTACACAGGACTTCTTTCAGACGGAATTCCGTAAGAAATACATAAGCCAGCGCTTCATAGACTCTAAACGTAAAGAATTTCTCGAGCTCAAGCAGGGTCGTATGACCGTATCCGAATACGAGCGCAAGTTTGTGAGACTTAGTCGCTACGCTTGTGAATGTGTTTCATCTGAGGTTGCTATGTGTCGGAGATTCAAAGAAGGCTTAAATGAAGAAATAAAACTTCTGGTTGGCATCCTTGAAATAAATGAGTTCGTAGTACTGGTTGAACGAGCTTGCAAAGCTGAAGAGCTAGGAAAAGAAAAGCGGAAAGCGGAGTTTGAAGCTAAAGATTTCCGAAAGAGATCTGCGGGTAAATTTCCTCAAGCGTCAACAAAGAAGTTTAAGAATGATGGTAGCCGATCCAAACCCAACACCGGAATCTCTATTCGAGAACAACCACCAGTGAGTTCTCGGGCTGCATCAGTTGCTAGTGTTGGCAATACCCGACTGAGTAAGCCAGAGTGTCAGCAGTGCGGTAGACGGCATTTTGGTGAGTGCTGGGGAAAAGCTATTAATCGTGCTTGTTACAAGTGTGGTTCACAGGACCATTTCGTTCGGGATTGCCCGGAGACAGCTGACAAAGGCATTGTTCAGAGCGCGAGACCGAGCAGCACTACAGCTAGAGGTAGACCATCTCGTAATATGGGAGGTAGGAGTGGTGCTCAGAGGGGAACGTCAGATGTGGCTATTCGATCAGAGGCCCGTGCACCGGCCAGAGCTTATGCCATTCGTGCCAGAGAGGAGGCTTCATCTCCAGATGTCATTACCGATATTTTCACTCTCTTTGATACTAGTGTTATTGCCCTGATTAATCCCGGTTCAACTCATTCGTATGTCTGTGAAACATTAGTATCTAGCAAGACTCTACCTGTTGAGTCTACTGGGTTTGTGATTCGGGTTTCGAACCCTCTGGGTCGGTGTGTGCTCGTTGATAGGGTGTGCAAGAATTGCCCTTTAATGATTCGAGACTAGTGTTTTCCAGCTGATTGGATGTTGCTACCATTTGATGAGTTCGATATTATCCTCGATATGGATTGGTTAACCGTACACGATGCAGTGGTGAATTGCAGACGAAAGACTATTGATTTGAGGTGTCAGAATAACAAGATACTTCGGATTGAATCTGCGGATTTGAATGGGTTACCAGCTGTGATATCATCGATATTGGCTCGGCAGTATTTGAGAAAGGGTTGCGAAGCTTATCTTGCGTATGTGATTGAAAGCAAAGTAACAGAAAAGAAGATTGAATCTGTACCGGTTGTTTGTGAGTATTCGGATGTGTTTCCAGAGGAATTGCCGGGATTGCCATCTGTTCGGGAGGTAGAGTTTGGTATTGAGTTAATGCCAGGGACAACTCCGATTTCAATAGCTCTGTATAGAATGGCACCGACCGAACTAAAAGAGTTGAAAGCTCAGTTGCAAGAATTGATAGATAGAGGTTTCGCTCGACTGAGTTTCTCACCCTGGGGTGCGCTAGTCCTATTTCTGAAAAAAAAGGACGGAACTTTGAGAATGTGCATCGATTATAGACAACTTAATAAAGTGACGGTAAAGAATAAATATCTGTTGCCACGTATCGATGATTTATTCGATCAGCTTAAGGGAGCCTCGGTGTTCTCGAAAATTGATCTGAGGTCAGGGTATTATCAGTTGTGAGTTAGGGATTCGAATATACCAAAGACTACTTTTCGGACAAGATACGGTCATTACGAGTTTTTGATGATGCCGTTTGGACTCACTAATGCCCCTGCTGTTTTCATGGATCTGATGAATCGGGTATTTAGACCGTATCTAGATCGGTTTGTGGTTGTGTTCATAGATAACATACTGATCTATTCACGAGACGAAACCGAGCATGCTGAGCATTTGAAGCTGGTGTTACAGATTTTGCGTGATAAGCAGTTGTACATGAAATTCAGCAAATGTGAGTTTTGGTTGAATGAAGTTAGCTTTCTGGGGCATGTTATTTCAGTATCGGGTATTCGGGTTGACCCGAGTAAAGTTTTGGCTATACTTGATTGGAAACCTCTGCGGAATGTTTCTGAGGTTCGTAGCTTTCTGGGACTAGCAGGATATTATAGACGCTTCGTGAAAGAGTTTTCTATGATAGCAGCCCCGATGACAAAGTTATTACAGAAAGACGTTAAATTCGAATGGTCAGAAAGGTGTCAGAAGAGTTTTGATCAGCTGAAGACCTTGTTAACGGAAGCTCCAGTGCTGGTTCAGCCAGAGTCGGGTAAGGAGTTCGTTATTTTTAGTGATGCATCCTTAAATGGGCTGGGTTGTGTTTTAATGCAGGAGGGTAAAGTTGTAGCCTATGCTTCGAGACAGTTGAAACCGCACGAGAGGAATTATCCGACGCACGACCTTGAGTTGGCCGCTATAGTTTTTGCTTTAAAAATATGGCGTCACTATCTATTCGGTGAGAAATGCCACGTCTATTCAGATCATAAGAGTCTAAAGTATTTAATTACTCAGAAGGATCTGAACTTGAGACAGCGACGATGGTTAGAACTGTTGAAAGACTACGAGCTTGTGATTGATTATCACCCGGGAAAGGCTAATGTGGTTGCCGATGCACTTAGCCGAAAGTCACTATTTACTCTACGCGCGATGAATGCGGATATAGCTATGATCGATGATGGTGTGATCATTGCAGAATTGAAAGCGAGGCCACTGTTTGTACAACAGATTCAAGAAGCTCAAGAGGTTGATGATGATTTAAAAGCAAAAAGGAGTCATTGTGGCTTGTGTGGGGATTCAGATTTTCAGATAGATGCTGAAGGATGTCTACGGTTCAAGAATCGGATATGTGTGCCTAAGAATCCTGAATTGATTCGAATGATTTGTGATGAAGCTCATAATAGTAGATTGTCGATTCATCCGGGTAGCACGAAAATGTATAACGACTTGAAACATCATTACTGGTGGCATGGTATGAAACGAGACATCTCAAACTATGTGTCGAAGTGTTTAGTATGTCAACAAGTGAAAGCTGAGAATCAGGTGCCATCGGGACTACTCCAACCGATTATGATACCTGAGTGGAAATGGGATCGAGTCATGATGGATTTTGTATCGGGTTTGCCGTTGACGTCGAGTAAGAAAGATTCAATCTGGGTTATTGTTGATAGATTGACGAAATCGGCCCATTTTATTCCGGTACGTACGAATTTCTCACTTGAAAAGTTAGCTGAGTTGTACATATCGCAGATTGTACGATTACACGGAGTACCTGTTTCTATTGTTTCGGATAGAGATCCGAGGTTTACATCGCGGTTTTGGAAGAAACTACAAGATGCTCTAGGTACCAAATTGCATTTCAGCACTTCTTTTCACCCTCAGTCGGATGGTCAATCCGAACGTGTTATTCAGATACTCGAGGATATGTTGAGATGTTGCATTCTTGAGTTTGAGGGTATGTGGGAACGATACTTACCTTTGATTGAATTCGCGTACAACAACAGCTTTCAATCAAGTATCAAAATGGCACCTTATGAGGCTTTATACGGTCGTAAATGTCGTACACCTCTATTTTGGACCGAGTTAGGTGAAAGCAAAATACTCGGGGTTGATTTAATCAAAGAAACTGAGCAGAAAGTTAAAGTAATCCAAGAAAGTTTGAAAGCCGCATCAGATCGTCAGAAGTTGTATACGGACTTGAAACGAAAGGATATAGAGTTTCAGGTGGGCGACCGAGTGTTTTTGAAAGTTTCGCCATGGAAAAAGATACTTAGATTTGGTCGTAAAGGAAAGTTGAGTCTGAGATTCATTGGGCCGTATGAAGTTATTGAGCGTATTGGGCCGGTTGCGTACAGACTTATGTTACCATCTGAGCTAGATAAGATTCACAATGTCTTTCATGTATCGATGCTTCGACGATACCGACCCGATCCTTCTCATGTGATCAATCCATCAGAGATTGAAATTCAACCCGATTTGACTTATGAGGAAGAACGGATTCGCATTTTAGCTCGTGAAATAAAAGAATTGCGAAATAAGAAAATCTCGTTGGTTAAAGTAATGTGGCATAAGCATGGGATTGAGGAAGCAACCTGGGAAACCGAGGAATCAATGAAAGAACGCTACCCACACTTATTCAATGGTAAGATTTTCGGGGACGAAAATCCTTTAAGGGGGGAGAGTTGTAACAGCCCGATTACGACCCTAATCGGAATGGTGGTTTCGAGACCGCAAATCCGAGTCGGAAAATTTTTTTTAGTATTATTTTCTGAGTTAATTGTGTGTGAATTAGCACGTGTGCAAGTTGCGTATAAAAATTTGAGTGTTTGTATGCTTAATTTTATAAAAGGACGTAATTGCATAAAATGAAAATTTGATGGTTAGTTTGTGATAGTGCTAATTAGAGGGTGGCTTTTTAATGATGAACCCTTAAAGGGAAAATAGCCCATTTCTTATAGTAGTGGACGACATGATGTTTTCATAATGTATTTTATTATTTGATTTTATAAGTGATATTATATTAATATATGAATAATATATTATAATATGATTAAAATAAAGAAAACATAAAAGAATAAGTGGATGTCCATCTTTATTTTTGTTCTTCATTGCCGAAACTTAAAGGAAGAAGAAGAAAACAAAGCTTTTCATCATTCGGTCATTGCATGTTAAATTAAGGTTAGTAATTGAGCTCGGTTTTTGATAATTTTTACGTTTTTGAGTTCGTTGCGTCGAATACTATCCAACCCATGTTGAAATTTTTGAGTTTGAGGCATGTTGATGATTCGGCCATTGATGAGTGTTTATGTTTTGTTATGTTTGATGGTAGAATATTAAGTATATGTTTGAAATCAACATGTTTTGAATTGGAGATTTTGATTAAATTGAGTATTAGGGATTAAATTGTAAAAATTAAATAGTTGAGGGATTAAAATGCTAAATAAATGGCTTGCATGGACTTATATAAGCATGATAAACATTCGGCCCTTAAGGAGTGAATTCAAATTTGGTGTATTTTGTGTTTTATCCAATAAGGACTAAATTGTAAAAGTTATAAATGTTAGGGGTAAATTGGTAATTTGCATAATTATGTGTTTTTGGATTAAATTGAATAAAAATGTAATTGAATGAGCTCAATTGGGAATTATTTAGATCAAGAACAAAAAGAAACGGGATTGGATCGGGGAAAAACGAAACTGAACGAGTAGCCGGGAAACCTTAATTCGACAATTTCCGAGGTAAGTTTTAAGTAGTTGGATGAATTGAATTCAATTGTATACTATTGTACATATGATTATAAAATGTAAACATTTTAATTTCCTAATTGCCGAATGCATCATGAAATAAATGGGATGTGTATATAATATCTGAATATGAGTTGGCACATATGAGTAAATATGTGAAATTATTGAATATGTGAATTGGTTAAATATATGTGTTTGAATTAAGGAATAGATATGTATATAAATGGAAGTGGAAAATGAGAAGAGATGGTAATTGAAAAATTGTATATTTGGGAATGAAAATGTAACACCCTTTACCCGGGTTCTACGCCGGGAACCGGGCCCGAGGCGTTACCGAAGTCAAACCACTTAATCGCCACTTAGGCTCAACGTCATTACTCTCTATAACCTCATTCTTGACTTACGAGGCCTCACTCATACACACGATGGCTCTCGAGACTAATCCGAAACTTTTACGATCCTTGAAATTTTTCTCTTTTATACAGGTCTCACATGCCCGTGCAAGATTAGACACGCTCGTGCATGGACACACACGCCCATGTCCCCAAACCGTGCCTAAAAATCCAACATTCTGCCAATGCCCCACGGCCAAGGTACACGCCCGTGCTTACCACCCGTGGTGCACACTGATTTCACACACACGGCCTCAAAGCCTAGTCACACGCCCGTGTGGATAGACCGTGGACTATCCTGATTTAAAATGTTAACATGCAGGGGACGCACGGCCACAGCACACGCCCGTGGGCTGACCATGTGTCACACATGGCCTAGACACACGCCCGTGTGTCTATCCACATGGTCAAGAACAAGACTAAGTGTCAAGTTCTTTTCACCCTTCTAACATACACAACATATACTCATCTAACACCATCATAATCAACTCAAATTGAAGTTCATTCTCACATAGAAAACTACATCTTTCTTTCATATAATGTAATAGCCAACAACCATGGCATTATACAAAATAAGCTATCCATCTAAAGGCCAGCACATCATAGCCATTTACAACAAAATCCACTAACTTGTCTAGCCCCTATACATGCCATATACAAAACATTAAGTTTCATGTACCAAAGTGTGCTGATATGTGGGCTATCTTCTGATGATCCTCGTATCTCGATTCAACGCTTTTAATCTATAAGACAAGGGAAAAGAAAGAGAGTAAGCTTTGAGCTTAGTAAGTTTACACATAAACAAATAAGCATCATAGTATAAGCTAAACAACAATTAGCATTATACTACCAAAAGTAATGAACAACTTTGCTTACTCTTTCTGACCCTTACCACATTTCCAACACATCATGAGTCACATACTCATAACCATCAAAATGCACCCCTGCATTCTATGTCACATTTACACAATATATAACAGATCATTATTTCTCGTAATACATCCACACAGTTTATCCATATAACTTATCCACACAGTCTATCCACACAGCTAGTTCACATAACTAATCCACACAGCTATTACACACAGTCAATCCACACAGCCAATATCTCAGTGGTTTCGCACTTAGCACACCACAATTGATTAATAAGGTGGTATCGCACTTAGCCTACCACAAAGGTATTCATAGTGATTCAGCACATAGCTCACCAAACGATATACCTCACGATAGCATCGCACATAGCTAGCTCATCGTCAATATGCATTAGGATGGTATCGCACTTAGCCCACCATCTAGCATTATCACAACACATGCACAAGTCTACTTACTTAATCATTCTCGATCATACATTCATTCCACATTTTCTACTACATTCATCCCACATAGGTTCTCAAACATGCTACACACTAGCTAGCATTAACAAATTGTAAGTATGAATGCATTATTTATGCATAGACTTACCTCGATACTTAAAAGTATGGAAATATGCAATTTAGTCCACCACCTTGCTTTTGCCTCGGTTTCGATTCGGGCTTCGTTTTTCTTGATCTATAATGAATAAATCAGCTTATTCAATACATACATTGACTAAATTGACCCACATCTCATACTTAAGCAAAATTACTATTTTGCCCCTAAACTTTCTCATATTTACACTTTAGTCCCAAAGGCTCGTAAAGTGATTTTTATTCAACTTTCTAGTCTTTCATGCTTAGCCGAACCACTTATTCAACTAAAGCTATCATCAATTCTCACTAAACCACATATGTATGACCAAACTAAAGTTTTTCACAAACTAGTCCCTACATGCATTTTCATGGAAAATCACTTAGCAAAATATGTTTCTACTACATCAAGCTTTCATATTCTTCCATAAAACAACAAAATACATACATGTCAAACATATGTACATTTTTGAACATCCATAATAGCTCACCAAATAGCTAAAAATAGCTTACTCATGCTACTAGGACTTCAAAAATACGAAGAATATCAAAACCGGGCTTAGAAGCACTTACTAGCAAGCTTGAAAAGTTGAAAGAGCCCTAAAAATGGCATCTCAAATTTTCGCCAGCTAAAGGGGAAGAAAAGGAATGAATTTGTCATCTTTTCACCTATTTTAATCACTTATTTGATAAATGACCAAAATGCCCTTTTTGATAAACTTCAAATTTTAACTCATCCATGCCCATTTTTGTCCAAAAATTAGAATTTGGGTAAATTGCTATTTAAGGACCTCTAATTAATAATCTAAAGCTATTTCACACAAATAGCTTCTAGAAACACACATTTTGCAACTTTTGCAATTTAGTCCTTTTGGACAATTCAACCACAATTCCACAAAATTGCTTCATGAAACTTTCACACTAGCATGCATACATAATATAAACCTTAAAAACTCATTCATAACCCTCGGATTTGTGGTCTCGAACCACTATTCCGACTAGGCCCTAAACCGGGATGTTACAACTCTCCCCCTTTAGAGATTTTTGTTCCCGAAAATCTTTCCAGAAAAGAGGTTTGGATGTTGCTCTCTCAAAGCTTCTTCCGTTTCCCACGTAGCCTCTTCCACACCATGTTTCTGCCATAACACTTTCACTAGTTCTATGCTCTTATTTCTCAACTGTTTCACTTCTCGAGCCAAGATCTTAATCGGCTCCTCTTCATAAGACATATCCGCTCTTATCTCAATTTCCGTCGAAGGAATCACATGTGAAGGATCGGAGCGATACCGTCGTAACATCGACACATGGAACACATTATGAATCTTTTCCAACTCTACCAGCAAAGCCAACCAGTACGCTACAGGCCCAACTCTATCTGTAATCTCATACGGCCCTATGAACCTTGGACTCAATTTCCCTTTCCGTCCAAATCTCATAATCTTCTTCCACGGCGATACTTTAAAAAATACTTTGTCGCCTACCTCAAACTCAATTTCTTTTCTTTTCAAATCCGCATACGACTTACGCCGGTTCGAGCGCAAATTTTTCGGACTATTACGGATTACTTTCACTTTCTCTTCGGTCTCTTTTACTAGATCGACCCCATGGATCCGCTTCTCACTAAGCTCAATCCAATACAAAGGAGTCCGACACTTACGGCCATACAAAGCCTCATACGGTGCCATCTGTATACTCGACTGATAACTATTGTTATAGGCAAATTCGACCAAAGGTAGATATCTCTCCCAACTACCTTCGAATTCTAGCACACAGCATCGAAGCATATCTTCAAGAACTTGAATCACTCTTTCAAACTGACCATCAGATTGTGGATGGAACGCAGTACTGAAATTCAATCTCGTACCCATGGCTTCTTGCAACTTCTTCCAAAATCTCGAAGTAAACCTCGGATCTCTATCCGATATAATAGACACAGTACACCATGCAATCTCACTATCTCGCCACGTGAGAACTCATTAACTTATCCGGTGAATAATCAACACGTCATCGAATAAAGTGAGCCGACTTCCGTCAATCTATCCACAACAACCCACACAAAGATCTCTCTTTCTGAGTCATCGGCAACCCCGTTACAAAATCCATGGTAACCCGATCCCATTTCCATTCGGGTACCATTCTTGGTCAAGCAATCCCGAAGGCACTTGATGCTCAGCTTTCACCTGTTGGCAAATCGGACACTTAGTCACAAACTCTGAAATATCTCTTTTCATACCCAGCCACCAATACAACTTCCTCAAGTCGTTGTACATTTTCGCATCGCCGGATGTATCGACAAGCATTCACTGTGGGCTTCATGCAAAACCTTTCGAATCAACTCCTCATTTTTAGGAACACAAATTCTGTCGCGATAAAGCAAACAACCATTCGAACCCATTCGAAAACTAGAATCACATTCTGACCCGCACTTAGCTATCTTAGCTTGCATCTCGCTATCATTTCTCTGAGCTTCACATATTTGTTGAACAAATAGTGGCCTAGCTCTCAACTCTGCCAAAATAGCACCATCATTAGACAACACTAAACTCACTCTCATAACTCTTAGAGCATACAGGGATTTCCTACTCAAGGCATCCGCAACCACATTCGCTTTTCCCGGGTGGTAATCAATGACTAACTCATAGTCTTTCAGCAACTCAAGCCACCGTCTCTGTCTCAGATTCAGATCCTTCTGATCCATCAAATACTTTAAAATCTTGTGATCCGTAAAGATTGGGCACTTTTCACCATACAAATAATGTCGCCAAATCTTTAAGCAAACACAATCGCAGCCAACTCCAAATCGTGAGTCGGATAATTCTTCTTGTGCGGCTTTAACTGCCTCGAGGCGTAAGCGACTACCTTACCCTCTTGCATCAACACGCAACCGAGACCATTAAATGATGCATCACTATAAACCACAAACTCCTTCTTCGATTCTGGTTGAACCAAAACTGGTGCCTCAGTCAACATTGTTTTCAATCTCTCGAAGCTCTGTTGACATGTCTCAGTCCATTCAAACTTAACATCTTTATGCAACAGTTTCATCATCGGGGTAGCAATCACAGAGAACCCCTTTACGAAACGTCTGTAGTATCCCGCTATTCCCAAGAAACTCCTGATCTCTGACACGCTCCTCGGCGGTTTCCAATCCAAAACAGCCGATATCTTACTCGGGTCAACTCTGACACTATCACCTGACACCATGTGTCCTAGGAATCCGACCTCGCGGAGCCAAAACTCACTCTTGCTAAACTTAGCATACAACTGCTTATCTCTCAAAGTTTACAAGACAATTCTTAAGTGCTCTTCATGATCGTTCTCATCCCGAGAATAGAACAATATGTCGTCAATAAAGACAACCACAAACTTGTCCACATATGGTCTGAAAACATGGTTCATCAGATCCATAAAAATCGTAGGTGCATTCGTCAAACCAAACGGCACGACCAAAAACTCATAATGGCCATACCTTGTCCGAAATGCAGTTTTCAACACATCTTGTTCTTTCACTCTGAGCTGATAATAACCAGACCTCAAGTCTATATTGGAGAACACTGTAGCTCCCTTCAGTTGATCAAAAATATCATCAATCCTTGGTAAAGGATACTTATTCTTAACTGTCACCTTGTTCGGGCTTGTCTATAGTCTATACACAACCTCATAGACCCATCTTTCTTCTTCACGAATAATACCTGGAGCACCTACTACGAGTAGCCTCGGTCTTGCAAAACCCTTATCTCATCAACTCTTGCAAAATCGACCTCTCGCTTCTTTCAACTCTCATTGGTGCCATTCTCAGACGGAGCAATCGAAATAGGTGCCGTTCCGGAACCAACTCAATTCCAAATTCAACCTCTCTCACTGGAGGTAATCAGGGTAACTCTTAGGAAATACATCCAGGTACTCACATACCACCGACATTGTTTCAAACTCTACTCCAACCTCTTGAGTATTCAACACAAACGCAAGATAGGACTCACACCCTTTTCTCAAACATTTCTCACCACTAGGAAGAAATCATCATCGGTAGACTGCTCGATCCACCGATTCAACCCGAACCACATTTCCACTCTCACATTTCAGTTCAATAAACTTACTACCACAATTCACTAAGACACTATGGGTAGTCAACCAATCCATGCCTAGGATTAAATCAAACTCATCAAACGACAACAACATCAGGTTTGCCGGAAAACAATGATTCTCAATCAACAAAGGACAATTCTTACACACTTTGTCCACTAACACATACTTTCCTAATGGGTTTGACACCTTAATCACAATGTCCGTAGACTCAACGGTCATACTACAACTAGATGCTAATCTCATGCAAATATAAGAGTGAGTAGACCCTGGATCTATTAAAGCAATAACAAAGGTGTCAAAGAGAGAAAAAGTACCCGTTATCACATCAGGGGAGGATGCCTCTTCGCGAGCACGAATGGCATACGTCCTCGCAGGTGCCCGACCCTCTGGTCTCACAGCAGAATCTCTGGGCGTACCTCTACCACTAGCCCCACCTCTTGGGTTCCTTGGTGGTCTATCCATCGTTGACACATCACTAGGTCTCACTTCTTGCTTCTCTTCCTTATCATCCCTCTCGGGACAGTTACGGATAAAGTGGTCAAGGGAACCACATTTATAACATTTTCGACTGTTTCCCCAACACTCTCCAGTGTGATACCTACCACAACTAGGACACTCCGGTTTACTCTTTTTATTGCCCACACTTTCCATCGAGGGGGCTTTGACTCTCGAACTCGAACGAGTATTGCCCAAGTCTCGATGCGAATAACCCACTAGTGCCGTCGTCCGAGGATTCACTTCCTTGGATCTTTTCGACTGGGCTTGATACGACTTGCCCATCGGTCTCTTTCTAGCATCTCGGGCTTCCCTCACAGCCGTTCTCTTTTCTGAACTCAATTCCTCGGCCTTACTTGCCCTCTCAACTAGTACCACAAATTCTTTCAACTCCAAAATTCCCACTAGGAGTTTGATATCCTCATTCAGCCCATCTTCGAACCTCTTACACAAGATGGTCTCTGTCGACACACATTCTTGAGCGTATTTGCTAATCCTAACAAACTCACGCTCAGATCTCGCTCTTGTCATCCTTCCTTGCTTGCTTCACCAAGGAATTCTTTCCTTTTCGGTCAAGAAACCTTTGGCTTATATACTTCTTCCGGAACTCTTCCAGAAAGAAGTCCCACGTCACCCGCTCTTTCGGGACTACCAACGTCAGTGTCTTCCACCAATGGTATGCCGAATCTCTCAGCAAAGACACGACACACTTCAAACTTTCCTCAAGTGTGCATGAGAGCTCATCGAACACCCTCATCGAGTTCTCCAACCAGAACTCCGCCCTCTCAGGGTCATCATCTACCTTAGATCTAAACTCTTCAGCCCCGTGCTTCCTAATCTTATCCACCGGGGGTTTCGATATCCTCACCACATCCATACCTTGAGGAGCCACTAGATTTGGCTGAGGTATAGGAGGAGGTGGAGGAGGTTGAGCATTAGGGTTCGCTCGGACATAATTCGAGTACCAATTACTCATCATTTGGAGAAAGGCTTCCCGTGCCTCTTCCCCTTGACCCCTGACCTCGGGTCCATTCTCAACGGGCGCGGTCCCTTGCGCAGGAGCCGACGCGTTACTCGCTGCTTCATCAGCAGTCAATGGATCGGAATTCATATACTATAATAAACAAGATTTAAATCATCAAAAACCACAATATTATCATTGTACACTTATGGCATGTATAGCTAGACTCTTACACCCGCTACGGTAGTCCTAGAAACGGCTAAACCATAGCTCTGATACCACTAAATGTAACACCCCTTACCCGGGTTCTACGCCGGGAACCAGGCCCGAGGCGTTACCGAACTCAAACCACTTAATCGCCACTTAGGCTCAACGTCATTACTCTCTATAACCTCATTCTCGACTCACGAGGCCATACTCATACACACGAGGGCTATCGAGACTAATCCGGAACTTTTACGATCCTTGAAAATTTTCTCTTTTATACAGGTCTCACACGCCCGTGCAAGATTAGACACGCCCGTGCATGGACATACACGCCCATGTCCCCAAACCGTTCCTAAAAACCCAACATTCTGCCAATGCCCCACGGCCAAGGCACACGCCCGTGCTTACCACCCGTGGTGCACACTGACTTCACACACACGGCCTCAAAGCCTAGTCACACGCCCGTGTGGTTAGCCCGTGGACTATCCTGATTTAAAATGTTAACATGCAGGGGACGCACGGCCACAACACACACCCGTGGGCTGACTGTGTGTCACACATGGCCTAGACACACGCCCGTGTGTCTATCCACATGGTCAAGAACAAGACTAAGTGTCAAGTTCTTTTCACCCTTCTAACATACAAAACATATACTCATCTAACACCATCATAATCAACTCAAATTGAAGTGCATTCTTACATAGAAAACTACATCTTTTTTTCATATAATGTAATAGCCAACAACCATGGCATTATACAAAATAAGCTATCCATCTAAAGGCCAACACATCATAGCCATTTACAACAAAATCCACTAACTTGTCTAGCCCCTATACATGCCATATACAAAACATTAAGTTTCATGTACCAAAGTATGCTGATATGTGGGCTATCTTCTGATGATCCTCGTATCTCGATTCAACGTTTTTAATCTATAAGACAAGGGAAAAGAAAGAGAGTAAGCTTTGAGCTTAGTAAGTTTACACATAAACAAATAAGCACCATAGTATAAGCTAAACAACAATTAGCATTATACTAACAAAAGTAATGAACAACTTTGCTTACTCTTTCTGACCCTTACCACATTTCCAACACATCATGAGTCACATACTCATAACCATCAAAATGCACCTTTGCATTCTATGTCACATTTACACAATATACAACACATCATTATTTCTCGTAATACATCCACACAGTTTATCCATATAACTTATCCACACAGTCTATCCACACAGTTTATCCACATAACTTATCCACACAGTCTATCCACACAGCTAGTTCACATAACTAATCCACACAGCTATTACACACTACTAATACACACAGTTAATCCACACAGCCAATATCTCAGTGGTTTCGCACTTAGCACACCACAATTGATTAATAAGGTGGTATCGCACTTAGCCTACCACAAAGGTATTCATAGTGATTCAGCACATAACTCACCAAACGATATACCTCACGATAGCATCGCACATAGCTAGCTCATCGTCAATATGCATTAGGATGGTATCACACTTAGCCCACCATCTAGCATTATCACAACACATGCACAAGTCTACTTACTTAATCATTCTCGATCATATATTCATTCCACATTTTCTACTACATTCATCCCACATAGGTTCTCAAACATGCTACACACTAGCTAGCATTAACAAATTGTAAGTATGAATGCATTATTTATACATAGACTTACCTCGATACTCAAAAGTATAGAAATATGCAATTTAGTCCACCACCTTACTTTTGCCTCGGTTTTGATCCGGGCTTCGTCTTTCTTGATCTATAATGAATAAATAAGCTTATTCAATACATACATTGACTAAATTGACCCACATCTCATACTTTAGCAAAATTACTATTTTGCCCCTAAACTTTCTCATATTTACACTTTAGTCCTAAAGGCTCGTAAAGTGATTTTTATTCAACTTTCTAGTCTTTCATGCTTAGCCGAACCACTTATTCAACTAAAGCTATCATCAATTCTCACTAAACCACATATGTATGACCAAACTAAAGTTTTTCACAAACTAGTCCCTACATGCATTTTCATGGAAAATCACTTAGCAAAAGATGTTTCTACTACATCAAGCTTTCATATTCTTCCATAAAACAATAAAATACATGCATGTCAAACATATTTACATTTTTGAACATCCATAATAGCTCACCAAATAGCTAAAAATAGCTTACTCATGCTACTAGGACTTCAAAAATACGAAAAATATCAAAACCGGGCTTAGGAGCACTTACTAGCAAGCTTGAAAAGTTGAAAGATCCCTAACAATGGCTTCTCAAATTTTCGGTAGCTAAAGGGGAAGAAGATGAATGAATTTGTCATCTTTTCACCTATTTTAATCACTTATTTGATAAATGACCAAAATGCCCTTTTTGATAAACTTCAAATTTTGACTCATCCATGCTCATTTTTGTCCAAAAAATAGAATTTGGGTAAATTGCTATTTAAGGACCTCTAATTAATAATCTAAAGCTATTTCACACAAATAGTTTCTAGAAACACACATTTTACAACTTTTGCAATTTAGTCCTTTTGGACAATTCAACCACAATTCCACAAAATTGCTTCATGAAACTTTCACACTAGCATGAATACATAATATAAACCTCAAAAAACTCATTCATAACCCTCAGATTTGTGGTCTCAAACTACTATTCCGACTAGGCCCTAAACCGGGATGTTACAGAAAAGGTTTAAACTTGCCGAATGTAATGGTAATGGAAGAAGTAATTGAGTTGTTGATAAATATATGTATATTATGAACAGGACTATGTAAATTGAGTAAATTCCGAATGTGTTAGTACTTGAATGAGATGAATTGTGTATGAATGAATAGTAATGGCACTATGTGTGCGATACATTACTGCTAAAGGGCACTATGTGTGCGGATTAAATAGTAATGGCACTATGTGTGCGATACATTACTTCTAAAAGGCACTATGTGTGCGGATTAAATAGTAATGAAACTATGTGTGCGATACATTACTGTTAAAAGGCACTATGTGTGCGGATTAAATAGTAATGGCACTATGTGTGCGATACATTACTGCTAAAAGGCACTATGTATGCGGATTAAATAGTAATGGCACTATGTGTGCGATACGTTACGAAATTTGCACTGTGTGTGCGGAGTTATAGAGACTTTGGAGACATAAACTGTTGAAAGGAGAATAATAAGAAACGATGCATGAGTATGTGATGCAAGGTAGCTTAATAGTCAGGTATTAGTGAGGTAAGTTATATTTGTTAAGTGAATATAGAACGGAGATGTGATTATTTAACTTTGAGCTTGTTTCAAAGAGAGGCATATGGTATTTGAATATTAGATCATTGAGCTATATGTTAGATACGGTGGATGATGAATGGTGATTTAAATTGCATTTTGTACATATGAATTCGACATTGATCATGTTGGATTAATTTAATTGTTTATTGATTAGTTGCATAGTTTTACCATTGCTTAAAACTTACTAAGCTATATTAGCTTACCGTATGTGTGTTTGTTTGACTATTGTATAGATCATGGAAGCTAGCTCGTGCACTCGGGATCTTCACAAAGTCATTCGCACTATCATCTATCTTCGGTATTTTTATAAGTTGTACCCCTTTTTGAAACATATGGCATGTATAGGCAATATTTCTTGAGTTGTGTTCGAATGATATTTATATATATGTATATGCCATGCGAAAATGGCTATGCTTTTATGTTTGAGTTGGTTTGATCATGTTTTAAGTATGGAATTATTATTTGAGTACATTAGTATATTTATTGAAAAGCCTAGTTGAAAGTTATTTAACAATATGTTATATGTGAATTTTTGAGTTCTTAAGTTTGGTTGAATATGGTATAAGACATTGAGTTGATAAAAATGTTTGTGGTATAATTATTTGAATGTGCCAATGTGACTTGATATGAATGGAATAGGTCATTTTATGTATGTGATTATCAAAGGTGATATATTAATGAGCAATTTAATGTGTACTTATTTGTAGATAATCAACCATGATTTGTTTTAGTTTGAAGCTTAGATTCTC
The DNA here is from genome assembly GCA_025698515.1 of Gossypium sturtianum. Lineage (NCBI taxonomy): Eukaryota > Viridiplantae > Streptophyta > Magnoliopsida > Malvales > Malvaceae > Gossypium > Gossypium sturtianum. Next base: position 85,212,805 of record CM046954.1, read on the forward strand.
CCTTTGAGATATATGTATATATTCGGCCATGTGTTATAAATGGTTAAATCATAGATGTAATATCTTGTTGAGATGTGCTTATTAAGGAATATTTATATATATATGTATATGTAATGAACATAGCCGAATGTGATAGGATATATTTGAGATAAATGAGTTGGTTTGATGTTTTTATTTATGGTATAAATTGGTATACAATTATCAAGGTAATAGCCTTTATAAAGTGCAATGACTTGGGTTTGGTTTAGTAATGCCCGTAACCCTAATCCGGTGACGGATACAGGTTAGGGGTGTTACAAACTGACCGTGAATTGATACCTCTAAAAATATGAAATGTCATGCACAAAAATAAAACACAACAAGTTAGTACCACAGAATAAAATATAAAGCAAGTAAAACGAACACTTATCTGGGTAACTACTAAGGTTTGACATAGCTCTACCTAAGGTGGGTTCTTAGGGTTTACTATATGCGGTTTAGTTATAAAGTTGAGGTACCTGAACCAGCAGATTCCTCGATCCTCACCCATTATAGGCTCATACAGAACGAGTTCGGTTCAGGGGAATACATTTCCCTATGGCCATGTGGAAGTGAAAACTTCACGAAGACATAGGTACAGATGTATCCCGAAAGTAGTCCACTAGCCCATGCGGAGGTGAAAACCTCACGAAGGCATAGCTTCTCGCTCCCACTTAAAGGCGCGACCACAACGGTCATGTAGTGCAATGCAGAGATTAAAAATTAAAAACACATGCAATAAAAGGATCATAGTTTTTTGAATTCGGACAGAAGGACATGAAATTATCGATTTTACGGCTTGACTCTCTTTGATGTCCCCAGTGGAGTCGCCAAGCTGTTGAAACCATTTTTAATTTTTGAAAAATGAGGATCGACTTTAAAAAACGAAAACGGGAGTCACCACCAATCCCTTTTTGCTTAGGTGTGATTGGATCACCTTATAAAATGTTTTATTTCAAAACATTGATTTTGGCCTACGAAATTCAAGAAAACGGGTTCGGGAGTCGGTTACGTACGAGGAAGGATTAGCACCCTTGTAACGCCCAAAATTGATACCGGATTGATTAATTATTGTCCTAATGTCGAAAATTCGAATAGATTTGAAAACATGATTTCTAAAAAAAATTGAACAATTTGAGTTAAAATTTGAGATTTCTTTGTTCCGAAAGAATACAAACATCACATCCAGCACGTTAGGACATGATATTTTTAAACCCTCGTAACTAAAATCATCTCATGATTTACAAATTTTTATTAAAAGAATATTTAGTTATTTAGTCAAACGGAAAATCGAAACCCAGCACGTTAGGGCACTATTTCCCTAATTTCTAAATACAAAACATTGCCTTATTTTAAAAAACCTTTAAATAAAATATAGTAATTTTGCAAAATGTATTTTATTCTAAACGATGATCCATGTGAAAATATCAAACATAAATACCAAAAGCAATCATGATATACTAACATTTCATATTAATATAGGCAATAAAGGAAATAATAATATAAAATACGACTAATAAAAATACCTACACTAAAGCAATAGTAAATAAATGAAAGAGTATGGACAAATAGAATATATAAAGTAATAAATAATAAAATAATAAAGAAAACTACAAAATAAATATGAAAACTTCTCATGCAAGATTAAACTTTTCATACAATGACATATACCAAATAATAAACAAATATTGCAAAATAAAAAAAAAACATAATATTTATATTTTGAGATAATAAATAAAATACGTTTTGAAATAAATAAATAATTTATAACTTTAAATAAAAACATATTTATAATAACCTAATACATATAGAAAAAAAAACTATATATTTAAGAATAAATAATATGTTATACAATATAAATAAATTTTATATAAAATAAAATTTTAAAAATAATATATGATATAATATAATACTATATAATGTACAAAGTTTTAAAATGTATAATATAATAACTAATATATAAATCCTAAAATAATATATAATAAAAATAATTAAACCAAATAAAATAATAAATAGTAATAGTTTAATATATAAGGATAATACATATAAAAAATATATACGAATTTTATACTATTAATAAATTGATATACAAATAATAAAGAAAATAATATAGAATATTTAATATGATAAATTAATTTAAAACAATGTTAAAATAATTTAGAATAAAACGAAATAAAAAGGTTTTTTAAAAAATAAACAAAGAAACATGGATTAAATAACAATAAAAATAGATATAAAAGGACTAAATTAAAACATGCGTCATACTGCAGGGGTTAATATGGCAATTATGCCAAACTTTCAAAACGACATCATTCTGATATTAGCCTTTAAGGAGCCTGAGGATCAAATTGAAACAAAATATAAGTTTTAGGGCTAATTTAAAAAAAAAAAAGGTTAAATTGGACAAAATTAAAACTACTAAAATAGCGGAGGGACTAAAATGGTAAATTTCCTTTTATAAAACACGCGGATCCTCCCCGGTTTTCGGGTCAACATGCGGATCCTCCCTAAAACGACGCGTCGCTTTGGCCTTAAAAGGGACCTCCAAAACGCGGCGTCGCATAATAGGCCATATATAAGTAAAAAAACTAAGAAATTCATTTTAAACATCGAATTAAAAAAACAGAGGCCCTCCCTTCAAAATTCTCTCTGGCCTTCGGCCTAAGGCCAGAATCCGGCCTAGGCTCCATCCCACGCGCCGTCACACGCGCCGTCCCACGCGGTGGCCCAAAGGTAAAAACTTCGCCCCTTTGTTTTTAAAAAAAAAAAACTATTTTGTATATGAAATATGCATGGATTGAAAGAAAAGATAAAATAACACAAAAAAAAGAACGTAAATCACCTCTGTAATAGATTTTCGTATTTTATTCCTCTAGATTTTTGTGAATATTCTGCCTATTCTCTCTGTGTTTTTTTTTGTTACAGATTATTGGGGTTTTTATAACCCTCAAAATAAAAAAAAAGGAAACAAAGATTTCGTCCTGTTTTGCCATATTTTGCTGTTGCTTCTTTCCTTTTTGCAGGTGATCGACAAAGGTCACGGCGGTAGTACGGGATTTGCAGGCGGATTGCGGCGCGACCGAAGGCTACCGTGGGCGCGAGGAGCTGATTGCGGCGCGAGGGGCTGGGCACTTGCGGCGCCTATGGTTTCAGAAACCCTAGGCTTATTGAAACTGTTTAGGCATTTGGGCTCTTTTGGGCCTTGTAAGTTTTTGGGTTAGTGGGTTAGATTTGGGTTGCTGGTGGTGTTTTGTAATTTGGGCCAGGGTGTAACGGCTTTTGGGTAATTTGTTTGGGTTATCTGTTTGGGTTTAAGTGGGTTTTGGGCTATTTAATTTGGTTTTGTAAATGGACTGTACAAATAAACATTGGTTTTATTTATTTTTATTATTTCGGTTTATTTCCAAGCCCGGTCAAAATTGAGTTCCTACAAAGAGAAAGAACTAATGTTGCATTCCCATTCTGGTATCTCGATAGAAATACCCATAAATGGTATTTTTCGTAGCTCGTTGATAATTTAGGTCTTATAGATACTCGCACAACATCCCCTATTCATAAATCTGCGTCCGCTTTCATACAATTAGATACAAAATTATATATTTTTGAAACATGAATTAAAGTAGTTGATCTTTTAGCTCATTATCACCATGGAGAGAAAATCGAACTATTTGGGGAGGTTGGGGTAGGTGAAACAATACTCATTATGGAATTGACAACATTGCCAAAGTTCGTAGAGGCATATTTGTATTTGGCGAAGTAGGTGAACAGACTCGTGAATAGTTAGATAGATATTAATAATAATTCTATATTATTCCAAATTACATTAATTTGTGTATATTTTTTATTTTTTATTGTTGTCTATTTGCAATAAGAAAATTCAATGCAAACTTTTATTTTATTTTATAATTCTAAAATCAAGAAATTTAATATAATTTCTCTTTTACTTTTCTATTATATGTAGAGTCCCAAGATCAAATCAAAATTCAAAAGAATAAACTCAAAATGACTCATATGCTAGACTTACTCTAATGACTTGATGTGCATGCTTCAATCAATTTTTAAAAATTCTAGCAGAATGGAGATTAAATAATGATAATAAAATGGAAAATCAGTTCAAGAATAAAGATTAAGAATATGGAAGAAAGATCCTCAAGTTTAGAGAGCACAAATAGTCTTTCTTGTAATAAAAGAAAGCTTCCGAGAAGAAGACTCTTTTTGGGAATTAAAATCTAAAAATTAAGAGAAAAAGTAAGAAATAAAGTCCAATAAATTCCACAACTTGATAAGATTGAACGAGAAAAAAATTAAATGGACTCGTAGAAAGATGTAACTAAATTTGATGAAGTTGGATGAATGGAGATGAATGAAATTGGATAGATGATCTAATCCCCTAACTTATATTGGCTAATTGCTGAAGCCATATATTGGACTAGCTCACTTCAATGTAGAATCATTCAATCTCATTTGCTTAAATGCCCCTCAACTTAACACTTTGACAACACTCCTCGTATCTATCAAAGTCCTTTTTACTTTAAAACCTGCAACAAGAGCTAAAACTACTAATGAATCATTACCCTCAATATCAAATAATTCTGCTTCATCATTATCGAAAAAACCTATTCTCCATGGTTGAGTCAGGCGAGGTTTCTTTGTTGCAACTGACATAGACATAACATTGTGTAAATATGTATTTCTCTTCATGTTAAATCTAGCCCACTATTCATTGGACCCCACAATAACATTGATCACACATCTTATGGTCTATTTTCCTTTTCCTCTATTGCCTCTGTGTGAACCTAAAGAATCTTCACTTACACTAGCATCTCTAAATACTTATGGTTGTCTTAGGCGAGTGAAAAATTGCTTCAATTGTCCCCAATGCACTATTGATTCAATTGCATCATTCAAATGAACACAACCTTCAATTCTATGCCCTTGTGCATGCTGGAATTCACATATTCTGTAACGACCTGATTTTTAATCGGTGTTTGAAAATGTGGTTTCAGAGGTGAATTTTATAATTGAATAAGAGAAATTATTAATAGAAGGATTTACATATCTAGTACGAGATTATACAATTGGATTTTTGAGTAATTAAATCGAGAAAGTTCTTAATTAAGGTACAAGGACTAAATTGTAAAAGTTTAATCGCTATTAAGTTTTAATTTAGAAAATACAATAGGGCTTATTGATCTGTCGTAATTTGAAATGTCAAATTAGGCTTCCTCGTTATACTTAAAGAGCTTATTTTTGGGCAAATTAGCGTTTTTTCCGTAGTTTAGTGTAGATTTTAGATTTTCAACTTAATAAGTGTAAATACCTCTTTTTACTCATTTTGAGACCCAAATTGACCAATTGTGCCATTGGGGGCCTAACGTTTGATTGAGTGTTGTAGGTACTTAGCGATGGCCCGAAATTGTGCGAAAACATCACCAAAGAAAGGGGTATCATGACATCGGAGCGTGGGAATCATGATACCTCCATTAGGCCCGGGATGAATACCAACTACAGTGGTATCGCAAGATCCACTTTGGGTACTACGATATCCACCTTCTAAGGGGAAACCTCATTCAATATTGATTACGATATCGCAATATCCTACCCTGGGAATTGCGATATCCACATCGTGAAGGAGACAAACAAATGACGCTAGGGGTAGTTTTTGTCCAACCGAAGCACCAATCAGATAAAGGTCATTCAAGGGCACTATGGTCACAAAATGGGGTCAAGTTTTGTTGCTAAAACAACCAATTTTGGCTGAGGAGAGAGGGATGCACACATTAGACTTAGTTTAGCTTAGTTTTCTCTTTAGTCCTTTTAGGTCTTCTTCTTCATTTTTAGGGTTTCTTAGTTCTCATCTTCCTTAGTTGTAGAGTTATTTTTATGCAACTTTTCTTCTTGTTCTTATTGTTCTTTAAGTCAGTTAAGTTAGTTATCACTATAGCTAGGGTTTATTTGCACTTTAGTCCATTTTCTTTGCTTGTAACGACATTTCATCCTTTAGTTCAATTTATTTCATGTAACAACCCTTTTCCTAGTGGTGTTGGAAACAGTGGTTTTGGGGCCACAATTCCAACGTGTCAGCCTGTAAATATTAAATAATTAATATTTACGAGTTCATTAGTGTCGTATTAAATTTTGGCTATGAAATTTTATTATTTAAATAATTAATTAATTAAAAAGGATTAAATCGTAAAAGTTGCAAAAGTTAATTCCTATTAGTAATAAGTACTAAATGGCTATGGAAATGAAAATTAATGGACCTAAATGGTAAATATACCATGTCATTTCATGTAGTGGATAGTTAATGGATGTTTTGGTGTGTAATTTAAATGTTTTATTAAGGGTAAAATAGTAAATAGAAAATAAAACTTAAATTTAGTTAAAATCAATGTTATCTTCTTCATTTTAATTAGTTAAAATTGAAACACCATGGATATGAGAAGGGAGCTTTCGACATTGGCTTAATTCACTTGCATGATAGGTATTTTCACCCGTTTTTCATGAATTATATGTTTTTGAGATTATTGTAGCTTAATCTAGCTATCTCGGGGATTATTTTGTGAAATTGTCAAATGTTCAGAAATTTACCATTGTTGGTTTTGTATGTTTTTGGTGTTAATAGGTTTTTTAGAAGCTTGATTGTTAGATATGATTAAATTGTAAAGTGATTTTTAGTAATTTTGGGTTTAGGGACTAAATAAGTAAAATGTTGAAGTTTGCTTGGTTTTCATGTAAAATTTTGAAATTTAGGGGCTGTAATAAGATGAATAAAAATTCTGCTACATGGGTATAGAATTTAATTATGGAAATAAGCTTGTTTCGATTTTAGGGACTAATTTGAGTAATGTGTAATCGTTTGGGGCAATTGCAAAAATTTATAAATAAAAAGACATATGCATTAACTTGAATAATACATGAAATTGAGGCTAATAATTGAAATAAATTATATTATAGATCAAGATCAAGTTGATAATCGAGGAAAACGGAAGGTTGTTGATTAGCCCCTGAACTTTTGTTGTTTCTGCAGTTTAGCCCTGGTAAGTTCGTACGGTAATGTTTTGAGTATCATTAATAATGTTATTGATATGATTTATGTAATTTGATGATACTGGTTATGTTGGAAATATTATGTTTGAATTGGTGAGAAATTGATTGAAATGGAAACTGTTATATGGTTATGTGTATCAAGCCTGATGAATATAGGATAGGATACAATTGACATGCCAATAGGTTATATCGCGTGCAGTACGGGGTTGATTGGTGGTGAGATGATAATTTCTTATTTATTCTTGTTTACTGAATATACCGAAGTCCAGCATTTGTTGCGGACTATCGTGTTATATTATAGTGATTCAAGTGTGTTATTGGGGGCGTATGTAAAGCCTTCGGGCTTGGCACTTAATGCCTAGGTGTGTATCAGAGGGATGTTAGCCTACGAGTTGGCACTTGGTGCCCAGGTGTGTTCTCGGTTGGTTAGCTCATTTGAGCATTCTAGTGTGTTAATCGTGTATTCGGATCCTTTATATCATTCATCGGGCAGATTTTCATTGGTTATACGATTTATTTCGTATTATAAGTGATTATATGATTTTTTTTTTGTTGATATGAGTTGATATTGAATGATTTAGTTAAATTGATTTGTTTATCTATTATGAGTACTGATATAAAGACTCACCTGTTAAATGGTTGTGATTGACAGGATTTTAGTTTATTAACTGATACTGTGTGGATTATATGTTTTTACGGTAAGCTTATCATTTTTAACCGTTGAACTTACTGAGCTCTATTAAGCTTACTCGTGTCTTTTCTCTTATTTCCTTGTAGATTACGTTTTTGTGGAATCGGGCTGTTGGATCAACTCAAAGAATCACACTATTCGGATATCTTTTGGTAGTTTTTGATATGTTTATCTTTAGGTTATATGGCATGTAATAGGTGTGTTTTGTATATACGTTGAATAGTTATTTCATGTGTTACATAATAGGTTGGTGTAAAGTTGTTTAAACTTGGTAACAATTTGCTTGTATGGTTGCTTTTAGTTTTAGTATGAAATTTGCATATAACTATGTTTTGGCTAGTTGGTATAAATTCTTGAAAATAGTTGAAAAAATGGTATATTGGTTGTGTATGGACAAAATGAGATGATAAGTATGGTATGTGTTTTTTTAGGTATAAACTTATAAGCTTGAATGCAATTTGTTGTGGTATGTTTTGTGGATGTATTTATTTATTGAATTGTGATGTCAATGAGGACACATTGGTTAGGCACTTAGGTTGGATGTTTTTGGCATATTTCGGGCTGATTTGATCGTGTTTTAAGTTGATTTAATTGCTGGTAAATGAGTTGCTTGATGTCCAAGTAAACATGAATTTATAGACTTGCATTTGAAGGCACAAATAGGGGCACATGGCCTGGGACATGGGCTGCCACACGGCTGTGTGCTACACACGGTCTCTTTACATGGCCGTGTGTTTCAAGTCAGTAAGTAACATATTCTGGGACATGGCTTGCGACACAACCGTGTAAAGGTACTTCGATTGTTACATAGTCTGGCACACGGCCCGTGACATGGCCGTGTGGTAGTATTTCTAATATCCACACGGGTTGGGATACGGCCTACGTGTCCATACTTCAAATGCTCACACGATTTGGGCTATGTCACACGACCTTGCCACATGGCCGTGTGACCCCTATTTTTCAATTTTTCCAAAATTTTCTATTTTGTTTCAAAATGATCCCTGAATATTTTCAAACTATTTTTAGGGCCCCATAGGCTCGATTTTAGGCCCGTGAGTGTATTTTTACATTAGTTAAATTAAGTTACTAAATGCTATTAATCACTTTGCATAATTGTTTTATTGTAAGTTAAATGTTTAGATTGTGTTGTAATGCTCTGTAACTCTAATCCAGCGACGGAGACTGGTTAGGGGTGTTACATTTCAGTTGCTTTTAGTTTAATTTATTAAAGACTTCAACTTTTATGTTTATTGTACTTCATTTTACTACTGAATATTCATCTACACTTTTCTTTTAAGTTTTATAGATTAAAAATCCAAACTTTCATCTTTTTTCTCAAGCTTTATGTTAATGGCTGCCATTTCCTTTTCTTGCATGTTTATTAGCTTAGTTTTTAGCATGGATAATTAAACTCTAAGGAGGTTGGTTGATGGAGATGTGGGTAAGCTGATTTTTGGATGATGGACTAAGTTGCAAATAAATTGAACTAAATTGAATAAACCTAAAAACTTAGGATTGACGTCCCTAAGGGGATATTTAGGCAAGTGAGATCGAGAGGTAATGTTGAGCACCAATTCGTTAGTCTCAAGTTAGCCGGTGAGATCGAGAGATAAACCAGACTAATTTGTCTAATTTGGTAAAGTCGAGAGATAAACTTTAGGGGTTTAAGCAACTTAGATCCCTAATTCAAATATTAGTGAACCAAATCAAAATCAATCAACCATCGTTTGTTATTCGTTGGTTAATTTAGTAACTTTGCATATTTTACAATTTAGTCCTTGTGTTAATTAGTCGGTAAATTAGTACAATTAATCTTGATTTTATGGTCTGTCGTACTATAGTGTTTAGCAATTAGTTAGTTAGACTTTTTATTTTGCATACTTGTAGCTAGAATTTGCTCAATCGCCGAATTTTTTGGGTTCGATCCTTGGAGTACTCCGTACCCGTTGTACAATTATATTACAACTGACCTGTTACACTTACAGACATTGCATGTTAGTAGGTTCTGATTATTTGTTTGTTGTCTTTAATTGTTGATTTCCTCCTGTCATTCGTGAGGGTGATGCGAAGGCAGTTAAGTTGTTGGCGCCATTGTTGGGGAGTTGGTGCTTGATTAACCTATTTTTAGTTTTGTTGCATGTTATATAGGGACATAGTTGACAAATGATAAATTTATATATACAAATTTTCTTTGTGTTTGTTTTTATTTTGTTTAAAATTTTTGTTAACTTGTTTTACCATCTTTTGCTTGTAGGAGGTGGTGCATGACTCAGACCGATAACGGTATTGTACCTTTCGAACCGGAATGAATTTTGGCGTATGTGAGAAGGGCTCAACATCTGAGGGATGCCCAACCTCCACAAAGAGACCAGTCGTTTGAAGACCCAAGAGTAGAAAGACAACCACCATAACCACCAATGATGGAACAAATAACTTTGTAGGAAAATGCTATGCCTTACTTGGAGGTTGTTTGGGGAAGCATTAATCGCCTCACGATTAATGCGAATAACTTTGAAATAAAGCCCGCAATGATCCAAATGATTCAAGGGAATCTCTGTAACAGCCCAATTTTGGGTCTAGTCGGAACAGTGGTTTCGGGACCACAAATCCGATGCAATAAAATTCATTTTTATTATATTTTTATGGTCTACGATTTTATGGAACGATTTTGTGAATTTTTTTTTCGAAAATTTTGACGTTTGGGCACTCAATTTAGTTAAAAGGACTAAATTGCAAAAGGTGCAAAATGTGTGTTCTAGAAGCTAGATGTGTCTAATTGCTATGAAATTTTAAATTGGAAGTCCTTAAATGGTAATTAGACCATTATACTTAGTATGGACAAAAATGGCCATGGCTAGGTGAAATTTCAAAGTTTAGCATTAAGGGCATTTTGGTAAAATGGTAAATAAAGACAAAATTAACTAAAATAAAAGATGCTCATCTTTCTAATTTCATCCCTTAGTGCCGAAAATTGAAGGGTCTCTATAGCTAGGGTTTTGGCCAACTTTCAAGCTCGATTATCAAGAAAGACGAGGTTCTAACCTAGACCGAGGAAAGAACAAAGTTGTGGACTAAATCGAACTATTAGCCATTTTGTACCGAGGTAAGTTCGTATGTTAAAAGTAAGCTTTAGAATAATTGTATTTAAATGCTTTAATATTGCATGAATTGTATGTTTGATTTTGTGAATGAGTACAATTCTACGAATGAGTCCGAAGACCAATCGACAAGCAAGAAATCCCATTTGAACCTTAGGAATAAGGTAGGATACAAGTGACATGTCACTAGGATTAGTATGTGTTATGTGACTAAGTGATCCGGGTGCTGGTCTCGTACGTCTTACCGGTGGCTGAGTATACTGGCATATGTTGCGGATACTTGACAGCTTGTGTGAGCAGCACAGCGTAGCTATGTCTTGACTGACAACTTGTGTGAGCAGGCCCGTCGATAGCTCGAGTGCGAGGAACTATGTGATATGAGATTTAGGTAGCATTGGCTACATTTGTGGCACCTAGTGTGCAAGAATCCAGAGTATCCGACAATATTATTCTGAGTGGTTCACGGGTATGTCAAAGATGAAATTATGTGTAAATTCATTTTGAGATGGTACATGTATGTACTTGAAGCTCATATCTATTAAATTCTTGAAATGATGAATATGAGGTAAGTTTTGTGATGGAATGAGTTATGATTATGAGACCATGGTAATTGTACATTAAATTATGTTATATTATTTGAATGTTATGTGCACGGTAAGGTCGCTTATTTCTTGCATACGAGCTTACTAAGCTATATAGCTTACTCCCCTTTCCTTTCCCTTGTCTTATAGTGTCACCAAGCTAGCTCGAGTTGCGGAGATCGTCAGAGATCCATACACACTATCAACAATTTCTTTGGTATTAATGAATCCAACATTTTGAGTTATGGCATGTATAGGGGACTTGGTCATTTTGTTATGTGTCATAATTTATTTGGCCAAATGTGTTGGCCTATGTTGATTAGAAGTTCATTTTGTATAAGACCATTTGAAATTGGCTAATATTGGTATAAGTATATTCATATGATGATGCCTTTCATGAATGTGGAAACTTGCATGATTTGAGTTGGTAAGTTATGTGATGCTTATGTATGATAGAAGTTTGCATATGAATGATGTGTTGATGTCTTGGTTGTGGATGATTTGGTTGTATGTATATGCTTGAATTGGTGTTATGTTATGTTATGTAGGTGTGTGCATTAAAAGGGTGGAAAATGGCTTGGTAAATAGCCTTCTTTTTGCCCACACGGGTAGACACACGGGCGTGTGTGACACACGGTCTGCCCTACGGGCATGTAGTTCAGCCGTGTGTCCCCTGCACCTTAATTGTTGCAAAACAGAATGTCCAAAATTGAGCACACGGGCAGAGACACGGGCGTATGTCTCGGTCGTGTGTGCTACACGACCTCGAACACGGGCATGTGCCCCGATCGTGTGAAGTCTGCACCTATTTTATGAAAAAATTATAAAAATTAAATTGACCACACGGCCTAGCACACGGCCGTGTGGGACAAGTCAGAGAGCTCCCTAAATTGAACACGACCTGTAACACGGGCGTGTCTCAGGGTCACACGGGCGTGTCCCTTGAACCACACGGGCGTGTGACCCCTGTAACATGAAAAATTTTCTAAGTTTTGTAAGATTTTCTAAAGTTCTCGGTTTAGTCCCGAACCACTTCCAAAGTATGATTTGGGCCTTGTAAAGGGACTTTATGATTGAATATGAATGGTTTTAATTTGGACGCAAATTTATGACTCGGAATTTTATGAATGCTTGTGTTATAAGTCTGGTAATGCCTCGAGCCCTGTTCCGGCATTGAATACGGGTAAGGGGTGTTACAATCTCTAATTTCGGGGATCGATAAACGTGGATCCTAACCATGCCAACTATAAGGTGATCTTCGCTGGACATGCATGGAACGCACGTGGAGGATACAGACTTATTGATTGCCTAGTTGTCCTATGAAGTCATATCTTAAGACGTCGCATCACCATTACTACAAGGGAACAAAGTATGACTTTACTGCCAGTAGTCTCTAAACACATAGACATCCCTATCAGTATAAAAGCTCATGATAGGAATTGAAAAAGACCAAGTCCCTTTCCAAATTAAATTCCCCTTCATCAATAATATATCATCTAAAACATTCAACCAATCTCTAGTGGCTCTCTGCTTGGGCGCAAGGTGAACCACCATCCAAACCACCACTTCATCCTCTCGTTAATCACACTAGTTAACAATTTAAAAATAATTGTTGCACTAGTTGTTTAGTGGCAACAAAAATAGACCTTTTATGTAATAAAAAAATTAGATATTATAGAGTTCAAATTTATGGGATTTATACTTTCTTATAAAAAAAAAAAAAAGACAATCAAAAGGATTGAGAAGGGATGGAGCTTTTCATCCTTCCAAATAAAGAGACCACCATTTGTTCAACATACAACTTATCCTTTATGCATTAAACACTTTTTATTTTTTTCACTCCTTTCTTGAATTCATTGAGTTATAATTGGAGGTTGCATTATACGTAGATAGTAGATTCATTTTATGAGTAACATCTCACAGACGTGAGAAATTTATTAAATAACGTGAATAGTTTTAGTGTTTGTATGTTGCATTCTTTACTTAATTCTCTTGTAAAATGCATTGTTCCAACATATCTCGATTTATTAATTGATAATGAATTTAACTTTTACGTAGACACCCACATACATAAATAATTTATCAAGTTACATAAACATTCTTAATGAATGTCCGCATTCTCTATTGTTGCTCTCATTAAGTTGTCTGTTCCAACCCTTCTCAGATTTAGCATTTAACAACCAGACGGTCTTTATAAGTAATAATATTCAATCAAAATTTTATAACTTCTAAAATATTTAGATTTGGTCAAAAGGGTTAAATTACAACTTAATTAGTACCGTCAATAAATTATGATTATATGGTTCGTTTAAGTCTTGAAATTGATTTCTTCTGAAAAAAAAAAAACGAAATTTACAATCAATACTAGATCTATTAATAATCAAATTATTTGTTCAAGTTCGAAGGTCTGCTCGAAATTTAAGAGGGTTTGAGTAAAAATATTAGACTAAAAAAATGAGTTTGAGCAAAAAAAAATAGACATGTTTAAAACATGGGCTAGGCTCAAGCTTGAACATACAAAGCCCGAGCTCGATTCGACCCTATTTATTTTTAAGTTTGTAATATTTTATATTATGTAATTTATAACACATAAAAATTAAATTCATAGTAGTATAAAATACTATTATAATGTAAACATTACAAAAATGTTAAAATAATTATATATAAAATTTTAATAAATAAAAAATTAAATTAAAAATATATTTTTAAATTTATACGGGTGAGTCTAAAATAGACTTAGGATAATTATTTGCCAATATGGGACAGACTTGAGTGAAATTTTAAATCTTTATTTTTTGCCTGACGGGACTTAAAATATATTAATATTATAGTTAAATCCGACGTGATGATGAATAAATTTGATCAAAATCAAGGAGACCCAAACAACAATAATGATTAAAATAGTGCTGCGCACAATTATGTAAATTACCCTCCAAAAATATAACTGAAAATACCTGTCATTGCCAACCAGATTGATCAGGGGGCTCCTAAATTTAATAGCCTAACATTCTATTAAAAGCATTCTTTATTTATTTGAAAGCTTTCTAAAAGTTGTTTAGTCTTCAACTGGCTGACAGATTATTATACTACTTTAGCTTAAACAGCTTTGATTTCTAATAATAAAATTAGTATTTTCCCACACTTTTTGACAACTTTATTATTACTATTATTATTATAATAATTTTTAAAAAAATAGAAAAAAGTCAGTTAAAGCAAAAAAGGAGGGTGCCCTGAACACCCTGGAACAATGCAACATTCATGACCTATTTAGTTTGCTCTCCTCCCCTCCATCATCACAACATTCACATTCACATAACCAAAAACAATAACAAAAAAGAATAAAAAATCAAAGGAAAATAATAAGGATTGAAAAGATGTTGCAGAGAGCAGCTAACAATGCATATTCATGGTGGTGGGCTAGTCATATCAGAACAAAGCAGTCTAAATGGATGGATCAAAACCTTCAAGGTATTTCTTTTGCTTGATGTTTTTGTTTTTTCCTTGTAATAATTTCTGGGTTTTGAATCTTTGATGTCTGAACTGTGGGGAAAATGCAGATATGGAGCAACAGGTAAAGGCTGTTCTTAAGCTGCTGGAAGAAGAAGGAGACTCGTTCGCAAGGAGAGCCGAAATGTACTACAAAAGGAGGCCCGAATTGATCCATTTTGTGGAAGAATCCTATAGAGCTTATCGAGCCTTAGCTGAAAGATATGATCACTTATCAACTGAGCTACAAAATGCTAACAGCACCATTGCTTCCGTTTTCCCAGAGCAGCTTCATTTCGCGATGGAGGACGAAGACGAACTCGGGTCTCCCAAGTTCTCGAAAAAGCCATTGGAGAACTCGAAGGGATATTCCTATGTCCCCTATGTTCCTGAGAACTCGAAAGCCCATCCATATCTTCCTGACAACTCCAAAGGCCATTCCTATCTCCCCTACGTTCCCCACAACGCCACAGGCAATATCCCCTCTGTCCCAAATGTCCCAAACCCTCTATTTAAAGATGCTAAGGGCTCAGTCACATCAGGCTTCAAGAAAAAGCAACATAAGATAATATCACCAAAAGGGAGTATTAGTGTGATTCCGAAATCTGGTTTGAGTATACCCCAAGGACTTGATGCGATTCATAGGCTTCAGAAACGGATCCTGGCATTGCAGACCGAGAAAGAGTTCGCTCGCAGCACCTACGAGAGTGGGATGGCCAAGTATTGGGAATTAGACAATGAGATTCAAGAGATTCATAAGCAACTTTGTGGCTTGGAAGATGAGTTTGGCGAAGGTAAAGCGATTGCAGATGATGAGGCTCGAATCCTGATGGAAGTAACCGCTTTGAAATCTTGTAGAGATACATTGGCTCAGCTCGAAGAGAAACAGGAGAGGTCTGCAATGGAAGCTCAAATCGAGCATAAAAGGGTCAAGGTTTCGAGGGAGAAGTTGAACGCCCTCAAGAAAAAGTTCCATCTCTTGAATGAAGTCAATCAAGAAAAGGGTGCTAGCGACAATGATGATAACCAAAAGAGAAAGGAAATAGAATCTTTAAAGGAGAAGATCAAGAAACAGTTTGAGGTTTTCTTTAGTGGAACTTTGAGTGTGACGGAGATGGCTGAGAAGATCGATGAACTCGTGAACAACGTGATCAACTTAAAAAGCACGGTCACATCTCAGTCGATTCTTGTCCAAAGACTACGAATCGAGATCGATGAGCTACAGGCTCAAATTGAGGTGTTGGAAGATGAAAAAGCCACATCGATTGATGGGAAAAATGATGTGAAATTGAAGAAGAAGATAAGGGAAATGGAGGAGAAGTTGAATGAGATTCAGGATTTGAGCCAGACTGTTGAAGATCAAAACAACAATCTCCAAATATATTTCACTGAAGCAAATTGTAGTATTGATCATATTTCAGAAAAAGTTGATAGTATGATGCCATTGCCAGAGGACAAGGTCGATGAAGTAGAGAAGAGCTCATCCATGGAAGTCAAATCATCAAATGAGAAGGAGACCAAAACAGGCATTGAGCTTGAAACAACAACAACAACAACAGGGACTGTCATGGTGTCTACTTCATTACAAGGGAAGGACACCGAAGCCGCAAAAGAGCATGAATCTGATGCAACTTGTACAAATGGAGGGCTTATTAGCCAAGAAACTTCAATGGCTTCGGAGAAATGTGAAGACTCGACAGCGCGAGCTTCTTCACTGACAGCTAACACCATTGCCAAAGTTGGAACAGAAGGGGATGAGCCAAACTCGAAGCAGTTGTTGTCGAAAGGTATTGAAGACAAAGAGAAGGATATATTGATGGAATACAGTTTGAAGCTTCGAAACCAGAATAAGGATACAGAGAAGAAGCTGAAGGAAGCTGAGGCAAATAACCAAAATGGGATGTTTGAGATAATATCGCAGCTGAAAGAACTTAAAGAGAGTAATGCCATGAAAGATGACTTAATCCGATTCTTACAAGAGAAACTAAGCCAAACAGGTGTTGGTGAAGCAAGTTCAGTGATTTCTGAGAAAATAGTGGTTATCGAAGCTCAGCCTGCAGAGAGCCAAGTAAACGAAGGCTTCGATGTGATCGATGCGGTGATGCAAATTGCCAAGTCGGGAACTACTTCAGAAATCGAAGATAAGTTCCGGGCGGACATCGATGAACTACTAGAAGAGAACTTGGATTTCTGGTACAGATTCAGCACTACATTCCAAGAGGTGAACAAGTTTGAAGAACGAGTGAAAGATTTATCGGCGGAGGTATTGGAAATCGAGGAAAGACGAAAGGAAAGCGGAGATAACAATGAAAACAGTGTGAAATATGCGCTGCAATCGGACGCGCGGCCACTGTACAAACATCTGAGAGAGGTGCAGAAGGAGTTGAGTGTGTGGATGGAAAAGGGTGTAATGCTAAAAGAAGAACTGAAGGAGCGGTTCTCGTCATTGTGTGAGATCCAAGAAGAAATAACAAGGGCTTTGAAAGCAAGTGCTGAAGATGATGAGTTCAAGTTCACAAGCGACCAAGCAGCCAAATTCCAAGGCGAGATATTGAACATGAAACAAGAGAACGTCCGAGTTGCAATCGAAGTGCAAGCTGGTCTGAACAATGTAACAAAATTGCAGCTTGAAGTTGAGAGGAACCATGCAAGATTGAGTGAAAAATGGGGAATTTCGGGGTCTAAGAACCGCCAAAGCGGCCAACTGCAATGCTCCGAAAGGCGGTCTAGAGTTCCGTTGAGCGCATTCCTCTTCGGCGGCAAACCGAAGAAGCACAGGATATCCATCTTGCGTCGGATTAACAATGGTTTAATGAGATCAGTCAATAGTAGCAAATACTAGATATTAATTTAAGTAAACTGATCATTGCTTGCTTGATTGCTTCATGCTTGTATTAGCTTTCTACTATTAAGTTCTTCATTATTAATATTTGCTTTTACTGGCATTGCATTTAAGAGCTAATGAAATTAACTTTAAACGATCAATCCCTTCTCTCCTTAAAATTTCTCATTCAGATAGGCTGTTGTGTAAGGTTTTGTGATGTGAGATTAAACACGGCTGATATATTTGTCTCACACCAATTTACTATCTATTAATTATAAATGATTTTATTTAAATTTAATTATAAATATATTTTTAATATTATATCAATAATAAATTTAGACTTTCAGACCAGGTCGGCTTAATTAAAAATGGGTCTAGCTAAAAAAAATTAAAAATTTTGGGGCACGGCCCAAATGACACATTGACAAATGAACTCCAAATTAAGATATTTTCTCGATTTGAGTAAAAAAGTAGGAGGAAAAACAAATATAAACACCATGATTGGTTGGATTGTTAAAATTTTAAAAATTATTTTAATTATTTAATTCTATTTGATTATATTTTTATCATAATAAAAATTTAAATTTAATTGAATCATAAAATAATATATTATTAATAATATATTATTATAATATTATAATATAATAATAAAAATCATTATAATATAATTAATTATTTATCTATTATTAAATATATTTTGTATATCTTACTTATATTTTTTCTATTTTTTTTTTGAAAATAAAATGACCATAAGGGTTCGGACGTATTATTACGTAACATCCCTAATAACAGCATTATGGATTTCCGGAGGGTAATCCATGTCAAAAAATCAATTCTTAATCTCATTACACATAATAGAGCAAATTAAATCAGCCACACTATTACTAGATCTATGGGACCACACTAATTTGGCAGCTTTAAACAGACGAAAAGCTCCTTTGCACCTTTTAACTCTACTGCCAATAATAGTGATATCTTCATCCCCCCTATCCAACCTATTAACCAGCCCAACATTATCAGTCTCGAAAGTCACCTCACCCAGAAGATCGAGCTTTATCGCACCGTCAATGCTTCTTTCAAGCGCAATACATTCAGCTTCTAGGATAGACACCCTGCCATCTTTGAAACCTCCCCCGCCTCCCAACACAAAACCATCTTATATTTTTTCTATTATGTTATATGTTATATTTATTTTATGAGTAAATTCTATTTTATATATTTTATATTAATATAATATTACTATAGTTTTTTTTTATAAGAACTTATATTCTTTAAGATTTTTTTATCTTTTATTATTCAAAATAATATGATATAAATAATAAATAAAATAGTTTATGTTATAAAATAAAAAGACAGAAAGTAAAGAAGAAAGAAAATAGGAGAGTAAGAGAGAGAGAGAGCGTATTTTATTGATAAATGGGAAAAATTACAAAACTCATCCAAAGTCGTAGAGACCTACTTCTAATGACTATTAGAATTTAAAGTATATCAAAACTTATCTAGATCTTGATGGACATTCACTTAATAAAATATTCATAACACCCCCCCTTAGATGTCCATTTGTAGATAATGTGTCTCGTTAAAACCTTATTAAGATAAAAACATTGTGGGAAAAAAATTTCTAGTGAAGGAAAAAGAGTACACATATCTATAATACGCATAATATGTTGCCTCATTAAAAATCTTACCAGGAAAACCCAATGAGACAATACCTTGGTTAAAGGAAAAATAGTATAGCGTGTATTTACTCCCCCTCATGAAAATATCACATACTTTCTCATATTCTACATATTCAATCTTGAATACTAGTTTTTCAAATGACTATTTGAATGTATTTGCTAAGCATTTATATCACCATTCTTTTGAAAGTAATGAGTGAGGGAAAATTTGGGGGAAATATGTTTTGATCTCTCCAGGAGTTTCAATAATAATCATAGCAAAGTTTAATCATGATTCTTCTATAAAAATATAAATAGGCATTTTGGATCATTTTATAATCATCCTTCAACTACTATTCACTCAGTAAAATTTACCACATATATAAATTATTTCAATTCATATAAATGAACAATTTCTCGAGAATTTCAATATGCTTCTAGCATTTTAAATCATTCAAGGGTTTTAATATAAATTTTACTATATAGTGGTTCATAAAAAGTTGTAACAACAACCATTAGACGTAAGTTAAATCTTTTATGAACTGTCAATTTGATAATATATCTAAAGGTTATTGTATCCACCATAAAAGAATATTATATCTTTTCATAATCAATGCCAAGACATAGCGAAAAACTTTATATTTTTTTTCCGCTTTTGCAAAACTACTTCATTTGCACACTCATTAGTTTTATACCTTTAGATATTTGGACTACTAGTCCAAAAACTCAACGAATTTAATTATATTTGAGTTGCGTCTTTCTATTTTGAACAATCTATTTCATATATATATATATTTCTCAATAGATTTCTTAAAGATCCTCCTTTTATTTCATTATTTCAACAATAATATTGCATGAAAACCATTGTCGACCAGTTTTATTATCAGTTCCACATTTTCTCGAATTGACATAACATATCGAGATATCTTATTTTCACTATTTTAATATTCAGTTTCAGGTGCCTGAATCTTTTCTTGAGTTTTACTTATTAGTCATGTCTTGGGTCTCTTTTGGAGCACCTGCCTTCACTATGTGATCATCTAGATTTATTATTTTTTTTATAAGAATTTTCATATTTGAAACTTGTAATGAGTTATCATTGTTGAACTTCTGGTTCAAATTACTCTCCCCCTAACTCATTACAAGTTATTATTTCTCTTCTCCTAATGCCAGGAAAACTATCAAATCAAAATAGTAATCACAAATCATGTCATAATTGAATCTCCAATATATTTAAAACATATAATAATATAAGGAGACTCGTAATTAATATATATTCCCAACTTTCTTTGAGGATTCACTCATCTTTGTGCGTTGTGGTGGAGCAATTAGAACGTATACGCGCATACAAAAATTCAAAGATGAGAAATATTTAGCTCTTAACTAAAAACCAATTGTAATTGAGAGTATTTATAACTTATTGGCTCGATGAGTATAACACGTAAATCAACATAATTTCATGTTGAAATAGGAAGTTTAGTTCTCATAAGTAATGGTTTAGACATTAATAAGATGAGTTCAATCAATAATTTCTCTAAACCATTATACGCATAAATAACAAGCTTTTACGAATTTTTTTTAAACTTAATCAATAAAAGACTGAGATATAAACTCATCAGCTTTAGCAAGATAAATTGTCTTAATTGCATAATCTAAATTTAATTATTTAAACAAGCAATTTTGCAAACGACAGGTTGTAAATTGATAACACATATGTGATTATTTTGTAGATGCATCTACCAAAAACATATAATATCAAAACCATCCACATGGTAGATGAATGGACCCATATCCATTTTAGAAACGCAAGACATTAAATCTCAACTTTAGCTAGTGAGTTTCTAATAATAAATTTTCATTGAGAATAAGCAAAAAATAAGAATTCTTTAAATTAAAGAATCTTCTGGTTCTTTAATGAATATTCATATGAATTTTCAATTAATTTTCGCATCATAATAGATCTAAGATAGCCTAACCGGTCATGCCAATTAGTAAAAGTATGTGGTTATACAAACTTCTGGTTTGTAGTAACATGTGCCTCAATTGCACTGATATGTGTATAATATAAACCTGATGAAAAAGCAAGTAGTTTTTCCAAAATATATTTCTTTCCACATTCAGCATTTGTAATATATAGATATTCATTATTTTTCTCATTCATAGTCTCAATATGATATCCATTAATACGAATATCTTTAAAACTCAATAAATTTCTTTGAGACTTGGTGGAAAATAAAGCATCATCAATGACAAATTTTGTACCTTTAGGTAATAATATAATAGCTCTTCTGGAACCTTCAACTAATTTTGTACTATCAAATATTGGAATAATATTTGTTTGTTTCAGTACCAAATAAGATAAGTATTTTCTATGTAACACCCTTTACCCGGGTTCTACTCCAGGAACCGGGCCCGAGGCGTTACCGAACTCAACCCACTTAATCGCCACTTAGGCTCAACGTCATCACTCTCTATAACCTCATTCTTGACTTACGAGGCCTCACTCATACACACGAGGGCTCTCGAGACTAATCCGGAACTTTTACGATCCTTAAAATTTTTCTCTTTTATACAGGTCTCACACGCCCGTGCAAGATTAGACACGCCCGTGCATGGACACACACACGCCCATGTTCCCTAGCCATGCTAAAAACTCGAGCATTCTGCCAATTGCCCCACGGCCATGGCACGCCCATGCTCTCCAACCGTGGTGAACACTGACTAAATCCACACGGTCTGGACACGCCCGTGGCCCTGTCTCGTGGACTATCCTGACTTACAATGTTAACATGCAGGGGACGCACGGCCACAACACACGCCCGTGGGCTGACCGTGTGTCACACATGGTTTAGACACACGCCCGTGTGTCTATCCACATGGTCAAGAACAAGACTAAGTGTCAAGTTCTTTTCACCCTTCTAACATACACAACATATACTCATCCAACACCATCATAATCAACTCAAATTGAAGTGCATTCTCACATAGAAAACTACATCTTTCTTTCATATAATGTAATAGCCAACAACCACGGCATTATACAAAATAAGCTATCTATCTAAAGGCAAACACATCTTAGCCATTTACAACAAAATTTACTAACTTATCTAGCCCCTATACATGCCATATACAAAACATTAAGTTTCATGTACCAAAGTGTGCGGATATGTGGGCTATCTTCTGATGATCCTCGTATCTTGATTCAACGCTTTTAATCTATAAGAAGAGGGAAAAGAAAGAGAGTAAGCTTTGAGCTTAGTAAGTTTACACATAAACAAATAAGCAATATAGTATAAGCTAAGAAACCATTAGCATTATACCAACAAGTAATTCACAACTATGCTTACTCTTTCTATCCCTTACCACATTTCCAACACATCATGAGTCACATACTCATAACCATTGAAATGCACCCCTGCATTCAATATCACATTTACGTAATATGCAACACATCATTATTTATCGTAATACATCCACACGAGTCAATCCACATAACTTATCCACACACAGCTCATCCACACGGCTAGTTTACATAACTAATCCACACGGCTCATCCACACGGTTAATACACACGATTAATGCACACGGTTAATCCACACGACCAATATCTGGTGGTTTCGCACTTAGCACACCACATTTGATTAATAAGGTGGTATCGCACTTAGCCTACCACAACGATGATTCGTAGTGATTCAAAGACACATAGCTCACTAGATGATATACCTCACGATAGCATCGTACATAGCTAGCTCATCGTCAATATGCATTAGGATGGTATCGCACTTAGCCTACCATCTAGCATTATCACAACGCATGCACAAGTCTACTTAAACCACATAGATTCCCAATCATTCTCGATCATACATTCATTCACCATTTCTACTACATTCATTCTACTTGAACCACATAGGTTCTAAATCAATCTCAAATTAGCTACACACTAGCTATCATCAAAAAATTTTAAGTATGAATGCATTGTTTATGCATAGACTTACCTTGATACTCAAAAGTACAGAAATATGCAATTTAGTCCACCACATTGGTTTTGCCTCGGTTTTGATCCGGGCTTCGTCTTTCTTGATCTATAATGAATAAACCAGCTTATTCAATATACACATTGACTAAATTGACCCACATCTCATACTTTAGCAAAATTACTATTTTGCCCCTAAACTTTCTCATATTTACACTTTAGTCCCAAAGGCTCGTAAAGTGATTTTTATTCAACTTTCTACTCTTTCATGCTTAGCCGAACCACTTACTCAACTAAAGCATTCATCAAATCTCACTAAATCACCCATGTATGACCAAACTTAAGATTTTCACAACTAAGTCCCTACATGCATTTTCATGGAAAATCACTTAGCAAAATATGTTTCTACATCAAGCTTTCATATTCTTCCATAAAACATCAAAATACATGCATGTCATACATATGTACATTTTTGAACATCCATAATAGCTCACCAAATAGCTATAAATAGCTTACTCATGCTACTAGGACTTCAAAAATACGAAGAATATCAAAAACCGGGCTTAAGAGCACTTACTAGCAAGCTTGAAAAATTGAAGGAGCCCTAACAATGGCTTCTCTAATTTTTGGCAGCTATGGGAAGAAGATGAATGAATTTCTATCATCTTTTCACCTATTTTAATCACTTAATTGATAAATGACCAAAATGCCCTTTTTGATAAACTTTCAATTTTAACTCATCCATGCCCATTTTTGTCCAAAAATTAGAATTTGGGTAAATTGCTATTTAAGGACCTCAAATTAATAATCTAAAGCTATTTCACACAAATAGCTTCTAGAAACACACATTTTGCAACTTTTGCAATTTAGTCCTTTTGGACAATTCAACCACAATTTCACAAAATTGTTTCATGAAACTTTCACACTAGCATGCATACATAATATAAACCTCAAAAACTCATTCATAACCCTCAGATTTGTGGTATCGTACCACCATTCTGACTAGGCCCTAAACTGGGATGTTACAACTCTCCCCCCTTTAGAGATTTTCGCCCCCGAAAATCTTACCAGAAAAGAGGTTTGGATGTTGCTCTCTCATAGCTTCTTCCGTTTTCCACGTAGCCTCTTCCACGCCATGTTTCTGCCATAATACTTTCACTAGTGCTATGCTCTTATCTCTCAACTGTTTCACTTCTCGAGCCAAGATCTTAATCGGCTCCTCTTCATAAGACATATCCGATCTTATCTCAATTTCCGTTGAAGGAATCACATGTGAAGGATCGGAGCGATACCGTCGCAACATCGACACATGGAACACGTTATAAATCTTTTCCAACTCTACAAGGCAAAGCCAACCGGTAAGCTACTGAGTGCCCAATTGCATGCGTAATCTCATATGGCCCTATGAACCTTGGACTCAATTTCCCTTTCCGTCCAAATCTCATAATCTTCTTCCACGGTGATACTTTCAAAAATACTTTGTTGCCTATCTCAAACTCAATTTCTTTTCTTTTCAAATCTGCATACGACTTCTGTCGGTCCGAAGTAGCTTTCAGACTATTACGGATTACTTTCACTTTCTCTTCGGTCTCTTTTACTAGATCGACCCCATGGATCCACTTCTCACTAAGCTCGGTCCAATACAAAGGAGTCTGACACTTACGGCCATACAAAGCCTCATACGGTGCCATCTGTATACTCGACTGATAACTATTATTATAGGTGAATTCGACCAAAGGTAGATATCTCTCCCAACTACCTTCGAATTCTAACACACAGCATCAAAGCATATCTTCAAGAACTTGAATCACTCTTTCAGACTGACCATCGGATTGCGGATGGAACGCAGTACTGAAATTCAATCTCGTACCCATGGCTTCTTGCAACTTCTTCCAAAACCTCGAAGTAAACCTCGGATCTCTATCCGATATAATAGACATAGGTACACCATGCAATCTCACTATCTCTGCCACGTACAACTCGGCTAACTTATCCAATGAATAATCAACGCGTCTTTGGAATAAAGTGAGTGACTTCGTCAATCTATCCACAACAACCCACACAAAGCATCTCTCTTTCTGAGTCATCGGCAACCCCATCGCGCAAAATCCATGGTAACCCGATCCCACTTCCATTCGGGAACCATCACCCGGTGAAGCAATCCACGAAGGCACTTGATGCTCGACTTTCACTTGTTGGCAAATCGGACACTTTGCCACAAAATCGAAATATCTCTTTTCATACCCGCCACCAATACAACTTCCTCAAATCGTTGTACATTTTCGTCATTGCCGGATGTGCTTGACAAGCATCCCTTTGTGGGCCTCATACAAAACCTTTCAAATCGACGCCTCATTTTTAGGAACACAAATTTCGTCACGATACATCGGACAACCATTCAAATGCACTCGAAAATCGAATCACTTTACGATCCGCACTTAGCTATCTTAGCTTGCATCTCATTGTCATTTCTCTCGAGCCTCACATATTTGTTGAACAAATAGTGGCCTAGCTCTCAACTCGCCAAAATAGCACCATCATCGAGACAATGCTAAACTCGCTCTCATAACTCTTAGAGCGTGCAGGATTTCCTACTCAAGGCATCCGCAACCACATTCGCTTTTCCCGGGTGGTAACCAATGACTAACTCATAGTCTTTCAACAATTCAAGCCACCGTCTCTGCATCTGATTCGAGATCCTTGGATCCATCAAATACTTTAAACTCTTGTGATCGCAAAGATTCAAAGACTTTTCGCCATACAAATAATGTCGCCAAATCTTTAACGCAAACACAATCGCAACCAACTCCAAATTGTGAGTCGGATAATTTTTCTCGTACGGTTTTAACTGCCTCGAGGCGTAAGCGACTACCTTACCCTCTTGCATCAACACGCAATCGAGACCATTAAACGACGCATCACTATATACCACGAACTCCTTCCCCAATTCTGGTTGAACCAAAACCGGTGCCTCAGTCAATATTGTTTTCAGTCTCTCGAAGCTCTGTTGACATGTCTCAGTCCATTCAAACTTGACACCTTCATGCAATAGTTTCGTCATCGGGGTAGCAATCATAGAGAACCCCTTTACGAAATGTCTGTAATATCCCGCTAATCCCAAGAAACTTCTGATTTCTGACACGTTCCTCGGCGGTTTCCAATCCATAACAGCTGATATCTTACTCGGGTCAACTCTGACACCATCACCTGGCACCATGTGTCCTAGGAATCCGACCTCTCGGAGCCAAAACTCACTCTTGCTAAACTTAGCATATAACTGCTTATCTCTCAAAGTTTGCAAGACAATTCTCAAGTGCTCTTCATGATCGTTCTTATCCCGAGAATAGATCAATATGTCGTCAATAAAGACAACCACAAACTTGTCCACATATGGTCTGAAAACACGGTTCATCAGATCCATAAAAATCACAGGTGCATTCGTCAAACCAAACGGCATAACCAAAATCTCATAATGGCCATACCTTGTCCGAAATGCAGTTTTCAACACATCTTGCTCTTTCACTCTGAGCTGATAATAACCAGACCTCAAGTCTATCTTGGAGAACACTGTAGCTCCCTTCAGTTGATCGAAAAGATCATCAATCCTTGGTAAAGGATACTTATTCTTAACCGTCACCTTGTTCAGTTGTATACGCCAGGAACCGGGCCCGAGGCATTACCGAACTCAACCCACTTAATCGCCACTTAGGCTCAATGTCATTACTCTCTATAACCTCATTCTCGACTTACGAGGTCTAACTCATACACATGAGGGCTCTCGAGACTAATCAGAACTTTTACGATCCTTAAAATTTTTCTCTTTTATACAGGTCTCACACGCCCGTGCAAGATTAGACACGCCCGTGCATGGACACACACATGCCCATGTTCCCTAGCCGTGCTAAAAACTCGAGCATTCTGCCAATTGCCCCACGGCCATGGCACGCCCGTGCTCTCCAACCGTGGTGAACACTGACTAAATCCACACGGTCTGGACACTCCCGTGGCCCTATCCTGTGGACTATCCTGACTTACAATGTTAACATGCAGGGGACGCACGGCCACAGCACACGCCCGTGGGCTGACCGTGTGTCACACATGGTTTAGACACACGCCCGTGTGTCTATCCACATGGTCAAGAACAAGACTAAGTGTCAAGTTCTTTTCACCCTTCTAACATACACAACATATACTCATCTAACACCACCATAATCAACTCAAATTGAAGTGCATTCTCACATAGAAAACTACATCTTTCTTTCATATAATGTAATAGCCAACAACCATGGCATTATACAAAATAAGCTATCCATCTAAAGGCCAACACATCTTAGCCATTTACAACAAAATTTACTAACTTATCTAGCCCCTATACATGCCATATACAAAACATTAAGTTTCATGTACCAAGGTGTGCTGATATGTGGGCTATCTTCTGATGATCCTCGTATCTCGATTCAACGCTTTTAATCTATAAGACAAGGGAAAAGAAAGAGAGTAAGCTTTGAGCTTAGTAAGTTTACACATAAACAAATAAGCAACATAGTATAAGCTAAGCAACCATTAGCATTATACCAACAAGTAATTCACAACTATGCCTACTCTTTCTATCCCTTACCACATTTCCAACACATCATGAGTCACATACTCATAACCATTGAAATGCACCCCTGCATTCAATATCACATTTATGTAATATGCAACACATCATTATTTATCGTAATACATCCACACAGTCAATCCACATAACTTATCCACACAGCTCATCCACACAGCTAGTTTACATAACTAATCCATACAGCTCATCCACACAGTTAATACACACAGTTAATGCATACAGTTAATCCACACAGCCAATATCTCGATGGTTTCGCACTTAGCACACCACATTTGATTAATAAGGTGGTATCGCACTTAGCCTACCACAACGGTATTCGTAGTGATTCAGCACATAGCTCACTAGATGATATACCTCACGATAGCATCGCACATAGCTAGCTCATCGTCAATATGCATTAGGATGGTATCGCACTTAGCCTACCATCTAGCATTATCACAACACATGCACAAGTCTACTTAAACCACATAGATTCCCAATCATTCTCGATCATACATTCATTCACCATTTCTACTACATTCATTCTACTTGAACCACATAGGTTCTAAATCAATCTCAAATTAGCTACACACTAGCTATCATCAACAAATTGTAAGTATGAATGCATTGTTTATGCATAGACTTACCTCGATACTCAAAAGTACAGAAATATGCAATTTAGTCCGCCACCTTGGTTTTGCCTCGGTTTCGATCCGGGCTTCGTCTTTTTTGATCTATAATGAATAAATCAGCTTATTCAATACACACATTGACTAAATTGACCCACATCTCATACTTTAGCAAAATTACTATTTTGCCCCTAAACTTTCTCATATTTACACTTTAGTCCCAAAGGCTCGTAAAGTGATTTTTATTCAACTTTCTACTCTTTCATGCTTAGCCGAACCACTTACTCAACTAAAGCATTCATCAAATCTCACTAAATCACCCATGTATGACCAAACTTAAGATTTTCACAACTAAGTCCCTACATGCATTTTCATGGAAAATCACTTAGCAAAAGATGTTTCTTGTAACAGTCCGAATGTGACCCTAATCGAAATGGTGGTTTCGGGACCATGAATACGAGTCCAAAAAAAAATTTAAATATTATTTTCTGTGTTTATTATATGTGAATTATTATGTGTGAAAGTTTGGTATGAAAATTTGATTGTTTGTGTGCTTAATTGAATAAAAGGACTTAATCGCGTAAAGCGTAAAAGTTATAAACTATAGTGAAAAGTACCCATTTGATAGTGGCTTTTAAAAATGAAGTCCTAAAAGGGCAATTATCCCATGTTACATGATAGTGGACGGCATGGTTGTTTAAGTAATCATTAATATGTTTTATTATTTATTTATTTATATTATAAGTTAACTTTTATATTATATTATATGTTAAATATATATAACATCATAAAAATAAAAGACACATAGATTATCTTTCTCCTTTGGCCGAATATGAGATGAGAAAAACACCATAGTTGAAGCTCAAGGTTTCGGCAATAAGGAAAGCTTAATTAGGGTATGTATTTTGTTTAGTTTTCGATAATTTTTACGTTTTTAAGATCGTTGCTTAGTATACTATTAAACCCATACCCTAATTTTAGAATTTAATGAAGATTTTGTGATATGCCATTAATGGTTAGTTGTGATTTTTGTTGTTAATTGAAGAAATATGAAATATATGTTTTAGATTTACATGTTTTGTATTGAGATTTTTGGTGATTTTGAGTATTTTGGGCTATATTGCAAAAATAAATTTTTGAGGGACTAAAAATGTGAGAAAAATGAAATGAATGGACTTGTATAAACTCTATGAATATTCGGCCCTTAGGTTGTGAAATCAAATTTTGTGTATTTTGTGTTTTGTGCAAATAGGACTAAATTGTAAAAGTGTGAAACATTAGGGGTAAAATGGTAATTTGTCCATTTATGTGTTTTAGGACTAAATTGAATTGAAATGTGTTTGAATGAGCTTAAATTGAATATGTTTAGATCAAGAACAAAGAAAAACGGACTTGGATCGGGGAAAAGCGAAAGTTAACGAATAACCGGTTCTTGTCGTCCGACGATACTCGAGGTAAGTCCTTAAGCAAGTTAATACCGTAAGTATCGATTATAACCTAGTATACATGCTAAATTTATGAATTTGTGGATTGAATTATGACAAAGCCGAAAGTGTTAAAGTAATTTAGCAATGAATTGTAGTTGAATTAATTGAGTTCACTATGTGAATGTGATGTGAATTATATGTGATATAAGTGATATTGCTAATGTGTAATGTGAATGAGTTGGCTCAGTAATATGAATGTTTGGGCTTTGAGCCTAGCAGGCCTTGTGCCGGTGAACTATATCGGGCTTATTGCCTAGCAGGCCTTGTGCCGGTGAATTATATCGGGCTTATTGCCTAGCAGGCCTTGTGCCGGTGAACTATATCGGGCTTATTGCCCAGCAGGCCTTGTCTTGCCGGTGAATTATATCGGGCTTATTGCCTAGCGGTGCTAAATGCCGGTGTTTAAATTTCGGACCTCGGGTCTAGCGTGCCTAATACGGTGTGTAGTTCAGCCGACGCCTAGCGAGGTTTTATACGGTGATTTACAATTCAGAGTTTAGACTACGAAATGGTTACGTTATGGAACAAATCAAGTAAGCCTAAGCTTATGCAAAGGAATTTTTGTTAATTCGATGGTAAGGTATGTATTTACATACTTATATGTTATATGTGATGTCAATGAGCAAATAACATGATGAAATAAATGTGTTGTACATTTGGTTGATAGGATATGTGGATAAATTATGTTATGTGGATGTTGTTTACTTGAAAACATGAGAGTTGTTTAAAGATGTCCATGTATGTATATCTATATACACAGATATGTATAGATATATATAATCGGTTATATGAGATAATTTGTATATTCATCGGGTCATGTGGAATATATGTATATGTGTGTTATCGAATGTGTGGGATTGTATTTAGATACTTTCGGTTATAGAAGCTTACTTTATATGTACTGGGGAAGGTGTTATTCGTATATATATATAAATATATATATATAACTTTCATGTGATGTGTCTTTGATGAGTTCTACTTTTAAGTAGATGATGATAAATATTTTGTTATATATATGGACATTGATATTTGACTATGATAGCATATAAATGTCATATTATTTATTTATGTTAAGAATTCGTTTGATTTAACTTTGATTGAATAATTAGTCGAATTATTAAATTTGCTTAAGACTTACTAAGCTAGTTAGCTTATTCTGTGTTTTTTCACTGTTTTATAGATTTTGATCAAGCTACAAGCTCAAGGGATCGTCATCGAAGTCACCCGCACTATCAACTTATTTTGGTACCTTAAAAGTTGAATTTTTGAATTTAAGGCATGTATAGGCTAGCTTAATGCTTGAATGACATTTTGTTGATGTACATAAGCCATGCGAAAATGGCTTGTCTTATTATTAAATAACCTAAAGTTATGCAAGTCTTGATTAAGGTAAGAGTACAAGTTTTGCTTGGATGATGAGTGTGAATGTGTTATAAATTATACCAAGTATTTATGTTGGTATATGTATGTTTGATATAAATCTTTGCTAGCTCTTTGGAAAGTGAATATATGTGGTAGTTCATCAAGTATGGGATAAGATTGGGTATACATTACTTTTGATGTTTTATATGGAAACATGAATATGTTTTATAAACTTTGCATTCGGCAATATGTGGAATTAATGGATATGTACTTGGATAGCCTATTCAGTTATGAATGAAATTGGTGCATGTGTATCAAATTCAATTTATGTGATTTAGTAATGAAATGGCTAAATTATGATACTATGGTCTTGATTGTATTCGGCCTTATGCTTGCTCATTATAATGGTAAAATCAGCATTGTAAGCAAGCATGCTTAGTAGTTTGGTTAATTAACATGCCTATTATGTCATGCATTTTATTTAGTAAATAGCTCATTTTAGAATTTTGTCATATAGTATATTATATGTGATGGATATTCATGTGGCTTGATTTAAATGTTAATGATGTAACGCCTAAATGATTGGGTTAAGTAAAATGCATATGTTTTGCTTGAACTTGAATATAAAATGTTGATATTAGTGCATGATAAGTATATTTATATATATATGTATATGATTTAGCATGAGGTTTTAGTTTATGACTTATACTTACTATCCTTGGAAAGTTGACGTTTGTGAACTTGCATATGTTTGAGT
Organism: Gossypium sturtianum; assembly: GCA_025698515.1. Taxonomy (NCBI): domain Eukaryota; kingdom Viridiplantae; phylum Streptophyta; class Magnoliopsida; order Malvales; family Malvaceae; genus Gossypium; species Gossypium sturtianum. The sequence continues at coordinate 85,245,016 of CM046954.1, forward strand.
TAGGGATTAATCAAGGCTACTAATGAAGTGAATGATTGAAATGTGGATAAAGTAGAAATCATTTATATGATATATTGCATATTCGGTTATAGTGACAATCATGCATGTGTATTAAGATCATTATATGTGTTTGGGCAATGAGAGAAATGTTTGGTATTTTAATTCGGTTTTGTTCTTACAAATGAGTAGTATTCTTGTTACTTATTGCAAATTGTAAATCCATGAATTTGCTAGAGGAATTACGGTATGCATATTATTGATTAAATCTATTTTTTTAAAACAAAACTGTTCAAAATAAGTTCGGTTGTGATTATGTGAGTTATGGATGTTGTGGTGACTTGTGCTATGTTCGGTGATGCCTTATAACCCTAGTCGGTGACGGATACGGGTTAAGGGTGTTACATTTGATTGGTATCGAGCTTACGGTTTAGTCGATTCTAGGACTACCGTAAGCGCGTGTGAGTCTAGCTATACATGCCTTAACTTATAATGCGATAGTTTGATGACTTCGACACATCGAATTGTGTTTTATATAGTAAATGGATCCCGATAGAGCGATGAGTGATGATGTTGAGCGCGTAGCGTAATCCCGCTCATGGGTGTGGCCGGTAGACTCTCAACCTATCTCGAGTAGCCATGAGGGGAGGCTAAGCAAGCCTTCTACCGGATGATGAACGAATGGTTTACTCAATATGTCCTGGACTAATCCAGCTGTGCAACAACCTCCACCCCCGAATAATCCATCTCCGATACTTATGGTACCTCCGATAGTAGATCCGATGAGTTTTAGCAGGCCTCCTGTAGATAAAATCAAGAAACACAGGGCCGAAGAGTTTAAAGCTAATGATGATGATGATGCAGAACGAGCTGAGCTGTGGCTTGATAATACTCTCCGTGTTTTCAATGAGCTATCATGTACTCCGGAGGAATGTTTAAAATGTGCTATGTCACTATTGAGGGACACCGCATATCACTGGTGGAATACACTAGTAGCGGTGGTTCCAAAGGAGAAAGTAACCTGGGAATTCTTTCAAACCGAGTTCCGTAAGAAGTATATCAGTTAGAGATTCATCGATCAGAAGCGTAAAAAAATATCTAGAATTAAAGTAGGGTCGTATGATCGTGACGGAATACGAGCAAAAATTTGTGAGATTGAGTCGATATGCTCGTGAATGTATTTCAACCGAGGATATTAAGTGTAAAAGATTCGAAGATAGGTTGAATGAAGATATTAAGCTGCTGGTTGGCATACTTGAGATTAAAGAGTTCGTGGTACTTGTTGAACGAGCTTGTAAAGCCGAAGAGCTTGGAAAAGAGAAAAGAAAAGCCAAATTTGAAGCTAGAGACATTCGTAAAAGATCATCGGGTAAAACCTTTCATTCTGTATCGAAGAAGTTCAAAGATGAATCCAGTCGACATAAAGCTACTTCAGACTTCACTAGACGAGATCGACCTCCTGCAGATTCTCGAGCTACTTCGATTGCCAGTGTTGGTAATGTTCAACAGGATTGGGTTGAGTGCAAGCATTGTGGGAAATGGCATTCTGGGAGTTGTAGATTCCGTGATCGGTCATGTTTTAAATGTGGATCGATGGATCACTTTATTAGAGAGTGCCCGATGTTAGTCGAGCAAAACACTGTTCAGAATGTGAGACAAAGTAACGTGTCAGCACGAGGCAGACCACCCAGGCATTCGGGTAATGTAGGTGGCAGTCAGAGGGGAACAAAAGATACAGCGATTCGATCAGAGGCTCGTGCACCTGCTAGAGCATATGCTATACGCGCTCGTGAGGATGCTTCTTCCCCAGATGTTATTATCGATACTTTCACTCTTTATGATACTATTGTTGTTGCGTTGATTGATCCTGGTTCGACTCATTCTTATGTGTGTGAAACTTTAGTATCCAGTAAGACTCTGCCTGTTGAGTCTACTGAGTTTGTGATTCGTGTATCAAATCCCTTGAGTCGATGTGTTCTGGTTGATAAAGTGTGTAAAAGTTGCCCGTTGATGATTCGGGATTCATGCTTCCCAGCTAATTTAATGTTGTTGCCTTTTTATGAGTTCGACATAATTTTGGGAATGGACTGGTTGACTTTGTACGATGCTGTTGTTAATTGCAAAACGAGCTCAGTGCGAAAGAATGTTGAGTCAAAATTTCGAATTGATGAGAATGACTACTTGAAGTTCAAAGATCGAATGTGTGTTCCGAGGAATTCGGATTTAATTTGAATGATATTGAATGAAGCCCATAGTGGCCGATTATCTGTTCATCCGGGTAGCACGAAAATGTATAATGATCTGAAACAGTTTTATTGGCGGCCTGGTATGAAACGGGACATATCAGAATTTGTTTCAAAGTGCTTAGTTTGTCGCCAAGTTAAGGCCGAACATTAGGTGCCTTTCAGGTTACTTTAGCCGATCATGATACCTAAATGGAAATGGGATAGAATTGCTATGGATTTTGTATTCGGTTTGCCTACAACACCAGAAAGAAAGATGCAGATATGGGTTATAGTGGATAGACTAACTAAATCAGCTCACTTTGTTCCGGTTTATACGGACTATTCGCTCGATAAACTTCTTTGAGTTGTATGTATCTCAAATTGTGAGATTACATGGTGTGCCGATTTCCATTGTTTGATCGAGACCGGGTATTTCTAAAAGTTTCTCCGTGGAAGAAAGTACTTGATTTGGACGAAAAGGCAAATTGAGCCCGAGATTCATCGGGCGTATGAAGTCATTGAACGAGTCGGCCTGTTGCTTATAGATTACGATTGCCCGCCGAGCTTGAAAAGATCCATAATGTGTTTCATGTCTCAATGCTCGTAAATATCGATCGACCGTCACATGTGATTGCCCGTCCGAGATTAAAATCCGATCCGATATGACGTATGAAGAGGCTTCTTGGGAGCCCGAGGATTCAATGAGACAACACTATCCGACTCTGTTTAACGGTAAGATTTTCGGGGACGAAAATCCTTAAGGGGGGAGAGTTGTAACAGTCCGAATGTGACCCTAATCAAAATTGTGGTTTCGGGACCATGAATACGAGTCCGAAAAAAAATTTAAATATTATTTTCTGTGTTTATTATATGTGAATTATTATGTGTGAAAGTTTGGTATGAAAATTTGATTGTTTGTGTGCTTAATTGAATAAAAGGACTTAATCGCGTAAAGCGTAAAAGTTATAAACTATAGTGAAAAGTACCCATTTGATAGTGGCTTTTAAAAATGAAGTCCTAAAAGGGCAATTAGCCCATGTTACATGATAGTGGACGGCATGGTTGTTTAAGTAATCATTAATATGTTTTATTATTTATTTATTTATATTATAAGTTAACTTTTATATTATATTATATGTTAAATATATATAACATCATAAAAATAAAAGACACATGCATTATCTTTCTCCTTTGGCCGAATATGAGATGAGAAAAACACCATAGTTGAAGCTCAAGGTTTCAAAGCAATAAGGAAAGCTTAATTAGGGTATGTATTTTGTTTAGTTTTCGATAATTTTTACGTTTTTAAGATCGTTGCTTAGTATACTATTAAACCCATACCCTAATTTTAGAATTTAATGAAGATTTTGTGATATGCCATTAATGGTTAGTTGTGATTTTTGTTGTTAATTGAAGAAATATGAAATATATGTTTTAGATTTACATGTTTTGTATTGAGATTTTTGGTGATTTTGAGTATTTTGGGCTATATTGCAAAAATAAATTTTTGAGGACTAAAAATGTGAGAAAAATGAAATGAATGGACTTGTATAAACTCTATGAATATTCGGCCCTTAGGTTGTGAAATCAAATTTTGTGTATTTTGTGTTTTGTGCAAATAGGACTAAATTGTAAAAGTGTGAAACATTAGGGGTAAAATGGTAATTTGTCCATTTATGTGTTTTAGGACTAAATTGAATTGAAATGTGTTTGAATGAGCTTAAATTGAATATGTTTAGATCAAGAACAAAGAAAAACGGACTTGGATCGGGGAAAAGCGAAAGTTAACGAATAACCGGTTCTTGTCGTCCGACGATACTCGAGGTAAGTCCTTAAGCAAGTTAATACCGTAAGTATCGATTATAACCTAGTATACATGCTGAATTTATGAATTTGTGGATTGAATTATGACAAAGCCGAAAGTGTTAAAGTAATTTAGCAATGAAATGTAGTTGAATTAATTGAGTTCACTATGTGAATGTGATGTGAATTATATGTGATATAAGTGATATTGCTAATGTGTAATGTGAATGAGTTGGCTCGAGAATATGAATGTTTGGGCTTTGAGCCTAGCAGGCCTTGTCTTGGTGAACTATATCGGGCTTATTGCCCAGCGAGGCCTTGTGCTTGGTGAATTATATCGGGCTTATTGCCCAGCGTGCCTTGTCTTGGGTGAATTATATCGGGCTTATTGCCCAGCAGGCCTTGTCTTGGTGAATTATATCGGGCTTATTGCCTAGCGGTGCTAAATGCCGGTGTTTAAATTTCGGACCTCGGGTCCAGCGGTGCCTAATACCGGTGTGTAGTTCAGGCTGACGCCTAGCAAGTTTTATACAGGTGATTTACAATTCCGAGTTTAGACTACGAAATGGTTACGTTATGGAACAAATCAAGTAAGCCTAAGCTTATGCAAAGGAATTTTTGTTAATTCGATGGTAAGGTATGTATTTACATACTTATATGTTATATGTGATGTCAATGAGCAAATAACATGATGAAATAAATGTGTTGTACATTTGGTTGATAGGATATGTGGATAAATTATGTTATGTGGATGTTGTTTACTTGAAAACATGAGAGTTGTTTAAAGATGTCCATGTATGTATATCTATATACACAGATATGTATAGATATATATAATCGGTTATATGAGATAATTTGTATATTCATCGGGTCATGTGGAATATATGTATATGTGTGTTATCGAATGTGTGGGATTGTATTTAGATACTTTCGGTTATAGGAGCTTACTTTATATGTACAGGGAAGGTGTTATTCGTATATATATATATAAATATATATATATAACTTTCATGTGATGTGTCTTTGATGAGTTCTACTTTTAAGTAGATGATGATAAATATTTTGTTATATATATGGACATTGATATTTGACTATGATAGCATATAAATGTCATATTATTTATTTATGTTAAGAATTCGTTTGATTTAACTTGATTGAATAATTAGTCGAATTATTAAATTTGCTTAAGACTTACTAAGCTAGTTAGCTTATTCTGTGTGTTTTTCACTCTGTTTTATAGATTTTGATCAAGCTACAAGCTCAAGGGATCGTCATCGAAGTCACCCGCACTATCAACTTATTTTGGTACCTTAAAAGTTGAATTTTTGAATTTAAGGCATGTATAGGCTAGCTTAATGCTTGAATGACATTTTGTTGATGTACATAAGCCATGCGAAAATGGCTTGTCTTATTATTAAATAACCTAAAGTTATGCAAGTCTTGATTAAGGTAAGAGTACAAGTTTTGCTTGGATGATGAGTGTGAATGTGTTATAAATTATACCAAGTATTTATGTTGGTATATGTATGTTTGATATAAATCTTTGCTAGCTCTTTGGAAAGTGAATATATGTGGTAGTTCATCAAGTATGGGATAAGATTGGGTATACATTACTTTTGATGTTTTATATGGAAACATGAATATGTTTTATAAACTTTGCATTCGGCAATATGTGGAATTAATGGATATGTACTTGGATAGCCTATTCGGTTATGAATGAAATTGGTGCATGTGTATCAAATTCAATTTATGTGATTTAGTAATGAAATGGCTAAATTATGATACTATGGTCTTGATTGTATTCGGCCTTATGCTTGCTCATTATAATGGTAAAATCAGCATTGTAAGCAAGCATGCTTAGTAGTTTGGTTAATTAACATGCCTATTATGTCATGCATTTTATTTAGTAAATAGCTCATTTTAGAATTTTGTCATATAGTATATTATATGTGATGGATATTCATGTGGCTTGATTTAAATGTTAATGATGTAACGCCTAAATGATTGGGTTAAGTAAAATGCATATGTTTTGCTTGAACTTGAATATAAAATGTTGATATTAGTGCATGATAAGTATATTTATATATATATATGTATATGATTTAGCATGAGGTTTTAGTTTATGACTTATACTTACTATCCTTGGAAAGTTGACGTTTGTGAACTTGCATATGTTTGAGTTAGGGATTAATCAAGGCTACTAATGAAGTGAATGATTGAAATGTGGATAAAGTAGAAATCATTTATATGATATATTGCATATTCGGTTATAGTGACAATCATGCATGTGTATTAAGATCATTATATGTGTTTGGGCAATGAGAGAAATGTTTGGTATTTTAATTCGGTTTTGTTCTTACAAATGAGTAGTATTCTTGTTACTTATTGCAAATTGTAAATCCATGAATTTGCTAGAGGGAATTACTGGTATGCATATTATTGATTAAATCTATTTTTTTAAAACAAACTGCTATTTCAAAATAAGTTAGGTTGTGATTATGTGAGTTATGGATGTTGTGGTGACTTGTGCTATGTTCAGTGATGCCTTATAACCCTAGTCCGGTGACGGATACGGGTTAAGGGTGTTACATTTCTACTACATCAAGCTTTCATATTCTTCCATAAAACATCAAAATACATGCATGTCATACATATGCACATTTTTGAACATCCATAATAGCTCACCAAATAGCTATAAATAGCTTACTCATGCTACTAGGACTTCAAAAATACAAAGAATATCAAAAACCGGGCTTAAGAGCACTTACTAGCAAGCTTGAAAAATTGAAGGAGCCCTAACAATGGCTTCTGTAACATCCTAAAATTGAGGCTATTTGAGATTGAATTATTATTATTTTTTTTTATATATGTGTTTGAATTGTTGTGATGTTATTTATGGAATAATAAGGCCTAATTAGGGGTCTCGAGTAGGCTCGGAATAGGAGGAAATTTAATTTGGTAAGCTTTAAGGTAGGAGCCTTAGTAGGAAGGGGTTACAAGAATAAATGGAGGATTATCGACACAAAAAAGGCCTTGGAAAAGTGGCAAAGGAAGGCCACTTGGGAGCTGGAAGTGACGCCACAATGAGCAAGGGAGAGCACTGTGTTCGAGTCGTGAAAATCCCTCTTTTGCTCTTTGAATGGGACGGCATAGGGGAGAGATTTTCTCTCTTTAAACTTTTTTTTTATAAGGATTTAACTAGATATTATGGGAATAATCTAAAAAAGGTGGCAAGAGAAAAAGTAGGCATGTGTTAATTCAAATTCTTTTGAATTATTTCAAATTAGTGGCCAAGAGAGAAACAAGGAGTTGGCTGAAATTTGAACTCCTCATGAGAGGAGTGGACGGCAAGTATAGGGGAGGATAGTGCCGAATTTTCTTAAGTCTTTTCTTTCTAATTTTTAGGCTAGTCTTCATCTCTTTTGTTTTTTTCATTCATTCTCTCCCAAACCAAAACACCATTGCCATCTACCTCTCTTATTCTTTTTGACCCTTAGCCGAAACACCTATTCTCTTTCCCTCTCTTTTCTTTTCTTTCTTCTCAAAACCGAATCCCTATCTCCTTTTCTCACTATTTTCTTTCCACTTTAGCCGAATTCTTTTCTCCTTATTTTGTGAAGTCCTGGCCGAATATCAAGCAAGGGTAATCCCTTTTTAGTTTTTCCAATCGGTCATAGAAGAAAGTAAGTAAGCCGAAACTCTTCTCCCACATTCTTTTCTCTATCGACTATCAACAAGGGTAAGAGCCGATTTCGGCATTAGATTGCAAGTATGAATCATCCGATTCGGAATCGGTCGTTGTAGGGCTTTCGAGGTGTTGATCTAGTGAAGCCGTCACCTTGAGCAATTGGTTGGTAAGTCGTGGTAAGGATGTGTTATTAGTTCAATCTCTTTAGTATTATAAGTCGAAGGCTATTAAGTGGCTACTAATGGTTGCCGATTGTAGGGTGGAAACAGAGGTGTAAAAAGTGTACTAAGATTAGCTTTGAAGGTATTAGGTAAGGTTTTGGGTTCAATAATTAACCCTTTGGATATGGTGGTTTGGCCGAATGGACAAAGGACACTAAACCTTTGAGTTTGGCCGAATATAGGGACAAGAGAGCGAGGAGGTGGCCGATTGACTCTTTGGGATTTGGAGTTAGCATTTAAATCGGTGTGTACATACACACTTATAATAGTTAATAAAGTGTATTAAGTGTATGTTATGTGTAAATCTGCTCTATGTAGATATGGCAGTAGTGCCTTAATGGTACAAGCAAGGATCCTGTAAGTCTCTATTTGTATGAGATTGATAATAATGCTTTTGGGAAGCATGGATTATTTGGTACATGTGATATATGTATGTCCTGTTGTTAATCGCTTGACATGGGTTGATGAGAGGAGAAGCGTGATATCGTGGTCGACGAGCACCGGTGCTTTGGTAGCACATCGTGACTATATGTCACCGTGAGGTTTGGTACCTCCGGAGGTTTGGTACCTCATAGCGACTTGTCCTCGTGGTTAACACCACCGTGGGTTGGCCCCACTTGAGATATGGGATAAATGCGCGGTGATTTGGTATCACACGATGGGTTGGCCCCATCATCCGATTTGTGTCTACGGACACCGAGTGCTTTGGTAGCACATTGTGACTATATGTCACCAAAGTGGTTTGGCACCACCAGTGTTTTGGTAACACATCGTGACTACGGTCACCAGTGGTTTGGTACCACATGGGGTAGACAAAGGTGTTTGGTTGGCTAGGTTGGGTACACGATACTCTGCATAATTAACTGTTATATGTTGTGTATGAAACGTTGTATTAACCGGGGGAAGGGTTACATACTGGGTCTTGGTGACTCACCTTCTCCTTTAACATTTTTCAGGTGACTCGTAGATGGCGGTGGAGGAGCCGGTTGGACTCGAGGTGGCCATGCAGTGGATTTAAATTTATAGAATTTTATATTTCCTTATTTTTACTTTGGTTGTAATAAGACCTCCATAAACTATATTTGTGTTATTTTCTTTTATGTGGGATATTTGCTTAAACTATACTATTAAATTGAACTAAAATCACTTGTTTTCTTAAGTTGACACGAAAATGCTTTTTCGTGCCATCGGGCACACTTGAAACTGGTATAATAATCGGACTTAATTAAAATTCCAAATTAAATCTAAGAGTAGCTTTGGCAAGATAACCGAGAAACGAGAAGTTTTTAATAAAAATTGAATGTTTTTTCGAAATGGTGTTCACAAGGTTTTACTCCGTAACAAGTCAAATTCGGTCGTAGTGTTTGGGCCGGGTTTGGGTTGTTACAGAATTGGTATCAGAGCCCAGTTCAAAGCTCATTTTGTGTGGGGCCCAAGGCCCAAAAATGTTTTAAAAGGCCTTTGAATGATTTTTGGTTTTGAAGCAGCATGGCCGAGTCTCCTAAAGACCGATCCGCCCGGTAAGTACATCTAAACCTTTTTGTGAAATATATTCAGTAGAAGGGTAGGAAGCATGGAGCGTAGATAGACTTATAGGACTTGGACCCTAGGGTTAGATTACTCAAACACAACGAAGCATAAGACTTAAGGAACTAAACCAACCTATGACTTAGTCAATGAGCTAGGGTGTGGTAACCCCCAGACGCATGTCTAGGATTGGATCAGGAAGAGCTTGGTATTTAAGCGATCCTCGTGACTCACCTCCTCTTCGCAGTATCCTACCAGTGCGTAGCTTCCGGTTCACCCTAACTCGAGAAGGCTCGGTGGTGTGGTAACCTGCGTGCGCATGTCTAGAAAGGTTCGGTGAGAGCTTGGTATTTAAGCGATCCTCGTGACTCACCTCCTCTTCACTCGAACTCACTGCACAGTGCGTAGCTTGGGTTCACTACGACCGGGAAGGCTCGGTCATAGGCTAAACACAATGATTAAAACCCGAGAAGGAATTAGCCTTGTTTTTGAAATGGAATGAATAACAAGCCCTAACGTTTTCAAAACTTGTCCAATAACCCTCTTAAACCCTAGAACACTACGTATACAATGTTTTCTCGGAAAACTTGACTTGTGAAAAATTACGTAAATACCCTTAGGAGTAAAATTACCAAAATGCCCCTGACCCATAAAATAATGATTCGACGGTTTTGCTATTTTACAAATATTCAATAACTTAGCTTTGGAAATCATCAGCAAAATATCTTGGTTCTGGAAAATTACGAAAAATACCTGTGTAGGAAAAGACGAAAAATACCTGGGTTAGAAATGGCGAAATGTCAGATGAGTGAATAGGTATGGAAAGTATTAAGGAATGGATGCATGAACTTCTTTGTGTGAACTAGGATAGGAAACTCAAACGTTGTTTGCTCGAAAGAATCTACGATTAAATCTTATCCATAAAATTTCTTCGCGAGTAACAAAGTGAAACAAATGCTAACGCATAAAATTTTCTTAATCAGTTAAAAGCGCGGTAGATAGAATGAGTTCTAGAGGACGTGGGACGCCGTGGACGTGGTAGGGGTAGGATGACGGTGTGTCGAACCCGTCAGTCGAGGACAAGGTTCGGAAAATGAGGTACCATCGCCACCACCACCTCCTACTTTTAGAGTGAGGAGCCGGAGCGGGCCAGGTGGCGAGTCGGTATCGCAAGTCGTGTTGGCGAGTCTTGGAGATGGTGGTCGGGCTGGTGGAAATGTTGGAGCTCGGAAATCTGTCCCGAGCGACTCCGATCTAACGGAGCGGAGGTATTCCGAGGTGTGTCGAGTGGCACCAGTGCTGTGGAATATTGGCTAGAGGCAAGCTGAAAGAATCATGGATGACCTTGACCGACCGAGGAAGAGAAGGTGAAAGGCGGTGTCGCTTCAAAGGATGAAGCGTATCGGTGGTGGCTTACGGTTCGGGATGGGGCTACACCGATGATTTGACTTGGGAGTATTTCAGTAACCGCCCATCGAGAAAAAGTATGTGGGCATTAGCTACACCGACGCCAGCAGAGAAAGGCTTTTCCGGGATTAGTTCAAGGAACTAAGTCCGTGTCGGAATATGAGGCGGAATTTCTAAGGCTGAGTAGATACGCGAGAGGCATCGTGGCTACTGAGCATGAGCGCTGTGTCCGCTTTGAGGACGGACTCCGAGACGATTTAAGGTTTCTGATTGCCCCACAGCACAGAGTTCGTGAGTTCTCATCTCTAGTGGAGAAGGCTAAGGTAGCCAGAAGGAATCAAGGAGGCTGTGAGGCAGAGCTATAGTAAGAACAACCAGAAGAGAAGTTTTGGGTCAGCTGGATCAAGCGGAGGTGCTCAGAAAAAAGCTAGGCCAAGTGGGCCCAATCAGGCAGCAAGGCCCACAATTGCTAATCAAAGGCCGACTCGGTGCAATCGTGTGGAAAGACCCATTGGGAGGTTGTTGGACCGGTGATAAAGGATGTTTTGAGTGTGGGTCTTTGGAGCATCGCGCCGAGATTGTCCCCGAAACTAGCTAAGAAGCCGGAAGGACGAACCGTGCTCAGGATAGAAATGTAGGACCACGGAGGGTCGTGGTAATGGTAGAGGAAACAACGGTCCCTAACCGAGGTCGTGGAACTCAAGGCGAGGTTCAGCAACACAGAGGCTAGGGCACTGGCTTAGTTTACGCAAATGAGGTGTCGCGAAGAAGGTGACGACCGGATGTCATAACCCGTGACGTTCCTAATTTTTGGTTTTCCTTATGTTGCATTGATTGATGTGGGCTCGACGCACTTCGTACATTGCTTGTAGTGTGGTAGGAACTATGGACCTAAACTCAAACCGCTTCTAGGAGATGACCGTAGTTAGCCCTTTAGGTCACTCCGTAGTCGTAAATAAACTTTATAGAGGCGTACCCTAGAACTTCAAGGGTAGTATTTGTAGCTGATCTAATGGAACTACCGTTTGGGGAGTTCGATTTGATCCTCGGTATGGATTGGTTGGTTAAGTACCAAGCAAGGTTGGACTGCGTGACCAAGCGCATGGTTCTTAAGGCGGTGAAGGTGATGAAGTGGTTATGATAGGAGATAGAAGGAATTATCTATCCAACGTAGTGACTGCCTTGAAGGCTGAAAAGATGGTCAAGAAGGGTTGTGAGGCGTATTTGGTTCAAATCTGTTCTTTGGAAGCCAAGGGGTTAGTAATTGAAAAGGTCCGAACGGTTGGGGAATTTCTTTGATGTATTCCCGGAAGAACTTAGGTTTGCCTCGGATCGAGAAGTCGAAGTCGGTATAGACTTGCTACCGAGCGGCTTTTTGTGTCCATAGCACCATACCGAATGGCACCAAAGGAATTGGTGGAGCTAAAGGCTCAAATTCAGGAGCTCTTGGATAGAGGGTTTATACGACCAAGTATATCTCCGTGGGAGCACACTGTGTTGTTTGTCAAGAAGAAGGACGGTTCTATGCGGATGTGCATCGACTCACCGTCGATTGAACAAGTTAACGATCAAGAACAAGTATCCGTTGCCTCGGATTGACGACTTGTTTGATCAACCTGAAGGGTGCCTCGGTGTTTTCGAAGATAGACCTTAGGTCGAGTTATCACCAATTAAGGGTGAAGGAGGTGATGTTCCAAAAGCGGCATTCCGAACTCGGTATGGGGATTTCGAGTTCTTGGTGATGCCATTCGGGTTGACTAATGCGCCGCGGCATTTATGGACTTGATGAATAGAGTATTCCAAAGAAGACTTGGACCCGATTCGTCGTGGTGTTCATAGACGACATATTGGTTTATTCAAAGACGTAAGAGGAGCATGACAAGCATTTACGGATAGTTACGCAAGTATTGAGGAGAAGCGATTTATATGCCAAATTCGTAAGTGTGAATTTTGGCTTAGGAAGTGGCTTTCTTAGGTCATGTAGTATCGGTGAAGGAATTAGAGTAGACCCTCGCAAGATTGAAGCAAGATTGGATTGGAAACCACCTAGGACGGTGGTGAAATAATAAGTTTTCAGGTTTAGCAGGTACTATTGGAGATTCGTGGAAGGATTCTCTCATAGCATAGCCTTGTAGTTGACTAAGTTGCTAAGGAAAGGTGTCCCATTTGTATGGGACGGAGAAGCGCAAGAAAGCTTTGATAAGTTAAGGAAGATTTTGTGGAAGCTCGGTTTTGGTGCACACTCAAGGGAAAGTTATTCACAGTTTATTGTGATGCATCTCACACCGGCTTGGGATGTGTGTTGATGCAGGATGGGAAGGTAGTAGCCTATGCATCCCGTCAATTAAGATCGCATGAGGTTAACTACCCAACTCACGACTTAGAGTTAGCGGCAGTCGTCTTCGCTCTGAAGATATGGAGACATTACCGTATGGAGAGAAGTCGATGGTCTACACGGATCATAAAAGCTTGAGGTATCTTCTGACTCAGAAGGATCTGAATCTGAGACAGCGTCGGTGGATTGAACTACTAAAGGACTATGATTGTTCAATCGAGTACCATCCGGGTAAGGCTAATGTGGTAGCTGACGCATTGAGCCGGAAGGTGGTGACGGACTTAAGAGCAATGTTCGCTCGGTTAAGTCTGTATGATGATGGGAGTCTTTTGGCGGAACTCCAAGTAAAGCCGACTTGGGTTGAGGAGGTTAAGGAAAAGCAGTTAGTGGATGAGGGCTTGAGCTCTAAGAAGGTACAAGTTCAAGACGGTGGTTTGGAGGGGTACATCTGTCTAGTGATGGAGTGCTTTGTTTTCAAGGACGAGTATGTATGCCAAAAGATACCAGAATTAAGACAGAAAATTCTCCAAGATGCACATAGCAGCCCATACGCTATGCATCCTGGAGGAAACAAGATGTATGGAGATTTGCGGAAACAGTTTTGGTGGCCTGGGTTGAAGCGTGAGATAACGGAGTTCGTAGAGAAGTGTCTGACGTGTCGCAGAGTTAAGGTGAACATCGGTCACCATCGGGACTACTTCAACCGATAAAGATCCTCAATGGAAATGGGAGAGGATCACCATGGATTTTGTTAGTGGGCTACCCCTTACGCCCACCAAGAAGGATGCATTTGGGTAATTGTGGATCGCTGACTAAATCAGCTCACTTCATGCCGGTGAGTGGATTACTCACTCCGAAGCTAGCGAAGCTATATGTGGGTGAAATAGTGAGGTTGCATGGCGTGCCGATGTCGATTATCTCGGATAGGGATCCAGATTCACGTCAAGGTTTTGGAAAGTGTTGCATCAAGCTTTGGGTACACGGTTAGATTTCGAAGACGGCTTTCCATCCACGATCGTGACTGATCGGAAAGGGTGATACTGAGTTTTAGAAGACATGTTAAGAGGCTGTGTCTTGGATTTTAGTGGTAGTTGGGAGGAGTACCTACCATTAGCGGAATTCGCCTATAACAATAGCTATCAAGCGAGTATTCAAATGGCTCCATACGAGGCCCTATATGGACGAAAGTGTCGTACTCCTACATGTTGGACTGAGTTGGGAGAAAGACAAGTTCAGGTCCAGAATCGTAGTGGCAAGACGGAAAACAAAGTCAAGGTGATTCGGTCTCGTCTCAAGGAAGCATCGGATAGGCGTAAGTCTTATGCCGATCTCAAACGCAAGGAAGTGGAGTATCTTTGTGGGAGACAAAGTCTTTCTGAAAGTGTCGCCTTGGAAAAAGGTGTTGAGATTTGGACGGAAAGGGAAGTTAAGCCCAAGGTTCATTGGGCCATATACTGTTGTGAAGCGAGTAGGACCAGTGGCTTATCACCTAGAGTCTTGCGGCAGAACCCGAGTCGATTCATAACGTATTTCATGTGTCAATGCTGAGACGGTATCGGTCAGATCCTTCGCACGTTGTGCCAGTAGCAGAGATCGAGGTGAACTCGGATTTATCTTTTGAGGAAGAACCGGTTCAGATAGTAGATCGAGATGTGAAAGTTCTTCGTAGGAAGGCAGTGCCTTTAGTAAAAGTGTTATGGCGGAACCACGGAGTGGAAGAAGCTACGTGGGAGCCCGAGGATGTGATGCGGCAGCAATACCCCCACCTCTTCTAATCAGGTAATTTCGAGGTCGAAATTATTTTTAAGGGGGGTAGAACTGTAACATCCTAAAATTGAGGCTATTTGAGATTGAATTATTATTATTTTTTTATATATGTGTTTGAATTGTTGTGATGTTATTTATGGAATAATAAGGCCTAATTAGGGGTCTCGAGTAGGCTCGGAATAGGAGGAAATTTAATTTGGTAAGCTTTAAGGTAGGGAGCCTTAGTAGGAAGGGGTTACAAGAATAAATGGAGGATTATCGACACTAAAAGGCCTTGGAAAAGTGGCAAAGGAAGGCCACTTGGGAGCTGGAAGTGACGCCACAATGAGCAAGGGAGAGCTCTGTGTTCGAGTCGTGAAAATCCCTCTTTTTGCTCTTTGAATGGGACGGCATAGGGGGAGAGATTTTCTCTCTTTAAACTCTTTTTTTTTTTATAAGGATTTAACTAGATATTATGGGAATAATCTAAAAAAGGTGGCAAGAGAAAAAGTAGGCATGTGTTAATTCAAATTCTTTTGAATTATTTCAAATTAGTGGCCAAGAGAGAAACAAGGAGTTGGCCGAAATTTGAACTCCTCATGAGAGGAGTGGACGGCAAGTATAGGGGGAGGATAGTGCCGAATTTTCTTAAGTCTTTTCTTTCTAATTTTCGGCTAGTCTTCATCTCTTTTGTTTTTTTTTCATTCATTCTCTCCCAAACCGAAAACACCATTGCCATCTACCTCTCTTATTCTTTTTGACCCTTAGCCGAAACACCTATTCTCTTTCCCTCTCTTTTTCTTTTCTTTCTTCTCAAAACCGAATCCCTATCTCCCTTTTCTCACTATTTTCTTTCCACTTTAGCCGAATTCTTTTCTCCTTATTTTGTGAAGTCCTGGCCGAATATCAAGCAAGGGTAATCCCTTTTTAGTTTTTCCAATCGGTCATAGAAGAAAGTAAGTAAGCCGAAACTCTTCTCCCACATTCTTTTCTCTATCGACTATCAACAAGGGTAAGAGCCGATTTCGGCATTAGATTGCAAGTATGAATCATCTGATTCGGAATCGGTCGTTGTAGGGCTTTCGAGGTGTTGATCTAGTGAAGCCGTCACCTTCGAGCAATTGGTTGGTAAGTCGTGGTAAGGATGTGTTATTAGTTCAATCTCTTTAGTATTATAAGCCGAAGGCTATTAAGTGGCTACTAATGGTTGCCGATTGTAGGGTGGAAACAGAGGTGTAAAAAGTGTACTAAGATTAGCACCGAAGGTATTAGGTAAGGTTTTTGGGTTCAATAATTAACCCTTTGGATATGGTGGTTTGGCCGAATGGACAAAGGACACTAAACCTTTGAGTTTGGCCGAATATAGGGACAAGAGAGCAGGAGGTGGCCGATTGACTCTTTGGGATTTGGAGTTAGCATTTAAATCAGGTGTGTACATACACACTTATAATAGTTAATAAAGTGTATTAAGTGTATGTTATGTGTAAATCTGCTCTATGTAGATATGGCAGTAGTGCCTTAATGGTACAAGCAAGGATCCTGGTAAGTCTCTATTTGTATGAGATTGATAATAATGCTTTTGGGAAGCATGGATTATTTGGTACATGTGATATATGTATGTCCTGTTGTTAATCGCTTGACATGGGTTGATGAGAGGAGGGGCGGTGATATCGTGGTTGTGAGCACCGGTGCTTTGGTAGCACACATCGTGACTATATGTCACCAGAGGTTTGGTACCTCCGGAGGTTTGGTACCTCATAGCGACTTGTCCTCGTGGTTAACACCACCGTGGGTTGGCCCCACTTGAGATATGGGATCGTAAATGCGCGGTGATTTGGTATCACACGATGGGTTGGCCCCATCACCCGATTTGTGTCTACGGACACCGTGCTTTGGTAGCACATTGTGACTATATGTCACCGGTGGTTTGGCACCACCCGGTGTTTTGGTAACACATCGTGACTACGGTCACCAAAGTGGTTTGGTACCACATGGGGTAGACAAAGGTGTTTGGTTGGCTAGGTTGGGTACACGATACTCTGCATAATTAACTGTTATATGTTGTGTATGAAACGTTGTATTAACCGGGGGAAGGGTTACATACTGGGTCTTGGTGACTCACCTTCTCCTTTAACATTTTTCAGGTGACTCGTAGATGGCGGTGGAGGAGCCGGTTGGACTCGAGGTGGCCATGCAGTGGATTTAAATTTATAGAATTTTATATTTCCTTATTTTTACTTTGGTTGTAATAAGGCCTCCATAAACTATATTTGTGTTATTTTCTTTTATGTGGGATATTTGCTTAAACTATACTATTAAATTGAACTAAAATCACTTGTTTTCTTAAGTTGACACGAAAATGCTTTTTCGTGCCATCGGGCACACTTGAAACTGGTATAATAATCGGACTTAATTAAAATTCCAAATTAAATCTAAGAGTAGCTTTGGCAAGATAACCGAGAACGAGAAGTTTTTAATAAAAATTGAATGTTTTTTCGAAATGGTGTTCACAAGGTTTTACTCCGTAACAAGTCAAATTCGGTCGTAGTGTTTGGGCCGGGTTTGGGTTGTTACAGCTTCTCTAATTTTCGGCAGCTATGGGAAGAAGATGAATGAATTTCTATCATCTTTTCACCTATTTTAATCACTTAATTGATAAATGACCAAAATGCCCTTTTTGATAAACTTTCAATTTTAACTCATCCATGCCCATTTTTGTCCAAAAATTAGAATTTGGGTAAATTGCTATTTAAGGACCTCAAATTAATAATCTAAAGCTATTTCACACAAATAGCTTCTAGAAACACACATTTTTCAACTTTTGCAATTTAGTCCTTTTAGACAATTCAACCACAATTTCACAAAATTGTTTCATGAAACTTTCACACTAGCATGCATACATAATATAAACCTCAAAAACTCATTCATAACCCTCGGATTTGTGGTCTTGTACCACCATTCTGACTAGGCCCTAAACCGGGATGTTACATTCTATCTGTAATAATATAATTCATTATTACATCCTCATATCATTCCTCAAAGAATATTAATTGAAACAAAATATTTGGGCATACACAACATATGTGGTCAATAATATTTCATATCACATTGATAACATAAGTTATCTTTACCCTTTAAAGAGTTATCTTGAGAACTATCATTGTTCTCTTATTTATTACTATGTTTACACTTTTAGTGATCCATGATTATATATTTTATTTTCTTTATGTTTGCATTCACTTCGGGGAATGCAACAAATCTAGTAGGATAGACTTTTAAACGTCTCCATTGATTCTTTATTTCATAATCACCATCGCAAACACATGTGGATTTCAAATCAGAATCTATCTATTCATGTTGTCATGATTAGTCTCTAATTATAATAAACATGATATAATAAATAAATCATAGTAAAATATACCTCAAGATCTTTAACATCATCGTCATCACCCACGTAAGGATTATATAAATTTCTTTGGATAATGATTACCCATAGTGCGTAGGCCTCAATTGAAGACTGAAATTGCAATAGCTTTAGAAGGCAACCGACAACAACTTAAGAAACAGATTTGGAGTGACCGTATTATAAAATAAAAAAGAATCGTGATGATAACATGTTATAAAATAAAAAAAATAGAAAGTAAAGAACAAAGAAAATAGGAGAGCAAAAGAGAGAGCGTATTTTATTGATCAATGAGAATAATTACGAAGCTTCTCCAAAGTCTCTATTTATAGGCATAAATGAAGTAGAGATCTACTTTTAATGGCTATTAGAATTTAAAGTATATCAAAACTTATCTAGATCTTGATGGACATCCATTTAATAAAATATTCAAAACAGTTTAATCATTGTAGACCATTCAAATGAAGATGTTATATTCTACTCGAATTTCTTTTACTTAGAGATTGAAGCTATAAAAATGTATCACATCCAAACCTTTTAATACAACTTCCAAAGTTTAGAAGTCCAAAATTTCACAAGTGGTCTAAAGAGAAGATTTTGAAGTAGAATATTTCTCCAAAATCTTAAAAAATCTCTAAAGAACTCAAAGAAATTCTTAAGAACATTGCATCAAATCTAAAGAAAGTTGCTCTCCGATCTTGTTTAGCTGATAGAAAAGAGGTTAAACCCGTTCTTCAGGATCAAGTCTAGAAGGCTTTTGAAACGGAATCATCCATCCAAAATCAAGTCCTGAAGACCCTTGGATAAAAGTTTTCCCCAATTTAGTTGTCTCAATACAAAGGAGATAAAATTTATTCTTTAAGTTCTAGTCTTGACAACCCTTGAAGCGGACGACCTTAACCTAAGATCAAGTCTAAGAGATCCTTGGATCAAATTTTCATCACTCATCTTCAAGATCAAGTTCAATGACCTTGAAGCATCTAAATTGATTCAAAATCAAGTCTCGAATACCTTTAAATCCAAATCAAATCAAATTCTCAAGTAATCAACTCTCCAAACCCATTTTCAAGATCAAGTTTAAACACCCTTGAAGTGGATTGCATATGTTCAAGATCAAGCCCACACGACCCTTGGATCGAAGTTTCATTAAAAAAAGAATCAAATGATTTATCTAAAAAGTGTATCTCGAAGTTTATAAATAAAGTTCTTTTATTTGCTTCAAATTTCCAAGTCTTATTTTGACTTAGAATTTGTGTGTACAGTTTGTACCATCGTTTGATTTGTATAATGTTGATACTACGGAGGCAGACAATGATTTCAACCTCTTTAGGATTATTGTCGCTCATGGCCTAGAATTGCTATGAGCTTAGAAACCCATAGACAATTCACAATATTTCTAACTTTGTTTGGAAAAAAAGGTCTCGATGTAGTTTTCTTGTGGGAAACTAAATGTATTGCTTTTGATATGGAAGTTATTAGAAGATGCTTATAGCTTCACTACTATCTTACTATTTATTCTATTTGGTAGAGTTAGTGGGCATTCATTTTTGGGCAAAATAATCCATTAGTCACCTTAAAACATGGTCGTTCCTATTTCAGTCACTTTAAAAAAAATATCAATTTAGTCACTATTATTAGTTAAATTGCTTAAAATGATAGCTGCTTAATTTTCCTTAACTGAAATATGGTCGGCCATGGCAAATAATCATTTTTTCCCCATGTATTTAAAGGATTTTAACTTTTGAAAAAGCCAAAATGGCATGATTAGAGGATGTTAGATGGAAACAACAAAGGGTTAAGAAGAAAAAAACAAAAGCTAAAAAAAATAAAAAATTAAACCCATAAATAGTCTAAACGGGGGTAATATTTGAGCAAAAAGGAACTGATTTTTGAAATAATTTGATTCGGAAGGTAAAAAACCCTAAGTCTCTTGATTTGGGAAAATGGAGAGAAATTTTCTTGTGAAAATATCACTTTGTTTGATTTTGAGGGAATTAGATGGAGCAAAATCAAGAGGTAATCACTACATTTGTTTGAATGGAGCATAATGGATAGGAGAGTGCTACGTTTGAAGGGGCAACCATTTGTGAAATACATTTTTTTTTAATTTCAAAGTTTTATTACAACTTATTGCTTAGATTTTGTAAAGTTTATGTTGGGTTTAGTAGTTACTAATTATTTTCGATATTAGGATTTATATTTTTTTGGTTGGATTATGGTGAGAAGTTCATGATTTCATGTGTTCAGTGTTTTATTGAATACATTAAAGTGTATATTGCTTGTTTTAGCAATATTATATGATAAGAATATGATAATTTGTTTTATAATGGTAATTGGTGCACCACCTTAATTAACAGTGTGTAATTTTGACTTCTTCTTTCTTGGACAACTGCTGTGAAATGTTGGCTGTTATTTTTTTTTATTAAATTAGTAGTCATTAAGAGTAGGTAACAATAAAAAATATGTGGATTCTGCTACCACCTGTGTAGGAATTATTAAAAAATGGTTTTTGATAGTAAAATATTCATGTTGTAACACTCCATACTCGACCCGATCGTCGGGTCTGAGTTGTGGGATGTCACATCTATTGCCGGAACAACTACGATCAATTAAATACATAATACAATCATTTAAACATGCAAATAGTGCAATACATTATCATAATATGATACATACTCATTTTTGGGTCTTATACGAGCTTATGAAAGCTCTTTTTCCATCCTTAGGTCAAATTAAGACCAGATTGTAAAGTTTACAAGATACCGGGTTGACGTTGCGACTTCAGGGGTACCTTTTTGTGACGCAACTCACTGATTAGGTCTCTCACGATGTTAAAGGGGGTCGACATTGTGATGTGACTATCTATTTCCAAAAAGTCCAATTTGGTACCTAATCAATTTAACTAAGTATACAAGGTAACTCTTCCATTCATTCAATCAAACAAAATGCCACAATCCAATATTCATTCCTAAGTGTTTAATAAATCTTATACATATACACTACATCAATTACACCATTTCATTCAAACACACAAGTAAGTTTCATGATGTTAACCATTTAATCCTTTTGACATACTTAAATATACATATAAACCACAAGTGTTGTATCATCTCATGCATTTCAAACTATGCCAATTTCAACTATTCAACTATTCCATTTGCCATAACCAAAATTTCAATTCTAGCTTCAAAATTAAACATGACCATATATTATGCCAAAAACTGACTCAACCTAGGTATATGACATATGTTTAAAAAAAATGGGACTATACAAACATTGTTGAGTCTAGGGTTGCTGGCTGGATGCTGGAATCACTTCTCGTAACCTTGATATATACCTGTACATGCGCACGGAATAAACAAACCATACGCTGAATGAGAATGCTCAGTGATACTTTCATGATTCAATAGCAAATGCACACAATCAAATTCAAATCTAATGTCTAACTCATTCACATATACCATTTATACTTATAGTTTCCCTTCACATATGACACAAACACATATAGAGCAACTTGCATACCAATTCACAAACTTTTGCACATGACATACCATACTGTTTCCCATTCATTTCCTCTCCAAATTATTCAATTCATACATTCATCTATTAGCATATACCAATTTCACATAATTCATTCCTATATCAAATTCTATTATCAATCCATAAGTTCATACCAATTTCACATAATTCCTTTCAATTTCAGATTCTATTATCAATCTGATACGGCCACGCCAGAGAACAGCCTTGGTTCAGCTCACCAAGCGAGGCTTGCCATCTTTCGCAAGCTGACCTAACTCAAACTCAACTCGTTGAGCTCAATTTAGCTCGATTTCAGCTCAATGGGCTCGTTTCCATCTTTTTTATTTTATGCGTTTTAAGTTGATGAAATTAAATAAATTATTTAGTTAAATTAGTTAATTAGTTTCAGCTCATAAATTAATGTGTTTAGTTAATTTAGTTAGCTTAGCTTAAGTTAATAAATGAGTGTTAATAAATATGTCTTAATTTGAACATGATAAATTAGAAGTGTTTAAATGTGTCTAAAGTTGAGACAAATTAATTTCATGTTTTAATTAGTTTGTCTTAGCTACTGTTGAATTTAGTTTGTGTCTTAGTTATTTTTTGTTTTTAATTTGTCTTAGCTTAGGCAAATTAATTACATGTTCCAAATTAATGTGTCTAGTTGCTGTCGAATTAATGTGTCTTAAGGTGAGTTAATTTGCTGCAGGTTCAATGCTTGAGACGGCAATAAGTGAGCTGATGGTTCAGCTCTTCAAAGCACCTCTTCGTGGACTTGAATGGCCAAAGATCAGCTACTGGTTATTCTTCCCAAAGTGGCCGGTTAGCTCCCCAAAGCTACCTTGAAAGCTTTCACACCAGCTGCACCTTCCGTTCATATTACAAGGCTGTCCAGATTTTTGTTTTCACACACACACAAGGCTGTTTGCATTCGGTTTCATACTTGGGTGACCATTACAATACTCAAGCTACCAATTAAAGCTCCTAACCTGTTCAGCTGAACAAGGAGCTTCAATTAAAGCCATTCAAAGCACCTAGGCCGAATCTACCAAGTCATTTCAGCTCATTTTAGCCCTATTGAATTTCATTAATGTCCAGCTGAATGATCACCTTCTAGATGCTGTCCATTGGTGTCTCCCATGCTAGGAAACTTCAAGGAAGCTACCAAGGACGTTCAAGAAGCTTCAAGGAAATTTCCAGCCATTTTTAGCTTTAATTTGCTGTCCATTCAGCACCCTTAATAGCCTGTTCGGCTACCCTATGTAAAAGGCTATAAATATGTAGTTCAAATCACTTTGTAGGGACTTTTTGCTCTTTGATTAATGTTTTTAACATTTTGTGAGTTTTTCAACTCTCTTATTTCGTTTTAGACTCAGCATGACTTATCTAGCTTGCTAGTGGCGTCATTCTGTTTCTTTCGAACTTATCACTCATTCCGAGTGTGGCGTTCACCAAACTATACCTTTGGTTCCTACCTTCATAGGTAACGGGTCAAGGTCCACCTTAAGTGACGTATAAGTCTCGGGTCAGCACTTTAATATAGTGTTGGTTCTTACTTGTCCTTAAGATCATTTTTCCATCCACATCTATCAACTTATTTATCGTGTTTCTTTGATTAGCCGAGTTCCCATAATCCTTATTCCTTTAACCTTTTTTTTTACCATTATTCTTCTTAACCGAACCATCCTCAACACATTCATAACCTTTGAACCATCTAGCCAGCCTTTGTTTAAAGTCTTACTTAGTCGAATTCAACCATTACTCTGTTTAAGAATGATACTTGTAACAGTCTGGTTTAGACCCTAGTCGAAATAGTGGTTTTGGGACCACAAATCCTAGTCAAAAAAATATTTTAATATTATTTTATGTGCTTATAGTATGTGAATTGATATGTGTGAAATTTCCGTGATTTAATTTGATTGTTTGTGTGTTTAATTTGTAAAAAGGACTTAATTGCATAAAAGGTAAAAGTTGTGTTCTAATTAGTTATGTGTCAAATTGACATGGCTTATTAATTATGAAGTCCTTATTATGTAAATGAACCATTAATATGGTTAATGGACATTAATGGCCTTGATTTATATATGTTTTATATGTTTATTAAAGGTTAATTTGGTAAATGAATTAGTAAAGCTATTATAATTAAAACAAAACATGAAAATGGTCATTATATTCATCCATTATTGCCGAAATTAAAGAAAGAAAAGCTAGGGCTCATATGTTTTGATATCCGGCTACTTCCAAGCTTGATTAAAGGTCCGTTTTTGTTCGGTTTTTGATAATTTCTATGTTTTTGTGATCGTTGCTTCGAGTACTACAAAGCCCATGTTTTAATTTTTGAATTTGATGATGATTTTATGTTTTGCCATTGATGATAGCTTGTGATTTTTGTTGTTTGATGATGGATAATAAAAGATATGTGATAGATTAATAAGTTTTGTCTTTGGATTTTTGATGAATTTGAGTAATTTTGGCTAAATTGTGAAAATAATAAATTGAGGGACTAAAATGTGAAATATATGAAATGTGTGGACTTATATGAGTACAATAAATATTCGGCCAAGCTATAGTGAGGTTAAATTTTGAATATTTTGTGTTTTGTGAAATAAGGACTAATTTGTGAAAAATGTGAATTTTAGGGGCTTAAGTGCAGGATGCCCTAACTATGTGTTTGTAGTTTGAAATGAATGAAATATGTTATTAAATAGTCAAATTTGAATTTATATAGATCAAGAACAAAAGAAAACGAAATTAGATCGGGGGAAGTCGAAAGTAGTCGAGTAGTCGATTTCATCCGCCGTTATACGAGGTAAGTTCATAAGTAAATAATGTCGTTAAATTCTATTGTATCTAAATTAATAGTGCCAAATTGATTTTTTATTTGTGTAAATTAATATGCTGAAATGAATTGAGCATGGGAGCAATATTTACGAGCCTGAAATGTTCGAGATAAGACGTCCGAAAGCCCCGTAGGAACCTTAGGAATAATTAGGATACATATGTCATGACATAGGATTTCAGATATGTGTTTTCGTGTAAGACTACGTCTGGGACGTTGGCATCGATTTGTGTTTACGTGTAAGACCATGTCTGGGATATTGGCATCGTATTTGATTCGTGTAAGACCCTGTCTGGGACAGTGGCATCGATATGTGATTACATGTAAGACCACGTCTGGGACGTTGGCATTGTATGAGTCTTCCGATTATTTGAGTATTCTTATTAATTCTGAATGGTTCAACGGGCATTATCGAGATGAGATCAGATGTGAAAATGAACTAAAGGATTCAGGTATGTGCTTTGTGGTATGTATATGTAAACACGGTAAGTATATGTTTATGATGAATATATGAATTGAACATGGTAAAAGATAAATCTATATGTGCTTATAGGTATATGTGAGTTTGAAAGTTGATGTTATATTGATATTGTGAATGTGATAATACTTGAGTTGCAAACATATTTAATGTATAATTGGTTAATGTTTATGTGATTTTGGTTAGTTGATTTAAATGTAAATGTTTAATTGTTCATTATTTGCTTATGACTTACTAAGCTATGAAAGCTTACTTTATGTGTGTGTTTGTTTGATTGTTTTATAGATTATTAAAGCTACGAGAAGCTCGGGGATCGTCGAGGATCATCACCACACTATCGAACTACATTTTGGTACCTTTTGAGAATGTATATATTAAAGTATGGCATGTATAGTCTAGAGAATTTATGATATGGTTTGTGATGTATAAAAATAGCCATGTGATATGGCTAGTTAATAGATGTGTTCATGAATGAGTTTTGTTTATGCTTATTGATGCATAAGTTGGTAAGTTTTAATGTGCTCAAAAAAGCTAAATGAATGGTACATACATAAGTGAGTTCATGGTTGATTTTGGAGATGCAAATGATAAGTAGTTGCTATGAATTGAAATGGTTTAGATGAAGTATTAGTTATGTGTTTTGATGATAGGATGATGTTTTGAATTAGTATATTTGAGTAAGAACTGTTTATGCAAAAGAATGATGTGGTTAAAGGTCAATTGGTGCATGATTTGGTATGTCTTTGGTTGCTATTAGATCATGAATTGAGTCATGTTTAATACTTGAAGGTGTGACCCAAAAATTTGGGTGGCAAATTGGCTAAACAAATGGCCTATTTTTTCCCACACGGTTGAGCACACAGGCGCGTGGCTCGACCATGCCTCTTAAGTTTGCAAATTGAAACAAGTCAGTCTCGCACACGGGCTGGACACACAGGCGTGTGACTGGCCGTGTGAAATAAGTCAGTGTCGACCACGGGTTAAGCACACGGACGTGCTTTCGGCCGTGTGGACAAGTCAGTATGTATGCCCTATTTTGCCATGGCTTGGACACACGGGTGTGTCTGAGGCCGTCTGAGGCACACGGCCTACCCACACGGGCGTGTGACCTCTGTAACTTTGAAAAATGTTAAGTTTTTGGAAAAATTTTGTATGAGCTCGGTTTAGTCCTGACCCCTTCCTAATGCATGTTTAAGGTCTCATAGACCTTTTAAAGGGACTTTATGAATATGATTTGCTATGATATGATGATATAATATCTTATAATTGTGAAATGATCGTAAAAGTTCTGAAATGTCCGGTAACGCTTCTTAACCCTATTCCGGCAACGGTTACGGGTTAGGGGTGTTACAATACTTCTCCATTTTAACGATCGGGCAACAAAAGACTCGAATCATCACTGAGGCGAGATCGTATCATTTGGTATCAGAGCTAGCTAAAATCGAGGAGTACAGACATTCGTGAAGTGCCAGAGTAAGTATTTAAAAAAAAATCAAAAAAATAAAAAAAAAATTGAAAAAAAATAAAAAAATTCGAAAAAAATCAAAAAAATATATAATTATTATTATTTCGTGTATAAGTGATTGTACAAGTGTTTTGAATGTATTCATCTTGAAAAAAAAAGAGAGAGACATTTGAAGTTATAAAAAAAAGTGTTGAAGTGTGTATTTATTTTCTTTGAATTCCCGATCCATCAAAATCCTCTTCTACTATCATTAAACACCAATACGCCACACACCATCACCAAATTGTTTCTTTTAGCCAACCTTGCACCTATTCGTCATTACCTTTGTAAACCCACTTGGAGTCGACCCCTAGATTCGCTTGTAAGTCTAAACGAGTCTACTGCGAACTTCGAGAGGAGAATCGAGTGGTAAAATGCACGAGAGTTTGTGAGAGCATCCGAGTGTAGAAAAAGCCAATAAAGAGTGCAAACACGAGTGGAGTGTCATATACATTTTTTTTCTTCATGAGTGAAACGTGAGGTTTGTAGTGGTGAGGTTTTTTTTTTCTATTTTGTTCTTATCACTTTTCTTTTCAGCAATAAATCATGTTTCGAGAAGAGCTTTTCGAATCAGAATTCCAGTATATGATGCAATAGATGTGTAGAATGGTGAAATCTAAATTTGACAAATTGCATGAACGATTGGACCGAGTAGAGGAAAGAACCTGACGAAAGCAAATTTCACCAAGTCGAGGGACGGAGATAAGATCATCACGAAAGCACACATCCAATGACTATTCGAGAAGAGATTCTTATCGTGATTCCTATTCATCAAGGAATTCGAGACGAAATGAGGCGAGTTACAAGTTTGAAACCTTTCAAGGTGACAAACAAGAACGTAGAAATTTCACTTCAAGTGCCTCGAAGTATTCATCCACGGAGGAACATTCGCGAAGGGATGATCATTTTCCTTATGTAGATGCTTTTCCCTCTGTCCAAAGAAAGGCTTGCCATTCTGATTCCTTCTTATTGTCTTCTTCTTGTAATGAAAGGAAAAGAGAAAAAGAAATAAAAAGAAAAGAGAGACAAGAAATGATAATGAGAGAAAATGAGCGAATATGGAATGAAATCCAGAGATGAAAAAAAGAAATCGAAAAGGAATGTGAACAAAAATAAAATTGAAAAATAAAATGAGTTAGAAAAAGAAACAAAAGAAAAAGACGAGCGAGAACAAGTGAGGAATATTTCCACTAACTACCATGTGAGTTTTCCTCGTGTTGTTCTTTTTCAGGTTTCTGAAGAATTGATCGATAAGTTCCAGCTTCATTACCTTCCCGATAAGAGGCGGTTCAAGTTGATCGAGAAAGGTAAGAACATAGATGACCCTAGTCCACCGGCGCTTAAAGGTAAGCAAGGTGAGGGTTCTATGACGTTTAAGTCTCCACCATCCCACTTGAATGTTTGTGATAATATAGCTGATATTGTTAACTGCCATTCTTTGTTTAATGTTGATGCGTCCGTTTTAAAAGATGGCAAGACGAGTTTCTCTAACAAAAATTACCGCGTTGACACGTGTGTTGGTGAAGTAAGTATAAATCAACATATACAATTTTCGAACTTGTGTATTAAAAAGTTGCCATGTAAAACTCATAGTCCGATTGTTTGTGATGGTGGTGAGACGTTTCTGATTTTTTGTGTAACTTCCACATGTTTGTGTAAGTTTGATCGAATGAAACTTGAGATATATGGCTGTTTGAATGTTGGTATGTTCACATTTTCTTTGTTTAACACATTTGGTAAAAGGTTTACGTGTAAGACGATTAATCTATCCGATTGTGTTGTTCCTAAGACATCTTTAAATTCTTGTGTGAAATACGCATGTCTTTACATGTCAGTTCGAAAGAGAATCAAGAAGTTTGATTGCTTGAGCTTGTTTTTGCCTACATCCTCTTTATTTGGCTTGCAAAGTCAAACTCACATTTTTGACTCTAGAGGTTGTCTTATATTGTGGTTTAAAAGATTTAATCATGTTTTGCAAGATTATGCTTCTCAGTTGCTACATGTTCTTTCTGAGTTGCCGGCCATGACACTTTCGAGTCAAATTGAGAAGGTAAGAGGAATTATTGTATTTGATCCCGGTAATTATTATTCTTGATTCTTAATCAAGGGATTTGAACCATGGATCGTTGAATCCCAAGACTGTAACTATCGAAAGCTTCGTTATCCTGCATCATTATTTAGAGTAATCAAGCACCTTGAATTTCGTGTGAATAGATGTGTGGACCATTTGTGCTTGCTTGATCTTTTGTTCTTAAATCTGAAAACGAAGTTGTTGAACTATAATAATTTGCAAATGCTAAATCAAAGCTTTGGTTCTATATCGATTGTAATAGCCCATTATTGCCCGGGCCTATATCATTCAGAAAAAAAAATACCAAATGTCCATTTTCAAAATCCATATTACAAAGGCCCAAATGCACTCATGACCCGAATTACAAAACACTAAAACAGACAACCCAAATTACAACCCGAAGCCCATTACACCCTCAGACCCAATCCTACCCTAACCCAACCTATGGCCCAATGGCCCAAAAAATTTTCGGACGCAGGAAACCCTAAGGTTTCCACTGCGCCGCAGCCCCAACATCAGCCTAGACCCAGTCGCACCGCAGTTAGCACGAGTTGCGCCCAGTCACCGCCGAGATCCTCGTCGGTCGCCTGCAAAAAGGAAAGAAAAGCAGCAAAATGGCAAAATCTGTGTATTTCCTTTTTTTTATTTTTTTCTCGGGTTATAAAAACCCCCAAAAATAATCTTTAAAGATATATAGAGAGACAGATATACACCAAGCAAAAAAAAGAAAAGAAATAAAAGAGCAAAATCTTCGAAATACAGAAGGTGATTTTCAAAAATACTATTCTTTTTTTTCTTTTCTTCGTTTTATTTTCGCTTATAAACAAATAAAAGAGTTTACCTTTCAATCAGCTTTAAAAAAGCAGAGTTTTGAGCTTCCGGCCACCGGATATGGTGGCGCGTGTGACGGCGCGTGTGACGGAGCCTTGGCCGGATTCTGGCCTTAGGCCGAAGGCCAGAGAGAATTTTTGGGGTCCTCTGATTTGTTTTTTTTTAAGGAATATTAAAAATGATTTTTTTGATTGATTTTTAGTTTATATAGGATACCTGTACGACGCCGTTTTGGGGGTTACCTTCAAAGGCCAAAACGACGTCATTTTAAGGCTAGATCCGCGCGTTGACCCGAAAACTCAAGGAGGATCCGCGCGTTTTTATAAGAAGGGTAATTTGTCATTTTAGTCCCTCCGCAATTTTATTTATTATAATTTCGTCCTAATTGAATGTCTTTTTATTTTTTAAATTAGCCCTGAGATCTGTATTTCCTTTCGATTTAGTCCCTCGGGCTATTTAAGGGCTGATAACAGAACGGCGCCGTTTAGGAGGTATGGCATAATTGCCTAATGGGTCCCTACAGGGTGGCACGCGTTTTAATTTAGTCCTTTTACATTTATTTTTATTTTTATTTCTTTGTTTATTTTTAAAACCTTTTTATTTTATTTTATTTTTAAATTATTTTAACATTATATTAGATTGTTTTATCATATTAAAAAATTCCATATTATTTTTTACTATCTATATATTAATTCGTTAATAGTATAAAATTTTTGTGTATTGTTTTTCTTAAATACATATTATTTTTATAAATATTAAATTATTACTATTTATTATTTTATTTAGTTTAATTATCTATATATACTACATATTATTTTATAATTTATATATTAGTTATTATATTATATATTTTTTAAATTTTGTATATTATCTAGTATTATATTATATCATATTTTTTTAAAAATTTTATTTTGTATAAAATTTATTTATATAGTATAACATATTTTATTTATATTGTGTATATTATATATGTAATCTTTATATATCTTTATTTGAAATTATTATATGTTATTTATTAATCGTTTTATTATATATTATCATTTATATATGTATTAAATTATTAAAATTTATTATAAGTATCCCTATTTATTTTTTTATATATATACGCTCTAAGTTTTTTATATTATTCATTTAAAATATATTGTTTGTACATATTAATTGTTTTAAAAAATTATCATATTTTTATTTATTTATTTTTTTATAATTCAGTGTCTAAATATATTATTGATTTACTTCTCATATTTGATCCTGTTTGTAGAATTTAATATTCATTTCTCGAATTATTATGTTCCATATAGATTCTTAATTGTTGTTGCTTATTTTATATCTTGTATTCGTTTATTATGTTCTTTTATTTTCTTAATATTGTTTTAGCATAGTCCATTTATTATATATATCATTTGCCATGTCACATTAGTCTTTCGTTAATTGTCTATAATTTTTAATATGATTTGTAATAGTGAAGAATTGCTATTTGGAATTGATGTTTTGTAATATATATATATATATGCCACATTTTACTCAAACCATTGTTTTATAAAAATACTTTTTGAATTGACGCATTTTATTCAAATATTTAAAAAAAAACAGCGATATATTATATTTGGGGACTTCGAGAGCAATTATACCCTAACTTACTGGGTTTTAATTTTTCTCGTGGAACTTAAGGTATCAAGTATCCTCTTCTTTTAAAATTGAAACTTACAAACTTCAAATCAAAACTTATTCTCGGGAATTTAAAACGTTGTATCCTAACTCATTGGATATGATGTTTTGTATCTCGAGATAAGAATTTTCTACAAAATAAAGGTAAATCTAGTTTCGAAGTCATGAGATGTTACATCCTAACTTATTGGGTATAGCATTTTATTTCTTTGAGATAGGTAAGTCTTGGTTTTCTTTAAGATAAAAGGAGCATCTTTTAAAGTTTTCAAATTTTCAACATCAGGACATGATTTTATCAATTAGGTACCAATTTTGGGCGTTACGAGGGTGCTAATCCTTCCTCGTACGTAATCAACTCCCGAACCCATTTTCTTGAATTTCATAGGCCAAAATTAATAAGGTGATCCAATCACACCTAAGCAAAAAGGGATTGGTGGCGACTCCCATTTTTTTTTGAAGTCGACCCCCGTTTTTATAAAAACCTTAAAAATGGTTTCGACAGCTTGGCGACTCCACTGGGGACCAATAAGAGAGTCAAGCCGTAAAATTGATTATTTCTTGTCCTTTTGTTCGAATTTAAAAATTTGATTTGAAAACCATGATCCTTTTTATTGCATGTGGTTCTATTTTTATAAAATATCTCTACATTACATTGCATGACCGTTGTGGTCGCACCTTTAAGTGGGAGCGAGAAGCTATGCCTTCGTGAGGTTTTCACCTCCGCATGGGCTAGTGGATTGCTTCCGGGATACATCTGTACCTATGTCTTCGTGAAGTTTTCACTTCCGCATGGCCATAGGGAAATGTATTCCCCTGAATCGAACTCGGCCCGTATGAGCCTATAATGGGTGAGGATCGAGGAATCTGCTGGTTCGGGTACCTCAACTTTAGAGCTAAACCACACGTAGAAAACATAAGGACTTACCCTAAGTAGAACTATGCCAAACCTTAGTATCTACCCAAATATGTGTTTGTTTATTTTACTTGCTTTATATTTTATTCCATGGTACTAACTTGTTGTGTTTTAATTTTTTAGTGCATGCCATTTCATATTTTAAAGAGGTATCGATTCACGGTCAATTTCTAAGTTAGAAAGCTGGTTATGGAGAATGAGTTCCTTGATAAAGTGGAAGACAATGCAGCTGTCTGCATATGGTCAGAGCAAACACAATTAGAGAAAGGGGATAGCTTAGCTGAGGGGTATGTGTCGGAACTACGAGATTTCGCTCGTATTAGTGTCACGTAAAATGAGCTCCAGGAGTTAAAACGAATATGGACCTAGTTGGATGATGAGGAAAAGCAGTTGTTCTATAGTAATTATGGCGATCTACCTTATTTGCTCGACGTCAAAGTAGATAAGCATCTGTTCCGGGCTATGACACAGTTTTGGAATTCTGCTTATAGCTGTTTCTCTTTCGAGAAAGTAGATTTAGTGCCCACGGTGGAAGAATATACAACCTTGCTTCGCTGTCCACGGATACAAGTCGACAAAGCTTATTTCTAGGGCTGCTAGTGTCCCAACTTTTGTGAAGAAGTTAATGAATATCACCGGGATGAGTGAGCAGTGGGTTGCAGCAAGAATTTAAGAGAAAGGTGAGGGTAAATACATACCTTGGGTGAGTTTGAGAGACCTGATCCTAACACATCCAGATGTAAAGAAGAAGATTGACGTCTTTGCCTTGTGTACTTATGGTTTGGTAATCTTCCCTAAAGCTCTAAGACATGTAGATGAAGCAGTTACTGATCTATTCGATCGACTTGGCAAAGGGGTCACACTTTTACCTGCAATCTTAGCCGAAACGTTCAGATCTTTGAATGCATGTCAGAGAGCAAGTGAAGATAGGTTCATTGGATGCGCGCAGTTGATATTAGTTTGGTTCCACAGTCATTTCTGGAAGGTGGAGAAAGTTTCTTATCGGGTTTTTTCTGAGAATTATTCTCCATTAAAAGAAATAGTAGCTACACCAAGGAGAAAATACGTGTACGAGGAAAACTGGATGGCGCTCCTGCAAAACCTTCAAGAGGAGGATATTGAGTGGAGGGCTCCTTGGATGATTCTCAACGAAATCCTTTATCGGTGTGGGAGTTTTGACTGGGTTCCTTTACTTGGAATTTGGGGAGCCGTTGGGTATACCCCTTTGCTCGTACTGAGGCAATATGGATTAAGACAATTTGTACCAACGACATATGGGCTGGCTCAATGTGAGTTCTCATACAAAGGGGAAGGCTATAAAAAGAGGGTTAAGGAGATTTTTGGTGCTTGGAATTAGATTCATAGGATGAAGAGGTTATCTGCAGGCCCAATGACGACCACAAAATACAGTGGATGGAGGATTAGAAGGATTAATGATAACATCCCCGAGCTGAATCCAGAAGGTGCCCGATTAAGAGAGGAATGCTTGTAAGTGGTCCCATCAGAGTTAGAGATTGTAAAACAAGATTTCGAAAAGATGAGTTCAGAGCATGGAAAGAGGATAGAAAAGTTAGAAGAAGAGAAAATGTATCTGAGGTTAGACGTGGATGTTCAGAAACTGGAGGCCGATAGGTTAAGAAAGGGAAAGAAAAGGGTCGAGGAAGACCTGGACAGCTTAAAGACCGAGTATAAGAAGCTGTGTCTATTAATGAAAAATGCCGGATTGGGAAAGACTTCGGAACAGTGGCAGCAGGAGATTTGAGAGGAAAAAGCCAAAGCTGACCATTGGGAAAGGAAGTTCCTAGAGATGCAGATGCGAAACGAGGCCCTAGAAAAGAGTTTAGCTGAAAGCCAAAAGGAAAAGAGTGGATTAAAAGCTAAAGTGACTGAACTGGGATGGTCTCTTCACCATTATTGAAACCGTAATTCTGCAAACAAGCTGAAGTGAAGTCTGAACAAGATTGAGGAAATGAAGGGTAAGATTGAAAGATTAGAATCAGTATTGCAGAATTGTGAACTCCGGATTGAGCTTCTTGAAGCAAGAGAAGGGCATTGGAAGGAAGAGCTCCATCATTCCCATGACCAAGTTAGGAATCGGGATTATCTCATGGGTGAAGCAATAGTCCAGATTCGAGAGGTAGCTGATCACCTACAGACTTTGGCAGTACAGGCTGATACATTGAGCACGAAGTATGAGCTACAGTCAGATCGTGGTCAAGAGTTAGCCTTGCTGTTTGGGAAAATCAAAACTTTGTAGTCCGTTTTATGTAAAGGATTTTGTTTTCTAATAAAGTTTTCTAAAATGAAGTTGAATCTGAATCGATGCCTCCTTGCATTCATGCATTTGCATTACATTACATCATATGCATTTAAGTCTATAGAGAGAGCCTAATTAGTTGAAATTATCACAGAAGAGAGAGAGAGAGAGAGAGGAGGAAAATCTGGAAACTGAACACCATTACAGTACACGTGTCAAGACAAAGAAAATGGATCAAAGACTTGAACAATTCTAGAGAGACATGCAAGACCAGATGCAAGAGAAATTGGCAAAGCTCCAACAAGAAATGAGAGACCAAATGTTGGAAGCTCAAAGGAACATGATGGCTCAAATGGCCTAGATGCTGAACGGGGCGATGGACAAATGAAAGGGTCTCATAATTAATGCTGAAGATAACGAGGACTTTTCTCGAGGTTTCACCCCACCGTATGTGCAAATACAACCTGAGGAATATCCCCGAAGGCCATCTGTCACGATAAGGCATCAACAAGGGAAAAATGACACTGGAGTGCACATAAATTTCCAGGTTGGCACAGGATCCAACCCGGGAGATAACCCTGCTAATCCTGTTATCCCTGACTTAGATATAGCAGAGAGGGAGAGGATAAGAACTGAATCTTCAAGGCAGTTGGAAGATCGTTGCAAATGGTTGGAAGAAAAGTTCAAGGCTTTAGAAAATGCTGATAATCATCATGGAATTGATGCTAAAGACTTGAGCTTGGTTCCAGATCTGGTGCTTCCTCATAAGTTCAAAATGCCAGAATTTGAGAAGTACAATGGAACCAGCTGCCCTGAAGCCCATATCACTATGTTCTGTAGACGGATGACTGGCTACGTTAACAATGATCAGCTTTTGATTCATTGTTTCCAAAATAGTTTGGTGGGGGCGGCGTCCAGGTGGTACAATCAACTCAGTCGTGCTAGGTTAGCTCCTGGAGAGATCTGGCCCAAGCCTTCATGAAGCAATACAATCATGTCACAGACATGAAGCCTAACATAATCACCTTGCAAAACATGGAGAAGAAGTCAAATGAAAGTTTCAGCAAAGATATGCAAAGATGGAGGGAAGTTGCCATGCAAGTTCAGCCACCTCTCCTAGAGAAGGAAACTACCATGCTTTTTATCAACACCCTGAAAGCTCCATTCATCACTCACATGATAGGAAGCACCACCAAGAGCTTCGCGGATATAGTGATGGCAGGAGAAATTATAGAAAAGGCCATAAGGGGTGGCAAGATTGAAGCGGGAGAAACTACTAAAAGATCTGCTCCTAGGAAAAAGGACAATGAGGTGAATAATACGAGTACATACAACCAAGGGTACTCGAAGGCAATCACTGTTAGCCAGCCAAAGGTAATTACGGTTGGGCAACAAAGGTCGACAAGATAAGAATCAGGCGCAAGGTAAAATTTTGAAAAGCTCCAATTTACGCCAATCCCAATGACATATAAGTAGCTATACCAAAGTTTATTCGACGCACATATGGTGTCCCCATTTTATTTAAAACCGTTACAGCCCCCATATCCTAAATGGTATGACTCAAACGCTCAATGTGATTACCATGCGGGAATATCGGTGCATTCAATAGAAAATTGCACTGCCTTCAAAAAGGTAGTCGAGAGACTCATCAAGATGGGGATTGTAAAATTTGATGATACACCTAGTGCAGAGAACCCATTACCTAACCATGGCGATAAGGGGATAAACGCGATTGGAGAAAATGTCGTGAAAAGGATCAAGGAAGATATTACGGAGGTAAAAACCCCGTTAAGAATGGTCTGGAGGGAAATGGTAGAAAAAGGATTGATAGAATCCGATTCTATAGAAGGATGCAAAAGAGTAAGGGACTACTGTGAGTTCCAAAAAGCAGAAGGGCATGAGATCTAGAAATGTGTTGAGTTCAGGGTCTTGGTGCAAAGTCTTATGAACAGTAAGGAATTGGAATTTTACGAAGAAGGCTCAGAGGGAGGAAACATATGCGTGACAGAAGGAGAGTTGACAAATCAAAAAGTCAATTATCCGAGGATCATCATCTCCCGACCAAGAAATATTGAGGGCGGAATACAAGTGGCGCCAAAAGTTGTAATTTAGAAACCTGTTTCCTTTCCTTACAAGGATAACAAAATGGTACCTTGGAATTACGACTATAACGTGACAATACAGGGAGTGGAAAGCTCAGTCGGCACTTCCAAAGAGGTCCAAAATGAAGGGTCCTACACATGTAGTGGAAGGCGTTACGATTCAGGAAACGTCAGAACAGAACCATTGAAACCAAAGACTGTGGCAGTTGAACAAGAGAAAGGACCTAAAGCCCTTATCAACGATCCAGTTAAAGAAGAGGAGGCTAAAGAATTTCTAAAATTCTTGAAGCATAGTGAATACAGTGTGGTAGAACAACTGCGCAAATAACCGGCTCGCATATCAGTGCTAGCCTTGCTTTTAAGTTCAGAAGTGCATCGTGAGGCATTGATGAAAGTAATTAATGAGACTTATATTACTAAAGATATATCTGTCAATAAACTTGACCATTTGGTTAGTAACATAAGTGCTGACAACTTCATTTACTTCAGCGATGATAAAATTCCACCTGGAGGCATGGGATCGACTAAGGCTTTGCACATCACTACTCGCTGCAAAGGATATACTCTACCAAGTGTATTAATAGATAATGGATCGGCTTTGAATGTCTTACCATTGTCTACACTGAAGAGGTTGCTTATAGATAGTTCTCACATGAAGACGTGCCAGAACATAGTGAGAGCATTTGATGGCACCGAGAGAAGAGTGATGGGAAGGATTGACATACCATTGCTGATTGGGCCAAACACATATGAAGTGGATTTTTTGGTGATGGATATCAAGCCATCTTACAATTGCTTGTTGGGAAGGCCCTGGATTCATTCGGCAGGAGCAGTGCCCTTATCCCTGCACCAAAAGTTGAAATTGGTCACAGAAGGTCGGCTAGTGACTGTAAATATAGAAGAGGACATCATAGCAACCATTACCAATGACGCACCATACTTAGAGGCAAATGAGGAGGTCACTGAGTGTTCCTTTCGATCTTTAGAGTTCGTGAATGCCACATTCATATTGGAAGGAAATGAGGTTCCAGTGCCTAAAATATCCAAGACCACGAGAATGGGCCTGCAAATGATGATGAGGAGATGAGCCTTACTGGGAAAAGGACTGGGCAGACATCTTCAAGGAAAAATTCAAGTTCCAATGCTGAAGGAGAAGAGAGACCGTTTTGGCTTGGGTTTCAGGCCAGATGCTATATAGAGGAGGAAAGAAATAGAGAACAAGCAATAGAGAAGAAGGGCGCGGTTAAATGGAGAAGAAATCAAGTGGGAATCGATGACATTCCCCCACATATCCCAGACTTTTGTATCCGGAGGGATAATTCACCCTGAGAGAGGGTTATTGGAAAATGAAAATCCTCACATCAATGCCATACACGAGGAAGAAACTGGGCAAAGAAACCTGTTAGGCATTTGCCCTTATGAACTTGGAAGCGTTTTGAACAACTGGACTGCAGAGGGACTTCCTGTAGTTTTTAGAGATTACACATAGTAATATTCAGAACGCACTTGTTATTTTTAAGCCTAGGAATAATAAGATTTCTTTTGTGAAATAGGCTCGTGTTCAGACATCTTTTGTTTCAATAAAATACATCTTTAATGATCAATTTCGGCAAATATTCTTTCATCCTTTTGATCTTCTAATTTTATTCTAAATTTTTTATTCTCATTCATACCATGTAAATAGTTGTTCTCGAATTCATTTGTTCTTTGTACATTCTTTGGTGCCCACCACAGGTCCCTAGATATCAATGACATGAGCAACGATACTACAGATTCAGAGGTGCATTTTGAGCAAGACATGTGTTTAGAGGAATCTCAGGATTTTGAAGGTGAAAGAGATTGTGACTTGTCTCCAGATTTGTTAAGAATGGTAAAGCAAGAAGAGAAACAAATTTTATCTCATGAAGAGGAGGTAGAGAACATATCCTTGGAGGAAGGAAAGGTGGTGAAAATTGGAATGCGCATAGCTGAGGAGACGAAACAAGACCTTGTTGAGTTACTACGGGAATTCAAGGACGTCTTTGCATGGTCATACCAGGATATGCCAGGCTAGAAATCGATATTGTAGTACACCGCCTTCCCATAAGAGAAGAGTGCAAGCCGGTTCAACCAAAAAGTTACGAAGGATGAGGCCTGATGTGATGTTGAAAATAAAGGAGGAAGTCAAGAAAGCAGTTTGATCTTTGGTTTTCTACAAGTGGTCAAATATTGAGTGGGTTGCCAACATTGTTCCTGTCCCTAAGAAAGATGGAAAGGTCCGGATGTGTGTAGACTATAGGGACTTAAATAAAGCCAGCCCAAAGGATAATTTCCCTTTGCCGCATATTGACACGTTAGTGGATAATACGGCGGGATACTCATTGTTTTCTTTCATGGATGATTTTTCGAGATACAATCAGATCAAGATGCACCCTGAGGATATGGAGAAAACTACTTTCATAACATTGTGGGGTACCTTTTGTTATAAGGTAATGCCATTTGGACTAAAGAATGCTGGAGCAACATATCAAAGGGCCATGGTAACCTTGTTCCATGACATGATGCACAAAAAGATTGAAGTATATGTTGATGATATGATTTCCAAATCTCGAACAGAAAAGGAACACATTGAGGTTTTGAATAAATTATTTTTGAGGTTGAGAAAATTTCAATTGAAGCTCAACTTGGCAAAATGTACTTTCGGAGCTCGGTCAGGGAAATTACTGGGTTTTGTGGTCAGCGAGAGAGGAATCAAAGTTAACTCAAATAAGGTCAAAGCAATACAAGAACTGCCTTCACCACACACTCAAAAGGAAGTTCAAGGCTTTCTTGGAAGATTAAATTACATTGCACGGTTTATTTCACAATTAACCGAGAAATGTGATCCCATATTTCGTCTTCTCAAGAAACACAACCAAGGTGTATGGGACGAGGAATGCCAGAGAGTTTTTGACAAAGTCAAACAATATCTGTCAAATGCACCAGTACTATCTCCGCCTAATCCAGATAGACCATTGATACTGTATTTAACAGTGTTCAATAACTCCATGGGATGTGTGCTTGGTCAACATGATGAGTCAGGAAAAAAGAAAGGGCGATATACTATCTCAGTAAAAAGTTCACTGAATGTGAAATGAGATATTCGTCGATTGAAAAATTATGTTGCGCCTTGATTTGGACAACTCGGACATTGAGGCAGTACATGCTATATCATACAACCTGGTTAATTTCGAAGCTTGACCCATTAAAGTATATGATGGACTCAACTGCTCTGAATGGAAGAATGGCACGGTGGCAGATTTTGCTGTCTGAATTCGATATAGTCTATGTGAACCAAAGGGCTATAAAAGGGAGCGCAATAGCGGAATTTCTGGCCAGTAGGGCCTTGGAGGATTATGAATCATTGAGCTTTGATTTCCCCAACGAAGAGCTAATGTATGTGGCAACTACTGAAGAGCATCCATGGAAGCTAAATTTTGATGGAGCGTCAAATGCTGTAGGAAATGGAATTGGAGCAGTCTTGGTATCCCCAAGTGGAGATCACTATCCATTCACATGCAAATTGGATTTTGACTGCACAAACAACATGGAGGAATATGAAGCATGCATCATGGGAATTCGAGCAGCTGTGGAACGTAAAATTAGAGTGTTAGAAGTATATGGAGATTCTGTCTTAGTAATTTACCAGCTTAAAGGAGAGTGGGAGACAAGAGATTCCAAACTAATTGATTACCGAAAAATATTTTTGGGATTGATTGAAGAGTTTGATGACATTACTTTTAATTATCTCCCACGTGATGAAAACCAGATGGCGGATGCTTTGGAAACCTTGGCTTCTATGATCAAAGTAAACAGACCAGAGGATATGAGACCTATTCAGATGAGTATTTTCGAAGTTCTAGCTCATTATTATAACATGGAAGAGGAGGAAAGAGATGACCACCCTTGGTATCATGATGTATTGCGATACGTAAAAAATCGTGAATACCCGGAGCATGCAACTGAGAATGATAAAAGGACATTAAGAAGATTGGCCTCTGACTATGTCTTAGATGGGGATATCTTGTACAAAAGGAGAAAAGATCAAGTACTATTGAGATACATTGATGCTGTTGAAGCTAGGAAAATCCTAGAAGAAGTTCATGAGGGCGTTTGTGGAACACACACTAATGGATTCACAATGGCCAGGCAGATAATGAGATTTGGATATTATTGGTCCACCATGGAAGGAGATTGTATCAACTATGCCAAGAGATGTCATAAATGCCAGATTTGTGGAGACAAAATTCATGTGCCTCCGTCACCTTTGCATGTTATGACTTCCCCATGGCCTTTTTCCATGTGGGGCATGGATGTTATTGGACCAATCTCACTGAAAGCTTCGAATAGGCATCGATTCATCTTCGTGGTTATTGACTACTTCACGAAATGGGTAGAGGCTGCTTCATACGCTAGTGTTACTAAGTCAGCAGTTAGTCGATTCTTGAAGAAGGAGATCATTTGTCGATATGGAATGCCTGAGAGAATCATATCAGACAACGCACTGAACTTGAACAACAGCACAATAGCAGAAGTTTGTAGTCAATTCAACATCAAACACCACAACTCATCTCCGTATCGTCCAAAAATGAATGGGGCAGTGGAAGCGGCCAATAAAAATATCAAGAAGATAGTAGGAAAAATGACTGAGACTTATAAGGATTGGCATGAGAAACTACCATTTGCACTCTATGCTTATCGGACGTCCGTCAGAACTTCTACTGGGGCAACTCCTTTCTCATTGGTCTATGGGATGGAGGCAGTTCTACCTATTGAAGTGGAAATACCTTCTCTTCGAGTTTTATCAGAAATAAAGTTGGATGAAGCTGAATGGATCCAGGCTCGATATGATCAGTTGAACTTAATTGAAGAAAAGAGGCTAAGGGCTATTCGTCACGGTCAGATGTACCAAAAATGAATGATGCGAGCCTATGATAAAAAAGTCCGCCCAAGAGAGTTTCACGAGGGGGACCTTGTACTGAAAAAGATCATTCCCATACAAAAGGATTTCAGAGGAAAATGGATGCCGAATTGAGAAGGACCATATGTGGTGAAGAAAGCTTTCTCTGGAGGTGCACTGATTCTAACTGAAATGGATGGGAAAAACTTACCCAATCCTGTGAACTTGGATTCAGTCAAAAAGTATTTTTCTTAAAAAGGAGAAGAGGCCAAGGTGAAAACCCGTAAAGGGCGCTTTGAGACTTCTACAAAAGAAAAAGGGAGAGGCCAAGGCGAAAACCCGCAAAGGGTGCATTGAGACCAAAGGGGTTTTGAGTTGAAAGCCCGAAAAGGGCGGCTCAAATTCTGAATGGACATGCAGTGATCTTGCTATACTTGAATCAACAAGAAATGAAGTATGTTACATACCGGGGCATCAACAAAGTACTTTGGGTCTTCTAAACACATGTTAAGCTCAAAGCAGTCTTCATGAAGTTTGTATATAGAGGTCCAATCTGTGATATCTAGGGCATCTGATCTTTGCCCTATTCATTTTACTATCTTTGGATTCTTTTTCTTCTCAAAGATATGTTTCCAATTAATTTCCTTTGTATTTTTGATAATTCATTTAACTCTCTTTGAAATCAATTTATTTGTTACCCATTATTCATAAGCATGTTGCATTGAAATAATGATTGATGAACTAATAATTTCACAAAAGAAGTTCTACATATTACTTTGGAAATTTCTAGATAAAACAAGAAAACAAAATAGGACAATTGTTTAGAATTTCCATGTACATAGATTGGAAATATTTGAAAAATAAGAGTCTTGATGGAGACTATTTCTCTGAATTCTTTGTCCAATTGGTAATAAGACAAAATAAAGAGTTGTTGTGACGAAAGAAAGCAATGTCAGCTGGTCATTCGGAGAATGGCATGACAGACCAAGTTGGTGGGGAAAATTCAAAACTCCTGAAAGAGGGTAGAATGAATTGGAGTTGAAACAAATCCTTAGATTGTAGTAAGGACAGGCCAAAAAAGTTTCGATTCCTAGTAGGACGTTTGAAGGTGATATACACCCCGTGTCCTCAAGGTTCAAGAAGAATGGGCCCTAAAATTTCCATGGGGCAAATTATTTAAGAAAATGATACTTCAAGGGGAATGAAGATGAAACCTTGACGGATAAATGAGTGATAACACCTTGAGTAGGAATCATACTCATATCATTTTTGCATTCACATATCATAGCATGTCTGAATAGGAGCATTTGACTCATTTCGATCATGGCATCCTAATCATTTGGCATAAGCATATACCCATTCTACAGGTCATAGGACGATGTAGTAGGGTAAATGGTCACTTTCAGTCTTGTCTTCCTGAAGTTGCAGTGGGGCAAACTGAAGACAACATATCTTACCTTCCTGAAGTTGCAGGAAGAAGATCGAAGACGTTAGTTTTATTTCTCTGAGTTTGCAGTAGAGCAAGCTAAAAGACAGCAGATTTGGCATTCCTAAAGTTGTAAGAAGAAGAACGAAGACATCATATCTTGTCTCCCTGAGTTT
The DNA here is from genome assembly GCA_025698515.1 of Gossypium sturtianum. NCBI lineage: Eukaryota > Viridiplantae > Streptophyta > Magnoliopsida > Malvales > Malvaceae > Gossypium > Gossypium sturtianum. Next base: position 85,288,067 of record CM046954.1, read on the forward strand.
GCAGTGGAACAGGTCAAAGATAGCAGATCTGGCATTCCTGAAGTAGCAGGAAGCAGATCGAAGACATCAGATCTTGTCTCCCTGAGTTTGCAGTGAAGTAGATCGAAGACATCAGTCTGGCATCCCTGAGTTTGCAGTGGAGCAGATTGAAGATAGCAGATTGTGTCTTCCTGAGGTTGCAGTGAAGCAGATCGAAGACATCAGTCTGGCATCCCTGAGTTTGCAATGGAGCAGATTGAAGATAGCAGATCTTGTTTCCCTGAGTTTGCAGTGGAGCAGATCGAAGAAAGCAGATCTGGCATTCCTGAAGTTGCAGTGAAGCAGATCGAAGACATCAGTCTTGTCTTCCTAAAGTTGCAGGAAGAAGATCAAAGACATCAGTCATTGTCTCCCTGAAGTTGCAGTGGAGCTGATTGAAGACGACAAATTTTACCTTCCTGAAGTTGTAGAAGGAAGATCGAGGACATTAGTTTGGTCTCCCTGAGTTTGCAATGGAGCAGACTAAAAATAACAGATCTGGTGTTCCTGAAGTTGCAGTGAAGCGGATCGAAGACATTAGATCTTGTCTCCCTGAGTTTGCATTGGAGCAGATAAAGATAGCAGATCCTGCCTTTCTGAAGTTGCAGTGAAGTAGATCGCAGACATCAGTCTTGTTTGCAATGGAGTAGACTAAAGATAGTAAATCTCGTCTTCCTGAAGTTACAGTGAGGCAGATTGAAGATACTAGCCTATCTCCCTAAAGATACAGCCATTTGACATGACCGGAATGGGTCCTTTTATCGTTTTTGCTCTATTCTCGTTACACGACAATGAGCAAAGAGGGGCAGCTGTAATAGCCTATTATAGCCCATTATAGCCTGGACCCATATCATTCAGAAAAAAAATAAAAAATAAATACCAAATGTCCATTTTTAAAGTTCAGATTACAAAGGCCCAAATGCACTCATGACCCGAATTACAAAACACTAAAACAGACAACCCAAATTACAACTCGAAGCCCATTACACCCTCAGACCCAATCCTACCCTAACCCAACCTATGGCCCAATGGCCCAAACAATTTTCGGACACAGGAAACCCTAAGGTTTCCACTACGCCGCAACCCCAACATCAGCCTAGCCCCAGTCGCGTCGCAGTAGCGCGAGTCGCTCCCAGTCACCGCCGAGATCCTCGTCGGTCGTCTGCAAAAAGGAAAGAAAAGCAGCAAAATGGCAAAATCTATGTATTTCCTTTTTTTTATTTTTTTCTCGGGTTATAAAAACCCCCAAAATAATCTGTAAAGATATACAGAGAGACAGATATACACCAGGCAAAAAAAAGAAAAGAAATAAAAGAGCAAATTCTTCGAAATACAGAAGGTGATTTTCAATAATACTATTCTTTTTTTTCTTTTCTTCGTTTTATTTTTGCTTATAAACAAAGAAAAGAGTTTACCTTTCAATCGGCTTTAAAAAAATAGAGTTTCGAGCCTCCAGCCATCGGATATGGTGGCGCGTGTGATGGCGCGTGTGACGGAGCCTTGGCCGGATTCTGGCCTTAGGCCGAAGGCCAGAGAGAATTTTTGGGGGGTTCTGATTTGTTTTTTTTAAGGAATGTTAAAAATGATTTTTTTGATTGATTTTTAGTTTATATAGGATACCTGTACGACGCCGTTTTGGGGGTTACCTTTAAAGGCCAAAACGACGTCGTTTTAAGGCTAGATTCGCGCGTTGACCCGAAAACCCAGGGAGGATCCGTGCGTTTTTATAAAAAAGGTAATTTGTCATTTTAGTCCATCCGCAATTTTATTAATTATAATTTCGTCCTAATTGAATGTCTTTTTATTTTTTAAATTAGCCCTGAGATCTGTATTTCCTTTCGATTTAGTCCCTCGGGCTATTTAAGGGCTGATAACAGAACGGCGCCGTTTAGGAGGTATGGCATAATTGCCTAATGGGTTCCTACAGGGTGGCGCGCGTTTTAATTTAGTCCTTTTACATTTATTTTTATTTCTATTTCTTTGTTTATTTTTAAAACCTTTTTATTTTATTTTATTTTTAAATTATTTTAACATTATATTAGATTGTTTTATCATAATAAAAAATTCCATATTATTTTTTACTATCCATATATTATTTCGTTAATAGTATAAAATTTTTGTGTATTGTTTTTCTTAAATACATATTATTTTTATAAATATTAAATTATTACTATTTATTATTTTATTTAGTTTAATTATCTATATATACTACATATTATTTTATAATTTATATATTAGTTATTACATTATATATTTTTTAAATTTTGTATATTATCTAGTATTATATTATATCATTTTTTTAAAAATTTTATTTTGTATAAAATTTATTATATAGTATAACATATTTTATTTATATTGTTTATATTATTTATGTAATCTTTATATATCTTTATTTGAAATTATTATATGTTATTTATTAACCGTTTTATTATATATTATCATTTATATATGTATTAAATTATTAAAATTTATTATAAGTATCCTTATATTTTTTTATATATATACGCTCTAAGTTTTTTATATTATTCATTTAAAATATATTGTTTGTACATATTAATTGTTTTAAAAAATTATCATTTTTTTATTTTATTTATTTTTGTTATAATTCAGTGTTTAAATATATTATTGATTTGCTTCTCATATTTGATCCTGTTTGTAAAATTTAATATTCATTTCTCGAATTATTATGTTTCATATAGATTCTTAACTGTTGTTGCTTATTTTATATCTTGTATTCATTTATTATGTTCTTTTATTTTCTTAATATTGTTTTAGCATAGTCCATTTATTATATATATCATTTGCCATGTCACATTAGTCTTTCGTTAATTGTCTATAATTTTTAATATGATTTGTAATAGTGAAGAATTGCTATTTGGAATTGATGTTTTGTAATATATATATATATATATATATATGCCACATTTTACTCAAACCATTGTTTTATAAAAACACTTTTTGAATTGACGCATTTTATTCAAATATTTAAAAAAAAAACAGCGATATATGATATTTGGGGACTTCGAGAGCAATTATACCCTAACTTACTGGATTTTAATTTTTCTCGTGGAACTTAAGGTATCAAGTATCCTCTACTTTTAAAATTGAAACTTACAAACTTCAAATCAAAACTTATTCTCGGGAATTTAAAACGTTGTATCCTAACTCATTGGATATGATGTTTTGTATCTTGAGATAAGAATTTTCTACAAAATAAAGACAAATCTAGTTTCGAAGTCATGAGATGTTACATCCTAACTTATTGGGTATAGCATTTTTGTAACACCCCAAACCCGACCCAAACACCACGACCGGATCTGGTATGTCACTAAGAAAATTTTGGAAGAACATGTCGTATTTTCAGAAAAATATTTTTCTAAAGTTTATCTTCTTATTCGAGAGAAATTTAATAGTTGATAGTTTAAATAAAATATGCCTTTATAAATTAAAAACCCAAATTTAAATAGATACATTAGTTCAATAAGAATTTAAATAACTAAAAGTAATTAAAGCCCAAAATAAAACAAAACATAAACTAGTGGCCCATAGCCTTATTACAACGAGATTTAAAATCCATTAATTAAAAATATAAAGTATTAACTTGAGACTTTTTGCTGGATCCAGTTGGTCTTTTGCATGGCCACCTTGCGTTCCTCTCCAGCCCGGTCCGTAGCACTAGGTATCACCTGAAAGGTTAATTAATAGGGTGAGTCGCGAGATTCAGTGTGCAACCCTCATGCACCATTAGATTTTGGCCTTAGGCCCATAAAACAGATTAATAATTCCATTTATAAAAAAAAAAATAACAAATAATATGCAAGGCCCAACCCGTTTGCCTAGGTTTCCATCCGCTACACGCCAAGATGGCAGTCATGCTGCTCATCAACATATTATGGCCGAAGCCCTTATAACAGATGACGGCATTAGTCGCTACAACATATAACAGATCACGGTATAAACCGCTACACATATAACGTATAACTTCCTCCTTTCATCAACCCAACCCATGCAGTCATAGAATCAATATGCTTTTATCATATAAAGTCAAACATTCACTAACCTGGTGATTTGCTTCACCCTTTTCAGGTTTCCAACATTAAACCGAGATAACGGTATTTATCACAACATATAAACTTATGAGCATACATTAATAATCAGATCTAGACGGTGGGGAAGTATTACACACCTGATATCGCGAAATCCAATATTCTTAGTCGATATCCTTGCTATCCGGATCTATTATCCTCAATGTAAAGCCTTGCTCAAAAGCCAGAAAAACACACAAAGATTTAGCCCCTTCAACAATCGGCCAAGGTTAATAAATCCCAAATTACACGTTAAAACTAATAAGTCCCTTACCTTGAAATCCCGAAAGTAACACGATTCTATAACTTAGAGATCTATGCGATTGACTCCACTAAAGTTCCCTTGATTTCAAAGACAAGTAGGCACCACAGTAGTAATTCGGCAATCACAGGAGATGATATCTAGGGATTTGGCTTTTAGGAAAATCGAGAAAAGTATGAACAAGAGAAGGCTGATGTGTCTTTGGCTTTTAAAATACTTGATTGAGGAGTTTCGATTTCGACAGAAAGAGAAGAAGAAAAGAAAACAAGGAAGAGACTTGAAGATTTTGGCTAGGAAGAAAAAGAATGGAAAGAGTTTTGGGTTTTGAATTAAAGTGAAGATGAGGAATAGGCTTAGAGATTTGGCTTTTGCAGAGAATGAAGAAGAAGATGGAACTTTAGGAGTTTTCGACTTTTACTCAAGAGAAGAAGAGAAAAGAATGAGAGAAAAACCCAAATGACGAAATTGAAGAGATATTCCCCCTATTTATAGAAATTTCGGCACTTACCTAACCTTGTAGATAAATCCTATCTTTTCTCCTTTATCTTAATCTACTAGCTCATCTAAAAGAGACTTAATTATCTCTAACTCCTCCCTCCTTTATCAGCATATTATCCATATATTTTAATCATTAAAAACCCCAAATTTTAGCCTTTATCTGCTTATTATCCACATAAAATAAATTCCTAAATAATAGCCTTTATTTGCTTATTATCCATATATTTTAAACATTAAAACCCCTAAATTTTAGCCTTGTTGCCATCCACTCCACCTAATCCTAATGCCCAAAATTTAGCTAACTTAAATTAAAAGAATTGGGCTCCATAAAACTTAAATTTGGGTCCCTTACTCCCTTGTGTGACGTCACCTCCTAAGATTGGGCCACAAGCCCACTTTGGTATTTTAAACATAGATACTACCTTTTAAACCCTAGAATGCCCAAACAGATAATTTTAATCAAGGCCTCTACCTAAGCCTAAGCCCAATTTGGACCCCTAACACTTAATTAACACATTAAACATATCCACCCATTAAACGCATAGGCCCAAAAATTCAGGATGTTACAGTTCTACGCCCCTTAAAGAAATTTTATCCTCGAAATTTCCAACTAACTATTAATCATACTACCTAAGTCTCACTACCATGCTTTCGCTGCGCACTCCAATACTAAACCCAAAATAAACACTTAGTATTCTATGGTAGAGTACGCACCGGTATTCACATCTAGAGCGTCCTCGTCCTTGTACTCATGCTATCGGTTCGCGTTTATCGATTAAGAATTTTATGAATTAATAAGTTTCTTCCATCTGTTTAACCACGAAACGACCTTATGAGCGATAGTTTAAGAGTAGTTCTTTCAATTCGAATTACATCTACAAGTTTCAGTCTCAAGTTTGTCTCCTAGTTCCATATACACGTACATGCAATCATCAATCATACAAATAGAACTTACATTCATCACCTAAGGGTATTTTCGTCATTTCACTACCCAAGGGTATTTTAAGTAATTTATCCTGATGGGTATTTTCGTAATTTTCCGAAATAGGGTTCCTTGTTGATTTCGTGAAATAAGGGTATTTTGGTAATTTTATAATCCGGGGGTATTTTGGTAATTTTGAAATCCGGGGGTATTTCGGTAATTTTGAAATCCAGAGGTATTTCGGTAATTTTGAAATCTGAGGGTATTTCGGTAATTTTGCAATCAGGGGCAATTTAGTAATTTTGCAAATCAGGGGTAATTTGGTAATTGTACAAACCAGGGGTATTTTGGTCATTTGACAAAACGAGGGTAGGTTGGTAATTTTTTTCTAACCAGGGATATTTCGATGTTGTTGTTGTTGGTTTTTTTTTTCAAACAGGGTATTTGGGGAAAAATCTAGTTTCATGGTTCGGGTTACTTTTATAAATATGAGATTTTCGGGTAAATTTTCAAAACATAGGTATTTTACAAATTCATGGCTGGTTGGTAGTTTTCACAAATCAAACGTATTTTGAAAATTTTGCAAAACTTGAGAAATTTTCTTTCTTCTTTTTTTTTCAAACTAGGGTGGTGGTCCCTTTCGGGTTTTAATTATAAGATTTAGCCCATCAACAAGTCCTCGTAACTAGGGTGAATAGTCACCACGCACTGGTAGGATTCTAGTGAAGAGGAGGTGAGTCGCTAGGACTGCTTAAGTACCAAGCTCTCCCTGAATCGACTCCTAGACATGCGTATGCCCATTGCCACACCCTAACTTGGCTAAGGTGAACAGTCACTACGCACTGGTAGGATTCAGCGAAGAGGAGGTGAGTCACTAGGACTCGCTTAAATACTGTGCTCTTAGGATCCAATCCTAGACATGCGTATGCCTATTACCACACCCTTGTCTTACGGCTGCGTTCACGGGTTTGTTTAGTGAAGTTAAGTCTTATGGATTTGAAGAGTTGTTTCAGCTAGGCCTAAAGTCCATCAAGTTCTAATCTAACTAATCTACGTCCCATAAAGCCCATCAAGCCCACATATATTATATCACACAATGGTTCAGAATACTTACCTAGCGGACTTGGGCCGGAGACGCAGTGCCATCTTTGAGCTAATGAGACTGTATAGATATGCATGTTTCGAAAACCCAACTTTAGAAAATGTTTTGAGCCCAAAAAAACCCCCAGAGCCGAGTTATGAACCGGGCTATGATACCAATCTGTAACACCCCAATCCCGGCCCAAACACCACGACCAGATTTGGTATGTCACTAAGAAAATTTTGGAAGAACATGTCGTATTTTCAGAAAAATATTTTTCTAAAGTTTATCTTCTTATTCGAGAGAAATTTAATAGTTGATAGTTTAAATAAAATATGCCTTTATAAATTAAAAACCCAAATTTAAATAGATACATTAGTTCAATAAGAATTTAAATAACTAAAAGTAATTAAAGCCCAAAATAAAACAAAACATAAACTAGTGGCCCATAGCCTTATTACAACGAGATTTAAAATCCATTAATTAAAAATATAAAGTATTAACTTGAGACTTTTTGCTGGATCCAGTTGGTCTTTTGCATGGCCACCTTGCGTTCCTCTCTAGCCCGGTCCGAAGCACTAGGTATCACCTGAAAGGTTAATTAATAGGGTGAGTCGCGAGACTCAGTGTGCAACCCTCATGCACCACTAGATTTTGGCCTTAGGCCCATAAAACAGATTAATAATTCCATTTATAAAAAAAATAAGAAATAATATGCAAGGCCCAACCCGTTTGCCTAGGTTTCCATCCGCTACACGCCAAGATGGCAGTCATGCTGCTCATCAACATATTATGGCCGAAGCCCTTATAACAGATGACGGCATTAGCAGCTACAACATATAACAAATCACGGTATAAACCGCTCCACATATAACGTATAACTTCCTCCTTTCATCAACCCAACCCATGCAGTCATAGAATCAATATGCTTTTATCATATAAAGTCAAACATTTACTGACCTGGTGATTTGCTTCACCCTTTTAAGGTTTCCCACATTAAACCGAGATATCGGTATTTATCACAACATATAAACTTATGAGCATACATTAATAATCAGATCTAGACGGTGGGGAAGTATTACACACCTGATATCGCGAAATCCAATATTCTTAGTCGATGTCCTTGCTATCCGGATCTATTATCCTCAATGTAAAGCCTTGCTCAAAAGCCAGAAAAACACACAAAGATTTAGCCCCTTCAACAATCGACCAAGGTTAATAAATCCCAAATTACACGTTAAAACTAATAGGTCCCTTACCTTGCAATCCTGAAAGTAACACGATTCTATAACTTAGAGATCTATGCGATTGACTCCACTAAAGTTCCCTTGATTTCAAAGCACAAGTAGGCACCACGCAGTATAATTCGGCAATCACAGGAGATGAGATCTAGGGATTTGGCTTTTAGGAAAATCCCCTAAAAGTATGAACAAGAGAAGGCTGATGTGTCTTTGGCTTTTAAAATACTTGAGTGAGGAGTTTCGGTTTTCGACAGGAAAGAGAAGAAGAAAAGAAAACAAGGAAGAGACTTGAAGATTTCGGCTAGGAAGAAAAAGAATGGAAAGAGTTTCGGGTTTTGATTCAAAGTGAAGATGAGGGAATAGGCTTAGAGATTTCGGCTTTTGCAGAGAATGAAGAAGAAGATGGAACTTTAGGAGTTTTGACTTTTACTCAAAGAAGAAGAGAAAAGAATGAGAGAAAAACCCAAATGATGAAATTGAAGAGATATTCCCCCTATTTATAGAAATTTCGGCACTTACCTAACCTTGTAGATAAATCCTATCTTTTCTCCTTTATCTTAATCTACTAGCTCATCTAAAAGAGACTTAATTATCTCTAACTCCTCCCTCCTTTATCAGCATATTATCCACATATTTTAATCATTAAAATCCCCAAATTTTAGCCTTTATCTGCTTATTATCCACATAAAATAAATTCCTAAATAATAGCCTTTATTTGCTTATTATCCACATATTTTAAACATTAAAACCCCTAAATTTTAGCCTTGTTGCCATCCACTCCACCTAATCCTAATGCCCAAAAATTAGCTAACTTAAATTAAAAGAATTGGGCTCCATAAAACTTAAATTTGGGCCCCTTACTCCCTTGTGTGGCGTCACCTCCTAAGATTGGGCCACAAGCCCACTTTGGTATTTTAAACATAGATACTAACTTTTAAACCCTATAATGCCCAAACAGATAATTTTAATCAAGGCCTCTACCTAAGCCTGTGCCCAATTTGGACCCCTAACACTTAAATTAACACATTAAACATATCCACCCATTAAACGCATAGGCCCAAAAATTCAGGATGTTACAGTTCTACCCCCTTAAAGAAATTTCGTCCTCGAAATTTCCAACTAACTATTAATCATACTACCTAAGTCTCACTACCATGCTTTCGCTGCGCACTCCAATACTAAACCCAAAATAAACACTTAGTATTCTATGGTAGAGTACGCACCGGTATTCACATCTAGAGCGTCCTTGTCCCCTTGGACTCATGCTATCGGTTCGCGTTTATCTGATTAAGAATTTTATGAATTAATAAGTTTCTTCCACTGTTTAACCACGAACAGTCTTATGAGCAGTAGTTTAAGAGTAGTTCTTTCGAATTCGGAATTACATCTACAAGTTTCAGTCTCAAGTTTGTCTCCTAGTTCCATATACACATACATGCAATCATCAATCATACAAATAGAACTTACATTCATCACCTAAGGGTATTTTCGTCATTTCACTACCCAGGGGTATTTTCGTAATTTATCCTACAGGGGTATTTTCGTAATTTTCCGAAATAGGGTTCCTTGTTGATTTCGTGAAATAAGGGTATTTTGGTAATTTTACAATCCGAGGGTATTTTGGTAATTTTGAAATCCGGGGGTATTTCGGTAATTTTGAAATCTGAGGGTATTTCGGTAATTTTGCAATCAGGGGCAATTTAGTAATTTTGCAAATCAGGGGTAATTTGGTAATTGTACAAACCAGGGGTATTTTGGTCATTTGACAAAACGAGGGTAGGTTGGTAATTTTTTTCTAACCAGGGATATTTCGATGTTGTTGTTGTTGTTTTTTTTTTCAAACGGGGTACTTTGGGGAAAAATCTAGTTTCATGGTTCGGGTTACTCTTATAAACATGAGATTTTCGGGTAAATTTTCAAAACATAGGTATTTTACAAATTCATGGCTGGTTGGTAGTTTTCGCAAATCAAACGTATTTTGAAAATTTTGCAAAACTTGAGAAATTTTCTTTCTTTTTTTTTTCAAACTAGGGTGTTTGGTCCCTTTCGTGTTTTAATTATAAGGTTTAGCCCATCAACAAGTCCTCGTAACTAGGGTGAATAGTCACCACGCACTGAGGTAGGATTCTAGTGAAGAGGAGGTGAGTCGCTAGGATCTGCTTAAGTACCAAGCTCTCCCTGAATCCACTCCTAGACATGCGTATGCCCATTGCCACACCCTAACTTGGCTAAGGTGAGCAGTCACTACGCACTGTAGGATTCAGTGAAGAGGAGGTGAGTCACTAGGATCGCTTAAATACCGTGCTCTTAGGATCCAATCCTAGACATGCGTATGCCTATTACCACACCCTAGTCTTGCGGCTCATTCACGGGTTTGTTTAGTGAAGTTAAGTCTTATGGATTTGAAGAGTTGTTTCAGCTAGGCCTAAAGTCCATCAAGTTCTAATCTAACGAATCTACGTCCCATAAAGCCCATCAAGCCCACATATATTATATCACACAATGGTTCAGAATACTTACCTGGCGGACTTGGGCCGGAGACGCAGGTGCCATGCTGAGCTAACAGACCTGTATAGATATGCATGTTTCGAAAACCCAACTTTAGAAAATGTTTTGAGCCCAAAAAAACCCCCAGAGCCGAGTTATGAACCGGGCTGATATCTGAATCTGTAACACCCCAATCCCGGCCCAAAACCACACGACCGGATCTGGTATGTCACTAAGAAAATTTTGGAAGAACATGTCGTATTTTCAGAAAAATATTTTTCTGAAGTTTATCTTTTTATTCGAGAGAAATTTAATAGTTGATAGTTTAAATAAAATATGCCTTTATAAATTAAAAACCCAAATTTAAATAGATACATTAGTTCAATAAGAATTTAAATAACTAAAAGTAATTAAAGCCAAAAATAAAACAAAACATAAACTAGTGGCCCATAGCCTTATTACAACGAGATTTAAAATCCATTAATTAAAAATATAAAGTATTAACTTGAGACTTTTTTTTGGATCCAGTTGGTCTTTTGCATGGCCACCTTGCGTTCCTCTCGGCCGGTCCGAAGCACTAGGTATCACACGAAAGGTTAATTAATAGGGTGAGTCGCGAGACTCGAGTGTGCAACCCTCATGCACCACTAGATTTTGGCCTTACGCCCATAAAACAGATTAATAATTCCATTTATAAAAAAAATAAGAAATAATATGCAAGGCCCAACCCGTTTGCCTAGGTTTCCATCCGCTACACGCCAAGATGGCGATCGTGCGCTCATCAACATATTATGGCGAAGCCCTTATAATGAGATCACGGCATTAGCCGCTACAACATATAATGAGATCACGGTATAAACCGCTACACAAATAACGTATAACTTCCTCCTTTCATCAACCCAACCCATGCAGTCATAGAATCAATATGCTTTTATCATATAAAGTCAAACATTCACTGACCTGGTGATTTGCTTCACCCTTTTCGGGTTTCCAACATTAAACCGAGATATCGGTATTTATCACAACATATAAACTTATGAGCATACATTAATAATCAGATCTAGACGGTGGGAAGTATTACACACACGATATCGCGAAATCCAATATTCTTAGTCGATGTCCTTGCTATCCGGATCTATTATCCTCAATGTAAAGCCTTGCTCAAAAGCCAGAAAAACACACAAAGATTTAGCCCCTTCAACAATCGACCAAGGTTAATAAATCCCAAATTACACGTTAAAACTAATAGGTCCCTTACCTTGAAATCCTGAAAGTAACACGATTCTATAACTTAGAGATCTATGCGATTGACTCCACTAAAGTTCCCTTCAGATTTCAGCACAAGTAGGCACCACAGAAGTAATTCGGCAATCACAGGAGATGAGATCTAGGGATTTCGGCTTTTAGGAAAATCCCAGAAAAGTATGAACAAGAGAAGGCTGATGTGTCTTTGGCTTTTAAAATACTTGAGTGAGGAGTTTCGGTTTGACGACAGAAAAGAGAAGAAGAAAAGAAAACAAGGAAGAGACTTGAAGATTTCGGCTAGGAAGAAAAAGAATGGAAAGAGTTTGGGTTTTGATTCAAAGTGAAGATGAGGGAATAGGCTTAGAGATTTGGCTTTTTGCAGAGAATGAAGAAGAAGATGGAACTTTAGGAGTTTTTGACTTTTACTCAAAGAAGAAGAGAAAAGAATGAGAGAAAAACCCAAATGTGAAATTGAAGAGATATTCCCCTATTTATAGAAATTTGGCACTTACCTAACCTTGTAGATAAATCCTATCTTTTCTCCTTTATCTTAATCTACTAGCTCATCTAAAAGAGACTTAATTATCTCTAACTCCTCCCTCCTTTATCAGCATATTATCCACATATTTTAATCATTAAAATCCCCAAATTTTAGCCTTTATCTGCTTATTATCCACATAAAATAAATTCCTAAATAATGGCCTTTATTTGCTTATTATCCACATATTTTAAACATTAAAACCCCTAAATTTTAGCCTTTTTGCCATCCACTCCACCTAATCCTAATGCCCAAAATTTAGCTAACTTAAATTAAAAGAATTGGGCTCCATAAAACTTAAATTTGGGCCCCTAACTCCCTTGTGTGGCGTCACCTCCTAAGATTGGGCCACAAGCCCACTTTGGTATTTTAAACATAGATACTAACTTTTAAACCCTATAATACCCAAACAGATAATTTTAATCAAGGCCTCTACCTAAGCCTGAGCCCAATTTGGACCCCTAACACTTAAATTAACACATTAAACATATCCACCCATTAAACGCATAGGCCCAAAAATTCAGGATGTTATAGTTCTACCCCCTTAAAGAAATTTCTTCCTCGAAATTTCCAACTAACTATTAATCATACTACCTAAGTCTCACTACCATGCTTTCGCTGCGCACTCCAATACTAAACCCAAAATAAACACTTAGTATTCTATGGTAGAGTACGCACCGGTATTCACATCTAGAGCGTCCTCGTCCCCTTGGACTCATGCTATCGGTTCGCGTTTATCTGATTAAGAATTTTATGAATTAATAAGTTTCTTCCACTGTTTAACCACGAACAGTCTTATGAGCAGTAGTTTAAGAGTAGTTCTTTCGAATTCGAATTACATCTACAAGTTTGGTCTCAAGTTTGTCTCCTAGTTCCATATACACATACATGCGATCATCAATCATACAAATAGAACTTACATTCATCACCTAAGGGTATTTTCGTCATTTCACTACCCAGGGGTATTTTCGTAATTTATCCTACAGGGGTATTTTCGTAATTTTTTGAAATAGGGTTCCTTGTTGATTTCGTGAAATAAGGGTATTTTGGTAATTTTACAATCCAGGGGTATTTTGGTAATTTTGAAATCAGGGGTATTTGGTAATTTTGAAATCTCGAGGGTATTTCGGTAATTTTGCAATCGGGGGCAATTTAGTAATTTTGCAAATCGGGGGTAATTTGGTAATTGTACAAACCAGGGGTATTTTGGTCATTTGACAAAACGAGGGTAGGTTGGTAATTTTTTTCTAACCAAGGATATTTCGATGTTGTTGTTGTTGTTTTTTTTCAAACAGGGTACTTTGGGGAAAAATCTAGTTTCATGGTTCAAGTTACTCTTATAAACATGAGATTTTGGGTAAATTTTCAAAATATAGGTATTTTACAAATTCATGGTGGTTGGTAGTTTTCACAAATCAAACGTATTTTGAAAATTTTGCAAAACTTGAGAAATTTTCTTTCTTTTTTTTTCAAACTAGGTGGTGGTCCCTTTCGTGTTTTAATTATAAGGTTTAGCCCATCAACAAGTCCTCGTAACTAGGGTGAATAGTCACCACGCACTGTAGGATTCTAGTGAAGAGGAGGTGAGTCGCTAGGACTGCTTAAGTACCAAGCTCTCCCTGAATCCACTCCTAGACATGCGTATGCCCATTGCCACACCCTAACTTGGCTAAGGTGAGAACATCCACTACGCACGGTAGGATTCAAAAGAAGAGGAGGTGAGTCACTAGGATCGCTTAAATACCAGGCTCTTCCGCTACACGCCAAGATGGCAGTCGTGCTGCTCATCAACATATTATGGCCGAAGCCCTTATAATAGATCACGGCATTAGCCGCTACAACATATAACAGATCACGGTATAAACCGCTACACATATAACGTATAACTTCCTCCTTTCATCAACCCAACCCATGCAGTCATAGAATCAATATGCTTTTATCATATAAAGTCAAACATTCACTGACCTGGTGATTTGCTTCACCCTTTTCGGGTTTCCAACATTAAACCGAGATATTGGTATTTATCACAACATATAAACTTATGAGCATACATTAATAATCAGATCTAGACGGTGGGGAAGTATTACACACCTGATATTGCGAAATCCAATATTCTTAGTCGATGTCCTTGCTATCCGGATCTATTATCCTCAATGTAAAGCCTTGCTCAAAAGCCAGGAAAACACACAAAGATTTAGCCCCTTCAACAATCGGCCAAGGTTAATAAATCCCAAATTACACGTTAAAACTAATAGGTCCCTTACCTTGAAATCCTGAAAGTAACACGATTCTATAACTTAGAGATCTATGCGATTGACTCCACTAAAGTTCCCTTCAGATTTCAGCATAAGTAGGCACCACAGAAGTAATTCGACAATCACAGGAGATGAGATCTAGGGATTTCGGCTTTTAGGAAAATCCCAGAAAAGTATGAACAAGAGAAGGCTGATGTGTCTTTGGCTTTTAAAATACTTGAGTGAGGAGTTTCGGTTTCTGACAGGAAAAGAGAAGAAGAAAAGAAAACAAGGAAGAGACTTGAAGATTTCGGCTAGGAAGAAAAAGAATGGAAAGAGTTTCGGGTTTTGAATCAAAGTGAAGATGAGGGAATAGGCTTAGAGATTTCGGCTTTTGCAGAGAATGAAGAAGAAGATGGAACTTTAGGAGTTTTTGACTTTTACTCAGAGAAGAAGAGAAAAGAATGAGAGAAAAACCCAAATGACGAAATTGAAGAGATATTCCCCCTATTTATAGAAATTTCGGCACTTACCTAACCTTGTAGATAAATCCTATCTTTTCTCCTTTATCTTAATCTACTAGCTCATCTAAAAGAGACTTAATTATCTCTAACTCCTCCCTCCTTTATCAGCATATTATCCACATATTTTAATCATTAAAATCCTCAAATTTTAGCCTTTATCTGCTTATTATCCACATAAAATAAATTCCTAAATAATAGCCTTTATTTGCTTATTATCCACATATTTTAAACATTAAAACCCCTAAATTTTAGCCTTGTTGCCATCCACTCCACCTAATCCTAATGCCCAAAAATTAGCTAACTTAAATTAAAAGAATTGGGCTCCATAAAACTTAAATTTGGGCCCCTTACTCCCTTGTGTGGCGTCACCTCCTAAGATTGGGCCACAAGCCCACTTTGGTATTTTAAACATAGATACTAACTTTTAAACCCTATAATGCCCAAACAGATAATTTTAATCAAGGCCTCTACCTAAGCTCCGAGCCCAATTTGGACCCCTAACACTTAAATTAACACATTAAACATATCCACCCATTAAACGCATAGGCCCAAAAATTCAGGATGTTACAGTTCTACCCCCTTAAAGAAATTTCGTCCTCGAATTTTCCAACTAACTATTAATCATACTACCTAAGTCTCACTACCACGCTTTCACATTGCGCACTCCAATACTAAACCCAAAATAAACACTTAGTATTCTATGGTAGAGTACGCGCACCGGTATTCACATCTAGAGCGTCCTCGTCCCCTTGTACTCATGCTATCGGTTCGCGTTTATCCGATTAAGAATTTTATGAATTAATAAGTTTCTTCCATTGTTTAACCACGAAGCAGTCTTATGAGCGATAGTTTAAGAGTAGTTCTTTCAATTCGGAATTACATCTACAAGTTTCGGTCTCAAGTTTGTCTCCTAGTTCCATATAGACATACATGCAATCATCAATCATACAAATAGAACTTACATTCATCACCTAAGGGTATTTTCGTCATTTCACTACCTGTGGGTATTTTCGTAATTTATCCTCTGAGGTATTTTTCGTAATTTTCCGAAATAGGGTTCCTTGTTGATTTCGTGAAATAAGGGTATTTTGGTAATTTTACAATCCGGGGTATTTTGGTAATTTTGAAATCCGGGGTATTTGGTAATTTTGAAATCTGAGGTATTTGGTAATTTTGCAATCAGGGGCAATTTAGTAATTTTGCAAATCAGGGGTAATTTGGTAATTGTACAAACTAGGGGTATTTTGGTCATTTGACAAAACGAGGGTAGGTTGGTAATTTTTTCTAACCAGGGATATTTCGATGTTGTTGTTGTTGTTTTTTTTTTCAAACAGGGTACTTTGGGGAAAAATCTAGTTTCATGGTCCGGGTTACTCTTATAAACATGAGATTTTCGGGTAAATTTTCAAAACATAGGTATTTTACAAATTCATGGCTGGTTGGTAGTTTTCACAAATCAAACGTATTTTGAAAATTTTGCAAAACTTGAGAAATTTTTCTTTCTTTTTTTTTCAAACTAGGGTGTTTGGTCCTTTCGTGTTTTAATTATAAGGTTTAGCCCATCAACAAGTCCTCGTAACTAGGGTGAATAGTCACCACGCACCAGGTAGTATTCTAGTGAAGAGGAGGTGAGTCGCTAGGACTGCTTAAGTACCAAGCTCTCCTTGAATCCACTCCTAGACATGCGTATGCCCATTGCCACACCCTAACTTGGCTAAGGTGAGCAGTCCACTACGCACGGCAGGATTCTAGCGAAGAGGAGGTGAGTCACTAGGACTGCTTAAATACCAGGCTCTTCTGGATCCAATCCTAGACATGCGTATGCCTATTACCACACCCTAGTCTTGCGGCTCATTCACGGGTTTGTTTAGTGAAGTTAAGTCTTATGGATTTGAAGAGTTGTTTCAACTAGAGCCTAAAGTCCATCAAGTTCTAATCTAACGAATCTACGCCCCATAAAGCCCATCAAGCCCACATATATTATATCATACAATGGTTGAGAATACTTACAGGCGGACTTGGGCGGGAGACGCAAAGTGCCATCTTTGAGCTAATGGACTGTGATAGATATGCATGTTTGAAAACCCAACTTTAGAAAACGTTTTGAGCCCAAAAACCCCCAGTCGAGTTATGAACAGGGCTCGATACCAATCTGTAACACCCCAATCTCGGCCCAAACACCACGACCAAATCTGGTATGTCACTAAGAAAATTTTGGAAGAACATTTCGTATTTTCAGAAAAATATTTTTCTAAAGTTTATCTTCTTATTCGAGAGAAATTTAATAGTTGATAGTTTAAATAAAATATGCCTTTATAAATTAAAACCCAAATTTAAATAGATACATTAGTTCAATAAGAATTTAAATAACTAAAAGTAATTAAAGCCCAAAATAAAACAAAACATAAACTAGTGGCCCATAGCCTTATTACAACGAGATTTAAAATCCATTAATTAAAAATATAAAGTATTAACTTGAGACTTTTTGCTTGATCCAGTTGGTCTTTTGCATGGCCACCTTGCGTTCCTCTCCACCCGGTCAGAAGCACTAGGTATCACACGAAAGGTTAATTAATAGGGTGAGTCGCGAGACTCGATGTGCAACCCTCATGCACCACTAGATTTTGGCCTTAGGCCCATAAAACAGATTAATAATTCCATTTATAAAAAAATAAGAAATAATATGCAAGACCCAACCCGTTTGCCTAGGTTTCCATCCGCTACACGCCAAGATGGCAGTCATGCTGGTCATCAACATATTATGGCCGAAGCCCTTATAACAGATCACGGCATTAGCCGCTACAACATATAACAGATCACGGTATAAACCGCTACACATATAACGTATAACTTCCTCCTTTCATCAACCCAACCCATGCAGTCATAGAATCAATATGCTTTTATCATATAAAGTCAAACATTCACTGACCTGGTGATTTGCTTCACCCTTTTCGGGTTTCCAACATTAAACCGAGATATCGGTATTTATCACAACATATAAACTTATGAGCATACATTAATAATCAGATCTAGACGGTGGGGAAGTATTACACACGATATCGAAATCCAATATTCTTAGTCGATGTCCTTGCTATCCGGATCTATTATCCTCAATGTAAAGCCTTGCTCAAAAGCCAGAAAAACACACAAAGATTTAGCCCCTTCAACAATCGGCCAAGGTTAATAAATCCCAAATTACACGTTAAAACTAATAGGTCCCTTACCTTGAAATCCCGAAAGTAACACGATTCTATAACTTAGAGATCTATGCGATTGACCCCACTAAAGTTCCCTTCAGATTTCAGCACAAGTAGGCACCACAGAAGTAATTCGGCAATCACAGGAGATGAGATCTAGGGATTTCAGCTTTTAGGAAAATCCCAGAAAAGTATGAACAAGAGAAGGCTGATTTGTCTTTGGCTTTTAAAATACTTGAGTGAGGAGTTTCGGTTTCTGACAGGAAAAGAGAAGAAGAAAAGAAAACAAGGAAGAGACTTGAAGATTTCGGCTAGGAAGAAAAAGAATGGAAAGAGTTTCGGGTTTTGAATCAAAGTGAAGATGAGAGAATAGGCTTAGAGATTTCGGCTTTTGCAGAGAATGAAGAAGAAGATGGAACGTTAAGAGTTTTTGACTTTTACTCAGAGAAGAAGAGAAAAGAATGAGAGAAAAACCCAAATGACGAAATTGAAGAGATATTCCCCTATTTATAGAAATTTGGCACTTACCTAACCTTGTAGATAAATCCTATCTTTTCTCCTTTATCTTAATCTACTAGCTCATCTAAAAGAGACTTAATTATCTCTAACTCCTCCCTCCTTTATCAGCATATTATCCACATATTTTAATCATTAAAATCCCCAAATTTTAGCCTTTATCTGCTTATTATCCACATAAAATAAATTCCTAAATAATAGCCTTTATTTGCTTATTATCCACATATTTTAAACATTAAAACCCTAAATTTTAGCCTTGTTGCCATCCACTCCACCTAATCCTAATGCCCAAAATTTAGCTAACTTAAATTAAAAGAATTGGGCTCCATAAAACTTAAATTTGGGCCCCTTACTCCCTTGTGTGGCGTCACCTCCTAAGATTGGGCCACAAGCCCACTTTGGTATTTTAAACATAGATACTACCTTTTAAACCCTATAATGCCCAAACAGATAATTTTAATCAAGGCCTCTACCTAAGCCTAAGCCCAATTTGGACCCCTAACACTTAAATTAACACATTAAACATATCCACCCATTAAACGCATAGGCCCAAAAATTTAGGATGTTACTGGTTCTACCCCTTAAAGAAATTTAGTCCTCGAAATTTCCAACTAACTATTAATCATACTACCTAAGTCTCACTACCATGCTTTCATTTGCAAGACTCCACTACTAAACCCAAAATAAACACTTAGTATTCTATGGTAGAGTATGCACCGGTATTCACATCTAGAGCGTCCTCGTCCCCTTGTACTCATGCTATCGGTTCGCGTTTATCTGATTAAGAATTTTATGAATTAAAAAGTTTCTTCCATTGTTTAACCACGAACAGTCTTATGAGCAGTAGTTTAAGAGTAGTTCTTTCAAATTCGGAATTACATCTACAAGTTTCAGTCTCAAGTTTGTCTCCTAGTTCCATATACACATACATGCAATCATCAATCATACAAATAGAACTTACATTCATCACCTAAGGGTATTTTCGTCATTTCACTACCCAGGGGTATTTTCGTAATTTTCCGAAATAGGGTTCCTTGTTGATTTCGTGAAATAAGGGTATTTTGGTAATTTTACAATCCGGGGGTATTTTAGTAATTTTGAAATCCGGGGGTATTTCGGTAATTTTGAAATCCGGGGGTATTTCAGTAATTTTGAAATCTGAGGGTATTTCGGTAATTTTGCAATCAGGAGCAATTTAGTAATTTTGTAAATCAGGGGTAATTTGGTAATTGTACAAACCAGGGGTATTTTGGTCATTTGACAAAACGAGGGTAGGTTAGTAATTTTTTTCTAACTAGGGATATTTCGATGTTGTTGTTGTTTTTTTTTTCAAACAGGGTACTTTGGGGAAAAATCTAGTTTCATGGTTCGGGTTACTCTTATAAACATGAGATTTTCGGGTAAATTTTCAAAACATAGGTATTTTACAAATTCATGGCTGGTTGGTAGTTTTCACAAATCAAACGTATTTTGAAAATTTTGCAAAACTTGAGAAATTTTCTTTCTTTTTTTCAAACTAGGGTGTTTGGTCCCTTTCGGGTTTTAATTATAATGTTTAGCCTATCAACAAGTCCTCGTAACTAGGGTGAATAGTCACCACGCACCATGTAGGATTCTAGTGAAGAGGAGGTGAGTCGCTAGGACTGCTTAAGTACCAAGCTCTCCCAGAATCAACTCCTAGACATGCGTATGCCCATTGCCACACCCTAACTTGGCTAAGGTGAACAGTCACTACGCACCAGGTAGGATTCCAGCGAAGAGGAGGTGAGTCACTAGGACTACTTAAATACCAGGCTCTTCCGGATCCAATCCTAGACATGCGTATGCCTATTACCACACCCTAATCTTGCTGCTCGTTCACGGGTTTGTTTAGTGAAGTTATGTCTTATGGATTTGAAGAGTTGTTTCAGCTAGGCCTAAAGTCCATCAAGTTCTAATCTAACTAATCTACGTCCCATAAAGCCCATCAAGCCCACATATATTATATCACACAATGGTTCAGAATACTTACTTGGCGGACTTGGGCCGGAGACGCAGGTGCCATGCTGAGCTAACAGACCTGTATATATATGCATGTTTCGAAAACCCAACTTTAGAAAACGTTTTGAGCCCAAAAAAACCCCCAGAGCCGAGTTATGAACCGGGCTCTGATACCAATCTGAAACGCCCCAAACCTGGCCCAAACACCACGACCAGATCTGGTATGTCACTAAGAAAATTTTGGAAGAACATGTCGTATTTTTAGAAAAATATTTTTCTAAAGTTTATCTTCTTATTCGAGAGAAATTTAATAGTTGATAGTTTAAATAAAATATGCCTTTATAAATTAAAAACCCAAATTTAAATAAATACATTAGTTCAATAAGAATTTAAATAACTAAAAGTAATTAAAGCCTAAAATAAAACAAAACATAAACTAGTGGCCCATAGCCTTATTACAACGAGATTTAAAATCCATTAATTAAAAATATAACGTATTAACTTGAGACTTTTTGCTGGATCCAGTTGGTCTTTTGCATGGCCACCTTGCGTTCCTCTCCAGCCCGGTCCGAAGCACTAGGTATCACCTGAAAGGTTAATTAATAGGGTGAGTCGAAAGACTCAGTGTGCAACCCTCATGCACCAATAGATTTTGGCCTTAGGCCCATAAAACAGATTAATAATTCCATTTATAAAAAAAATAACAAATAATATGCAAGGCCCAACCCGTTTGCCTAGGTTTCCATCCGCTACACGCCAAGATGGCAGTCATGCTGCTCATCAACATATTATGGCCGAAGCCCTTATAACAGATCACGGTATTAGCCGCTACAACATATAACAGATCACGGTATAAACCGCTAAACATATAACGTATAACTTCCTCCTTTCATCAACCCAACCCATGCAGTCATAGAATCAATATGCTTTTATCATATAAAGTCAAACATTCACTGACCTGGTGATTTGCTTCACCCTTTTCGGGTTTCCAACATTAAACCAGAGATATCGGTATTTATCACAACATATAAACTTATGAGCATACATTAATAATCAGATCTAGACGGTGGGAAGTATTACACACACGATATCGCGAAATCCAATATTCTTAGTCGATGTCCTTGCTATCCAGGATCTATTATCCTCAATGTAAAGCCTTGCTCAAAAGCCGAGAAAAACACACAAAGATTTAGCCC
This sequence comes from Gossypium sturtianum, assembly GCA_025698515.1. NCBI lineage: Eukaryota > Viridiplantae > Streptophyta > Magnoliopsida > Malvales > Malvaceae > Gossypium > Gossypium sturtianum. The sequence goes on from CM046954.1 coordinate 85,310,091, forward strand.
TTCAACAATCGGCCAAGGTTAATAAATCCCAAATTACACGTTAAAACTAATAGGTCCCTTACCTTGAAATCCCGAAAGTAACACGATTCTATAACTTAGAGATCTATGCGATTGACTCCACTAAAGTTCCCTTGATTTCAAAGACAAGTAGGCACCATGAAGTAATTCGGCAATCACAGGAGATGAGATCTAGGGATTTGGCTTTTAGGAAAATCCCAAAAAGTATGAACAAGAGAAGACTGATGTGTCTTTGGCTTTTAAAATACTTGAGTGAGGAGTTTCGATTTTGAGGAAAAGAGAAGAAGAAAAAGAAAACAAGGAAGAGACTTGAAGATTTCGGCTAGGAAGAAAAAGAATGGAAAGAGTTTCGGGTTTTGAATCAAAGTGAAGATGAGGGAATAGGCTTAGAGATTTCGGCTTTTGCAGAGAATGAAGAAGAATGGAACTTTAGGAGTTTTCGACTTTTACTCAGAGAAGAAGAGAAAAGAATGAGAGAAAAACCCAAATGACGAAATTGAAGAGATATTCCCCCTATTTATAGAAATTTCGGCACTTACCTAACCTTGTAGATAAATCCTATCTTTTCTCCTTTATCTTAATCTACTAGCTCATCTAAAAGAGACTTAATTATCTCTAACTCCTCCCTCCTTTATCAGCATATTATCCACATATTTTAATCATCAAAATCCCCAAATTTTAGCCTTTTTCTGCTTATTATCCACATAAAATAAATTCCTAAATAATAGCCTTTATCTGCTTATTATCCACATATTTTAAACATTAAAACCCCTAAATTTTAGCCTTGTTGCCATCCACTCCACCTAATCCTAATGCCCAAAATTTAGCTAACTTAAATTAAAAGAATTGGGCTCCATAAAACTTAAATTTGGGCTCCTTACTCCCTTGTGTGGCGTCACCTCCTAAGATTGGGCCACAAGCCCACTTTGGTATTTTAAACATAGATACTACCTTTTAAACCCTATAATGCCCAAACAGATAATTTTAATCAAGGCCTCTACCTAAGCCTAAGCCCAATTTGGACCCCTAACACTTAAATTAACACATTAAACATATCCACCCATTAAACGCATAGGCCCAAAAATTTAGGATGTTACAATTTTATTTCTTTGAGATAGGTAAGTCTTGGTTTTCTTTCAGATAAAAGGATCATATTTTAAAATTTTCAAATTTTCAACATCAGGACATGATTTCATCAATTAGGTACCAATTTTGGGCGTTACGAGGGTGCTAATCCTTCCTCATACGTAACTGACTCCCGAACCCATTTTCTTGAATTTCGTAGGCCAAAATTAATAAGGTGATCCAATCACACCTAAGCAAAAAGGGATTGGTGGCGACTCCCGTTTTTGTTTTTTTTGAAGTCGACCCCCGTTTTTATAAAAACCTTAAAAATGGTTTCGACAACGATGTTCAAAGGATTTGAGACATGGATCTTTGCTGTCCAAAATTATAACTCTCGTATGCTTTGTGGTTCAATTTTGATGACATCGATGAACTTTTTGATTCATTGCGGAAAAGGTAAAATTAACTTCTGTTTTTGATCCTGGCATTGGTTTATTTGCTCAATTTTTGAATAAGATTCTGAAAAGTTCTCTTGAGATTATAATTTCTAGTGTCACTAAACTCTTTCATTCTTGTGTAGGTGACACCTCGAAATGGTTTCCTCCTAAAGAGGGAGGGTATGCAAACAACCTATTCTCTTTTCAAGGAATTTGTGAATCTCAGGTTCTTGGGAGCATTTTTGTCAAATTCATCACCCAACAGGCTCATGACAAAGAAAGATTTTTCGCGAGCAAGTGGCCCGATTTGAGGACAAATCGCTTTAAAGAGGGAGGGGATGATACAGCCACGCCTGAGAACGGCCTTGGTTCAGTTCACCAAGTGAGGCTTGCCATCTTTCGCAAGATGACCTAACTCGAACTCAGCTCGTTGAGCTCAATTTAGCTCGATTTCAGCTCAATGAGCTCGTTTCCAACTTTTTTATTTTATGCATTTTAAGTTGCTAGAATTAAATAAATTATTTAGTTAAATTAGTTAATTAGTTTCAGCTCATAAATTAATGTGTTTAGTTAATTTAGTTAGCTTAGCTTAAGTTAATAAATGAGTGTTAATAAATATGTCTTAATCTGAACATGATAAATTAGAAGTGTTTAAATGTGCCTAAAGTTGAGACAAATTAATTTCATGTTTTAATTAGTTTGTCTTAGCTGCTGTTGAATTTAATTTGTGTAACATCCTGAATAATTGGGTCTGTGCATTTTATGTGTTTGGATGCTTAAAATATTAATTTGAGAATTTGAGGTACAATTGGGGCTCAAATTGGGCTGAGGCCTTGTTTTAAATATTTTGTTTAGACACTCTAAGGGCTTAAATTGAAGTTGTAGTAGTTTAATTGACATATTAGGCTCGTGGCCCAGCAGCTAGGGGCACAGTAAGGTGAGCTATAAGTGGCGTCACTAGTGCATGAGGAAGGCCCAAATTTTTGGTTGCTTGAAGCCCAAGTTATAGGGCTAGATTTCGGCACTTAATTGAGTAAGGGGGGACAGCACAAGGCTATTTTTTGGGGAATCTTATTATATTTATTTCATGTGGATAATAAGCAGATAAAGGCTATTATTTAGGGATTTAGTCTTTAAGGATAATAAGCAGATAAAGGCTATTTTTGAGGAGATAACAGATTAAGATAAGGAAAAAGGGATAGGAGCTATCATGTGTGGTAGTGTTGGCCGAAAATCAATCTTTGCTAAAGGGAGGAATCGGTTTTCTATATAAAGAGGGGGTGTGCCGAAATTTTGAAGCCTCTCTTTTATTTTCTTTTCTCATCTTCTTCCTCTCAAAAGCCGAAAATCGCCATCTTCTTCACCCTTTCTTCCTCTCTAAAATTTCCTGGTTGGCCGAATCTTTTAACCTCTATTGTTATTCTTCTTTTAATCCCTAAAAGCCGAAATCACATCTCTATTATTCTATTCTTCTCCTTAATATTCATTGGCCGAATCTCTCTTAGCCATCTCTTCAATTCGTACATCTTCTAAAAGCCAAAATTCTCAGATCTCACTTCCTGAAGTTACCGAATTCTCTTCAAAGGAGTTTGCTTGTGCCAAATCTTGAAGGAAACAATAGGTAAGTATTGATTTCGGGATTTCAATGTTCTTAGGCTTTTCAAAAGTCCTTAGTCGAATGGCTATTAGAAACTAATCTCTTATTTCACTCTTCTTTTCGGCATTAGGGATTTGAAGAAGGAGGCTAATCGCATAGATCTCTAAGTTATAGAATCGTGTTACTTTCGGGATTTCAAGGTAAGAGGATTTGTTTATTTATATATATAAAATCGGGTAGAATACTAACCATGGCCGAATATAGGAGAGGCCTATTTTCGCAATTGTTCCGACTTTTAAGCAAGGCTATAGATTGAGGATAATAGATCCGGATAGCAAGGACATCGACTAAGAATATTGGATTTGTAATATCAGGTGTGTAATTCTCCACACCATCTAGATCTGTTTGATTAATATATGAAAATATGTATTACATGTTTTGTTAAATGCCAAAACCAGAAGCATATTGACGGAACCCAAAGAGGGTAAAGCAAATCACCGGTTAGTAAATGATCCGATTAAATGTTATAAGTATACTGATTTTATGTGATTGCATGGGTTGGGTTTGATGAAAGGAGGAAGTTATATGTTGTAGCGGTTTTTACCGTGATCTGTTGTAGCGGCTTCTGCCGTGATCGATTGTAGTGGCTACGGCCATGATCTGATGATGAGCAGCACGACTGCCATCAAGGCGTGTAGCGATGTGGGTTGATTGTAGAAATCCCCAATGGTGTGAATGGCTGGTATGGGGGCGTGTAGCGGATGGACACCTAGGATATGGGTTGGGCTTTGCATATTATTTTTGTTACTTATATTTTGATTATTCTGTTTTATGGGGCTAAAGCCCAAATCTAATGGTGCATGAGGGCTGCACACTGAGTCTCGCGACTCACCCTTTAATTTTAACCATCTCAGGTGACACTTAGGGAATCGAACCGGGCTGGAGAGGAGAGCAAGGTGGCCATGCGACAGAGCTTTGAGAATTCAGCAAAAAGACTTAGTCTAACTTTTTTTTTTATTTTCATTTAATTTAATGGGTTCAAATTTCCTTGTAATAAGGCCATGGGCTACTAGACTACCATTTATGTCTTGGGATTTTGTTGGGCTTTTATTACTAGGTTTTAAGTTTTACGTTTTCAATTAAGTTAAGACCTGCATGAAATTTCAGTTTTTATTTAAAATCTACCAAGATAATTGGTTACTTAATATTTTATACTTTAATGAATTATTAAGCTTTCGAAATAAAGGTGTAAACCTAGTAATTGTTTTCCAAAATGCGACATGTTATGTAAAATCTCTTAAGTGACATACCAGATCCGGTTGTAGCGTTTGGGCCGGGTTTGGGGTGTTACAATTTGTGTCTTAGTTATTATTTGTTTTTAATGTGTCTTAGCTTAGGCAAATTAATTACATGTTCCAAATTAATGTGTCTAGTTGCTGCCGAATTAATGTGTCTTAAGGTGAGTTAATTTGCTGAATTAATTTACTGTAGGTTCAATGCTTGGGACGGCAATAAGTAAGCTGATGGTTCAGCTCTTCAAAGCACCTCTTCATGGACTTGAATGGCCAAAGATCAGCTGCTGGTTATTCTTTCCAAAGTGGCCGGTAGCTCCCCAAAGCTACCTTGAAACTTTCACACCAGCTGCACATTCCGTTCACATTACAAGGCTATCCAGATTTTTGTTTTCACACACACAAGGCTGTTTTCATTCGGTTTCATACTTGGGTGACCATTACAATACTCAAGCTACCAATTAAAGCTCCTAAACTATTTAGCTGAACAAGGAGCTTCAATTAAAGCCATTCAAAGCACCTAGGCCGAATCTACCAAGTCATTTCAGCCCTATTGAATTTCATTAATGTCCAGCTGAATGATCACCTTCTAGATGTTGTCCATTGGTGTCTCCCATGCTAGGAAACTTCAAGGAAGCTACCAAGGACGTTCAAGAAGCTTCAAGGAAATTTCCAGCCATTTTTAGCTTTAATTTGTTGTCTATTCAGCACCCTTAATAGCCTATTCGGCTACCCCATGTAAAAGGCTATAAATATGTAGTTCAAATCACTTTGTAGGGACTTTTTGCTCTTTGATTAATGTTTATAACATTTTGTAAGTTTTTCAACTCTCTTATTTCGTTTTAGAATCAGCGTGACTTATCTAGCTTGCTGGTGGCGTCATTCTATTTCTTTCGAACTTATCACTCATTCCGAGTGTGGCGTTCACCAAACTATACCTTTGGTTCCTACCTTCATAGGTAACGGGTCAAGGTCCACCATAAGTGACGTATAAGTCTCGGGTCAACACTTTAATATAGTGTTGGTTCTTACTTGTCCTTAAGATCATTTTTCCATCCACATCTATCAACTTATTCATCGTGTTTCTTTGATTAGCCGAGTTCCCATAATCCTTATTCCTTTAACCTTCTTTTTTCACCATCATTCTACTTAACCAAACCATCCTCAACACATTCATAACCTTTGAACCATCTAGCCAGCCTTTGTTTAAAGTCTTACTTAGCTGAATTCAACCATTACTCTGTTGAAGAACGATACTTCTCCATTTTAACGATCGGGCAACAAACGACTCGAATCATCACCGAGGCGAGATCTTATCACAATCATAAACTCATACTAAATTCACATATTTCATTTCCGTTTCATACTCCATTATCATTTTATAAGATTACACCAGCTCCACTTAATTCACTTCAATGTTATATCACATTATTTTATCAAATCCTTTTATTACATTTTAAAGTTCCACATTCCAATTATAACGTTTCACTCGATGGAACCCTAGTAAAATAGACTCGGATACACAAGTAAATTACACTAGGGTGCTCGCTCGAGCTAAAATTACATCAAGTAACTTGTCTGAGCTAAACCTACACCATATAATGCCCGATGATCTGCAACAAATGTTGGATTTCGTTATAACCTGTAATAATCACCATACAAGTTCACATATGACCTTATTGGCATGCCAATCGTATCCTAACCTTTTACTAAGGTCACATGGGCATCAATTATACATATTTTCATTTCCATCCTTGTAATCGGTTACTTTTCATTTTTACATCCTAAATCATTCACATTCACATATTCACATTTTTACATCCTAAATCATTCATATTCACATATTCATACTCTGTAATCATTTACATTTACCTATCACACTCTGTACACTATACTATCACATAACGATCACTTATTTCATTTCATTTAAATTCAATTCAATCCAATTCATATATATATCTTCACATTCAATTCCACAATTTCATCCCAATTTATCACCAACACAAAAATAACTCATACCATATAACATTTTTCATTTCATTATCATATTACACATCATTTTCCACAAAAATCATACGTACATTTCATTTTGTTCACTTCAGTCTATTTTTACAATATTCAATAACAATCTTAGCAAATCAAATCATACAACAATTATATACTCACCTCGATGTTCAATCATGCAATTAACATGTATATGCAAGCAATTATATCTATCTTGAATCATAAAAGTACAAATTGAAATCTCACATCACTCATAAATGACTCTCTCTTTTCCTTTCCCTCTCGATAGTTCAGCGTCGTCTTTAGCTACGTAAAATCATAAAATAGATAAACAATATCAATTCTCATCCAATTCATATCCAAACATAAAGTCTAGCATATTTTGTTTTTTATTCAATTTATTTTCTATTCCCGGGACAAACATAACTCTCGATTCCTAGCTTCGAATTAAAATCTAATTTCTCATATTCTCATTATGGACCTTATATTTTCTATTTTTAACATAATTTCATGACATGTTTTACATTTATTCGATTTGGTCCCTAATGTGACAATGTTAACAAACAAGCTAAATTAACTTTACAATCTAGTCCTTTTTATAATCTAAGCTTAAAGTCTATCCATTTCAAGCCTATTTCATCAATTAATTAACAATGGAAACTTTCTAAAATTTTAATAGTTTATCAAATTGGTACATGGGCTAGCTAAATCAAGCTCTCATGATCATAAATCTAAAAAAATAAAAGAAAAATGGCTTAGGGAGTTACTTGAAATTGATGGCAGAATGTTTGAAAATCCTAAAGTTTTCTTCTTTGTTTTTCTTTTCCTTCGACAGCTCGTGGAGAACAGTATGATAGTTCCTCTTTCTTTCCACTTTAGATGTTATTTAAACTATAATTAATCTTAATTAACAAATTTAATTATGTTCTATTTACTTAATTTTTAATTTCTTAAGCTTAATGACATCCATCATTACAATCCACTAACACCTATTTAAAATTGGTTTATTAACCATTTTAGTCCTTTGGATAATTGTTATCTAAGCTCCTAAGCCTTTTTCTAATTAAAAATCTATAGCGATTGGACTTTTATAATTTATTCTTTGAGCCTTAATTAACTACTTTTTCGGCTAAAGTACTTAATCAAATTTCAATATATATTTTTACTAACTTTGTAAACATTTCTATTTAGGGTTTAGGGCTATGAACTCGATTTACGAAAATGAGGTTCCGAAATCGTATTTTTTGACACCACTGAAAATCGGGTTGTTTCAATTCGCCCCTTTAAGAAATTTAGTCCTCGAAATTTGTTGGAAAAAATTTTGTTCAAAAATGGTTTTCTTGCATAGTGGAAAATTAAAAATTTGAAAACCTAGCCGATTTGTGATATTTATAGAAATAAACTCTTTCCGAAATTGCACCTATGTTTTCGACTAGAAGGATCCTTATCGTTTTCGGCTTTCAACTGCATGACCTTCTCTTATATTCTTGTACCGTGAACTGCTTCGAGTGTGGGCTCGAACGAATTCAAATCAAACATAGAACCATAAATTATTTACTTTACTTTCAGCGGGAAATCAAAATTCTTTCTTTAATAAAAACTGGTAGAATTGTTATTTCGGAAAATATAATTTATACTTAGAAAATAAATTCTTACTGTTTTCAGGCAAAATAACTGTAACGACCCGATATTCAGGGGTGTCAAAAAATGTATTTTCGAGACTCTATTTTCGTAAATCGAACCGGTAAATATTTTTATTAAATATTTACGAGGCTAGCTTAGTAGCTAATTAATTTTTGGAATAGTAAATTTTGTGAAATTAGGAGTTATTAAGGTATAGGGACTGAATCGCGTAAGGGTTAAAAGTTGAATTATAAATTGAAAGAAACTAAAGGGGCTAAAGTAGCAATTGTGCCACTTAATTATTGTTTGTGTATAGGTGGCCGACCATGGGATAAGTAACATGCATGTATATATATTATATGTTATAATATAAAGTTAATAATAATAATAATAGTTAAAATAAAAGAAAAAAAAGAATGATAGTGGATGTATGCAAATTAAACAAATAAAAGAAAAGAAAGAAAAAAATAAAGAAAGGGAAGGAGAAGAAGCGCACGACCTAAGGGGGTTTGAAGTTCAAATCCAAATTGCTAACGTTGTACCGGAATCCTCAAGTAAAAAGGGGAAGGATAAAATCGACGTCGAATAGCTCAGAAATCAGGGTTTGTGTTTCTATAAACTGATGTGAACCCGGTCGCATCATGTTATGACTCAATTCGATGCCACAGAGAATGGCCTAAGCTCGAGGGGCCCAAGTGCGAAATGAAACTTAATTTCAGCTCAATGAGCTCAATCTTGGTTTTATTCAGGTCAATGGAGCTCAATTCGGCTTGATGCTAGCTCATTGAGCTTGATTCTAATTTATTTAATTTCATGCATTTTAAGCTGCTGGAATAAATTTATCTATTTAATTGAGTTAGTTAATTTAGTTAAAGTTCAACTCAAATAATTAAATTGCATTTTAATGTGTCTAAATTCTAGACATTTTAATTTAGCTTAAATGTGTCTTAGTTAATGCATATTTTTAATGTGTCAAGTTTAGGAAAAATTTAATTCTTGTTGCTAATTAATTTGTCCAGCCAAATGTAGCTCATTTAAGTTGTCATAGCTGCTGCCGATTTAATATGTCTTAAGCTGATTAATTTGTTAAATTTAATGTGCAGCTACATGCACGAAACGACATTAAAGGAGTTGATGATTACTCTTTTTCATATGGCTGTTCGTGAAGCTCAATGGACCTTGAGCTGAATTAAACTTCCAGCTGATGCTTTCTTTTCCCTAAGCTGACCGTCCAGCTCTCCAACCAGCTATGAAAGCTTTCACATTTGCTAGAAAATTCCATTCACACTTGTGCCCATTCGGTTATGTGTTTTCACACACAATGGACTTCTCAAATTCGGTTTCACACTTCCATGTCCATTAAAGTGATCTAAGCTGCTCATTAAGTTCAATGGCTCTTCAAATAACCGAGGCAGCTCAATTAACACCTATTAAATCACCTAGGCCAAATTTGTCCAGCAAATTCAGCTCATTTAAGCTCTTTATCTAATGACCATAATTCAGCTGATTCAAACCCCCAAGTGGCTACCCAAGGAGGAATTAAAGGCTGCTCATAATGTCTTCAGCTGATCAAACATGGAACAAACTCATTTCAGCTCATTAGTGCCAATTATTAGCTGAATTGGAAGACTAAACAACCTGCCCATTGGCGTCACCTATGCATAGAAGCTTCCAAATGACTTTTTGGTTATTTTAACAGCCATTTGAGTTCAATTAAGTGTAATTAAGCTGATTGCTTTGAGTCCATTCGGCTGGAACATATTCAGCCTATAAATTGTTGTTTTTTTAATCACTTAAAGGTGACTCAATTTTAGACTTTTGATCAATTATGAACTTTTGTTCATTGGTGAGTGTTTCAACTCCCTTTGTTCTCTCTTGCCTCCATTGACTTATCAAGACTTTCTTGTGGCATCAATCCTGTCAATTTCAAACTTATCACTTTACCAAAGTGTGGCGTTCAATCTTATATCGTTGGTTCCTATCTCTCATAGATAGTGTGTAACACCCCAAACCCGGCCTAGTAGTTGGCGTGCCACATTGAGGTGCTTTTCGAAAGCCAAGTTTTTTGTAGAGAACCTTTATTGTGAATAAAATCCCAGTTACAACGGTTCATTACTAATATTATTCGAGATTTATTAATGAGTTATTACCCTCAAAACCTAGTTCATTGCGGAAGCTTAATTTAAAACAATTGACTTATGAAAACGTGATATTTACAATTTTGTTGCGAAAGCGTGGTGTTTTGAAAACAGATATTGTTTTGGAAAATCGTGATTCAATGTTTAGCAGTTTTAAAATATAATAAGCTAAAAATCCCAAATTAAAAACCAGAATTTAAGAGAGGCCTTATTACAACCCAAATAGAAAACGATTTATATAAAGCAGAATAAAATACTAAAATTTAAGCTGCTCGTAGTGTGGCCACCTCCGAGTCCTCCCCGCACGTCGAACCGCCTATTGAGATTATTACGAAAAAATTAAAGAGAGGGGTGAGTTTACGAAAACTCGATTGTGTAATTTCTTACGAACAAAATCTGTAAGAACATGCATCAAAACAATTTGGGCCCAAGCCCATTAAAGTAACGGTGGCAATTGGGCATTAGCCCAAAATAGCCTCGGTTGGGCCTTAACCCAAGTCAAATGTCACATGTCATACATATAAATCGGGGCCTAAGCCCATCTCAGTAATATAATCCAGATATGCAATACGTTAATGCCCATACCAACCCTGCACTCCGTCTCTTGTCCAACCCTACACTCCTGTGGGGATTTAATCGACCCACCCATCCATACACTCCTTATGTAGCACCGGTTGCGGCACTAACTTATCGGTGCAGCATAGCTGCTCGGTGGCTAAAAAGCCTTTAGTAGCGGTATTACAATTGGCACAAAGCCATCAGTGACTGTATTATATTTGGCACATAGCCATCAGCGATGGTAATATAATCAGCACACAGCCTTGGGTAAATATGATCGACACAGAGTCATCGATATATAAGTTAGGCACATAGCCATGGTAAATACGATTGGCACAAAGCCATAATATCGGCACAGAGCCTTCGATATTGGCACAAAGCCCATAATTACGGCATGAAGCCATATTAATGGCACACAGCCCTCAGTAACATTATTGGTGCAGCATGGCTGCTCGGTGGCTAAAAAGCCTGCGATGGCTATAAAGCCTTCGGTGGATCCACAGTCGTCAAGCGACCATGCGGTCCTATTAGCACTTCCTCCGTATTAATAATCCCAACCCCATGCAATATGTCGTGTATGTCATGCTCAATCATTACACGTGTATGCAAAATGGCCATGCTCAGTAACAATTATTTAAACATGTAATAAAAGCATATCAGTCATACAACCACAGCCAAATTAGTCCACTCATTGCACAAGTCGATCATTTACCTACAATGGCAAATCGGTCATTTTACCCTATAGGGGGTATTTGGTAATTCTACCCTACAGGGGGTAGTTCGGTAACTCTACTCATAACCAATCCATGTATGCAACGCATCTCAAACATAATCAATCATACAATTAACACATACAATGCTAGTACTACCACGAGGGTACAACGGTCATTTTGTCGTTTAGGGGTAAAACGATAATTTCGCAAACCGGGGGTATTTCGGTAATTTCACAAATCGGGGGTATTTTGGTAATTTCACAAATCGGGGTATTTCAGTAATTTCACAAATCGGGGTATTTCAATAATTTCACAAATCGAGGGTATTTCTGTCATTTTGCAAATCAGGGGTATTTCGGTAATTTTGCAAACCGAGGGTGTTTCGATAATTTCACAAATCGCGGGTATTTCGGTAATTTTACAAACTGGGGGTATTTCGGTAATTTTGTAAACCAAGGGTATTTCAGTAATTTTATAAACCAATGGTATTTTAGTAATTTTGTAAACCAAAGGTATTTCAGTAATTTCGCACCTGTGATGGCCTTTCCAAAGGCCTAACGTCGCCTCGAGCGACTCAACTACCATTTCCGGTCGTACCGGACTATTGGGCCTAAAACTCAATTTCGGCCCATTCGAGCCCACACGCTCGTGTGGCCCACCTAACACAAATCTAGCCACGTATATGAGATTCACCTAGTCTAGTTCACTATATACTACACCATCATACATTTTATTCAATTGGGCCCACGGGCCCATTGGGCCCACCGGCCCATCGTGGCCCAAGCGACCTCAACCCACAAGAATACTCACGATGGCCTCAACTATCGCGTCGAAGCCCCACACGTGCGTTAAACGCGCTCGTGTGGCTACTATTGCCGCGTGACCGGCACTTCCGGCATTTGCCGCTCTACAACTAAAGTAGAGAGAGTTACACACCTGATAGGAATCTGGTGCTAATCCGCGCTCCGACCACTCCTGTGCCCAAACGCCAACCAAGGTGTCCTTCCTCTCTTCATAGGTAGCTCCATTTATAGCCAGTTTCTCACCATCCCTCTTGCTATCTTTCCGATGTGGGATCCCTCCGTCAGCAGAGTTTAAATCCAACTCAAACTCTTGCCGTCCAATCCGCAAAATAAATACTCCCTTGCTTGTCATGAGATTCGAACTCAGGCTCCCTTGTAATATAATCCACGCCGCTAGCCACTAAGTCACAAGCTCCTCTTGTGTCTAAAATCATGCGCAACTAAATATAAATCTATAGCCAAATTCTAAAAGTCCATTTAAAAAGAAAACCAAAATGCAAGAGCCAAGACTTGAACCTTGGACCTCCTTCCTTCCCTGTGGCATCACTCCCTTGCCTCTTAAGTGGCATCACTTTGCCACTACACCACACACTCCACTTGTGTCATTTTTCCCCATATTTTATTCTTAGAGCCTACCTACTAACTCCCAGGATTTTATTCACCTAAAACCAAAATTTCCCCAAAGCCAAAGTTTGAACCCGGGACTTCATATAAGCCCCCTAACCTTCCAAAAATCACTCACCTAATAGGTCCAACTTGCATTAAAGTCGTTCTCTTGTTCTTAAAAATTTTAAACTCCCCTTCGCCCAAGGCCCAATGGACCCAATTCTACTAGGCCCAAATTCAGGTCGTTACATAGTGGGTCACGATTAACTATCTTCTTCATTTTGAGCTAACATAAGATTTGGGACGATATTACATATAATATCGGTTCTTTCTTCAGCCTTGAAAATGAACCTACCCTATCCATCTTTTAAACACTTAAATCTTTTCTTGTTTCTAGCCAACTTGTTCTTTTACAACCCAACTTGGAACCACAACTCATACTTCTTAATTTTACGATCGGGCAATTTAAACGACTCGAATCATTCCCGAGGTGAGATCGTATCTATAACACCCCTTACCCGTATTCGACACCGAAATCGGGTACGAGGCATTACCAGACTTAACTTACTTAGATCACACAAAATCGACCAAAAAATTTCATTCCAACTTAAAATTTTTCATTCATAATCATATAGTCCCTATTACGGGCCTACGAGACCCGAAACTTACAAATAGAGCGAATCGGGACTAAACAGGAAGCTTACGAATACTTAGAATTTTTTTACTCAAAACAGGGCCATACACCCGTGTGGAAAGGAACACGCCCGTGTGGGCAGGCCGTGTGGTCACACACGCCCATGTCCCTAGTCCGTGCGGATTTTATTTTTCATTTCGAACCTACAGGGGTTTTCACACGGCCTGGCACACGCCCGTGTCTATGGCTCGTGTCCCTCACACGGCCATAACACGCCCGTGTCTTAGCCCGTGTGTGAAAACCTTGACATTCTGTTTCTGACGTCAGCAGACACTTAGGGTCACACGGCCGAGTCACACGCCCGTGTACTAGCCCGTGTGATGAACTAAATTTTTTGCAAATTAGATGTAGGGGACACACGGCCAGGCTACACGCCCATGAGGCAGACCGTGTGTCACACACGGCCTAGACACACACCCGTGTGTCTACCCGTGTGGACAATTATAAGGCTATTTACCAAGCCCTTTTCGACCTTGAAAAGCAACCACACTTATACCATTTCTTGCAACGCATAACATAACAACAATGCACCTCTAATATTCACAATCAAGACATCCACACCATAAGTTCACACTACATTCATCATGCATATACTTCACACCTTGCTCATTCAATTGCACAAGCTTACACTTCATGAATTTCATCATCATTGAATAGATATAACTTAACAAGTATTGACCAATTCCAATGGCCAATTACAAAATGGAATAAGTAACATTAATAGCCAACACCTTGGCTAACAATATGACATATAACAAAATGACCAAGTTCCTATACATTCCATACCCAAAATAATCAAACTTTACTATACCCAAAAGAATTGCTTGATAGTGTGAATCGAGCTCCTACGCCCTCGATCCCCGAGCTAGCTTGGCGATACTACAAGAAAAGGGAAAAGAGAGGGAGTAAGCATAAGCTTAGTAAGTTTGCATGCAATAGATATCAACATAAAATCTTGTAAAAATATCTACATATTACATCATGGATTAACACAAAATTCTCAAGTAACATTGACATGGCTTACTCATGCTCACTCTTACCAATCACATATCACATACCAGACTCATTTCTCGTGAGTTTCACATATGTACTTGTATCACTTCATCATATAAATTTAGCCCTCTTTTCATCTTTAACATAAACTTTATCACCTTACCCCGTTGAACCACTTGGAATATTGAGGGATACTCGGAAATTGTCACCCATATAGTAAGATGCCAATGCCATATCCTAGATATGGTCTTACATGGGATCACATGTCGATGCCGAAGCCATATCCCAGATATGGTCTTATACAGGATCTCATATCGATGTCGACGCCATATCCCCGATATGGTCTTATACGAGATCATATATCGATGCCATGTCCCAGACATGGTCTTACACGGAGTCACTAATCGATGCCGATGCCATATCCCAGATATGGTCTTACACGGGATCTTAATTCGGTGCCGAGGCCATATCCCAGATATGGTCTTATACGGGACCTTATTAATCTCATGTCGTGACCAGAGTATCCTTTCTATTCATACGGTTCAACCGAGACTTCGACATAATAAAACTTCATCATAATTTCTTTGAAATCTCATTAACCAATTGCATAGAAAGAATATACACATCTCACGTAATATCAAACATTTAAAGGCATAATAACATGATGTTGATTTATTACACACAACTTACCTCGGTACCAAAATATGTATAGTAGTTCAATTTAGTCCATCACCTTGTTCTTTCCTCGGTTTAGGTCCGGACTTCATGTTTCTTGCTCTATAATGACAAATTTCACTTATTTAATTATCACATTGACTAAAACAGTCCATAAATCATACTTTAGCAAAAATTATAATTTTGCCTCTAAACTTTCACATATTTGCAAAATGGTCCCTAGGCTCGTATGATGAAATGTGTTCATTTTTTTCACACCCAAGCCTAGCCGATTCATAACCTCTCTTATAGCAGCCCAAAATTTCAACTATTTTACATTCTATACACATATTATTTCATCTTTTGCAAATAGGTCCTTTTTATCAATTTCACCAAAAATCATCTAGAAAAAGTTGTTTATCACACTTCAAACTTTCATATTCTACCACTAGACATCAAAATACATGCATGTCATCCATGGGTAAAATTTTAAACATAAACCCTAGCTCAAAATAGTGGTAGAAATAGCTAAATCGAGCTACGAGAATTTCAAAAATACGAAGAGCATCAAAAACGGGGCTAGGAGGTACTTACAATCAAGCTTGAAAGTGAAGCAAAACCCTAGCTATGGCTCCTTGAAATTTTCGGCAATGGGGGAGGAAGATGGACACCAATTTTGTCTTCTTTTCCCCTTTTTATTAATTAATTAACCAAATGACTAAAATGCCCTTAAGGCCCTTCCTTGAGATTTTTCCCTTCCATGCCCATTTTTGTCTATCATAAGATATAATGGTCTAATTACTAAATAAGGACCTCTAATAAATTTTCTAATGCTATCTCATACTTAAAACTTCTAGAATCTCATCTTTATCAATTTTTGCAATTTAGTCCTAAAAGATAAATTGATCACTAAATCATAAAATTTCTTCATGAAATTTTCTCACAACCATGCAAACATATCATAAACCTCATAAAAACCATAAAACATATTTTTCTACTTCAAATTTGTGGTCTCGCAACCACTATTCTGACTAGGCCCTAAATCGGGCTATTACAGTATCATAATCCAAATTAAATAGTAGATTATTGCATATATAATTTTTTGCATATGGTAAGCATTTGAGGTGAGTACTTTGGTACTTTGGGATTGAATTAAATTCATAATTGAAATGAAATGGATTGATTTTGTATATTATGAAATATATTGATTATGAATATATACGTATTGAGAAAAATGTGATTATTATCAAATTGAATATATGTTTATATGTGATGATATACATTCATGAAATTGAGACATTGGTTGTATTAAAAAGTGAAATGAATCCCTATTAATTGTATCGAGCTGAGTCGAATATAGATGGCATGCCATAAGATAGGAAGAGTTCAGGGATTACTTCGACCTCGAGTCGATGAAGCACTGGGTGACAATTTGCTTCGGTTTAACTGATGAGACACTGGGTGTTAATTTATATAGCGTTGGGCGTAATTATTACTTCAGATTTATCCGATGAGGCACTGGGTGCCAAACTGGTGTGTTGGTTGGATCCGTGTATCTTTTCGAGTCCGTATCGTGTTAATAGGGGAAAGTAAAATAATAATTTATGTGATTGATATTGAAATGGCAAAGATGAGAAAAATAACACCCCTAACCCCTGTCCGTCACCGGATTAGGGTTACGAGGTATTACCGATCAAAACACTTAATTTAACATATATAACCCATACATTTATGCATTCATATTCAAATACCATACAACACAATCATTTTGTCCCTTTATAAGGTCTACTAAGCCTTAAACATGCTTTAGAAGTGGTTCGGGACTAAACCGATAACATATGAAAATTTTGGAAACTTAGAAAAATTTCAACATTTCAGGGGTCACACGCCCGTGTGAACAGACCGTGTGCCTCACAAGGCTCCAGACACGCCCACGCCTCAGACCGTGTGAAAACAGGGCATACATACTGACTTGCATCACACGGCCGAGGACACGCCCGTGTGGCAGGCCGTGTGAAAACTTGAGAGTATACTGACTTGGGTCACACGGCCAACCACATGCCCGTGTGTCTAGTCCGTGTGCCCTTTGAAATGGCCACACACGACCGTGTACCAGGTCGTGTCAAAACTGTAGGGTATACTGACTTATGCAACATGACCAAGTCACACGCTCGTGTGCTAGGCCGTGTGCCATTTAGGGGGTATACTAACTTATGCCACACGGCCAGTCACACTGTAACACCCCTTACCCGGGTTCTACGCCGGGAACCGGCCCGAGGCGTTATCGAACTCAAACCACTTAATCGCCACCTAGGCTCAACGCCATTACTCACTATAACCTTATTCTCGACTTACGAGGCCTCACTCATACACACGAGGGCTCTCAAGACTAATCCGGAACTTTTACGATCCTTAAAATTTTTCTCTTTTATACAGGTCTCACACGCCCGTGCAAGATTAGACAAGCCCGTGCATGAACACACACGCCCATGTCCCCAGACCGTGTCTAAAAACCCAAGCATTCTGCCAAATGCCCCACGGCCATGGCACGCCCGTGCTCCCCAACCGTGGTGAACACTGACTTCCCTCGCACGGCCTAGAGTCTAGACACACGCCCATGTGGCTAGCCCGTGGCCAACACTAATTAATCCCACAAGCCCTAGGCACACGCCCTAGGCACACGCCCGTGTGACTAGTCCGTGGTCTATTCTGTTTTAAAATATTAACATACAGGGGACGCACGGCCACAGCACACGCCCGTGGGCTGACCGTGTGTCACACATGGCCTTGACACATGCCCGTGTGTCTATCCACATGGTCAAGAACAAGACTAAGTGTCAAGTTCTTTTCACCCTTCTAACATACACAACATATACTCATCTAAAACCATCATAATCAACTCAAATTGAAGTGCATTCTCACATAGAAAACTACATCTTTCTTTCATATAATGTAATAGCCAGCAACCATGGCATTATACAAAATAAGCTATCCATCTAAAGGCAAACACATCTTAGCCATTTACAACAAAATCCACTAACTTGTCTAGCCCCTATACATGCCATATACAAAACATTAAGTTTCATGTACCAAAGTGTCTTTGATATGTGGGCTATCTTCGATGATCCTCGTATCTCGATTCAACGCTTTTAATCTATAAGACAAGGAAAAGAAAGAGAGTAAGCTTTGAGCTTAGTAAGTTTACACATAAACAATTAAGCAACATAGTATAAGCTAAGCAACCATTAGCATTATACCAACAAGTAATTCACAACTATGCTTACTCTTTCTATCCCTTACCACATTTCCAACACATCATGAGTCACATACTCATAACCATCAAAATGCACCCCTGCATTCTATGTCACATTTACATAATTTACAACACATCATTATTTCTCGTAATACATCCATACAGTTTATCCACATAACTTATCCACACAAACTCTCCACACAGTTAGTTCACATAACTAATCCACACAGCTATTACACACAGCTAATACACACAGTTAATCCACACAGCTATTATCTCAGTGGTTTCGCACTTAGCACACCACAATTGATTAATAAGGTGGTATCGCACTTAGCCTACCACAAAGGTATTCATAGTGATTCAGCAAATAGCTCACCAAACGATATACCTCACGATAGCATCGTACATAGCTAGCTCATCGTCAATATGCATTAGGATGGTATCGCACTTAGCCCACCATCTAGTATTATCACAACACATGCACAAGTCTACTTACTTAATCATTCTCGATCATACATTCATTTTACATTTTCTATTACATTCATCCCACATAGGTTCTCAAATATGCTACACACTAGCTAACATTAACAAATTGTAAGTATGAATGCATTATTTATGCATAGACTTACCTCGATACTCAAAAGTATAGAAATATGCAATTTAGTCCACCACCTTGCTTTTGCCTCGGTTTCGATCCGGGCTTTGTCTTTCTTGATCTATAATGAATAAATTAGCTTATTCAATACACACATTGACTAAATTGACCCACATCTCATACTTTAGCAAAATTACTATTTTGCCTCTAAACTTTCTCATATTTACACCTTAGTCCCAAAGGCTCGTAAAGTGATTTTTATTCAACTTTCTACTCTTTCATGCTTAGCCGAACCACTTACTCAACTAAAGCATTCATCAAATCTCACTAAATCACACATGTATGACCAAACTAAAGTTTTTCACAAACTAGTCCCTACATGCATTTTTATGGAAAATCACTTAGCAAAAGATGTTTCTACTACATCAAGCTTTCATAATCTTCCATAAAACAACAAAATACATGCATGCCATGCATATGTACATTTTTGAACATCCATAATAGCTCACCAAATAGCTAAAAATAGCTTATTCATGCTACTAGGACTTCAAAAATACGAAGAATATCAAAAACCGGGCTTAAGAGCACTTATTAGCAAGCTTGAAAAATTGAAAGAGCCCTAACAATGGCTTCTCTAATTTTCTGACTTGGGGAGAAGATGGGTGAATTTTTATCATCTTTTCACCTATTTAATCACTTATTTGATAAATGACCAAAATGCCCTTTTTGATAAACTTCAAATTTTGACTCATCCATGCCCATTTTTGTCCAAAAATTAGAATTTGGGTAAATTGCTATTTAAGGACCTCTAATTAATAATCTAAAGCTATTTCACACAAATAGCTTCTAGAAACACACATTTTGCAACTTTTGCAATTTAGTCCTTTTGGACAATTCAACCACAATTTCACAAGATCGTTTCATGAAACTTTCACACTAGCATGCATACATAATATAAACCTCAAAAACTCATTCACGACCCTCGAATTTGTGGTCTCAAACCACTATTCCACTAGGCCCTAAACCGGGATGTTACAACTCTGCCCCCCTTTAGAGATTTTCGCCCCCGAAAATCTTACCAGAAAATAGGTTTGGATGTTGCTCTCTCATAGCTTCTTCCGTTTCCCACGTAGCCTCTTCCACGCCATGTTTTCGCCATAACACTTTCACTAGTGCTATGCTCTTATTTCTCAATCAAGCTTTCACTTCTCGAGCCAAGATCTTAATCGGCTCCTCTTCATAAGACATATCTGGTCTTATCTCAATTTCCGTTGAAGGAATCACATGTGAAGGATTGGAGCGATACCGTCGCAACATCGACACATGGAACACGTTATGGATCTTTTCCAACTCAACCAGCAAAGCAAACCGGTAAGCTACATGCCCAATTCTCTCTGTAATCTCATATGGCCCTATGAACCTTGGACTCAATTTCCCTTTTCGTCCAAATCTCATGATTTTCTTCCACAGGGACACTTTTAAAAACACTTTGTCACCCACTTCAAACTCAATCTCTTTTCTTTTCAAATCAGCATCACGACTTACGCCGGTCCAAGCGACTTTCAAACTATTACGGATTACTTTCACTTTCTCTTCGGTCTCTTTTACTAGATCGACCCCATGGATCTGCTTCACACTAAGCTCGATCCAATACAAAGGAGTCCGACACTTACGGCCATACAAAGCCTCATACGATGCCATCTGTATACTCGACTGATAACTGTTGTTATAGGCGAATTCGATCAAAGGTAGATATCTCTCCCAACTACCTTCGAATTCTAGCACACAGCATCGAAGCATATCTTCAAGAACTTGAATCACTCTTTCAGACTGACCATCGGATTGCGGATGGGCGCGAAGATGAAATTCAATCTTGTACCCATGGCTTCTTGCAACTTATTCCAAAACCTCAAAGTAAACCTCGGATCTCTATCCGATATAATAGACACAGGTACACCATCCAA
This sequence comes from Gossypium sturtianum, assembly GCA_025698515.1. Taxonomy (NCBI): domain Eukaryota; kingdom Viridiplantae; phylum Streptophyta; class Magnoliopsida; order Malvales; family Malvaceae; genus Gossypium; species Gossypium sturtianum. The sequence continues at coordinate 85,331,098 of CM046954.1, forward strand.
TCTCACTATATCTGCCACGTACAACTCAGCTAACTTATCCAGTGAATAATCAACGCGTACTGGAATAAAGTGAGCCAACTTCGTCAATCTATCCACAACAACCCACACAGCATCTCTCTTTCTCGGAGTCATCGGCAACCCCGTCACAAAATCCATGGTAACCCGATCCCACTTCTATTCGGGAACCATCACTGGCTGAAGCAATCCCGAAGGCACTTGATGCTCAGCTTTCACTTGTTGGCAAATCAGACACTTTGCCACAAACTTTGAAATATCTCTTTTCATACCCAGCCACCAATACAACTTCCTCAAATCGTTGTACATTTTCAGATCTTGCCGGATGTCTTGACAAGCATCCACTGTGGGCCTCATACAAAACCTTTCGAATCAACTCCTCATTTTTAGGAACACAAATTCTGTCACGATACATCAGACAACCATTCAAATCCACTCGAAAATTAGAATCACTTTCTGATCCGCACTTAGCTATCTTAGCTTACATCCCGCTATCATTTCTCTAAGCCTCATATATTTGTTGAACAAATAGTGGCCTAGCTCTCAACTCTGCCAAAATAGCACCACCATCAGACAATGCTAAAATCGCTCTCATAACTCTTAGAGCATACAGGGATTTCCTACTTAAGGCATCCGCAACAACATTTGCTTTTCCCGGGTGGTAATCAATGACTAACTCATAGTCTTTCAACAATTCAAGCCACCGTCTCTGTCTCAGATTCAGATCCTTCTGATCCATCAAATACTTTAAAATCTTGTGATCCGTAAAGATTCGGCACTTTTCGCCATACAAATAATGTCGCCAAATCTTTAACGCAAACACAATCGCAGCCAACTCCAAATCGTGAGTCGGATAATTCTTCTCGTGCGATTTTAACTGCCTCGAGGCGTAAGCGATTACCTTACCCTCTTGCATCAACACGCAACCGAGACCATTAAACGACGCATCACTATAAACCACAAACTCTTTCTCTGATTCTAGTTGAACCAAAACCGGCGCCTCAGTCAACATTGTTTTCAGTCTCTCGAAGCTCTGTTGACATGTCTCAGTTCATTCAAACTTGACATCCTTATGCAATAGCTTCGTCATCGGGGTAGCAATCACAGAGAACCCCTTTACGAAACGTCTGTAATATCCCGCTAATCCCAAGAAACTTCTTATTTCTGACACGTTCCTCGATGATTTCCAATCTATAACAGCCGATATCTTACTCGGGTCAACTCTGACACCATCACCTGACACCATGTGTCCTAGGAATCAGACCTCTCGGAGCCAAAAATCACTCTTGCTAAACTTAGCATACAACTGCTTATCTCTCAAAGTTTGCAAGACAATTCTCAAGTGCTCTTCATGATCGTTCTCTTCCCGAGAATAGATCAATATGTCGTCAATAAAGACAACCACAAACTTGTCCACATATGGTCTGAAAACACGGTTCATCAAATCCATAAAAATCGCAGGTGCATTGGTCAAACCAAACGGCATAACCAAAAACTCATAATGGCCATACCTTGTCCGAAATGCAGTTCTCAACACATCTTGCTCTTTCACTCTGAGCTGATAATAACCAGACCTCAAGTCTATCTTGGAGAACACTGTAGCTCCCTTCAGTTGATCAAAAAGATCATCAATCCTTGGTAAAGGATACTTATTCTTAACCGTCACTTTGTTAAGCTGCCTATAGTCTATACACAATCTCATAGACCCATCTTTCTTCTTCACAAACAATACCGGAGCACCCCACGGCGAGTAGCTCGGTCTTGCAAAACCCTTATCCGTCAATTCTTGCAACTGAACCTTCAGTTCCTTCAACTCTACAGGTGCCATTCTGTACGGAGCAATCGAAATAGGTGCCGCTCCCGGAACCAACTCAATTCCAAACTCGACCTCTCTCACTGGAGGTAATCTGGGTAACTCTTTCGGAAATATATCTGGGTACTCACATACCACTGGCACTGTTTCAAACTCTACTCCAACCTCTTGAGTATTCAACACGAACGTAAGATAGGACTCACACCCTTTTCTTAAACATTTCTCAGCCACTAAGGAAGAAATCATCACGGGTAGACTGTCCGATCCACCTGATTCAACTCGAACCACATCTCCACTCTCACATTTCAATTCAATGTACTTACTACCACAGTTCACTAAAACACTATGCGTAGTCAACCAATCCATGCCTAGGATTAAATCAAACTCATCAAACGGAAACAACATAAGGTTTGCCAGAAAACAATGATTCTCAATCAACAAAGGACAATTCTTACACACTTTGTCCACTAACACATACTTTCCTAACGGGTTTGACACCTTAATCACAATGTCCGTAGACTCAACGGTCATACTCAAACTAGATGCTAATCTCATGCAAATATAAGAGTGAGTAGACCCTGGATCTATTAAAGCAATAACAAGGGTGTCAAAGAGAGAAAAAGTACCCGTTATCATATCAGGGGAGGATGCCTCTTCGCGAGCGCGAATGGCATACGTCCTCGCAGGTACCCGACCCTCTGGTCTCACAGCAGAATCTCTGGGCGCACCTCTACCACTAGCCCCGCCTCTTGGGTTCCTTGGTGGTCTACCCCTCGTAGACACATCACTAGGTCTCACTTCTTGTTTCTCTTCCTTATCATCCCTCTCGGGACAGCTACAGATAAAATGGTCAGGGGAACCACACTTATAACATTTCCTACTTTTTCCCCAACACTCTCCGGTGTGATACCTACCACAACTAGGACACTCCGGTTTACTCTTTGTATTGCCCACACTTTCCATCGAGGGGGCTTGGACTCTCAAATCTGAACGAGTATTGCCCAAGTCTCGATGCAAATAACCCACTGGTGCCGTCGTCCGAGGATTCACTTCCTTGGATCTTTTCGACTGGGCTTGATACGACTTGCCCATCGGCCTCTTTCTGGCATCTCGGGCTTCACTCACAGCCCTCCTCTTTTCTGAAGTCAGCTCTTCGGCCTTACTTGCCCTCGTAACTAATACCAGAAATTCTTTCAACTCCAAAATGCCCACTAGGAGTTTGATATCCTCATTCAGCCCATCTTCGAACCTCTTGCACAAGATGGTCTCTATCGACACACATTCTTGAGCGTATTTGCTAAGCCTAACAAACTCACGCTCGTATTCAGCTACTGTCATCCTTCCTTGCTTCAGCTCAAAGAATTCATTCCTTTTTCGGTCAGTAAACCTTTGGCTTATATACTTCTTCCGAAACTCTTCCAGAAAGAAGTCCTACGTCACCCGCTCTTTCGGGACCACTAACGTCAGCGTCTTCCACCAATGGTATGCTGAATCTCTCAGCAACGATACGGCACACTTCAAACTCTCCTCAGGTGTACATGAGAGCTCATCGAACACCCTCATCGAGTTTTCTAACCAGAACTCCGCCCTCTCAGGGTTATCATCTACCTTAGCCCTAAACTCTTCAGCCCCGTGCTTCCTAATCTTATCCACCGGGGGTTTCGATATCCTCACTACATCCATACCTTGAGGAGCCACTGGATTTGACTGAGGTACAGGAAGAGGAGGTGGAGGAGGTTGAGCATTAGGGTTCGCTCGAACATAATTCGAGTACCAATTACTCGTCATTTGGAGAAAGGCTTCTCGTGCCTCTTCCCCTTGACCCCTGACCTCGGGTCCACTCTCAATGGGCGCGGTCCCTTGCGCAGGAGCTGGCGCGTTACTCGCTACTTCATCAGCAGTCAATGGATCGGAATCCATATACTATATAAAACAAGTTTTAAATCATCAGAAACCACCACATTATCATTGTACACCTATGGCATGTATAGCTAGACTCTTACACTCGCTACGGTAGTCCTAGAAACGGCTAAACCATAGCTCTGATACCACTAAATGTAACACCCCTTACCTAGGTTCTACGCCAGGAACCGGGCCCGAGGCGTTACTGAACTCAAACCACTTAATCGCCACTTAGGCTCAACGTCATTACTCACTATAACCTCATTCTCGACTTACGAGGCCTCACTCATACACACGAGGGTTCTCAAGACTAATCAGGAACTTTTACGATCCTTAAAATTTTTCTCTTTTATACAGGTCTCACACGCCCGTGCAAGATTAGACACGCCCGTGCATGAACACACACGCCCATGTCCCCAGACCGTGTCTAAAAACCCAAGCATTCTGCCAAATGCCCCACGGCCATGGCACGCCTGTGCTCCCCAACCGTGGTGAACACTGACTTCCCTCGCACGGCCTAGAGTCTAGACACACGCCCGTGTGGCTAGCCCGTGGCCAACACTGATTAATCCCACACGCCCTAGGCACACACCCGTGTGACTAGTTCGTGGTCTATTCTGTTTTAAAATATTAACATGCAGGGGGCGCACGGCCACAGCACACGCCCGTGGGCTGATCGTGTGTCACACATGGCCTTGACACACGCCCGTGTGTCTATCCACATGGTCAAGAACAAGACTAAGTGTCAAGTTCTTTTCACCCTTCTAACATATACAACATATACTCATCTAACACCATCATAATCAACTCAAATTGAAGTGCATTCTCACATAGAAAACTGCATCTTTCTTTCATATAATGTAATAGCCAACAACCATGGCATTATACAAAATAAGCTATCCATATAAAGGCCAACACATCTTAGCCATTTACAACAAAATCCACTAACTTGTCTAGCCCCTATACATGCCATATACAAAACATTAAGTTTCATGTACCAAAGTGTGCTGATATGTGGGCTATCTTCTAATGATCCTCGTATCTCGATTCAACGCTTTTAATCTATAAGACAAGGGAAAAGAAAAAGAGTAAGCTTTGAGCTTAGTAAGTTTACACATAAACAATTAAGCAACATAGTATAAGCTAAGTAACCATTAGCATTATACCAACAAGTAATTCACAACTATGCTTACTCTTTCTATCCCTTACCACATTTCCAACACATCATGAGTCACATACTCATAACTATCAAAATGCACCCCTGCATTCTATGTCACATTTACACAATATACAAAACATCATTATTTCTCGTAATACATCCACACAGTTTATCCACATAACTTATCCAAACAGACTATCCACATAGTTAGTTCACATAACTAATCCACACAGCTATTACACACAGCTAATACACACAGCTATTATCTCAATGATTTCGCACTTAGCACACCACAATTGATTAATAAGGTGGTATCGCAGTTAGCCTACCACAAAGGTATTCATAGTGATTCAGCAAATAGCTCACCAAACGATATACCTCACGATAGCATCGCACATAGCTAGCTCATCGTCAATATGCATTAGGATGGTATCGCACTTAGCCCACCATCTAGCATTATCACAACACATGCACAAGTCTACTTACTTAATCATTCTCGATCATACATTCATTTCACATTTTCTACTACATTCATCCCACATAGGTTCTCAAATATGCTACACACTAGCTAACATTAACAAATTGTAAGTATGAATGCATTATTTATGCATAGACTTACCTCGATACTCAGAAGTATAGAAATATGCAATTTAGTCCACCACCTTGCTTTTGCCTCAATTTCGATCCGGGCTTTGTCTTTCTTGATCTATAATGAATAAATCAGATTATTCAATACACACATTGACTAAATTGACCCACATCTCATACTTTAGCAAAATTACTATTTTACCCCTAAACTTTCTCATATTTACACTTTAGTCCCAAAGGCTCGTAAAGTGATTTTTATTCAACTTTCTACTCTTTCATGCTTAGCCGAACCACTTACTCAACTAAAGCATTCATCAAATCTCACTAAATCACACATGTATGACCAAACTAAAGTTTTTCACAAACTAGTCCCTACATGCAATTTCATGGAAAATCACTTACCAAAGATGTTTGTACTACATCAAGCTTTCATAATCTTCCATAAAACAACAAAATACATGCATGTCATACATATGTATATTTTTGAACATCCATAATAGCTCACCAAATAGCTAAAAATAGCTTACTCATGCTACTAGGACTTCAAAAATACGAAGAATATCAAAAATCGGGCTTAAGAGCACTTACTAGCAAGCTTGGAAAATTGAAAGAGCCCTAACAATGGCTTCTCTAATTTTTGGCAGCTTGGGGGAGAAGATGAGTGAATTTTTATCATCTTTTCACCTATTTAATCACTTATTTGATAAATGACCAAAATGCCCATTTCGATAAACTTCAAATTTTGACTCATCCATGCCCATTTTTGTCCAAAAATTAGAATTTGGGTAAATTACTATTTAAGGACCTCTAATTAATAATCTAAAGCTATTTCACACAAATAGCTTCTAGAAACACACGTTTTCAACTTTTGCAATTTAGTCCTTTTGGACAATTCAACCACAATTTCACAAGATTGTTTCATGAAACTTTCACACTAGCATGCATACATAATATAAACCTCAAAAACTCATTCATGACCCTCGGATTTGTGGTCTCAAACCACTATTCTAACTAGGCCCTAAACCGGGATGTTACACACACGCCCGTGTGTGAGACCATGTGGGGCATACTGAGTTTAATTTAATTCCAACACCAGGGGACACACGGCCATGCAACATAATTGTGTGTCGCACACGGCTGAGACACACGCCCGTGTCTCTGCTCGTGTGGACAAAAATAGGCTATTTGCAAAGCCATTTTGCCACCCTATTTTCATATGCATAAACAAGCATAAATGACAACATTTCATAACCCAATTGGCAGTCATTCCATAACAAATCATACACATATGATACCATTTCTTCCTACCTTTCAAATTCTTAGCTAACATCATACATTTTTCATTCATAAGTCTACCATATATCAAAACACATTTGCATACCTTCTTTCCAATAACTATTTGCCAAAACATACCAAAATATAACATTAAGTTTAGCCAAATCACATGGCTTAACCTATACACAAAATGTACCAAACCATAATCTCAAGTAACCATAACTATCATCATTATAACTAGCCTATACATGCCATATTTACAAATATCCACAAGTTCAAAAGTACCAATCGGCAACTGGATAGTGTGATGTTGATCGTGTCCAAACTAACTATGACAACGAATAAGGCAAGCGCACCTATCGTTCGGTAGTATAGCTATGGCAAGATCAGAAATATCGTATCCTCAAGGACCAAGAGTACTAGTAGTTACTATCTTTTTATTATTTAGCCTAAGTATTAAGGGAATTGATGTTTATCTAACTAATTACTAAACTAAGGATCCTAAGACACAGAGAGTGAATTGGGAAAATACTTTTGGGAAAACCAGTTGATTAAGTCAATACCCGAGGAAGAATCCACCTAGACTTCACTTGTTATTTAACTCTAAACCAGACGATTTATTCACTTGACTTGATCCGTAGGATTCCCTAATTTATATTAATACCTCTTTCAAGGCTACTAACGTCTAACCCTAGGTTGATTAATTGAAATCTCTTTCTAATTAAAACCCCTAGTGTTGCATTAACTCGATCTATGGACTTCCATATTAGGTTTGAACCTAATCCGACAGATTTTCGTCATCCTATCTCTAGGGTTGCGATCAACTCCGCTTAACTATGCTAGACCTACTCTTAAACAGGGACTTTTGCTCCACTGCCTAAGCACATCAATACTTGAATCAATATCCTGAAATATTAAAACAAGAATTAAGAACACATAATTAAGAACAAATCAAGTATTTATCATATAGTTCAGAAAACAATAACAAGATCCGTCTTAGGTTTCATCCTCCTCAGGTATTTGAGGGGTTTAGTTCATGTTTAATAAAGAATACATCTCAGAAGAAAGTAAATAACAAAACATAAGAAAAACCCTAAAACCCCCTGAAGGAAATTGAAGGGAAGATCTTCCATCTTGAGCGTGATTTCGGCTTTTGAGATGGATCAACTGGCTTTCTTGGAGTAATTCCCTGCGTTCAGCCCTCTCTGGCTTCGCCCCCGACCAAAGACACTTTTTAGGTTATACTTAGGGCATTTATATAGGATTCAGAATGTCTTTCTTGGCCCATAAGTATCCTATTCCGAATGAAACTCATCTTGGCTATAGCAGGGACACGCCCGTGGTCGACTCTCTTGGCCGTGGTCGATCCTATTTGCCACACACGGTCATGTGATCTGGCCGTGTACGATGTTCTAGGTTGTGTCTCGGTTGTTACTCGAAACGCACGGCCGTGAGTGATAGTCCAGGCCGTGTACGATCTCTAAGGTAAGCCCATTTGCTCCGTTTTCGGCTCGTTTCTTGTTCTTTTCACCCTTTAAAGCTTTCTTAAGTATAAAACATGAAATTAAAGGATTAGGAGCATCAAATTCCATAATTCAAGGGATTAATTCATCCAAAAGTATGCTAAATGTGGGATTAAAATAAGTATATATTACGGTTTGTCAAATACCCCCACACTTAAGCATTTGCTTGTCCTCAAGCAAAATTCTCAAGTCACAATTAAAAATCGAATTTCCTCAATTCATAACCTTCATCAAAAATGTTTCATCATAATTCATAGGTAATTCATACATTGATAATTTAATCAGAAGGTTCCTAAAGATTCAAACAATCAAAGTCCTAGTTTTTATAGTACCAAAAATAGGTGTTTTCCCTTACCTAAATAATTACCTCTGATTCAAAATCGACAAGTATTGACATCCTCACTAAGGGTTCACTCAAATAACTCAAGGTGTTTAAGGTTAAAAAATAAGCAATCAAGAGTCAAACATGAAAATTTAATCCCATAGGCTTACATGAAAATCAAATCTCCACCACTGTAAAATGATATGATACACAAATCAAAAGGTCTATTATGGGTTGTAACGGGGCTTGGGTTAAATGTATGGATAAAGGCTGAATTAAAGGGTTAGTATCGAGACTGAATTGATAAATTACCTAACTAGAAAAATAACTAAAACTTAAATAATTACATCAATTAAAAATTCATCACTAATAACGCAAGCTTCTTCTCAAAGTGTAAAATTAACTGCTTAAGCTCCAATAACAAAGAAGTAATAATAAATAGATTCCCAGATTTTTTTTAAGAACAAATATCATACAATAATAATAAGATAGAATTTAACAACTGAAATAAAGAAAATAGTTAAGTAACCTATCAAATCAAATCTCGATATGGGGGAAGTCAAGAGAAATGGTGATAACAAATACAAAATGGGTTTTGGGTTAATTATGGGTGACTAAAGAAACGATTTGTTAGTCTCAAAGGGGTTCACTAGGGGTTAATTATGAAGGTAGGCTTTTTATGGAGTAAGTAGGTAAAAACCTAGGTGCCTTTATCATCTCAGTATATCAAATCAAAAGTGTGGTCTCAATATGTATAAACGAAGCAAGTTCTAGAATAACAAATCAATGTTGACACACTCATAATCAATAAAGTGAGCACGAAAAGAATGTATGCTCTAAAAGGCTCAAGATCTCACAAAAATTATGGCCTTTTAATGTCAACCTTGTAAATTTCAAACTTCAAAGTAATATTTAAATGTAGGAAAACAACCTAAAAATTTTAATTACGGAAAATAGACTTATCATGCTTGATTCTCTAATATCTTAAAGTTTAAATCATCAATGCAAAATTAACTATGACTTAATCCGAAACATATCAATGAAAATCATAAATCAAAAGAAATTTCATTCTAACAGTAATATGAGAAAATTACTTAATAACAAGGCATAATTCATGGATTTTCAAATAATATTAATAGTGTAACACCCCTTACCCGTCTTCAAGCTGGGATAGGGTTCGAGGCATTACCTAACTAATCTTTCTTAAACATCTCAAATAGGGTTACAAAGTCTAGTTTAAACCCATCACTTACTTATACTTGGCCTAAGAGGCCCTAAACATACTTCCGAGAGGTATTGAGACTATTCCGGGGACATTTACACGTTCGAGAAACTTTTCAACAAAACAGGGGTTAGAAGCTCATGTGAGTCTAGGGACACGCCCGTGTGCCCCTAAGACATGCCCGTGTCTACCACCCGTGGTCGAAACTGACTAATTTCACACGGCCTTGACACGCCTGTGGCCTTGGCCCGTTTGCCAAACCTTGGCATTCTGACTAATCCACACGGCCCACACACACGCCCGTGTGTTTGAACCGTGTGGCGATTTAAATTCCAAGTGCATTGTGCAGACTTCACACGGCCTGGGCACACGCCCATGTGCTAGCCGTGCCGCTCACACGATCTAGACACACGCCCGTGTGTCTACCCATGTAGAAAATTAGAAGGTTATCTACCAAGCCCTTTGCCACCCTACATTACAAACATACATACTCCAATTCCATTCAACGTGATTCATGACCCAAAGGCACATCTAAATACTCAATTCAACATTCATACACAAGGGCATACACTTCAAGAAAATCACTTTCATTAAACAAAAGAATTTTCCAAGTATTTGCCTAACTTAAGGCCATTTACAAAATGACTTTAGTAACATACATAGCCAACACTTTGGCTAACAATTACAACTTAACAAAATACTCGAGTCCTATACATGCCATACTCAAAATAAGTCTAAATTGTTATACCAAAGTGATGTCGATAATGTGATTTCTGAACTCCTACGTCTACGATCCTTGAGTTATCTTGGCAATACTACAAGGAAGAAGGGCAATGAAAGGGGTAAGCATAAAGCTTAGTAAGTTTGCATGAATATAAATAGCAACAATAAGCTCATAAAATAATCCATCCATGATATTAACTAACCATACACAAGTCATAGGCATCTTGCCATACTTACTCACAATTTCCCTTATTTAGCACATACCATGCCACATGTCGTAGACGTTTCTTCGTGACTCATTCACGAGTACCTGTATTCACTCATTCATATGACTTTAGTGCAAATCTCATTTCTACTTCTAAACTCATCTACTTATCCCTTTAATCACTAGGGATAGTCAAAGACGTATATTCGACATCGTTCATGTAAAGACGAAGCCAATGCCACATCCCCGAGGTGGTCTTACATGGAGTTACTTCTAAATGCCAATGCCATATCCTGGATATGGTCTTATATGGACTTTCACATCAATTATCGATGCCACATCTCGAATGTGGTCTTAACAAGTTTCTTATTCTTTTTCGAAGCCATATCCCGGATGTGGTCTTATACGGGATCTTAACTCGGTGCCGAGGCCATGTCCCGGACATGTTCTTATATGGGACTTTATCTGATTCACATCTCGATGATAGCAATCCCATATTCATTATAGTCCACTAGGACTTCAACATCATACTTAACATCAATTTCTCATTTCAATGAAGTATCATACATCAATGTGATACCAAGCATTTTCAATTATGCTAACATAAATATTTCATTAATCACATACAAACTTACCTCGATTTCAAAATGAGCTAGCTCGACGATTTAGTCCGAGACTTTATTTTTTCCCCGATCGAGGCGGATCCTCGGTTCTTCTTGCTCTATAACAACAATTTAGCTCATTTTAATCATCTCATTAATAAAGCATTTCAATAATCATGCTTAGGCAAAATTACTATTTTGCCCCTAGACTTTGGCAAATTGACCATTTTGCCCCTAGGCTCGGAAATAAATTCTAATCACATTTCTACCTTCAACAAGCCTAGGTGAACATTTAATACTCTTATAGCTATCATCAAAACTCAACATTTCACATATTTACTACAATTTTGTAACCTTTTCATCAAGGTCCAAATTAGGTGTTTTCAAGACAACACCTTTCACAAAAGTTGTTCATCCAACAACTAAGACTCATTTTGTTCCATAAAAATGCAGCAAATAGCAATGAAAGCTCTCATGGTAAAACTCTAAACTTTGCATTATATTGCACAATAGTCCTCTCATTTGAAAGCTTAAGTTCTAGGGGTCTTAGAAGTACAATTATCATAATGAAAAATCATCAAAATCACTTACTAGAATGGAGGAGAGCTTGCTGAAAATTGTGAGCTTTCAAACCCCTATTTTGCTTACAAATTTTGGTGGAGAAAGATGGAGAGAAATATGATATTTTCTCTTTCTTTATTCTAATATTAAACTAGTCAAACAAGTCACCAACTATCAACTACTTTTGACCAATTTTTTGTCCATCTTTGTCTCCTATGCTAGTCCATGGCCGGCCAAGCATATATTGGGGGTCTAATTGCCTTTTAAAAACCTCCAATTTACATTCTAAGGCTATTGGTACCTTTATCTTATAGAATGGAACTTTCAAACTTTATGCGATTTAGTCCTTTTTCGCGATTAAACGTGAAATCGCTAAAATTAAAGCACCAAAATTCTCATGCACATATACTATCATGCTCCGACTCATAATATTACATGAAAATAAATTTATCAAGTCTCAGATTAGTGACCCCGAGATCACTATTCTGACTAGCCCCTAAATCGGGCTGTTACAAATAGTTCCCCCCACACTTAAGATGTACATTGTCCTAAATGTACAAAGATAGATAATAGCAATATAGTAATAAAATCGTAAGATAGGGAGAGAAGTGAAACTTCCTGAATTTTGGATGGAGTTAATGAAAAGAAACGGTAAAGTTGGAGAGAGGTGAAGGTGGGGAGGATACTCCAGTGGTGGTGTGGTCGTTCGTTAACAGCCCTTTGAACCTAAATTAAAGAAATGAAAATATAATAATATAAATTAAAGACGAGAAAGAAAAAAAATTTAAAAATTAAAATAAGAGAAAAAGAAAAAATAAATGGACTCAAAGGTCCCATAGGCGTGTAGAGGATCACACGCCCGTGTTCTTTAGTCAGTGTCGACCACGGCCGCATCACACGGCCGTGGTGTTTTATCACAGCCCGTGTTTTTGGGAAAAGTTTTGCCCTGTTTCCACACGGCCAAGGCCACGCCCGTGTGCAAGGCCGTGTGGGTAGGGAAACCTGCGCTTAAAAAAATTGGTTATTTTTTAATTAGATGCTAAAATTCGAAAATATGGACATTAGTGGGGTTAGTGCTCGGGTTGCCTCCCGAGAAGCGCTCGTTTAAAGTCTTGAGCTAGACTTACCTGCCATTCGCATAACCATGGTGGTTTGAGGAGTCGAAACTCCTTTTTCTTACTATCAATTCTATCAACATATGGTTTGAGTCGGGTAATATTTACCTTAAAAGTGCCGAAATTAGAATTAGTTACCTCGACCGTTCCGTATGGAAAGACCTTAAGTATCGTAAAAGGAGTCGCACCGTTTGTATTAAGCTCTGAAGTGGCTATTCGAGGGTCGGTTGTATCTAACGATGCACGATCCCCGATCCGAAATTGGTATGTCTCATCTTTAAGTTTGACATGGTTTTGCTTTGGTTCTTCGTGTTTTTTCAGTTTTTCCTTGACGTGTGTCCGCCATTCATCTAGTTCATCGATTTGTAACCTTCGTTCCTCATGAACTGTTGTATTCTCAGTATGAAGACGAGATCCTGGCTCTGTTATCTTTTCCTGAGAGATTTCCTGTAAAGAATATTGAACGTTAAGTTTATTTAAATTAACATGACTTGTATTCTCTTGATCGTTATATATTCTGTCAGAATCACGTGCTTTGAGTTTAATCATGTCATCACCTACACGAAGTGTTACTTCCCCTGTATCAACATCGATAATGGTCCTAGCAGTTGCTAAAAAGGGTCTTCCTAAAATTAAAGGAACATTGTTGTCCTCATCCATGTCTAAAACGACAAAGTCTACTGGGAATATAAATTTATCAACTTTTACTAGCACATCTTCGATTATACCCCTAGAAACTCTAATGGTTTTATCAGCTAATTGAATGCTCATCCTAGCTTGTTTGGGTTTCCTTAGACCTAGTTGTTTAAACATTTTATAAGACATGACGTTGATGCTTGCCCCTAGATCTGCTAAAGCATTATCAATAGATAAACTACCAATTAAATAAGGAATCGTAAAAATCCCTGGATCTTTTAATTTTCATGGTAGTTTATTTTGTAGAATTGCTGAGCACACTGCGTTTAGCTCCACATGCGACGCCTCGTCTAACCTCCATTTGTTTGTTAGAAGTTCTTTTAAAAATTTCCTTGAATCTGGCATCTGCGAGAGAGCTTCAAGAAACGATAAGTCAATATGTAATTTCTTTAAAAGTTTAAGAAATTTACCAAATTGTTCCTCTGTGTGGTCTTTCTTCATCGCATTGGGATATGGCGCTCGAGGTGTATACTCTTTAATGACAGGTTTCTGCGTATCATGGCTTACCTCAACCTTATCTTTATTTACCACGGGTTCTTGCTTTGGCTCAGATTCGGATTCTACTAACCCTTCACTATCGTGATCAGTAATGGCATGAATTTGCTCCTTTGGGTTAGTTTCGGTGTTGCTTGGCAAGCAACCTTGCGGTCGTTCTGAGATTAGCTTAGCTAGCTGACCTAACTGGTTCTCGATCCCTTGAATCGATGCCTGCTAATTTTTGAGCATTGTCTCATTGTTTTGAAAACGTGTTTCTGACACCGCGATAAATTTTGTCAGTATCTCTTCAAGGTTCGACTTTTTCTCTCGTGGATAGGGTTACTGTTGAAAGCCTGGAGGGGGTTGTTGTCTTTGATTTCCTTGACCTCTCCATGAGAAATTTGGATGGTTCCTTCACCCTAGATTATAAGTGTTACTATAAGGGTTATTTTGAGGTCTAGAATTGTTACCCATATAGTTCACCTGTTCGTTTTCTATGCCAGGGTTGTAGGGTGGGTATTCTGTATTGCTCGAATCTCCTCCATTTGTATCGCACTGCATCATTGGATGTACCTGCGAGGAACCACACAAACCATAAATTTTCTTACTTAAGAGTTCTACCTGATTTGATAGCATGGTTACTGCATCGAGGTTGAAAACACTGGCGGCTTTTGTTGGCTTTGTTCTCATAACTTGCCACTGATAATTATTCAGTGACATCTCTTTAATGAATTCATAAGTAGCCTTAGGTGTTTTTTTATTTAGGGTTCCACCGATGGATGCATCAATCAACTGCCTAGTCGAGGGGTTCACACCGTTGTAAAAGGTTTGAACCTGTAGCCATAATGGTAACCCATGATGAGGGCACCTTCTCAATAAATCCTTGTATCTCTCCCATGCATCGTAAAGTGTCTCTAAATCCATCTGCACAAAAGAAGAGATATCATTCCTCAACTTATTTGCTTTAGCAAAGTGAAAAATATTTTAACAAAAAATTTTCGGTCATTTGCTCCCATGTAGTGATTGATCCTCGTAGAAGAGAATTCAACCACTGTTTGGCTTTATTCCTTAAAGAAAAGGGAAATAACCGAAGGCGAATGGCATCATCAGAAACACCATTAATTTTAAACGTATCGTATAATTCCAAAAAGTTCGCTAAGTGTGTGTTAGGATCCTCATCATACAAACTATCAAACTGAACAAATTGTTGGATCATCTGTATAGTGTTAGGTTTCAGTTCAAAATTATTTGCAGCGACAGCAGGTCTAACAATACTTGATTCAATTCCTATTAAATTAGGTTTAGCATAATCATACATAGTTCGAGGAGCATGATTTTTGGCCACCACCGGAGGAAGTGGATTATTCTAGGGATCAGCTATCTCTTCGGTGTTGTTAGTATCGTCCTCTTGCCTTTCTTGTATGTATTGTAGGCTTCACCTTATCTCTCGTCAGTTTCTGTGAATGGTTCCTTCTATATCACTATCGTAAAGTAGAGGTCCTGACGGGTTTCTTCTAGTCATAAACTAGAATACCTGCCAGAAGCAAGGAAAAAGAAAAATTAGCAAAGTTTAAATAAAATAAAAATAAATTGCAAATAAATAGAATGGCTAAAGTAATAAAAATAAAGTTTTCCTAATATCTTAGTCCCTGGCAACGGCGCCAAAAACTTGATCGTGTCCAAACTAACTATGACAATGAATAAGGCAAGCGCACCTATCGTTCGGTAGTATAGCTATGGCAAGACCGAAAATATCGTATCCTCAAGGACCAAGAGTACTAGTAGTTACTATCTTTTTATTATTTAGCCTATGTATTAAGGGAATTGATGTTTATCTAACTAATTACTAAACTAAGGATGCTAAGACACAGAGAGTGAATTGGGAAAATACTTTTGGGAAAACCAATTCATTAAGTCAATACCCGAGGAAGAATCCACCTAGACTTCACTTGTTATTTAACTCTGAACAAGACGATTTATTCACTTGACTTGATCCGTAGGATTCCCTAATTTATATTAATACCTCTTTCGAGGCTACTAACGTCTAACCCTAGGTTGATTAATTGAAATCTCTTTCTAATTAAAACCCCTAGTGTTGCATTAACTCGATCTATGGACTCCCATATTAGGTTTGACCCTAATCCGGCAGATTTTCGTCATCCTATCTCTAGGGTTACGATCAACTCCGCTTAACTATGCTAGATCTACTCTTAAACAGGGACTTTTGCTCCACTGCTTAAGCACATCAATACTTGAATCAATATCCTGAAATATTAAAACAAGAATTAAGAACACATAATTAAGAACAAATCAAGTATTTATCATATAGTTCGAAAAAACAATAACAAGATCCGTCTTAGGTTTCATCCCCTCAAGTATTTGAGGGTTTAGTTCATGTTTAATAAAGAATACATCTCCAAGAAAGTAAATAACAAAAATAAGAAAAACCCTAAAACCCCTGAAGGAAATTGAAGGGAAGATCTTCCGTCTTGAGCGTGATTCCGGCTTCTGAGATGGATCAACTGGCTTTCTTGGAGTAATTCCCTGCGTTCAGCCCTCCCTGGCTTCGCCCCCGACCAAAGACACTTTTTAGGTTATACTTAGGGTGTTTATATAGGCTTCGAAATGTCTTTCTTGGCCCACAAGTATCCTATTCTGAATGAAACTCATCTTGGCTATAGCAGGGACACGCCCGTGTGACACGCCCGTGGTCGACTCTCTTGGCCGTGGTCGATCCTGTTTACCACCCACGACCATGTGATCTGGCCGTGTACGATGTTCTAGGCCGTGTCTCGGTTGTTACTCGAAACGCAAGGCCGTGGGTGATAGTCCAGGCCATGTACGATCTCTAAGGTAAGCCCATTTGCTCCGTTTTCTTCCCGTTTCTTGTTCTTTTCGTCCTCCGATGCTTTTCTAAGTATAAAACATGAAATTAAAGGATTAGGAGCATCAAATTCCACAATTCAAGGGATTAATTCATCCAAAAGTATGCTAAATGTGGGAGTAAAATATGTATATATTACGGTTTATCAGATGTGTAACTCCGACTTGTCTGAAACGATCGAGCTATCGAACCTCTATAATACACGAAAAAGAAACAGAGTAAGCTTTATAGCTTAGTAAGCCCGTATAATTCAGAATTAAACTTACCATTTATACATAATCAAGGAAACAATTAAGAAGTATTCAATTCAATTAAAAAATGCCTAAACACAAACATTAATCACAAGTTAGTCACCAAAATTCATAAAACCATCCATTAACTCAATGTAATTACTTATTACATTGTATCATATTAAACTCACATACATCATATACATCTCTTATAACATTTTACTTTCAATCATATAAACAATAATTCATTTGTATAAACAGTACTTTACCATATCAGAGAATTTATGCCCGTTGAACCTATTAGAATCTCGAGGGATACTCAGGTGATATACAGTACATATAAATCAGTAATCCGCCAATTCCTTATCATTTACTGCTCTTTCAAGCTATGAACAGTAAGCTCCTCCTGAGCTGATGGACAGTAAGCTCTATTGAGCTGAAACGGTAAGCTCTAACGAGCTAAAAACAGTAAGCTCTTACGAGCTGATATATCGGTAAGCTTATACGAGCTGTGGTGAGTCCGCAACAAATGCAGGAACTCGACCAAAACAGTAACCCTAGTGACATGTCACTTGTATCCTACGAATTCATACGGTTCAAACGGAGCTCGGTAATAATCAGTCTATATCAATTAAGCATTTGTATTCCAAGTGTATCAAATACTCAATAATAAACATACATTTCAATTAAATACAAGTATTTAAAGTTCGATTCTAATTATACGAACTTACCTCGTATTATTCGGATAAAAACTATCGGCTATTCGTCAATCTTCCCTTTTCCCCGATCTAAACTTGATCTCGGCTTTTCTTGCTCTATATATTATCAAATTCAATACATTTAGCATTCAATCTATTCAATTTAGTCCATAATTCATATTTTGGCAAATTTACACATTTGCCCCTATACTTTCACATATTTACAATTTAGACCTTATCACATAAAATTGCAAATTCATGCAATTTAGTACCAACCCATGCCTAGACGAATTTCATAGGGACTCCTAGCAGCCCATATCTTTCATCATTTCACACTTTTAACTACCACATTTTACATTTTCACAATTTAATCCCTATTTTGCATTTTTGTCAAAAATCACTTTACAAAACTAGTTTAACTATTAACAATTAATCAAAATCCATCATCAACCATCCAATTACTCAAAAATTAAACAATGGAAACATGAAAAATCTTTAACACTTTCAAAATCTAAGGTACGGGCTAGCTAGAATATGAAGCAACGATATCAAAAACGTAAAAATCATTAAAAACCGAGCTAAAATGAACTTACAATTGAAGATCCAAGTGGCCGAACTCTAAAACACATACAATAGCTTTCTTCTTCCTTAATATTTGGCTAAAAAGATGAATGAAGAAAGAAATTTGGTTTTGTTTTATTAATATTAACATTAATTACTAATTTACCTTTATAACCTTTAAAAATATTAAAAATTACACCAATTGCCATGCTATCATCATCCACTAACCATAAATGGTTTATTTACCTCTTAAGGAGCTTTACTTTAATGTTCTATAGCTATTTGACACTTTTAGCTAATAGAACACAAGTTTTACGCGTTCCGCGATTTAGTCCTTTTTACCAAATTAAGCATTCAAACAGTAAAATTTCTTTATGAAACTTTCACCTAATAATACTATCATGCTGTAAACTTTAATAAAATAATAAAATAAATATTTTGACCTCGAATTTGTGGTCCCAAAACCACTGTTCTAATTTGACTCAAAAACGGGCTATTACAAGAAATGAATATGAGATGAGAAAATATTGAAATGACAAATATGAGAAATAATTATGAGATGAGAAAATATTGAAATGAAAAATATGAGAAATAATTATGATATGAGAAATGAAATATCAAATGATGAATTGAGATGTGAAACTTGAATGAATTCAAGTATTGATCAAAGATATGAATCATGCCATTGCATGAGATGATGTATTAAAATGTTAAATGAAATGCCATTGATATATACTTATATATATGAACATGTGAAAATCTTAGTAGATGTGAATAAGGAATGAGCAAAAAGTATACTATTGAACTGAAACACATGAACATAGCTTACTTGTTGCATTTTGCATTTTAAATACTTATATCAAGTTTATGTTATTCGGATTATAGACATACCATCGAAGTTTTACTCGGTGACGGTTTTGTTTTTAAATGCGCGCAGCTAGAGTCTTTATTCGAATTATTCTTGACTCAAACATCAAATCACAAATCCCATGCTCAAGTGTGGTGATATTTCATTTTGTAATGGCATGTACCTAGGAAGTCTTTGGTTGATATTGTTTATAAGGTGTGGTTATCTTAGTTGCTAGTGAAATGATGCTTAAATGTGTATATGGTTGTTGTTGAGGCTATGTTGGTATGTTAGCCTAGTTTATATTTGGTATGTGTTAAATTAAAGTTTGGTAGCTTAAATAGCTAAGTGATAGTCCAATTATGGTAAATGTGATATGAATGAATGTCTTGAATGTTTGATGTGTTGTTGATGTATTTGAACATATAAAATGTGGTACCAATGAGGGTACATTGGTTAGACATAGTAGGTGATGAATTTGGTGTATTTTGGGCATGTTTAATCGTGTTTTGAATAGGTTAAACGTTTGGTAATTGAGTTACTTAGTGCCCAAGTAAATAGGAAATGATAAACTTGAGTTTTAAGGTACTTTTGGGTACACATGGCCTGCCCACACGAGTGTGTGACCCCTAAAATAAAAATTTTTGTAATTATTTCCTAAACTTCCAGAATTGTTTCAAATTAGTCCCTGCCTATTTTTGAACTACTTTTAGGGTCCCATAGACTCGAAATAGGGGCTGTAAGAGTAATTTTTATTCTGTATTGGGGTGGATCAACAAACCTAAATTAAGTGCATTCCACTAATATCATCAAAGATAAATTAAAAAGATAATCGTAGACTGAGTATGGACTAATACTTTGATGCTAATAATTGGAATAATCTTGTATGTATCCGAATTCTGACATTCTAGAAGGGATAAATAGTGATAAGAGTGTAGACAGTAGAAGACCAAGTTTAGAAATGCATAGCATAATTTATTATTCGAATGTATAAGAATCTAGCATGAAAGTATTAGATTGTCGTGACCTACCCCTGCATATTATAATGTTATTAGTTAGTTGATATGTTGATTATGATTGAATTAATTGTTTGATTCGTTAGTAATACTCGTGACCCTAATTCGACGACAGATAAGGGTTAGGGGTGTTACAATAACAATATCCCAAAAGTTGTTTATTTAACCCTGTTGG
Source organism: Gossypium sturtianum (assembly GCA_025698515.1). Lineage (NCBI taxonomy): Eukaryota > Viridiplantae > Streptophyta > Magnoliopsida > Malvales > Malvaceae > Gossypium > Gossypium sturtianum. Next base: position 85,351,707 of record CM046954.1, read on the forward strand.
TGCCATCTATTTATAAGGAGAAAAAGTGAAACCCTTGTTGAATCAGCAAAGTCTATTTCAATAGAAAAACAAAATCCCAGTTCAACTAGGAGAGAGAGGGGTGACAACCTACTTAAATATACTAGGGTTTTCCATCCCATGAATTAACATGAGGGGCTTTTGGGCCTCTCCCGTCTTGGGTCCAATTATAAGTGTTTCTTGGACTTTTAACTTAACACTTTATAATTCAATCCAACCCAATACAATACATGTTTTTCTATTTTCCAAAATAAATATCATGAACTAATTTAAATAAATAAACTAATTTCCCAATTAAATAATTTTCTCAACTTGATTCTAATTCCGTTAAAATCCTGGCAACTTTACCATAAAAGAATCTATGAGAAATATATTTCATATTTCCACATTCAATGGATTCACAATGACCAATTAATTTAATTTCATTTTAGAACTTCAATTAATTAATTAATAATTCGAAAAACTATAAATTAATTTTCCAGGTCATTTCTATTTAGTGAGAAAATGACATTCACTTTTGAATGTTTTCCGTTTCTCCAACTTTACAATTTCTATTCATTTTTATCCATTTCTGTTCATTTGATTCAACATGTAATTCATTTCCAGTTTCAATGAACTAGTGGAGGAACGGATTAAACATTTGTAATTAGGGCTCAAATAATTTATAATTAAGTTCTTGCTTTTCGCTTATTAAGTATAAACTCATTTAGTCACGAAGTCATTCCACTATAGTATTGAGATTGAGCTCTTTCTAATGATATAGCATTACAAAAACAACTCGATCAGTTCTCGTCCAATGACCTTTATAAAAATCTAAATTTATTTTGACCAGTAAATTTCTTTTAAATTATTTTTTCTATTTCTAGATCATTCCTATTTCTTTGATTTTGATTAAATGATAATTTATAATTAAAATTTTTAAAAATAAAAAAATCATTTTTATATTTTTATTTCTAAATATTAAGTCCTATTTTAAATATTTTATTGTACTCAATTCAAAATATAATAATACTCATAATGTTTTTTTATAGTACTCATAATGTCATTTAATTATATTAAAATTTTTAATAATTATTTTATTTTAAAGCATTTCAATTATATTCTTTTAGTTCTTAATTTTTAATTTTATTTTATGCATAGACATATATTAAATGTCAAAAAAAGTTATATTATAAATTTTAAAAATTAATGAAATGGAGTTTTTTTTTTTTTTTTTTTTTAAATCAGTGTCAATTGCAAACTGATTTGACTAGTAGTAATCACAAACAAATAAGGTTAGCACTTGGCAGTTGCAGAGTGCTCAAATTTACATCTGAATTGTGTGAAAATCACAAATATGAAACTGATTTGACTAGTAATAATCCCAAATAAGGTTAGCACTTAGTGTTCAAATTTACATATGAATTCTATGAAAATCACAAATATGAAAATAAATCAGTGCCAATTGCAAAGTGATTTGACTAGTAATAATCACAAATAAGGTTAGCACTTAATTTACTGAGTGTTCAAATTTACATATGAATTCTATGAAATTCACAAATATAAAAATAAATCAGTGCCAATTGCAAACTGATTTAACTAATAGTAATCACAAATAAGGTCAGCACTTAGCAGTTGGTGAATGTTTAAATTTACATACGAATTCTATGAAAAGCATGAAGAAAAAAAAGACAACTATCGACAGGTTTCTTTTCTAATATTTTAGTACAATATTGACCCAAATGACATCTGATTTCTAATTGTTCCCTTTGAGTTGTGGACATTGAAGCTCCCAATCATCTTCAGAGTGTGTGAATGGCAAAAGGAAATCGAAGAAAGGAAGCCCAAAATTTTTACACCTATGAAATTTCATTTCATTGATTTGTACCAATTTTCACAAATAAACCAACTAAAGCCATTACTCCAAAACCAGCTGCATATGACGGTTCAAGTCATCTAGATAGCTGCTTCGGCTATAATCTTGCAAGTCACAACCGTCTACTATCACTGCTTTCCTTCCACAACTCTTCTGCTGACTCTCTACTGCACCATCTTCGTTCTTAAGCAACTCCACTACCTGGAAAAATCATCACCAATTCCCCAAATTTACCAATGGGACTGAGTGGAAATGGCGGATTTGTTTTTCATTTACTTACCCTTGTCATGCTTGGACGTAGGTTGGCTAAATGGTTTATGCACATGGAAGCTGTTAACATTGCACGTTTCACTTGTGTTTGATCGTAATCGTCTTCCAGTCGAGGATCTACCAGTTCCTTCACTTTATTTGATTCCAGAAGTGGCTTTCCCTGTATCAAAAAACATAGAAACCAACTTCATATCTTCGAATTATACATAATATAATGTTGATTTGCTTTTGGGGTAGAAGATCTGAAGATGTACCCAAATCATGAGGCTTTGTCTGGATAAATCGACTGCGCGACGGCCTGTTAATATCTCCAGTAACAGGACTCCAAATGCGAATACATCGGTCTTTTCATCAACTATCCCATGCATGAAGTACTCTGGAGCCAAGTACCTGGAGGCATTTTCATACGCATTAGCCCCAATTCGACTTTGTGAAATGACTTATGAGAATAACAAACGAAGTTAAACAAGGCAAAAGAAGCTGCATGCCTAACCCGAATGTTCCTTCGATGGGATGGACAACATGTTGTTGCCAATTCTCCGGCAGCCACTTTGCCAAACCAAAATCCGAGATCTGCAATGAGCAGAAGAAATTACCATATCCATGTCAGATATATATTCAGGTAATATAGGTACACGGAGATTACGCACATGAGCTTCATAATCTTCAGTGAGCAGTATGTTGGAGGCTGTGATGTCTCGATGTATAATGCGCCTCGGACAATCGTGGTGGAGATATTTTAATCCCTCTGCTATCCCTGTCGCCACCTTGTACCTTGTCTTCCAATCTAGACACTCATCTGAACCTGCCGTGCATAACATAAATCTTAGCCATCTAGATCCATTTGTTTTCTTTCCCTAGTACAAATGAATCTGACGGTGGAACAGTCATATATTAGAGATACCGAAAAGCACAGAAGCAAGGCTGCCATGAGGAGCAAACTGAAGGACTAAGTGCAAGCCTCCATCAACACTGAATCCGATTAAGTGAGCTGCATTTGGGTGATTAATGTGAGCAATAATCCCAAGTTCTAACAAGAAATCATTGGCTCTATCTTCTTCTTCCTTCTCATTCTTTATTAGCTTCTTCACTGCTACAATTTGACCATCAGTTAAGTGCCCTTTGTATACCTCCGCATTGCCCCCTTTTCCCAGCATATTCTCTACAACATTATTATGAATTGTTAAAATCATACATAATCAAAACTAGAAAAACAAAATAGTCAACTTCATTTCCCTTGATCAAGGAAAAAAACATATCAGAACTTCTCTTTAAATCCCTGAGTTGCTTTCAATTGCAGTCAACTTTGACCCATTTGGCTGCAGATGCATTTCTCTCTAAGATGTGTTAGTTGAATACATAAAGCTTATAATCAAATCAAATTATACACAGGTCCAGAAACATGCTCAACTTAGTTGGTTCATGCAGCTATTCTTAAGAGGTGAAGTCGAGCAAATCTTGATTCGAATCGTAACATTTACAAACCCTTCTCTTACCCCAATATGGCAAATTAATGTTCCCTAATCGCGCAAAGGTCCTTCAGCTGGAAAATTCATAGTCCCAATGTTCAACCAGGAAAGCAGTAAGTGCAACATTAAAATATTGGACAAATTTTGTTACTCGAAGACAAGTGAAGCCGACATCATTAATATCATATGCTAAACTACCATCAAGAATGACAACATTAAAATGTAAATTTGATAATGTTGTTTTTTACCAGGACTGAAATGATCTGTAGCAGCACAAAGGTCGGAGTAAGAAAAAGTCTTCCATGATGGTTTAGGCACCGGTATACCGTCAATATCAACGACGCCGGCCTCGGAGCCGTAAAATTTGGTCAATTTCCTCCACAAATTCTTCTTAGACATCTCGTAGTTATTTGTGAGCAAAGGAATGATAGAGAAACTCCTGGCTGATTTCTTCTTAATATTATCGATCACATGCTTCCATTGCAAAGCATAAGAATCTCGGTTCCATCTCTGGAAAACTTGCGGCGGCTTTTGAGGATAGTAGGGACAATTGCTGGTGCAGGCACCACCGCTGCTATCGGAATCCGATCCCCGGACGGCGGGAATGTCCGGTTCCCTTATCGATGATGACTCCTCATTTTGTTTTAATGATTCACTTCTCTCCACAACCTCGGATTTTGATTCCTTTTCCGGGTTTATCTCCTCTCCGTCCTCTCTTCCCGTTTCTGCATAAACAAACACAAATCACACTTTTATATCCAAATACCAAAAAAAAAAAAAAAAAAAAAAAAAAAAAAAAAAAAGGTCCAAAAAACAAAATACCTTTGACAGCCATTACTATGATGATGAATTTAAATGATGAAAAGGATCGAAATTAAAATAGCGATTATAACGTTTAAGTTGGGATCGCTATTTCAAAAAAAAAGAGAAAGAAAAGAGGAAACATTGTATTCGTATTTCTATTTTTTCAATCCAAATTCGTCTTCAACATCCAACTTAGAAAAGTTGGTGGATGATTAACATGAAAATCAAATCCCCTCCCCCTTCAAAAGAAAGAAAAAATCAAAGATATGAGGTATATCACAATCACGTATTGGTGTTTTGAGGGGGTGTCTTTATGGAAGATTGGTATGTAACCAAAGAACCCCTCAAAACAATATGGTTTTTATGTTTTATTTTTGTTTATTGTTAGGAACATCTTTTCCAATCTTTCCTATATTTATTCATTTCTTTTTAAATTTAATTTAAGTTTAAATGCACCATTTCTTTTTCCTTCTGATGAAATCCTGACCCTTGGTTTTTGGCGCTCGAGATTTTTCTCATTTCTGCTGCAACAAACTCTTGGGAAGATGGAGGGGGAAAATTAACGAACCTTCCGACCGTTGGTTATTTGTAAACTTCTTCGAGGGTAATTTGGACAGTCGTCTCATACGGTGGGAATTTTTTATTGTTAGTGAAATTAATTTTTTTTTGGGTGAAAAAATATAAAGAGAAAACCAACTTAAGAAAATCTAAAAGATGCTAAAAGCTTTATCTTGCTGGAAAGTCGTAGCCACCACATCAGAAGAAACTTCAAATATATGGAGGGAGGTCTGCCAAGAAAGATTGATCTTTGCCAATTGGTCTGCAATTAAATTGCACTCTCTAGGAACATACTTGATTTCCCACTGATCTTCAGAATGCAAAACTCGTTTAATTCTTCTAAGCAATGTAATGCCGGAGTCCACATTTTCTTCCATATTCAAGGCCCTGACCACTTCTAAAATTATCCGTCTGGATCCTAACTCTCTTATACCCTTTATTTAGCAAAACGAGAATGCCATCAAGAATACCCCAAAGTTCTGCTTCCATTGGTGAACATCTACCTAGATAATGAGTGAATCCCAGGATCCAATTTCCATCCTAATTCCGAACCACTCCTCCTGCTGAGGCATTTCCGGAGGCCCTAGCCACTGCTCCATCAGTAAATAAATGCACCCAATCCTGTGAAAAGTGATGATGAATCCCCGAAGAGCTTGATCTAGCCGTGATCCCAAGAAGGAAAGGCTCAAAATGTTGGGCCCAACTGAGAGAGGACTTGAGAACATCATAAGCCGTCCAATTAATATTTTAGAAGATGAACAAATTCCTGTTCTTCCAAATTCTCCAAGCGATTAGTCCAAATAGGCATGACCAAGTAATTCCATTATCCTGCATCTTAAGATGACAACAAAGATTAGTTGAAAACCAAATTTGAAAGGGATTAGAAAAGAACCTGTCTTGTTTTTCTAGAGGAACTACAAGCTTCCAAACTTCCTTGGACGTTGAACCATCACGGAGCTCGTGCATGATGTCTTCATTATCATGCCCACATTGTGGGCACGCACTACTTTGCCCAATACCTCTCCTAACTCGTTCAAAATTAGTAAAAAGTCTCTGTTTGGCCACAATCCAAAGGAAAAGACGAACCCTTTTAGGATCTTGGTACTTCCAAATGAGCTTCCAAATATCATCTTTAGGGCTCCAAGTATTTTCCTTTAAGGCCCAATAAGCACTACGAACGGAAAAGGATCCTGATCCGGAACGAGCCCAAATAATTCTATCCTCACCACCAGCCGAATGAGGAGGAGGAATACTTACAATATGTCTTATCATATCTTCAGACAACCAAATACGAAGCATGTCAACATTCCAAGAACTGTCCTGAAGCACCCAGTGTAACAGCCCAATTCCGACCCTAATCGGAACGGTGCTTTCAGGACCACGAATCCGGGATGGAAATATATATATTTTTTCTTTTTTCTTTTCTTCTATTATTATTTTTATTTTGATATCTATGTTATGTGGATGAGCATGTGTTAAAATATTGTAGATAAATATTTGTGTTTGGGTGATTAATTTAAGGAAAAAGGACTAAAGTGCATGAGTGGTAAAATTTGCCATTTGTTTGATTGGGGTAGTATAATAAAGTGTCTTTTAATCAAGGGATTTGCATTGCAATTATACCTATTACTACTATAGTGGACGGCAAGGTGATGGAATAGATGTAAATATAAGATATTATATTATAGTTAGTGGAATATGATAATAATATATTATTATTAATTATGTGTACTGGAATAAAAACATAAAAGAATTAAGGAAGCCATTGCATGTCCATCTTTTTGAACTCCCTTGGCCGAATGTAGCAAAAGAAATAGAAGAGAAAAACCTCCTTAGGGTTCGGCACTCATCAACTAAAATTGGTAAGCTTAAGTCTTGGATTTTTTGATAATTTTTGCATTTTTTGTGATTTTTGATCATTTGCCTAACAAGCCCATGTGATAATTTTTCGTGTTGATCATGTTTGTTGATTCGGCCATGGATGAAAATTCATGTTTTATGATGGTTGATGGTTATAAACAAAAATTCATATGCTAGATTGCTATATTTTGTGTTGGAGATTTTGATTAGGTTGAGCATTTAGGATTAAATTTCAAGAATAATAGATTGAGGGGTTAGATTTTAGAAATAAGGAAAGATGAGGCCTTGAATTAACTTAAGGCACATTCGGCCTTAGCTAGAAAGAGGTAAATTTAGCAAATTTTGTACTTAGTGAAAAATAGATTAAATTGCAAAAATGAATAATCACGAGGATAAATTGAAAAATTATTCAATTATGTGTTTTGGTCTAAAATGAAAGAAATTCTTTTGAATGAGTTCATTCTTGAAATTATTTAGATCAAGAACAAAGGGAAAGGATTTGGATCGGGAAAGGCCAAAATAAGCGAGTAGCGGGAAGCTTAAATTGTCGACTTTCAAAGTAAGTTTGTAAGCAATTGGATCGATATAAATTTTATTCAATATTGAATTGTATATGTTGAAGTGAAATAATAGACTTAATTGTATAAAGCCGAATGTGGTATGGGAAATATTTTATTATATTCGAAAGTGAGATTAAAATGCATATTTATATGTGTAAGCTTGAATTAATTGGGTGAATTGAATAATTATATATGTATCAAGGTATAGTTATACGTGAAAATGGAATGTGATTGATGCTTGAAATTTGAAATGAAGATACATATATATATTATTATGTATAATGGTTGTTGCCGAATGTGATATTATGTGATGGGAGAAGTGAGATGATTTTGAATTTTTAATTTTAAGTGTATTTATTTGGATGAAATGAAATCATATGTATATTTAGTATTGAGGAGAAGATAAAACAATGACACTATGTGTGCGAGCTAAATACCGAGCACTGTGTGTGCGAAATTAGTTGAGTGGCACTGTGTGTGCGGATTTATCCACCGAGCACTGTGTGTGTGAAATCGGTTGAGTGGCATTGTGTGTGCAGATTTATTCACCGAGAACTATGTGTGCGAAATTGGTTGAGTGGCACTGTGTGTGCGGATTTATTCACCGAGCACTGTGTGTTCGAGATCGGTTGAAAGGCACTGTGTGTGCGGGTTATCGATTTTTCCTCAAGGATAGAGACACTTAGTAAAGGTAAATGAAAGTGTCAGGTATGTACATATTGAATAATGGTTTATCATCTTGGTGTAAATTTATGTAAGTTATTTCAATATGGTATGAAGGATACAAATACTTAATCCATTTGTTTTGAGATTTAATGAGCATGAGATTGATGAATGTAAATCTAATATGTGTTTCAATATTACGAATTATTCAATAGTTAGATCGAATAAATTAAAAGAAATGGTGTAATGCGTGGTTGTGCACCTTACCTTTTGCTTATAACTTACTAAGCTAATTAAGCTTACCTGGGGTGTTTGTTACTTTGTCTTATAGATCTTTAAAGTCGAAGCTCGTGCTCGGGGATCCTTGTCAAATTCAAGCACACTATCGATTACTTTGGTACTTTTTGGAAATAAATTTTTAAGTCCATGGCATGTATAGGCTAATCTAATATTTTTGAGCTTATCTTTTGAATTAGATGTTATAATGCCATGTGAAAATGGCTTTACTTTTGCTATGAATTAAGTGAACATGTTGAGTTGGTATATATATATATATGTAATCATGAAATTTAAATTGAATGTTGCTTAATTTGAATAGGTACGTTTGTGTGATAATGAATGGCATGTTACTATGTGAAATGGTTGAATTTGGTCTATTTGAGTAGTAAAGATGTTAAGCTAAAGGTGATGCTTTAAAGAGCTATTATATATGCACTTATTTGTGGGTAATTGGGTATGGACAAATTTATATGATTTGGTTGATTTGATTTGTCTTGCTTAATATGATATATATATGTTTATATATGTGTGCATTATAGATTTGGCTTAAGCAGGTTTTAAAAGAAAAAGTACTATGAATGAGTTGGTTTAATGTTTTTATATTTATGAAGAGTTAGCATACATATTCGGTCATGGCTAAAAATTTTTAATGTGGTTGGTATAATTATTGAAAGTTGTAAGTTGATTCATATTTGGGTAAAGGGTAAGTTCCATAACAAGGTTCGTTATAAGTAATTTTTTTTTTTATATTGAATGGGACTTATGTGCATATGTATTGAAATTAGCCTGTGTCAATTGCTTGGCATATGTTTAAGTGACCTCGAGCTATGAATAATTGTATGGAAATCATGAGAAGCCAAGTATGTTATTAATGAAATTTTTCATTGATTTAAATTATTGGATGCATATTACCTTGTATATATACATATGTTCGGCCTTAGGTATATGCTTGGATGTATGGTTAAAGTGTAAGTAATTAAATGTTGAATGTTTTACATATGTACCAATTCGGCTAATACTTGGAATTGATCATGTGGAGTGTAATTTATTCATGGAAGATTTGTAATTAGATGAAATATGCTTGTGCAAACCTATAATACAAATGATATGTGTTTAACTCGTGATAGTACAATTTGAATGTTCTGATTTTGGTATTAGGTTTAGTAATGCCCGTAACCCTAATCCGGCGACGGATACGGGTTAGGGGTGTTACACCCAGTCCTTAAGAGTGCTATCCAAATTAAGTCTATCATGAGCAGAAACATAGGGGAAAAGGGCCCAAAATCAGGTATCCAAGTATCTTTCCAGCCACGGATTGTAGAGCCATCCCCAACTGACCACATAAGGTTCTCACAAAAGAGGGGCCTCACCTTAGAGAGAGAATGCCAAAGATGAGAGCAATTACTTCTATGAATAGATTCAGGAAGCTGACTTTTCCAACCATATTTTGGGCGAAGAACTCGAACCCATAAAGCATCCTTACGAGAGACAAGATTAAACCCATTTTTCATAAGAAAAGAGTTATTTTGATCATGAAGATGTCTAAAACCCAGTTCTCCACAAGATCTAGGCTGACAAATGGAATCCCATCCTACCAAATCTGTTTTTGAATGTCCAACAGAACCTCCCCAAATAAACTGTCTAGCAATCCTTTCAATCTCATCACAGATACCTTTTGGAACCAACAAGGACTGCATGAAATAGTTAGGAATAGCAAGAAGAACAGATTGAGCGAGAGTGATCCGTCCAGCAAAAGAAAGTTTCCTAGCTTCCCAATTTTGAAGTTTGCTCCACACTTTGTCGACCACAAAATTCAGAGTACACTTAGTGACCCGATTATGGAGAAGAGGAACCCCTAAGTAATTCCCTAGATTAGAGACTTTCTGATACCCAAAGAGCTGACTGATTTGGTCGCATATGCTAGGATCCACCCCTTTAGCGAAAAACATATTACTCTTCCTTGAGCTAATCTTATGACTAGAAAAGGCACAAAAACGGTTAAGGATTTCCTTAAGAACAAGGGCTTGATTCATCTCCGCCTTACAAAAAATGACAAGATCATCAGCAAAGAAGAGATGAGATAAAGACGACCCCGATCTGGATAACCGAATAGGATGCCACCTATCGGCTGTGATCTCTGTACTAATCAGATGTCCTAACCATTCCATGCAAAGGATGAACAAATAGGGCGATAGAGGACACCCCTGTCTAATCCCTCTTTTCGGCTTAAAGGACTTAGATGGAACTCCATTCCATAGAATCTGCATAGTAGAGGAGGAGATAGCATCCATAATTACCTTCCTGAGTAACCCTGGGATCCCAGAAGCAATAAGGGAGGCATCTGTAAAATCCCTGTAACATCCTGGAAAGGGCCTATGCATTTTCGGTTTAATTGTACGAAATGACAAGTCTTAAGCACTATGAATAAATTTTTGGTATTTTTGGAATTCTAGAAATGCATAGAAATGGAAATGAACATTTTGGAAACCTGAACATTTTTGGAAACTTGAACATTTTGGAAACCTGAACATTTTGGAAACACGAACATTTGGAAACACGGAAATGTAAGAAAATGGTCGACAAGCAGAGCCGATCGAAAATTTTAGGAAACTTAGAAATGATGCCGAAATGTCAAATTTTAAAGTTCAAAATAGGAAATAAGGGCTAGAGGGCCTTAAAAGAAAAAGTTGGAGAAGTTTGACACACAAAGCAGGCTTGGAAAAGTGGCTCAAGATGCCACTTAGGGCCTAAGGAAGTGGCGTCACATGCGAGGAAATAGGCTGGGTTCGAGTCACTTGAGAAGCAAATAAATAAGTTTTATTTTTGCTTCGAGGAAATTTGAGGTGGACGGCATGGGTTTCTAGAAAAGGAAGAGTTTTATTTGCATAAATATGTGAATAATAAGTGATAAATAAAGGATTTTCTTTTAAGAAAATTGAGGAGATAATTGATGGATTAAAGGCTTTTATCTTTTAAATAAAAGAGATAATATTATCAAAAGAGGAGTGGTGGCCAAGTAAGGGACTCCTAGGTGACAATTTCGGCTATAAAAGGAGGCGGGAGGGCTACTCATCAACGTTTGCTTTCTCCTCCTCTGTGCCGAAATTTTCCTAGCTCTCTCCCCTCTCTGCCGAATTTTTCTTTAAGCAAAATCCATCTCCTCTTCTTCTATTTTCTTCTCTGTTTCTCTTGTCAAAGCCAGAATCTTTGTTGATTCTAAGTAAAGGAGCAATCAACTATGACATCTAAAGGGGTCTACAATCATCGAATATAAGGATCAAGGATCTAAGGTAAGATAAATTTATTTGATTAAAGGTTATGATGTATATGTTAGATTAAATCTAACATGAAGATTTAAACAGGACATATAGGGCGGGAATCCTCTTGATTTGGAAAGCGTAAGGTAAGTACATAGATCTAATCGGCCAAGGCTTATTTTTGGTATTTAGAATTATTTTTCATTGATCCAAAAGTCGAAACCGACAAAATTACATGATTTAGTGTTAGCCGATTTCAAGGAAAAGGGATACTAGTAATTTTTGGGAACTTGATCAATCCAATCGGCAAACAAGGTAAGTATTAGTAATACCATTCCTATTGGGATTTGGTTTTAAAATTGAAAAGGTTATTAATGTGTTTTTGTATGATGGGCGAATATAGGAATTAAATGATCTAAACTTTAGATCGGTAGATCGTTCTTCGGGATTTCAAGGAATCTATTAAGCCAATCGGTGTGTACTCACACTAACTTTCGATATAACATATGGCAATTATTTTAATATATGAATATGCATAAGAATGTGAATATGGCTAAGTACCATAAATATGGTAAAAGTACCAGTGCACGTTTCCTACTTTTGATAGGATTTTGAATATGTATATTGTTACATGTGAATAATGAGAAATTAAGTATGTTATGCATGATATAAAATATATGGGGCATTCGGGATATATGTGAAAGGGGAAGAAGGTGTTGACTTCGGTCTCACCAGCGGAATATGGTGACTACGGTCACAAAATCGAATATGGTAACCGGTTACATTATCTCGAATTTGGTAACTTCGGTTACATTATTTGAATATGGTGTCTAATGACACAAATTATATAGGCGATGAGCACGTCGACTACAAATGCGCGCTTCGATGGTGTGTAGCGGATGGAGGGTTGACTTAGTAGTCCCCACGGTGTGATTGGCAGGTACAGGTGGTGTGTAGCGGATGGATAAATAGGCTTGGGTTTGGGTTGCATCATTCATTTTATGAATAAGTCTTTGATATGAACTTGTATGCCTAAATTGTTGAATGTTAATGTTTTGTACACATTGAGTCTGTTGACTCACCCCGTTGTGGGAACTATTTTCAGGTGATGAACAGTGACGGACCGGGACGGTAGACCTTGAGGTGGCCATGCATCAATTGAGGAATTTATTTAATTTGGACTTTATTTCTTTTTAGTATCTTTAATTTTATTATTGGGTTTTACTTGATGTAATAAGGCCACAAGGCCTAGATGGATTTTCTTATTTTTGCTTTATTTTTAATTATTTTGCTACAAACTATTGTTGGATTAAATTTTAAGTGAAATATATTTTTATAAACTTTAGAAATTATTTTGTCACCTTAATAAAAATTGGATTTTCCAATAAATCAAATGGGTTCCCAATCTGAGCCCAATCCACAACAACATTTTTCTATAAAAAAAAATTATGCAAATTTTCTCTAAGTAACAAAGAATTTGGGAACCGGTTTACTTAAGGAACAAACCAGATCCGGTTCAGGCTCGTGGGCCGGGTGTGGAGTGTTTCAATCCCAACTAATTCTGTCATATGCTTTCTCCAGATCCAGCTTAATAGCCATCCAGTTCCTACCAGCTTTCCTACTACGCATTGAATGTATGACTTCCTACGTAATGATGACATTATCTGAGATGTTTCGACCAGCAATAAAACCTGATTGCTCTGGAGAAATGAAATTCGGAAACACCACTTTAAATCTATTCGCAATCACCTTCATCACCAACTTATACATAACCGAGCAGAGGCTAATTGGCCGAAATTGGCTGAAATCCTCCGGGCAATCCTTCTCCGGAATAAGCATGATAAATGTGTTATTAAGATCCTCCTCAATTCTCTTACCAGAAAGAATTCCCTGAACTCACTCACAAACCGTCCCTCCTTGTAACACCCCTAACCCGTATCCGTCGCCAGAATGGGGTTACGGAGTATTACCGAACAAAACACAACTTCTGGATATTTATGAATATATATATAGAAATTAAATCATTCAAAAATCATCAAATATTAAAATAACCCGAAATTACTATTTGATACTCCTATAATAAACATCAAATATAATATAAAGATTATTTAATAATTAAAACACATTAACAAAGTCACAAGCTAACTCATATCTAACTATTTTATTTATTAAAATAAAATCACTATTCATATAGTCATTTCATAAACTTAAACTTAATATTAAACAAGCTTAATAATTATACTCTATTTAATGTCAACTTTTGTTATACTTTAATCAATTCAAGTTAAAACATCTCAAGTCTATTTCATAAACCACAACTTATCCGTAACTTAACATATAACAATATTACTCAAATTCGCATTTATACTTTCCTTGACATATGATAGTCGAACCATACTCATTTTAATCTATACTCATTCACCATATTCAAATATATATATATACCTAACATAAACATCATTTATCCATAGCACAAAACATCATAATCAAACATACTCAAACTCAACTAAACAAAACCAAATTCAAACTAATATGTTACGCCATTTTCGCATGGCTTTATATACAAACACTTTCAAAATAATCTAATTCCAAGGCTAGCCTATACATGCCATAAGTCCGATTTCAATTTATAAAAGTACCGAAATAGTCGATAGTGTGGTGAACTCTTGATGATCGATCCAGAAGCACTGTAACTTGAGTCAAAAATCTATAAAACAGAATAAACATAACACACAAAGTAAGCTACTTTATCTTAGTAAGCCTTAAGCAAATTAAACAATTAATGCTTAACATCATTTCAATATTAAATCATTTAAATCAAATAATTCAACTTGTACATTTGTAATCACATTTAATTTCAAGCTTTCAATTCCATACCTATATAACATATAAATTCATAGAACAATTTCTCTTTAATCGAATGCTTATATAAACAAAATATAAACTCATAATCCAACCTTCCAAAATCAAAATGTCATTATATAACCAAATGTATAAACATTCATATACTCAAGCTCAATTATTATAATATAGCATCACATACACAAACTATCCATGTAGCTGAATATACCTGGTCTTGTATACACATATTAAAAGACCAAAACCACAATATTCATATCATTCATTTATAAAACTGAGAACACATATTATAATCATATATATAAATTTCTTTTGTATCACATACAATTTGTAATAAATAACTGAGTTACTTGCTTACCTTATTTTAAATTGGTAAGAAGTTAATTCATACCTGGCCATTTAGATTGATTAACATACTCAAATACCACATCAGCATGAAATCTTTTAGGCATAAGCTTATACGTAATCATCGGCATAAAGCCACGCTAGGCCTAAGCTCTTTATCACACACTGCAAGGCACAAAGCCTGCTAGACTTAAAGTCTAATTTTATACACCGGCAATAAGCCTGCTAGGCATAAAGCCCGATTTAATTCACCAGCACAAGGCTTGCTAGGCTCAAAGCCCGAATATCATTATTATAGAGCTGAATCATAAAAGAAAATTAATACATCGAACATTTCAGATATTCCATATAGTTTATACGGACTTTCAAACATTATAGCTCAATCGAATTAAACTCAAACACATTATTTCTATGCTTATTCACATTCGGCTAACTCAACAATAATTCCACAAATTCCAACTCAGCATATTACTAAGTTACATTCAAAATTAACGATGTTTAATTGCTTAAAGACTTACCTCGGATATCAAGGAACGATGTAAATCAGCTATTCGACTATTTTTGTTTTTCCTCGATCCAAGTCCGATTTATTTGGTTCTTGATCTAAACATATTCAAATTAAGCTCATTCAAACATATTTTCACTCAATTTAGTCCAAAAACACATAAATGGGAAAATTACATTTTTACCCCTAATATTTCATATTTTCACAATTTAGTCTCTATTGCACAAATCACAAAATATTCAAAATTTGACTACACTATAGTTGGGCCGAATTTTACCCATATTCATAAAAATCGATACATGTCATTTATTTTTCATTTTAGTCCCTCAATTTATTATTTTTGCAATTAAGCCCTAATTACTCAAAATCACCAAAAAATCTCAATACAAAACATGTTAATCTAAAACATATATTTCATATTTCATCAACTAACAACAAAAATCACAACTAATCATCAATGGAATATCTCAAAATCTTCATTAAGTTCTAAAATTAGGGTATGGGCTTGATAGTATACTAAGCAACGATCTCAAAAACGTAAAAATTATCGAAAACCGAACAAAATCACTTTCCCAATTAAGCCTCCAAAGTGCCGAACCTTAGATAGCTTTTCTTCTTTTATTTTCCTTTTATTTTCGGCAAAGATGAACATATAATGGCTTCGTTTTATGTTTGTTTTATTAATATTAACATAAATTATTAAATACTATTTTTAACCTTAATTAAAACATTAAAAATTTACATATATCAAGGCCATTATTGTCCACTACCGTCCACTACCCTTTAAAATGGGTAAATTGCATTTTAAATACTCCCATTTAAAAAGACAACAACAATTCAGTCCTTGCACATTAAACTATCAAATTTTCATTTTACGCGATTAAGCCCATTTTAATAATTCGGCACCCAAACGATAAAATTTTAAAACAAAAATTTAATACACACAAATTCACACATTATAAACACCAAAAAAAATAATTTTAAAATATTTTTCTGACTCGGATTCGTGGCCTCGAAACCACCGTTCCGATTAAGGTCTAAATCGGACTGTTACACTCCTACTAAGTCCCACTGACTTTGGAAGAAAAGCGCATGGAAACCATCACTTCCCGGAGCTTTAAGTGGAGCCATGTCAAAGAGGGCCTTCTTAATTTCAACATCCAACACCGGCTTATTGAAAAAGTCAATATCTTGTTTTTTGAGGCGTGGGAAGATATTCAACGAGAGTCCAGACATGGGAGTAGGAATTTCACCATACAAATTTTCAAAAAACCTTGCGGCCTCATCACTAAGGATAGACTAATCCGAACACCACTCCCCATTACTGATGCGTAAGGCCATAATGCGATTAAATTTTCTTCTTTGCAAAGTACGACTATGAAAGAAACTGGTGTTACGATCCCCAAACTGGAGCCAATCACACCTCGCCTTCTGCCTCCATAAAAGCTCCTCATGATTGAGCACACTTTCCAATTCATCACGAACCTTAATTTCAAAACACTAAATTATGAACATATGGAAAAAAAAGGTGATCTGTATGCTTGAAAATATGAGTAATTTTAAAAAATAAATTTTAATTTAAATATAAGGATAAATCTCAAAATTATATATGAACTTTTTTTTAATGTGTAATTGTATACATGAACTTTAATTTGGTGCAATTATACACGTGAAACTTTAAATGTGTCTCGAATGTATACTTGAAACTTTAATTTTGATTTAATCATACACATTTAAAGATATAAATACATAAACTTATTTTTATATTGGATAAATATAATTAATTATATATGCAATATTTAAACATAAAATGATATTATATAAATAATTGTGTTTATAATTAACAAGAATTGGATCAAATCAAAATTTCATGTACGAAATTGCACAAAATTAAAATTCATGTATACAATTGCACATTAAACCATAGTTCATGTATAATTTTTGGATTTATCCCTTTATATATATATACATTCAATTTAAATATAAATAAGCAATCTTGTCACTATTTTAATTTTACATTTTATTCATTTATAATTTCACTTTGATTGATTTATAGATTCAAATCACATTATTTTTTAAAATTTATATTGGGGTAAATTACACCAACAGTCACTCAACTTTGGGGTAGCTAACAAAGCTGTTACCTAGGTTTCATTTCAGTCTCTGAACTTTTGAAAAATAACAAAAAGTCACTAACGTTACAAAAAAGTGACAAAACAGTCACTGATTAACAGTTTCTATTAGTGTCTTAACGGGACTGTTGATGTGGCCACTTAACTTGCCACGTTGGATGTCCACAGTGGAAACCCACCCAATTTAAGAAGAAATTGAAAAAAAACCCTAAAAAAACCCCTTAATAACAGAGAAGAAGAAGAAGAACATGTATCAAGAAATTTTATATTTCGATGACCATTTCGAACTCTGACGATCAGAGTTCATAATTTTCCGAACTCCGTCAAGAAATTTCATATTCCGGTGACCATTCCCAAATTCCAACATGAAGAAAATTTGAAACAAAATGAAGAATACACAACACCATCCTAGGGACTCAATTTTTTCTTCATCACCATTTTTCTGTGAATGGAAATTTGCAGCAAAGGGGAAATTGTTGTTATTTGAAAAAAAAGAAGCAAAGAATATTGTAGCCAAGGGGATTGATTTTCAAGAAACTATTCGCATATACAACTTTGACCTGCCAAAAGCTGCTAGTGATTATTTACATCAGGCTGGAAGAATCAAAGAACCAAATATAAAAGGAAAAAAAAATGAACCCAAAATGAAAACTCAAAAATAAAAGAACCCATTTTCGTCATTAAAACACCATGTCTTTGCAGATGTAAAGTTTTTGTTGGGGAAGATAATGTATCAAGAGTTGCAGAGCAGGTAAGAAAATTTCATCAAACATATTTTTTTTTCTTTGAAAAAAAATGGTGGATTGGGTTTTAGAAATTTGTGTGTATTTGTCTGAGATGACATAATTTGTCTGCAGTTTCAGTGGCAAAAATGAGAGACCATAAGCCTAGTAGTTGATTTTGGAATCACTAGAGGCATCTCCATTTTTCTCCTCCTTCTGTTCTTCTTTTTCTTCTTTTTCTCTTCTTAAACATTAAATTGGTGCTGATAGGGCTGTTAAATTGGAGGTAACCGGCCAGCTGGAGGTTTTTTTTTACACCAACCATGTCGTCATCTTCCATGTCCCTTTGCTGTGACGTTTGTGACAGAAAACGACAAAAAGGACTGTTTTGTCACTTTTCCAAAGTTGAGTGATTGAAATGAAACCAATGTGACTGTTTTGTCAGCTACCCCAAACTTGAGTGACTGGTTGTGTAATTTACCCTTTATATTATTTATTTATTTTTTAAAAAATTCTATAGATAATTAGTGGAGTGTTTTTAATCCCAGAATCATTTTAATTAATTTTTATTTCTTTTAATATTGTATAAGAATACATTAAGCCTTCTAAGATAATATATAAATGGCTTAAACCAAAATTTGCCTCAAAGTATACAGTTTTTAAATTATTTTTTGGTAAAAATAATATTTAAATTTTGATTCTATTATGCCCTTTAATCCAATCATTAAAAAATCTTCTTGACCAATCATATCATGACGTGAGATTTTTAATTATTTTATTTTTCCTTCATCCACCTTTCTTCTTCTCCCTCCCAACCCTAGTCACTTCTTCTTCAATCTCTCTTCAAAGCAAACAATTTTCTAGTTTCATCACACTGTTTCGCTCATGTGGCTCCAGTGTTAGTGGAAATTCATCATAAAATTCCAAACAATTCTAGAAATTTTCCAATTTCATTCCTTTGTGAGGTTTTTTTGTGGTTTATTTCTTTTCTTTTTGGTGTTTCAATCTTGCATGCAATCATGTAAATTCTCATGGTATTTTGGTAAATACATGAGAAGATCTTCAGCCTATTGACCTATCGTTAAATATAGTAGTTAATTTGGGTTAATTCCACACTTAAGGAATTTATTTTCTAAACAATTTAGGATTTTAATTTATGTTTTCAGTCTTTAGGCATTATGATTAAAATTTAATAAAAATAAGTGTTTTAAACATATTTTGTAGGTGTTGTGACCCAATAGGTCGACACGGGTTTTAGGTTGTGTTAATTGGTTTAATTGAGTGTGTAGGATAAAAATACAAAGCCCCAATTGACATGGAAGGAAAGGTCGAGTTATGCACAAGCTTCCCTAGACATTAAAGCAACAAACGAACGACACAAGATAGATTTTTGGTGTCGTGTCGCGCCACGCAAGGGTGTGGCACGACACACATTGACGTGTTACCCAAGTTTACCGGGTTATTTTTTTTCCGTACAATCAAACTTATACGAAGACCTAGGACGTGCCGAAGACCTAATTTGGGTTGCCAACACCTCTATAAATAAGACATTAGGGGTTGAATGTAATCAAGTCGTCCTAGACGCCTTCAAAAATCGTCGTAGTTTAGAATTAGTTTTAGTTTATTTTCTTTTCGGCTTTTAGATACTTATTTGTTTTTCTTCTTGAATTAGTTTTGATTTAATGACTTGTTTATTTATTTAAAGTATTCAGTTTATATTTATATTTGTATTCCTATTTGTTTTATTTTGTTATTCCAATCGAGAGATTTGCTACTCTGTTCCCCATTCGATACTCAATCCACAATTATTCAAATATCTTTTCTTCTTCGAATCGATCATGTTTCTTATATGGGTTAATGGTTTATTCAATCGAAATTGAGATTATGAATAACATGAGTGGCTAAATCCCTTAGGGGAGACTAACGTGTGGATGGGGATGTGACTAACGGAGGATTTAGGATTTCTTGAGATGGATTAGTTGGTATGAATTATGTGTTCTTAAATTGTTATGCTTGACAACCCTAATAAGTTATCATAAGGTAGACGAGATCGGAAGATAAAGTCAAACCGAGTAAATCGTAATTTATCCTGGTTGAGAAAGTGATGTGGGGGTTGAGTAAGTATCAACCAATTGATTAAGTTAATTAGAGTCAAAAGGTAATAATTGCTTAATCGATAACTAATTCACTTTAAAACTCCAATACAAAGTTAATTGCAAACCCTGAAGCAAGTTAATCTTCCTGATTGGTTTACCAATTTAATTCATTTTTTTTATCTTTATTTATTTCTTTATTTTTGTTAATTATTTATTTTTAACCCTCTTAATCTATTTTATGATCCATCGTAATATAGGAATTAACTTTTACTACTTAGACTTAGTATTATAAAAAATATTTTCATTATTTGTTCTATTTTCCCTTAGGTACTATCCTCGAAATACTTCCAATATTTCGTTGTACAACTATATTACAATTTGGCTCGTGCACTTGCAGACACCACCGTTCTCAATTCTTATATTTTTGGTGTTATATTTAATCCATAAACTATAATTTGTTTATAAGCGGTCAAGTTGTTGGCGCTGTTGTCGAGAAGTTTCGGTAATAAAATTTTGAAAATAATTTTTTTTACAATTAATAAGATAAGTAGGAACGTTAGGAGCTATAGATATGATTTTTTAAATTTTGTTTGTTGTTTTTATTTTTGTTTTAGTTCGTGTATGATTTGAAGCTCCAACATTCTAATTGAACCTTACCCAGATCCAGAGCAAATACTTAGGTGCAACCGTCAAATAATGGATAACGATCCACCTGCGGTAATAAAAATACCTTGGGAAAATTCGTTATTCGAAGAGTTACGCTAACCGCAAGAAAATAACTGAGAAGAAGTCCCAATGGCTCAGAGGACGTTGCGTGAGTACGCCTTACCTACCTTAAATGCAGTGCAAAGAAGTATTGAGTGGTCGACATTTAACGCCAAAAATTTCAAGCTAAAAGCAGCCATAATATAGATGACCCAAAACACACTGCAATTTAAAGAGAACATGGTTGAAGACTCAAACCAACACTTGAAGCAGTTCCTTCAACTATGTGATACCTTTAAGTATAATGGGGTAATCAATGACGCTATACGTCTACGTTTATTCCTATTTTCATTATGTGACAACGTAACCGGTTGGTTAGACTCATTAGAACCGGGTTCCATTACAACATGGAATGATCTAGCGAAATTTTTTTTTCATAAAATTTCCCGATTAGTCAAACCATTCAATTTCGGCTAGAAATAACTAATTTTAAACAATATGAAGGTGAAACCCTTTACGAGGTGTGGGAGCGTTTTAAGACAATGCTAAGGAAGTGCTTATACTATGGACTGCAAGCATGGCTCCAAATTCAAATAATCTACAATGGTGTTGACAGCATATTTGATCTAACCTAGATGGAGAATTCGGCGGATCTCTCATATTTTATACATACGAATGAGCTCATAAAATCATTAAAGATATGGCTATGAATTCGTACATGTGGCCTAAAAAGGGATTTATGTACCATTCGAAGCCTCCAATGGCAAAAGCAGTGAACAAAGGGAACAGAGAGGATAGATTCGAACAAATTTTAGAAAAGATTAACCGTTTGGAGATGCTAGTCAAGCCAATGAGAAGCTACACTCAGAAAGCCAACTGGAGGAAGCAAGTTACGTAAAAAATAGGGGTCACGACCTCTATTCAAATACTTATAATCCTGGTTGGAGAGATCATCCGAACTTCAAATGGGGAGGTTACCAAGGAGAAGCAAATCAAGCACAAACTCAAAAAAATACCCTTTTATCAAACTCCACTGTTGCAACAACGTACTGTGGGTAACGACCATATTGCATGTGGTCAAAGATTCAACCGACTAGAGGAGGAGATGTAAATAATGAAGACTGATATTCGATGAGTTCAAACAATATGAGAACGACTCGAATCCCGAATGGACAACTTCAGCAAACAAATGAGCCAATTAATGACAATGCTCCAAAAATAAAATGCCAGAGCCTCCCCAGTAACACGAAGAATAATCCTCGGAGAGATGGGTAGGAACACATAAAGGCAAACATGGTACAATTGAGAAAGGAATTGAATATGTTAACCGGACACAACCATGAATAAGAGAAAGTCACGAAAGAAGTCGACAAGACCATGAAGAAAAAGAAAGAAACCAAGCACCAAGAACCAATCGAGGAAAACATTGAACCGATGCCTAATACAGTAATTTCAATTAAAAATAATAACAAAAGGTATAGATGTAGGTACTCATAAGACACGAGAATAAGGCAAATGGTGAGATCTGGAAAAAAAAGAAAGCAATTGGAAGAGCCAAGACGATTGTGAACGAAAATTGAAGTCGATGGTAAAGTTTAAAGAATTGCCGGGCACATTCGGTAGCATGACATAACATTAACCATTGAACTTTAATTATTTTGTAAAATTCTGTAATTTAGTTTCAATTTCTAGCTTGTAGTAAAAATTTAAGATAAATAGGATGTGATTACATGTTAAGATATGTCGAACTCAGGTTTTCAAACATAATGGGACGAAATAAAGCTAAATGAGGACGAAAACGGACAATTGGAGGACATTGACACACCCCAAAGGGCTGAAAATAATGTCGTGTTGCGCCATGCATAGGCTATGGTGACATATGCATTTCGAAGCAAGGGTATCTGATGTTAAAGGGGCGTGTCATGCCACAAACAAGTTGTGGCATGACATGAGAACTTCGAATATAAAATGGGTAATATTAGGGCATCGTGTCGCACCACGCACAGGCTGTGGTGCGACACCTCTGTGTTTTCAGTGGAAATTGGGCAATTTCAGGCATAAAGCCTGTCAAAATTCTATTTATAACCACTAGTTTTAGTCATAAGAACACACAATCTAAAACACCCAAAGGAAAGAAAACATCTCTTTGGAGTCGCCGCACGTTTTCCCTACCACCGAGCTTCGATTTTTCACTTTTTAAACCTCTGATTCACCTAAGTAAGTGTTCATCTCCTCTTTTCATTTTAGTTTTTATTTTTCATTTTTTTCCATTCTACGTCGATCAAGAACCAAGAATAGTGGACAACCGCCTGAGGTATCGTGTTCGAAAATTATTCTTTACCATTTTTATTACTTGGGTTAGTTGTTATTTCATTTTAACTTGAAAATGGCACCAAGAAAAAAATGATGTTACATTCAAGCACCAAGTAACCCCGAGGCCAATCACTTCTATAAAATGGAAGTTGAAAGGTTCTTCTTTCAGATGAGTAGACAATCGTTTATATAGGAATGTGGGTTCGATCCCACTATGTCTGCTTGCGAGGAGATTTGGATATTGTCTGAGCCCACCATTGGAATAATTGTTGCTCAACCCCGATTGAACCAACGATTAACGTTATTGTATATGAATTTTACGCCTCCCTGAAAGATAGGAAGAATCGGAAGCAGAGAGGTGAGATAATCACCCAATGACCGTCCAAGGCAAAGAGGTGCCCGATCACAACTCGAGATATTTGTCGATTCTACGACGCCCCGTATTATATCAACGATATTTTAAAGACCTTAGACTTATTTACGTTTGAGGATTTTGACATGGAGGGTATTATAGACTACTTGATGGAGGGTCATGACGAGTAGACTCACCAAGCCAACTCTGAGGTACCATTGAAGTTTAACACGAGCATCATGTTTAACACAACCATCATGTTCCTGATGGTCAAGATGTGGATGCAGTTTATTTTCACCTGCCTCGTGTCGACTCATAATGCCTTTGACGTTACCGCCTATCGAGCAGTTATGCTTTACTCGATTTTGCAGAGAGATGAAATTTGCATAGGTTACTAGATATACTTAGAGATGCTTAAGTGCATACGATATCAAAAATAGAGTATGTACTTTCCGCATCTGATCACTGCCTTATGTCACCGAGACGACATTCGCATGTCACCGATTGAGCCGTTTATGAGACCCACTAGGAGCATGATTGGGGATAACTTATATGGCCAGTTGATTGAGCTCTAGGGCAAGCAGAATCACGAGAAGGAGTTCCAAACTAAACATAGGAGCGATACTCAGGGGTCGAAGAAGAGGAAAGGGAAGGCACACACGAAGAGGATGAGTGGCCTCACGAATATGTCGATATCAGAGTGGTAGACCCGTTGGATGCAAGACATGAGAGACATTTTGATCTGCATCACGAAACAGAATGGGTGACCCACACCAGCGACACTCCTTGACAAGTGGTTTGACTTGTGGGTGCAAGATTCGTAGAATAAGGAACTTGAGGAAGGATCGAGCCAAATCATGATGAGTCGAGGGCCATCGAAGAAAAATGTCATGCACATAGGATAGGGGTCATCTTTAGGAACTTCGCCATGAGGGCGAATATATTGTATTTATGTAGTTCCCATAGAGTAGAGTAGAGATAATAATATTTAATTTAAAATTTCTATTGTTGTAAGATGTTTTTAATAGGTAGTATAGTCCGATTTTAAATTGGTATTATTTAGATGTGTACATCTACTCAGTTCAACTGTGACGCTTTGTACCCACATTTGGTGAACGGGTCGAGTATGGATGTTACATTTCCGGTAATATCACCGTTCGCCAATTGACCCGCCGAATCGGGGGTGTTACAAGTTCACTTTTTTTCTCTTTTCTTTTTTTCTCTCGGATTATTCTTTTTCTTTTTCAATTTTTTCTTGTTTATTTCTTTCTCTCGACCTCCCTTGTTTTTTTTACTCTCACTTTCTTTTTTTTAACCTCAATTAGTCTTTATATACTTGTTTTGGGGTTAAAAGAACAAGAGTGATAGATCTCTTTTTAATTTCAAAGGTGTAATGCCCCAAATTGGACCGATTCACTGGGTCCGAATTTCGGGTGTTACTACACAAAACTTAAGCATTAACAAAAATAGTTTACAATTTCCTATTTCTTAAAACATGTTCGATGACATTTTAATTAAATACTTTTTACAAGAAAAAAAGGGAAGTATTTAAAATATTATTTGATAACAACATTCTTGATATAGATATTTACAATTTAGAAGTTTATTTATTACAGACTCAAAAGGCATATTCAAAACTGTGCCACAAAAACTACTGTATGCATAATAGCCCACATCGCCACCAACATGGCGTACTGGCGTTGTCCCTCCAGGCGAAGTCTCTTCCCAAATGCCTGAAAAGAAAATTGTAAATCTTGTAAGTACATGAGTACTTAGTGAGTTGAATCTTAACCATACCTTGTTAGATGCTTCGTAATCTTGTAAAAACTACTGTGAGTTAACCATTATTCTGTGTCATTTATTTCGGTTGATACCATTACAATTTTATCATTCTCTTATCATACTAAGTCTTCTTTATTTGGTCAACTGAGAGATCCTTCCATTCAATTCATAAATCTCTGGCCCCCTAGTAATTTCTTAGCAGTGTTGGAAAAACAGGTTTGAAAAACGCAACAGAAAATAAATTTAGGGAAAAACTAGAGTTTTAATTTTTTTTTTCCAAAATAAGATCTTAGTTGTAATATCTTAAGTAATAAACACTTAATCAAAATTCTACCTTTTCGATTCGTTTAGGCTGAGTGCTTCGACGGAGTAGTATTCTCTGCTATCCTCAAGCTCATGTCTGCCGAGTGTCGGCTCGCTTCGAATCAAAAAATTTTTCACAAAAATTACCAGTGGGGTAATTTTGTAATTTCTCTAAATTTTTGGGTCAAGTTGTAAATCAAAAAAATATCTCTAGAAATTTTCTGGAATAATCTCTTTAAAGAATTTTCTCTCTACAACTTTATCTTGAATTCAAATGTGTGTAAATAATGACCCAAGACTCTTTATATAGGGAGAGTTTAGAGATTTCAACTATGATTAAACTTAATCACTTTAATATTAAATTAATATAATATTTATCAAGATAAATATTAGATTAAATTTAATATTAAGATGATCACTTCAATATTAAATTAATAAAATACTATTGAGATAAGTTTTAAACTTAATTTAATATTAAACTATTAAAATAATATTATTTTTGGAATAATTAATCTGAAATAAAATCCTCTGGCAGAGTCCTAGAAGGAGTGTAACTCTTCCACTGCTCAACCACCGACGACCAACCGTCGCCATGTCCAGTGATATAGGTGTGACACCCTTACAGCACCCCGAGCTGGTTCGATCTGGGTCAATGACAACTCAATCAGTTCGATCTAGCAACCGGTTGGACTGTCGGCCCGGTTTCACATACCGAGCCCAGTTCGACCAGTTTTTGAGTCTTGGTGTCGGTTTTGGGCTTCTGGACCCAATTTACGATCTCAGGTCCAATTTTCAAGTTCAATTACCCATTGGGCCAATTGTCTAACTTGAAAATTAACTTCCAAAAATATCATATTAATTTTAATTGATTTTATTAATTTAATTTTACTTGATCAAAATTAATTTTTCCAAAAATCACTTAGAAAATTCTTTAATCAAATTCTCTAGTTGAACAATTGTCACGACTATGTAATTTAATTTCACATCGAATAAATCGACTTAATTAAATTATTCCCAAAGTCGTAGAATTTTCTTCTAATTCAAATGCAGTCCAATTGAGCTTTTGTTGAGCTAGCGGAGGGACCAATTGGACATATACCATTAGGCTCTAGTGATTGCAATTATGTCTAGAAGCATCGTCCCGATAATTTGCAATTACTTAATCATGAAGTCAGTCCACAATAAGTACCATGATTGAAAACTCCTTATTCTATACTTTTTATGAAAGCAATTCATCCAATTGTTTTGTCCAATGACCTCGTCATGTGTGTGTTACCCTCATATGGTATCCTTGATTCCTTTGAGTTAAATTCGTTCATTCAATACAATCATATTTTATCTCATTGTCACCATTGTGTCTTCTTAATGATTAATATGATCACTATCAACAAATTACTGTGATAAATTGCTCGTTCGAGAACAAGAAACCCTTGGCCACGTTCCATATTTATTAATCCACACGGGCGTGTGTCAGGCCGTGTGGCACAAGTTAGGGAGTTACATGGGTAAGGACATGGGCTAGGACACGGCCGTGTGCCTCACATCGAATGCTCACACGACCTGAGACATGGGCATGTCACATGGCCGTGTGAGCCACACGGCCTACCCACACGGGCGTGTGACCCCTGTATATAAGAAAAATTTTAAAATTTCACGAAAAAATTTTGAGTCCTCGATTTAGTCCCGACTTGATTCTAATGTTTAAATTGGGTCTCGAGGGTCCATTCAAGGGACAATATGATTAGTTTTGGATATGAAAAGTAAATGACATGAATTATATGAAATTACTCTGTAAACAATGGTAATGCTCCGTAACCCTGTTTCGACGACGGATACGGGTTAAGGGCATTACATTTATTGGTATCAGAGCTATAGTTTAGTCGATTATCAGACTAACGTAGCAAGTATGAGTATAGCTATACATGCCATTATATAATTTGTGATAGTGTGATATCTCCTGACCATTTTAAATGTGTTTTTCATATAGTAATGTCATCCAACCAAGCTGGAGCTGAATCCGAGAAAGCTGAGAGCAATGCTCCAGCTTCAGTTTAAAGAGCTGTATCAAGTAGTAGAAGGCCCGAATCTGAGGGCCGAGGTGAGGATGTAACATCCTTAAATAGGGGTTATTATGTTTGAACTGTTTGCATGTGTATGGCTTGGTTGTGATATTAGGTGAGGTGTTTTAGGGTCTAGGGAGAAGCCAAGGGTAGGCCCGAACTATAGGAAATTTTTTTTTATTTTTTAAGCTTTGGTTAAAGGGAGCTGAAGGAGCTAGGGGTTAAGTGTTTTCTGTGGTAAACTTTAGCACAAGAATTACCTTGGTAAAGTGGCAAGGAAGCGCCACTTAGGGCTTTGAGCAGTGACGCCACAAGCAGAGGAAGGGAGCTGAGGTTCGAGCTGCAGGAATCCCTCTGTGGGAATTTCTTTTTGACGCCAGAGAGGGAAGAGTTGTGCTCAGCTCAAACTCTGATGGATATTTGTTGAACAGGTCAACAGATTCAAACAGATGGAGAAGAGAAAATTTAGGAGTTTGAGCAAT
Organism: Gossypium sturtianum; assembly: GCA_025698515.1. Taxonomy (NCBI): domain Eukaryota; kingdom Viridiplantae; phylum Streptophyta; class Magnoliopsida; order Malvales; family Malvaceae; genus Gossypium; species Gossypium sturtianum. Next base: position 85,379,956 of record CM046954.1, read on the forward strand.
TCAAACTCGTTTGAATGAGTGGGCAGGAGAAGTTTGACTAGTTGTCTGAATTTTGAATTGTGTGAGGTTGAGTGTTCGGCTGAAAGACTTAGGGGGAGTGCCAAAATTCCTTAGGCAAGCTAAGTGGACATTTTCGGCTAAGTCATGCCTTGGTGTTTTCGGTTGGAAACCAAAAGCCAAAATCCCTTAGCCTTGTCGATTTCTCCCTTAGTGCACGTTGCTGAAGCAAAAGCTGAAAGCTTTTAGGCTCTTGTCGACTTCTCTCTTAGGCATTGAGTCGAATCCCCATTTGAACCCCTCACTTATTTTCTTTGAAGCCGAAACACTACCCTCCCTAAACCTCATCTCTTCTTGCTCTCCGTTCTTATTGGTTGGCCGAACCTTTTTCTTCCTCAAGCCATTCTTTCAATTGTTTCTTTCATCTTCTTTTCACCATCACTCAAACCGAATACCCCTTTCATTCTGTCCTTCCATTCTGGCCGAATCTCATCTGCTTTTTCTTTTCTTAAGCCATAGCCGAATCTCCCTTGATCACTCAACCCCATTGCTGAAATCGCTCTCAACTCTCCCCATCTTATTTTTACTTTTGGCCGAATATCAACTAAGCATAGATCTCTCTTGTGTGATTTTCTCTAATCGGGTTTGAAGAGGGTAAGTGTTCTTGGCGAAACTCTATCATCTTCTTCTTTTTCTCTCTGTTTATCGACAGTAAAGAACAAAAGCCGAATTTCGGCATTTGTCTTGACTCTTAATCAACTATGCAATCGGTTTCTCCTAGGTTCTTTGAGTTTTGAAGGCGGTGGATCGTGATCATCTACTCTCTACCAATCGGTTTCGTTAAAGACCGTGGTAGGGTTACATGTCGATTTAACCATTCCCTTATTCATTTGAAAAGCCGAAGGCTATTAAGTTTATGTTGTTTAGTGTTGGCGAATGTAAGAAGGGGAACTTGTGCTTAGATCGTGATCTCACGGGTTCCGTAGTCTCATTAGTAACGTGTGTGTAACCTTACACACTTCATTAGTATTACATGTTATTGTGTTAATCGTTATAAAGCGATTAGTCGTTGAAATCAATGATTTTGCCTTGTGGGCATGAGCGTGGACTCGGGTAAGTCCCTGCTATGTGATTTTTGATATACATCGTCATGTTACCGTTAAATGCTATGCTATGCGTTAATTGCATGATTTCATGATATTATAATACTTTTGATTTGGACATGATGATGGGTTTGATGAGAGGAGGGGAGGATCTATTTGGGTTGTCACCGGTGGTTTTGACCACACACGACAGGTTGGCCGTCTTTGATGTTACTAATTGTGACTAAGTCCCGGTGGTTTTGACCACGGTGGTTTTGACCACATTGATGATATTTGTGACTACGGTCACACGAGTGGTTTTGACCATATATGGATATTGTGACTCGTCCGGTGGTTTGGTACCACGGTGGGTTGGCCCCACATGATTGATACGGGATTGTCATCAGTGGTTTTGACCACACGATGGGTTGGCCCATCACTTGATTTGTGACTACGGTCACCAGTGGTTTTGACCACAACGATATATATATATTTGTGACTTCGGTCACCAGTGGTTTTGACCACACGGGGTAGATAAAGGAGATCGGATGGTTAGGTTATGGGGTTGCATGATTTGCATGTTTTACTGATGATTTGTGTAAGTGTTTGCACTATCGGGTTGGGGATTTATACACTGAGTCTCGGTGACTCACCCCTTCCCTTATATTTTGCAGATGAGGCATAGATCGCGGATAGGGAGCCAGGGAGGACTCGAGGTGGCCATGCAAACTTATTTTCGGGTGTTTGACTTTAAATTACTACTCTAGTTTTATCTATTTACTTTAAATTTGGTTTGGTTTTGTAATAAGGCCGCTAAGTATTATTTTGGGTTTTAAATTACCTGCTTTACTTTTTGATGATATTATGCATGTGGTTAACAATTCGATATTGCTTAAGTAATGTAGGATAAATAGCAACGTTTTCAAAAACTATACTCTATTTCCGGATTTTCAAACGTTAACATCGGGTAGCATCATTCATAGGGTAACAACAAAGGTAATATAGATGATTTTCAACCTAAATTTTCTAACAACTTCAAATGCAAATGGTTTTAATCTTGACTATGTTCAACTCACTCGGTTGTTAATAAGTATCGAAAGGTTTTCCAAAATTAGAAACAGCAATTGGATGTTCCAAAACTTATTTTCTGGATTTTAAAACAACACTAAAACGATTTCAACATCACTTTATACGGGTTTTCTAAACCTTAAAAGCGATAATGACATTTTCAATAGAAATAAATCGGCAAACTTGTTTTACTTAAAACGTTTTCACTCCGTAATATGCCAGATTCGGTCGTGGTGTGTTGACCGGGTTTGGGGTGTTACAGAGGAGGCAAAAGAAACCTTGTTCCAAATGATGAATGAGTGGTTTACAGAATCCATAAGAACAAATCATGCTGTACAACAACCTCCCCCACTTGCTCCTCAACCGGTTCCTGAAATGCCACAAGGTGCTGAACCTGTTAGAATTGGTAAGCCTCCGGTAGATAAAATCCGTAAATATGGAGTTGAGGAATTTAGGGATACTGCCGATAATGATCCAGAGAGGGCTGAGTTTTGGTTGGAAAATACCATCCGGGTTTTAGATGAACTATCATGTACACCAGCTGCGCGTTTAAAATGTGCAGTATCTTTACTGAAAGACACAACTTATCATTGGTGGAATACCATAACTTCTGTGGTACCGAGAGAAAATATTACTTGGGAATTCTTCTAGACTGAAATTAGAAAGAAGTATATTAGTCAAAGATTTCTGGATCAGAAAAAAGAAAGAATTTTTAGAGCTTAAACAGGAAAACATGACTGTATCAGAATACGAGCGGGAATTTGTTCGGTTAAGCAAGTATGCTAGAGAATGGGTTCCGACTGAGGTTGATATATGTAAACATTTTGAAGAAGGATTAAATGAAGATATCAAGCTATTGATTAGAATTCTTGAATTGAGGGAATTTGTGGTGTTGGCCGATCGAGCACACAAAGTTGAAGAATTAAGTAAAGAAAAGAAACAAGCGGAGAAAGAAGCCCGAATTTCTGGTAAAAGATTTATGGGCAAATCACAATCATCTACTTCAAAGAAATCAAAGAAGTACCATGATTGTTTTAATGCTTCTGTGGAATATTAGAAAAGAGCGGAGCTCTCAACGCTCTAACCCGAGATCCTCATCTCCATCTGTAACCAGTGTTGGAAGTGTCGGCAATCCTAAACCAAAATGTAAATATTGCAACAAATTTCATTTTGGGGAGTGTTGTTTGAGAAGTGGAACTTGTTACCGATGTGGTTCTCTTGATCATTTTCTCAAAGATTTCCCTGAAAGGATTGAAAAAGATATGATCAAACTTCTAAGCCAAGTAATCCTGCCTCAAGAGGTAGACCACCCCGTCACCCTGGCAATGTCAGTGGTAGTCGAGGTACTACAACGGATTCAACAGTTAAATCTGAAGCACGAGCATCGACAAGGACATATGCTATTCGTGCTAGAGAAGATGCTTCTACACCAAACGCCATTACTGGTACATTTTCTCTACTTGATACTGATATTACTGCTTTGGTTGATCCTGGTTCCACACATTCATACATATGCACAAATTTAGTGTCTGTTTACCTGTTGAATTCACTGAATTTGTGGTTAAAGTTTCAAACCCCTTGGGCCAGTATGTTATGGTGGATAGAATTTATAAAAATTACCCGTTGATTGTAAAGGGTTATTGTTTTTCGGCTGATCTAATGTTGTTGCCCTTTGATGAATTTGATGTGATTTTGGGAATGGACTGGCTAACTCAACATGATGCAGTGGTGAATTGTAAACAAAAATACATTGTGTTAAAGTGTCACAATGGTGAGTTACTTCACGTCGAATCTGATAAACTGGATGGGTTATCTACTGTGATCTCAGCAATATCAGCACAGAAATATATTAGAAAGAGGTATGATGCTTATATTGCATATGTGTTGGATACTAAAGTATATGAGTCGAAGATTCAGTTAGTGCCAGTTGTTTGTGAATTTCTTGATGTATTTCCGGAGGAATTACCTGGTTTACCACCAGTTAGAGAAGTAGAGTTCTCTATAGATCTTGTTCTAGGGACAACACCGATATCTATAGCACCGTATAGAATGGCTTCTACCGAATTGAAAGAGTTGAAAGCATAGTTGCAAGAATTGATTGACAGAGGCTTTGCTCGACCCAGTTTTTCACCTTGGGGTGCACCAGTTCTGTTTGTAAAGAAGAAAGATGGATCATTGAGATTGTGTATAGATTACAGACAATTAAACAAAGCCACAATTAAGAACAAGTATCCACTACCTTGAATTGATGATCTATTTGATCAATTGAAAGGTGCCACTGTATTTTCAAAGATCAATCTTCGTTCTGGTTATTATCAGCTACGGGTAAAAGATTCAGATGTGCCAAAGACAACTTTTAGAACTAGGTATGGGCACTATGAGTTTCTTGTGATGTCGTTTGGGTTGACGAATGCACCTGCATTATTCATGGATTTGATGAATAAAATTTTCAGACCGTATCTAGACAGGTTTGTGGTGGTATTTATTGATGATATTTTGGTATATTCCCGAGATGAAAATGAACATGCTGAACATTTGAGAATAGTGTTGCAAACTCTGCGTGAGAAGCAATTGTATGTTAAATTTAGTAAATGTAAATTTTGGCCATGGGAAGTTGGTTTCCTCAGACATATAGTGTCTGCAGAAGGTATCCGAGTGGATCCGAACAAAATTTCAGCCATTGTTAATTGGAAGCCACCAAAGAACGTGTCTGAAGTCAGAAGTTTTCTGGGATTGACTGGATATTATCAGAGATTTGTTAAAGGATTCTCAATGATAGCTTCTCTGATGACTCGATTGTTGCAGAAAGATGTGAAATTCGAGTGGTCTGATAAATGTCAGCAGAGTTTTGACAGGTCAAAAGCCTTATTGACAAAAGCACCAGTGTTAGTTCAGCCTGAATCGGGTAAAGAATTTATAATTTATAGTGATGCATCATTAAATGGTTTAGGCTATGTATTGATGCAAGAAGGTAAAGTAATAGTCTATGCTTCAAGACAGCTAAAACCACATGAAAGAAATTACCCAATACATGATCTTGAATTGGCAGCAATTGTGTTTGCATTGAAAATCTGGCAGCATTACCTATTTGGTGAAAAATGTCACATATTCACTGATCATAAAAGTTTGAAGTATTTGATGTCGCAGAAATACTTGAACTTAAGACAGCGCAGGTGGCTTGAATTATTGAAAGATTATGATCTGGTTATTGATTACCATCCAGGAAAAGCCAATGTGGTTACAAATGCTCTGAGCTGAAAATCTCTATTTGCTTTGCGAGCAATGAATACCCGACTGTCGTTATCTGATGATGGTTCAATCATAGCTGAGCTAAAAGCTAGACCAACGTTTTTGAAGCAGATTTCTGAAGCTCAGAAAAATGATGATGAACTACGAGCTAAACGGGTACAGTGTGAGTTGAATTCTGATTCAGAATTTCAGATTGGTTCTGATGGCTGTTTATTATTTAGAGGCAGAATATGTATACCAAAGAATTCAGAATTGGGACAGAAGATTTTACATGAAGCTCAAAATGGTAATATGTCTAGTCATCCTGGTAATAATAAAATGTACAATGATCTGAAAAAGATGTACTAGTGGCCAGGAATGAAACGGGATATTTGTGAATTTGTATCTAAATGTTTGATATGTCAGCAAGTAAAAGTTGAACATTAGGTGCCTTTGGGATTATTACAGCCAAGTACAATACCGGAATGGAAATGGGAAAGAATTACCATGGATTTTGTATCAGGGTTCCTCTTATCTCCGAAGAAGAAATATGCCATTTGGGTAATCGTCGACCGACTGAAAAAGTATGCACACTTTATTCCGGTACGTATGGATTTTTCCTTGGATAGATTGGCTGAATTATATGTTTATGAGATTGTTAGATTGCATGGAGTGCCTGTTTCCATTATATATGATAGAGATCCTTGGTTTACATCCCGATTCTGGAATAAACTGCAAGAAGCCTTGGGTACACAATTACATTTCAGTACTGCACTCCATCCTTAGACTGATGGACAATCAGAACGTGTTGTACAGATTTTGGAAGATATGCTTCGATGTTGTGTACTAGAATTTAAAGGTAACTGGGAAAAGTATCTGCCTTTAGTTGAATTTGCTTATAATAACATTTATCAGTCCAGCATTAAAATGGCACCGTATGAGGCTTTGTATGGCCAGAAATGTAGAACTCCATTGTATTGGACGGAACTTAGAGAGAAAAAGATACACGGAGTTGAATTGATCTGTGAAATAGAATAAAAGGCAAAGGTGATTCAGGACAGTTTAAAAGTAGCCTCTAATAGTCAAAAGTCTTATCCGATCTTAAACGAAAAGAAATAGAATTTCAAGTCGGCGACAAGGTATTTTTGAAAGTATCACCTTGAAAGAAAGTTCTCCTGATACGAACTTGTTTCAGTGTTGATTCGAGTCGTTTAGATTGCCCGATCGTTAAAATGAGAAGTATCGTTTGAAATAGAACAAATGGGTTAAATTCAGCCAGGCATGGTATTTAGTTTCCAAAATAGGTTCAAAATGGCTAGGTATAGTAATGATGAATATTTGGCTAACAAAGAAACAAAGGAATAGGAAATAGTTTGGTAGGAATGGAGTTGGATCGAAGTGGACTTAAGAATCCAGAGTGAACCAACACTATGATTGAGTGCTGACCCGAAACTTATGTGACCTTAAGGTGGATGAATGTTGAAGGATAGATTGACCGTGACCCTCTATCAAGAGTGATAGGAACCAATCGGTATATGGGTGAACGCCACACTCGGTTTAGGAGTGATAAGTTCAGAAAGAAAGAAGGTAGATGCCACTAGCTTTTGCTAGATAAGTCAGCTTGAGTCTTAAAACGAAATAGGAGAGTTGAAAAACTCACAAAATGTTATAAACATTCAAAAAGTAGCAAAAAGCCCCCTAAACAAGCTAATTACAAAGTATTTATAGTGCTTACATGAGGATAGCTGAAAAGTCACATGAATTCAGCTTTAATGTGGTGTTTAATGGCTGAAATAAAGTTTAATCAATAAGTAAAAACTCTTGAGTTCCTCCAAGCCAAATAACAGCAACTATCAATATGAATTATTACTCCAAATGAGCTGATTTAATGAGCTTGAATGCTTGGTTTCATGCCCCTCTTTGGCAATTTGAATGGTCACCAGCAGCTTTAATGGAATTTTGAACTCATGGTGTGATCATTTAAGCAACAAACGGTTATGGAAGAAGAATAGGTTGCTGCCAAATTTAAAGGATGTGTAATGCTTCTTTTAATTGTCATAACAGATCCTTTTAGTGATGTATAATGCCCCATTTTATGTAACCAATTTCTACTTGAAAAGTCACATTAATCACTTTGTAACAGCCCTTGAATGTAACGGTTTCTAGCTGAAAAGACACCTGCAATCAAACACATTAAAACAAACACATTAATCACATTTAAACTCATATTAAACACAAAACACATTAAACACTTAACTAAAATAAATAAACTTAAAACTTATGCATCAATAAATTATTCCAGCAACTAGATTAATTATGAGAAGCATAATTAAATAACTTAAAACTCATGTATCAATAAATCATTCTAGCAACTAGATTAATTAAGAGAAACATATATTAAATAAAGTTCAACAATAACTCAATTATTTAAACTAAGATGAGTTGAATAAAGTCTAGTAACTCATTTATTAATCTAAGATAAGTTTAATTAAAAAAACAAATTCAACTTGCAATAAATTGCAAGTGACGCCTATTGAGCTGAATGAGCTTGTAATGAAGCTTCATTTTGCACTTAGGTCCCTCGAGCTTAGGCCAATCTCGATGGCGTCGAGTTGCGTCGTAACATGATGCGACCGGGTTCGCATCATACCCTCCCTCTTGAAGACGATTTGTCCTCAAATCAGGCCATTTGTTCGCGAAAAATTTTTCATCGTGACAAACCTAAAAAATACACAAGACTCAAAAATGAAACAGATTAGACGCTTGCCCTCCCTCTTTAGGAGGAATCCATTTCCAAATGCCACCTTCACGAAAATGAAAAAGGTTAGTGACACCATGGATGATGAACTCGAAAGAACATGCTGAAACGTTATTCACAAATTGAACATATGAATTGATGCCGGGATCAAAAACAGAAATCGGTTTTACCTTTTTCTTTGATGGAAACAAACCAAAACCACATAACATTCGAAATTCATAATCTTGAAAGACAAAATTCCATGGCTCAAATCCCTTGGAAAATGATATGGAACTACATTCACAGGGATCAAAGACAAAGTTTTTGTTCACATATTTAGTCACACAAAATTGCGGATGCTTACTTTCTCTCAAAGACATTTCAAAATAGTAAACTCCAGGTTTGAACACATGATTTTGGTCACTCGTTCCAGCTTGCAACAAGAATTTTTTTGTTTCCAATGATCCACACATGTTAAACAAAGAAAGTGTGAACTTGCAAACATTCAAACAATCATATATATTAAGTCTCATTCGAACAGACTTACTCAAACATGTGGGATTTACACAACAAATCAGAAAGTTCAAATCATCGTTACACACAAGCAGATTAGGCGTTTCACATATCAACTCTTTATCGCAAAAGACCAAATGTTGTGCGGGCTGATTTAGTCTTACTTTATTAACAATTTCACCAATGTCATGTTCATTAGAAGAAAAACACTTCGTATTACTATGTAAAACGAAATCATCAATTGGATTATGGATATCAGCCAAATCAAGTTGAATAGCTCTTTCACAAACTAAGTCTCCGGCTTTCTTATCAATACCTTTCAAATGAAATTGTTGGGACTCAAATAAAATGAAACCCTTACCTTGCTTACCTTTAAGTAATTGTGGGTGGATGTCATTTTCGTTCTTACCTTTCTCGAGCAATCGAAATCACCTCTCATTGGATAGGTAATGAAGCTGGAATTTATCAATGGAATTTCAAGAAACCTGAAAAGAAGAAACAATACAAGGAGAACTCACAGGATGGTTAGTAAAAACACTCATCGCTTTTTCTTGTTCACTTTCTTCTTTTTCTTTCGTTTCTTTTTCATCAACACTCGTTTCTTCCGTACTTTCTTTTTTCTTCTCAATCTCAATCTCTTTTTCAACTTTCTTTTCTTTCTCACATATTATTTGCTCTCAATCTCTTTTTGCATTTTCTTGATTTCTTTTTGAGTTTCTTTCTCCACTCGTGGTTTTACCTCCACTCTCTTACTTTTTCCTTTCTCTTTTTCATTTTTCTTTTCTTTTTTCTCGTTTTTCTTTTCTTTTTCACTTTCTTTTTCGATTTCATTACGAAAGGAAGAATACAAGAAAGAATCAAAGTGAGAAACTTTTCGTTGAGCATAAGAGGAGGGGTCTTCATACAAAAGATGGTCATCTCTTCGTGATAGATCCTCCATGGCCGAGTACTTTGATGCTTTTGAAACACGTTCTCCACTTCATAAATAATCCCCCACGGATGAATAAATTGATGCACTTGTAGAGACATATCTACCTTTTTGTTTGTCATTTCGGAAGGGATCAAACTCAAAGTTTGCTTTACTTTGTCTTGAACTCATCGGCATATAAGACTCGCGATATGGATCTCTTCTTGAATACTCATGGGATGCTTGTCTTCGTGAGGATCTTATCTCCGTTCCTCGACTTGGAGAAATTCGCTCCTAATGGTAGGAAAATGGGAGGAAGCACTTGCGCATTACGGCTTTCATTTTAGAACAAGTGGATATCAGATGCTCTCTGTTTCGTCTTCGACTCATGGTGAATTGATCCCACCAAGTCATGGCATAATCGGAGAACCCGTTCGCCGCAAACCTTACTTTCTTGCTTTCCGAGTAGTCGTGGTACTCAAAAACTAATTCTACCTTCTTTTCCCATTCAAGGTATACCTCTGGGTCGGATCGACCTTGAAACGTTGGAATGGCTAACTTGTGATTCTTCAAATCGCCATCAACAAGTTCATGCTCTCTAAAGCCTCGGTTTCTATGAATGCGTCGCCTTTCGCTTTGATTGGATGCTTGGTATGATGGATCGAACCAACTACCAACAAAGATAATTTTTCTTTCGAAACTTAGAGACATTTTATTTGAACCTCACTTCAAACCTCACTATTCACTCGCAAAGAAAAATAATATGGCACTCCAATCGTATTTCCACTCTTTTACGGCTTTTTTCTACACTCGAATGTTCTCACTAACTCTCACGCCTTTTACCACTCGTTTCGCCTCTCGAACTTCGTAATCGACTCTTTAGACTTATAAGAAAGCCTAGAATTCGACTTCAAAAGGGTGGCGATGGTTGATGATGTTGGTTTTGGTAGGTGAAAGAAAATAAAAAGGGTGCTAAGTGTGGCGTTTGGGTTTGAATTTGATGGAGAAGCATCTTTGAAGATCGGGTAAAAGAAAACTATGAACCCCTTCAATCTTTTTTTAATAATTTCAAATTTTTTTGCCATTGAAAAATACTAATTACAATGAATACTTTGAATTCACGAATATTTTTTATTTTTTCACGATTTTTTTAATTTTTTCAAATACTTACTCCGACAACCACGAACGTTCAGTACTCCTTGATTTTAGCTAGCTCGATGCAAATGATACGAACTCGTTTGGTGTTGATTCGAGTCGTTTAGATTGCCCGATCGTTAAAATGAGAAGTATCATTGAAATAGGACAAAGGGGTTAAATTCGACCAAGCATGGTATTTAGTTTCCAAAATAGGTTCAAAATGGCTAGGTGTAGTAATGATGAATATTCGGCTAACAAAGAAACAAAGGAATAGGAAATAGTTTGGTAGGAATGGAGTTGGATCAAGTAGACTTAAGAATCAAGAGTGAACCAACACTATGATTGAGTCTTGACCCGAAACTTATGTAACCTTAAGGTGGATGAATGTTGAAGGATAGATTGACCGTGACCCTCTATCAAGAGTGATAGGAACCAATCGGTATATGGGTGAAGCGCCACACTCGGTTTAGGAGTGATAAGTTCGGAAAGAAATAAGGTAGACGCCACTAGCTTTTGCTAGATAAGTCAAACTTGAGTCTTTAAAATGAAATAGGAGAGTTGAAAAACTCAAAAATGTTAGAAACATTCAAAAGGTAGCAAAAGTCCCTAAACAAGCTAATTACAAAGTATTTATAGTGCTTACATGAGGCTAGCTGAAAAGTCACATGAATTCGACTTTAATGTCTTTGTTTAATGGTTGAAATAAAGTTTAATTAATAAGTAAAATCTCTTGAGTTTCTCCAAGCCAAATAATAGCAACTATCAATATGAATTATTACTCCAAATGAGCTGATTTAATGAGCTTGAATGCTTGTTTTATGCCCTCTTGGCGGTAGAATGGTCACCAATGACTTTAATGAAATTTTGAACTCATGGTGTGATCATTTAAGCAACAAACGATTATGGAAGAAGAATAGGTTGCTGCCAAATTTAAAAGGATGTGTGATGATTCCTTTAATTGTCATAACAGACTCCTTTTAGTGATGTATAATGCCCCCTTGTATGTAGCCGATTTCTACTTGAAAAGTCACATTAATCACTTTATATGACCTTTTGATATGCTTGTTTCCAAATTGAAAAAACACCTGTAAACAAACACATTAAAACAAACACATTAATCACATTTAAACTCATATTAAACACAAAACACATTAAACACTTAACTAAAATAAATAAACTTAAAACTTATGCATCAATAAATTATTCCAGCAACTAGATTAATTAAGAGAAGCATAATTAAATAACTTAAAACTCATGCATCAATAAATCATTCTAGCAACTAGATTAATTAAGAGAAAAATATATTAAATAAAGTTCAACAATAACTCAATTATTTAAACTAAGATGAGTTGAATAAAGTCTAGTAACTCATTTATTAATCTAAGATGAGTTTAATTAAAAAAACAAATTCAACTTGCAATAAATTGCAAGTGACGCCTATTGAGCTGAATGAGCTTGTAATGAAGCTTCATTTTGCACATAGGTCCCTCGAGCTTAGGCCAATCTCGATGGCATCGAGTTGCGTCGTAACATGATGCGATCGGGTTCGCATCATACCCTCCCTCTTGAAGACGATTTGTCCTCAAATCAGGCCATTTGCTCACGAAAAATTTTTCATCGTCACAAACCTGGAAAATACACAAGACTCGAAAATGAAACAGATTAGACACTTGCCCTCCCTCTCTAGGAGGAATCCATTTCCAAATGTCACCTTCACGAAAATGAAAAAGGTTAGTGACACCATGGATGATGAACTCGAAAGAACATGCTGAAACGTTATTCACAAATTGAACATATTAATTGATGCTGGGATCAAAAACAGAAATCGGTTTACCTTTTTCTTTGATGGAAACAAACCAAAACCACATAACATTCGAAAGTCATAATCTTGAAAGACAAAATTCCATGGCTCAAATCTCTTGGAAAATGATATGGAACAACATTCACAGGGATCAAAGACAAAGTTTTTGTTCACATATTTAGTCACACAAAATTGCGGATGCTTACTTTCTCTCAAAGAAATTTCAAAATAGTAAACTCCAGGTTTGAACACATGATTTTGGTCACTCGTTCCAGCTTGCAACAAGAATTTCTTTATCTCCAATGATCCACACATGTTAAACAAAGAAAGTGTGAACTTGCAAACATTCAAACAATCATATATATTAAGTCTCATTGAGCAGACTTACTCAAACATGTGGGATTTACACAACAAATCAGAAAGTTCAAATCATCGTTACACACAAGCAGATTAGGCGTTTCACATATCAACTCTTTATCGCAAAAGACCAAATGTTGTGCGGGCTGATTTAGTCTTACTTTATTAACAATTTCACCAATGTCATGTTCATTAGAAGAAAAACACCCGTATTACTATGTAAAACGAAATCATCAATTGGATTATGGATATCGGCCAAATCAAGTTGAATAGCTCTTTCACAAACTAAGTCTCCGGCTTTCTTATCAATACCTTTCAAATGAAATTGTTGGGACTCAAATAAAATGAAACCCTTACCTTGCTTACCTTTAAGTAATTGTGGGTGGATGTCATTTTCGTTCTTACCTTTCTCGAGCAATCGAAATCACCTCTCATTGGATAGGTAATGAAAGTGGAATTTATCAATGGAATTTCAAGAAACAAAAAGAAGAAACAATACAAGGAGAACTCACAGGATGGTTAGTAAAAACACTCATCGCTTTTTCTTGTTCACTTTCTTCTTTTCTTTCGTTCTTTTTCATCAACACTCGTTTCTCCAGTACTTTCTTTTTCTTCTCAATCTCAATCTCTTTTTCAACTTTCTTTTCTTTCTCACATATTATTTGCTCTCAATCTCTTTTTGCATTTTCTTGATTTCTTTTGAGTTTCTTTCTCCACTCGTGGTTTTACCTCCACTCTCTTACTTTTCCTTTCTCTTTTTCATTTTTCTTTTCTTTTTCTCGTTTTTCTTTTCTCTTTTCACTTTCTTTTCGATTTCATTACGAAAGGAAGAATACAAGAAAGAATCAAAGTGAGAAACTTTTCGTTGAGCATAAGAGGAGGGTCTTCATACAAAAGATGGTCATCTCTTCGTGATAGATCCTCCATGGCCGAGTACTTTGATGCTTTTGAAACACGTTCTCCACTTCATAAATAATCCCCACGGATGAATAAATTGATGCACTTGTAGAGACATATCTACCTTTTGTTTGTCATTTGGAAGGGATCAAACTCAAAGTTTTCTTTACTTTGTCTTGAACTCATCGGCATATAAGACTCGCGATATGGATCTCTTCTTGAATACTCATGGGATGCTTGTCTTCGTGAGGATCTTATCTCCGTTCCTCGACTTGGAGAAATTCGCTCCTAATGGTAGGAAAATGGGAGGAAGCACTTGCGCATTACGGCTTTCATTTTAGAACAAGTGGATATCAGATGCTCTCTGTTTCGTCTTCGACTCATGGTGAATTGATCCCACCAAGTCATGGCATAATCGGAGAACCCGTTCGCGCAAACCTTACTTTCTTGCTTTCCAGGAGTAGTCGTGGTACTCAAAAACTAATTCTACCTTCTTTTCCCATTCAAGGTATACCTGCGGGTCGGATCGACCTTGAAGCGTTGGAATGGCTAACTTGTGATTCTTCAAATCGCCATCAACAAGTTCATGCTCTCTAAAGCCTCGATTTCTATGAATGCGTCGCCTTTCGCTTTGATTGGATGCTTGGTATGATGGATCGAACCCATTACCAACAAAGCAGATAATTTTTCTTCGAAACTTAGAGACATTTTATTTGAACCTCACTTCAAACCTCACTATTCACTCGCAAAGAAAAATAATATGGCACTCCAATCGTATTTCCACTCTTTTACGGCTTTTTCTACACTCGAATGTTCTCACTAACTCTCACGCCTTTTACCACTCGTTTCGCCTCTCGAACCGTAATCGACTCTTTAGACTTATAAGAAAGCCTAGGGTCGACTTCAAAAGGGTGGCGATGGTTGATGATGTTGGTTTTGGTAGGTGAAAGAAAATAAAAAGGGTGCTAAGTGTGGCGTTTGGGTTTGAATTTGATGGAGAAGCATCTTTGAAGATCGGGTAAAAGAAAACTATGAACCCCTTCAATCTTTTTTTTTAATAATTTCAAATTTTTTTTTGCCATTGAAAAATACTAATTACAATGAATACTTTGAATTCACGAATATTTTTTATTTTTTCACGATTTTTTTAATTTTTTCAAATACTTACTCGACAACTTCACGAACGTTCGTACTCCTTGATTTTAGCTAGCTCGATACCAAATGATACGAACTCGTTTGGTGTTGATTCGAGTCGTTTAGATTGCCCGGTCGTTAAAATGAGAAGTATCATTGAAATAGGACAAAAGGGTTAAATTCGACCAAGCATGGTATTTAGTTTCCAAAATAGGTTCAAAATGGCTAGGTGTAGTAATGATGAATATTCGGCTAACAAAGAAACAAAGGAATAGGAAATAGTTTGGTAGGAATGGAGTTGGATCGAAGTAGACTTAAGAATCAAGAGTGAACCAACACTATGATTGAGTGCTGACCCGAAACTTATGTAACCTTAAGGTGGATGAATGTTGAAGGATAGATTGACCGTGACCCTCTATCAAGAGTGATAGGAACCAATCGGTATATGGGTGAACGCCACACTCGGTTTAGGAGTGATAAGTTCGGAAAGAAATAAGGTAGACGCCACTAGCTTTTGCTAGATAAGTCAGCTTGAGTCTTTAAAATGAAATAGGAGAGTTGAAAAACTCAAAAAATGTTAGAAACATTCAAAAGGTAGCAAAAAGTCCCCTAAACAAGCTAATTACAAAGTATTTATAGTGCTTACATGAGGCTAGCTGAAAAGTCACATGAATTCAGCTTTAATGTGCTGTTTAATGGTTGAAATAAAGTTTAATTAATAAGTAAAATCTCTTGAGTTTCTCCAAGCCAAATAATAGCAACTATCAATATGAATTATTACTCCAAATGAGCTGATTTAATGAGCTTGAATGCTTGGTTTTATGCCCTCTTGGCGTAGAATGGTCACCAAAGACTTTAATGAAATTTTGAACTCATGGTGTGATCATTTAAGCAACAAACGATTATGGAAGAAGAATAGGCTGCTGCCAAATTTAAAAGGATGTGTGATGATTCCTTTAATTGTCATAACAGCTCCTTTTAGTGATGTATAATGCCCCCTTGTATGTAACCGATTTCTACTTGAAAAGTCACATTAATCACTTTGTAATGACCTTTGAATATAGCGTTTCATTTGAAAAAAAACACTGTAAACAAACACATTAAAACAAACACATTAATCACATTTAAACTCATATTAAACACAAAACACATTAAACACTTAACTAAAATAAATAAACTTAAAACTTATGCATCAATAAATTATTCCAGCAACTAGATTAATTAAGAGAAGCATAATTAAATAACTTAAAACTCATGCATCAATAAATCATTCTAGCAACTAGATTAATTAAGAGAAAAATATATTAAATAAAGTTCAACAATAACTCAATTATTTAAACTAAGATGAGTTGAATAAAGTCTAGTAACTCATTTATTAATCTAAGATGAGTTTAATTAAAA
The DNA here is from genome assembly GCA_025698515.1 of Gossypium sturtianum. NCBI lineage: Eukaryota > Viridiplantae > Streptophyta > Magnoliopsida > Malvales > Malvaceae > Gossypium > Gossypium sturtianum. The sequence goes on from CM046954.1 coordinate 85,396,215, forward strand.
AACAAATTCAACTTGCAATAAATTGCAAGTGGCGCCTATTGAGTGAATGAGCTTGTAATGAAGCTTCATTTTGCACATAGGTCCCTCGAGCTTAGGCCAATCTCGATGGCATCGAGTTGCGTCGTAACATGATGCGATCGGGTTCGCATCATACCCTCCCTCTTGAAGACGATTTGTCCTCAAATCGGGCCATTTGCTCACGAAAAATTTTTCATCGTCACAAACTGGAAAATACACAAGACTCGAAAATGAAACAGTTAGACACTTGCCCTCCCTCTCTAGGAGGAATCCATTTCCAAATGTCACCTTCACGAAAATGAAAAGGTTAGTGACACCATGGATGATGAACTCGAAAGAACATGCTGAAACGTTATTCACAAATTGAACATATTAATTGATCTTTGGGATCAAAAGCAAATCGGTTTACCTTTTTCTTTGATGAAACAAACCAAAACCACATAACATTCGAAAGTCATAATCTTGAAAGACAAAATTCCATGGCTCAAATCTCTTGGAAAATGATATGGAACAACATTCACGAGGATCAAAGACAAAGTTTTTGTTCACATATTTAGTCACACAAAATTGCGGATGCTTACTTTCTCTCAAAGAAATTTCAAAATAGTAAACTCCAGGTTTGAACACATGATTTTGGTCACTCGTTCCAGCTTGCAACATGAATTTCTTTATCTCCAATGATCCACACATGTTAAACAAAGAAAGTGTGAACTTGCAAACATTCAAACAATCATATATATTAAGTCTCATTCGAAGCAGACTTACTCAAACATGTGGGATTTACACAACAAATCAGAAAGTTCAAATCATCGTTACACACAAGCTGATTAGGCGTTTCACATATCAACTCTTTATCGCAAAAAGACCAAATGTTGTGCGGCTGATTTAGTCTTACTTTATTAACAATTTCACCAATGTCATGTTCATTAGAAGAAAAACACTTCGTATTACTATGTAAAGCGAAATCATCAATTGGATTATGGATATCGGCCAAATCAAGTTGAATAGCTCTTTCACAAACTAAGTCTCCGGCTTTCTTATCAATACCTTTCAAATGAAATTGTTGGGACTCAAATAAAATGAAACCCTTACCTTGCTTACCTTTAAGTAATTGTGGGTGGATGTCATTTTCGTTCTTACCTTTCTCGAGCAATCGAAATCACCTCTCATTGGATAGGTAATGAAGTGGAATTTATCAATGGAATTTCAAGAAACACAAAAGAAGAAACAATACAAGGAGAACTCACGGGATGGTTAGTAAAAACACTCATCGCTTTTTCTTGTTCACTTTCTTCTTTTCTTTCGTTTCTTTTCATCAACACTCGTTTCTTCCAGTACTTTCTTTTTCTTCTCAATCTCAATCTCTTTTTCAACTTTCTTTTCTTTCTCACATATTATTTGCTCTCAATCTCTTTTTGCATTTTCTTGATTTCTTTTTGAGTTTCTTTCTCCACTCGTGGTTTTACCTCCACTCTCTTACTTTTTCCTTTCTCTTTTCATTTTCTTTTCTTTTTCTCGTTTTCTTTTCTTTTTCACTTTCTTTTTCGATTTCATTCTGAAAGGAAGAATACAAGAAAGAATCAAAGTGAGAAACTTTTAGTTGAGCATAAGAGAGAGGGTCTTCATACAAAAGATGGTCATCTCTTCGTGATAGATCCTCCATGGCGAGTACTTTGATGCTTTTGAAACACGTTCTCCACTTCATAAATAATCCCCACGGATGAATAAATTGATGCACTTGTAGAGACATATCTACCTTTTTGTTTGTCATTTGGAAGGATCAAACTCAAAGTTTGCTTTACTTTGTCTTGAACTCATCGGCATATAAGACTCGCGATATGGATCTCTTCTTGAATACTCATGGGATGCTTGTCTTCGTGAGGATCTTATCTCCGTTCCTCGACTTGGAGAAATTCGCTCCTAATGGTAGGAAAATGGGAGGAAGCACTTGCGCATTACGGCTTTCATTTTAGAACAAGTGGATATCGGATGCTCTCTGTTTTCGTCTTCGACTCATGGTGAATTGATCCCACCAAGTCATGGCATAATCGGAGAACCGTTCGCGCAAACCTTACTTTCTTGCTTTCCGAGTAGTCGTGGTACTCAAAAACTAATTCTACCTTCTTTTCCCATTCAAGGTATACCTGCTGGGTCGGATCGACCTTGAAAGCGTTGGAATGGCTAACTTGTGATTCTTCAAATCGCCATCAACAAGTTCATGCTCTCTAAAGCCTCGGTTTCTATGAATGCGTCGCCTTTTCGCTTTGATTGGATGCTTGGTATGATGGATCGAACCAGCTACCAACAAATGATAATTTTCTTTCGAAACTTAGAGACATTTTATTTGAACCTCACTTCAAACCTCACTATTCACTCGCAAAGAAAAATAATATGGCACTCCAATCGTATTTCCACTCTTTTACGGCTTTTTCTACACTCGAATGTTCTCACTAACTCTCACGCCTTTTACCACTCGTTTCGCCTCTCGAACTTCGTAATCGACTCTTTAGACTTATAAGAAAGCCTAGGGGTCACTTCAAAAGGGTGGCGATGGTTGATGATGTTGGTTTTGGTAGGTGAAAGAAAATAAAAAGGGTGCTAAGTGTGGCGTTTGGGTTTGAATTTGATGGAGAAGCATCTTTGAAGATCGGGTAAAGAAAACTATGAACCCCTTCAATCTTTTTTTAATAATTTCAAATTTTTTTGCCATTGAAAATACTAATTACAATGAATACTTTGAATTCACGAATATTTTTTATTTTTTCACGATTTTTTTAATTTTTTCAAATACTTACTCTCGACAACTTCACGAACGTTCGTACTCCTTGATTTTAGCTAGCTCTGATACCAAATGATACGAACTCGTTTCGGTGTTGATTCGAGTCGTTTAGATTGCCCGGTCGTTAAAATGAGAAGTATCATTCGAAATAGGACAAAGGGGTTAAATTCGGCCAAGCATGGTATTTAGTTTCCAAAATAGGTTCAAAATGGCTAGGTGTAGTAATGATGAATATTCGGCTAACAAAGAAACAAAGGAATAGGAAATAGTTTGGTAGGAATGGAGTTGGATCGAAGTAGACTTAAGAATCAAGAGTGAACCAACACTATGATTGAGTGCTGACCCGAAACTTATGTAACCTTAAGGTGGATGAATGTTGAAGGATAGATTGACCGTGACCCTCTATCAAGAGTGATAGGAACCAATCGGTATATGGGTGAACGCCACACTCGGTTTAGGAGTGATAAGTTCGGAAAGAAATAAGGTAGACGCCACTAGCTTTTGCTAGATAAGTCAGCTTGAGTCTTTAAAATGAAATAGGAGAGTTGAAAAACTCAAAAAATGTTAGAAACATTCAAAAGGTAGCAAAAAGTCCCCTAAACAAGCTAATTACAAAGTATTTATAGTGCTTACATGAGGCTAATTTGAAAAGTCACATGAATTCGACTTTAATGTCTTTGTTTAATGGTTGAAATAAAGTTTAATTAATAAGTAAAATCTCTTGAGTTTCTCCAAGCCAAATAATAGCAACTATCAATATGAATTATTACTCCAAATGAGCTGATTTAATGAGCTTGAATGCTTGGTTTTATGCCCTCTTGGCAGCCGAATGGTCACCAGCAGCTTTAATGAAATTTTGAACTCATGGTGTGATCATTTAAGCAACAAACGATTATGGAAGAAGAATAGGTCTGCCAAATTTAAAAGGATGTGTGATGATTCCTTTAATTGTCATAACAGCTCCTTTTAGTGATGTATAATGCCCCCTTGTATGTAACCGATTTCTACTTGAAAAGTCACATTAATCACTTTGTAACAGCCTTTGAATGTAACTGTTTCAATTGAAAAACACACTGTAAACAAACACATTAAAACAAACACATTAATCACATTTAAACTCATATTAAACACAAAACACATTAAACACTTAACTAAAATAAATAAACTTAAAACTTATGCATCAATAAATTATTCCAAGCAACTAGATTAATTAAGAGAAGCATAATTAAATAACTTAAAACTCATGCATCAATAAATCATTCTAGCAACTAGATTAATTAAGAGAAAAATATATTAAATAAAGTTCAACAATAACTCAATTATTTAAACTAAGATGAGTTGAATAAAGTCTAGTAACTCATTTATTAATCTAAGATGAGTTTAATTAAAAAAACAAATTCAACTTGCAATAAATTGCAAGTGGCGCCTATTGATTTGAATGAGCTTGTAATGAAGCTTCATTTTGCACATAGGTCCCTCGAGCTTAGGCCAATCTCGATGGCATCGAGTTGCGTCGTAACATGATGCGATCGGGTTCGCATCATACCCTCCTCTTGAAGACGATTTGTCCTCAAATCAGGCCATTTGCTCACGAAAAATTTTTCATCGTCACAAAACTGGAAAATACACAAGACTCGAAAATGAAACAGTTAGACACTTGCCCTCCCTCTCTAGGAGGAATCCATTTCCAAATGTCACCTTCACGAAAATGAAAAGGTTAGTGACACCATGGATGATGAACTCGAAAGAACATCTTTGAAACGTTATTCACAAATTGAACATATTAATTGATCTTTGGGATCAAAAAGTAAATCGGTTTACCTTTTTCTTTGATGGAAACAAACCAAAACCACATAACATTCGAAAGTCATAATCTTGAAAGACAAAATTCCATGGCTCAAATCTCTTGGAAAATGATATGGAACAACATTCACAGGGATCAAAGACAAAGTTTTTGTTCACATATTTAGTCACACAAAATTGCGGATGCTTACTTTCTCTCAAAGAAATTTCAAAATAGTAAACTCCAGGTTTGAACACATGATTTTGGTCACTCGTTCCAGCTTGCAACAAGAATTTCTTTATCTCCAATGATCCACACATGTTAAACAAAGAAAGTGTGAACTTGCAAACATTCAAACAATCATATATATTAAGTCTCATTCGAACAGACTTACTCAAACATGTGGGATTTACACAACAAATCAGAAAGTTCAAATCATCGTTACACACAAGCAGATTAGGCGTTTCACATATCAACTCTTTATCGCAAAAGACCAAATGTTGTGCGGGCTGATTTAGTCTTACTTTATTAACAATTTCACCAATGTCATGTTCATTAGAAGAAAAACACTTCGTATTACTATGTAAAACGAAATCATCAATTGGATTATGGATATCAGCCAAATCAAGTTGAATAGCTCTTTCACAAACTAAGTCTCCGGCTTTCTTATCAATACCTTTCAAATGAAATTGTTGGGACTCAAATAAAATGAAACCCTTACCTTGCTTACCTTTAAGTAATTGTGGGTGGATGTCATTTTCGTTCTTACCTTTCTCGAGCAATCGAAATCACCTCTCATTGGATAGGTAATGAAGTGGAATTTATCAATGGAATTTCAAGAAACACGAAAAAAAGAAGAAACAATACAAGGAGAACTCACGGGATGGTTAGTAAAAACACTCATCGCTTTTTCTTGTTCACTTTCTTCTTTTTTCTTTCGTTTCTTTTCATCAACACTCGTTTCTTCAGTACTTTCTTTTTTTTTCTTCTCAATCTCAACCTCTTTTTCAACTTTCTTTTCTTTCTCACATATTATTTGCTCTCAATCTCTTTTTGCATTTTCTTGATTTCTTTTTGAGTTTCTTTCTCCACTCGTGGTTTTACCTCCACTCTCTTACTTTTTCCTTTCTCTTTTTCATTTTTCTTTTCTTTTTTCTCGTTTTTCTTTTCTTTTTCACTTTCTTTTTCGATTTCATTACGAAAGGAAGAATACAAGAAAGAATCAAAGTGAGAAACTTTTCGTTGAGCATAAGAGGAGGGGTCTTCATACAAAAGATGGTCATCTCTTCGTGATAGATCCTCCATGGCCGAGTACTTTGATGCTTTTGAAACACGTTCTCCACTTCATAAATAATCCCCCACGGATGAATAAATTGATGCACTTGTAGAGACATATCTACCTTTTTGTTTGTCATTTCGGAAGGGATCAAACTCAAAGTTTGCTTTACTTTGTCTTGAACTCATCGGCATATAAGACTCGCGATATGGATCTCTTCTTGAATACTCATGGGATGCTTGTCTTCGTGAGGATCTTATCTCCGTTCCTCGACTTGGAGAAATTCGCTCCTAATGGTAGGAAAATGGGAGGAAGCACTTGCGCATTACGGCTTTCATTTTAGAACAAGTGGATATCAGATGCTCTCTGTTTCGTCTTCGACTCATGGTGAATTGATCCCACCAAGTCATGGCATAATCGGAGAACCCGTTCGCCGCAAACCTTACTTTCTTGCTTTCCGAGTAGTCGTGGTACTCAAAAACTAATTCTACCTTCTTTTCCCATTCAAGGTATACCTGCGGGTCGGATCGACCTTGAAACGTTGGAATGGCTAACTTGTGATTCTTCAAATCGCCATCAACAAGTTCATGCTCTCTAAAGCCTCGGTTTCTATGAATGCGTCGCCTTTTCGCTTTGATTGGATGCTTGGTATGATGGATCGAACCAAACTACCAACAATGAGTAATTTTTCTTTCGAAACTTAGAGACATTTTATTTGAACCTCACTTCAAACCTCACTATTCACTCGCAAAGAAAAATAATATGGCACTCCAATCGTATTTCCACTCTTTTTACGGCTTTTTCTACACTCGAATGTTCTCACTAACTCTCACGCCTTTTACCACTCGTTTCGCCTCTCGAACTTCGTAATCGACTCTTTAGACTTATAAGAAAGCCTAGGGTCGACTTCAAAAGGGTGACGATGGTTGATGATGTTGGTTTTGGTAGGTGAAAGAAAATAAAAAGGGTGCTAAGTGTGGCGTTTGGGTTTGAATTTGATGGAGAAGCATCTTTGAAGATCGGGTAAAAGAAAACTATGAACCCTTCAATCTTTTTTTTAATAATTTCAAATTTTTTTGCCATTGAAAATACTAATTACAATGAATACTTTGAATTCACGAATATTTTTTATTTTTTCACGATTTTTTTAATTTTTTCAAATACTTACTCCGACAACTTCACGAACGTCAGTACTCCTTGATTTTAGCTAGCTCGATACAAATGATACGAACTCGTTTGGTGTTGATTCGAGTCGTTTAGATTGCCCGGTCGTTAAAATGAGAAGTATCATTGAAATAGGACAAAGGGGTTAAATTCGCCAAGCATGGTATTTAGTTTCCAAAATAGGTTCAAAATGGCTAGGTGTAGTAATGATGAATATTCGGCTAACAAAGAAACAAAGGAATAGGAAATAGTTTGGTAGGAATGGAGTTGGATCGAAGTAGACTTAAGAATCAAGAGTGAACCAACACTATGATTGAGTGCTGACCCGAAACTTATGTAACCTTAAGGTGGATGAATGTTGAAGGATAGATTGACCGTGACCTCTATCAAGAGTGATAGGAACCAATCGGTATATGGGTGAACGCCACACTCGGTTTAGGAGTGATAAGTTCGGAAAGAAATAAGGTAGACGCCACTAGCTTTTGCTAGATAAGTCAGCTTGAGTCTTTAAAATGAAATAGGAGAGTTGAAAAACTCAAAAAATGTTAGAAACATTCAAAAGGTAGCAAAAAGTCCCTAAACAAGCTAATTACAAAGTATTTATAGTGCTTACATGAGGCTATTTGAAAAGTCACATGAATTCAGCTTTAATAATGTTGTTTAATGGTTGAAATAAAGTTTAATTAATAAGTAAAATCTCTTGAGTTTCTCCAAGCCAAATAATAGCAACTATCAATATGAATTATTACTCCAAATGAGCTGATTTAATGAGCTTGAATGCTTGGTTTTATGCCCTCTTGGCAGCCGAATGGTCACCAGCAGCTTTAATGAAATTTTGAACTCATGGTGTGATCATTTAAGCAACAAACGATTATGGAAGAAGAATAGGCTGCTGCCAAATTTAAAAGGATGTGTGATGATTCCTTTAATTGTCATAACAGCTCCTTTTAGTGATGTATAATGCCCCCTTGTATGTAACCGATTTCTACTTGAAAAGTCACATTAATCACTTTGTAACAGCCTTTGAATGTAACTGTTTCCAGCTGAAAAAACACCTGTAAACAAACACATTAAAACAAACACATTAATCACATTTAAACTCATATTAAACACAAAACACATTAAACACTTAACTAAAATAAATAAACTTAAAACTTATGCATCAATAAATTATTCCAGCAACTAGATTAATTAAGAGAAGCATAATTAAATAACTTAAAACTCATGCATCAATAAATCATTCTAGCAACTAGATTAATTAAGAGAAAAATATATTAAATAAAGTTCAACAATAACTCAATTATTTAAACTAAGATGAGTTGAATAAAGTCTAGTAACTCATTTATTAATCTAAGATGAGTTTAATTAAAAAAACAAATTCAACTTGCAATAAATTGCAAGTGACGCCTATTGAGCTGAATGAGCTTGTAATGAAGCTTCATTTTGCACATAGGTCCCTCGAGCTTAGGCCAATCTCGATGGCATCGAGTTGCGTCGTAACATGATGCGATCGGGTTCGCATCATACCCTCCCTCTTGAAGACGATTTGTCCTCAAATCAGGCCATTTGCTCACGAAAAATTTTTCATCGTCACAAACCTGGAAAATACACAAGACTCGAAAATGAAACAGATTAGACACTTGCCCTCCCTCTCTAGGAGGAATCCATTTCCAAATGTCACCTTCACGAAAATGAAAAAGGTTAGTGACACCATGGATGATGAACTCGAAAGAACATGCTGAAACGTTATTCACAAATTGAACATATTAATTGATGCTGGGATCAAAAATAGAAATCGGTTTACCTTTTTCTTTGATGGAAACAAACCAAAACCACATAACATTCGAAAGTCATAATCTTGAAAGACAAAATTCCATGGCTCAAATCTCTTGGAAAATGATATGGAACAACATTCACAGGGATCAAAGACAAAGTTTTTGTTCACATATTTAGTCACACAAAATTGCGGATGCTTACTTTCTCTCAAAGAAATTTCAAAATAGTAAACTCGTGTTTGAACACATGATTTTGGTCACTCGTTCCGACTTGCAACAAGAATTTCTTTATCTCCAATGATCCACACATGTTAAACAAAGAAAGTGTGAACTTGCAAACATTCAAACAATCATATATATTAAGTCTCATTCGAACAGACTTACTCAAACATGTGGGATTTACACAACAAATCAGAAAGTTCAAATCATCGTTACACACAAGCAGATTAGGCGTTTCACATATCAACTCTTTATCGCAAAAGACCAAATGTTGTGCGGGCTGATTTAGTCTTACTTTATTAACAATTTCACCAATGTCATGTTCATTAGAAGAAAACACTTCGTATTACTATGTAAAACGAAATCATCAATTGGATTATGGATATCACCAAATCAAGTTGAATAGCTCTTTCACAAACTAAGTCTCGGCTTTCTTATCAATACCTTTCAAATGAAATTGTTGGGACTCAAATAAAATGAAACCCTTACCTTGCTTACCTTTAAGTAATTGTGGGTGGATGTCATTTTCGTTCTTACCTTTCTCGAGCAATCGAAATCACCTCTCATTGGATAGGTAATGAAGTGGAATTTATCAATGGAATTTCAAGAAACACTCAAAAGAAGAAACAATACAAGGAGAACTCACAGGATGGTTAGTAAAAACACTCATCGCTTTTTCTTGTTCACTTTCTTCTTTTCTTTCGTTTCTTTTCATCAACACTCGTTTCTTCCGTACTTTCTTTTTCTTCTCAATCTCAACCTCTTTTTCAACTTTCTTTTCTTTCTCACATATTATTTGCTCTCAATCTCTTTTTGCATTTTCTTGATTTCTTTTGAGTTTCTTTCTCCACTCGTGGTTTTACCTCCACTCTCTTACTTTTTCCTTTCTCTTTTCATTTTTCTTTTCTTTTTCTCGTTTTTCTTTTCTTTTCACTTTCTTTTCGATTTCATTACTTAAAGGAAGAATACAAGAAAGAATCAAAGTGAGAAACTTTTCGTTGAGCATAAGAGGAGGGTCTTCATACAAAAGATGGTCATCTCTTCGTGATAGATCCTCCATGGCCGAGTACTTTGATGCTTTTGAAACACGTTCTCCACTTCATAAATAATCCCCACGGATGAATAAATTGATGCACTTGTAGAGACATATCTACCTTTTTGTTTGTCATTTGGAAGGGATCAAACTCAAAGTTTGCTTTACTTTGTCTTGAACTCATCGGCATATAAGACTCGCGATATGGATCTCTTCTTGAATACTCATGGGATGCTTGTCTTCGTGAGGATCTTATCTCCGTTCCTCGACTTGGAGAAATTCGCTCCTAATGGTAGGAAAATGGGAGGAAGCACTTGCGCATTACGGCTTTCATTTTAGAACAAGTGGATATCAGATGCTCTCTGTTTCGTCTTCGACTCATGGTGAATTGATCCCACCAAGTCATGGCATAATCGGAGAACCCGTTCGCCGCAAACCTTACTTTCTTGCTTTCCGAGTAGTCGTGGTACTCAAAAACTAATTCTACCTTCTTTTCCCATTCAAGGTATACCTCTGGGTCGGATCGACCTTGAAACGTTGGAATGGCTAACTTGTGATTCTTCAAATCGCCATCAACAAGTTCATGCTCTCTAAAGCCTCGGTTTCTATGAATGCGTCGCCTTTCGCTTTGATTGGATGCTTGGTATGATGGATCGAACCAGCTACCAACAGCAGTAATTTTTCTTTCGAAACTTAGAGACATTTTATTTGAACCTCACTTCAAACCTCACTATTCACTCGCAAAGAAAAATAATATGGCACTCCAATCGTATTTCCACTCTTTTACGGCTTTTTTCTACACTCGAATGTTCTCACTAACTCTCACGCCTTTTACCACTCGTTTCGCCTCTCGAACTTCGTAATCGACTCTTTAGACTTATAAGAAAGCCTAGGGGTCAGCTTCAAAAGGGTGACGATGGTTGATGATGTTGGTTTTGGTAGGCTGAAAGAAAATAAAAAGGGTGCTAAGTGTGGCGTTTGGGTTTGAATTTGATGGAGAAGCATCTTTGAAGATCGGGTAAAAGAAAACTATGAACCCCTTCAATCTTTTTTTTTAATAATTTCAAATTTTTTTTTGCCATTGAAAAATACTAATTACAATGAATACTTTGAATTCACGAATATTTTTTTATTTTTTTCACGATTTTTTTTAATTTTTTTCAAATACTTACTCCGACAACTTCACGAACGTTCGTACTCCTTGATTTTAGCTAGCTCTGATACCAAATGATACGAACTCGTTTCGGTGTTGATTCGAGTCGTTTAGATTGCCCGGTCGTTAAAATGAGAAGTATCATTCGAAATAGGACAAAGGGGTTAAATTCGGCCAAGCATGGTATTTAGTTTCCAAAATAGGTTCAAAATGGCTAGGTGTAGTAATGATGAATATTCGGCTAACAAAGAAACAAAGGAATAGGAAATAGTTTGGTAGGAATGGAGTTGGATCGAAGTAGACTTAAGAATCAAGAGTGAACCAACACTATGATTGAGTGCTGACCCGAAACTTATGTAACCTTAAGGTGGATGAATGTTGAAGGATAGATTGACCGTGACCCTCTATCAAGAGTGATAGGAACCAATCGGTATATGGGTGAACGCCACACTCGGTTTAGGAGTGATAAGTTCGGAAAGAAATAAGGTAGACGCCACTAGCTTTTGCTAGATAAGTCAGCTTGAGTCTTTAAAATGAAATAGGAGAGTTGAAAAACTCAAAAAATGTTAGAAACATTCAAAAGGTAGCAAAAAGTCCCCTAAACAAGCTAATTACAAAGTATTTATAGTGCTTACATGAGGCTAGCTGAAAAGTCACATGAATTCAGCTTTAATGTGCTGTTTAATGGTTGAAATAAAGTTTAATTAATAAGTAAAATCTCTTGAGTTTCTCCAAGCCAAATAATAGCAACTATCAATATGAATTATTACTCCAAATGAGCTGATTTAATGAGCTTGAATGCTTGGTTTTATGCCCTCTTGGCAGCCGAATGGTCACCAGCAGCTTTAATGAAATTTTGAACTCATGGTGTGATCATTTAAGCAACAAACGATTATGGAAGAAGAATAGGCTGCTGCCAAATTTAAAAGGATGTGTGATGATTCCTTTAATTGTCATAACAGCTCCTTTTAGTGATGTATAATGCCCCCTTGTATGTAACCGATTTCTACTTGAAAAGTCACATTAATCACTTTGTAATGACCTTTGAATGTGCTTGTTTCCATTTGAAAAAACACACGTAAACAAACACATTAAAACAAACACATTAATCACATTTAAACTCATATTAAACACAAAACACATTAAACACTTAACTAAAATAAATAAACTTAAAACTTATGCATCAATAAATTATTCCAAAGAACTAGATTAATTAAGAGAAGCATAATTAAATAACTTAAAACTCATGCATCAATAAATCATTCTAGCAACTAGATTAATTAAGAGAAAAATATATTAAATAAAGTTCAACAATAACTCAATTATTTAAACTAAGATGAGTTGAATAAAGTCTAGTAACTCATTTATTAATCTAAGATGAGTTTAATTAAAAACAAATTCAACTTGCAATAAATTGCAAGTGACGCCTATTGAGTGAATGAGCTTGTAATGAAGCTTCATTTTGCACATAGGTCCTCGAGCTTAGGCCAATCTCGATGGCATCGAGTTGCGTCGTAACATGATGCGATCGGGTTCGCATCATACCCTCCTCTTGAAGACGATTTGTCCTCAAATCGGGCCATTTGCTCACGAAAAATTTTTCATCGTCACAAAACCGGAAAATACACAAGACTCGAAAATGAAACAGATTAGACACTTGCCCTCCTCTCTAGGAGGAATCCATTTCCAAATGTCACCTTCACGAAAATGAAAAAGGTTAGTGACACCATGGATGATGAACTCGAAAGAACATGCTGAAACGTTATTCACAAATTGAACATATTAATTGATCTTTGGGATCAAAAAAGTAAATCGGTTTACCTTTTTCTTTGATGGAAACAAACCAAAACCACATAACATTCGAAAGTCATAATCTTGAAAGACAAAATTCCATGGCTCAAATCTCTTGGAAAATGATATGGAACAACATTCACGAGGATCAAAGACAAAGTTTTTGTTCACATATTTAGTCACACAAAATTGCGGATGCTTACTTTCTCTCAAAGAAATTTCAAAATAGTAAACTGTGTTTGAACACATGATTTTGGTCACTCGTTCCAGCTTGCAACAAGAATTTCTTTATCTCCAATGATCCACACATGTTAAACAAAGAAAGTGTGAACTTGCAAACATTCAAACAATCATATATATTAAGTCTCATTCGAACAGACTTACTCAAACATGTGGGATTTACACAACAAATCAGAAAGTTCAAATCATCGTTACACACAAGCAGATTAGGCGTTTCACATATCAACTCTTTATCGCAAAAGACCAAATGTTGTGCGGGCTGATTTAGTCTTACTTTATTAACAATTTCACCAATGTCATGTTCATTAGAAGAAAAACACTTCGTATTACTATGTAAAACGAAATCATCAATTGGATTATGGATATCAGCCAAATCAAGTTGAATAGCTCTTTCACAAACTAAGTCTCCGGCTTTCTTATCAATACCTTTCAAATGAAATTGTTGGGACTCAAATAAAATGAAACCCTTACCTTGCTTACCTTTAAGTAATTGTGGGTGGATGTCATTTTCGTTCTTACCTTTCTCGAGCAATCGAAATCACCTCTCATTGGATAGGTAATGAAGCTGGAATTTATCAATGGAATTTCAAGAAACCTGAAAAGAAGAAACAATACAAGGAGAACTCACAGGATGGTTAGTAAAAACACTCATCGCTTTTTCTTGTTCACTTTCTTCTTTTCTTTCGCTTTCTTTTTCATCAACACTCGTTTCTTCCGTACTTTCTTTTTTCTTCTCAATCTCAATCTCTTTTTCAACTTTCTTTTCTTTCTCACATATTATTTGCTCTCAATCTCTTTTTGCATTTTCTTGATTTCTTTTTGAGTTTCTTTCTCCACTCGTGGTTTTACCTCCACTCTCTTACTTTTTCCTTTCTCTTTTTCATTTTTCTTTTCTTTTTCTCGTTTTCTTTTCTTTTCACTTTCTTTTTCGATTTCATTACGAAAGGAAGAATACAAGAAAGAATCAAAGTGAGAAACTTTTCGTTGAGCATAAGAGGAGGGGTCTTCATACAAAAGATGGTCATCTCTTCGTGATAGATCCTCCATGGCCGAGTACTTTGATGCTTTTGAAACACGTTCTCCACTTCATAAATAATCCCCCACAGATGAATAAATTGATGCACTTGTAGAGACATATCTACCTTTTTGTTTGTCATTTGGAAGGATCAAACTCAAAGTTTGCTTTACTTTGTCTTGAACTCATCGGCATATAAGACTCGCGATATGGATCTCTTCTTGAATACTCATGGGATGCTTGTCTTCGTGAGGATCTTATCTCTGTTCCTCGACTTGGAGAAATTCGCTCCTAATGGTAGGAAAATGGGAGGAAGCACTTGCGCATTACGGCTTTCATTTTAGAACAAGTGGATATCAGATGCTCTCTGTTTCGTCTTCGACTCATGGTGAATTGATCCCACCAAGTCATGGCATAATCGGAGAACCCGTTCGCTGCAAACCTTACTTTCTTGCTTTCCGAGTAGTCGTGGTACTCAAAAACTAATTCTACCTTCTTTTCCCATTCAAGGTATACCTCTGGGTCGGATCGACCTTGAAACGTTGGAATGGCTAACTTGTGATTCTTCAAATCGCCATCAACAAGTTCATGCTCTCTAAAGCCTCGGTTTCTATGAATGCGTCGCCTTTCGCTTTGATTGGATGCTTGGTATGATGGATCGAACCAGCTACCAACAGCAGTAATTTTTCTTTCAAAACTTAGAGACATTTTATTTGAACCTCACTTCAAACCTCACTATTCACTCGCAAAGAAAAATAATATGGCACTCCAATCGTATTTCCACTCTTTTACGGCTTTTTTCTACACTCGAATGTTCTCACTAACTCTCACGCCTTTTACCACTCGTTTCGCCTCTCGAACTTCGTAATCGACTCTTTAGACTTATAAGAAAGCCTAGGGTCACTTCAAAAGGGTGACGATGGTTGATGATGTTGGTTTTGGTAGGCTGAAAGAAAATAAAAAGGGTGCTAAGTGTGGCGTTTGGGTTTGAATTTGATGGAGAAGCATCTTTGAAGATCGGGTAAAAGAAAACTATGAACCCCTTCAATCTTTTTTTTTAATAATTTCAAATTTTTTTTTGCCATTGAAAAATACTAATTACAATGAATACTTTGAATTCACGAATATTTTTTTATTTTTTTCACGATTTTTTTAATTTTTTCAAATACTTACTCGACAACTTCATTTAACGTTCGTACTCCTTGATTTTAGCTAGCTCGATACCAAATGATACGAACTCGTTTTGGTGTTGATTCGAGTCGTTTAGATTGCCGGTCGTTAAAATGAGAAGTATCATTGAAATAGGACAAAGGGGTTAAATTCGCCAAGCATGGTATTTAGTTTCCAAAATAGGTTCAAAATGGCTAGGTGTAGTAATGATGAATATTCGGCTAACAAAGAAACAAAGGAATAGGAAATAGTTTGGTAGGAATGGAGTTGGATGAAGTAGACTTAAGAATCAAGAGTGAACCAACACTATGATTGAGTGCTGACCCGGAACTTATGTAACCTTAAGGTGGATGAATGTTGAAGGATAGATTGACCGTGACCCTCTATCAAGAGTGATAGGAACCAATCGGTATATGGGTGAACGCCACACTCGGTTTAGGAGTGATAAGTTCGGAAAGAAATAAGGTAGACGCCACTAGCTTTTGCTAGATAAGTCAGCTTGAGTCTTTAAAATGAAATAGGAGAGTTGAAAAACTCAAAAAATGTTAGAAACATTCAAAAGGTAGCAAAAAGTCCCCTAAACAAGCTAATTACAAAGTATTTATAGTGCTTACATGAGGCTAGCTGAAAAGTCACATGAATTCAGCTTTAATGTGCTGTTTAATGGTTGAAATAAAGTTTAATTAATAAGTAAAATCTCTTGAGTTTCTCCAAGCCAAATAATAGCAACTATCAATATGAATTATTACTCCAAATGAGCTGATTTAATGAGCTTGAATGCTTGGTTTTATGCCCTCTTGGCAGCCGAATGGTCACCAGCAGCTTTAATGAAATTTTGAACTCATGGTGTGATCATTTAAGCAACAAACGATTATGGAAGAAGAATAGGCTGCTGCCAAATTTAAAAGGATGTGTGATGATTCCTTTAATTGTCATATGACTCCTTTTAGTGATGTATAATGCCCCCTTGTATGTAACCGATTTCTACTTGAAAAGTCACATTAATCACTTTGTAACAGCCTTTGAATGTAACTGTTTCCAGCTGAAAAAACACCTGTAAACAAACACATTAAAACAAACACATTAATCACATTTAAACTCATATTAAACACAAAACACATTAAACACTTAACTAAAATAAATAAACTTAAAACTTATGCATCAATAAATTATTCCAGCAACTAGATTAATTAAGAGAAGCATAATTAAATAACTTAAAACTCATGCATCAATAAATCATTCTAGCAACTAGATTAATTAAGAGAAAAATATATTAAATAAAGTTCAACAATAACTCAATTATTTAAACTAAGATGAGTTGAATAAAGTCTAGTAACTCATTTATTAATCTAAGATGAGTTTAATTAAAAAAACAAATTCAACTTGCAATAAATTGCAAGTGACGCCTATTGAGCTGAATGAGCTTGTAATGAAGCTTCATTTTGCACATAGGTCCCTCGAGCTTAGGCCAATCTCGATGGCATCGAGTTGCGTCGTAACATGATGCGATCGGGTTCGCATCATACCCTCCCTCTTGAAGACGATTTGTCCTCAAATCGGGCCATTTGCTCACGAAAAATTTTTCATCGTCACAAACCTGGAAAATACACAAGACTCGAAAATGAAACAGATTAGACACTTGCCCTCCCTCTCTAGGAGGAATCCATTTCCAAATGTCACCTTCACGAAAATGGAAAAGGTTAGTGACACCATGGATGATGAACTCAAAAGAACATGCTGAAACGTTATTCACAAATTGAACATATTAATTGATTTGGGATCAAAAAGTAAATCGGTTTACCTTTTTCTTTGATGGAAACAAACCAAAACCACATAACATTCGAAAGTCATAATCTTGAAAGACAAAATTCCATGGCTCAAATCTCTTGGAAAATGATATGGAACAACATTCACAGGGATCAAAGACAAAGTTTTTGTTCACATATTTAGTCACACAAAATTGCGGATGCTTACTTTCTCTCAAAGAAATTTCAAAATAGTAAACTCCAGGTTTGAACACATGATTTTGGTCACTCGTTCCAGCTTGCAACAAGAATTTCTTTATCTCCAATGATCCACACATGTTAAACAAAGAAAGTGTGAACTTGCAAACATTCAAACAATCATATATATTAAGTCTCATTCGAACAGACTAACTGAAACATTTGGGATTTACACAACAAATTAGAAAGTTCAAATCATCGTTACACACAAGCAGATTAGGCGTTTCACATATCAACTCTTTATCGCAAAAGACCAAATGTTGTGCGGGCTGATTTAGTCTTACTTTATTAAAAATTTCACTAATGTCATGTTCATTAGCAGAAAAACACTTCGTATTACTATGTAAAACAAAATCATCAATTGGATTATGGATATCAGCCAAATCAAGTAGAATAGCTCTTTCACAAACTAAGTCTCCGGCTTTCTTATCAATACCTTTCAAATGAAATTGTTGGGACTCAAATAAAATGAAACCCTTACCTTGCTTACCTTTAAGTAATTGTGGGTGGATGTCATTTTCATTCTTGCCTTTCTCGAGCAATCGAAATCTCCTCTAATCGGATAGGTAATGAAGCTGGAATTTATCAATGGAATTTTGAGAAACCTGAAAAGAAGAAACAATACAAAGAGAACTCACTGGATGGTTAGTAAAAACACTCATCGCTTTTTCTTGTTCACTTTCTTCTTTTTCTTTTTTTTCTTTTTCATCAACACTCGTTTCTTTCGTACTTTCTTTTTTCTTCTCAATCTCAATCTCTTTTTCAACTTTCTTTTCTTTCTCACATTTTTTTTGCTCTCAATCTCTTTTTGCATTCTCTTGATTTCTTTTCGAGTTTCTTTTTCCACTCGTGCTTTTACCTCCACTCTCTCACTTTTTCCTTTCTCTTTTTCATTTTTCTTTTCATTTTTCTTGTTTTTCTTTTCTTTTTCACTTTCTTTTTCGATTTCATTACGAAAAGAAGAAAACAAGAAAGAATCAAAGTGAGAAACTTTTCGTTGAGCATAAGAGGAGGGGTCTTCATACAAAAGACGGTCATCTCTTCGTGATAGATCCTCCATGGCCGAGTACTTTGATGCTTTTGAAACACGTTTGCCACTTCGTAAACAATCCCCCACGGATGAATAAATTGATGCACTTGTAGAGATATATCTGCCTTTTCGTTTGTCATCTCAGAAGGGATCAAACTCGAAGTTTGCTTTACTTTGTCTTGAACTCATCGGTATATAAGACTCGCGATATGGATCTCTTCTTGAATACTCATGGGATGCTTGTCTTCGTGAGGATCTTATCTCCGTTCCTCGACTTGGTGAAATCTGCTCCTGATGGTAGGAAAATGGGAGGAAACACTTGCGCATTACGGCTTTCATTTCAGACCAAGTGGATATCAGATGCTCTCTGTTTTGTCTTCGACTCATGGTGAATCGATCCCACCAAGTCATGGCATAATTGGAGAACCCGTTCGCTGCAAACCTCACTTTCTTGCTTTCCGAGTAGTCGTGGTACTCAAAAACCAATTCTACCTTCTTTTCCCATTCAAGGTATACCTCCGGGTCGGATCGACCTTGAAACGGTGGAATGGCTAACTTGTGATTCTTCAAATCACCATCAACAAGTTCATGCTCTCTAAAGCCTCGGTTTCTTTGAACACGTCGCCTTTCTCTTTGATTGGATGCTTGGTATGTTGGATCGAACCAGCTACCAACAGCAGCAATTTTTCTTTTGAAACTTAGAGACATTTTATTTGAACCTCACTTCAAACCTCACTATCAACTCGCAAAGAAAAATAATATGGCACTCCACTCGTATTTGCACTCTTTTACGGCTTTTTTCTACACTCGAATGTTCTCACTAACTCTCACGCCTTTTACCACTCATTTTGCCTCTCGAACTTCGTAATCGACTCTTTAGACTTATAAGAAAGCCTAGGGTTCGGCTTCAAAAGGGTTACGATGGTTGATGATGTTGGTTTTGGTAGGCTGAAAGAAAATAAAAAGGGTGCTAAGTGTGGTGTTTGGGTTTGAATTTGATGGAGAAGCAGCTTTGAAGATCGAGTAAAAGAAAACTATGAACCACTTCAATCTTTTTTTAATAATTTCAAATTTCTTTTTTTTTTCAATTGAAAAATACTAAATACAATGAATACTTTGAATTCACGAATATTTTTTAATTTTTTTCACGAATTTTTTTCGATTTTTTTTTCAAATACTTACCCCGGCAACTTCACGAACGTTCGTATTCCTCGATTTTAGCTAGCTCTGATACCAAATGATACAAACTCATTTCGGTGTTGATTCGAGTCGTTTAGATTGCCCGATCGTTAAAATGAGAAGTATCGTTCGAAATAGGAAAAATGGGTTAAATTCGGCCAGGCATGGTATTTAGTTTCCAAAATAGGTTCAAAATGGCTAGGTGTAGTAATGATGAATATTTGGCTAACAAAGAAACAAAGGAATAGGAAATAGTTTTGTAGGAATGGATTTGGATCGAAGTAGACTTAAGAATCAAGAGTGAACCAACACTATGATTGAGTGCTGACCCGAAACTTATGTGACCTTAAGGTGGATGAATGTTGAAGGATAGATTGACCGTGACCCTCTATCAAGAGTGATAGGAAACAATTGGTATATGGGTGAACGCCACACTCGGTTTAGGAGTGATAATTTCAGAAAGAAACAAGGTAGACGCCACTAGCTTTTGCTAGATAAGTCAGCTTGAGTCTTTAGAACGAAATAGGAGAGTTGAAAAACTCAAAAAATGTTATAAACATTCAAAAGGTAGCAAAAAGTCCCCTAAACAAGCTAATTACAAAGTATTTATAGTGCTTACATGAGGCTAGCTGAAAAGTCACATGAATTCAGCTTTAATGTGTTGTTTAATGGCTGAAATAAAGTTTAATCAATAAGTAAAATCTCTTGAGTTCCTCCAAGCCAAATAACAGCAACTATCAATATGAATTATTACTCCAAATGAGCTGATTTAATGAGCTTGAATGCTTTGTTTCATGCCCTCTTGGCAGCCGAATGGTCACCAGCAGCTTTAATGGAATTTTGAACTCATGGTGTGATCATTTAAGCAACAAATGATTATGGAAGAAGAATAGGCTGTTGCCAAATTTAAAAGGATGTGTAATTATTCCATTAATTGTCATAACAGCTCCTTTTAGTGATGTATAATGCCCCTTTGTATGTAATCGATTTCTACTTGAAAAGTCACATTAATCACTTTGTAACAGCCCTTGAATGTAACAGTTTCCAGTTGAAAGGACACCTGCAACCAAACACATTAATCAAATTTAAACTCATATTAAACACAAAACACATTAAACACTTAACTAAAATAAATAAACTTAAAACTTATGCATCAATAAATTATTCCAGCAACTAGATTAATTAAGAGTAGCATAATTAAATAACTTAAAACTTATGCATCAATAAATCATTCTAGCAACTAGATTAATTAAGAGAAACAAATATTAAATAAATTTCAACAATAACTCAATTATCTAAACTAGGATGAGTTGAATAAAGTCTAGTAACTCATTTATTAATCTGAGATGAGTTTAATTAAAAAAATAAATTCAACTTGCAATAAATTGCAAGTGACGCCTATTGAGCTGAATGAGCTTGTAATGAAGCTTCATTTTGCACTTAGGTCCCTCGAGCTTAAGCCAATCTCGATGGCGTCGAGTTTCAACGTAACATGATGTGACCGGGTTCGCATCATCTTGGGTTTGGCTGTAAAAGAAAACTAAGTCCACGGTTCATCGGACCATATGAGATTATTGAAAGAATTAGGCCCGTTGCTTATCGTTTGGCATTACCATCATAACTTGACAGAATTCATAATTTTTTCCATTTGTCTATGTTACGACGGTATCGATCAGATCCTTCACATGTAATTTCTCTGACAGAAGTTGTGATTCAGCCTAATATGACTTACAATGAGGAACTGTAACAGCCCGATTTAGGGGCTAGTCGGAACAGTGGTTTTGAAACCACTAACTCGAGGTCAGAGAGAATTATTTTAATGATATTTTATGAGTTATAGCATGACTATATAGGTGCATGAAAATTTTGGTGCTTTAATTTTAGCGATTTCATGCTTAATTGCGAAAAAAGACTAAATCACATAAAGTGCGAAAGTTCTATTTTTCAAGAAAAAGGTGTCTAAAAGCCATAGAATATTAATTGGAGGCCTTTAAAGTGCAATTAGACCCCTAAGGATAGGGTGGCCGGCCATAGGAGACAAACAATGTCAAATTGGTCAAAGTGGTTGAATTAGGTGGACTTAATTGACTAGATATATTAAAATAAAGAAAGAAAAGATATCATCTTTTCTCCTTCACTCCTCCACTGAAAATTAGCAACAAATAGGGGTTTGAAAGCTCAAAAATTTCAGCAAACTCTTCTCCTTACAAGTAAGTGATTTTAATGGTTTTTCTTGATGATATTTGTACTTTTGGAACCCCTAAAGCTTAATCTAACTATAAAGGGGACTATTTTGCAAAATGGTGGAAAGTTTAGAGTTTTACCATGAGAGAATGTATGTTGTTTGCTACATTTTTATGGAAGAAAATGAGTCATAGATGTTTAATGAACAACTTTTGTGAAAGGTGTTTCCATGAAAACACCTAAAGGGACCTTTTTGTAAAGGTTATTAAATATGTGGTAAATGTGTGAAATAATGAGTATTGAGGGCTGCCATAAGAGTAATAAATGTTCACCTAGGCTCGTTAAAGAAAGAAATTTGATTAGAATTGATTTTCGAGCGTAGGGGTAAAATAGTCATTTTGTGAAAGTATGAGGGCAAAATGGTAATTTTGCCAAAGTATGATTATTGAAATGCATTGATTAATATGATGATTAGATGATCTAAATTGTTATTATAGACCAAGAAGAGCGAAGAATTAACCTCGACCAAGGAAAGGGCAAAGTATCGGACTAGAACGGTAATTTGGCCTATTTTGAAATCGAGGTAAGTTTGCGCATAATAAGTTCAACACCATGTTAGTACGACTTTAAATATTTGATATTTTTGAAGATGTATGATATGTCTATGAATTTGAATAGTGGTATTGTGTGAGAAAATGATGTGATTTGTGATGTTGAAGTCCCGGTTGGACTTAAATAAATGAGAGAATAATATCATCAAGACTTGAGATGGGTAAGGTCCCATATAAGACCATGTCCGGGACATGGCCTCTGCACCAAATTGAAATCCTGTATAAGACCATATCTGGGATATGGCATCGCCATCGAATATGAAAATCGTATAAGACCATATCTGGGATATGGCATCGATAATCGATATGAGATCCCGTATAAGACCATATCTGGGATATGGCATCGACATCTAGAAGTGACCCCATGTAAGACAACATCTGGGATGTGGCATTGGCGTCGTAATTATGTGAATGAGGATGATCATGTATCCTTGAATATCCCAAGTGATTTAATGGGGTAAATAGTTAAGCTTATGATAGAGATGAGATTAATGCTAAGACTATGTGATGAAGTAATACAGGTATATGTGATTAATGCACGAGAATGGTTTACGAGATGTGGCATGATATGTAATTGGTAAGAGTAAGTATGAGTAAGTTATGGAAATGAGCTTAAGACTTGTGTTTTATTCAATGCAATGGATAGATGAAATTATAAGCTTATGTTGCTATTTATTTCATGCAAACTTACTAAGCTTTATGCTTACCCCTCTCATTTCCCTTTTCCTTGTAGCATTGCCAAGTTAGCTCGAGAATTCATGGAACATCGGAGTTCGGAAATCATACTATCAACTTCTCTTTTGTATAGCAAAGTTAGATTCATTTTGAGTATGGCATGTATAGGACTTGGTCATTTTGCTATGTCATATTTGTTTGCCAAAGTGTTGGCTATTAATGTTATTCAATTCATTTTGTAAATGGTCATGAGAAATTGGCCTATACTTGACATGTTCATATATTCAAAGATGATGAATTTCATGAAGTGTATGCCTGTGTGGATGTCTTGATAATGAGTTCTTAGGGGTGCCATAGGGTCATCATATGTGTTGAATTGATTTGGTACAAGTGTGGTTGCTTTGCAGGGTGGCAAATGGCTTGGTAGATAGCCATATAATTGTCCACACGGGTAGACACACGAGCGTGTGTCTAGGCCGTGTGTGACACACGGTCAGCCCCAGGGCATGTGGAGAGGCCGTGTGTCCCCATGCATGCTAGGTTTGCAAGTCAGTATGCTCAGTAGTAAACACAGGGGCAGAGACACGGCCGTGTGTCTCAGCCGTGTGGGAGGCATGGCCAAGGACATGGGCGTGTGCCCAGGCCGTGTGAAGTCTGCACCTGAAATTAGGAATTTAATTCGACACACGGTCTAAGGGCACGGGCGTGTGCCTTGGCCGTGTGACCTTAGTGAGGTGATGACGTCACAAATAGAATGACATGGTTTTCGCACACGGGCTAAGACACGGGCGTGTCTTGGCCGTGTGAGGGACACGGGCGTGTGTCCGACAGTGTGAAAACCCTGTAGGTTCAAATTTGAAAATAATTCCACACGGGCATGTGATATGCCACACGGGCGTGTGGCCCTGTTTTATTTCAAATTTGTCTAAGGGTTCAAAAGTTTCTGGTTTAGTCCCGATTTATTCCGGGTACCAGTTTAGGGGCTCGTAGACCTATAATAAGAACATTATGGTCTTGAATGAAAAGTTTTAAGCTGAAACAAAATTTTATGGCCCGATGTTGTATGTATAAGCGAGTTGAGTTCGGTAATGCCTCATATCCGGTTCCGACTTTGAACACGGGTAAGGGGTGTTACAGGAACCGATTAAAATTTTGGCACGTGAGATAAAAGAGTTGAGAAATAAAAAGGTAGCTCTAGTAAAAGATCTCTGGCAACGACATGGAATAGAAGAAGCTACCTGGGAACCGGAGGACACCATGAGAAAGCAATATCCAAATCTCTTTACTGGTAAGATTTTTGAGGACGAAATTTCTTAAGGGGGGAGAGTTGTAACAACCCATTTTTAGTGAAATCGGAATAGTTTTGGGACTACAATTCTGAGCCGAAAAGAAAAAAATTATTTTAATATTATTGCATGGTTTGCATTATGATAGGATTATTATATGAAAATTCTGATAAAATTTTTTTATCGATTATGTGTTTAATTATGGAAAGGACCAAATTGCATGAAATGCAAAAGTTGAGTTCTAATAGTTATAAGTATCAAATAGCTATGGAATTCAAAACTTGAGGTCCTTATATGGTAATTAGACCATTAAAGAAAAGTTAGTAGATACTTATGGTGATTCATCCATGGAAAAATTAGAAAAGGCAAAGGACTAAATTGAAAACTAAATAATTAAAAGATGATAATAGAAATATCATCTTATTTTGTATCATCTTCCCCAAATTAAGACATGGAAACCCTAGGAAAGAGAAAAGTCTTCAAGCAAGCTTAATTGGTTCAATTGGGTAAGTATTCTTGTCCCGTTTTTAGTAAATTTTATATTTTTGAGATCGGGGTAGTCTAATCTATCTATTTCGGGGATTAAATTGAAAAGTTATCAAAGTAAAAAAGTTTTTCCGTGGATGAATATGCTGAACATTTGAAATCTATGGTAGAAAATAAAAGGTTGTTGATATTACAAAGGGAATTTTGATGAAATCATGATTTAGGGACTAAATTGAAAAGTGGTAAAACCCATGGGAAAATTCTAAATTTTGTGAAATACAAGTGCTGTAAATGTTATATGAAAATTTTGATTAGGCTTGGAATAAGGATTAAATTGCATTAATTTCATTTTCCAAGCCTAAGGACAAAATTGGAATTTATGGAAAGTTTAGGGGCAAAATGGTAATTTTGCCTAAGGTGTAAATTGAATCCAATTGAGTATGAAATGGATTAAATTGATGTTTAAATTCATTCATATAGATCCGGACAACTCAAATTCGAAGCTAGATCGAGAAAAAGAAAAAGTTTCGGATTAGTAGATTTCGTATACGAACAAGTATCGAGATAAGTTTGTGTAACTTAATTATGCATGTTAATATGTTTGAAAATGAATGTTGTATTTGGGTGAATTATATAAATGCTTAAAGTATGAAAGAAATTATATGCCCGATATTGCTAGAATAAAGGACAAGTTCCGATTGAATTAAGAAATTCGATGGATATATGTGATTTCCCTTATTGAATGTGGTCCTGCATATGTTGCGAACAGAAAATAGCTTAGACGAGCAATCCTGTTATAGCCCTCTCGAGCAACCTGTTAAATAGACTTTGTGAGTATCCTGATCGGTAGTGATTATGCATGTGTTGCATACTACCGCAGCTCTGTGTGAACGTCCTGTTACATGATTCGGTCGGTTGTGATCCAGCATATAATGTGGACATAAATGCAGCTCTATGTGAGCGTCCTGATATAAGCTCTTATGGGCTTCCTGAAATGGCTCGCTTGAACTCTCTATTACCTTATCTGGTGGTCCCTGATAATAACTCTTCGGAGTTACCTGATAAGCTCTATGAGCTCCCTGAGTAAAACTCTTATGAGTTTCCTGTTTAGCCCGGATAAGTGTCCTATTACATGGCTCATCTGAGCATCCTGATATGTGGCTCGAGAGTGTGCTCTCTAATTAAGTGCCCTAATGGGTACCCCTGATTATGAGTTGACGATCTACAACTTTGTACACCTTGAGTGTACTACCGAAATATCCATCGATATTTCAATAATTCAACAATGTAAATTCCTGACATGAGAAATTGTGAGACTAAAAGAACTATATCCCGAATGCTTCTGAAATACCTGAAGGTTTATAGCAAGATGAGCTCATCCATGCTTACTTGATGTACATATGAATTATGTGACTAACTTGCTTATTTGAGTGTATGTGATTAGGCAAATTTGCTAATTTGTTGGAAAGCATGATATTGTTATGCTTATTTAAATGAATATGATTGGTAAGTTTACTTCCCGTTATACGAACTTACTAAGCATTAAATGCTTACTAGATTTTGTTTTCTCTATTTTATAGTATTCGAAAGCTCGTTAAGGTTGAAGAACAGTAAGAAAATCATCACACTATCCTCCAGCTTGTTTTGGTATAAAAAGTAATCTTATTTTGATATAATGGCATGTATAGGTTAATTTGGCCTATGTTGGCATGTAAATAGTTGTTTGTAACTTAGCCATTGGAATGGCTAAAAATGGATTGTTTTGGTATGTTATTAAAAGGTTATATATCATGTTTAGCTTGTATGTATGTGGTTTGGTTAAATTGAATTAGGGTAAAATATAAATCATTACAAGAAGGTAAGTTTGATCATATGAATATGTGATACTATTTCATACATGTTAATAATGTTTGCTTGATTTATATGATTTGAATTGGTTGGAAAATGTATGCAAATTTTATTGTAGGCTGAAGGTTAAATTTGGGTGAGAAATAAGGCTAAGAAATGGCCTTATTTTTTCCACACGGGTAGACACACGAGCGTGTGTCTTGACCGTGTGTGACACACGTCTTAGCACATGGGCATGTGGTTTGGCCGTGTGTCCCCTGTATCCTAAAATTGAGAAACAGAATGCCCAGAATTGGGCACACGGGCAGAGACACGGGCGTGTGTCTCAGTCGTGTGTGCTACAGACCCAGAACACAGGTGTGTGTCTTAGCCATGTGAAACCTACACCTAATTTGTGAAAATTAAATTGACCACACGGCCTAGCACACAAGCGTGTGTCAGGCCATGTGGCAAAAGTCAGGGAGTTACATGGGTAAGGACACGGGCTAGGACACGACCGTGTGCCTCACATCGAATGCCCGCATGGCCTGAGACATGGGCATGTCACATGGTCGTGTGAGCCACACGGCCTACCCACACGGGCATGTGACCTCTATATATAAGGAAAATTTTGAAATTTCACGAAAAATTTTCTAAGTCCCCGATTTAGTCCTGACTTGATTCTAATGTTTAAATTGGGCCTCGAGGGTTCATTCAAGGGACAATATGATTAGTTTTGGATATGAAAAGTAAATGGCATGAATTATATAAAATTACTCTGTAAACAACTGTAATGCTCCGTAACCCTGTTCTGGCGACGGGTACGGGTTAGGGGCGTTACAATATGGGCACATTTCCCAACAAGCAGAACATATCCTCAGAGTCCACTTCCAACAACCCATGTCTTAACCCTTGCACTTATTTCAACAGATGTTCACTGACATTATCGCGGGCGGAAACATATAAGTTTGGTGAACACTTACACAAAATTTAATACCATTAATTCACAGTTAAACGTACCCTGATTCAGTACCACCTATTTTTTATACTGATAGATCACAACATAGTCCATTTAGATGGAACCCATATCGTGTTATATCAAAAACCCATAATTCAAGATAACATTGACTCATATTCAGATTGATTTTAGATGAAGATACAATACCGCTCACCTTTCATACTTACAGATCATAATGACATATACCCTTCTTAACATATCAATACACATCTCTTTTCACAGAAACCCTTAAGATTTATTACACTCTTAACCCAGAGCATATCAATGTCTTATCTTGGTCACCCTTATTCTAGAACTAATAGAATTTACTCATATCTTACCATAAACATAGTCATTCAAATTCAAGTCTTACCAGACAATCTTGCCAATCCACACCACATAGGCTTAACAGAACATGCCATGCAGGTTGTCATAGAGAGTACGCCACCAAGTCGATCCATCCAGATTGTCGCTAAGGTATTCCTTTCAGAGTGTGCCACAAAGCCATTCTTTTCAAAGTGTGCCACAAAGGTTAACAGGATGCCACATAGGCATCCCAAAACTGTCGTGTTTGCGGTATGGATTTGCCTAAATCACATTGAGTGAGGTTTGTCCATCATCGCCCTGGGACACACAGAGAACCCCATTAGATAAGATGCTATTCAACAGATCTTTTTCAATGTATGCCATGGCCATGGACATAGACTTTTTCTTTCAAAGTTTTGTATCAGAGCTCGTTTTTATAGTCTCGATGGACTTCCTTATTATCCACCGTGGTGACTCGACTCACATTACCAACACTATGAACAGACACATCCCAGACCCAAGATTTCATAAGTTCATGACACTCTTCATACATCCCATAAATCTTATTTTCAAGTAGATTGAATTATATCTTAATCTAATCATAACTTTATTCCTATAGTTGTATAAGTATCATATTCATACTATATTATCCATGATTTCTAGATTCCAGATTTCTCACTTTTTTTTTGGTGAAAAATGAAACTTGCAAAACCAAGTTACAAGATTAGAAAATGAAATACAAAGATTCTTCTCTTTATCAGCTTTGATGAGTCCTGAGACTGCTTCTGGAGGGGTTTCAATTAGTTGTAGATCTTCCTTTTCTCCAAAAGCTAATTTGGCTATAAAATCAGCACTTTGATTTTGCTCCCTAAGAATGTAGCGTAGGAGCCAACTGCTTTCTTGGGATAGGATGAGGTGTATCCTTCTTATTAGAGCCGAGTGTGAGGTCTTCAAGACACTTCCGTCAATAGCTTTAGCTGCCTCTAAGTTGTCATATTGAATTACAACCTTGGCATCGCCTCTTTGCTAGATGAGTTTTAGGTCGTCAAGAATACCCCAAAGTTTCGCATAAAGGATCGAGCAATTACCTAGGTATTTATTGTAACCTAGGATCCACTCTCCATTTTTGTCACGCAGCACTCCCCCTACAGCTGCAACCCCTGAGTCCACTCGACCAGCCTTATCTGTATTGAGGTAAGTCCACTCTCTTGCCAATGGTTCTCCACGGGTCGATTCGATTTCAACATCCGCAACCTGTTTGCTTGCCTAGGAAAAATGCTTGGCCAAAGACACTGAGGTTTTAATTATCTCCTCATGGATCCATGATTTTCCTTGAAAAATGAAGAGGTTATGATTCTTCCATAGGCGCCAAGCCAATAGTCCGAAGAGGCACGCCCAGCTAGTTTCCCCACCATGGGAATTTGGGTTGACCTGTAGATTAAGAGACAACCATTTGTGCAGAGTGTTAGAAAAAAAGTTAAACTGTTGAGTTTCCAAACTTCTTTAGCTAATGTGCAGTTTCAGATGACGTGTAAGATATCCTCTGATGCATGTCCACAAATTGGGCAAGAAGGGTCATTTGCTAAACCACGCCTAGCTTTTTTCGCATTGGGAAGGAGTCTTTGCTTAAGAGCAGTCCAGAAGAAAAAACGAACTCTTTGTTGTCCTAATAGTTTCCACACTTTCTTCCAAAACTCATATTTGGGATTCCAAGACTCCTCCTTCAACATTTTAAAAGCACTTTTGATGGTGAAAGCTCCAGTTGAAGTATGACGCTAGGATAGTCTGTCAGGTCTTTCAAGTGGATGTGGAAGTGGGATGCCCTTGATATCACAAATGATCGTTTGTCAGGTCTTTAAAGTGGATTTGGAGGTTGGATGCCCTTGATATGGCAAATGATCTCTTCTAGTAACCAAGCCTGCAAGAGGTCAAAATTCCAATTGCTATCCTCTGTGGTCAATTTCTAAGTAGACTGTCGGACTAATATTAATGTGAGTAGGAATATAATTGATAAGGGGGCCAACATTGGGAATCCAAGGGTCCTTCTAGCATTGGATTTTGTTCCCATTACTAACTGACCATATGATGTTTTCGCGTAAGAGGACCCAAACTTTTGAAAGTGACTTCCAAAGAAATGAGTTTCGAGCCCTCTAAATGCTGTCAGGTAAGGAACCGTCCAACCCGTATTTTAATCTGATGTACTTCAGTATGAACAATATACATGAAAGACTCAGAGTAGAGTCTCACCTAACACTCACTTACAATCGCTCTTCTTCAAACCAATCATCCATCAAGCAAATCAGCAGCAAATATTGCCACAGAACATAGAAACACCATTAAAACTTATTCACATACATTTTACCATCATCACTAACATTGGAAAACTCCATGCAAAGCCTTATATCTTTATCTTATTGTTCAACTGCTTCTAACAGACATACTCTTTCAAAACTCCATGCAAAGCCTTATATCTTTATCTTACTGTTCAACTGCTTCTAACAGACTTACTCTTTCAAAACTCAACATGCAGAGTCATATAACTTACTTAGACATATAGTAAATACTAATAAGATCCTGAATTACTGTTTTCAACTTAAAGGAGAAATAAATGCTTTTGGTTCTAAAAAGAATAAGATAGTAGCATTTTAAAAGAAGGAAAAACAAGAACAATTCTCCCTCTTTAATCTTATACACATATATAAATAGTCCAATATCACTTACAATAGCTCAACATGTGTCACCTAAATTCAGAGCTTGTCTTTTATAATGACCTACAGAATTTGAGAATGAAATAAATGAAAATAAAATATTTTAAATATCCGGTGATACAATCCCGTTGACTCCCAATTAGATTACTTTGTATCATAACTTGAACAATATTTCAAACATATAAGCGTATTATACTTCTGGCATGAACTCATACTATAACTACTTTTTTACTATGATATTATCATAATCCAATTAACATAGTAATCTGACATAGAACCATCATTAACTTAAATATTTATTGGAATACGCCCATCCTATATGCCCAATAGAAATATTTGGCGGACACTACTTCGCCACACAAACTATTTTGAGACTATGCGCCAAAACCTTGAGTTCGCCAAAACTAGGGTGTAACAAAAGAAGTAACGATTGGTATGTCTGTAGTGAAAGACATGTCTATCGTATTTCCATGGTCTTCGCAAGAGAATGTGACCAGCTTGCATTGGCAACATGTCACATAGAACCTCGTCTTTATATTTCCCAATGGAAAATGTCACAAAGACTTGCTTATTTACCTTAACTTCTCCGCAATCATTCAACCATTGCAACTTGTATGGTTTTGGATGCCTCAAAGTTTGTAATTCAACTTTTTCACCAAGGTTGTGCTCGCCACATTGGTACAACTTCCTGATCGTTGTTTTATGCGATGTCAAAGTCTTAAAATTTATAATGAGAATGATCGAGCCTAAAAACTAACTATGACAACGATTGAGGCAAGTGTACCTATCGAACAGTAGTATAGCTTAGTGGCAAGACCGGATTGTCGAACCCAAAGGAACCGAAAGTACTAATACTAACCTTCTTTTTATTATTTAGCCTTAAAATTAAAGTGAATCGGTTTAATCTAGAGAATTAAATAACTACTAAGATAAAGACAATAAGACAAAAAGAATGAAATTGGGGAAATACTTGTGGGAAAAACCAATTGATTAAAACAATACCTAAGGAAGAATCCACCTAGCCCTCACTTGTTATCTAACTCTGAACCAGATGATTTATTCATTTGACTTGATCCGTAAGATTCCCTAAGTTATATTAATACCTCCGTCGAGGCTACTAACGTCTAATCCTAGGTTGATTAATTGAAATCTCTTTCTAATTAAAACCCCTAAGATTGCATTAACTCGATCTATGGACTCCCATATTAGGTTTCACCCTAATCTGGAAAAATCTCATCACCCTATGTCTAGGCGTGCGATCAACTTCGCTTAATTATGCTAGATCTACTCTTAGGCAGGGACTTTTGCTCCTCCATCTAAACACATCAAACTTGAATTAATATGTAACACCCCAAACCCGGCCTAGACGTTACGACCGGATCTGGCATGTCACATGGAAAGGTTGTTAAAGAACTTCGTGATCGTTTAGAAATTTCGAGTTTTGGTTCAATTTAAAAAAAACAGACTTGATTTAATGTTTCTTGCAAAACGTTATAAGTATTACTACTCCAGAAGACTGTTTTATAATAGAGAAATCAGATTCGATGGTTTTCGGAAAACGCGCCATTTTGAAATAGTTTATGAAGTTTTAAGAAAACCCGAGTTGAATTTTCAATAGTTTGTGAACCGTTCATTAATATTTTGGAAAACGGTTGTTTGCGTTTTTAGGGAAACCCCGTACGAATCAATTCATCATAGATAATATATGCGTTATAACAAAAACCAAATTAAAATCCTAGTGGCCTTATTACAGAACATAATCCTAAATTAAAATAAGTTTAAAGTAATGAAAAACGGAGTTTACGAAAGAAATAACGCATGGCCACCACAGAGTCCACCCCGACTACCAAATCCACAAAGCTAGGAATTACCTGCAAAATTAATCAGAGGGGTGAGTTACGAGAACTCAGTGTGTAATTCCCCACACGAACAATAGCTGGGCCCGAGCCCATTCAAAGTCCAATCGGGCTTAGCCCTTACGAAATCAAACTGGGCCTTAGCCCTATTAACATGGTATAGCAAATGATGAATGCAATGTAATGCAATACGACCCAGCCCAGCCTAGTAATCCATCTGCTACACACCCCCCGACAAACCAAAACACACCGGTGGTGATTTCTACAATCAACCCTCATCCGCTACACACCATCGATGGTAGTCACGCTGCTCATCGCTGAAATTGTTGCAGTGCCACCGAAATAATGTGACAGAGTCACCGAAATACGTGGCAGAGCCATCGAAATAATGTGACAGAGTCACCAAAATAATATGACAGAGTCACCGAAATACACTACCCCTTTCATCAATATCATATCCCAATCCTATGCAACATATTATCAAAATGTGATGAATGCAAGCATATAACAATGTACATCGGATAATCCGGACACACGTATAATCATGCTAAGTTATTCGAATAGCATAGTCATAACTGTTATTTACCTGGTATCTCCAACCTCACCCACTAGGGTATCTCATCTGCCATTACGGTTATTTCGGCTTTTAGCCAATACGCAGTTTAATACTAGACAAACAAATGAAGGTGTGAGATTACACACCTGATTATGCGAAGAACTAAACACTCCTGAACACCATCACTCTCACTAGCGGGAATAACAATGATTTGTCTATCCCAAATCGATGTCGGTTCTCTACGAAAACCTGGCAGAAAATCTCGAACCGCTGACACCGCACATCGTTTGAACTTAGGAGTAGAGATTACAAGTCCACTCCCCTCAGGCTCCTTTGTCGATACCTCCTTAGAACAGCTAGCACTCGCATCCATGAAGAGAGTCTTGATCAGTACAGTACTTTCAGAGAGAACGATGGTTGTCTAACAAGGAGGTTGGGTTAAGGCAGAATAGAACAGATTGGAAGAAATAGACA
This sequence comes from Gossypium sturtianum, assembly GCA_025698515.1. Classification (NCBI taxonomy): domain Eukaryota; kingdom Viridiplantae; phylum Streptophyta; class Magnoliopsida; order Malvales; family Malvaceae; genus Gossypium; species Gossypium sturtianum. The sequence continues at coordinate 85,429,809 of CM046954.1, forward strand.
CAAAAGAACCAGAGAGAAAAACCCCTTACCTAGATTAAAGAGGAACCAAACCAAAACAGATTCGGCTATGAGAATAGACCGAAGAGAACCCCTAGTTTCGGCAATAACAGGTTCTTGATCAGTCGAAAGTCGAACCCTTACACCCTTCAGAGATGATAACCAACACCACACGAGGTTGAGGCATAGAGTACCCGGCTTATGGCATCACTAGAGAAGAAAATGATAGGAAAGAAGTATATCATCCATTCAGCCATAACTAAGAGAAAGGAAAAGAGAAAAAGAAATCATACAAATAGAGGATCCCATTACCTTGCGACTAGAAAAACTGAATGGAGAGAGACTTTCGGCAGTCAAAAGAGATCCTAACACTTTGCCTCTTGGTGTTCGGCTAGCAGCAAGGATGAAGAAACAGATTTAGTTTGACACAAGAGAAGGTTCGGCTATAGACAAGAAAAGAGAACTCGGTTGATGAAGAAAGGAGTTTCGGCTTTGGTGTTAATGGTGTGGAAAAAGATGCAAAAAGGAGAATGGTGGGAAGTGAGTTTCGGCTAGAAGAAAGAAATGATGAAGAAAGAAAAACAAAAAGAATAAGGTCTTCAACCAAATGGTACGTGTGAAAGTAACCCAAATGCACTAAACAAACAGCTCAAAATTTGCACAAAAATGCAGATAGGGAAAACAAGGAAAACCCCAAAAGAAATTTCGGCACAAACTTGCCACAAGACCGAATATGCATCCCCCTTACTCCCTAGCCGAATTTCACCTCCCCACACACCCTACAACCGGCCAACCACTACATCTCACTCCTCTCCCCCGATTCTCTCCTTAATTTCCTCCCCCACTCACTCTCCACCCACCAATTCAAACTAGTTGACCACTTCAAACTCCCCAAGCTCCTCTCCTCCATCCATTTTGAATTGCTTGACTCATTCAACAACCACCTTGGTAGAGTCCCAGCCGAATGCTACCTCTTCTCCATCCTGGCACAAAATAAATACTCCAAAATGCAGCCTGTGGGATTCGAACCCCACTCCCCCTTCCATGCTCCCTTGTGACGCTAACACCACTCCACTAAGAGCTCCTTTTGTGTCACCAAACACAAATAATTATCCTTAAGGCCTACTTCCACTAGCTCTCTCCCCTTATGCCCAACAAGCAAAATTTTACTAAAGCTTTGGCTCGAACCCGAGCCTCTCCAGGACCCCCAAACACGCCTAAATAACATGCTACACGAGCTAAACACATGCAACAACACAAAAATGCCAGACCCCTAGTTTAAGGATGTTGCAGTTCTACCCCCTTAAAGAAATTTCGGCCTCGAAATTTACCTAGTCAAAAGAGATGAGGGTATTGTTGTCGCATTGCCTCTTTCGGCTCCCACATGGCTACCTCTAAACCATGATTACGCCACAACACTTTGACCAATGGAATCGATTTCCTTCTCAATACCTTGATATCCCAATCCAAGATCTACACTGGTTCTTCTTCGAAAGACAGACCAGGTCTCACCTCAATTTCTTCCACCGGCACAACGTGAGATGGATCTGAACGATAGCACCTTAGCATCGAAACATGGAAAACATTATGTATCCGATTCAACTCCGGAGGTAACTCAAGCTGATAAGCCACTGGTCCCACACGTTTCAACATTCAATAAGGCCCGATGAATCTGGGGCTCAACTTGCCCTTCCGTCCAAACCTTAAAACCTTCTTCCAGGGTGAGACTTTTAGAAAGACCTGATCACCCACTGAGAATTCTATTTCCTTATGCTTCAGATCTGCGTATGATTTCTGCCTATTGGAAGCTTTCTTCAACCGAGCCCAAATCAACTTAACCTTTTCCTCAGTCTCTGAGATCAATTCCGGACCCAACAATCGCCGCCACCCAACTCGTCCAGCGGTAGAAGTACGACACCTACGACCATACAACGCCTCGTAGGGTGCCATCTGAATGCTGGATTGATAGCTGTTGTTGTACGCAAATTCTGCCAATGATAGATAATCCTCCCAACTACCTCTGAAGTCGATTACACAGCCTCTAAGCATGTCTTCCAGAATCTGAATTACCCTTTCCGACTGACCATCGGTCTGCGGATGGAACGCTGTGCTGAAATCTAGCCTTGTACCCAAAGCTTCATGTAACGCTTTCCAGAACCGTGATGTAAATCTAGGATCCCTGTCTGATATGATAGACACGGGTACCCCATGCAACCTCACGATTTCTGCTACATACAGCTTAGCCAACTTCTGTAACGAATAATCGGTACGGACCGGTATGAAGTGTGCGGACTTAATCAACCGGTCAACGATTACCCACACTGAATCTTTCTTAGTAGGCGTAAGGGGCAGCCCACTAACAAAATCCATCATTATCCTCTCCCACTTCCAAAGTGGAATCTTCACCGGTTGCAGCAACGCCGAAGGCAATTGATGCTCCGCCTTCACTTGCTGACATGTTAAACACTTACTCACAAAGTCGGTAACTTCCCGTTTTAGACCCGGCCACCAATACAGTTCACATAAATCTCGATACATCTTACTTCCATCGGGATGCATAGCGTAAGGGCTACTATGCGCCTCCCGCAGAATCATCTGTCTCAACTCAGAGTCCATCGGCATACAAACCTTTCCACGAAAACATAATACCCCTTCACTGTTCAGATCAAACTCGCCAAACGGCAGTTCCATCAAGTCTGCCGGGAAAGCAATCCCTTGCACTACTAAAGGCACATTCCTAAATAGTTTGTTCACTACCACAGATTATCCTAATGGGCTAACCACAGACATTTCTCTAGAAGCAACCTCAGATTTTATACCCAAAGTCCCAGATACAGTACAGGCAACATATGAATGTGTAGACCCAATATCAATCAAAGCAGTAAACGGTTCATCAAATATAAGAAACGTACCAGTTATGACGTCCGGTGCGTCGCCATCCTCTCGACGTCTAGCCGCATACACCAATCCAGGCTGTCTTGCATCTGTATTCCCAGCACCTTTGCCCGGTGCTCCACGACCTCGACCAAACCCATTTCCCCCTCTGGCCAGACCACGACCCCTTGGCGGCTGCTGACCACCTCTCCTTGATTGCACCATCCCCTCACCTACTGTCTGCACCCTAGCCACCTCTTGTGGACAATCTTTTATCAAATGATCCCTCGATCCACACTTGAAGCATCCTCCAGTTCTTTCCCAACACTCCCCCAAATGTATTTTCCCACACAGAGCACACGGTCGAATCTGACCAACAACAACAGGCATCGCAACTCGGCCTGGCCCATTGAACCTAGGCCTCTTTTGGAATCCCCCAGAAGATCCTAACGACCCAAAACTTTTCTTATTCCTACCCCTATCCTTATCCCGATTCTGTCTCTCAGACTGCTTCACTTCTTCGGCTATTTTTGCTTTCTCGACTAACACAGCAAAATCTCTTTCCCGCTGCGGAGCTATCAGTACTCACAGGTTATCCCGCAGACCATCCTCAAACCGAACACAGCGTTCATAATCAGTTGCGACGATACCCCGAGCGTAACGACTTAGGCGCAAAAAATTCGCCTCATATTCAGCCACAGACTTATTCCCTTGAATCAAATTTAGAAATGCTTTCCTCTGGGTGTCCACATAACTCGCCCCAACATACTTTCCCTGGAACGCTGTCTTAAAGAAGTCCCAGGTGATACGGTCTGCTTGAGTACCTTCCCTCACTGTGAGCCACCACTGGTATGCCTCATCTCGTAGGAGGGACACTTCTCCTTTCAATTTTTCCTCCGCTGTGCAGTCCAGGTCATCCATAATTCGTTCAACTGCTTCCAGCCAATATTCAGCTACGTTTGGGGCCACACTAGAAATGCCTCTAAATATCTCAGCCCCATTTGCCCGGAATCGCTCAGGAATAGATTTCTGAGCTACCGATCCAGTGCTTGCTCCAGCAACCCGTTCCAAGACTCGCAACATAGCTTGGGACAAAGCATCATCCCCTCCAGTTCTGTCTTGAGTCCCTGCCTCCACTACTGGCGATACTGGCACTTCGCCTTCCGGCACATGTCTAGATTCTGAGGATCCAGCCTCAGCACCCCGGCCTCTACCACGGCCGCGTACACCATGTCCACGTCCTCTTGCACTCATATTCGCTAGATCGAATTAATCTAATTAGAAATTTTATGAATTAGTGTATAGTTCTAATTTTTATTAACAATGTTTTATGCAAAGTAAGTATAGTAGTTGTTTTCATAGATCGAACTTCCTAATGTCTCAGTTTCTAAAGTCTTAACCCTTATAGCTAGCAGTCATACAACACTAATTCTAATATTTTCTTTCTAATATCATTTCATAATATCAAATAAAGTCAAAAGACTTACGGATTTGGTGCCAGAGACTCGGGTGCCATACTCCCAGAAAGACATACATTTCTTAAACTAGATTTCAAACCAATTTTGGAAAACGTTGTCGAACCCAATCCACAGTCGAGTTTTGCAACCTGGCTCTGATACCATAAAATGTAACACCCCAAACCCGACCTAGATGTTACGACCAGATGGCATGTCACATGGAAAGGTTGTTAAAGAACTTCGTGATCGTTTAGAAATTTTGAGTTTTGGTTCAATTTAAAAAAAAACAGACTTGATTTAATGTTTCTTGCAAAACGTTATAAGTATTACTACTCCAGAAGACTGTTTTATAATAGAGAAATCAGATTCGATGGTTTTCAAAAAACGCGCCATTTTGAAATAGTTTATGAAGTTTTAAGAAAACCCGAGTTGAATATTCAATAGTTTGTGAACCGTTCATTAATATTTTGGAAAACGGTCGTTTGCATTTTTAGGGAAACCCCGTACGGATCAATTCATCATAGATAATATATGCGTTAAAACAAAAAGCAAGTTAAAATCCTAGTGGCCTTATTACAGAACATAATCCCAAATTAAAATAAGTTTAAAGTAATGAAAAACGGAGTTTACGAAAGAAATAATGCATGGCCACCACAGAGTCCACCCCGGCTCCCAAATCCGCAAAGCTAGGAATTACCTGCAAAATTAATCAGAGGGGTGAGTTACGAGAACTCAGTGTGTAATTCCCCACACGAACAATAGCTGGGCCCGAGCCCATTCAAAGTCTACCCGGGCCTTAGCCCTTACGAAATCAAACTGGGCCTTAGCCCTATTAACATGGTATAGCAGATGATGAATGCAATGCGACCCAGCCCAGCCTAGTAATCCATCCGCTACACACCACCCGACCAGCCAAAACACACCGGTGGGGATTTCTACAATCAACCCTCATCCGCTACACACAATCGATGGCAGTCACGCTGCTCATCACTGAAATTATGGCAGTGCCACCTAAATAATGTGACAGAGTTACCGAAATACGTGGCAGAGCCACCGAAATAATGTGACAGATTCACCGAAATAATGTGACAGAGTCACCGAAATACACTGCCCCTTTCATCAATATCATATCCCAATCCCATGCAACGTATTATCATAATGTGATGAATGCAAACATATAACAATGTACATCGGATAATCTGAACACACGTATAATCATCCTAAGTTATTCGAATAACATAGTCATAACTGTTATTTACCTGGTATCTCCAACCTCACCCACTAGGGTATCTCATCTTTCGTTATGGTTATTTCGGCTTTTAGCCAATACGCAGTTTAATACTAGAAAAATAAATGAAGGTGGGAGATTACACACCTGATTACGATAAAAACTAAACACTCCTGAACGCCGTCACTCTCACTAGCAGGAATAAAAACAATTTGTCTATCCCAAACCGATGTCGGCTCTCTACCACAACCTGGCGGAAAATCTCAAATCGCTAACACTGCACGTCGTTTGAACTTAGGAGTAGAGACTACAAGTCCACTCCCCTCAGGCTCCTTTGTCGATACCTCCTCAGAACAGCTAGCACTCGCATCCATGAAGAGAGTCTTGATCAGTACAGTACTTTCAAAGAGAATGATGGTTGTCTAACAAGGAGGTTGGGTTAAGGTAGAATAGAATGGATTGGAAGAAATAGACACAAAAGAACCAGAGAGAAAAAACCCTTACCTATATTAAAGAGGAACCGAACCAAAACAGATTCGGCTATGAGAATAGACCGAAAAGAACCCCTAGTTTCGGCAATAATAGGTTCTTGATCAGTCGAGAGTCGAACCCTTACACCCTTCAGAGATGATAACCAACACCACATGAGGTTGAGGTATAGAGTACCCGGCTTATGGTATCACTAGAGAAGAAAATGATAGGAAAGAAGTATATCACCCATTCGGCCACAACCAAGAGAAAGGAAAAGAGAAAAAGAAATCATACAAATAGAGGATCCCATTACCTTGCGACTAGAAAAACTGAATGGAGAGAGACTTTCGGCAGTCGAAAGAGATCCTAACACTTTTCCTCTTGGTGTTCGGCTAGCAGCAAGGATGAAGAAACAGATTTAGTTTGACAAAAGAGAAGGTTCGGCTATAGACAAGAAAAGAGAACTCGGTTGATGAAGAAAAGAGTTTCGGCTTTGGTGTTAATGGTGGGAAGTGAGTTTCGGCTAGAAGAAAGAAATGATGAAGAAAGAAAAACAAAAAGAATAAGGACTTCAACCAAATGGTACGTGTGAAAGTAACCCAAATGCACTAAACAAACAGCTCAAAATTTGCACAAAAACGAAGAGATGGAAATCAAGGAAAACCCCAAAAGAAATTTCGACACAAACTTGCCACAAGACTGAATATGCATCCCCCCTTTCTCCCTAGCCGAATTTCACCTCCCCACACACCCCATAACCGGCTAACCACTACATCTCACTCCTCTCCCCCGATTCTCTCCTTGATTTCCTCCCCACTCACTCTCCATCCACCAATTCAAACAAGTTGACAACTTCAAACTCCCCAAGCTCTTCTCCTCCATCAATTTTGAATTGCTTGACTCATTCAACAACCACTTTGGTAGAGTCCCAGCCGAATGCTACCTCTTTTCCATCCTGGCACAGAATAAATACTCCAAAATGTAGCCTGTGGGATTCGAACCCCACTCCCCCCTTCCATGCTCCCTTGTGACGCCAACACCACTCCACCAAGAGCTCCTTTTGTGTCACCAAACACAAATAATTATCCTTAAGGCCTGCTTCCACTAGCTCTCTCCCCTTATTCCCAACAAGCAAAATTTTACCAAAGCTCTAGCTCGAACCCGAGCCTCTCCAAGACCCCAAACACGCCTAAATAACAAGCTACACAAGCTAAACACATGCAACAACACAAAAATGCCAGACCCCTAATTTAAGGATGTTACATAATATCTGCGAAAATATCAACACAAGAATTAAGAACACATAATTAAGAACAAGTCAAATATTTATCACATAGTTAAGCAAATAATAACAAGATTCATCTAAGTTTCATCCCCCTCAGGTATTTGAGGGTTTAGTTCATAATGATAACAAAATACATCTCAAAAGAAAAGGTAAAACAAAACATAAGAAAAACTCTAAAACCCCCTGAAGGAATTGAAGAGAGATCCTCCGTCTTGAGTATGACTCCGGCTTCTTGAGATGAATCAACTGGCTTTCTTCGAGTAATTTCCACAATTCTGACCTTTCTAGCTCGGCTCCTTGGCCTAGGTGGACGCGCCTTTTGAAAGTTGCCCTCTAAGGTGTTTATATAGGCTTTTGGAATGTGTTTTTTTACCCCTAAGTATCCAAATCCGAGTGAAATTCCTCTTCTCCACGGTAGGGGCACGCCTTTGGCACACGCCCGTGTGAATCGTGGCCTGGCCGTGTTTGGGTCTGGTTAGGGAGGCACGGCCGTGTGAATCGTGGCCAGGCCGTGTTCAGGTCTGATTAGGGAGGCACGGCCGTGTTGCTTAGGCCCAGGCCGTGTCGATTTTGTGATTTGGCCTATTTGGTCCGTTTTAAGCCCGTTTCTTATTCTTTTCATCCTCCGGTGCTTTCCTGAGTATAAAACATGAAAACAAAGGATTAAGAGCACCAAATTACACAATTCAAGGCTTAAATCACCCAAAAGCATGCTAAATGTGGGTCTAAAATATGTTACTATTTCAGTTTATCAAATACCCCCACACTTAAGCTTTTGCTTGTCCTCAAGCAAAATTCTCAACTCATGATTAAAACGAACTTCCTTAATTCATAATATTCATCAATAATGTTTCATCATAATTCAAAGATAATTCATACATGGATAATTCAACTCAAGGAGTCCTAAAGATTCAAACAATCTAAGTCATACATTTGTATCACAAAAATATAGGTGTTTCCCCTCATCTAAATGATTACCTCTGGTTCAAAATCGACAAGGATTGACATCCTCATTACAGATTCACTCAAATCACTCGAGGTGTTTAAGGTTCAAAGATTAAACACTCATAAGTCAAACATGAAAAGTTAATCCCATAGGCTTGCATGAGAATCAAATCTCCACCACTATAATATGAAATGATGCACAAATCAAAAGGTCTTTAATGAGGTTGTATGGGGCTTGGGTTAAGGTGTGGATATAGACTAAATTAAAAGGTTAGAATCGAGATTGACCTGACAAATTACCTGACCAGAAACAATAAACTGAATATAAGTAATTACATCAATTGAAAGCTAATAGTACTAATGATTCGAGCTTCTTCTTCAATATTTGGAATTCAAACGTATAAGCTCATTTAATCACAAAACTAATAATGACTATACTTCGATTTTTTTTTTACAAATACATAACAAAGGATGAATTTAACTACTGAAATAAAGATCATAGTTAGGCAACTGATCAAACCAAATCTCGATATACGGGTAGTCAAAAGGAATGGTGATAACAAAAAAAAGGGTTTTGGATTAGTATTGGCGGGTAAGTCAATAATTGGGTTGTCAGGATTAAACGGGGTTCACTAGGGGTTAATAATGAAGGTAGGCTTTTAGTGGAGTGAGTGGGTTAAAACCTAGGTGCCTTTATCATCTTTGTATATCAAATCAAAGGTGTGGTCTCGACTTGTATAATCGATGCAAGTTCTAGAATAACAAATCAATGTTGACACGCTCATAATCAATAAAGTGAGCAAGAAAAAGAATATATGCTCTATTAAGGCTCAACATCTCACACAAAATTATGGGTATTTGATGTCAACCTCGTAAATTTCAAATTTCAAGGTAATATTCAAATTCAGGTAGACAACCAAAAAAAAATTTAATTCTAAAAATAGACTTATCATGCTTGACTCTCTAGTATCTTAGAATTTAATTATCAATGCACAATTATCAATGACTTAATCCAAGACACATCAACAAAAAATCATAAGTCAAAGGAATTTCATTCTAATTATAATATGAGAAACTTACTTTAGGACAAGGCATAATTCGGGGATTTTCAAATAATACTATAGTTAACCCCCCCACACTTAAGATGTACATTGCCCTCAATGTACAAAGATAGATAATAACACAATAATAATAAAAATCATAAGATATGGGGAGAAGTGAAACTCCCTGAATTATGGATGAAATTCTTGCGTTGGAGGTGAAAGATAAGTTGGAGGAGGCGTCTCTGGTGGTTGTATGGTGGCCATCCACAGTCTCTGCGCTAGATGAAGAAATTGGGTAGCTCGTGCAGAATTAGCCAGGAATTAATAATAATAATTCAAACTATACTAATTATATATTTAAAGAAAAGCAAGCTAAAGTGAGGGAAAATAAAAAGTGAAATAAAATTAAAAGAAAAGATTAATGGACCGAAGAGTCCTTATTGTTGGATGGTTTGCGAGGAGGGTGTGACTTCTAAGGCCGCGGTGATGTTGGCAGAGGTCGTGGTGGGGTGATTTCCAAGCAGCCTGAAGAACCTAAAACCAAGAAACTAAAATAGAATAAGCTAAATTAAGCATAAGAGTGTTAAAGAGAAGGAAATTAAAAGAGATCAGAAAAGAAAACTAAAAGCTAAATGGTCTCAAAGACCTTTGGCTTTTCGACTAAACAAAGCGGCCGGCATGAACTTATGTAGATCGGTCTCCCACAGGGAGACTATACTGGGATCCTTCCACTTCTTTGACATGGATGTGGTGGAGCTCAAGGGTTTTAGTAATAACCAAAGGGGGAAGGGTATGAAAGGGAAGAATTCTGAATAATGGAATGGAAAAAAGTGGTATGGATAGGGGGAGGTGGGTGGTTTAAATAGAAATTTAGGGTTTGGTGCCTTCCCACGCCCATGTGCCATTGGCGTGCTGGGTTACACGGCCGTATCGCACGGCCGTGTTGTGTTTTGTTCGTTTCTCCCACTCCCGTTTCGTGGTCACCACGCCCATGTCAGGTCAAACAGTGTCGACCACGACCGAATCGCACGGCCGTGGTGTTCAGTCGGAGCCCGTTTGTCTTCCCTCAGTGTCGGCCATAGCCATGTCGCATGGCCGTGGCGGGGTAGTTGGGTCCGTGATTTGAAGATACGATCCGTCCTGGCTCGTACCATCTCTGCCATGTCAGTATGGAGATTCGGTGTATCCATACAGCCACGGCCACGGCCGTTTGTAAGGCCGTGCGGTATGGAAATTGGCCTTGGTTAGTTTATAGTTAGTTGCTGCAAAGGAGAATTAAGAGTGAAAATAAAATGAAATAAAATATAAAGAGTAATGGAGTTAGTGCTCGGGTTGCCTCCCAAGAAGCGATCGTTTAAAGTCTTAAGCTAGACTTACCTCTCGTTTGCATCATCAGGGTGGTTTGAGGAGTTGAAAGTCCTTCCTCATGCTATCAGTTCCATTATCATGACAGAGTTCAAGTCGAGATGCGTTTATATTGAAAGTGCCAAAAATAGGATTACTTACCTCTACTGTTCCGTATGGAAAAACACTGATTACCCTAAAAGGGATTTCTTTGTTTGTATTAGGGTCAGGAGGAGATATTCGAGGGTCTGCTTTATCTAACAATACCTGGTCTCCTATTTTAAATTGATTTGTCATTCCTACGAGCTCGTCTGGTGGTTCCTTTGGTTTCTCTTCTTGTATCCCTAGTGTTTCCTTGAAATCTGTCTTCCACTCGTCTAATTCATCAACTTGATCCCTTCGATCCTCATGAGTTGTTTCTTTGTTGGCATTGGGTCTAGGATCGGGTTTAGTTGTGTTTTTTTGTGGTGTTTCCTGCAAAGAAAGGTTAACCGAACGGTTATCAATAGAATTTACTTTCTCACCTTGTTTGCTCGATGTTCTAACCGAATCGAGAGCTCAAGAGTGACTGCCTCACCACACACTGTAGTATGAGTTCACTGCGTCGACATCAATTTTAGTCTGGCGGTTGCTAAAAGGGCCTTCCTAGAATTAATGGAATACTATTGTCCTCATCCATGTCTAAAACAACAAAGTCTACTGGGAATACGAATTTATCAATCTTTACTAGCATATCTTCGATTATTCCCCTAGGAATTCTAATAGTTTTATCAGCTAATTGAATGCTTGTCCTAGTTTGTTTGGGTTTCCCTAGACCAAGTTGTTTAAACATTTTATAAGGCATGACATTTATGCTTGCCCCTAAATCAGCTAACGCATTATCAATAGATAAACTACCAATTAAGCATGGAATTGTAAAACTCCCTTGATCTTTTAATTTTTGTGGCAGTTTATTTTGGAGAACTGCTGAGCACTTTGCGTTAAGTTCCACATGCGATTCCTTGTCTAGCTTTTACTTGTTTGTCAAAAGCTTTTTTAAGAATTTCCTTGAATCTGGCATCTGCAAAAGAGCTTCAAGTAATGGTAAGTTAATATTTAATTTCTTTAAAAGTTTAAGAAACTTACCGAACTATTCCTCTGTGTCGTCTTTCTTCATTGCCTCGGGGTATGGTATACGAGGTTGGTATTCTTTAATTACCGGTTTTGGCTTTTTACTTTCTTCCTCAATCTTACCCTATTCTACCATATTCTCTTGTCTTAAATGAGGCTCATCTAACCCTACATTATCATTAGTTGATATGGCTTGAATTTGCTCCCTTGGGTTAGTTTCAGTGTTGCTTGGCAATCTACCTTGTGGTCGTTCCGTCAAGATCTTGGTGATTTTCCCAATTTGATCTTTGAGCTCTTGTGTCGATGCTTCTTGTTTTTCAAATTTTGTTTCTATACTTTGGCAACGCATTTCTATTGTTGCTATATATTTTGTCAGCATCTCCTCAAGGTTCGGTTTCTTTTCCTGTGGGTACTGCTGCTGTTGGAAATTTGCAGGGTTTTGTTGTTTTTGATTTCCTTGACCACCCCATGAGAAATTGGGGTGGTTCTTCCAACCTGGATTATAAGTATTGCTATAAGGGTTATTTTGATATCTAAAATTGTTACTTACATAGTTCATTTGTTCGCCTTCTATGCCATGTCCGTAGGGTGGGTACTCAGGATTCGCCACACCTCCACTAGTTTCGCACTGCATAACGGGTTGTACTTGCAAGGAATTACACAAACCATCAAATTTTTTAGTTAACACGTCTACCGATTCGATAGCATGGTTATTTGCGTCGAGGTTGAAAACACCGCGACTTTTCGTGGGTTATGTCTCGTGACTTGCCAGCGATAGTTATTCGATGACATCTCCTCTATAAATTTGTAGGCTGCTTCAGGTGTTTTATTATTCAAAGTTCCACCGGCTGCTGAATCGATCAACTACCTAGTTGAGGGGTTCACACCGTTGTAAAAAGTTTGGACCTGTAGCCACAAGGGTAATCCATGGTGTGGGCACCTTCTTAAAAGATCCTTGTATCTCTCTCATGCATCGTAAAGTGTTTCTAAATCCATCTGCACAAAAGAAGAGATATCATTCCTTAATTTGGCCGTTTTGGCCGGCGGAAAATATTTTAATAAAAAATTTTCGGTCATTTGATCCCATGTAGTAATTGATCCTCGGAGAAGAGAATGCAACCACAGTTTGGCTTTATTTCTCAAAGAAAAGGGAAATAACCGAAGGCGGATGGCATCATCAGTAACGCCATTAATTTTAAAAGTGTCGCAGAATTCTAGAAAATTTTCTAAGTGTGTGTTAGGATCCTCATCCTGCAAACCATCAAACTGAACGAACTGTTGTATCATCTGTATAGTGTTAGGTTTCAATCCGAAATTATTTGCAGTAATAGTAGGTCTAACAATACCAGATTCAGTACCAACTAAACTAGGCTTAGCATAATTATACATAGTTCGAGGAGCATGATTTTCGGCCATCTCTTGAGGTGGTAGATTGTCCTGGTCCATCTCTTCGGTGGTATTGATGATGTTTTCTTGCTCTTCTTCTGTGTATTGTAGACTTCACCTAATTTCTCTCCGGTTTCTGCGAGCTGTTGCTTCAATCTCACTATCGTAAATTAAAGGTCCTGTCGGGTTCCTTCTAGTCATAAACTAAAGGTACCTACAAAGAGCAAAAACTAAAATTTATAAAGATAAAAACAGAAAACAAAATAAGAGTAAAATTGCATAAAATAAAAATGGCTAAAGTAATAAAAATTGAGTGTTCTTAATATTTCAGTTCCCCGACAACGGCGCCAAAAACTTGATCGTTGTTTTATGCGATGTCAAAGTCTTAAAATTTATAATGAGAATGATCGAGCCTAGAAACTAACTATGACAATGATTGAGGCAAGTGTACCTATCGAACAGTAGTATAGCTTAGTGGCAAGACCGGATTGTCGAACCCAAAGGAACCGAAAGTACTAATACTAACCTTCTTTTTATTATTTAGCCTTAAAATTGAAGTGAATCGGTTTAATCTAGAGAATTAAATAACTACTAAGCTAAAGACAATGAGACAAAAAGAATGAAATTGGGGAAATACTTGTGGGAAAAAACAATTGATTAAAACAATACCTAAGGAAGAATCCACCTAGACCTCACTTGTTATCTAACTCTGAACCAGACGATTTATTCATTTGACTTGATCCGTAAGATTCCCTAAGTTATATTAATCCCTCCGTCGAGGCTACTAACGTCTAATCCTAGGTTGATTAATTGAAATCTCTTTCTAATTAAAACCCCTAAGATTGCATTAACTCGATCTATGGACTCTCATATTAGGTTTCACCCTAATCCGGCAAAATCTCGTCACCCTATGTCTAGGCGTGCGATCAACTCCGCTTAATTATGCTAGATCTACTCTTAGGCAGGGACTTTTTCTCCTCCACCTAAACACATCAAACTTGAATTAATATCCGCGAAAATATCAACACAAGAATTAAGAACACATAATTAAGAACAAGTCAAATATTTATCAAATAGTTCAGCAAATAATAACAAGATTCATCTAAGTTTCATCCCCCTCGGGTATTTGAGGGTTTAGTTCATAATGATAACAAAATACATCTCAAAAGAAAAGGTAAAACAAAACGTAAGAAAAATTCTAAAACCCCCTGAAGGAATTGGAGAGAGATCCTCCATCTTGAGTATGACTCCGGCTTCTTGAGATGAATCAACTGGCTTTCTTCGAGTAATTTCCACAATTCTGACCTTTCTGGCTCGGCTCCTTGGCCTAGGTGGACATGCCTTTTGAAAGTTTGCCTCTAGGGTGTTTATATAGGCTTTTGGAATGTGTTTCTTTACCCTTAAGTATCCAAATCCGAGTGAAATTCCTCTTCTCCACGGCAGGGGCACGCCCTTGGCACACGCCCGTGTGAATCGTGGCCAGGCCGTGTTTGGGTTTGGTTAGGGAGGCACGGCCGTGTGAATCGTGGCCAGGTCGTGTTCAGGTCTGATTAGGGAGGCACGGTCGTGTTGCTTGGGCCCAGGTCGTGTCGATTTTGTGATTTGGCGTATTTGGTCCGTTTTAAGCCCGTTTCTCGTTCTTTTCATCCTCCGGTGCTTTCCTGAGTATAAAACATGAAAACAAATGATTAAGAGCACCAAATTACACAATTCAAGGCTTAAATCACCCAAAAGCATGATAAATGTGGGTCTAAAATATGTTACTATTTTGGTTTATCACTTCCACTTTCAATAATCATACTACATGCCTTGTCGATGACGTAGCATCTTGTGTGAAAAATGTTTTCTCGTTGTAGTTCTTCTTCCTTGACTTGCACGTTTAAAGCCCTTCTTGCAATCAAAAGTTCATGTTGTTGCACATTAAGAGCTATAGGTGGTTGCCCATTTTTTGACCTTCCTCCCAATCTATCCAACCTTTCATGTAGTCATTTGAATTCAGACCTTATCATTCATCTTGTCTCTCCCACCAAGGCTTGCATTTGTAGATTGGAAACATCACCTAGCTTTGTACTTGCTCTTGTGCCATTATTAATATAAAGAATAAATGATTAGTAATAAAATTCCTCACCATTCTCCCTCACATAATAGCACTCAACTTGATGATAACACTCACACTCGTGTTTTCACTAAAAATTTGGCTTTTTTTACACATTAATAATCTCACTCGCTCTTGCTTTTTTCCACTCGTAGTTCCTTATTTGAATTCTTTATTGAGCTTAATTGAACCAGAAAAAAATCTTGTAGCTCGAGATAACTTCAAAAAACACTTGCAAGAAATGAAAAGAAAAAGAAAGCTCAAGATAGAAACACACGTTGTAATGATGAATTTGAATTTTTTTTTTGAAATCTTCAAATATGAAATTTTCTTTTCTTTTTAATAATGATGTATGACTCCTTTTTTTAAAAATACGCCTTCTTTTATTAATAGATAGAACAACAATAAAATTAAGATAAATAAAAGCCTTATTTAGAAACCTGGCTCTGATACCAAATGATGTGGTCGGCTAAACAAATTGAACCTTAAAAAGAACAGTGAGACCCTAACTCGAATTAGAGACACAATTTGTTACCCAGATCATCTAAAATAGATTGAAAATATAAAGAAAAGGACTTTGACCCAATGTCTAGTTAGATTTCAAACCAGAGGTGTAACACCCCTTACCCGTATTCAACGCCAGAACTGGGTACGAAGCATTACCGGACTTAACTTACTTATTCGTACAAAATAGGGCAATGAACTTTCTTTTCAACTTAAACTTTTTCATTTGAACTCTTAACATCCTTATTATGGGCCTACGAGGCCCAAGACATACACATGGAGTGATCCGGAATTGAACCGGAAACTTACGAACACTTAATTTTTTTTTACTTAAAACAGGGCCACACGCCCGTGTGAGAGGAGTGACACGCCCGTGTGGCATATCAAACACCCGTGCTTCAGGCCGTGTCCAAAATAAGGGACATTCTGTTTATGACGTCAGCAAACCCTTAGGGGCACACGACCAAGCCACTTGCCCGTGTGCAGGACCGTGTGACGAACTGAATTTTTTCGCAAATTAGATGCAGGGGACACACGGACAAACTACACACCCATGTGGCAGACTGTGTGTCACACACGGCCTAGACACACGCCCGTGTGTCTACCCGTGTAGACAAATGCAAGGCTATCTACCAAGCCATTTGTCACCTTGAAAAACAACCACACTTATACTATTTCTAGCAACTCATGACATAACAATAATGCACCTCAAATATCCATAATCAAGGCATCCACACCTTAAATTCCACTACATTCATCATGCTCATACTTCATACTTTACTCACACAATTGCATAGACTTGCACTTCATGAATTTCATCATCATTTAATAGATATAACTTAACTAGTTTTGGCCGATTCCAATGGCCATTTACAAAATAAATTGAGTAACATTAATAGCCAACACCTTAGCTAACCAATATGACATATAACAAAATGACCAAGTTCTTATACATGCCATATCCAAAATAATCAAATTTACCATACCAAAGAATAGCTTAATAGTGTGAATCGAGCTCCGACATTCTACGATCCCCGAGCTAGCTTGGCGATACTACAAGAAAAGGGAAAAGAGAGGGGTAAGCATAAAGCTTAGTAAGTTTGCATGAAATAAATAACAACATAAAGGCTTAGGATAACATCCATAAATTACATCGAGTAATAACTCAAATTCTCAAGCACATTGACATAACTTACTCATGCTTACTCTTACCGATCTCATATCACATATCGAACTCATTTCTCGTAAATTACTCATATATACCTGTGTCACTTCATCACATAACTTTAGCACTCTTACATTTTGAACATAAACTTAACTCTTTATCTTGTTGAACCACTTGGAATATCGAAGGATACTCGAACTCGTCATTCACATAATACGATGCCAATGCCATATCCCAGATATGGTCTTATACGAGATCTCATATCGATGTCGATGCCATATCCCAAATATGGTCTTATACGGGATTTCTTATCGATGTCGATGCCATATTCCAGATATGGTCTTATACGAGATCGTATATCGCCGCCATGTCTCAGACATGGTCTTACACGATTTCATACCGAAGCCAGGTCCCAGACGTGGTCTTACACGGAATCTCTATTAGATGCCGATTCCATATCCCAGATATGGTCTTATACGGGATCTAAATTAGGTGCTGAAGCCATGTCCCAGACATGGTCTTATACAGGACCTCCTTAATCTCATGTCTTGACAATGGTATCCTTTCCATTCCTAACGTTCAACCAAAACTTCAACTTAATAAAATTTTCATCATACTTTCATCGGGACTTCATTAATCAATTTCATAAAGATATTATACATTTCTCATGATATCAAGCATATTAAAACATAATACCATTACATTGATTTATTACACACAAACTTACCTCGTTATCAAAATGTGTATAATTGTTCGATTTAGTCCACCACCTTGTTCTTTCCTCGGTTTCGGTCCGGACTTCGTGTTTCTTGATCTATAATGACAATTTCACTTATTTAATGATCACATTTGTAACACCCCTAACCCGAGACCGTCACCGGAATAGGGTTAAGAGGCATTACTAAACATTCCATAGCATTTTTCACAACAAAAAGTCAACCATCAATCAAACATATTCAATTATAAACATATAGTCCCTTATTGAGGTCTACGAGACCTTAAACATGTGTTAGAAACAGGTCGAGACTAAACCGAACGCATACGAAAATTTCTGAAATTCAAACATTTTTCTAAGTTACAGAGGTCACACGCCCGTGTGGGCAGGCCGTGTGCCTCCCACGGAAATCAGACACGCCCGTGTGTCTAAGCCGTGTCAAAACAGGGCATACATCCTGACTTGCACCACACGGCCAGTCACACGCCCGTGTGTCTAGCCCGTGGTCGCTACTGACTTATTTCACTTGGCAAACTTAAACAACACGGTCGAGTCACACGCCCGTGTGCTCAACCGTGTGGGCAATTATAGGCCATTTCCAAGGCCAAATTTGCCTCCCACACCTTCAATCACTTATATGCACCAAACCATTACCAAATCATGCTTCAAATGCAACCAAAACATACCATTTCAAGCACCAAATAATCATCGACATCATCAACTATTTCCATATTCAATATCATCACAAATGAGTCTATCCCAATATCAATTTCACATCCTAAGGTATACAAGTTAAGCATCATGTAATTCTTACTACAATTCACATTTAATCCATCATTCCCATCAACCAAATCGATATAAAACATACCATTTCCATACTTATTATTTCATACCACATTCCTCATTTCAATAGCATCAAGTATAAACCACCAACATTCAACTACTAAGCCATATCACATGGCAAGTTATATATAACTCAAAACATGCCACAATGACTAGCCTATACATGCCATATACCAACTATATACATCTTTTAAAAGTACCAAATTAGATTGCCGATAGTGTGATAGAGATGCTAACAATCTCCGGATCCGAGCTAGCTATACTGACACTGTAAAATAGAGAAACAAATCACACAGTAAGCTTTCAAAGCTTAGTAAGTTCGAAATACAATTCATACAACTTAATAGTACCACATCAATATATAATTAAACCATCACTTAAATAAATGCACAATTAAGTACATCATCAATCTCAACCATATGCTCAAATATCAATTCATTCAACTTTTAAAATCTATCATCAACCACATAGGTTCAAACGTACCTTGATCAACACTTAGTTACTCACCATTCATGCTACTCAATTGCTCAATATTACATCTCGTTCAATCTTTGCTATTCTTTTGATTATTTCGCACACTTAGTGCCAGTTTAATGATTGAAACATAATCGTCATCGCACACTTAGTGCCGATATGTTAAATTGAACTTACATCGGTAACGCACACACAGTGCCAAATCAATAAGTCGAAGCTTCTATCTTTTCGCACACACAGTGCTAACCATCTCTGTCTCGTTTCTAATTTTGCACACTTAGTGCCATCTATTTCAATTCCGCACATAGCATTTCTAATCTCATAATTATGTATATATATTCATTCAATTAACATCACATAGATATAATTTAACAGCTAGTATTATATCCGAACTTACCTCGGATGTCGAAATACCGAAACGATCGATTAATCGAGCACTTTGTCTTTGCCTCGATCTCGATCCGAACCTCTCCTTTATTGGTCTATACACATTTAAATTCAACTCATTCAATCACCAATTCATTCAATTTAGTCCACACACACAAGTTTAGGGCATTTTACAAAATAGCCCTCACATTTTCACATTTCGACACTTTAGTCCCTAATTCATAAAATCATCAAATACACATAATTTGCTTGTACCCATGCCTAGCCAAATTTTCACTGTACTCATACAAGCCCAAATATTTCATTTATTTCACATTTTAGTTCTTCAATTTACACTTTTCTCAATTTAGCCCAAATTACTCAAATTCACCAAAAATTCAAAGACAAAATGTGTTAATCTTCCATGTATCGTTCATATTTCATCTTCAACTAACACATAGCTCAAACATTCATCAATGGAATATCTCAAAATCACCATTAATTTCTAAAATTAAAGCATGGGCTAGCTAGAGCACAAAGCAACGATCACAAAAATGTAGAAATTATCAAAAACCGATCAAAAATCATACCTTAATTGAGCTAAGTAGTAGCCGAATGCTTTAAACTCCAAAACCCTTATTTCTTTTCTCAATTTCGGCAATAGATGGATAAAAGATGAACACATTTGGTTTTGTTTTATTTAATATTAACATAATTGGCACTTTAGCATTTTACCCTTAATGAATCTTAATAATAACACCTTATGCCATGCTATCATCTTCCACTAGCTATTTAATGGTATAATATCAACATAAAGACCTCGCCTTTAATAAGCCATGTCAAATAGGTACTTTAGCAACTAGCACACAGCTTTTACAATTTACGCGATTAAGTCCTTTTTACAAATTAAACACATAATCGATAAAATCTTCACACGAAACTTTCACAAAAGCTAAATCACATATAATAAACACAGAAAATAATATTAAAATATTTTTTTGACCTCAGATTTGTGGTCTCAAAACTACTGTTCCGACTAGGGTCTAAACCGGGATGTTACAACTCTCCCCCCTTAGGGATTTTCGTCCCCGAAAATCTTACCAGTGAATAGGTGTGGATATTGCTCTCTCATAATGTTCTCAGGCTCCCACGTAGCCTCCTCAACTCCATGTTTATGCCACAACACTTTCACTAAGGAAATTCTTTTATTTCTCAACTCTTTGATCTCACGTGCCAGAATTCGGATTGGTTCTTCACTAAACGACAAATCTGACTAAATTTCAACCTCAGTAGGAGCAATCACATGAGACGGATCAGATCTGTACCGTCGAAGCATTGACACATGAAACACATTATGAATCTTTTCTAACTCAGGTGGCAACAACAATCTATAAGCAACCGGCCCAACTCGTTCAATGATTTTATACGGCCCGATGAACCTCGGACTCAGCTTGCCTTTTCGGCCAAATCAAAGTATTTTCTTCCACGGAGACACTTTCAAAAACACTTTGTCACCAACTTCGAATTCAATATCTTTTCGTTTCAAGTTTGCATAAGACTTCTGACGATCTGAGGCTACTTTGAAACTGTTACGGATCACTTTCACTTTCTGCTCAGTCTCTTTTATCAAATCAATCCCGTGAATCTTATTCTCACTTAGCTCAGTCCAATACAATGGAGTCCGACATTTTCAACCGTAGAGAGCCTCATATGGTGCCATTTTAATGCTAGATTGAAAGCTATTATTGTATGCGAATTCAATCAACCGAAAATGCTTTTCCCATATATTTTCGAAATCCAAAATACAACCTCTCAACATATCTTCGAGCACCTAAATGATCCACTCAGGTTGTCCATCCGTTTGCGGATGAAATGCAGTGCTGAAATGCAATCTTGCACCTAAAGCTTCTTGCAATTTCCTCCAAAATCGCGAGGTAAATCTTGGATCTCTGTCAGATACGATAGATAGTGGCACCCAGCGCAATCTCACAATCTCAGCAATATACAGTTCGGCTAACTTATCGAGTGAATAATCTGTTCTCACATGAACAAAATGAGCTGATTTTGTCAACCTATCAACTATCACCCAGATTGCATCTTTCTTTCCCAGAGATAACGACAATACCGACACAAAGTCCTTCGTGATTCTCTTCTATTTCCACTCAGGAATCATAATCGGTTGTAACAAAATGGATGGAACCTGATGTTCAGCTTTAACTTGCTGACAAACTAAACATTTCGACACAAAGTCAGAAATATCTCTTTTCATACCATGCCACCAATAAAAGTGTTTCAGATCGTTATACATTTTCGTACTCTCCGGATGAACAGTCAAGCGACTATTGTGAGCTTCGTTCAAAATCAACTGAATCAACTCTGAATTCTTCGGAACACAAATCCGATCTCTGAATCTCAGACAATCATCACTATCGATTCGAAATTCTGAATCGGAATTCAAATCACATTGAGCTTGTTTTGCTATTATCTCATCATCACTTTTCTGAGCATCGCAAGTCTGACTTACGAACATCGGCCTCACTTTCAACTCAGCCAAAACTGAATAATCATTACACAGATCTATCTGAGTACTCATAGCTCGCAGATTACATAAAGACTTTCAACTCAAGGCATCGGCAACAACATTAGCTTTTCCCGGATGATAATCAATCACAAGTTCGTAATCTTTCAACAATTCTAACCATCTTGTCTGCCGCAAATTCAATTCTTTCTGAGTCATCAAGTACTTCAAACTCTTGTGGTCAGTATAAATATGACATTTCTCACCAAATAGGTAGTGACACAAAATCTTCAATGCAAACACAATCGCGGCTAATTCAAGGTCATGCGTCGGATAGTTCTTTTCATGCGGCTTTAACTGTCTCAAAGCATAAGCGATGACTTTGCCTTCTTGCATCAACACACAGCCCAAACCATTCAATGATGCATCACTGTAAACTATGAATTCTTTGCCCGATTCAGGTTGAACTAACACTGGCGCTTCTATCACCAATGCTTTTAACTGCTCAAAACTCTGTTGGCACTAGTCTGACCACTCAAATTTAACATCTTTCGGTAGCAACTTCGTCAATGGAGTCGCTATCATTGAGAAACCTTTCACAAACCGTCTATAGTATCTCGCTAGTCCCAGAAAACTATGGACTTCAGACATATTTCTCGGAGGCTTCCACTCTAAAATAGCTGATATCTTACTCGGATCAACTCGTATTCCCGCAGCTGATACAATATGCCCTAGAAATCTAACCTCACGCAACCAAAACTCACATTTGCTAAACTTTGCATACAATTGCTTCTCACGCAGAGTCTGTAACACAATTCTGAAATGCTCGGCATGTTGCACCTCATCACAGAATAAATCGAATGTCATCAATAAACACTACAACAAAACGATCCAAATACGGTCTGAATATTCGATTCATCAAATCCATAAACACTGTAGGAGCATTTGTCAATCCGAAAGGCATAACTAAAAATTCATAATGTCCGTACCTCGCTCAAGGCGTTTTGATACATCGACTCTTTGACTCGTGAATCGATAGTAGCCCGATCTCAAATCTATCTTAGAAAACATCAGTAGCTCTTTCGGTGATCAAACAAATCATCAATACGTGGCAGGGGATACTTATTCTTTATCGTCACTTTGTTCAACTATCGGTAGTTAATACACATCCTCATAGTGCCGTCTTTCTTTTTCACAAACAACACAGAGCACCCGAGGGTATGAGGCTTCGATCGTGCAAATCCTCTATCTGTTAACTCTTGCAACTGAGACTTTAACTCTTTCAATTCTGTTGGTGCCATTCTCTACGGAGCTATTGAGATAGGAGTTGTCCTCGGCACTAAATCAATTCCAAATTCAACTTCTCGTATTGGAGGTAATCCCGATAGTTCTTCAGGAAACACATCAGAGAATTCACAAATCACAGGCACATATTCAACTTTCTTTTATGTCATTTTCGTATCAATCACATATGCCAGGTAAGCTTCGCAACCCTTCCTCACATAGTTCAAAGCTTTCATCGCAGATACAACAGCTGGTAACCCATTCAAATCACTGGATTCAATTCGGACTATCTCACCATTCCGACTTCTCAATTCAATACTCTTTCTTTTGCAATTCACAATGGCATTATGCAAAGTGAGCCAATCCATACCCAGAATTATATCAAATTCATCGAATGGTAGCAACATCAAATTAGCCGGAAAACAAGCATCTCGAAACATCAATGGACAGTTCTTGCACACTTTATCCATCAAGACACACTTGCCTAAGGGGTTCGATACTCTAATCACAAATTCAGTAGACTCAACAGGTAGAGTCTTACTTGATACTAGATTCACACACACATAGGAATGAGTAGAACCTGGATCTATCAATGCAGTCACATCAGTATCAAATAGAGTAAAAGTACCAGTGATGACGTCTGGAGATGACGCTTCCTCTCGTACGCGTATAGCATAGGCTCGGGCAGGTGCTCTCGCCTCTGATCTCACAGCTGTATCGGTAGTCCCTCTTTGGCTCCCACTAATATTCCTGGTGTTTTTGGGTGGTCTACCCCTAGCCGTCGTATTACCCGGTCTCGCACTCTGGACATTTTCTTCTTCAGCTAACTTTGAGCAGTCTCGAATGAAGTGATCTTGTGATCCACACTTATAACAAGTTCGATTATTGTACTTGCCCCAGCATTCTCCCACATGTCGTCTTCCACACTGTCTACACTCAGGCTTGTTGCTTTTAACACTACCAACACTTGATTTAATTGGAGCTTGAATTCTTGAACCAACACTTTGCCTCGCACGATCTCTACTCGAATGTCCAAACGAAACATTTGGGCGATTACTTGCATCTCTAAATCTCTTCGTCAAAGATTGAGAAAACTTACTCATCGATCTTTTTCTTTCATCACGAACTTCAGAATTAGCTTTCTTCTTTTCTTTACTGAGCTCCTCGGCTTTACAAGCACTTTCAACTAACACAACAAATTCATTTATATCAAGTATTCCAACCAGCAACTTAATATCCTCATTCAGCCCTTCTATGAAACGTTTGCACATAGTAGCTTCAGTCGAAACACATTCACGTGCATATTGACTCAACCTCACAAATTCCCGTTCGTACTCAGTAACGGACATGCAACTTTGTTTCAACTCGAGGAATTCTTTACGTTTCTGATCAATGAATCGTTGACTGATATACTTCTTTCTGAATTCAGCCTGAAAGAAATCTCAGGTGATTCTCTCTCTCAGAATCACGGATATCAATGTCTTCCACCAGTTATATGCGGTATCCCTCAACAACGAGACATCACTTTTAATACATTCATCAGGAGTCAATGACATCTCGTCAAATACTCGAATGGTATTCTCGAGCCAAAACTCAGCTCGCTCAGCATCATCATCAGCTCTGGCCCTAAACTCTTCGGCCCAATACTTTCAAATTTTATCTACAGGAGGCTTATTCAATCTAATCGGATCTACAATTTGTGGCACAACAGGCACTTGTGGGGGTGGAGGTTATGAGCATTTGGATTCGTTCGAACGAACTCCAAAAACCACTCACTCATCATTTGGAAGAAGGCTTGCTTAGCCTCCCCTCCTTCACTACTACCATTCGGCCTAGATGTGGTCGGCGCTGTCCCTTGAGCGGGAGCAAGCGCATTACTCTCATCATCGTCAGCAACTGCTCGATCAGGATCCATTACTATATAAAAACACATTTTTAACTGTCAGGATTCATCACACTATCGCAATTATTTATATGGCATGTATAGCTAGACTCACACGCGCTACGTTAGTCCAAGAATCGGCTAAACCGTAGCTCTGATACCAATAAAATGTAACACCCCTAACCCGAGACCATCACCGGAATAGGGTTAAGAGGCGTTACTAAACATTCCATATCATTTTTCACAACACAAAGTCAACCATCAATCAAACATATTCAATTATAAACATATAGTCCCTTATTGAGGTCTACGAGACCTTAAACATGTGTTAGAAGGAGGTCGGGACTAAACTGAACACATACGAAAATTTTCGAAATTCAAACATTTTTCTAAGTTACAGAGGTAACACACCCGTGTGGGCAGGCCATTTTCCTCCCACGGCCATCAGACACGCCCGTGTGTCTAAGCCGTGCCAAAATAGGGCATACATCCTGACTAGCACCACACGGCCAGTCACATGCCCGTGTGTCCAGCCCGTGGTCGCTACTGACTTGTTTCACTTGGAAAACTTAAACAACACGGTCGAGTCACACGCCCATGTGCTCAACCGTGTGGGCAATTATAGGCCATTTCCAAGGCCAAATTTGCCTCCCACACCTTCAATCACTTATATGCACCAAACCATTACCAAATCATGCTTCAAATGCAACCAAAACATACCATTTCAAGCACCAAATAATCATCAACATCATCAACTATTTCCATATTCAATATCATCACAAATGAGTCCATCCAAATATCAATTTTACATCCTAAGGTATACAAGTTAAGCATCATGTAATTCTTACTACAATTCACATTTAATCCATCATTCCCATCAACCAAATCGATTTAAAACATACCATTTCCATACTTATTATTTCATACCACATTCATCATTTCCATAGCATCAAGTATAAACCAACAACATTCAACTACTAAGCCATATCACATGGCAAGTTATATATAACTCAAAACATGCCACAATGACTAGCCTATACATGCCATATACCAACTATATACATCTTTCAAAAGTACCAAATTAGATTGCCGATAGTGTGATAGAGATGCTGACGATCTCTGGATCCGAGCTAGCTTAACTAACACTGTAAAATAGAGAAACAAATCACACAGTAAGCTTTCAAAGCTTAGTAAGTTCGAAATACAATTCATACAACTTAATAGTACCACATCAATATATAATTAAACCATCACTTAGATAAATGCAAAATTAAGTACATCATCAATCTCAACCATATGCTCAAATATCAATTCATTCAACTTTTAAAATCTATCATCAACCACATAGGTTCAAACGTACCTTGATCAACACTTAGTTACTCACCATTCATGCTACTCAATTGCTCGATATTACATCTCGTTCAATCTTTGCTATTTTTTTGATTATTTCGCATACTTAGTGCCTGTTTAATGATTGAAACATAATTGTCATCGCAAACTTAGTGCCGATATGTTAAACCGAACTTACATCGGTAATGCACACACAGTGCCAAATAAATAAGTTAAAGCTTCTATCTTTTCGCACACACAGTGCTAACCATCTCTGTCTCGTTTCTAATTTCGCACACTTAGTGCCATCTATTTCAATTCCGCACATAGCATTTCTAATATCATAATTATGTATATATATTCATTCAATTAACATCACATAGATATAATTTAACAGCTATTATTATATCCGAACTTACCTCGAACGTCGAAATACCGAAACGATCGATTAATCGAGCACTTTGTCTTTGCCTCGATCTCGATCCGAACCTCTCATTTCTTGGTCTATACACATTTAAATTCAACTCATTCAATCACCAATTCATTCAATTTAGTCCACACACACAAATTTAGGGCATTTTACAAAATAGCCCTCACATTTTCACATTTCGACACTTTAGTCCCTAATTCATAAAATCATCAAATACACATAATTTGCTTGTACCCATGCCTAGCCGAATTCTCACTATACTCATACAAGCCCAAATATTTCATTTATTTCACATTTTAGTCCTTCAATTTACACTTTTCTCAATTTAGCCCAAATTACTCAAATTCACCAAAAATTCAAAGACAAAATGTGCTAATCTTTCATCTATCTTTCATATTTCATCTTCAACTAACACATAGCTCAAACATTCATCAATGGAATATCTCAAAATCACCATTAATTTCCAAAATTAAAGCATGGGCTAGCTAGAGCACAAAGCAACGATCACAAAAACGTAGAAATTATCAAAAACCGATCAAAAATCATACCTTAATTGAGCTAAGTAGTAGCCGAATGCTTCAAACTCCAAAACCCTTATTTCTTTTCTCAATTTCGGCAATAGATGGATAAAATATGAACACATTTGGTTTTGTTTTATTTAATATTAACATAATTGGCACTTTACCATTTTACCCTTAATGAATCTTAATAATAACACCTTATGCCATGCTATCATCTTCCACTAACTATTTAATGGTATAATATCAACATAAGGACTTCTCCTTTAATAATCCATGTCAAATAGGTACTTTAGCAACTAGCACACAGCTTTTACAATTTACGCGATTAAGTCTTTTTTACAAGTTAAACACACAATCGATAAAATCTTCACACGAAACTTTCACACAAGTTAAATCACATATAATAAACACAGATATAATATTAAAATATTTTTCTGACCTCAGATTTGTGGTCTCGAAACCACTGTTCCGACTAGGGTCTAAACTGGGCTGTTACAACATTGACTAAAATAACCCATGAAGCATAATTTGGCAAAATTACTATTTTACCCCTCAACTTTCACATATTTACAAAATAGTCCCTAGGCTCGTATAATGACATGTACTCATTTCCTTGGTTACCCAAGCCTAGCCGAACATTTATTGAGCTTACAAAAGCTCACACTTTCCTTCAAAACTGACTTTTACTACACATTTTATCACTTTTACATCTAGGTCCTTTTTTATGAATTTTCCATGAAAATCACTTAGAAAAGATGTTTATCATACATCAAACTTTCATATTCCTCCATTAAACATCAAAATACATGCATGTCATGCATGGGTAAATTTTTAAACATGAACCCTAGCTCAAAATAAGGGTAGAAATAGCTAAATCAAGCTACGAGGATTTCAAAAATACGAAGAACATTAAAAACGGGGCTAGGAGGTACTTACAATCAAACTTGAAAGTTGAAGAAACCCTAGCTATGGTGTCCTTGAGAATTTCAGCCAAGCATGGAGAAGATGGACACCATTTTTTACTTCTTTTTCCCTTTTTATTAGTTTATTAACCAAATAACTAAAATGCCCTTAAGGCCTCTTTCTTGAGGTTTTTCCTTCCCATGTCTATATTTGTCCATCATAAGTTATAATGGTCTAATTGCTAAATAAGGACATCTAATAAATTTTCTATTGCTATCTCATACTTGAATCTTCTAGAATCTCATATTTTTTCAATCTTTGCAATTTAGTCCTAATGAATAAATTTATCACTAAATTATAAAATTTCTTCATAAAATTTTCACATAATCATGCAAACATGTCATAGACCTCATAAAAACCATAAAACACATATTTCTACCTCAAATTTGTGGTCTCGCAACCACTATTCTGACTAGGCCCTAAATTGGGCTGTTACAATTCTCCCCCCTTAAAGATTTTCGTCCCCAAAAATCTTACCGGTAAAAAGGTTGGGATATTGGTTTCTCATGGCCTCCTCGGGCTCCCATGTAGCCTCTTCTACCCCATGTCTTTGCCATAGAACTTTCACAAGGGCTATACTATTATTTCTTAACTATTTAACTTCTCGTGCCAAAATCTTAACCTGCTCTTCGCCATAAGTCATGTCCGGTTGAATTTCAACCTCTGTCGGTACAATCACATGCAAAGGGTCTGATCAGTATCGACGTAACATAGACACGTGGAATACATCATGAATCTTTTCCAACTCAAATGGAAATGCCAACCGATAGGCTACCGGTCCTATCCTCTCGGTAATCTCATACGGTCCGATAAAGCGCAGACTCAACTTGCCTTTCTGGCCAAATCTGATAACCTTATTCCATGGTGATACTTTCAAAAATACCTTATCGCTAACTTGAAACTCAATCTCTTTCCGTTTCAAATCCGTGTAGGACTTTTGTCTGTCCGAAGTAGCTTTCAAACAATCGCGAATCACTTTTACTTTCTCTTTGGTTTCTCTGACCAGATCGACTCCATGAATCTGGTTCTCTCTGAGTTCGGTCCAATACAAAGGCGTTCGGCACTTACGCCCATACAATGCCTCATAAGGTGCCATTTTCAAGCTCGACTAAAAACTGTTATTGTAGGCAAATTCTACTAATGGTAAGTACTTTTCCCAATTACCTTGGAATTCCAAAACACAACATCGGAGCATGTCCTCAAGTATTTGTATTACCCTCTCTGACTGTCCGTCGGTTTACAGACGGAAAGCTGTACTAAAATTCAATTTTTTGCCCAAGGCTTCTTGTAACTTTTTCCAAAATCATGATGTAAATCTCGGATCTCTATCCGATATAATCGACAACGGTACTCTATAAAGTCTCACAATTTCTGACACATACAAATCCGCCAACTTATCAAGCGAATAGTCAATGCTTACTGGTATAAAATGAGCCGATTTTGTAAGCCTATCAACCACAACCCATACAGCATCTTTCTTTTTCGGTGTCAAGGGAAAACCTGTCATAAAGTCCATAATAATACGGTCCCATTTCCACTCAGGAACCATAATAGGCCGAAGTAAACCCGAAGGCACTTGGTGTTCAGCTTTCACTTGCTGACAAATCAAGCATCTCGATACAAACTCAAAAATGTTTTTCTTCATACTCGGCCACCAATACCATTTCTTCAAGTCACTATACATCTTTGTACTACCTGGATGTACAGATAAACATCCACTATGTGCTTCATGTAAAACATTCCGAATAAGTTCATCGTCCCTTGGTACACAGACTCTATCTCAGAACATCAAACATCCATCCGAATTGATACGAAAGTCTGATTCCATACCTGATTCACATTGAACTCTTTTGGCTTGCAACTCACTATCACCTTTCTGAGCTTTACAAATCTCTTGGAGAAACATCAGTCTAACTCTCAACTCAGCTAGAATAGGCCCATCGTCTAATAAGGCCAACCGTGTATTCATAGCTCTCAATGCGAACAAAGATTTCCTACTCAAAGCATTAGCGACCACATTTACCTTTCCCGGGTGGTAGTTGATCACTAACTCGTAATCCTTTATTAACTCTAACCACCTTCGTTGCCTTAGGTTCAATTACTTTTGAGTCATCAAGTACTTTAGAATTTTGTGATCAGTGAGTACCCGACATTTCTCACCATACAAGTAGTGTCTCCAAATCTTCAACGCAAATACAATGGTAGCTAACTCCAAATCATGTGTCGGGTAATTCTTCTCGTGCGGCTTTAACTGCCTAGAGGCATAAGCGATTACCTTACCCTCTTGAATGAGTACACAACCCAATCCCTTCAGGGATGCATCACTATAAACCACAAATTCTTTTCCCGGTTCAGGTTGCACCAAAACTGGAGTCTCGGTCAACATTGCCTTTAGTTTCTCAAAACTCTATTGGCACTTTTCTGTCCATTCAAACTTTACATATTTTTGTAATAACCGCGTCATCGGAGTAGCTATCATAGAAAATCCCTTGACAAACCATCTGTAATAACCAGCTAGGCCCCGAAAACTTCTAACCTCGGATATATTCCTTGGCGGTTTCTAATCAACAATTGCTGAAATCTTACTCGGGTCGACTCGAATACCATCACCCGAAATAATGTGCCCCAAAAATCTGACTTCTTTAAGCTAAAATTCACTTTTACTAAACTTGGCATACAACTGATTATCTCGTAAAATTTGTAGAACCGTTCTCAAGTGCTTAACATGCTCATTCTCATAACGAGAGTAAATCAGTATATCATCAATAAAAACTACAACAAATTTATCCAAATATGGCCGAAAGATGCGATTCATTAAGTCCATAAACACGGCAGGGGCGTTGGTTAAACCAAAAGGCATGACTAAAACTTCATAGTGACCATACCTTGTCTGAAATGCAGTTTTTGGCACATCTGCATCTTTGACTCTCAACTGGTAATAACTGAACCTCAAGTCTATCTTGGAAAACACAGTGGCTCCCTTCAATTTGTCAAACAAATCATCGATCCTTGGCAGTGGATACTTGTTCTTTACGGTTACCTTATTAAGTTGTCAATAATCTATACATAACCTCATGGAACCATCTTTCTTTTTCACAAATAATACGGGAGCACCCCACAGAGAATAACTTGGTCTTGCGAAACCTTTATCCGTCAACTCTTGTAACTGTGCCTTCAATTCTTTCAACTTGATTAGAGCCATCCTGTACGAAGCAATTGAAATAGGGGCAGTACCAGGGGCCAATTCAATGCCAAATTCAATCTCTCTAACCGGAGGCAACCCTGGCAATTTTTCTGGAAATACATCTGGATACTCACATACTATAGGCACTGATTCAATTCTTAACTCAATCTCTTTGACATTCATCACAAAGGCAAGATAAGCTTCATATCCTTTTCTTACATATTTTTGGGCAGACATATGAGAAATCACTACAGGCAACCTGTCCTGTTCATCTGATTCAACATAAAGAATATCCCCATTTTCACATTTTAACTCAATAAGTTTCCATCCATAATTTACTATCACATCATGAGTAATTAACCAATCCTTACCAAGAATTACATCGAATTTATCAAATGGCAATAGCATGAAATTTGCCAGAAAATAATGACCTCTAATCATCAAAGGGAAATCTTTGCATACTTTATCAACTAACACATATTTGCCTAGGGGATTTGACACCTTTATCACAAATTCTGTAGACTCTACAGGCATGTTCATGCTGGATACTAATTTCATGCAAATGTACGAGTGGGTAGACCCCGGATCAATTAAAGCAACAACATGAGTATCATAGAGAGAAAATGTAACTGTGATCACATCAGGGGATGACGCCTCTTCGCGGGCGCGAATAGCATAGGTCCTTGCAGGCGCTATACCCTCAGATTTTGCAGTCTACTCTCTAGATGTATTCTTACTACTCGTTCCGTTTCTCAGATTCCTCTGTGGTCTCCCTCTAGTAGTACTACCCGATCTTACACTCTGAAATTTCTCTTTTTCATCCATCTCGGGACATTCTCTAATAAAATGATCTTGGGATCCACACTTGAAACAAGCTCTCTTGTGGGCTCGGCACTCACCGGGGTGACGTCTGCCATACTGTAGACACTCAGGTCTACTTGGTCGAGCGTTACCAACACTAGCAATTGAGGTGGTCTGAGCTTTATAACCCGAGTACTGTTTACCTTTACTTCGGTTTGAAAACCAAGCTGAAGTGGCTGATCGAGTAGCGAACTCTCTTGATTTCTTGGATGAGGATTGAAATGACTTGCTCAAATGTCTCTTCCTCGAGTCACGAGACTCGATTTCAGCCTTTCTTTTCTCTTTAGCCAATTTCTCGGCCTTGCAACACAACAAATTCTTTTAGTTCTAGGACACCAACATACAATCGGATATCCTCATTTAACCCGTCCTCAAACCTTTTACACATAATGGCTTCAGTGGATACACACTCTCCAGCGTATTTAATGAGCCTTACAAACTCACGTTCGTATTCAGTTACCTTCATTCGTCCTTGCTTCAGCTCAAGGAATTCCTTTCTTTTCTGGTCGATGAACCTTTGGCTAATATACTTCTTTCGAAACTCTTCTTGGAAAAATTCCCAATTAATTCTCTCCCTTGGTACTATCGACACAAGGGTATTCCACCACTAATAAGCCGAATCTCTTAAAAGAGACACAACACACTTCATACACTCTTTAGGTGTGCATGATAGTTCATCAAATACTTTAATAGTATTTTCAAGCCAAAATTCTGCTCTTTCTGGATCATCATCCTTATTGGCTCGAAATTCCTCAACTCATTGTTTTCGAATTCTATCAATAGGGGGCTTTTCCCTTCTTACTACTTCTATAACTTGGGGAGCTACAGGGGTAGGCTGAGGAATAGGTGGGGTGGAGGGGGTTGCGCGTTCGAGTTTGTTCGAACGAACTCCGTATACCAGGCATTCATCATGTGGAGAAAGGCTTCCCTAGCCTCTTCTCCTCCTCTCTGACTTATAGTCATTGGTCTATTCTCATTTTTAGTTGGCATCGTCCATTGGGCGGGAGCTGGCGTGTTATTCTCTACATCATCTGCCACAGCTCTGTCGAGATCCATTTACTATATGAAAACACAATTTAAATCGTCAGGAGTCGTCACACTATCATTATGTAAATACTCATATGTATGGCATGTATAGCTTGACTCGTGCTTACGCTACGTTAGTTTAAGAATCGACTAAACCGTAGCTCTGATACCACTAAATGTAACACCCCTTACCCGTATTCAATGCCAGAATCAGGTACGAAGCATTACCGGACTTAACTTAGTTATTCATACAATATCGAGCAATGAACTTTCTTTTCAACTTAAACTTTTTCATTTGAACTCTTAATGTCCTTATTATGGGCCTACGAGACCCAAGACATACACATGGAGTGATCCGGAACTAAACTGAAAACTTACGAACACTTAAAATTTTTTTGCTTAAAACATGGCCACACGCCCGTGTGAGAGGAGTGACACGCCCGTGTGGCATATCACACACCCGTGATACAGGTCGTGTCCAAAATAAGGGACATTCTATTTATGACGTCAGCAAACCCTTAGGGGCACACGGCCAAGCCACACGTCCGTTTGCTGGCCCGTATGACGAACTGTAACAGCCCAATTTAGGGTCTAGTCAGAATAGTGGTGCGAGACCACAAATTTGAAGTAGAAATATGTGTTTTATGATTTTTATGAGGCTTATGATGTGGTTGCATGATTGTGTGAAAATTTCATGAGGAAATTTTATTAATTAGTGATCAATTTATCCATTAGGACTAAATTGCAAAGATTAGAAAATATGAGATTCTAGAAGATTTAAGTATGAAATAGAATTATAAAAATTAATAGAGGTCCTTATTTAGCAATTAGACCATTATATGTTTAGATGGACAAAAATAGACATGGGAAGGAAAAATCTCAAGAAAGGACCATTAAGGGCATTTTTGTCATTTGGTAAATAAAAGATTAAAAAGGGAAAAAGAAGTCAAAATTGTGTCCATCTTCTTCTCCCATGGCTAAAATTCACTAAGGAGCCATAACTAGGGTTTCTTCAACTTCCAAGCTTGATAGTAAGTGCATCCTAGCCCCGTTTTTAATGTTCTTCGTATTTTTGATATCCTCGTAGCTCGATTTAGCTATTTCTAGCTATATTTTGAGTTGGGGTTTATATTAAAAAATTTACCCATGTATTACATGCATGCATTTTGATGTTTTATGGAAGAATATGAAAGTTTGATGCATGATAAACATCTTTTTCTAAGTGATTTTCATGAGAAATGCATAAAAGGACCAAATTGCAAAGGTTATGAAAGTGGTCATACATGGGTGAAATAGTGGAAATTAGGGGCTGTTGTAGTTAAGAAAATGATTCGGCTAGGCCTAAAATACAAGAAAGTTGAATAAAAATCATTTTACGAGCCTAGGGGCAAAAGTATAATTATGTGAAAGTTTAGGGGCAAAATTGTAATTTTTCCAAAGTATGATTCATGAATCAATTTAGTCAATGTGAGTATTAAACGAGTGAAATTGTTATTATAGATTAAGAAACACGAAGCTCGAACCGAAACCGAGGCAAGAACAAGGTGTTGGACTAAATTGAACATCTACACACATTTTAAGTACCGAGGTAAGTTTGTATGATATTAAAGCTATACAATGCTATTCTACTTGTAATTACTTTATTTTATGAGAAATGTATATGAATTCCATGAAGTTAATTTATGATGCTTCGATGAGATTGTAATGAGAATGCATTAAGTTGAAGCCCCGGTTGAAAATTTGGAATAACGAGGATACTTATGTCATGACATGAGATAAGGAGGGTCCCGTATAAGACCATGTCTGGGACATGGCATCGGCACCGAATGTAGGTCCCATATAAGACCATATCTGGGATATGGCATCGGCACCGAACGTAGATTCCGTATAAGACCATGTCTGGGACATGGCATTGGCATCGAATAAGGAAGGTCCCGTATAAGACCATGTTTGGGACATGGCCTCGGCACCAAAGTAAGACCTCGTGTAAGACCATATCTGGATATGGCATCGACATCTATGTACGATCTCGTATAAGACCATTTCTGGGACATGGCATCGACATCGAGTTAAGAGATCCCGTGTAAGACCATATCTGGGATATGGCATCGGCATCAAGAGGTGATCCCATGTAAGACCATATCTGGGATATGGCATTGGCATCGTAATATACGTGTAATGAGATTGAGTATCCTCCGATATTCTGAGTAGTTCAACAGGCAAAAGAACTAAGTATGCAAAGATGGCAAGAGCTAAGCTATATAAAGTTGACAAAGAGTTACATTTAAGTGAAAGATTATTACAATTTAAGTTTATGTTTATGAAAGCATAATTGCTAAATTATGTGATGAAGTGATGCAGGTACCATGAGTAAAATACGAGTTATGATATCCTAATGAGATATGTAATGGGTAAGTGTAAGTATGAGTAAGTATGTCAAAGTACTTGAGAACTTGTGTTACTATTGTTCTAAGAGATGATTGAATTTTGCCATGAGCTTGTATGTTGTTATTTTTAATTCATGCAAACTTACTAAGCTATATGCTTACCCCTCTCTTTTCCCTTTCCCTTGTAGTATCACCAAGCTAGCTCGGGGATCGTAGGATATCGGAGCTCGGATCACACTATCAATTAATCTTTTGGTAGAGTAAAGTTGATTCATTTTGAGTATGCCATGTATATGAACTTGGTTATTTTGTGCTATGTCATATTTGAAAGCCAAAGTGTTGGCTATTAATGTTATACACTCATTTTGTAAATAGCCATTAAGAATTGGCAAAGATTTGTCAAGTTTTATAACTTAATGATGATGAGATTTATGTTGGGCCTGAATGATGATTTGTGAGTCTTCATAGTGTATTATTGCCATGTTATGTGTTGCTTGTGTTGGTATATATGTGTTTATGTTTCAAGGTGGCAATAAGCTTGGTAAATAGCCTTCTAATTGTCCACACGGGTAGACACACGGGCGTGTGTCTAGGCCGTGTGTCACACACGGCCAACCCCATGGGTGTGTTGATAGGCCGTGCGTCCCCTGCATCAAATTTACGAGAATTTGATTTGCCACACGGGCCAGCACACGGGCGTGTGCCTAGGCCGTGTGCACTTAGGAGATTGCTGACGTCATAAACAGAATGCAAGGGTTTTCTCACACGGGTGAGGACACGGGCGTGTCTAGGCCGTGTGGAGGACACGGGCCATAGACACGGGCATGTGTCTGGCTGTGTGAAAACCCCTGTAGGTTTGAAATGAAAAATACATTCCATACGGGCTGGGAACATGGTCGTGTGTGACCACACGGCCTGCCCACACGAGCGTGTTCCATTCCACACGGGCGTGTGGCCCTATTTTAGGTAAAAAAATTCTATATGCATAGAGGTTTCCAGATTAATCCTGAAACCTCCCGAATGTATGTTTAGGGCCTCGTAGGCCCATAATAAGGATGTCATGAATGTGAATGAAAAAGTTTAAAGTTGTAACAAAAATTTTATAGCCGAGGATGTATGTTTAAGCAAGTTAAGTCTGGTAATGCCTCGTACCCTATTCCGGTATCGGTTACGGGTAAGGGGTGTTAGACGAACTGAATTTTTTCGCAAATTAGATGCAGGGGACACACGGCCAAACTACACACCCATGTGGCAGACCGTGTGTCACACACGGCCTAGACACACGCCCGTGTGTCTACCCGTGTGGACAAATGCAAGGCTATCTACCAAGCCATTTGTCACCCTGAAAAACAACCACACTTATACTATTTCTAGCAACTCATGACATAACAATAATGCACCTCAAATATCCATAATCAAGGCATCCACACCTTAAATTCCACTACATACATCATGCTCATACTTCATACTTTACTCACACATGTGCATAGACTTGCACTTCATGAATTTCATTATCATTTAATAGATATAACTTAACTAGTTTTGGCCGATTCCAATGGCCATTTACAAAATCAATTGAGTAACATTAATAGCCAACACCTTAGCTAACCAATATGAAATATAACAAAATGACCAAGTTCCTATACATGCCATATCCAAAATAATCAACTTTACAATACCAAAGAATAGCTTGATAGTGTGAATCGAGCTCCGACGTTCTACTATCCCCAAGCTAGCTTGGCGATACTACAAGAAAAGGGAAAAGAGAGGGGTAAGCATAAAGCTTAGTAAGTTTGCATGAAATAAATATCAACATAAAGGCTTAGGATAACATCCATAC
This sequence comes from Gossypium sturtianum, assembly GCA_025698515.1. Taxonomy (NCBI): domain Eukaryota; kingdom Viridiplantae; phylum Streptophyta; class Magnoliopsida; order Malvales; family Malvaceae; genus Gossypium; species Gossypium sturtianum. Next base: position 85,467,336 of record CM046954.1, read on the forward strand.
ATTACATCGAGTAATAACTCAAATTCTCAAGCACATTGACATAACTTACTCATGCTTACTCTTATCGATCTCATATCACATATCAAACTCATTTCTCATAAATTACTCATATATACCTATGTCACTTCATCACATAACTTTAGCTCTCTTACATCTTGAATATAAACTTAGCTCTTTATCCCGTTGGACCACTTGGAATATCGAAGGATACTCGAACTCGTCATTCACATAATACGATGCCAATGCCATATCCAAGATATGGTCTTACATGGGATCACTTCTTAATGCCGATGCCATATCCCAGATATGGTCTTATACGAGATCTCATATCGATGCCGATGCCATATCCCAAATATGGTCTTATACGGGATCTCTTATCGATGTCGATGCCATATCCCAAATATGGTCTTATACGAGATCGTATATCGACGCCATGTCCCAGACATGGTCTTACACGATTTCATACCGAAGCCAAGTCCCAGACGTGGTCTTACACGAAATCTCTATTAGGTGCCGAAGCCATGTCCCAGACATGGTCTTATACGGGACCTCCTTAATCTCATGTCATGACAATGGTATCCTTTCCATTCCTAAGGTTCAACCGGGACTTCAACTTAATAAAATTTTCATCATACTTTCATCGAGACTTCATTAATCAATTTCATAAAGATGTTATACATTTCTCATGATATCAAGCATATTAAAACATAATACCATTACGTTAATTTATTACACACAATGTAACATCCCCAAACCCGGCCTATTCACTACGACCGAATCTGGTTATGTTAGTGAAAATATGTTTCTTTACTTAGAATTTAAAACATGAAAGTTTATTATCTTCGGTAAAGTCATGTCCATTTAAAATTATTCAATAATATAAGCTTGGGATGAATTAAAACTTTATTATAATTTACTATAATATAACTCTTTTGTAAAAATATTACTAAACACGTTATAACCTTTAACAACTATAAATAGCGTACTTTAATCAAAAGTGACCCTTATTACATCAAATAAATAAACAAAGTACTTTGAATTAAAAAGCATCAAACAAAAATATTCAAAACGTCTACTGCATGAAAATCGCATCGCATGGGCCACCTTGTATCCACTCCAACCCGTCCACTAATCATGACTCACTGCGATGATGGATAAATAATTGGGTGAGTCACAATGACTCAAAGTGTGTAAGTTAACCACTGAAATCCACCCACATGCTAGCCACAAAATATCCCACTTACCAAATGCAACAAGTAATATATATATATATCATTTTAACAATTACCACAATCTGGGCTGGGCCACCTTCAAATCACATCACATACTGGGCTTGGCCCCTTTTCCACGTATGTTCCCAAAACATACCTATCCACATGTCATATTGGGCTTGGCCCATTACCATATTATTACAAAAATAATGCAACACGATTCCCAACCCAACCTAGGGTCCATCCGCTACACACCCCCTTATCCAGCCTACCACACACCAGGGGACTATCGAGTCACCCTCTCCTTTTCCTCCAAAAAGGCAACCAATGCCATCCACGATGTAGCGTATAGCTAACATCAAACCACGATGGAGCACACAAAGCAATCCATCAAGCCACGATATGGCATGAAGCCCATATCAATCAAGGTAACCACGCCGAACTAAATCGCAAAGATCCACAACGCGACCTCGATCGGCGCCAATCCACGATGTAGCACAAAGTCGACATCAACCACGCACTCAAGTACACCCGCACCTTCTTTTCATAAACCCACCCATGCACATGCCACATAAAATATAATCGTGATCATGCATGCACATGCTTATTAATATCCATAAACATACTCATAAACAAATAATCACACCGCAATAGATCCGATACTAACTCGGTCATCGCTTATACCCTTTAGGGGTATATATGGCACACTTATTATCGCACTCGTTAGTAAAACATATAACACATAAAACCCGGAAACAAATGGGTTAGTTACACACCTTATCACTAGGAGTTCTAGACTCTCGATCCTCGACGCTATCGCTCAGCTTAAACTACGGCTTTACGCCTAACGTTTCTTCTTTGTTGGCCCACACCACGGTGGCCAATCTCGAACAGCAGAAACGGATCTCTTCTTGAACTTTGGGATGGGGACTTTCCCTTGCCCACCTTGATCGGTACTCGAACCCACGCCCATCGTAATCACTTAATTAGAACCCTTTGGTTTAAACGTCAAAATACAAAATCTCAAGCGAACAACTACAATTTAACTTACTTACCGAAACGATCTAAAATCTCAAAGGCTCCTCTCAGACTTTGTCGATTTGCCCCTTAGATGATCGAATCCAAGAGACTTCCTCAATGCTTCCTTCTTTGGCACTCTTGCTCAAGATTCGCCGACCACACTAGGACACCGAGGGAGATTTTGGCTTCAAGCAACAAAGAAACACTTAACACTTTCGGCCAAGGTGACAACAAAATAGGGGAAGGAATTTTTAAGACACCAAGAGGAGAGGCAAAAGACTTGATGAACAACTAGCACTCCCCCTCCCTATTTATAGCATTCGCCAACCCCTTGAAGTCTCCAAAATTTGGCCAACACTTCACTAATTTAATTCTACTTAAACACTTCACTAATAATCCAATAATAATTCTTTTAATCTTCATAATATCCTTGTTTATCTCCAATAAAAATGCTCATATTATCCCCTTATTAACAAAACAAATAAATAATAATAATTATCCCACTTAATTTAATTAATAAATAATAATAAATAATCCTATAATAATAAACTAACAAAGCTACCCAAATTCGGCTACCACCTTCTGGCCATTTAATTCAAATTGATTTGAATTAATCAAATCTCTTAATTCACTCCCCACCAATCAATTCAAATTAAAAAAAAAACAAAATAAAACCCACCTTTATCCTATATCCCCTTCAATTTAAAAAGAATAAAAACATAATAATTATCCTTACTCTAAATTAAATTAAAAGGATAAAAGCTTAATCCCTTTCAATTTAAAAACCATGTGCCGTCCAATCTTCAATTTGCTGCCCAAAAGAAATAAATAAAAAAACTCCAATATGCGACTTCCTTGGCTCGAACACGGGACACCATGTCTGCTTGACCTTTCCCCTAACGCCTGTGCCACTCGGCCTCATTGAATTTCATGCTAGAAACCCGCAACAATTGCTTTTAACCCCTTCTTACTTCCGCCCATCACCAAATAACAAAACAAAAACGCCCAAATGTAGCTCCACCCCTCGAACCCGTGCTCTCTTCTCCTCCAGCGCCTAAGTAGCGCCTAAGAGCCACTCGCCACCTGGACTTCCATGTCCATCAAACCTACCCATTTAATTTTAAGGCCTACTTAGCCCGGTCCCTTGACACAAAAATAAAACAAGAAATTGTCGCTTGGACTCGAACCCAAGCCCCATAGGCGCCACCTTCCAAAGCCCCCAAGCGGCGCCTCAATCGCCACTTTGCCAAAGTCTATCTTGTGTCATAAACTCCATAAAATTATTTTAAGGCCTTCTTGCCCTATTTCCCTTTTACACTAAAATTCAAAAATTTTCTAAGGCATCCCTTGCCTTCTAAGGTTCTCAAAACCCCTAAAAATTCTCCCAACATGACCATAGCCTACTAAACGCTCGAGTTATGCTCCAAACGCATAACCCCTAAACCGAGTGTTACAATTCTACCCTCCTTAAAAATAATTTCGTCCTCGAAATTACTTTACTAACAAACGTCCATACAACCTATCCTACCACCATACGCATATGCTGCGCACTCTTATCTTACTAAGGCCATCGCACCTACACAATCTCTAAGTTCATGCTAAAAAAATTCAAACACCTCTCTTAGCAACACGAGAAAAGGCTAAATCGTAATCAAACCAAGTAATTAAAGCATGTACCAAAGCAAAGGACCTTACCTATTATCACATCCTTGGTTGACTCGACTAGAACCATTCCTTCCATGACTTGAACCACGACCCCTCGTCCGCCGAGGACAATTCTTAACTAAATGTGCCTTAGATCCCACACCAAAACATTCCTTACTATTTCCCCAACACTCTCTGTGTGAGGTCTTCCACACCGAGCACATGTGATACGATTCCGATCAGGTGGTACGGTGCACGTCACAGATTCTCGATCCTTGGTCTTTTCTCGGGCATTACCCAACGATGCCGACGGTCCAATATTTCTCTTATTCTCACTCCTATTCTTTTCTCGGTTTCTCTTATAGTCTTTTTAACCTCTTGGCGATCCGAGCTTTCTCCACTAGCACCGCGAAGTCTCTCTCCTCTCGCGGAGCAATCACCATTCGAAGTTCATCTCGCAATCCGTCTTCAAACCGGACGCACTCTCTCATAATCGGTGGCCACAATTCCCTTAGCATATCGACTAAGTCGCACGAATTCCGCCGTGCTCGGCTATCGACTTACTTCCTTGTACTAGATTTAGAAAGCGCTTTCCTTTGCGAGTCCAAATAATCGCTCCTACGCACTTTCCTTCAAACTTAACCTTAAAGAAGTCCCAATCGCCGATCCGCGGTACACTTTGCTTGACGGTGAGCCACCAACGATAAGCGTCGCGAAGCAACGAAACAAAGACCTTCGACTTTTCTTCATTGGTGCGGTCCAAATCGTCCATGATTCTTTCGATCGCTTCTAGCCAATACTCCGCTACGTTCGAGCTACTCCAGATATTCCTCTAAAGATCTCACGCTCCGTTCAATCTAAGCCTTCCGACAATCGACTTTCGAGTTCCATTTCCTCTACTAGCTCCTCGCTACACGCTCTAAAATTCGTAACATGGCCCGCGACAACTGCGTCATCTTCTCCCTGCCGGTCTTGCCTCTACGTCCACTCGGGCGGCACTTCACTTTCGACCCATGGCGGACCCTATCGGTTCCGATGTCGCCATTCTACCTCTACCGCGTCCCCTAGAACTCATCTCTATCGTCGCGATTTAATCACATTTTAAAAAGTTTTATGCATTAGAAATTATTGTTTCACTATTTTATCCACGAGCAATTTTATGAAAGAAGTTTCCGAGAGTAGTAGTTTTCGAGCAATCAAGTTTTCTTCCCTACCCAGGTAATTTCGTCATTTTCCTACTGGGGTATTTTTTTAGAAATTTTAAAACTAAGGGTTTTAAAAGCAGTGAGGCAAAAATCTCTTCTGGGTTTTAATAATGGGTTTAGCCTATGAACAAGTCCTCTTGGTTAAGGTGAACCGTAGCTACGCACACCAGGTAGGATTCCAAATGAAGAGGAGGTGAGTCTCGAGGACTGCTTAAGTACTGTGCTCTTAGGATCCACTCCTAGACATGCGCACAATGGTTGCCACACCTTAACTCGGCGACTTAATCACAGGTTTGTTTAGTAGCTTTAAGTCTTATGCATTTGTTTGAGTAGACTAGTCCTAGGGTTCAATAGATCCTAGTTCTCTACGAGCCCAACTAAGCCCATAACAGTTCACATATAACAAATCACTCCACAAATCTGAAGTACTTACCTGGCGGACTCGGGTTGAAGGTACAGGTGCCATGCCAGAAAACCTGAAAATAATTTCCTAAAAGCCCATATTTTTTTTTTAAAAAGCCCATTTTGAAACGTTTTTGGGCCCAAAACCCTCAAAGCCGAGTTTTGAACCAGGGCTCGATATTAAATCAGAACATCCCCAAACCCGGCCTATTCACTACGACCGAATCTGGTTATGTTAGTGAAAATATGTTTCTTTACTTAGAATTTAAAACATGAAAGTTTATTATCTTCGGTAAAGTCATGTCCATTTAAAATTATTCAATAATATAAGCTTGGGATGAATTAAAACTTTATTATAATTTACTATAATATAACTCTTTTGTAAAAATATTACTAAACACGTTATAACCTTTAACAACTATAAATAGCGTACTTTAATCAAAAGTGACCCTTATTACATCAAATAAATAAACAAAGTACTTTGAATTAAAAAGCATCAAATAAAAATATTCAAAACGTCTACTTCTGCATGAAAATCTGCTTCTGCATGGGCCACCTTGTATCCACTCCAACCCGTCCACTAATCATGACTCACCTGCGATGATGGATAAATAATTGGGTGAGTCACAATGACTCAGTGTGTAAGTTAACCACTGAAATCCACCCACATGCTAGCCACAAAATATCCCACTTACCAAATGCAACAAGTAATATATATATATATCATTTTAACAATTACCACAATCTGGGCTTGGCCCACATTCAAATCACATCACATACTGGGCTAGGCCCTTTTCCACGTATGTTCCCAAAACATACCTATCCACATGTCATATTGGGCTTGGCCCATTACCATATTATTACAAAAATAATGCAACACGATTCCCAACCCAACCTAGGGTCCATCCGCTACACACCCCCTTATCCAGCCTACCACACACCAGGGGACTATCGAGTCACCCTCTCCTTTTCCCTCCAAAAAGGCAACCAATGCCATCCACGATGTAGCGTATAGCTAACATCAAACCACGATGGAGCACACAGCAATCCATCAAGCCACGATATGGCATGAAGCCCATATCAATCAAGGTAACCACGCGAACTAAATCGCAAAGATCCACAACGCGACCTCGATCGGCGCCAATCCACGATGTAGCACAAAGTCGACATCAACCACGCACTCAAGTACACCTGCATTCTTCTTTTCATAAACCCACCCATGCACATGCCACATAAAATATAATCGTGATCATGCATGCACATGCTTATTAATATCCATAAACATACTCATAAACAAATAATCACACCGCAATAGATCCGATACTAAACTGGTCATCGCTATACCCTTTAGGGGTATATATGGCACACTTATTATCGCACTCGTTAGTAAAACATATAACACATAAAACCCGGAAACAGTGGGTTAGTTACACACCTTATCACTAGGAGTTCTAGACTCTCGATCCTCGACGCTATCGTCTAGCGAAACTACGACTTTACGCCTAACGTTTCTTCTTTGTTGGCCCACACCGTGGCCAATCTCAACAGCAGTAAACGGATCTCTTCTTGAACTTTGGGATGGGGACTTTCCCTTGCCCACCTTGACTGGTACTCGAACCCACGTCCATCGTAATCACTTAATTAGAACCCTTTGGTTTAAACGTCAAAATACAAAATCTCAAGCGAACAACTACAATTTAACTTACTTACCGAAACGATCTAAAATCTCAAAGGCTCCTCTCAGACTTTGTCGATTTGCCCCTTAGATGATCGAATCCAAGAGACTTCCTCAATGCTTCCTTCTTTCGGCACTCTTGCTCAAGATTCGGCCGACCACACTAGGACACCGAGGGAGATTTCGGCTTCAAGCAACAAAGAAACACTTAACACTTTCGGCCAAGGTGACAACAAAATAGGGGAAGGAATTTCGGCACACCAAGAGGGAGAGGCAAAAGACTTGATGAACAACTAGCACTCCCTCCCCTATTTATAGCATTCGGCCAACCCCCCTTGAAGTCTCCAAAATTTGGCCAACACTTCACTAATTTAATTCTACTTAAACACTTCACTAATAATCCAATAATAATTCTTTTAATCTTCATAATATCCTTGTTTATCTCCAATAAAAATGCTCATATTATCCCCTTATTAACAAAACAAATAAATAATAATAATTATCCCACTTAATTTAATTAATAAATAATAATAAATAATCCTATAATAATAAACTAACAAAGCTACCCAAATTCGGCTACCACCTTCCTGGCCATTTAATTCAAATTGATTTGAATTAATCAAATCTCTTAATTCACTCCCAGCCAATCAATTCAAATTAAAAAAAAACAAAATAAAACCCACCTTTATCCTATATCCCCCCTTCAATTTAAAAAGAATAAAAACATAATAATTATCCTTACTCCAGCCGAAATTAAAAGGATAAAAGCTTAATCCCTTTCAATTTAAAAACCATGTGCCGTCCAATCTTCAATTTGCTGCCCAAAAAGAAATAAATAAAAAAAACTCCAATATGCAGCTTCCTTGGCTCGAACCTGGGACACCATGCTGCTGCTGACCTTTCCCCTAACGCCCAGGCCACTCGGCCTCATTGAATTTCATGCTAGAAACCCGCAACAATTGCTTTTAACCCCTTCTTACTTCCGCCCATCACCAAATAACAAAACAAAAACGCCCAAATGCAGCTCCAGCCCCTCGAACCCGTGCTCTCTTCTCCCTCCAGCGCCTAAGTAGCGCCTAAGAGCCACTCTGCCACTGGACTTCCATGTCCATCAAACCTACCCATTTAATTTTAAGGCCTACTTAGCCCAGTCCCCTTGACGCAAAAATAAAACAAGAAATTGCTCTTTGCTTGGACTCGAACCCAAGCCCCATAGGCGCCACCTTCCAAAGCCCCCAAGCAGCGCCTCAATCGCCACTTTGCCAAAGTCTATCTTGTGTCATAAACTCCATAAAATTATTTTAAGGCCTTCTTGCCCTATTTCCCCTTTTTACACTAAAATTCAAAAATTTTCTAAGGCATCCCTTGCCTTCTAAGGTTCTCCAAAACCCCTAAAAATTCTCCCAACATGACCATAGCCTACTAAACGCTCGAGTTATGCTCCAAACGCATAACCCCTAAACCAGGGTGTTACACACAAACTTACCTCGTTATCAAAATGTGTATAATTGTTCGATTTAGTCAACCACCTTGTTCTTTCCTTGGTTTCGGTCTGGACTTCGTGTTTCTTGATCTATAATGATAATTTCACTTATTTAATGATCATATTGACTAAAATAACCCATTAATCATACTTTGGAAAAATTACTATTTTGCCCCTCAACTTTCACATATTTACAAAATAGTACCTAGGCTCGTATAATGACATGTACTCATTTCCTTGGTTACCCAAGCCTAGCGAACATTATTGAGCTTACAAAAGCTCACACTTTTCTTCATAACTGATTTTTACTACACATTTTATCACTTTTACATCTAGGTCCTTTTTATGAATTTTCCATGAAAATCACTTAGAAAAAGATGTTTATCATACATCAAACTTTCATATTCCTCCATTAAACATCAAAATACATGCATGTCATGCATGGGTAAATTTTTAAACATGAACCCTAGCTCAAAATAAGGGTAGAAATAGCTAAATCAAGCTACGAGGATTTCAAAATACGAAGAACACATTAAAAGCAGGGCTAGGGGTACTTATAATCAAACTTGAAAGTTGAAGAAACCCTAGCTATGGTGTCCTTGAGAATTTTAGCCAAGCATGGAGAAGATGGACACCATTTTTTACTTCTTTTTCCCTTTTTATTAGTTTATTAACCAAATAACTAAAATGCCCTTAAGGCCCCTTTCTTGAGGTTTTTCCTTCCCATGTCTATATTTTTCCATCATAAGTTATAATGGTCTAATTGCTAAATAAGGACATCTAATAAATTTTCTATTGCTATCTCATACTTGAGTCTTCTAGAATCTCATATTTTTTCAATCTTTGCAATTTAGTCCTAATGAATAAATTTATCACTAAATTATAAAATTTCTTCATAAAATTTTCACATAATCAGGCAAACATGTCATAGACCTCATAAAAACCATAAAACACATATTTCTACCTAAAATTTATGGTCTCACAACCACTATTCTGACTAAGCCCTAAATTGGGCTGTTACAAGAGGCATTAAGTAGAACCTTTGACCCAAAAACCTATAATAGATCACGAACCAATAGTGTAAGAAGGAAATGTTGTCGCCACACTCAAGATAGGTAGAAGGTGAGTGATAAGACATGGGTGAACGTAAGAAGAATTAATCTTGATAAGTTTTGAAGTTCATTAAAAAACTAAAGAGAAAACTATCTCAAATATATTTCAAGTTAAATAATTCATTAACCTTTTACATATGCATAGTTCTACTATTTATACTTGGAACATCCCTCCAAGAATAGGAATGACCAAAATTTTGACCATAAATGCATCCATGAACTTGACCATACATTGAATCTTTAGGTTCATGGACGAGAGTACGTGTATCTTCCCATGCGATGTATCTTCAAGTACATGTATCCTTCGAGTTCATGAATCCTTCCATGCAATGTATATTTAAGTACATGTACGATCATTAATACATGTACATTCACTTGACCTTCCACTCGTTGCATCTAAGGTAGGAGAATGGTCACACATGTATGCATTGGTTGTACGTTGAACCTAAAAAGAGACGAGTGGCCAAACATGCATGAACCAAAACCATACAATGTATCTAATGCAACTGAATGGTCGGTTATGCATGCATCTTATTGGTCGGCCATGTAATGTATCTAAAGTAAGTTTAATGTGTTAAATAAAAACTAAATACATCTATTAGTATGCTAAACATAAAAAGGGGATGAATCTTGGAAGCTTGATGGCCAATTTGGAAGCTAGACAACCACTTCAATAATGTTGACTAAACATTGGTCTTCATTTGGCCTACCTTTAAATTTGGTCTTGTTATTATCGGCCCAAATACCTTGAACTAGCCCACCAAGTGCCTCCTTAAACCATTTAGCCCTAGCCCTTCTATTCAGCCCACTTGGTATTTGTAATGGGTACCTTGTGTTTGAAGACAATCCACATCCAATTGGCCCAATTACATTCAGTTCATTTGTAGCTTTCAAAGATTCTTTATTATTCAGCTCATGTATTGCTCTCATGCTCACATCAAATCATATCAATGCCTTTTGAATCATTAATTTTAAAGCTTACATGGACCTTATATGTTTGAACTTGGAAATATGGTAATTTGATAGGTTAAGATTAGTGAATGGCTTGAATGAGTTAGGTTTTGATCATGTGTTTGGTGTCGATTTAACATGGATTGTAAATGTGTTATAAACTCAAATTGGTATGGTTTGGTATAATTTGATGCAATGATGAAATCAGTTTAGGTATGTGGTTGTAAAAATGTGTTTGATTGGAAGTATTGAATGTGTACCAAAGTGATTCTTGCCAAAATAGGGGTGACGTTGCGACTACAAGTCCCCAATGTCACGACATACATCGAAAGTGAATGACATCACGACGTCAAGATTTTTTGAAGTTGAGACGTAACTCATTGACTGATGATATCACGACATGAAAGCCATGATGTCGCAAAGTCAATTCACAGATTTTGAAAACTTTACAATTAAGTCCTTAATCGACCTTGAGTTAGTAAAAGAGCTTTCTTAATCCTATATAAGACTAAAAAATGTTTTTGTATCATATTGAAAATATGCTTTACACTAATGAGCATGCTAGAATGATTGAATTGTATTGAAGTTTGTTGTAGTTGCTTAGGCAACGAATATGACATCCTGTAGCTCAGACCTGGCGATTAGGTCGGGCAAGGGGTGTTACAAACTAATAGCAAAATTTAACCATTTATATAGTTTAAATATGCCAAAGGTATATTTACCTTTTCGAAATTTAAAATTTAGTCCCTATACTTTAATTTTGAGACATTGAATCCTTGTACTTTTTATTTAATAGTCTTGATCCATCCATTAAATTTTTCGTTAAAGTTGATAATGTCAAAGGTAAATTAACTTTTTTAGCCCTCAACTTTTATAATTTTTGTCAATTTAGTCCTTTCCCTTTAAAAGTACATAAATTTTTAAAAAACAATTATTTTTTCATATTTTAAATAAAAAACATAAAAATATGTATTTTTAAATAAAAAACAAAGTTATGAAAAATAAAATCTCTTTAAAAGTAAAAAAAAAATTAAATATAAACAAAAATTCCAAAATTCAATGTTATCTAAATAGGCCAATTGGATCGGGACTCGGTTGGGGTATCAGTTAAGTGAGAGGTGAAAATCAATTTACTTGTGAATCGATATTGACTGGTTAAACTAAGCTAAAAATATCGATTGAACTGATTTCAAATTGGCCTAACCAATTGGTTCCCAGAACAACCAGTTCGACCGATTCAAAGAAAATAATTATTAAAAAATAAAAAATATTATAAATTATAAAAATCGGTTCAACTGTTAGTTCAATAGATTTTTTAGCCTGATTAAACCAATCCGTACCAGTTCACGGGCTAACTAGTTTTTAAAATTTTTAAACTTTTTTAGCCCTCAATATTTACATTTTTTTGTCAATTTGGTCCATAAAAATAAAAAATTAATTTTTCTTATTTTAAACAAAAAATAAAAATTTTAAAAATATGAAAAGTAAACTCTTTAAAATTCAAAAATAAAAATAGAAATACTTTTTAAAACTATTTTGAAAATATAAAAAAAAAATAGAAATTCAATGTTGCCTAAATCAAACTAGACCAATTAGATTAAGAACCAACTGGGATATTGGTCCAGTGAGAGGTAAAAAAATATTAGTTAACCCACAAATCGGTACGGACTAACTGAATCAGACTAAAAAACTAGTTGAACTAGTAGTTGAACTGATTTTTATATATTTGTAATAATTTATTTACTTTGAACTGGTCGGACTAGTAGTTATGGGAACCAATTGGTCAGACCAGTTCGAAATCAGTTCAACTATCAATTCAACTGCTTATTTTACCTTAGTTCAACTAGTACATACTGGTTTACGGGTGTTTCCCAGTCCGACTAGTCAGTCTGGTCTAATTTAGACAACATTGAATTTTGGAATTGTAACACCCTAAACCCGGCCTAGACGTCCAGACCAAGTCCAGAAGGTTACATCATCGACATTAAACATACCACATTTATAACGTAGTCAAAATTACCATTCAGCATATAATATCAAACACAATGATTAACTAAGTATAGAATCTTCCCAAACATCATAATATCATAGAATATCGAAATCCCTACTAGTAGTATTTAAAGGTAAGATAAAAGCTTGATTGAGCTTCCGCGACGCCGACCCGTTCAAGTTTGAGAACCACCTGAAATCCAATCAAAAACAAAATGAGTTGTGAACTCAGTGCGTAAATGACGTTTGTTCAATTAGAACACATTTATAAGATAGTTCCCAGATCCTAAGATTCGGTTTAGTAACAAAAGCAATTTCAGTTCAGATTCAGAACAGATCAGTTGTATTTGTAGAAGCAATTTCAGTTTCACATACAGAATATGCCAGATTCAGATGTAGATATTCCTACCCAACTCCGCTACACATCGTCTATGGCCATCCCAACACACCATCAAGGGCATTCAATGCCCAACCAACCCTACACAACATAGAGTGTCTGTCTGACACGTTTACAGAGACACAGTTTAGCTGCTAGATTGAAATGCGACAAAGCACCAGATTCATAATTATATACATTGTGGCTTAGCCACTAATTCAGAGCAAATTACTTCATTCTTCATAATATCCCAACTCATGCAAATGCAGAATACAATAATCCACAATATGTGTTCAGTCATTCTAAATTATTTCACGATTAGATAGTACAGTTCAATATCAGAAATAACTATCACAGTACATATACAATTATGTTATTCATATGTCAGTCATAGAGCATCAGAGAGTTCTCGTATAATCAAATTCAGATCATTCATACATTGAAGAGGTCAATATTAGTGTTGGGCAACACTCACGACCTCAAAAATAGGATTTGTGCCCTATTTATATGCCACACAGCCTGGACACAAGCCCATGTCCTTGCCCGTGTGGTTCTAAAACATAAACAGTGAGTTACACGGCCTAGAGACACGCCCATGTGGCTCACACGGCCTGAGCACACGCCTATGTCCCTAGTCGTGTGGTCCTAAGTCACAAGCAGAGAGTTACACGGCCTAGACACACGGCCGTGTTGTAACAGCCCGATTTTGGGTCTAGTTGGAACAGTGGTTTCGAGACCATGAATTCGACGTAGAAAGATTTGTTTTTATTACATTTTTATGGTCTATAGTTTCATGGAATTATATCGTGAAAATTTTGTTCGAAAATTTTATCGATTGGGCACTCAATTTAGTTAAAAGGACTAAATTGCAATAGGTGCAAAATATGTGTTCTAGAAGCTAGATGTGTCTAATTGTTATGAAATTTTAAATTGGAGGTCCTTAGATGGTAATTAGACCACTTTCAAGCTCAATTGTAAGTCCGTTCTAGCCCCATTTTTAATGATTTTTATGTTTTTATGATCCTTGTAACCTAATCTAGCTTTTCCAAGGACTATTTTGAAGTATTGTCAAAGTCTAAAATTTTACCCATGATAGATATTTGTGTATTTTGATGTCTAATGGTAGAAGATGTATGTTTGGTGTTAGATAAACAACATTTACTAGGTGATTTTTTGATGAAAATGTCAAAAAGGACTTATTTGTAAAAGTTATAAAATGAGTTGTAAAAGTGTGATTAAATGGAAAATGTTGGTTGGTATGAGTATGAAAATTGTTCGGATAGGCTTGGGTTTTGAAGAAATGGAATACATTACAATTTACGAGCCTAGGGACTAAATTGTAAAAATGTGAAACATTAGGGGCAAAAATGTAATTTTTTCATAATATGATTTTTGGGCTAAATTAAATAATGTGAGTATTAAATGAGTTAAATTTGTTATTATAGATTAAGAAAAACGAGGTTCGGGCCTAAATCGGGGGAAAAACAAAGTGTTTGATGATTAGGTCCAATTCTACTATTTTTGTACCGAGGTAAGTTCGTATGTAAATAATGCATTGTTATATTTATGTTTTAAATGCCTTAACATTTTATGAATTGTGATTGAGTCTTAGGACGTATTGGACATAGTTTCGACAAACGAGAAATCTCGGTTGAACCTTAGGAATAGAATAGGATACGAGTGACATGTCACTAGGAACCCATGTGTATATATGATTATGTGATCTGGGTACTGGTCTTGTACGTCCTACCAGTGGATGGGCAGTCCGGCATGTGTTGCGGATACCTGACAGCTTGTGTGAGCAGCACTGTGTAGCTACGTCTTGACTAACAGCTTGTGTGAGCAGGCCCGTGAATAGCTCGAAAGCGAGCCTATATGTATTATGAGATATGAGGTAGCTTTAGCTACATATATGGCACTTATGTGCAAGATTTCTGAGTATCCGTTAATATTCCGAGTGTTCAACGGGAATGTCAAAGTTGTGAAAGGATATGGTTATGATGCGAGTTCGTACAGGTATGTACGTAAAACTCATAAGTAATGAGCTCGATATGTGATGAACCCTTGGTAAGGTGGTGATTGAGTAAGTTATGATTATACGATTTTAATAACATTCATGCTAATTTTTATCATGTTAATTGTATGTTAAATGTGTGGTTATGATGCTTATTATTTTCATAGGAACTTACTAAGCTATATAGCTTACTCCCCTTTCTTTTCCTTGTCATATAGTGTCACCAAGCTAGCTCGGGGTTCGGTGATCGTCGGAGATCCATACACACTATCAACAATTATTTTGGTATCAATAAATTCATCATTTTGAGTTATGGCATGTATAAGGGACTTGGACATTTTTTTATGTATCATAATTGATTTGGTCAAATGTGTTGGCTTATGTTGGTTAGAAGTTCATTTTGTATAAGGCCATTTGAAATTGGCTAATATTGGTATAAGTATATTCTATGATGATGCCTTTCATGAATGTGGAAACTTGCATGATTTGAGTTGATAAGTTATGTGATGTTTATGTATGATAGATGTTAGCATGTGAATGATGTGTTGATGTCTTGGTTGTGGATGATTTGGTTGTATGTATAAGCTTGAATTGGTGCTATGTTATGTTATGCAGGTGTGTGAATTAAAGGGGTGGCAAATGGCTTGGTAAATAACCTTATTTTTGTCCACACGGGTAGACACACGGGCGTGTGTCTAGGCCGTGTGTGACACACAAATTGCCCCATGGGCGTGTGTATCTGTCGTACGTCCCATGCACCTTAATTTTGAAAAATAGAATGTCCAGAATATAGCACACAGGCAGAGACACGGGCGTGTGTCTCAGCCGTGTCTGCTACACGGCCTAGAACACGGGCGTGTGTCTTGGCCGTGTGAAACTTGCACTTAATTCGAATTAAATTAATTAACCACACGGTCTAGTACACGGGCGTGTGGCACGGCCGTGTGGCACAAGTCAGAGAGCACCATAAATTGAACACGATTTGAAGCACGGGCATGTCCCAGGGTCACACCGGCGTGTCCCAGGGTCACACGGGCGTGTCCCTTGGACCACACGGGCGTGTGAGCCCTGCAGTTAGCAAAAACTTTCTAAGTTTTGTAAAAATTTCCCGAGTTCTCAGTTTAGTTCCAAACCACTTCCAATACACGTTTTGGGCCTCGTAGGCTCGTATTAGAGACTTTATGATTGAGTGAGGATGGTTTTAATTTGGACGCAAATTTTATGATTCAATTTGTATGAATGTTTGTGTTGTATGTCTGATAATGCCTCATACTTTGTTCCAATGTTGAATACGGGTAAGGGGTGTTACATTTAGTGGTATCAGAGCTACGATTTAGTCGATTCTCAGACTAACGTAGCGTGGGTAAGAGTCTAGCTATACATGCCATATATGAACTTTGATAGTATGATGACTCCTGGTAATTTTAAACTGTGTTTTCATATAGTAAATAGATCCCGACCGAGCTGTAGTTGATGAGGTAGAAAGTAAAGCGCCGACTCCCACTCAAGGGGCAGCGCCATCTGAATGTAGACCTCCCACGGTCAGTCAGGGAGGAGGGGCTAGGGAAGCCTTCCTCCACATGATGAACGAGTGGTATTCGGAGTTTGTTCGAACAAATCCGAATGCTCAACATCCTTCACCCCCTCCTTATCCCCAACCGATTCCCGTAGCTCCTCAAGGTGTAGAATTGGTAAGACTGAATAAGCCTCCGGTTGATAAGATTCGAAACAAGGGGCTAAAAAATTCAGGGCTAATGTAGATGATGACCCCGAGAGAGCCGAGTTCTGGCTTGAGAATACTATCAAGGTATTTGATGAGTTATCATGTACACCCGAAGAATGCTTGAAATGTGCTATATCATTATTGAGGGACACAGCATATCACTGGTGGAAGACACTAGTATCTGTGGTACCGAGAGAGAGGGTTACATGGGAATTCTTTCAAGAGGAATTCTGAAAGAAATACATTAGTCAGCGGTTCATCAATCAAAAACGTAAAGAATTTTTTGAGTTGAAACAGGGCTGAATGTCAGTGATAGAGTATGAGCAAGAATTTGTCAGGCTCAATAAGTATGCCCGAGAGTGTGTTTCCTCGGAGGCTATTATGTGTAAAAGGTTCGAAGATGGGCTGAATGAAGATATTCGACTGTTAGTTGGAATCTTGGAACTAAAATAATTTGTTGTATTGGTTGAACGAGCTTGCAAAGACGAAAAGCTAAGCAAAGAGAAAAGAAAGGCCGAGAGTGAGGTTAGAGATGCAAGAAAAAGGTCGATGAGTAAGTCATTTCAATCTCAGTCAAAGAAATCCAAAGAAATGTATTCTCGTTCGAATGTTTCAGTTGGGTATTCGCACAGAGACCGCGGGAAGTAATATTCGGGTTTTAAATCTCAAGCTACTTTAATGGCAAGAGTGGGTAATGTTAGGTCTAACAGACCTGAATGTCAGCATTGTGGAAGAAGACATCCCGGCGAGTGTAGGATAAATGACAGAGCTTGTTTCAAGTGTGGTTCTCAAGAGCATCTTATCCGAGATTGCCCTGAGATGGCTGAAAAAGAACAATTTTTGAGTGCAAGGCCGAATAATACTACCAATAGGGGTAGGCCACCGAGAAATACAGGGAATGGAACTAGCAGTAAAGGTGTGATGAAGGATTCAGCTGTGAAATCCGAAGCTAGAGCACCTGCTAGAGCTTATGCCATACGTGCTCGTGAGGATGCGTCATCTCCCGATGTGATTACTGGTAAATTTTCTCTTTATGATACTAATGTTATTGCATTGATCGATCCTGGATCGACTCATTCTTATGTTTGTGTGAATTTGGTATCTAGTAACAGTTTGCCTGTTGAGTTTACTAAGTTTGTGATTAAAGTGTCAAACCCCTTAGGCAAATATGTGCTAGTTGATAAAGTTTGCAAGAATTGTCCTTTGATGATTCGAGGTCACTATTTTCTGGCTGACTTAATGTTGTTTCCATTTGATGAATTCGATGTTATTTTGGGTATGGACTGGTTGACACTACATGATGCCATAGTAAATTGTAGACTGAAAACTATTGAATTGAAATGTGAAAACGGTGAGGTTCTTCGGGTTGAAACCGATGAATTAAGTGAATCGCCTATTGTGATTTTGTCTATAGCTGCTCAGAGATATGTAAGAAAAGGTTCTAAAGCTTATCTTGCTTATGTGTTGAAACAAATATGTCTGAATTGAAACTTGAATCAGTGCTGGTAGTCTGTGAATATCCGGATGTATTTCCAGAGGAGTTGCCTGGGTTACCTCCGATCAGAGAGGTTGAGTTTGCTATTGATTTAGCACCCGGGATGTCGCCGATATCGATTGCTCCGTATAGGATGGCTCTGACTAAATTGAAAGAATTAAAAGCTCAGTTGCAAGAGTTGACAGATAAGGGTTTTGCGAGACCGAGTTTTTCTCCCTAGGGTGCTCCAGTGTTATTTGTAAAGAAGAAATACAGATCTATGAGGCTTTGTATCGATTATCGACAGCTAAACAAGGTGACTATAAAGAACAAGTATCCTTTTCCAATGATTGATGACTTGTTTGATCAGTTGAAAGGAGCAACGGTATTCTCGAAGTCTGATTTGAGATCTGGCTACTATCAGTTGAGAGTTAAAGAGTTGGATGTGCCGAAAACTACTTCTAGGCCAAGGTATGGGCATTATGAATTTCTTGTTATGCCTTTTGGATTAACTAATGCACTACTGTTTTTATGGACTTGATGAATAGAATTTTCCGACCGTATTCAGATAAGTTTGTGGTTGTGTTCATCGATGACATTCTGATTTATTCTCGAGATGAGTCTGAGCATGCCGAGCACTTGAGAATTGTATTACAGGCGTTGAGAGATAAGAAATTGTTTTCTAAATTCAGTAAAAGTGAGTTTTGGCTCTGAGAAGTCGTATTTTTGGGACATATCGTTTCAGGTGATGGTATTCAGGTTGATCCAAGTAAGATTTCGGCAATTGTTGAGTGGACACCGCCAAGGAATGTATCTGAAGTTAGAATCTTTTTGGGCTTAGCCGGTTATTACCGATGTTTTGTCAAAGGATTTTCGATGATTGCTACTTCTATGACCAAGTTGTTGCAAAAAGATGTTAAATTTTAATGGTCTGAAAAATGTCAGCAAAGTTTTGAGAAATTGAAAGCATTATTGACTGAGGCAGCGGTTTTAGTACAACCTGAATCAGGAAAAGAATTTCTAATTTATAGTGACGCCTCATTGAACGGTTTGGGTTGTGTGTTGATGCAAGAGGGCAAAGTGATAGCTGATGCCTTGAGACAGTTGAAACCACACGAGAAGAATTATGCGACGCACGATTTGGAATTGGCCGCCATTGTTTTTGCTTTGAAAATTTTGTGTCATCATTTGTACGGTGAGAAATGCCATATCTTTACTGATCATAAGAGTTTAAAATATTTGATGACTCAGAAAGATTTGAACTTGTGACAACGGAGATAGCTTGAGTTACCGAAAGATTATGAACTAGTCACAGATGCTTTGAGCAGAAAGTCCTTGTTTGCCTTGAGAACTATGAATACAAGGTTGACTTTATCTGAGGATAGTTCGATTCTAGCTGAATTGAGAGCTAGACCGATATTTCTTCAGTAATTTGTGAAGCTCAGAAAAGTGATAGTGAATTGCAAGCCAAAAGAGCTCAGTGTGAATCGGGTAGTGATTCAGACTTTCGGATCAGTTCTGATGATTGCTTAATGTTCCGAGATAAAGTACGTGTACCGAAAAATGATGAGATTATTCAGAAGATTCTTTATGAGGCACATAATGGTTGTTTATCTATTCATCCGGGCAGTATGAAAATGTATAATGATTTGAAGAAATTGTATTGATGTTCGGGTATGAAGCGAGATATTTCAGAGTTTGTTTTGAGATGTTTGATTTATCAACAAGTAAAAGCCGAACACCAAGTACCTTCAGGTTTACTTCAGCCAGTGATGGTACCCGAATGGAAATGGGACAGAATTACGATGGATTTCATAACTGGATTACCTCTGACTCCGAAAAAGAAAGATGTCGTTTTGGTCGTTGT
Source organism: Gossypium sturtianum (assembly GCA_025698515.1). NCBI lineage: Eukaryota > Viridiplantae > Streptophyta > Magnoliopsida > Malvales > Malvaceae > Gossypium > Gossypium sturtianum. Next base: position 85,487,482 of record CM046954.1, read on the forward strand.
TGATAGATTGACGAAATCGGCTCATTTTATTCTGGTATGTACTGACTATTCACTTGATAAGCTAGCTGAATTGTACATTTCTGAGATTGTTAGATTGCACGAGGTGCCTATTTCTATTATTTCGGATAGAGATCTGAGGTTTACGTTGAGATTTTGGAAGAAGTTGCAAGAAGCTTTAGGTACAAAGTTAAACTTTAGTACCGCATTTCATCCGCAAATAGACGGTCAATCGGAAAGAACGATTCAGATTTTCGAAGATATGCTCCGATGTTGTGTTCTATAATTCAAAGGTAATTGGGAGAAATATCTACTATTATTCAAATTTGCCTATAACAACAGTTTTCAGTCGAGTATAAATATGGCACCGTATGAGGCATTGTATGGCCACAAGTGTCGAACTCCGTTGTATTGGACAGAGCTTAGTGAGAAAAAGATTCATGGGATTGGATTGGTTAGAGAAACCAAAGAAAAAGTAAAGGTAATTCATGACTGTTTGAAAGCCGCTTCAGATCAAAAAAAGTCGTACGCAGATTTGAAAAGAAAAGAGATTGAATTTCTGATCGGTGATAAAGTATTTCTGAAAGTATCTCCGTGGAAGAAGATCCTGAGATTTGGCCGTAAAGGCAAGTTGAGTCCACATTTCATTGGGCCGTATGAGGTTATTGAAAGAATAGGGGCAGTAGCATATCGGTTAGCTTTACCGACAAAGTTGGAAAGGATCCATAATGTGTTTCATGTGTCGATATTGCGACGATATAGTTCTGATCCTTCACATGTGATTTCCCCAACAGAGATTGAGATTCGACCAGATATGACGTATGGTGAAGAACCGATCAAGATTTTGGCTCAAGAAGTCAAACAGTTGAGAAATAAAAGTATAGCCCTAGTGAAGGTTTTGTGGCAACGACACGGGGTCGAAGAGGCTACGTGGGAACCCGAGGAAGCTATGAGAAAATAGTACCCAAACCTCTTTTCTGGTAAGATTTTCGGGGACAAAAATCCCTAAATGGGGGAGAGTTGTAATAGCCCGATTTTGGGTCTAGTTGGAACAGTGGTTTCGGGACCCCGAATCCGACGTAGAAAGATTTGTTTTTATTATATTTTTATGGTCTACAGTTTCATGGAATAATCTCGTGAAAATTTCGTTCGAAAATTTTATCGATTGGGCACTCCAAAATTTAGTTAAAAGGACTAAATTGCAATAGGTGCAAAATGTGTGTTCTAGAAGCTAGAGGTGTCTAATTATTATGAAATTTTAAATTGGAGGTCCTTAGGGTAATTAGACCATTATGCTTTAGTATGGACAAAAATGGGCATGGTTAGTGAAAATTTTCAAAGTTTAGGTAAAGGGTATTTTGGTAATCTAGTAAATAAAGCCAAAATAACAAAATAAAAGTCTTCATCTTCATCATTTTAGTCCCCCATGGTTGAACATTGCAAGAGAAGACATAGCTAGGGTTTTGGCCACTTTCAAGCTCGATTGTAAGTCCGTTCTAGCCCCGTTTTTAATGATTTTTATGTTTTTGAGATCCTTATAACCTAATCTAGCTTTTCCAGGGACTATTTTGAAGTATTGTCAAAGTCTAAAATTTTACCCACGATAGATATTTGTGTATTTTAAAGTCTAATGGTAGAAAATGTATGTTTGGTGTTAGATAAACAACATTTACTAGGTGATTTTTGATGAAAATGTCAAAAAGGACTTATTTGTAAAAGTTTTAAAATGAGTAGTAAAAGTGTGATTAAATGGAAAATGTGGGCTAGTATGAGTATGAAAATGGTTCGGATAGGCTTGGGTTTTGAAGAAATGGAATACATTTCAATTTACGAGCCTAGGGACTAAATTATAAAAATATGAAACATTAGGGGCAAAATGTAATTTTTCCATAATATGATTTTTGGGCTAAATTGAATAATGTGAGTATTAAATGAGTTAAATTTGTTATTATAGATCAAGAAAAAAGAGGTTCGGACCTAGATCGGGGGAAAAACAAAGTGTTTGACGATTAGGTCCAATTCTACTATTTTTGTACCGAGGTAAGTTCGTACGTAAATAATGCATTGTTATATTTATGTTTTAAATGCTTTAATATTTTATGAATTGTGATTGATTCTTTGGATGTATTCGACAAAGTTTTGAAAAATGAGAAATCTCGGTTGAACCTTAGGAATAGAATAGGATACGAGTGACATGTCACTAGGAACCAATGTGTATATACGATTATGTGATCCGGGTGCTGGTCTTGTACGTCCTACCAGTGGCTGGGTAGTCCGGCATGTGTTGCGGATACCTGACAGCGTGTGCGAGCAGCACTGTGTAGCTACGTCCTGACTGACAGCTTGTGTGAGCAGGCCCGTGGATAGCTCGAAAACAAGCCTATATGTATTATGAGATATGAGGTAGCTTTAGCTACATATATGGCACTTATGTGCAAGATTTCTGAGTATCCGTTAATATTCTGAGTGTTCAACGGGAATGTCAAAGTTGTGAAAGGATATGGCTATGATGCGAGTTAAATGCAGTGTATGTACGTAAAACTCATAAGTAATGAGCTCGATATGTGATGAACCCTTGGTAAGGTGGTGATTGAGTAAGTTATGATTATACGATTTTAATAACATTCATGCTAATTTTTATCATGTTAATTGTATGTTAAATGTGTGGTTATGATGCTTATTATTTGCATAGGAACTTACTAAGCTATATAGCTTACTCCCCTTTCTTTTCCTTGTCGTATAGTGTCACCAAGCTAGCTCGGGGTTCAGAGATTGTCGGAGATTCATACACACTATCAACAATTATTTTGGTATCAATGAATTCAACATTTTGAGTTATGGCATGTATAAGGGACTTGGTCATTTTGTTATGTGTCATAATTTATTTGGTCAAATGTGTTGGCTTATGTTGGTTAGAAGTTCATTTTGTATAAGGCCATTAGAAATTGGCTAATATTGGTATATGTATATTCATATGATGATGCCTTTCATGAATATGGAAACTTGCATGATTTGAGTTGATAAGTTATGTGATGTTTATGTATGATAGATGTTAGCATGTGAATGATGTGTTGATGTCTTGGTTGTGGATGATTTGGTTGTATGTATAAGCTTGAATTGGTGCTATGTTATGTTATGTAGGTGTGTGCATTAAAGGGGTGGCAAATGGCTTGGTAAATAGCCTTAATTTTGTCCACACGGGTAGACACACGGATTGCCCCATGGGCATGGGTATCGACTGTGTATCCATTGCACCTTAATTTTGAAAAACAGAATGTCCAGAATATAGCACACGGGCAGAGACACAGGCGTGTGTCTCAGTCATGTGTGCTACACGGCCTAGAACACGGGCGTATGTCTCAGCCGTGTGTGCTACACGGCCTGGAACACGGGCGTGTGTCTTGGCCGTGTGAAACCTATACTTAATTCGAATTAAATTAATTAACCACACGGCCTAGTACACGGGCGTGTGGCACAAGTCAAAGAGCACCCTAAATTGAACACGGTCTGAAGCACGAGCGTGTCTCAAGGTCACACGGGCGTGTGAGCCCTGCAGTTAGCAAAAATTTTCTAAGTTTTGTAAAAATTTCCTGAGTTCTCGGTTTAGTCCCAAACCACTTCCAATGCACCATTTGGGCCTCGTAGGCTCGTATTAGGGACTTTATGATTGAGTGAGGATGGTTTTAATTTAGACGCAAATTTTATGATTCGATTTGTATGAATATTTGTGTTGTATGTCCGGTAATGCCTCGTACTCTGTTCCGGCGTTGAATACGGGTAAGGGGTGTTACACGTGTGCCTTGCCTGTGTGGCTCCAAATCGATGAACAGTGAGTTACACGGCCACCCACACGGCCTGGGCACACGCCCATGTGCCTGGTCGTATGGCGTTGACTGCCACATTTTTTGGCTTCCAAAATTCGCAAAATTTAAGGTTTTCGATACGCATCTGAAGAGATTTTGAAGCGAGAATAGCATGGAGAGTCTCCAAAGCCTAAAACAACCGTACAATCACTCAATCAACGAAAATCAATGACAACAAAGTACAATTACACACAAAAATTTATGTCGAAAACTTCGACATGAAAACAATCAACGGAATCGACACTTACCAAAAGCTTAACTGAAATTACTCGAATTGTCCTATCGAGACTCGTTACTTCCAACTCTTATTCCTAAAATAAGGAACCAACATCGCTTAATAACGAGAACTCATCCATTATCGTAACTATCAACAATACCACACCATTTTTTCTTAGAACTTTAACAAATTAACACAATTAACATCACAGAGGGCTAACGCATACGATGGGACATGAACTCGGGACCAGACAGAAACAGATGCTTAACCAGTGAACCAACAGGCTCATTCTTGACACAGATTTACACAGAATTGCACTTAACTATGTAACGCATGGATAGGGGTTTTTTCAAAAATAATAAAACTTTTAACGATGCAACTCGAACTCCAGACCTTAAACACAATAGCATAACACAGAGCCACAGATACATAATTTTAATTACTGCAGATTCTCACAATTAAATTCTTAAAATTTTGGGGCGTTACAGGAATTTTATATTTTTAGAATCTTTTTTATTTTTTTAAATTTGAAAGACTTTTTTTTCATTTTTTTTAATTTGAAAGAGTTTTAGAGAGTAAGGACCAAATTGACAAAAAAAAAACTATAAATGTTAAGGGCTAAAAAAGTTATTTTACCTTTGACACCATTAACTTTGTCGAAACCATTTTTTTGTTTTAAGTTTGAAAAATGGGGTCGACTTTAAAATGAAAAATGGAGTCGCCACCGATCTTTTATTCGAAGTGTGATCGGATCACCTTGAGATGGATTATTTTAATAAAACATTTTGATTTATTAAAACAATAATTTTGGTCTACGAAATCTAAGAAAATAGGTTCGGGAGTCAGTTACGTACGAGGAAGGATTAGCACCCTCGTAAAGCCCAAAATTGGTACCAAATTGATTAATTGATTTCCTAACATCGAGAATTCGAAAAGATTCTAGATTACGATCCATTTGCTTAAAAGAAGGAAAAAAAATCGAATAAATTAAAAGGATGCTGAGACCCGCTCATTTCGAAGGAGTCAAATATCATACCTAGTGAGTTAGGATACAACGTTTCGAATCCTCAAAATTAAACTTGTCTTTTGACCTTTAAGACTCATATCTTTAAAATCTAAGATGGATATTCGGTTATTCGGGTCAAATGAAAGATCGGAACCCAGTAAGTTAGGGCACAATTTCTCAAAATTCCTGAATTTGGAATATAGCCTTTGTTTTTTTAAAATTCTTATCCCGAGATGATAAAACATCACATCCAGTGAGTTAGGATGCAACATATCAAATTCTCGAGGTTAAATTTTTGAAAATGTTTTGATTAGAAAAGAGGACTCGATTACTAGGATTTAACGAGAAAAATCGGAACCCAGTGAGTTAGGGCACGATCTTCTCGATATTTCCTAACACGAGCAATGCTTTATTTTGAAGGGCTTTTGAATAAAATGTAGTGATTAAACGAAATGCATTTTTTATTTAAGACGATGATTTGTTAATAAAACCATTACACCAACAAAATACAAGATACGAACACTAAAAGGAATATTACAAGAGAATTACATGACTTATATCATTTAAATACTAACATTAATAATTAAAGAAATATGAAATAAATAAATAATATAAGACAATTTAGATAAATAATACATAAAATATTTTAAAATAAATAATATACAAAATAAAAGGAAATTTAAAACAAATAACATACAAAGCGATTTAAAAAGTGAATAATATATAAAAGACAATTCAAAATAAACAATACAAATAACAATTTAAAATAATGCAACACATGAAGCCATTCAAAATAATAATATATGAAATAATTCCAAATAAATAACATCTAAACAAGCTAAAATAAACAATATCTAATATTAATTCAAAAAAAGAAAATAATTAGACAAATTATTATGCGAATAATAAAATAAATTAAACATAGGACCATATTGAAGTCAAAATAAAATTAGGGGGGCTAAAATTGCAATAAATTAAAAGATAAAATTGAAAAGACACCAGAAAATAATGCGCTTAAGGCAAGAGGGATTATCGGGGAAATTATCCCCTCTCCCCGAAACGGCATTTTCTACTAGAGGACTAAAGTGAATCAAAGATGAAATTATAGGGGCAAATAAAAATAAAATAAAACTGAATTAAAAAAATATAAATGCGGAGGGGCTGTTTGCGCTAATAACCCCGAAACACAGAACACGCGGATCCTTTAGCTGACGGGTCGGGTCGCGCGCGGATGGCTTGAAACGGCGCCGTTTTGGGTGCAAAAGCACCCAATTGAAACGACGTTGTTTCATGGTGCTATATAAATCAATTTTTTTTTGAAAAGATCATTCTTCCTTTCTTCCTTAAAAAACAAAGTTTCTCTCCTTTCTCCCTCTATCTGGCCTGATTTCCGGCAGGGCCTCCGGCGATGACCACCGCCGTCGGTGCCGCCGCACACGGCGGCCGGAGCTCGGGAAAGGTAGTTTTTTCCTCTTTTTTTATACTATATTTTAGAACTATTATATATTTTAAAGAAGAAAAAGAAACCCTTAAAAAGAAGAACAAATTCGAAAATAAGAGGAAAATAAAAGGAAAGACTTTTCTCTGATCTGCTTTTTGCCTTTTTTCTATATTGATTGTATTTTTTAAAAAAAGGAGCCTCCTTACATTTGTTTTGCTTTGGTTTTTATAACCGAAAAAGAAAAAAATAAAAATACAAATCTCTCTGTTTTCCTTTGTTTTTTTTGTATTTGCTGTCGTTTTGTTCTCTTGCACAGGTACGAGGCGACGTGGAGGCACGAGGGTGGCGTACGGTGGCGACATGGCGCGGGAGGCTGCTGCGGCATGCGGCGCAGGGCTAGGGTTTCTGCCTGTGTTCTGTGTTTCAATTTCGGGCTAGGGTTTGGGCTTGAAATTGGGTCTTGGGCCTGCTGGAATCGGGCTAGGTTGGGTAGTGGTTTATTTAATTTGGGCTATTAGGTTAAAATTTTGGGTCTGGGTTTAGTTTGTAATGGACTTGGATATTTATTAATTTTTATAATTTCTGTTTGCTTTTTGGTTTTGTTTGGTTAATGGGCCCAGGCATAAATTGGGTCCTACAGCTGCCCCTCTTTGATCGTTGTCGTGTAACGAGAATGGAGCAAAGACTTTAAAAAGGGCCAATTTTGCCCGATCTCGCCGAATCTTGACTTTCGTAGGTGCTTTTCTTCTTTGAGTAGCTTTGTTCCATCCCGCTACATCTTCAGGGCATGAGAACTAGCGCTTCGACCAATTTAAGGAATTTAGACTTGAAGCCTCAATCTGCTCCACTACAACTTCGGGGAGATGAGATTTGCTATCTTCAGTCTGCTCCACTGCAAACTCAGGGATGCCAGACTGGTGGCTTAAATCTGTTCCACTACTGCTTAGGGAGATAAGATTTGTCGTTCGATCTTGGTCCACTACTGCTTAGGGCGACAAGATCTACAATCTTCGACCTATTCCACTGCTGCTCAGGGAGATAGGGCTGATGGCTTAAATCTTTTCCACTACTGCTTAGGGAGACAAGATTTGATGTCTTCGATCTGCTCCCGCAACCGGGAATGCGGATCTGCTATCTTCAATCTGCTCCATTGCAAACTCGGGAGACAAGATCTCGATGTCTTCGATCTGCTCCGCAACTTCGAGAATGCGGATCCGCTATCTTCAATCGCTCCATCGCAAACTCGGGGAGACAAGATCGATGTCTTGATCCGCTCCCGCAACTTCCAGGAATGTCGGATCTTCTATCTTCAATCGCTCCCTTTGCAAACTCGGAGAGACAAGATCGATGTCTTCGATCCGCTCCTCGCAACTTCGGGAATGCGGATCGCTATCTTCAATCTGCTCCATCTGCGAACTCGGGGAGACAAGATCGATGTCTTCGATCTACTCCACGCAACCGGGAATGCGGATCTGCTATCTTCAATCTGCTTCCATTTGTAAACTCAGGGAGACAAGATCTGATGTCTTCGATCTGCTCCTGCAACTTTAGGAATGCCAGATCTGCTATCTTCAATCTGCTCCACTGTAAACTCAGGAAGACAAGATATGATGTCTTCGATCTGCTCCTGCAACTTCAGGAATGCCAGATCTGCTATCTTCAATCTACCTTACTACACTGTCCTCTTGAGGACATAACCTGTAGAATGGGTACATGCTTATGCCTAATAATTAGGATGCCATGATTGAAATGAGTCAAATGCTCCTATTTAGACATGCTATGATATATAAATGCGAAAATGTTATGATAATGATTCCTATTTCAGGTGTACAATGATTAGGATGCAATGGTCGGAATGAATCAAATGCTCCTAACTAAATGTGTCTTGCATGAATGCAAAATTTCATGAGAATGATCCCTTTTTAAATGTTTAAGGTGTCATCGCTCATTGTTTATCAGGGCTTTATCACTGACGTATTGTGCTATCATCTTGTTCGGCTGGTATTCTCATCAGAAAACGCGAGAAAACAATTATATCTTGCTCAACAGATTTGCCCCACTGTAACTTCAGGGTTCATCTAATTGTGACTTAGGGGTATAGGATCTGAATCCTTTCCAATCCATCCCACTGTGACTCCTAAATGAAGGATTTGTTTCTTCTTCAATCCATCCCATTGCTATTCAAGGGTACAGGACTTGTATCATTTTCCACCCATACCACCACAACTCAGGGGTTGAAGACTGTAACCTGTTCAATCAACTGATCGCTCTTCAGGTAACCTAACCAAATGTGTATGCATGATATTTGCGTGGATGCAAAATATCATGTTTTTTAGAATGATTCCCCTTTTACACTTGGGTTAACATTGCCCATTTTTCGTCAAGATTGTATCATCGACGCAATATCTTGTCATTTTGTTCAACCACCATTTTTAACAAAAATCCGAAGAGATAGTCTCAGTTTAGACTCTTCCTTAAACTTGGTGAGTTTTAAACAAAATTCTTGTTTCAGGTTCTTGTATTATTCAGAAGCTTCCAGAGTAATATGCGAAACTCCTTTTATGAAAGTATTATTAGTCCACTAATCATTATTCCAATGCAAAATGCCTGAAAAAGATCATAACCATGGACAAGAAGAAAATTAAATAGAAGCATAGCTCGAAGCAAATAAGTTAAGCAAAGATAGCAAATGCAATCAAGAAGGAAATTTAGTGGTAGTGTATTTTGAAATGAATACAACAATTAAAGATAGAAAATTCAGAATGGGTAAGATGGAAACTAGGTGTCCCAGATATCGCAGCCTGAGCTTCTTTGTTCAAACTTCTTGAGGACCATTCTGAGCTCAATATGTGTTTAGGGGATCCGGAGTACTTTGTCGATGCCCCAAGACGTAACATATTTCCTCATTGTTAATTCAAACGTAGCAAGACTACTGTATGCCCCGCTTTCGAACAAAATTTGAGCCGCCTTTTTCGAGTTTTCAACTCAAATCCCCTTTGGTCTCAAAGCGCCCTTTGCGGGTTTTCACCTTGCCCTCTCCTTTTTCTTTCTTCTTTTGATTGAATTTTTCATTTCATTTTTTTTTCAAGGCGCCCTTTGTGGGTTCTCACCTTGGCCTCTCTTTTCAGATGAAATCTGAACTCCCTGGCTTGAACATATCATTGCCATCCATCTTGGTCAAAGTTAATGATCTTCCAGAACAAGCCTTCTTCACCACATAAGGTTTTGCCAAATTTGGCATTTATTTCCCTCTGAAGTCCTCTTGTATGAGAAGAATCCTCCTTAATGCCAGGTCCCCATTATGAAATTCTTTTGGGTGAACCTTTTTGTCATAAGCCCGTATCATCTGTTTTTGGTACATTCGACCATGATGAATACTTTCAATCAAGCTTACTGGAGACATTCTGCTTTATCCAATTCTTAATTCAATCAAAGCTTGGAGAAAAGGAATCTTAACTTCCAACAATTGCTTCCCTTTCATAAACCAATGGGAAAGATGCCGCGGTGAAGGTCCTGGCCAACATTCAAGAAACATAGAGGGTAAATGGTAACTTCTCTATGCCAAGCTTTACAAGTCTCAGTCATTTTTAAAAACTTTTTGAATGGTTTTTTTTGGCTGCCTTTGCTGCACTGATATGGTGTCTGATCTTTGAGCACACCATAAATCTTTGATAGTGTACAATTATGTTTCTTTCTGACATTCTTTATTGCCACTTTTTTTGAATTTGAATTTGAATTTGAATTTGGATTTGGATTTGGATTTGGATTTGAATTTGAATTTAATGACTGTTGACTTTGCAACTTTGGAATATGAAGCGACCTTCACTCTCTTAGTGAAGTAATTGACAACCAAAAAGATGAATTGGTGTCGGCTAGATGCTTTTGACGAGATCGGCCTCATAACGTCCCTGCCCCACATATAGGGAATCTGTGAAGAAATAGAGGAGGCGCGTAAGTCCTGTATTCATCCATCTGGCATTCACGGCATAATTGATGCAACCTTCCTTTTCTGGTGGACCGGCAGTACCTAAACCTCATGATTAGCCTGACTATTGTAGAATCATTAGCATGGGTTCTTTAGACACCAATCTTAACAGCATACCCACGTTTCAGTAGCCCGGCGTACCTCAATATGATCGTGCGAAAACATCTTTGAATTCTCAAAAATGGCCCAATAATGTCTCGCCTTATTTCTGTGGTGAGTTAGGCTTCGATCTTTGCCCCTTTCCTAAGCTTGCAATGTCCACTGACCCTTTGCATGGTAGAGTCTATTCTCATCTTGTTCTACCATCCTTAAGAAATCAAAAGATAGGCTACAATTTCTGTCATCTTCAAAGTCCTTTGATCCTTTAAACCTATATCTCATCCAAAAAGGGAGTTAGTAACAACGTCGCTCATGTCGTTGATATCTGGGTACCTAGGTATGAAGGCAAAAATATCCAAAGAATAAATGATTCTAAGGCTGATTATTTGTATGGTATGGTAACGAATAAAGAATGAAAGAATATTCTAAAAGAATGTATAATATGAAATGGAAAGAATGAAAAAATATTTGCTTAAAAAGATGCATTTTATTGAAATAAAAATCGTGGACACAAGCCTATTTCACAAAAGAAATCTTATTGCTTCTAGGATTAAAGCAACAAGTGCATTTTGTACATTACTCTAAGTAAGCTCTAAATACTACAGGAATTTCTTCCGCAGTCCGATTGTCCAAAACGCTCCCAGGTTCATATTTCTGCATTTGGCATGTCATCTAATTTCACAATACCCTTACTGATGAACTTTTCCACCAATTTCTTGAAAGCAAGGCAATTTTCTATCGAATGCCCTGTGATCCCCGCGTGGTACTCACACTGGGCATTTGGGTCATACCATTTGGGGTACGGGGGTTGCATTGGTTTCAGGTAATGAGGAGCTACAGCATGCACACCAAATAAGCTCTGGTATAACTCCCTATACGTTATTGGAATAAGTGTGAACTGGGGTTTCTCTGAGTTCGGTCTTGAATTGGGTTCTTGTCTTGGGGAGACCTGATAGCTGGTAGTTACTGTCATTGGCTGGCTTACTGTAATCGGCTTTGAATGGCTTTTGTTATACCTTATCGTACTATTTGCTTTATTTTCCTTTTTCTTCGGGGCTTTTAAAGTCCACTCTCCTTTTCCTTTTGTTTCTGCCAGTACAACCGGTTTGGCTCGATCATCCTCCGAGTTAAAACCTGAACCCCTCGGGAAGTTCAACAGGGCCGAAGTATCAGTCTGACATTGGGGTCCAATAATGACGGGTACCCCATGCGAATGTGTGTTTGGTTGAATCGGGATACTTATTGGGGAATAAACGATGTCTTCATCATGATCCACACTGCTGACCACTGGGCCACTCTTTTTTCAAGCCCTCCAACTAGTAATTGGGTTAACTGGCGCATCATATTCATTTGATCTCGCATATCCCATTGAATTTTGGCCAACTGCTCTTGCATCAGTATTTGCCTTTGCTCTAATCTCTCCAACCTTTGTTCCATGTCTTCTAGGTTAACTGAAATAATTTTTAATTAGAGTCTTTCTACAAATTTTAATGCATATGATGTGATGCAATGCAAATGCATGAAATGCAATGCAAATGCATGCAAAAGAAAGAGAGGCGTTGATTCTGAATTTAATTCCATTAGAAGAACTTTTCTAGAAAATAAATTTCTTTACATAAAACGGATTGCATATGCGGCTTTGTCCTCATAGTCTAGGTGAAAACACCAATCCTTTTCTTCGTATCCGGATATTATGGACGTGTCCCGTGAACTTTCTCAATAGATGCCTCTTCTAGCTCCTTGTTGCTTGGTCCAGGCCGTACCTCTTCACTCACTTATCCTCCGCGATGTTCATAAGCTTCTTTAAGAAAATTGAGACGTGATGACTCTCGAATAATCCTTGTCGGCTTGAATCCTCGGGCAAAGTCTTGTATTCTTCTGCGGACTATCGGCCTTCTCTCATTGTTTACCTGGACTATATTCGAATGACCGTATTATAATCCACTTTATCAAGTAACCCATTTCCTTATGATAAACTCTTCTATTTAGCAATCGAATATGAATCAAAACCTCCTTTCTAAGATGATGCGATGCAATGCAATGCAATGCAATGCAATCATAAACAACACAAAACACGTTAGCACAAGAAAAATAAACAACCAAAATAGATTACCTAAACGGGTGACCACTAGGGTTTGGCACAGCTCTACCTAAGGTGGGCTCTTAAGGCTTGCTATATGAGGTTCGGTTCTAAAGAGAGGTACCCGAACCAGCAGATTCCTTAATCCTCACCCATTATAGGCTCATACAGACCGAGTTCAGTTCAAGGGAATACATTTCCCTATGGCTGCACGGAGATGAAAATCTCACGAAGACATAGGTACGGATGTATCCCGAAAGCGATTCACTATCTTGCACGGAGGTGAAAACCTCACGAAGGAGTAGCTTCTCACTCCCACTTAAAAGGGTGTGACTCGACAGTCATGCAACATGATGCAGAAGTATTCTACAAGACTCGAACCATAGCAATCAAATGAGATGACGCAAGCGAATGCAATAAAAGGATCGTAATTTTTCAAATCAAATTTTCAATTTTCGACAAAAGGACAAAAATTAATCAATTGTACGACTTGACTCTCTTTCAGATCCCCAGCGGAGTCGCCAAGCTGTCGAAACTATTTTTTTGTTTTAAGTTTGAAAAATGGGGTCGACTTTAAAATGACAAATGGAGTCGCCACCGATCTTTTATTCGAGGTGTGATCGGATCACCTTGAGATGGATTATTTTAATAAAACATTTTGATTTATTAAAACAATAATTTTGGTCTACGAAATCTAAGAAAACAGGTTCGGGAGTCGGTTACGTACGAGGGAGGATTAGCACCCTTGCAACACCCAAAATTGATACCAAATTGATTAATTAATGTCCTAACATCGAGAATTTGAAAAGATTATAGATTACGATCCATTTGCGTAAAAGAAGGAAAAAAACTCGAATAAATTAAAAGGATGCTGAGACCCGCTCATTTCGAAGGAGTCAAATATCATACCTAGTGAGTTAGGATACAACGTTTCGAATCCTCGAAATTAAACTTGTCTTTTGACCTTTAAGACTCATATCTTTAAAATCTAAGAAGGATATTCAGTTATTCGGGTCAAATGAAAGATCGGAACCCAGTAAGTTAGGGCACAATTTCTCAAAATTCCCGAATTTGGCATATTGCCTTTGTTTTTTGGAAATTCTTATCCCGAGATGATAAAACTCACATCCAGTGAGTTAGGACGCAACATCTCAAATTCTCGAGGATAAATTTTTAAAAAAATTTTGATTAGAAAAGAGGACTCGATTACTAGGATTTAACGAGAAAAATTGGAACCTAGTGAGTTAGGGCACGATCTTCTTGACATTTCCAAACACGAGCAATGCTTTATTTTGAAGGGCTTTTGAATAAAATGTAGTGATTAAACGAAATGCATTTTTTATTTAAGACGATGATTTGTTAATAAAACTATTACACCAACAAAATACAAGATACGAACACTAAAAGGAATATTACAAGAGAATTACATGACTTATATCATTTAAATACTAATATTAATAATTAAAGAAAGATGAAATAAATAAATAATATAAGACAATTTAGATAAATAATACATAAAATATTTTAAAATAAATAATATACAAAATAAAAGGAAATTTAAAACAAATAACATACAAAGCGATTTAAAAAGTGAATAATATATAAAAGACAATTCAAAATAAACAATACAAATAACAATTTAAAATAATGCAACACATGAAGCCATTCAAAATAATAATATATGAAATAATTCCAAATAAATAACATCTAAACAAGCTAAAATAAAAAATATCTAATATTAATTCAAAAAAAGAAAATAATTAGACAAATTATTATGCGAATAATAAAATAAATTAAACATAGGACCATATTGAAGTCAAAATAAAATTAGGGGGCTAAAATAGCAATAAATTAAAAGATAAAATCAAAAAGGGACCAGAAAATTGTAACACCCCAAATCCGGTCAATACGTTACGGCCAAATCTGGTATGTTACAGAAAAAGAAGTTTTGAAATTTTCAACAGAACATCGTAATTTGGAAACTTTCCGTTTAGTGATTTAAAAACCTGACATTTGAAAACAATGTTGAGGTTTTATGAAAATCTCTGAATTAATTAGTTATTCGCATGTCATCTTCTTGTTATCACCTTTTTAGAAAAATGATGGTTTATGGTTTTATTTTAGAAAAACTCCATATTTGACAATTCATAAGATATGCAATAACTAATTAAAGCAAAAACCCAAATTAAAGTTATGGAGGCCTTATTACATTGCAAAATCCTAAATCCCGAAATTAAAAAAAAATGAGTTTAATTAGGAAAACGAAAGTGTACGAGAAAAATCATGCATGGCCACCCCAAAGTCCGCCTCGGCTCCCAATTCCACGATCTAGGGATTACCTGCAAAATTAAGCAGAGGGGTGAGTCACCGAGACTCAGTGTGTAATTCCCCTTATAACGCAATCGAGCTTTAAGCCCACAGATGCACATTGGGCCTTAGCCCACACAATATGGCATATTAAGAATGTATGCAATGCAGCCCAGCCCAATCCTAGTTTTCCATCCTCTAGGTCTCCTGAATCAGCCAAACACCCGTGGCATCAAGCCACTGTGGTCCCAGACCACTTGTGACAGAGTCACAGAATATATATACGTGGGGCCAACCCACTGTCGTCCCAGACCACTGTGACGATCTCTGATAAGTATACGTGGGGCCACCCCCTTTGTGGTCCCTGCACCACGGGATAAGTCACCGATAACCATATGTATACGTGGTTCCAAACCACCGTGGTCCCAGACCACTGTGACATAGTCACTGAATAAAATATATGGGGCCAACCCACCGTAGTCCTAGACCACTGTGATAGTTACTGAATCACACTTCCCCTTTCAATCTTTTCCCAAAACCCATGCAACATATTATCATACTGAGATGAATGCAACATACTTTCAATGTACAGCGGATAATTAAGTCATACATGCATATATTCGAAAGTAACATCATAGCGAAACTTACCCAGTGTCTCCAACCTTACCCACGAGGGTATCTCGACTATCTATACAGTCATTTTGGCTTTCAGCCAACACAGTTATTAATGTAATTTAATAAAGTAAAGTGTGAGCATTACACACCTGATAACACGTAAGAATATACACTCTAACTCATCAACACTTTCACTAGAAGAAACAACTGCGATTTGTCTATCCCAGGCAGATGTCAGCTCTCTTCCACAACCCGACAGAAAATCACAAACCGCCAACACAGCACGTCGTTTGAACGACGGATTAGAGACTATGAGTCCACCCCCCTCAGACTCCTTAGATGCACCCTCATTGGATCGGCTAGCACTCATATCCATGATGAAAAACCTTGATCAATACAATACTATAGCGAATAGAGGGATTCCCCCAAAAGGGGTTTGATTACGGCAGAGTAATATGAATAGAAGTTGATCACAAAGAATAAAAGAGAAACCCCTTACCTTGGCTACTGAAAAATCTTATCAACAGATTCGGCTTGTGATTCTTGATGAATCCCTAATGAGAACCCGAGGTTAAAAAAAGGCTAGAAGGGTGTGTTAGAACACCAATAGGTTCAGCCATAGGAAAAGAAACACCAAAATGAGACTTCCGGCTTTTAGAATGAACAACTAAAAGGAAGAGAACAAGAATCGATAGCAAAGAATTAAAGAAGAAGAACATTACCTTGCAAAACGCACCTACTGAATGTAGAGGATATTTTGGTAGACAGAAATTAACTACTCTGCTTCTTAAGATTCGGCTAGAGAACAAGAAATAGGGGTGCACAATGAGAAAATAAAAGATATGGGAGAAGTGCAGAAAGTATTCGGCTAGGAGAGACAGAAGTAGAGGAGTAGAGAGTTTCGGCTTTTGAAAAGGGTGAAAGAAAAGAAAAGTGAAAGAGATGAGTAGAATAGAACCAAAATTTGGCTAAGAGGTAGAAAAAGGTTCGGCTAAAGAAAACAAAAGAATCAAAGGAGAAAAGAAGAAGAAAAAGGGATGCCCGAATGGTCACACTGATTTCGGCTAAGGTCAAAGAAGCAAAAGAGATGAATAGGAGAAGCTGGCAGTTTCGGCACAGTGAGAAGTAGGGAACCGAATGAGAGAAAAAGAGAGAACTCAAGAAGACTTTTGCACAAATCGGCACTCACCCTTAATGACCAAAAATACCAAAAATGAAAAATGCCTAAGACCTATGGGAATTTCGGCACACTCACCTCTTAGCAACTAAACCGAAATCCCCCCTCAAGCTCCCCACATTCGGCCAACACCTCCACCATCACCAGATCCCTTAATTTGCTCCTTTTTTCACTCCCCAACACCCATTCAAATTGGTTTGACCAATTCAAATTCCTTCAAGCAGTCTTGTCCATCCATTTGAATACATTGACCCATTCAACCATCACCCTTGAAGAGTCCCTACCGAATCCATCTTCTCTCCCTCCTGGCGCCAAAAATAAAGCTTCATAATGAGGCTTATGGGATTCGAACTCCTCCCCTTCTACTCCTACAAGTGACGCCACCTCCACTTGGACACAAGCTCCTTTGTGTCAACAACCACACGCAAATAAACTTAAGGCCAGCTCCTACTAGCTTTCCCCCCTAAAGTGCCCAAAACCAAAATTTTACCAAGGCTCTGGCTTGAACCCGAGCCTCACCAGGACCCCCAAACACATTTAAATAACAAGCAGAACAACCAACACACAGAAAAGCCTAACATGCAAAACCCCTAATTCTAGGATGTTACAATTCTACCCCCTTAAAGAAATTTCGGCCTCGAAATTTACCTGATCAAAAGAGGTGAGGGTATTGCTGTCGCATCACATCCTCTGGCTCCCACGTGGCTTCCTCGGAACCGTGATTCTGTCAAAGAACTTTAACCAACGGAACTGTCTTCCTTCTTAACATTTTAACATCTCGATCTAAGATCTGAACGGGTTCTTCTTCAGAAGACAAATCAGGTCTTACTTCAATTTCTTCTACCGGCACTATGTGAGATGAATCCGAACGGTAGCACCTTAACATCGAAATGTGAAATACATCATGTATCCGACTCAATTTCAGAGGTAACTCAAGCTGATAAGCTACTGGTCCCACACGTTTCAACACTCGATAAGGCCCGATGAACCTGGGGCTCAACTTGCCCTTTCGTCCAAACCTTAAAACCTTATTCCAAGGCGAAACTTTCAGAAAAACCTGGTCACCCTCTGCAAATTCTATTTCCTTACGCTTCAGATTTGCATAAGATTTCTGCCTGTCGGAAGCTTCCTTCAACCGAGTCCGAATCAAGTTAACCTTTTCCTCTATCTCTGAAACCAATTCCAGGCCCAACAACTGTCGCTCACCCAACTCTGTCCAGCAGGTAGAAGTACGACACTTACGACCATACAATGCTTCGTAGGGTGCCATCAGAATACTGGATTGATAGCTGTTGTTGTAAGTGAATTATGCCAATGGTAAGGAATCCTCCCAATTACCCCTGAAGTCGATAACACAGCCTCTCAACATATCTTCCAGAATCTGAATTACCCTCTCTGACTGACCATCAGTCTGTGGATGAAACGTTGTGCTGAAATCTAGTCTTGTACCCAACGCTTTATGCAACGCTTTCCAGAACTGCGATGTAAACCTGGGGTCTCTATTTGATATGATAGACACTGGTACCCCATGTAACCTCACAATCTCTGCTACATACAGCTTGGCTAACTTTTGTAGTGAGTAATCAACACGAACCGGTATGAAGTGTGCGGACTTCGTCAACCGATCGATAATCACCCACACCGAATCTTTTCTAGTAGGCTTAAGATGTAGCCCACTAACAAAGTCCATAGTTATCCTCTCCCACTTCCAAAGTGGAATTTTCACTGGCTGTAGCAGCCCCGAAGTCAACTGATGTTCCGCCTTCACCTGCTGACACGTCAAGCACTTACCCACAAACTCTGTAACTTCTTGCTTCAATCCTGGCCACCAAAACTGTTCATGTAAATCTCAATACATTTTACTCCCACCGGGATGCATAGCGTATGGACTACTATGCGCTTCTTGCAGAATCCTCTGTCTTAACTCGAAATCCTTCGGCATACAAGCCTTTCCACGAAAGCACAATACCCCATCACTGTTCAAACTAAAGTCTTCTGTCTCACCACCTTCCACTTGCTGAAATCTAGAACTTAACGATTCATCGACAAGCTGCTTCTCTTTAATCGACTTACCCATGAAGGCTTCACTTGAAGTTCGACTAACAAGCTTCCATCATCATACTGGCGAGATGAGCAAACATTACCCTCGGATCGGATATCACCTTACGACTCAACGCATCCGCCACTATGTTAGCTTTACCTAGGTGATACTCAATCGAGCAATCGTAGTCTTTCAACAATTCAATCCACCTCCATTGCCTTAAGTTCAACTCCTTTTGGGTAAGGAGATATTTGAGCTCTTATGATGCGTGTAGATAATAGACTTCTCCCCATACAGGTAATGTCTCCAAATCTTCAGAGCGAAAACTACCGCAGCTAACTCTAGATCATGAGTGGGATAGTTCACTTCATGCGGTCTTAGTTGTTGAGACGCATACGCTACTACTTTCCCTTCTTGCATCATCACACATCCTAACCACGTGTGCGATGCATCACGATGATGACAAACTCCTTTCCGACCTCGGTGAATCAACAACAGTGCCTCCGTCGAATCTTCTTCAACTTCTCAAAGCTTTCTTGTCGCTTATCTGTCCATACAAGCGGTACCCCTTTTAGTAACAACTTGGTTAAAGGTGCGGCGATCAACGAGAATCCCTCAACAAACCTTCTGCAATATCCAGCTAACCCAAGGAAACTTCAAATTTCTGCTATAGACTTCGGTGGTTTCCAATCCAAAACAGCCTCAATCTTTCAGGGATCAACTCTAATCCCCTCGGCAGACACAACATGCCCTAAAAAAGTAACTTCCCTCAACCAAAATTCACACTTGCTGAATTTGGCATACAGCTGCTTCTCTCTCAAAATCTGCAGAACAATCCGAAGATGCGAATCATACTCCTCTTCCATCCTTGAGTATACCAAGATATCATCTATGAATACCACGACAAACCAGTCCAGATAGGGTTGGAATACCCGGTTCATCATATCCATAAATACGGCTGGTGCATTCGTCAATTCGAACGGCATCACTAAGAACTCGTAGTGACCATAACGAGTTCGAAAAGTAGTCTTATGAATATCCGCCTCCTTGACCTTAAGCTGATGATAACCTGACCTCAAGTCTATCTTCGAGAAGACCGAAGCACCTCGCAGCTGATCGAATAGGTCGTCAATCCTTGGCAACGGGTACTTGTTCTTAATCGTCAACTTGTTCAATTGCCTGTAGTCAATGCACATACGCATCGACCCATCCTTTTTTCTTGACGAACAACATTGGTGCTCCCTACGGAGACACACTTGGTCGGATAAAACCACGGTCCAACAATTCCTGAATCTAAGCTTTAAGTTCCACCAGCTCTTTCGGCGCCATCCTATACGGGGCAACGGACACCGGAGCTGTTCCCGGAAGAAGATCAATGCCGAACTCCACCTCGCGATCCGGAGGTAACCTTGGAAGCTCTTCTGGAAAAACATCTGAGAATTCTCTTACCGTACTAACATCTCTTACAGATAACTCCTTGGCTTCCAAAGCATTAATGAAAGCTAAGAAAGCCTCACACCCTTTTCTCACCATCCTTTCAGCCTTTAAAGCAGACACCACATTGGATAGGTAATTCATTCTCTCACCTATTACCAACACCTCCTTATCCTCGAGAGTCTTCAAAATCATGCGCTTAGAAGCACAATCCAAATTTGCACGATACTTAACTAACCATTCCATGCCTAAAATCAAATCGAACTCGCCGAACGGCAATTCCATCAAGTCAGCTGGGAAGACTACCCCTTATACTTCTAAAGGCACACTCCTAAATAATTTGTTCACCACTACAGATTGTCCTAAAGGGCTAATCACAGTCATTTCTCTGGAAGTAACCTCAGATTCTATGTTCAAAGTTCCAGGCACAGTACTAGCAACATATGAATGTGTAGACCCAATATCTGTTAGTGCTGTAAAGGGAAAACCAAAAATTAGGAACGTATCAGTTATGACGTCCGGTGTATCGCCATCCTCTCGGTGTCTAGCTGCATAAACCAACCCAGGCTGTCTCGCATCCGTATTCCCAACACCTCTGCCTGGTGCTCCACGCCCTTGACCAAAACCATTTCCTCCTCTGGCCGGACCACGACCTCTCGGTGGTTGCTGCCCACCTCCTCCAGGCTGTACATATCTCTGACCTACTGGTCATGCCCTGTTCGGCTCTTGTGGACAGTCCCTGACCAGATGATCTATGGATCCACACCTGTAACATCCTTTACTCTTTGCCCAACACTCCCCTGAATGGAAATTCCCACATCTAGCACACTGCTGAGACCGTCCAACAGCAACAGGCTTTCCAACTCGACTCGGCCCATCAAACCTAGGCCTCTTTTGGAAACCTCCAGCAGATCCTGTTGACCCAAAATTCCTTTTATTCCTACCCCTATCCTTATCCTGATTCTGCCTTTCAGACCGCTTTACCTCTTCGGCTATCTTAGCCTTCTCCACCAGAATAGCAAACTCTCTCTCACGTTGCGGAGCTATAAGTACTCGCAACTCGCCCCTCAGACCATCCTCAAATCGGACACAGCGCTCGTGATCTATTGCAACAATGCCCCGGGCATAACGGCTTAGACGTAGGAATTCTGCCTCATATTCAGCCATCGACTTATTCCCCTGGACCAAGTTCAAAAATGCCTTTCTCTGAGTGTCCACGTAACTTGCCCCAACGTACTTTCCCTGGAACGCTGATTTAAAGAAGTCCCAGGTAATACGATCCGCTGATGTACCATCTCTAACCGTGAGCCACCACTGGTATGCCTCATCTCGAAGGAGGGACACTACTCCTTTCAACTTTTCCTCCGCGGTACAATCAAGATCGTCCATGATTCGTTCAACCGCTTCCAGCCAGTACTCAGCTACGTTAGGAGCCACACCAGAAATGCCCCTAAACATCTCAGCCCCATTAGCTCGGAGTCGCTCAGAAACAGATTTTCGAGCTATTGATCCCGTGCTTGCTCCAGTAACCTACTCCAGAACACGCAACATAGCTTGAGACACACCATCGTCTCCACCAGTCTGATCCTGAAATCCTGCCTCAGCAATTGGTGATGCTGGCACTTCACCTTCTGGCCCATGCCCTACTTCCGAGGGTTCAGCCTCAACACCCCGGCCTCTACCCCGGCCGCGCATACCACGTCCACGTCCTCTAGCGCTCATAATTACGAAGTCGACTTAATCTGATTAAAATTTTTATGGATTAGTACGTCTTCCACTGTTTATTAACGGATAGCTTATGTAAATAGTATTAAAAGTAATTTTTCGCCAATCGCATACCTAAAGGTCTCCGTTTCTAAAGTTGTATATCTTAAAACTAGCAATCACAGGACAACACAATATAATCTTTCATACAATTCAATCAATAGTCAAAAGACTTACCTTATGGATTTGGTGCCGGAGACTCGAGTGCCATGCTTCTAGAAAATAAGTATTTTTCTAAACCATATTACAAACCAACTTTTGAAAACATTTTCGAACCCCAAACCCACAGCCGAGTTTTGCAACCTAGACTCTGATACCACAATTGTAACACCCCAAACCCGGTCAATACGTTACGATCAAATCTGGTATGTTTCAGAAAAAGAAGTTTTGAAATTTTCAACAGAACATCGTAATTTGGAAACTTTTCGTTTAGTGATTTTAAAAACGTGACATTTGAAAACAATGTTGAGGTTTTACGAAAATCTCCGAATTAATTAGTTATTCGCATGTCATCTTCTTGTTATCACCTTTTTAGAAAAATGATGGTTTATGGTTTTATTTTAGAAAAACTCCATATTTGAAAATTCATAAGATATGCAATAACCAATTAAAGCAAAAAATCCAAATTAAAGTTATGGAGGCCATATTATATTGCAAAATCCCAAAATTAAAAAAAAATGAGTTTAATTAGGAAAACGAAAGTGTACGAGAAAAATCATGCATGGCCACCCCAAAGTCGCCTCGGCTCCCAATTCCACGATCTAGGGATTACCCGCAAAATTAAGTAGAGGGTGAGTCAATGAGACTCGTGTGTAATTCCTTATAAGCATGCAATCGAGCTTTAAGCCCACAGATGCACATTGGGCCTTAGCCCACACAATACGGCATATTAAGAATGTATGCAATGCAGCCCAGCCTAATCCTAGTTTTCCATCCTCTAGGTCTCCTGAATCAGCCAAACACCCGTGGCATCAAGCCACTGTGGTCCCAGACCACTGTGGTCCCAGACCACTATGGTCCCAGACCACTTGTGACAGAGTCATAGAATATATATACGTGGGGCCAACCCACTGTGGTCCCAGACCACTGAGATAAGTCACTGATAACTATATGTATACGTGGTTCCAAACCACCATGGTCCCAGACCACTGTGACATAGCCACTGAATAAAATATGTGGGGCCAACCCACCGTGGTCCTAGACCACTGTGACAGTCACTGAATCACACTTCCCCTTTCAATCTTTTCCCAAAACCCATGCAACATATTATCATACTGAGATGAATGCAACATACTTTCAATGTATAGCGGATAATTAATTCATACATGCATATATTCGAAAGTAACATCATAGAGGAACTTACCCGGTGTCTCCAACCTTACCCACGAGGGTATCTCGACTATCTATACAGTCGTTTCAGCTTTTAGCCAACACATTTATTAATGTAATTTAATAAAGTAAAGTGTGAGCATTACACACTTGATAACGCGTAAGACTATACACTCTAACTCGTCAACACTTTCACTAGAAGAAACAACCGTGATTTGTCTATCCCAGGCAGATGTCGGCTCTCTTCCACAACCCGACGGAAAATCATGAATCGCTGACACAGCACGTCGTTTGAACGATGGATTAGAGACTATGAGTCCACCCTCTCAGACTCCTTAGATGCACCCTCCTTGGATCGGCTAGCACTCATATCCATGATGAAAAACCTTGATCAATACAATACTATAGCGAATACAGGGATTGCCCCAACAAGGGGTTTGATTACGGCAGAGTAATATGAATAGAAGTTGATCACAAAGAATAAAAGAGAAACCCCTTACCTCGGCTACCGAAAAATCTTATCAACAGATTCAGCTTGTGATTCTTGATGAATCCCTAATGAGAACCCGACGTTAAGAAAAGGTTAGAAGGGTGTGTTAGAACACCAATAGGTTCGGCCATAGGAAAAGAAACACCAAAATGAGACTTCTGGCTTTTAGAACGAACAACTAAAAGGAAGAGAACAAGAATCGATAGCAAAGAATTAAGGAAGAAGAACATTACCTTGCAAAACGCACCTACTGAATGTAGAGGATATTTCGACAGACATAAATTAACTACTCTACTTCTTAAGATTCGTCTAGAGAACAAGAAATAGGGGTGAACAATGAGAAAATAAATGATATGGGAGAAGTGCAGAAAGTATTCGGCTAGGAGAGACAGAAGTAGAGGAGTAGAGAGTTTAGGCTTTTGAAAAGGGTGAAAGAAAAGAAAAGTGAAAAAGATGAGTAGAAGAGAACCAAAATTCGGCTAAGAGATAGAAGAGGGTTCGGCTAAAGAAAACAAAAGAATCAAAGGAGAAAAGAAGAAGAAAAAGGGATGCCCGAATGGTCACGCTGATTTCGGCTAAGGTCAAAGAAGCAAAAGAGATGAATAGGAGAAGCTGGCAGTTTCGGCACAGTGAGAAGTAGGGAACATAATGAGAGAAAAAGAGAGAACTCAAGAAGGCTTTTCCACAAATCGACACTCACCCTTAATGACTGAAAATGACAAAAATGAAAATGCCTAAGACCTATGGGAATTTCGGCACACTCACCTCCTAGCAACTAAACCGAAATCCCCCCTCAAGCTCCCCACATTCGGCCAACACCTCCACCATCACCAGATCCCTTAATTTGCTCTCATTTTCACTACCCAACACCCATTCAAATTGGTTTGACCAATTCAAATTCCTTCAAGCACTCTTGTCCATCCATTTGAATACATTGACCCATTCAACCATCACCCTTAAAGAGTCCCTGCCGAATCCATCTTCTCTCCCTCCTGGCGCCAAAAATAAAGCTTCATAATGAGGTTTATGGGATTCGAACTCCTCCCCTTCTGCTCCTACAAGTGACGCCACCTCCACTTGGACACAAGCTTCTTTGTGTCAACAACCACACGCAAATAAACTTAAGGCATGCTCCTACTAGCTTTCCCCCCTAAAGTGCCCAAAACCAAAATTTTACCAAGGCTCTGGCTTGAACCCGAGCCTCACCAGGACCCACAAACACATTTAAATAACAAGCAGAACAACCAACACACAGAAAAGCCTAACATGCAGAACCCCTAATTCTAGGATGTTACAAAAATAATGCGCTTAAGGCAACAGGGATCATCGGGGAAATTATCCCCTCTCCTCGAAACAGCATCGTCTACTAGAGGACTAAGGTGAATCAAAGCAGAAATTATAGGGCCAAATCAAAATAAAATAAAACTGAATTAAAACAAATATAAATGCGGAGGGGCTATTCGCGCCAATAACCCTGAAACACAGAACACGCGGATCCTTCAGCTGACGGGTCGGGTCGGGTGCGGGTGGCTTGAAACGGTGCCGTTTTGGGTGCAAAAGCACCCAATTGAAACGATGTCGTTCCATGGTGCTATATAAATCAATTTTTTTTTGAAAAGATCATTCTTCCCTTCTTCCTTAAAAAAAAACAAAGTTTCTCTCTTTTCTCCCTCTCTCTAGCCTGATTTCCAATAGGGCCTCCGGCGACGACCACCGCTGCCAGCGCCGCCGCGCACGGCGGCCGGAGCTTGGGAAAGGTAGTTTTTTCCTCTCTTTTTTATACTATATTTTAGAACTATTATATATTTTAAAGAATAAAAAGAAACCCTTAAAAAGAAGAATAGATTTGAAAATAAGAGGAAAATAAAAGGAAAGACCTTTCTCTGATCTGCTTTTTGCCTTTTTTCTATATTGATTGTATTTTTTTTAAAAAAGGAGCCTCCTTACATTTGTTTTGCTTTGGTTTTTATAATCGAAAAAGAAAAAAAAATACAAATCTCTTTGTTTTTCTTTGTTTTCTTTTGTATTTGCTGTCGTTTTGTTCTCTTGCGCAGGTACGAGGTGACGTGGAGGCACGAGGGTGGTGTACGGAGGCCGTACGGTGGCGAGGTGGTGCGGGAGGCTGCTGCGGCATGCGGCGCAGGGCTAGGGTTTCTGCCTGTGTTCTGTGTTTCAATTTCGGGCTAGGGTTTGAGCTTGAAATTGGGTCTTGGGCCTGCTGGAATCGGGCTAGGTTGTGTAACATCCCGAAATTGGGCCTAGTAGGATTGGGCCTTGAGCTTTAGGAAAAATTTGAGTATTATTTTTGTGTTGGCTCGGGTAGGAATTTTGTGTGTTAGCATAGTCTTGTGAAGGCTTGATTTTATTTAGGAAGTTAGATAATTTTTAGTATGGTTTATTTAATGAAGTGGATTAAGTGAGCTTAGCACTTAAGTTAATTAAGTGTTAAATTCTAACACATGAGGAGTTAGTGGCATAGTGGATAAGGAGCTTGAAAGGTTACTTGAGGGAAGTGGTTCGAGTTGCTTGGAAAGCATTTTAAAGACTTTATTTTTGTATCCTAGCATTGATGGACGGTCAAACTCTAATTATGATAGGTTTGACCTTAAGTTTTTGGTAAGTTGAATATTGGTTTAAGGAAAGCTTGAAATTGGGGATAAGAATCTTAAAGTTACGGAAGGTTGGGGAGACAAAGGGCTTGGCTTAAGGAAAATGTTTTGGAAACTCTTTCAAGGCTTTTAGTGCATGTATGTGGACGGCAAGTGTGGATAGGGGTGGCCGAATGTTGTTAGGTGGTTTGGGGAGGATATTTGGTCAACCTTTGGCATTTGTGCATCTTTTGGCATTGTTTTCTTTCTCTCCAAAAACTCCCCTCTTTGGCCGAATGTTTTTGTGCATTTTGTGCAAATTTTGCTTTTGGTTTAGCCTTCATTTTGTTTGAACCAAAAATGTTATTTCCTTTCTCTCATCTTTGCTCTTGAAACCGAAACCTCACTTGGCTTTTGTGCATTTTCTTTTTGGCAAATAAGTGTTTGGCCGAATCTTTCTCCTTCTCAAGTTCCATTTCTTTTTCATCCATTTCCATTCTATTTCTCTTTCTCCACTCTAGTCAAATCCTTTTGTTATTACAAATCAACCATAGCCGAAATTCCCTTCACCATTTAACCATATTGCCGAAACTTCCCACTCTCTTTTTGAAATGTCTTGGCCGAATATCAACAAGGGTAGGTCTTCATTTGGTTTTCTTCAATCGGTCTCGAAAGATAGACTCTTTGGGACTTTGGAAGCAATCGTTCTAAGCCTCAATTCTTTGACAACCGTTTTGGGGTAAGTCAAGTGGTAAGCATCTTTATACTTGTTATATCATTTTAGATGGACTACTAATCGATTACATTTTTGGGGACTCTATCTCTCGTTTATTATATTTTTTCCGTGAACGTTAGATTTTTGGGGCAATCAAGAATGGGTTCGAAAAGAGCAGTTAATAGTGTTTGGAAGAAGGGTGGTTCTGCTATACCCTCAAATTTCAAACGAAGAAGGTCGTGTGTCGGCGATTCGATACTTTCCACGGGATGTGGACCCTCTGTAGGTGATAATCGTTTATTTGAAGTCGTTCGTACTTCGAGCCATTGTTCATTCGTGGTTCTTCATCGGGTTATGAACCATCAATCGGAGAGAAATCGCCTATAGTTATTGTTCGAGATTCCGAGGGTATCGTGGCGAGAAAGTTTAGTTATCACTATTATCAGGTGTGTAACTTATGCTAAACTTCTAATAGATCAATAGCTTTATTGATAAAAATGTGTTTATAAAGAAATATAAATGTTTATGGCTTCGGGTATCATTCAATGGTACGGTGAATTGAGGTATGTTATTCCTTCATACTATGTATGATTCTAATATGAAACATATTCGATATTTGATTATGATTTTGATATAATGTACAAGGCATAATATTTACATCGCTAATAATGCTATATGCATAATATGAAATGTGTCCGATTCCGATATGATAATGGGGCATATGGCATGATAATGAAATAATATGTTATTGCATGGGCATATGGGTAATATTGAAAGGGGAAGTGTTCCGGTGGTTTTACCACATTATCCAGTGACTTCGGTCACGATATTATGAATCCGGTGACTCTGTCACAATTATCCAGTGGCTATGCCATGATTATAAGGGTGATGTACATGTTATTGCGCAAGAAGCGCCTTCGATGGTGTGTAGCGGATGGAGGGTCGATTTAGTAATCCCCACGGTGTGATTGGTAGGTACGGGTGGTGTGTAGCGGATGGATATCTAAGTTGGGTTCGGGATTGCATTTCATTTTATATGTACATGTGATTATCGATTTGCTATATTATGGGCTTATGGCTAAATGTGATTTAAATGGGCTTTATTGCTATGATCGATTGGGTTTTTAGTGTCTTTGTTACACATTGAGTCAATCGACTCACCCTTGATGGGATATCTTTTCAGGTGATTCGTGAGATCGCGGATGTGGAGCCGGATGAACTCGAGGAGGCCATGCAATAAAATTTGATTTTACAAGAACTTCCATTTGGGTACCTTATTATATTTTAATTTGGGTTTTCATATTTTATAGATTTGTAATAAGGCCTCTTTAATTATGGTTTTGGATTGTTTATATGCTTTGGGATTTATTCTAAACATGTTTAAGTATATCACTTGATTAATTTAATAATTGAACAAATGTTTTCTAACCTATGATTTATCCACTTAGTTTAAAAGTTTTATTTATGGAATTTCAAAGTAAATTTCGTTTTTAACTTATTAAACATCCGATTTCTACAAATATAGAATTACAAAGAATTTTTCACTAAAATTTAATCGCTATCTCAATTTTCTTCGAAACGTTTTTCTTCGTAGCATGCCGAATTCGGTCGTGGCGTATTGACCGGGTTTGGGGTGTTACAAATTGGTATCAGAGCCAAGTTCAAAAGCTCGGCTGTGGGCCCGAGGCCCAAAATGTTTTAAAGAATGGATTTTAAAATGTTTTGTTGAAAATTATATGGTTGGAAAGGCATGGCACCGAGTCTCTCAAGACCGATCCATGAGTAAGTACCTCTAGCCTTTGGTTGTGATTTTTGGATGTTATAAACTTTGAATGATTAGTGATAGTGGACTATACTTTAGAGACATGGACCCTAGGTATATGTGTACTTCTACGGAAAAACCACTTATTAAAACTCTGTTGCATAAAATTTTCTTTAAACAAGAAAGTGAAAAGACTCTAATGCATAAAATTTTCGTGAAAAATCGATAAGTCGAGATGTTAGACATGAGCACTCGAGATCGTGGGCGTTGTGGATGTGGTAAAAGCCGAAGTGTTAGGGCTAGATTTTGATACAGAGGCATAATTCCAATAAGGAGGCGTTAGCATCGCTAGTGGTCGAGACAAGAGTATCATGATCGAGTTCGGATTGATGAGTCGACTCGGATAGTTAAAGAATCGGTGAAGCACTTGGAGTTGGAGTGCGTGGATGTAAGAAGAACAGAGATCACAGTTCTCTAGGGTCACAATCTCGTTCTGTAAAACATGTCAAGGCATGGTCGAACTTTTGGCTTGCGATTATTGTGGAAGGTGTCATCCGGGAGAATGTTGGAGGAAGATAGGAGTATGCTTAAGATGCGAGTCTAAGGAGCTTAAGGCTCGAGGATTGTTTCCTCACTCTCAAGTCGGTATGTTTTGGTTGGAAGTGATGGTTGATTGTAGGAAAATTTTTGGTATAAGTGTAAGTGTTAGATAATGGTTTGCTATGGTGGATTAAGATTTTGTTAAAAGTATATTGTGGTTTTATTAAGATCAGAGTCTTGCAAGCAAGAGCGTAGTGTGGCGAGATAGGATGTCTGATTGTTAGTTAGTTGGAAATTTCGAGGACGAAATTTCTTTAAGGAGGGTAGCTTTGTAACATCCGAGAAATTGGGCCTAGTAGGATTGGGCCTTGAGCTTTAGGAAAAATTTGAGTATTATTTTTGTGTTGGCTCGGGTAGGAATTTTGTGTGTTAGCATAGTCTTGTGAAGGCTTGATTTTATTTAGGAAGTTAGATAATTTTTAGTATGGTTTATTTAATGAAATGGATTAAGTGAGCTTAGCACTTAAGTTAATTTAAGTGTTAAATTCTAACACATGATGAGTTAGTGGCATAGTGGATAAGGAGCTTGAAAGGTTACTTGAGGGAAGTGGTTGAGAGTTGCTTGGAAAGCATTTTGAAGACTTTATTTTTGTATCCTAGCATTGATGGACGGTCAAACTCTAATTATGATAGGTTGGACCTTAAGTTTTTGGTAAGTTGAATATTGGTTTAAGGAAAGCTTGAAATTGGGGATAAGAATCTTAAAGTTATGGAAGGTTGGGGAGACAAAGGGCTTGGCTTAAGGAAAATGTTTTGGAAACTCTTTCAAGGCTTTTAGTGCATGTATGTGGACGGCAAGTGTGGATAGGGGGGGTGGCCGAATGTTGTTAGGTGGTTTGGGGGAGGATATTTGGTCAACCTTTGGCATTTGTGCATCTTTTGGCATTGTTTTCTTTCTCTCCAAAAACTCCCCTCTTTGGCCGAATGTTTTTGTGCATTTTGTGCAAATTTTGCTTTTGGTTTAGCCTTCATTTTGTTTGAACCAAAAATGTTATTTCCTTTCTCTCATCTTTGCTCTTGAAACCGAAACCTCACTTGGCTTTTGTGCATTTTCTTTTTGGCAAATAAGTGTTTGGCCGAATCTTTCTCCTTCTCAAGTTCCATTTCTTTTTCATCCATTTCCATTCTATTTCTCTTTCTCCACTCTAGTCAAATCCTTTTGTTATTACAAATCAACCATAGCCGAAATTCCTTCACCATTTAACCATATTGCCGAAACTTCCCACTCTCTTTTGAAATGTCTTGGCGAATATCAACAAGGGTAGGTCTTCATTTGGTTTTCTTCAATCGGTCTTGAAAGATAGACTCTTTGGGACTTTGGAAGCAATCGTTCTAAGCCTCAATTCTTTGACAACCGTTTTTGGGGTAAGTCAAGTGGTAAGGATCTTTATACTTGTTATATCGTTTTAGATGGACTACTAATCGATTACATTTTTGGGGACTCTATCTCTCGTTTATTATATTTTTCCGTGAACGTTAGATTTTTGGGGCAATCAAGAATGGGTTCGAAAAGAAGCGATTAATAGTGTTTGGAAGAAGGGTGGTTACGCTATACCCTCAAATTTCAAGCGAAGAGTCGTGTGTCGGCGATTCGAGACTTTCCACCGGGATGTGGACCCTCTGCCGGTGATAATCGTTTATTTGAAGTCGTTCGTACCCCCGAGCCATTGTTCGTTCGTGGTTCTTCATCGGGTTATGAACCATCAATCGGAGAGAAATCGCCTATAGTTATTGTTCGAGATTCCGAGGGTATCGTGGCGGAAAGTTTAGTTATCACTATTATCGGTGTGTAACTTATGCTAAACTTCTAATAGATCAATAGCTTTATTGATAAAAATGTGTTTATAAAGAAATATAAATGTTTATGGCTTCGGGTATCATTCAATGGTACGGTGAATTGAGGTATGTTATTCCTTCAGTACTATGTATGATTCTAATATGAAACATATTCGATATTTGATTATGATTTTGATATAATGTACAAGGCATAATATTTACATCGCTAATAATGCTATATACATAATATGAAATGTGTCCGATTCGATATGATAATGGGGCATATGGCATGATAATGAAATAATATGTTATTGCATGGGCATATGGGTAATATTGAAAGGGGAAGTGTTCCGGTGGTTTTACCACATTATCAGGTGACGGTCACGATATTATGAATCCGGTGACTCTGTCACAATTATCAGTGGCTATGCCACGATTATAAGGGCGATGTGCATGTTGACTCGCAAAGCAATCGCCTTCGATGGTGTGTAGCGGATGGAGGGTCGATTTAGTAATCCCCACGGTGTGATTGGTAGGTACGGGTGGTGTGTAGCGGATGGATATCTAAGTTGGGTTGGGATTGCATTTCATTTTATATGTACATGTGATTATCGATTTGCTATATTATGGGCTTATGGCTAAATGTGATTTAAATGGGCTTTATTGCTATGATCGATTGGGTTTTTAGTGTCTTGTTACACATTGAGTGCAATCGACTCACCCTTGATGGGATATCTTTTCGGGTGATTCGTGAGATCGCGGATGTGGAGCCGGATGAACTCGAGGAGGCCATGCAATAAAATTTGATTTTACAAGAACTTCCATTTGGGTACCTTATTATATTTTAATTTGGGTTTTCATATTTTATAGATTTGTAATAAGGCCTCTTTAATTATGGTTTTGGATTGTTTATATGCTTTGGGATTTATTCTAAACATGTTTAAGTATATCACTTGATTAATTTAATAATTGAATAAATGTTTTCTAACCTATGATTTATCCACTTAGTTTAAAAGTTTTATTTATGGAATTTCAAAGTAAATTTCGATTTTTAACTTATTAAACATCCGATTTCTACAAATATAGAATTACAAAGAATTTTTCACTAAAATTTAATCGCTATCTCAATTTTCTTCAAACGTTTTTCTTAGTAGCATGCCAAATTCGGTCGTGGCGTATTGACCGGATTTGGGGTGTTACAGGTTGGGTAGTGGTTTATTTAATTTGGGCTATTAGGTTAAAATTTTGGGTCTGGGTTTAGTTTGTAATGGACTTGGATATTTATTAATTTTTATAATTTCTGTTTGCTTTTTGGTTTTGTTTGGTTAATGGGCCCGAGCATAAATTGGGTCCTACAAACTTTAACGGAAAAATTAAATGGAGGGACCAAGATTTTAAATAAAAGAAAGTACAAGGACTTAATGCCTCAAAATTAAAGTGTAGGGATTAAATTTTAAATTTCAAAAGAGACAGGGACCTTTGACATATTTAAACCTTTATTTATTTAGTTAAAATTAAAAGTTAACAACAAGGACAAAATAGGGATATCAATAGGGACAATTTTGTATTCAGTACTTTCTTTAGGCATTGTTTGGAAAGTTACCTAATAAATAGATTTGAGTGCAATTGCTTGTTATTAGACAAATGTGACATGTTTGTGTAACCATTGTAATTGGTAGGTCCTAATTAATTGGGTGTCATTGGAGCATTCCAATTACACTTTCCATTTCTTAGTAGGGAAAGTGAGAATTGGAGTAATCGTGCAGGTAATTACACCAAAATCTAAATTTAAAAAAATGTTTTTTATACACATTTAAGCTATAAAAATTGTATTATATGTATGGGCATGTATAAGTGTTCAGGGTGATTTTGAAAAGAAAAATTCTTATGTTATAAATCCTAAAAAATAATATTATAAAATAATTTATGTATGTTTTTATAAAGTTACAACCAAAAATTTATATTATTTAATTCCTAAAAAATTCTAAAGTTATGGTAAAAAAAGTTATTATAAAAAAATAAATTACATGCTATAAAATTGCTATAATATATTTTTTTTATAAAAAATTATGGAAAATGTATAGATATTTTATGTGTCCATGCTATATATTATAAAAAGCAAAATTCTAGCATAAGGTCCATTAAAAAAAGCTTAGAAAAAGCTTTGACTAAAATATCTAACAATTACCAATATTTCTGAGGATTTACCAATATTGGCTTTACCAATATTAATATAATATTAGTAAATCCTTAGAAATATTAGTAAATTGTTAGATATTTTGCTAAAAACTTTTCATAAGCTTTGTTCAGTGAAACTCGAGCTAGAAATATTAGTAAATCGTTAGACATTTTGGTAAAAAAATATACTTATTTATAAATAAATAAAAAAGTATTATAGTTTTTTTTATCATAACTTATTTATAAAAAAAATAACTTTCTAAAGTTATGTCCATAAGTTTATGTAAGCTTTTTATAATTAAAACTACAAACTATTTACGTCATGAACCCAAATGTTATATGATAGATGGTAATCTTGTAAATACTAAATGTTTTCTTACACCATATCATGGGGGTATTGTAACACCCTAACCCCCACTAGCAGATTGAGGCGTTACACTGAAAGCAGTCTTAAACTTGGTTTGTACTTTTATTGAGGTTTCGGTGTATACCCTATTAATTGAGGCGTCAACCCAAAAATTTTTAAATGACAAAACAATCTAATTAGGGATACGTCATATAATATAAAACATAATTGAAAACGAATTTTCAGTGGAAGTCTTACAAAAGTCGACAAGTTAATATAAAACACAAGGTGAGTTATTTTCTGACACAAAAGTTTTAAGTGCATCACTGATAGTTACACATTATTTAAATCAGTTTGGTGTATACGATTAAAAGATGATCTTATAGACCATAATTCACAAAGGTTTAACCTAAACTTCAAGAGTACGTAAACATTCTCTTATTACAAAGATTTGGCGAAAGATATAAATTATTACAAATCTTGGTTATAAATAGAGCTACACGTCACCCGCCCAAAATGAAAGTATATTCATGTTACAAAACAAACGTAGGCGAGGCTCACAATAGAGGTCACTATATCTGGCTGAGTCCCTTCTACAAGCCCTTTTATTCCGAGGTACCACCTAGAAAAAGGGAAAGATAATGAGTAAGTTCAAAAGAACCTAGTGAGATCCAACAATAAAAATGCTCAACCATTTCCAAACAAATTCCATGAACAGGAATGATTGGGCATATGTATACATATAAAAATAACAATAAATTAATAGACTTCCCGCAGAGACAATTGGGTTTCTACCCTCTTACATACGACAATGGCGGATACCCATCCCTAGCGGATAGTATCCCCTGGCAGACTCTATCATCTGTCGATTATAGTATGCAACAATTTTCCTAGAGAATAGTTGCCTTAACATCAACAAAATAGATACTTCCCTTAAGAAACACGAATGCTACCAACTCTTACCCTTAACATCTCAAACATATTGATCGACTGGTACTTACACGCCTATCGAATTCAATTTCACTAGGGTGGATACTGTATGCCAATCACAACAACTTAGCGGATACGCTATGCACTCAACTCAGTAATAGGATCAAGATTTACCACTTATCATGCAATATTATCATGCACTGCAATTACATTATCAAACATCCCTACTCAACGTCTTATTCCTCTCTTCAGATATACATAACATGCATTACAAACAACAAATCAAAATTTACATTTTCTTACTTTTTTTCTTGCCCTTCTTTGTGCTAACCTAGGATCTCATATTTACACATCAGAACAGATATCATTATCCACGTTATCTCGAACACATGCATGTTCCCATAAGTTCAAGGCTCTTTGCCATGGTGAACAACTAGCATGCCCTACTGATGGAAACACCCATATTGCCAGGCTGGTTAGCAACTAACATGCTCCACTAGAGACCCAACACTCATGCCAATCTGGTTAGCAACTAACATGCCCTACCAATGGTCTATCACATCCCCAATCTGGTTAGTAACTAACATGCCATACAAGTGGCCCATCTTATCCGGATATCGAGTTTGCACACCAAGGAAGTCGTGTCTGTTTCATGTCACTTACATGCACATGCAGATGATTACATGCAACATCTTACCATATTTAATGAGGACAATTTCTGTAACACCCCAAACCCGGTTTGGATGTTATAGTCGAATCTGGCGATGTCACATGGTAGTGTGTTTGAAAACCGTCACTTTGCTTTAAAACATTTTCCGTTTAGAAATCCTCATTATCTTTTATTAATTCTAAAGTCGTGATTCTTATTCAGTTGTTAGTCTTCAAAACATTATTCATTTTCAAAACGTTGTTTATTTACAAATCATTCTTCATTTCCCAAACGATATCCTTTGCGGAAGCTTTTAAAATAGATTTTGTGTGCGTAGTATTTTGGTAAAACATTCATCTTTTTTAAAACTCGAGTTTCTCCTACCACTAGCAGTTATAAAACATGAAGCAGTATAAAATCCAAATTTAAACCAAAAGTCCGTAGAGGCCATTATTACAGAAAAATACCCACATAAACTTAAAAATCATGATTATGAACCAAACAATATAGAAGGAGTCGTGTGGCCACCGCTAAGTCCTCCACCGCACCGATCCACCTATGTCTGGGGATTACCTGTACATGTTAAGTAGAAGGGTGAGTTTTCGTAAACTCAGTGTGTAACCCCCATACAAAACAAATAATATACAAATAATCACAGTCTGGGACTAAGCCCTTTTTCAGTATTAGTATCAGTCCAGTTTGGGCCTTAGCCCATTTCAGTAACAATATGCATTGGGGCCTTAGCCCATCACAGTACAGTAACAATAACATATATGCAATCAGAAAATCCTACCCAACCAGCCTCTACACTTTATCTCCGTCCAACCCTGCACTCCATGTGGGGATATAATCAACCCACCCATCCCTACACTCTAATTAGTACCGAATGTGGCACTAGACAGTAATTTGCAGCTGTGCTGCCAGTAAATTAGGCTCGAAGCCTTTCAGTACACTTCCTCCAATCAATATCAACCCATCCCCATGCAATGCATCATACAGTTATGTCATGCCCAACCATGGTATATCACATATATACAGTACAGTACAAACAGCATGCTCAATATACATTCATATATATAAACATATCAAGTATGGATATAGCAGTCATTCAGTTAGGGGTCTAGGTAATCTTACCGGCCCTACAGTAGGTTCACAGTCGTCTCGGGCGACCCGTGCAACCCTAGTAATAAATCAGTGAAAATGGGCTCACACGCCCATATTGTCTGCCCGTGTGGGCCCACATGCCCGTGTGGCCCACACGTCCCCAAATTGGCCTTGGCCGTATGGATCACACGACCTAGCCCAGAATCCCACACACCCGTGCGGTTTGCCCTTGTAAGCCCACGCGCCCGTGTGGCCCTCACGGCGCAATTGGTCAAGCTTGTGTCTCGCACACGGCCTTGCTCGGCCATCACACGGCCCTATCACCTGCGCCCGGCCTGGTTCGTCGACCACACGGCCGTGTTGTGGCTTACAGCCTTGTACACGGCCTACCGCACGGGCTACCACATGCCCGTGTGATGTCGACAGAGAGCTTTTTTAGCTTTTTGTCGAGACGCATTTTCAGTGTTCCGGGTACACACCTGGTACGTTTCCGATGAAAAAGCACTCCTAAGATTTCCAGGACCTAAAATTTACCAATATTAACCCAACTTAGTCACTTACTCGTCATTCAATCAAAAACTTAATCAGATTTCCCAACCTTTAACCATTAAAACCCCTTACCTTCAATGGAGCAACGGAAATATTGCACATTTACAGCCTTGATGGCGAAACTTCAGCCCTTTGTATACTCCCTGACACCAAATAAACCCCTTATTACCCACTTAGCCATAAACAACGATAGAATTCCATTAATATACAATCTTACCGATCACAAGAAAAATGACCGAGGCACAATGGAGAAGGAATGAGCAAAGGAAACTATAACACCCCAAACCCGGCCCAAGCGGTATGACCAGATCTGGCATGTCACATGAAGAAAATGAGTAAAGAACTTGTGATTCTTACTAAAGATGTTATTATTAGGTTAAAATTTAAGAAAACAAATTTGATTAGAAATATTTGATAAAAATATTACTAATTCTGAATTGTTGATTGAAGAATCAATAATCGAACTAGTGATCTTTTAAAACCGTGACTTTTGAAAATATTATTGATAACTTGCAGGAAAAATCCAAGTTAAATTATTTGTACATATTTATTATGAAATCCGTTTGTTGATAAATTTTAAGAAAAATCGTTGTTTATGATTTTAGAAAATCCCCGTTTAAATCAATTCATGGAAGATAATAATACGTCAAACATAAAACAAAATAAAAATCCCAGAGGCCATATTACAACTTTAAACCCAAAATAGTAAGAGTAACGAAATAAAGCGGAAACGAAATTTACTAAGGTTAGAAAATATTATTTCCAAAGTATGGCCTCCACCGAGTCATCCATGGGCCCAAGTCCTCACTACGGA
Source organism: Gossypium sturtianum (assembly GCA_025698515.1). NCBI lineage: Eukaryota > Viridiplantae > Streptophyta > Magnoliopsida > Malvales > Malvaceae > Gossypium > Gossypium sturtianum. The sequence continues at coordinate 85,525,338 of CM046954.1, forward strand.
TCTGCCAATGGTAGAAAATCTTCCCAACTACCTCTGAAGTCAATCACACAGCCCCTTAACATGTCTTCTAAAATCTGGATTACTCTCTCCGACTGACCATCGGTCTGCGGATAAAACGCCGTGCTGAAATTTAGCCTTGTACCCAAAGCTTCATATAAAGCCTTCCAAAACCGTGATGTAAACCTAGGAACCCTGTCTGATATGATAGACATCGGTACCCCATGCAACCTCACGATTTCTGCTACATACAACTTGGCCAACTTTTACAACGAGTAATCCGTACGAACAGGTAGGAAATGAGCAGTCTTCGTTAACCGATCCACTATCACCCATACTGAATCTTTCTTAGTAGGCGTTAAAGGTAACCCACTAACAAAGTCCATCGTTATCCTTTCCCATTTCCATAGTGGAATTTTCACCGGTTGTAGCAACCCTAAAGGCAGTTGATGTTCCACCTTCACCTGCTGACATGTCAAGCACTTGCTCACAAAGTCGGTGAACCTCCGTTTCAAACACCGCCACCAATCACGCTCACGGAGGTCTCGGTATTTTTGTTTCCCCCAGGGTGCATAGCATATGGGCTACTATGCGCCTCACGCAGTAATCATTTGTCTCAATTCGTAATCCCGGGCATACAAAATCTTCCGCGAAACACAATACTCCATCGCATTTAATCCAAAATCCCCTATCTCACCACCTTCCACTTGTCAAGCCTAGAACCCAACCTTTCATCTAACAACCGCTTTTCCTTAATCTGACTTACACAAGCTGAGCTTCACTTGAAGTTCAACTAACAGCTACCGTCTTCATAAAGGTGAGATGAGCGAACATCGCTCTCAAACTCGATATCACCTTACGACTCAACACATCCGCCACTATGTTAGCTTTACTCGGATGGTACTCAATTGAGCAAATCATAATCTTTCAACAATTCTATCCACCTTCATTGCCTTAAGTTCAACTCCTTACGGGATAGGAGGTACTTGGACTCTTATGATCCGTGTAGATAATCGACTTCTCCCGCATGATAGTGTCTCCATATCTTTGAGCAAACACCACCGCAGCCTAACTCTAAATCATGTGTGGGATAGTTTATCTCATGTGGCCTTAATTGACGAGATGCATAAGCCACCACTTTTCCCCCTTGCATCAACACACATCCCAAGCCCGTGTGTGACACATCACAATAAACAATAAACTCTTTACTGACCTCAAAGTTGAATCAATCACGGCGCTTGGTCGAATCTTCTTCAATTTCTCAAAACTCTCTTGTCGCTTACTCGACCACACAAATGATACTCCCTACTTACACAATAGCTTAGTTAGGGGTGCAGCAATCAACGAAAACCCCTCAACGAACCGCCTGTAATACCCAGCCAAACCCAGAAAACACCAAATTTCTGCCACTGACTTTGGTGGCTTCCAGTTCAATACAGCCTCGACCTTCCGGGGATCAACTCTAATTTCCTCGGCAGACACAACATGCCCCAAAAAGGACACCTCTTTCAGCCAAAATTCACACTTACTAAATTTGGCATACAGTTGCTTCTCCCTTAATATCTGCAATACTACCAGTAGATGCGAATCATGCTCCTCATCAGTCTTTGAGTACACCAAGATGTCATTTATGAACACCACCACAAACTGATCTAGATAGGGTTGGAAGACTCATTTCATCATGTCCATGAATACAGCTGGTGCATTTGTCAACCCAAATGGCATCACTAAGAACTTGTAATGCCCATATCGGGTTCGAAACGCAGTCTTGTGAATAACCGCCTCCTTGACTTTTAACTGGTGATACCCCGATCTCAAGTCTATCTTCGAGAAAACTGAAGCTCCTCGCAGCTGATCGAACAGATCATCGATCCTTGGTAACGGATACTTATTCTTGATCGTCAACTTATTCAATTGCCTATAATCGATGCACATACGCATCGACCCGTCCTTTTTCTTAACGAACAAAACCGGCGCTCCCCACGGTGACACACTTGGTCGAATAAATCAACGATCCATCAACTCCTGGATTTGAGCTTTAAGTTCCACTAGCTCCTTCGGCGCCATTCTATAAGGAGCAATGGACATCGGAACCGTTCCTGGCAACAGCTAAATACCAAATTCCACTTCCCGATCTGGAGGCAATCCTGGAAGCTCCTCAGGAAAGATGTCTGAAAACTCTTTCACCGTTCTAACACTCTCTACCGATAACTCTTTGGCATCCAAAACACTAATGAAGGCTAAGAATGCTTCAGACCCCTTTCGTACCAACCTTTCTGCCTTTAAAGCAGATACCACATTAGACAGATAATTTCTTCTTTCACCTATCATCATCACTTCCTTATCCTCTGAAGTTCTTAGTACCATCCGCTTTGTAGCACAGTCTAAGTTCGCACGATGCTTAACCAGCCAGTCCATGCCTAATATAAGGTCGAACTCACCGAACTACAGTTCCATCAAATCCGCCAGAAAAACTACCCCCTGAACTTCTAAAGGCACATCCCTAAACAACTTATTTACAACCACCGACTGTCCTAAAGGGCTAATCACAGTTGTTTCTCTAGCAGTAATCTTAGATCTAATATTCAAAGTTCCAGACACAGCACACGCAACATACGAATGGGTGGATCCAATGTGTATCAGAGCGGTAAAAGGTACATCAGATATGAAAAACGTACCGGCTATGACGTCCGGTGCATCGCCATCCTCTCGACGTCTGACCGCATAGACTAATCCTGGTTGTCTCGCCTCCGTGTTACCCCTATTATCGGTACCTCTACCCGGTGCACCCTGACCTCGCCCTACACCATTACCACCTCAACTCGCCCACACGCCTCTCGTGATTGCTTTGAGTGCCTCTATTTGGGCGCGCGCAAATCTGTTACTTAACTACCTAAGTCCGAGCAGCTCTCGAGGCAATCCTTAAACCGATTATCTTTGGATCCACATCCAAACAACCACCGCTCTCTTCCAGCATTCACCCGAGTGAAGTTTTCCATAATCCACGCAAGGTCAGAATCGATTGGTAGTAGCTGGAGCACCCACTCAAACTGGCCCCTCATTCCTGGGCCTTTTCTGAAATCCTTTAGCAGGACCTGAATACCCAGAGTCTCTCTTGTTCCTGCCCCTATCCTTGTCTCGATTTTGCCGTTCCGAGTGCTTAACTTCCTAGTTATCTTAGCTTTTTCCACAAGTGTAACAAAATTCCTCTCCTTCTGTGGGGCTATCAGTACCCGTAACTCATCACGCAACCCATCCTCAAAATGCACGCAGCGTTCATGATCAGTCGTACTATTCCCCGAGCGTACCGGCTCAGACGCAGAAACTCCACCTCGTATGCTGCCACAGATTTACCTCCTTGGACCAGATTCAAGAATTCCTTCCTTCGGGCATCCACATAGCTAACCACAACATATTTTCCCTAGAATGCTATTTTAAAGAATTCCTAGGTAATACGATCAACCTGAGTGCCTTCCCAACGAAGAAGCCACCAGCGATACGCCTCGTCTCTTAGCAATGACACAACCCCTTCGGTTCGCGCTTTCGTCGGTGCAATCCAGGTCATCCATAATTCGCTCCACCGCCTCAAGCCAGTACTCCGCTACACTAGGGGCCACACCCAAAATACCCCTAAAAACTTCATCCCCATTCGATCTAAGTCGCTCAGATATCGACCCATGAGCTGCCGACCCAGTTCTAGCCCCAGCAACCCTTTCTAGAACTCGCAACATCGCTTAGGACAGAGCGTCGTCCTCTCTCATTCGATCATGTGACCCAGCTTCAGTCACTGGTGAAGCAGGTGCGTCCATTTTCGGTATATGTCCCAATTCCTCAGATACAACTCTAGCACCTCGGCCTCTACCACGTCCATGTCTACCGCGTCCACGTCCTCTAGTGCTCATGTTTGCTAAGTTGATTTAATCTAATTAAGAGTCTTATGAATCAGTATGATATTCAATGTTTATTAAACGATGTTTTATGGAATATAGGAAGTAAAGTTGTTTTCGCAAAACATATCCTAAAGTCTCAATCTCTATAGTTTCAGCTCTTAAGCTAAAAGTTCTAGAGTATCTCTATTTTGTGAAGTTTTCATACAACAGTCATACCACAATAATCATAAAATGAAATCATAAACTTACTGACTTGGTGCTGGATACCCGTGGTGCCATACTTCCTCTAAAACATGTATTTACAAATCAAATTTCAAGCAGTTTTAGAAAACATTTTTGAACCCAAACCACAGCCGAGTTTTGCAACCGGGCTCTGATACCATAAAATGTAACACCCCAAACCCGGCCCAAGCAGTATGACCAGATCTGGCATGTCACATGAAGAAAACGAGTAAAGAACTTGTGATTCTTACTAAAGATGTTGTTATTAGGTTAAAATTTAAGAAAACAAATTTGATTAGAAATATTTGATAAAAATATTACTAATTTTGAATGGTTAATTGAAGAATCAATAATCGAACTAGTGATCTTTTAAAACCGTGACTTTTGAAAATATTATTGATAACTTGCAGGAAAAATCTAAGTTAAATTATTTGTACATATTTATTATGAAATCCATTTGTTGATAGATTTTAAGAAAAACCGTTGTTTGTGATTTTAGAAAATCCCCGTTTAAATCAATTCATGGAAGATAATAAATACGTAAACATAAAACAAAATAAAAATCCCAGAGGCCTTATTACAACTTTAAACCCAAAATAGCAAGAGTAACGAAATAAAGCGGAAACAAAATTTACTAAGGTTCGAAAATATTATTTCCAAAGTATGGCCTCCACCGAGTCATCCATGGGCCCAAGTCCTCACTACTGATCATTACTTGCAAGGATTAAGAGAATGGGGTCAGTTACTAGAACTTAGTGTATAATCCCCTTACCGTCGTCCACTGGGTTTGAACCCGCTTAGCATAACCTTGGGCCTAAGCCCATTTTACAAAGCAGTATATAAATGAAAAGTATGCAACCCAACCCATCCATCCATCACACCCCGACCAACCAATCACACCTGTGGGGATCAAGTCAACCTACCCCGCCGCTCACACCAATTTGCAGTCGAACTGCTATTCATATAATATTTTTGTGGTCAAGCCACCGAAATAATATTTGATCATAATATTAAACAATTTGTGGCAATGCCACCAGGCTACACTGCTCTCCATACAATTTTTCCCATCCCATGCAAAATATAAAAAAAATGCAACATACATAATAATATAAAATATCCACATAAATATGACGTCCATTAATCTAGTGAATCATTTCGGTGAATCGGCCCATTAAAGCAATTTAATAATTCGGCCCACTAAGGCATTCTAGCAAGTTGGCCCATGGGGGCATTTTGGTAAATCGGCCCATAGGGGCATTTTGGTAATTTAGTAAATTAATACCGATTTTGATAGATCTTTAGTAATAGTGTTGAATAAGCAAGTCACTCGATTCATGCCATATCTCGGTTATTAGATTTGTATTCGACAATGATCTATTTTCCATCATAATAGTGAATCACGAATTTACGGGATTTTTTGGTGTGAGATTACACACTGACACAGAAGAACTAAACCTTCTTGATCGTCGGCACCTATGACACCATAACATTCGATTAACTAACCAAAGAGATTTTCTTAATCCAAATCTAAATCAACGATCTAAAAATGCTTACCCTTAGAATCGTGAACGACCATAATTTTCCTATTCTCACCGGATGATGGTCTACAACCCGGTGGGAAATCCTGAACTATCGATATCGCTCTACGCTTAAACTTCGGAGTAGAGATTGCAAGTCCACTCCCTTTTTGTCCTCCTATCAATTTTCCTTTCAAATCGTTACCACTTGCCTCCATAGAAAAAGTCTTGGTCAGTAAAATACTACTATGAGAGAGTAGTTGTTTAGGGATAGGATTCGGCTTACCACTACTTCCAAAGAACCAACGAGTAGAGAAAACGAGTAGTTTAGTCCCTAAAATAACCGATTAGTCAAATCCATCAATCCGTTTAGCAAACTAACCGAGCAATGAAAATAGATCAAAATGAACCATGATGAAACTCCTTACCTTAACAATAATAGCTCCGACTTCCACCGATTAGACTTATGGCTACGGATGAGTCGACAAGGATGTGATATACGGCCACCCACTAGAACATTACTTAAAAAGAGATGATCACGATATATGAGGGAGTAGGAGAGAGAGATGTTTCGGTTTAAAGAACCCTCCAATGATAAGGGCACATATTCGGCCATGAAGAAAAGAAAATGAAAAGAGGAGAATGAAACCACTTACCGATTCAGTCAAAGAAGAGAGTGTTCAACACACAAAAGAAAATGAAAAAGAGATTAAGTGATAAAAGGTTCGGCTATTGAAGGAAAATGAACAAAGAAGATTCGGCCATCCAAATATTGACTAAAGAAGAAGAGAAAATGGTTGAAGAAATGATGAAAAAGAAAGAAAGAGATAGAAAAAGATATGTCAAAAAGTTTCGGCCAACACCTAGGAAAAGATGAGCAAAGAGGCTTGAATGTTTCGACAAACAAAGGAAAAAGGTTGGAAAAAGAGCACCAAAATGTTAAAAAGATTAAAAGCATTTCATGCACAAAACTTGCACAAAGACCATAAGAAAATCGACTCCCAAATTTCCCCTACCAAAACCGTGTGCCTCATTCACCCAAAAAGGTCATGGTTGACCAAAAATTCTTTCCCTATACACTTCCCTAAGATTCGGCCAACATATCCCCCTTCTTACTCCTTTCCTTTACTTCTTTCCTTATTTTCTCCTTGATCTTCTCCTTACCTCCCTCCATAGTGTTCTTTCCATCAATAAAATGTCTTCCTTTCCTTCTTTAAAGCTTGACCGACACTTACCATCAATTACTTGAATAGCACAAAAATTTAAATCCCAAAATAAGTTGCAATAGGTGGGATTCGAACTCCACCCTTTTAGCTCCTTCATGTGACGCCACTCCACTCTGCTACTAGCTTCACTTGTGCTAGCAAAATACACACTTATTTCCTTAAGTCTTGATGCCACTTACCTTCCCTCCTTAAAGTGCTTAAACCCAAAAATTTTGCTAAGGCCCAACTCAACCCAAAGTCTTCTTAGGACCCCTAAACATACACAATTAACATTCTTAACTAGCCTAATGCATGATATAATGCAAAACATAATATCCCAAATTTCAGGATGTTACAGAAACAAAGGAAATGGGTAGGGTAGAAGAGAGGTAGATTTCGGCAAAGGAAAAGAGAGGGGGAGAAACCAATGGAAAAAAATTCGGTAAGAGGGGGAAAAGAAAAGAAAAACATCAGAAAGACGAACAGTTTTGGGAAAGAAAACAAAATACAACTCTATCAGATTTTTTGACAACCTCCATAATCCCTTAATTCTCTCCACTAATCCACTACTCAGATTTCTAGTCTAACTTAAACTCTCACACGGCACAAGCAACAAAATAAATCCCTTGTTCGCGCAGGGACTTGAACTCCAGACCTCCCACACGCCAACACACACCTTAGCCACCAGACCAGCAGGCCCATTCTGACATATTTAAACACACTTATCCTTATAAGCCTACTGGCTAGAGATAGGGGTTATTCTTATAAAAACAAAAATTTTGCCCAAGTCAAGGCTTGAACCCAAGACTTCTCAGACACTCCCAGAACACATAACCACTGAAGCAGACATACAATTGTGTGATAAATACACAAAAACAAATATACAAATTTTAGGGCGTTACAATTTCACCTGAATTCATAAATTGTAACTATGACGACTAGAATTTAACAGTTTACAAAGACTCAGAGGAATCTCATAGATGACTAACACAACTAGATACTCACAAAAGATCTCAAGGTAGCTTGTTACATCACAAGTCTTTCGCTACACTCCACAACCTTAACTTGTTATTCAGACACTCGCTGGTTCTTCTCCGGCGAGGTTATTCCCTCTTTTTCTCGAGGTACATGAATAAAACAAGGCAGAAGAAAGAAAAGAAAAGAACCACCACAACAACAGCCACACTGTTATTTATAGCCTACACAGCTCTCACAATAACCCTACACGTGGCCAACCATGCAAAGCTGACTCAACAACTTTTTGTGGCCAACATAATAATTTATAGCCAAATCCTTTTTACCAAACACCACTAATCAATGTGGTACACTTTTCTTGTACTCAAGAAACCATATAAACTAGTCATTTAGTTACCTAAACACATTAAGTTGTCATTTACAATACTCTAGTTAATTTCCAACTAGATCTTAACAAGAAACCAACTAAAACTGAACAACATACCCACGTGCTCATAAGGAAAACTATTGGGTCCATGACCTAACAATCCGCCACTGGCGGATACTAATAGAAAGGTTCGCTAACATAAGCCTCACCAAGAGAATCCGCTGATTGGCAGGTTCTCCACATCAACCACGCAAAGACATATAGATCAGTAACCTACACTTCGACAAAAGATGAACCTTTTACCACATCTTTACAGACTTATTGGGATAGCCAAAAAATGTGCCAATCATAGCACAACAATCAACACCAACTTAACTTGGCGGATAGGGCGCAAATCATCCTTCCTTGGCTTATACTTTAGCCAACAATCCACCCACACAAACCATCAATTGCGAGTACGTTGGGTGGGGTGTTACAAGTATGATACCATTTGAGTAAATGGATCCAGACACAAGCACCAAAAATTGCTCGTTGAAATTTTTAACTTGAGACAGTCAAGGCTTCGAAATGTGGTTGAGAGGACATTTGTTGTTTTAAAAAATATTTTTCATATTAACAACATCACCTTGGTATACTAGAAAAAACAATATTGGATCATATTAGCATGTTGTATACTTCATAACTTCATTTATAGGTAGAATTGGAATGATCCATACTTCGAAGAGTACATGGAAGAAGAAGATCTTGATAATCTTAATGATACAAATTCATATTCAGATGATGATTAACTCGGTTAAGGACCAACATATGATGATAAGGAGCATATGTTAAATATTAAATAGGGAATAACCCAACAAATATGAAATACTAGAACAATTAGATAAAATTGCATATAATGTTTATTTTTCTTATTATTTTTATTAGTAGTCGTATTATCAACTATTTTTCTAACTAACATAATACATATTATGATTTGATTTTAATTTTTGTTACTTGTTTAGAAATTTTCTATTGTATTATTTTTTATAGTAATTAATATTTTTAAAAAATATAATTTATATAACTGTGTAATTACAATTTATACTACTAAACATGATATAAAGAATTACAATGTAGTTACACTCTGTCAACCAAACACGTCTAGGGAAGAATTTTTTGTAATTACAAAAAAAGTGTAATTACTACTTTCATTATATTATTTTGTATTGTCCAAGCAGACCCTCAATAACCATTTTTAAGTAGAAGTAGGGATAAATATCAAAATTATGTATGAACTTTGATCCAATATGCAATATGATACATGAACTTTGATTTTGTGCAATTGTACATATTAAACTTTGATTTTGGTTCAAATGTATATATAAAACTTTGATTTTGATCCAATTATACACATTTAAAGAAATGAATACATCATTTGTTTTTATATTGGATAAATATAATTATATGTATGTGTAATATGTAAACATGAAATTGTATTGTATCGATAGATGTTAGTTGTTTATGAAAATTGAATCAAATCGAAATGTCATGTATAATGTTGCACATTTAACTGAACTTCATGTGTAGTTTTGGGATTTATCCCTTAGAAATATGATAATAGTTCTATACTATAATTTAAATTATATTTTGACCTTTTTTGAAAAATGGGTAAATTGATTTTTTTATATTCGATGAATAAGCAAAATAGTTTCTCTATTAAACTTGTGCTTCAATTTGGCCCTTACCGTTTTATTTGAAACAAATTGGCACTTAACCTTTCTAATGATTTGACACTAGTTTTTTATATGTCAATAAAAATTTTAAAAAGGGCTGTTGTTTCTAAGTGAATTTCATTTTTTATAATAGGATTTACTTTTATCAAATATATTTAGATGGATACTTTAGCAAGAACCACCATATATTCTTATGTATCATCTTCTGGCTCGAGTTCACTATTTGAAGAGCTATATTATGGGGTTTTATGTTTTAGGATTTTCATTTGTTTCTTCATCTTATGTTGTTCAGTTTTAAGCTGAGAGTGCTATAACTTCATTTTTTTTTATTTCTATTGTAATTCAGAATTTTTTTATTTGTTTAGGTTTCAATTTTTTTCATATTTATTAAATATTATATCTTGTGTGTTATACATTTGTGACTGGCTAGGAATAAACTCTTTTATTTTTCTGGTTTGTCTTTTAATAAATATTGTAGATTTAAAGATATTATCTTTTGAGTTCCAGGTCTTAAATTTTATCAATAACTTTAATCATAAATTTTTAGTCTTTGGTTAAGATATTTATTGTATGTTCATCTTCAGTAGAGGGTTGGTTGTTGTATGTAATTAATCTATTTATAATTAATTTGATTTTGTAAATGTGTCATTTTCAGAAGAATGATTTCTAAAAGTATCTAATTAATCTTTTGTTCTATTTCATCTAGATTTAGATTTTTAATCTTATAATATTTTGAGATATGTCTTAGTTTTCCACATCCATAACAATTTATTGTCTTATTAACTTTGTTTTCTAGGCTTTGTTGCTTCTTTTTCTTTTCTTTCTAAATCTTCTATATTTTGGTTTCATATGATACTTGGAGGTATTTTTTTTTCCTTTTTTTTTTGGTTTTGTAGGGCAACATGTTTTCGAGGAAGATGATTCACTTTAATGTCAAATTAGGGACAAAAAGATCCTAATTCTTTTTAGCTAATTCTTTTTAGCATTAATAACTTTCTTTTTTAAGTTGCTTTTCTAATCTTAGATCCTAATAAATTTTTAATCCTTCCTTTTTGGGTGAAACTAATTAGTTCACCATATGTAAGCTTTTGATAAGAAATTATACCTTTGTAACTTTCTCTAATTTAATTCCTAACCTTTTCTCTTAATAGGATCGGAAGTCTTGCTACAAAAATTTCTTTCTAAAATGGTTGTTGATTATCAATTATTTGCATAACTCTAGTCATAAAGACATATTTATATCATTTGAGGTGTGTTAACTTTTTGAATTTTAAATTTGACAGTAATTCAAAATTTCTATATTTAAGATGAGAGGAACCTCCTATAATAAAGAATTTAGAGATTGAGAAAATCAAGGTTGCAACTGCATCATGAATTTCTCTTACTTGTTCATCCAATATATCTTTCCCTTGATCATCATTTTTTTATAGATTTTAACATGATCCCCCCATCCATTTTAGTTGACTAGTGAAATTGGCAACTAAAAGATTTGCTATAACATGATCAGTTATTAACTAATTTTAGTTTTGAGTTTTATAAACATTTGAAACCACTGATATTTTTCTAATAAATTGAGAATATTGTATTCAGACATTCCATCTATATTTCATTAGATCATGTTGTCATTATATTTGTTTTGGGAAATGATTTTTTCTTCTATATTAAGGTCAAGTGCAATGATTTTTGGATAATACAATCATTTTGGTTCTTTCTAAGTTATTTTGTTAATTTGTTTCTCATTTAACTAGTCAGAGTTAGAATGGGAGATTGGTGTAATGTTTTGACAAAGTTTTGACCCTACATAGAGGTATATAGGGCAACTAATTTAGACTTGTAACTTTCTAAAGCTTCAAGTTGGGTTTCTATTAAAAAATCATTTTAGAGTTTTTGGAAAGGTTTTTGTATTTTGTTTTGTGTAAATATTGGCTCTTCAAGATTTTACTTAGTATCTTCTTTTACCAATTCTTTCCTAATTGGATGGTTTCCTACCAAATTTTTTATATAATCTAATTATTTTTTTATTGTAACACCCCAAACCCGGCCCAAGCGGTATGACCAGATCTGGCATGTCAAATGAAGAAAACGAATAAAGAACTTGTGATTCTTACTAAAGATGTTGATATTAGGTTAAAATTTAAGAAAACAAATTTGATTAGAAATATTTGATAAAAATATTACTAATTTTGAAAGGTTGATTGAAGAATCGATAATCGAACTAGTGATCTTTTAAAACCGTGACTTTTGAAAATATTATTGATAACTTGCAGGAAAAATCCAAGTTAAATTATTTGTACATATTTATTATGAAATCTGTTTATTGATAAATTTTAAGAAAAACCGTTGTTTATGATTTTAGAAAATCCCTGTTTAAATCAATTCATGGAAGATAATAAATACGTCAAACATAAAACAAAATAAAAATCCTGAGAGGCCTTATTACAACTTTAAACCCAAAATAGTAAGAGTAACGTAAATAAAGCGAAACGAAATTTACTAAGGTTCAAAATATTATTTCCAAAGTATGGCCTCCACCGAGTCATCCATGGGCCCAAGTCCTCACTTCATCGATCATTACGGAAGGATTAAGAGAATAGGGTGAGTTACTAGAACTCAGTGTATAATCCCCTTACACCGCCCACTGGGTTTGAACCCGCTTAGCATAACCTTGGGCCTAAGCCCATTTTACATAGCAAGATATAAATGAAAAGTATGCAACCCAACCCATCCATCCATCACACTCGACCAGCCAATCACATCTGTGGGGATCAAGTCAACCCACCCCGCCGCTCACACCAATTTGCAGTCGAACTGCTATTTATATAATATTTCTGTGGTCAAGCCACTGAAATCATATTTGAGCATAATATTAAACAATTTGTGGCAATGCCACCAGGCTACACTACTCTCCATACAATTTTTCCCATCCCATGCAAAATATAAAAAAAAATGCAACATACATAATAATATAAAATATCCACATAAATATGACGACTATTAATCTAGTGACTCATTTCGGTGAATCGGCCCATTAAAGCAATTTAATAATTTGGCCCACTAAGGCATTCTAGCAAGTCGGCCCATAGGGGCATTTTGGTAAATCGGCCCATAGGGGCATTTTGGTAAATCGGCCCATAAGGGCATTTTTGTAATTTAGTAAATTATTACCGATTTTGAAAAATCTTTAGAAATAGTGTTGAATAAGCAAGTCACTCGATTCATGCCATATCTCAGTTATTAAATTTGTAATCGACAACGATCTATTTTCTAACATAATAGTGAATCACGAATTTACGGGATTTCGGTGTGAGATTACACACCTGATTACGGTAAGAACTAAACCTTCTTGATCGTCGGCACCTTTAGAATCGTGAACGACCATAATTTGCCTATTCTCACCGGATGATGGTCCACAACCTGGTGGGAAATCTCGAACTGCCGATACCGCCCTTCGTTTGAACTTGGGAGTAGAGATTGCAAGTCCACTCCCTATTTTCCCTCCTATCAATTTTCTTTTAATAACGCTACCACTTGCCTCCATTGAAAGAGTCTCGGTTAGAATAATACTATGATGAGAGAATGTAATTGTTTAGGGAGAGGATTTCGGCTTACCACCACTTCTGAAGGAACAACGAGTGGATAAGAACGAGCGATCTAGTCCCTATAATAACCGATTAGTCAAATCCATCGATCCGTTTAGCAAACTAATCGAGCAATGAAATAGATCAAAATGAACCATGACGAAACTCCTTACCTTAACGATGATGAATCCGATTCCCACTGATTGGACTTATGGCTATGGATGAGTCAAAGGTATAAGATTCGACTTTCCCACTATAACACTACAAAAAGAAAATGATTAAGATATGAGGGAGTAGGAGGAAACGCCATTTCGGTTTAGAAACAAGGTGAAACAACCGAATTGTAACAGCCCGATTTAGGGGCTAGTCGGAACAGTGATCTCGAAATCACTATTTTGAGGTTAGAGAAAATTATTTTCATGTTATGTTATGAGTTATAACATGTTTATTAGGATGCATGAAAATTTTGGTGCCTTAATTTTAGTGATTTCTAGCTAAATTGTGAAAAAGGACTAAATCGCATAGAGTGCGAAAGTTCCATTCTATAGGCTAAAGGTACCAAATAGCTATGGCTTAGTAATTGGAGGTCCCAAATGAGCAATTTGGCCTTGTCTAAGTGATTTGGCCGGCCATAGTAAGATAAGGGGACAAGAACATTAAATGTGGTCATGTTAGGTGTTTAAAAAGAAATAAAATAAGATGAAATAAGCCAAAAAGCTATCATCTTTTTATTTCTTCTCTTTCAACCGAAAATATCAGACATGGGAGGGCTTTGAAAGCTTGAAAATTTCAGCAAGCTTCTCTTCACTCAAGTAAGTGATTTTGATGGCTTTAGATGTTAATTTTTGTACTTTTGATACCCCTAAAGCTTAAGCTTTCTAAAAAGGGGACTAGTTTGCAATATGGTTGAAAGTCTAGGGACTTGCCATGAGAGAGTTTATGTTGTTTGATGAGTTTTTATGAAATAAAATGAATGATAGGATGATGAGAAACAACTTTTGTGAAAGGTGTTGTCATGAAAACACCTAATTGGGACTAAAATGCAAAAGTTGTAATTTGTTCATTAAGGTATGAAATTGATGGAATTGAGAATAGTTGTAAGAGGATTAAATGTTCATCTAGGCTTGTTTAACAAGAAAATGTGATGAAAATTTGTTTACTAGCCTAGGGGCAAAATCATAATTTTGCCAAAGTATAGGGGCAAAATGGTCATTTTTGCCTAAGTAGAGATTATGTTGTAATACGATCATTAAGTGATTAAATGAGTAAATTTCATTGTTCTAGATCAAAGAAAATGAGTTTCAGACCTAGAACGGATGAAAAGAGTAATGTGGGCAAAAAATCCTTTTCGGTTCTTTCGACATCGAGGTAAGTTCATGTGCAAATGTTGAAATTACGTATGAGCTTATTTAGTGTTCCAATGTTGTATGGAATGTATATTATTATATGAATGTATGAAATGTCTCTTGATGAGATGTCAATGGAATTGAATTTAGAGTAATGGGAAAGGTGTATAGCACGATAGGACGATGGTTAAAGGCTCGAGTAAGACCATATTGGGATATGGCCTCGATATAAGATTTCGTATAAGACCATGTCAGGGACATGGCATCGATATGTTAGAGTCTGTAAAACCCAATTGGGGTAGAGTGACAACGAGAACTATGTGTATGAGACTCAAGAGAGTTATTTAACAATTCGAATGATTCAATGTATATGTGAATGTATGTGGTTGTACCATGAGTAGCACAAGTATGTGTAGAATTTAATTGAGATGAATTCAATAAATGATGAACCCCTAGTGGGGTATGTGTATTTGATGCACTGTGTGAATGAGAACGAGTATCGTAGAAAGTTAAGTAAAAATGGGAACATGTGAGGATGTTCTTGAATGAACATTTGAAATAGAGATATACTTGTGAATTATTATACATGAATGTAAATAACGGTAAGCTATGTGTGATATCACCTTATTGATTATTGATCGATGGGCTATGTGTGATACCATCACTTATAAATGATTGGTGAGCTATATGCGATACCTCCCTATTAGAGATTTAATGGTGGGCTAAGTGCGAAACCACCGAGATATTAGTAGCATGAGCGGCTTATTGAAAATGCTTGATGTGTTGATATATATGATCTTGTGACGATCAGTGTAGGAACGTATGATAATTAAACGAGCGAATTGGCTTGTGATATGGTAAGAATGTGGTAAGAGATTGAATGAGTAAGTTTCAAAAATGGTTGAGTAAGTAACCATGAGTTGATGAGAAAAACTCAACATATTGCATTGGGGTTATGTATATTCAGTGAATATCAATATTTGTCAAATTATACAGATGAACTTACTAAGCATTATTGCTTACTCCTTTACTTTTCTCATATCTTATAGGTTTTATTACTTAGCTCGGGTTGATACCACGAGATGTTTTCACACTATCGAGCGCATACACGGTATGAGGTATCAAGTCCTTAAGAGTCATGGCATGTATAGGGATTCGTTTAAAGTTGATGAAGTCTAATTGTGGTAGCCAAATGTTGTTGGCCAAAGAGTATTCATAGTATGGTTGTGTATAGCCATTTATGATGGTTTAAGTTGTTGTAAATGTTGTGGGAACAATTCTCCCAAGTGTATGAGAGGAAAACTTTATTTTCATGAACCAAACGTGTTAATTTATGTGTTTCAATTGATGTTTTGAGAATGTTTTGAAGAAGTATATAAATGTATGCAATTGAGATTGAGAAAAGGCTTGGTAGATAGCTTCTAAGTGCCCACACGGTTAGACAGACAAGCGTGTGTTCAGGCCGCAGGCGTAACCTCGCACCTTAGTCTCATAAGTCGAATAGGCCACGGGTTAATCCCACGGCCGTGTGTTGAAGCCGTGCATGACACACAGTTAGAACATGGGCGTGTGCCCGGGCCGTGTGTAATAAGTCAGTATATCAAGGTATAGTACACGGTCTAAGTCCACGAGCGTGTCCAGGCAGTGTGTAATTAGTCAGTGTCGACCACGGTCGGAAGACATGGGCATGTAAAGGGGTGCACAGGCGTGTCCCAAAACACATGGGCGTGTGACCTCTGCTTTAAAGAAAAGTTTCCGATTAAGTTTCGAAAGTTTTTATATACGCGTATAAGGCCTCGTAGGCCCATGAAATGTATGATTAGACTGAGAAAGAAAAGTTTTTAATTCGGAACAAAAATTTTTAGCCCGTAAGTGCATGATTAAGCAAGTTAAAGCATAGTAATATCTCGTATCCGATCTAAGCCTCGGACTCGGGTATGGGGTGTTACATTTAGTTGTATTAGAGCTATGGTTTAGTCGGTTCTAGGACTAACCTAGCGTGAGTAAGAGTCTAGCTATACATGCCGTATGTGGATCGTGATAGTGTGATGTCTCCCGGCTCTAACGAAATTATTTTGTTAAGACAGTGATGATTCCCAACCGAGCTAGTTTCAGTAAGTTTGTATGATTTCTAAGCTTTATGATTTCTATCATTAAATTGCTTAGTATAATGTACATTATTATCATGGAATGATTAATGTTTTGCTAAACAAAGAAATAAATGAGATCAAATACGAGCAAGTCCCGATTGAAGATGGAATTTCCCATGATACTCGATCTACCACATGAAATGAGAAAGTCCGTATAAGACCAAGCCGACGCATGGCATCGGCAATCAAGCAAGTTATCATGTAAGTCCAAGGCAAGCTTGGCATTGAACAAGTTATCATGTAAGTCCAAGGCAAGCTTGGCATTGAACAAGTTATCATGTAAGTCCAAGGCAAGCTTGGCATTGAACAAGTTATCATGTAAGTCCAAGACAAGCTTGGCATTGAACAAGTTATCATGTAAGTCCAAGCCAAGGCATGGCATTGGTGAGAACGAGAAAGACTTCGTTTAAGCCCATGTCAAGACATGGCCTCGAAACCAATAAGAGAGATTCCATGTAAGACCGTATCTAGGATATGGCTTTGGCATCGAGCATGTGAGATGAGATTTAATATCCTCGGTTATTCATGGAAATTCATCGGGCACACAAGTAAAGTTTAAATGAGATAGCAAGAAAGTTAGTAGTAAAGTTGATATTATGTCATGCTAGTGAAGGCTGACTAACAAGTATAATTCATGTTATGAATGATGATGTTGAGATTATGCTTGTTATAGTAAAGTATACTTGATCTATGTGATCAAGTGTTACACAGTACCTTGTTTACCTTACAAACATGAGACTAGTAAGTACCATGATGTATGTGAGAAGCAAAGAAGAGTAAGTAAGCATTTGAGATTTGTGATGCCATTGTTTATGATAAATATGTCCACATGGTTAAATCTCACATGTGACCGTTAAAGTAAAGAATGTATGATGTTTTATTTTATGACTCTGATATGAAGCCACACATATTATGGTGTGGAGGTTAAAACTGAAAAGTTGACTAAGTAGAATGCAAGAGATGAGTACGGTCGTTCAATGATAAAATGATGAATAATACCATGGTAGGATCATGGCGGTACATGTGATTCCATATAAGACCATGTCTGGGGCATGGCATTGGCATCGATACATGATCCCGTATAAGACCATATCAGGGATATGGCTTTGGTATTGAATAAGATAATCGGATAAGACCATATCTTGGGTATGGCATTGATAGTTGTGGTGAGATCCCGTATAAGGCCATATCAGGGATATGGCATCGGCATCAAATAGTAATCCCGTGTGAGACCACATCTGGGACCTGGCTTCGATATAAGATTTTGTGTAAGACCATATCTGGGATATGGCATCGGCATCGACATGAGTTTCCATGTAAGACCGTATCTAGGATATGGCATTGGTATTGATATGAGATTTCGTGTAAGACCATAGCGAGGCTATGGCATCGCGGACGACATGTAAAGCAATAGTGAACTATGATGTTGTGATACGAGTAAGACCATAGTTGGACTATGGCGATCAAGTAAACGACGTACTCAAACCGTAAGACATTCTCTAGATTAATAAGCAATAGTAAGAAAAAGTAGAGTTAAATGTTAAGTACTCGAGTAGATATGAATGTGAAACTTGAGTTATTAAAGTCACGACTGAAAGTATGAGTGATAGAGATAATTGTAACGTGATAAACGTGAAAACTCACTTGAGATGAGTTATGTGACTATGATGATATTTCATTGATGATGAATATTAAATCATATGTATGTAGTCACGAGGGTCAAGTTAAGAGGCTCTGTGACCTCACCCTCCATACCACTGTTGAATTATGATGAAATGTTATGAGAGACAAATTGAGTAAGTTTGTATGTGATTAATACAGTATTTATGTTAGCATTTTGAGAATTCTTTGTATCACATTGATGCATGATACTCTACTAGATAGCATAATTGCTGTTGAACATGAGGTTGAAGTCCTGGGAGACTATAATGAAAAGGATATCATTGAGATATGAAATAGATAAGGTCCCGTATAAGACCATGTTCGAGGCGTGGCCTCGGCATCAAGTTATGATTTCGTATAAGACCATATTCAGAATATGGCATCGATACTTGATGTGGAAGCCCATATAAGACATTATCTGGGAAATGGCATTGGCATTTAGAGGTGACTCCATATAAGACCACCTTGGAGATGTGACATTGGTGTCGTACCTATATGTATGACGATGAATATACATCTTTGATTATCCCTAGTGATCGAAGGGACAGGTAGATGAGTTAGAAATAGAAATGAGACTAGTACTAAAGTCATGTGAAGGAGTGAATACAGATATTCGTGAATGAATCACGAAGAAGCAGGTGCGATGTGTGGCACGATATGTGCTAAATAAATGGCAAGTTTGAGTAAGTTGGCTTGAAACACGTGAGATTGTGCATGGTTAGTTGATGCCATAGATGGATTATAATAATCCCCTTGAGTATTGTGTACTATTATCTGTTGCCTTTCAGAGCGGTTGTGGTTGTTCTTTTCATAAACTGTAACTATGTGAGAATGTTAGCTGATAGTGAAAATCAGACAAAATGGTTGTCGATTTAGTTAATCGAAATCGACATTTCTTTATCTCTTTGTAACCCTATTCGGGTACTATGAGGAGGAAGTTGGTGATGGTTCTAGTATAAGAAGTGAAATCACAAGTTTCACGTTGTATGATGAGTTTCGAGTAAGTCGAATCGAGTTAATGAATTCGACCTAAATGCCCTCGCTATCATGAGATATGATGTTAGTAAAGGTTTTAGATTAGTACAAAGCAGAGAAACTCGGATGAGAGAGTGTCTTTGGAAATATGTTCTCTGTGTGGAGAAAAGAGTAGATTAATGTATTGAGATATGATTCAAGTTTTGTGTATATTCACGCATGAATCAATAAAGAGAATAAAATTGTGTGTACGTGAGTAGGGAGCATGATACAAGGGTATGCTCATCTGAATGTTCAAATCGTGATAGTTGAGTCGAAAGCTATAAAAAGAACTATTTATTTGAAAGTTCTAGTAATCGAAATCATGCAATTGAGAGAAAGAGTTGACAGGTTAGTGATCCCGAGACGATCACTTCTGTGTCCTTGTTGTAAGTTAGATGTTACGAAAGATCCATGTTAAGCAATGCGAGCTAGTTACTCGATTGATCTTAGCTAGTAATATCCCGGGCCAAAGAAAGTTAATGACAAGAGCGAGCTTTCTTTTTCGTAGAACAAAAGGGTTCGTAAATGAGATAGTAAGTGGTATTTTAAATAAGCTCTGAATGAGTTTATTGAGATGATAAAATACAAGTCGTATAAGTCTTTTGTTGTTGATGATTCCTCGAGATAGGATTTGAATGATGATAAATCCAGAACTTATACGTAAGTTTTGGTATGGGATTGATGGTAGCATATCTACTAATGCAAGAAAAAGAAAGTACGATTATGTGCATAAATGTTTTGACAATAGAGTACATTTCACGATATGATTGAGATTATGGTCGTAAATAATCGACCACTAAAAGTCGAGTTTTCAAAGCGTATAAGTAAAGACTATTACGATCGGTGAATGCTTTAATGAGAAAGTGAGGTAAAACCTTATAGATTTCAAATTCAGTTCGACAAGATTCCCTAAGAAGGGGATGTCATTCGAATTATAGTGAATCAACCAGTGAAGATCCGAACGATCATTTGGGCATGTACGGAGTTCCAAATTAGTGGATTTTCGGATATAGTATAAGCCCGCAGGAGGAAGAATAACCTAGGTTTCAAGTTACGTTTCGATCTTATGTATCACAGCTTAAGAGTTATCGGCAAGAGGAATTTGAGGATAAGTGGATTTGCGATTTTGAAGATTAGATGGAAACATTTTAAGAATGTTGGTAGCTAACCCTCCTGATAAGATTTTCGGGGACGAAAATCTCTAAGGGGGAGAATTGTAACAGGCCGATTTAGGGGCTAGCCAAAACAGTGATCTCGGAATCACTATTTCGAGGTTAGACAAAATTATTTTCATGTTATGTTATGAGTTATAACATGTTTATGAGGATGCATGAAAATTTTGGTGCCTTAATTTTAGCGATTTCTAGCTAAATTGTGAAAAAGGACTAAATCGCATAGAGTGCAAAAGTTCCATTCTATAGGCTAAACTATGGCTTAGAAATTGGAGGTCCCAAATGAGCAATTTGGCCTTGTCTAAGTGAGTTGGTCGGCCATAGTAAGCTAAGGGGACAAGAACATTAAATGTGGTCATGTTAGGTGTTTAAAAAGAAATAAAATAAGATGAAATAAGCCAAAAAGCTATCATTTTTTTATTTCTTCTCTTTCAACCGAAAATATCAGCCATGGGAGGGCATTGAAAGCTTGAAAATTTTAGAAAGCTTCTCTTCACTCAAGTAAGTGATTTTGATGGCTTTAGATGTTAATTTTTGTACTTTTGATACCCCTAAAGCTTAAGCTTTCTAAAGAGGTGTAACACCCTGGTTCTAGGGGTTAGATTTTTTGGTGCTTAGCTTGGGTGTTGGCACACTTCAGTGTGTGGTTGGGTAAGTTTTAGGGGTCCTGAGAACCCTAGGTGGTGGTAGATTGCTTTGGTAAATTTTTAGTTTTAGGGGCTAGTAGGGGGAGTTGGATGGAGAGGGCTTTAAGAGAATTTTTGGTGGGGTTTTAGCACAAGAAAGAGGCTTGGTAGAGTGGCTTAAGGACACCACTTAGGGCCTTGTTATGGGGCGCTTCAAGGAGCAAAGGGGGGGGCAAGGTTCGAGTCGTGGTAGAGGCATGAGATGCGTTTTTTTTGTGTGGCGTCATAGATAAGGGGGCTGGGTTAAAGAAGGTTTTAAGAATTAATTTGGGGTTTAGGACACAAGAAGCAGCTGGTCCAAGTGGTGCTCGTGGCGCTTAGGCGCTGAGGAGGTGCGTGTGGGCGCTAGTTCGAGCGACAAGCAAAGCATTTTGGCGTTTCATTTTATGTGCGGCTATGGGGCTGGAGTAAGAAGGGTTATAAATAAATGTTGGGGTTTCTAGCATAAAATTCAAAGTGGCCGAGTGGCTCGGGCGTTGGGGGGCAAGGAGTGCGGCAGAAGGTCCCAAGTTCGAACCTGGTGTTTGGAGTTTTGTTTTTGTTATTTTGGGCAGCAAATTTGGAGGTATTGGACGGTTTTGGGAGGCTTGAAAGGTGGAGAAGACTTGGTCTTTGTTTTTAAATTTTGGCTAGTTAGGTTTGATTTTTTTTATTTTTTTTCAAAACATTTTGAATGGATGGTAGGGAGGTGTTTTAGGAGAGTTTTGAGGGATTTTTGTGGGAGGTTGGAGCTAGGCCATGTAGTATAAATAGGGGGAGGGGAGGAGCTCTTTTCCATTCATCATTCGCTCATCAATTCTTTTGTAGCCGAATATCCTCACCTCTTCTCCTTTTCTCTTCTTTATGTTTTAGCCAAATCCCCTCTCACCCTTGTCGAAATATCCTCTCAGTAGCCTAGGGTGGTTGGCCGAATATCAGCAAGGGCGACCTCTCCCAGTTCTGCTCCATTCGGTTTAAGGGAAGCCTTCGGAATCTCAGATTATTTCGGTAAGGATATTAGTAAGTGACTTAGAATTAGTTGTTTATGACTTCGTTGATTAATCGTGTGGTTCTGATTAAGTGACTTTCGATGGACGTGGATGCGAGTACCAGTCAGAGTGGGCAAGGGAAGGTCCCTATTCCGAAGTTTAAGAAAAGAGCCGTCTCGGCAGTACGTGATTGGCCACCAGGGTGTGGGCCAGCAACAGGAAACGTTAAGCAAATAACCGTAGTTTCGCTAGACGATAGCATCGAGGATCGAGAGTCTAGAACTCCTAGTAGTAAGGTGTGTAACTAACCCACTGTTTCCGGGTTTTATGTGTTATATGTTTTACTAACAAGTGCGATAATAAGTGTGCCATATATACCCCTAAAGGGTATAGCGATGACCAAAGTTAGTATCGGATCTAATGCAGTGTGATTATTTGTTTATGAGTATGTTTATGGACATTAATAAGCATGTGCATGCATTATCATGATTATATTTTATGTGGCATGTGCATGGGTGGGATATGAAAAGAAGGTACGGGTGTACTTCGAGTACGTGGTTGATGTCAGCTTTGTGCTACATCGTGGATTGGCGCTGACTGAGGTCGCGTTGTGGATCTTTGCGATTTAGTTCGCGTGGTTACCTTGATTGATATGAGCTTTATGCCATATCGTGGCTTGATGGATTGCTGTGTGCTCCATCGTGGTTTGATGTTGGCTATACGCTACATCGTGGATGGCATTGGTTGCCTTTTTGGAGGGAAAAGGAGAGGGTGACTTGATGGTCCCCTGGTGTGTGGTAGGCTGGATAAGGGGGTGTGTAGCGGATGGACCCTAGGTTGGGTTGGGAATCATGTTGCATTATTTTTGTAATGATATGGAAATGGGCCAAGCCCAATATGACATGAGGATAGGTATGTTTTGGAAACATACGTGGAAATGGGCCAAGCCCAGTTGATATGTGGTTTATTGAGAAATGGGCCTAGCCCAGTATTTGAGTATGATTTGAATGTGGGCCAAGCCAGATTGTGGAAATTGTTAAATGAATATATATATATTACTTGTTGCAATTGATAATTGGGATATTATGTGGCTAGCGTGTGGGTGGATTTCAGTGGTTAACTTACACACTGAGTCTGTATGACTCACCCAACTTTTTAATCATCGCAGGTGAGTCGTGATTAGTGGACGGGTTGGAGTGGATACAAGGTGGCCCATGCAGAAGGAGATTTTCATACAGAAGATGTTTCACTTTATTTAAATATTTTATTTTATCAGTATTTTGGGATTTTATTGATGTAATAAAAGCCTCTTGGATTTAAAGTACTCTATTTATTAATGTTGAAGTTTACACTACACTTAGTAATAATTTCGCAAAAAGGATTCATATTATAGCAACTTATAATAATGTTGTAATTCGGAATTTTCAACAAACTTATATTTTTTTATTAATTTTAAATGGACACGATTTTCAGCGATAACAAATTTTCAAGTTTTATTCTAAAGTCAAGATTTCCAACCGTCTTTCCCAGTGACATAACCAGATTCGGTCGTAGTGAATGGGCCGGGTTTGGGGGTGTTACAAGAGGGGACTAGTTTGCAATATGGTTGAAAGTCTAGGGACTTGCCATGAGAGAGTT
Source organism: Gossypium sturtianum (assembly GCA_025698515.1). NCBI lineage: Eukaryota > Viridiplantae > Streptophyta > Magnoliopsida > Malvales > Malvaceae > Gossypium > Gossypium sturtianum. The sequence continues at coordinate 85,549,440 of CM046954.1, forward strand.
TATGTTGTTTGATGAGTTTTTATCAAAGAAAATGAATGATAAGTTGATGAGAAACAACTTCTGTGAAAGGTGTTGTCATGAAAACACCTAATTGGGACTAAAATGCAAAAGTTGTAATTTGTTCATTAAGGCATGAAATTGATGGAATTGAGAATAGTTGTAAGAGGATTAAATGTTCAGCTAGGCTTGTTTAACAAGAAAATGTGATGAAAATTTGTTTACGAGCCTAGGGGCAAAATCATAATTTTGCCAAAGTATAGGGGCAAAATGGTCATTTTTGCCTAAGTAGAGATTATGTTGTAATACAATCATTAAGTGATTAAATGAGTAAATTTCATTGTTCTAGATCAAAGAAAATGAGTTTCAGACCTAGAACGGATGAAAAGAGAAATGTGGGCAAAAAGTCTTTTTCGGCTCTTTCGACATCGAGGTAAGTTCATGTGCAAATGTTGAAATTACGTATGAGCTTATTTAGTGTTCCAATGTTGTATGGAATGTATATTATTATATGAATGCATGAAATGTCTCTTGATGAGATGTCAATGGAATTGAATTTAGAGTAATGGGAAAGGTGTATAGCACGATAGGACGATGGTTAAAGGCTCGAGTAAGACCATATTGGGATATGGCCTCGATATAAGATTACGTATAAGACCATGTCAGGGACATGGAATCGATATGTTAGAGTATGTAAAACACAATTGGGGTAGAGTGACAACGAGAACTATGTGCATGAGACTCAAGAGAGTTATTTAACAATTCGAATGATTCAATGTATATGTGAATGTATGTGGTTGTACCATGAGTAGCACCAGTATGTGTAGAATTGAATTGAGATGAATTCAATAAATGATGAACCCCTAGTGGGGTATGTGTATTTGATGCCTTTGTGTGAATGAGAACAGTATCGTAGAAAGTTAAGTAAAAATGGGAACATGTGAGGATGTTCTTGAATGAACATTTGAAATAGAGATATACTTGTGAATTATTATACATGAATGTAAATAACGGTAAGCTATGTGTGATATCACCTTATTGATTATTGATCGATGGGCTATGTGTGATACCATCACTTATAAATGATTGGTGAGCTATATGCGATACCTCCCTATTAGAGATTTAATGGTGGGCTAAGTGCGAAACCACCGAGATATTAGTAGCATGAGCGGCTTATTGAAAATGCTTGATGTGTTGATATATATGATCTTGTGACGATCAGTGTAGGAACGTATGATAATTAAACGAGCGAATTGGCTTGTGATATGGTAAGAATGTGGTAAGAGATTGAATGAGTAAGTTTCAAAAATGGTTGAGTAAGTAACCATGAGTTGATGAGAAAAACTCAACATATTGCCTTGGGGTTATGTATATTCAGTGAATATCAATATTTGTCAAATTATACAGATGAACTTACTAAGCATTATTGCTTACCCCTTTACTTTTCTCATCTCTTATAGGTTTTATTACTTAGCTCGGGTTGGAGACCGCCGGAGATGTTTTCACACTATCGAGCAGACACACGGTATGAGGTATCAAGTCCTTAAGAGTCATGGCATGTATAGGGATTCGTTTAAAGTTGATGAAGTCTAATTGTGGTAGCCAAATGTTGTTGGCCAAAGAGCATTCATAGTATGGTTGTGTATAGCCATTTATGATGGTTTAAGTTGTTGTAAATGTTGTGGGAACAATTCTCCCAAGTGTATGAGAGGAAAACTTTATTTTCATGAACCAAACGTGTTAATTTATGTGTTTCAATTGATGTTTTGAGAATTTTTTGAAGAAGTATATGAATGTATGCAATTGAGAGTAAGAAAAGGCTTGGTAGATAGCTTCTAAGTGCCCACACGGTTAGACACACGGGCGTGTGTCTAGGCCGTGCGTAACTTTCACCTTAGTCTCATAAGTCAGAATAGGCCACGGGTTAATCCCACAGCTATGTGTTGAAGCCGTGCATGACACACGGTTAGAACATGGGCGTGTGCCCCGGCCGTGTGTAATAAGTCAGTATATCAAGGTATAGTACACGGTCTAAGTCCACGGGCGTATCCAGGCAGTGTGTAATTAGTCAGTGTCGACCACGGTCAGAAGACATGGGCGTGTAAAGGGGTGCACGGGCGTGTCCCAAACCACATGGGCGTGTGACCTCTGCTTTAAAGAAAAGTTTTTGATTAAGTTCCAAAAGTTTTTATATACGCGTATAAGGCCTCGTAGGCCCATGAAATGTATGATTAGACTGAGATAGAAAATTTTTTAATTTGGAACAAAATTTTTCAGCCCGTAAGTGCATGATTAAGCAAGTTAAAGCATAGTAATATCTCGTATCCGATCTAAGCCTCGGACTCGGGTATGGGGTGTTACACGAATGGTGAGGGACACACATTCGGCTAGGGAGAAAAGAAAATGAAAAGAGAAGAATGAAACCACTTACCGATTCGATCAAAGAAGAGAGTGCCAACACGAAAGAGAAAGAAATAATGATGAAGAGATTAAGGGTTAAAAGGTTCGGCTATTGGAGGGAAATGAACAAATAAGGTTCGTCCACAAGGTAATGTCGATTTAAGAAAAGAGAGAAAGGTTGAAGAAATGGTCAAAAAGAAAAGAAAAGATGGAAGAGAAATGTTAGAGGGTTTCGGCTAACACAAAAAAAAAATGAACAAATTGCTTGAGTGTTTCGGAAAAACAAAGAGAAAGGATCGGAAAAGAGAGCACCAAAAAGTTACAAAGAAAACAAGCCTTTCATGCACAAACTTGCAAAATGACCAAAAGAATTTTGGCTCCCCTTTTCTCCCTACTAAAACCGTGTACCACCTTTACCAAAAAGATGGGTGTTGACCAAAATTCATTCCCCAAGCTCCTTCCAAAAATTCTTCCAACATATCCCCTTCCTTATCCCTTTCCTTTATTTCTTTCCTTATTTTCTCCTTGATCTCCTCCTTACCTTCCTCCATAGTGTTCTTTCCATCAATAAAAAGTCTTCCTTTCCTTCTTTAAAGCTTGGCCGACACTTACCATCAATTACTTGAATAGCACAAAAAAAATTAATCCCAAAAATTTGCATTAGGTGGGATTCGAACTCCACCCCTTAAGCCCCTTCATGTGATGCCACACCACTCTGCTACCAGCTCCACTTGTGCTAGAAAAATACGCACTTATTCACTTAAGTCTTGACGCCACTTTCCTTCTCTCCTTTAAGTGCTTAAACACAAAAATTCTACTAAGGCCCAACTCAACCCCAAGCCTTTTTAGGGTCCCTAAACATACACAACTAACACTCTTAGCTAGCCTAACGCATGATATAATGTAAAACTTAAAATCCCCAAATTTCAGAATGTTACACTTATTGTATGAAGGCTTAGTTTTGTATAATTGTTTTGTTCTACTATCATTTTAATATCTTTTTATGAGATATTTTCTCCCACATTAAGAGATCTAATTCTTAAGAAGCTTGATTTTATTCCAATATTTTTATGGAAGTATTGGACCTTTGTAAAGGGAGGATGTTGAGAATAAACTTTTCCTCTATTTGTTTGCCATTTAGTAATATTTTTTTATTGTACTAATAGTTTTCAAATAAGCCCCTCAAATCATTTAAAGAATTTTATATGAAATTTGTGGTATCAATAAATTTGTAATATTCTTGGAGAATATCTTTTTTCTCATTATTGTAATTTCTAAGGTAATATCATCCTCTTCTTCTTTTGTTTATTCATGTTGGAATAGAAGTGTTTTTACACCACTCTTTATTGATCTTAAAAGCCTTTTTCTAATACAACAAATTATGATATTTTTTTTCTACTCTTGCATTCTTATTCATTGAAAAATATGTTGGTGACATATTAGGTGAATTTAAGGAACTCTTTTATTGTCTAGCTTTGATAGGTTAGGATATATTTGAGGAATTATCTATGGCTTACAAATTGGTTCTAAATGTAGTAGGTAAGGAAGAGACAGAAGCTCTGACTATCCTAAAATTTGTTCTTTGTGTTTCAAGATTTTATTCTTTTTTCTATATTTAGCTATTTAAAGGCTACACTAGAGCTTCCTATTTCAAAAGAATGTCATGGGGTATTGGGGGAATTCTAGGAGACTTATTTAATGTTAATTCAATAGTGTCATCCTAGTGTTGAGAAATCTAGCTTAATGAAGTATTTTTTATAAGAGTTAGTGCGACAAGATCTTTAGCGCCTTATAATCTCCATTTGGCAGGGAGAAGGATGTTATGCCATTGTATTATTCTCAGAATTGTGATATGGGATCTTGAGGTGTCTGCTTCAGTTAAAAGGGTTGCCTCCCTTTTTGGGCTATAAATTAAAGCCTTATTGTAACATCCGGGATTTAGGGGCTCTGCATTCATCTTGATTCTATGTGTTTGGTATGCTCTGTATGTTGTTTATGTGTGTCTGGGGTCTTCGGGAAGGCCCAGGGTTAAGCCAGAACCTTGGCCAAAATTTTAGTTTTGGGCACTTTCAGGGGAGAGCTAGCTAGGATAGGACTTAAGGTGTGTTGTTTGTGTTGGATGACACAAGAGCTAAGGTAGTAAAGTGGCAAGGAGGCACCACTTAAGGTGCAGGTAGTGACGCCTCAAGGAGGCGAGAGGAGCGAGTTCAAGCCGCATGAAGCACATTTTGGGAGTCTTTTTGGTGTCAATGGAGAGTAAGGTAAGTCGACTGGGACACTTCAGGATGGGAGAGTGGATTGAGTCAAAATATTTGAATATGTGGCTGAGAGAAAATAAAGGAGTTTGAAGCATTCAAAATAATTCAAACGGGTGATCAGGAGAAAATTGAGGAGAAAAGAAAGGGATGGGCATGTGATCTTGGTGTTGGCCGAATTTCAAACACTTGGTATAGGGGGAATCGGTTTTGGCTTGTGTTGGGGTGTGCCAAATTTTGGAGGTGTTAGGTAGCTTGGTTTGAGAGCTCTTTTCCTTACGGTATTTGGGTGTTCTCCTTTTCGACAATTTCGGAACCCTTTTCCTTGTTTAGCCGAAACCTCTACCATCCTCTCTTTTTTTTTTCATTTTCTTTCTTCTCATCTGCATTACGAAAAGTCGAACCCTTCTATCATCCCTTCTGATTTCTTTCTTTTTCTTCTTCTTTTCATTTGTTTCATCTAGAAGCTGAAACTTCTAAGTCTCTATTTAAGGTTCTCTCATTTTTATTTTCGGTTCATTTGCCTTGTTCTCTTTTACCATAGTCATTCCCGAATTCTCTTGGGTGTATTCGAATCTACTGAGTTAAGGTAAGTGGCGATTTCTTCTATTTCTTTATCTTCTCTTTCGGTTCTTGGAGGCCAAAGCCGAATGGCTAATTGGCTTGGTGAGGCCATCGGTTGGACTTATGTTTCTTCTTAATTCTCTTATGTTCTCTTTGGGGCGCCTATTTCGGGAATCGAAGTTAGGCAAATCATCTGAATCTCAAGTTGGAAACCGTTAGTCTCTGAGCCTATCTCTCTTTTCGGGATTTTAAGGTAAGGGGGTTCTCTTTGGATTTTTGTTTAGATTCACTTATCGTGTTCGTTATCTTAACCCTGTGATGTTGTTAAACAACCATATTTTCTTATAGTATCATCTGACAAGATCTTTTGATGGAATCCAATACCGATCAGGCAAAAGAGGGGGTTGGACCCGTGAACCCAGCCCCTAAGTTTAAGAAACGTGCGATGTCAGCAGTACGAGATTGGCACCGGGTTATGGGCCGACTTCAGAACAGAGTCGTAGGTAGATAGCAGTCGTTTCTGCTACCGATAGTGTCGACATAGATAGTATTAACTTGCGTGTTACCAGGTGTGTAAACCCTAACACACTATATTTAAACTGTATTACTATTAATATGGGCTGAAAAGCCGGAAAAGGCTGTGAGTACAGTCAAAGTACCGTTGTGGGTAAGGCAGGGAGTGCCAGGTACGTGGCTATAATGACTTAATATGAGGTTGGATGTATGTGATAATTTATTGTCTTGTTATTAGCATGTTTACATTCGTGGTGACATATATGCTGTGCATGGGATACGGGACTGATGATAAAGGGAAAGTGATAAGGTCACGTAGTGATCGGTGGCGCTGCCACATTTGATTTAGAAGGTCACATGGTGATCGGTGGCTAAGCCACAGTGGAATTCAAGGTCACATAGTGATCGTTATTATAACCGGCAGCATGACTGTTGAGACGGCGTGTAGCGGAAGGAGGGTTGATTGTAGAAATCCCCACGGTGTGATGGTTGGTACGGGATGGCGTGTAGAGGATGGAAAATACTAGGTTGGGCTGGGCTTGATGCATTCATGTTGTTGTATGATATCTTGTATGGGCTAAATATGAGATGGTAGGCCGTGGGCCGTGTTGTGTGTTATGATAGTTTTACACACTGAGTCTCCGTGACTCACCCTTTGCTTAACCTTTCAGGTAATTAGTAGATCAAGGATATGGGAGCCGAGGCGGACTCGTGTAGGCCATAAAGACTTTGTTTTTCGTAAACTTTTCCTGCTTTACTTTAATTTTTAATTGGGGATTTTATTTGTGTAATAAGGCCTTTCTAAATTAATATTTGGGTATTATTTTATTTATTTATCGTTTATCAAAATTTGACACTATGCAACCTTAATCACGAAGTTAACAAAAAAAGGGGTTTCCAAAATACGAGTAACTCAAAACAAACGTTTTCTTCCAAGTATCACCAAGCTTAACGAATATTTGATTAACTAAAAGTTGAAATTTTTCCTACACTACCAAACCACTGTTTTCAAGACGTTGCCTTAATCGAAAAGTTTTCAAATCTACGATTTTTCCTAAATTAAACAAAATTTTGTTTTTACTTCACCTTGTAACATACCAGATCTGGTCGTAACGTTTGGGCCGGGTTTGGGGTGTTACAATTTTGGAATCAGAGCCAGGTTGCAAAACCTGGGCTGTGAAATGGGTTTAATGGTGTTTAAAAAATCGATGTTGATGTCAGTTAAAGAAAATGTTTTGATTGGAATATGGCATCCGAGTCTACCGGCACCCGATCCACCCAGGTAAGTGTTCTAACTATTTGATGGTTCATGCCTTAGATGATTGTTAGCGTGAAGAAATATGCTTGTTAGTCTTAGGGATTCAAACTTTAGAGACGGAACCCTCTAGGTTGTCATGTGTTCTGCAAAAACTATACTCTAAAGATATTTCTCATAAAACTGCTCTGTATTAAACAGTGAAAGATACTAACTCATAAAACTTTTAACCAGATTAAAACGCGACAGTAGTCATGAGTACTAGGGGACGTGGACGTAATATGCGTGGACGTGGTAGAGGTAGGATTGCTGTGTCGGAACCAGTGGGGTCTGGTCATGGGTCAAGAAATGAGGTGCCGCTACCGCCAGCTGCGGAAGCAGAGTTTCAAGACCAAACGGGTGGAGATGATGCGGTGTCTCAGGCGATGTTACGAGTTTTGGAGAGAGTTGCTGGAGCAGGCTTGGGTATAGGGGCTCGAAAATCGGTGTCAGAATGACTTCGGGCTAACGGAGCAGAAATGTTTAGGGGTGTTTTCGGCGTAGCCCCTAATGTAGCTGAGTATTGGTTGGAGGCCGTTGAGCGTATAATGGATGATCTCGATTTCACGGAGGTGGAAAAGTTGAAAGGAGTCGTGTCTCTCCTTAGGGATAAGCGCATCGCTGGTGGCTTACGGTCGTGGATGGTACGATGGTTGACCGTATCACACCGGGATTTCTTCAAGTCGGCATTTTGAGTAAGTACATCGGGTCGAGTTATGTGGATGCACAGCGCAGGGCATTTTTGAATCTGGTCCAGTGGAACAAATCGGTGGCTGAATATGAGGCAGAATTCTTACGTCTTAGTCGTTATGCCCGGGGGATAGTGGCCACAGACCATGAGCGTTGTGTTCGGTTTGAAGATGGATTGAGAGATGATTTGTGGGTGCTGATAGCTCCACGGCGAGAAAGGGAATTTGCTGTTTTGGTGGAAAAGGCTAAGATAGCCGAGGAAGTGAAACGGTCTGAAAAGTAGAATCGGGATGGAGATAGAAGCAAAAATAAAAGGAATTTTGGATCGTCGGGGACAGCTGGGTGTTTTCAGAAAAGACCTAGGTTGGATGGGCCGAGTCGGGTTGTGAGACCTATTGCTGATAGTCGGCCTCAGAGGTGTGGTCGATGTGGTAAATTTCATGTGGGCGAGTGTTGGACGAGTAACGGAAGATGTTTCAGGTGTGTGTCTACTGATCATCAGATTAGAGACTATCCACAATAGTGGAGTAGTGCAGGGCCGGTAGGTCAGGGTTATGCTCAGCCAGGTAGAGGTGGTCAGCAACCGCAGAGAGGTCGTGGTCCAGCCAGAGGAGGTAATAGTTTCGGTCAGGGCCGTGGAACACCAGGCAGAGGTGTAGGGAATACTGAGGCGAGACAGTCGGGGTTAGTCTATGCAGCTAGACGCCGAGAAGAGCGTGATGCATCGGACGTCATAAGCAGTACGTTTCTTATTTATGGGTTGCCTTATACTGCTTTGATTGATATTAGGTCGACACATTCTTATGTTTCTTGTGTGGTATCTGGAACTTTATGCATAGGCTCTGAGATTGCTTCTAGGGAGATGAGCGTAATTAGCCCATTAGGACAATCTGTAGTGGTGAACAAACTTTATAGGGATGTACCTCTAGAAGTTCAAGGGGTAGTTTTTCCAGCTGATCTGATGGAACTGCCATTCGGGAAATTCGATTTGATCTTAGGGATGGACTGGTTAGTAAAATATCGAGCAAATCTGGATTGTGCTGCTAAGCACATGGTGGTCCGGACTCCTGAGGACGAGGAGGTGGTGGTAATAGGAGAAAGGAGGAACTATTTGTCTAACGTAGTGTCCGCCTTAAAGGCTGAAAGAATGATGAGGAAAGGATGTGAGGCATTCATAGCCTTGGTTTGTTCTTTGGAGGTCAAGGAATTATCGGTGGGGGATGTTAGGACAGTGAAGGAGTTTCCTAATATTTTTCCAGAAGAGCTTCCAGGATTACCCCCGGATCGCGAGGTGGAATTCGGAATTGATCTACTTTCGGGGACAGCACCTACATCTATCGCTCCTTATAGAATGGCACCGAATGAGTTAGTGGAACTAAAAGCCCAGATTCAGGAACTTTTGGATCGAGGTTTTATCCGACCGAGTGTGTCACCGTGGGGAGCGCCGGTACTATTTGTTAAGAAGAAGGATGGATCAATACGTATGTGCATTGATTACCGTCAGTTGAATAAATTGACAATCAAGAACAAATACCCGTTGCCGCGGATTGACGACTTATTTGATCAGTTGAGGGGTGCTTCAGTCTTTTCAAAGATAGATTTGAGGTCAGGGTATCATCAACTCAAGGTTAAGGAAGCGGATATCCATAAGACGGCGTTTCGTACTCGCTATGGTCATTACGAATTTTCGGTGATGCCGTTTGGGTTAACCAATGCACCAGCAGCGTTTATGGACATGATGAACCGGGTTTTCCAACCCTATCTGGACTGATTTGTCGTAGTATTTATAGACGATATTCTGGTTTATTCAAAGTCAGAGGAGGAGCACAATTCACATCTTCGAGTAGTTTTACAAATCCTGAGGGAGAAGCAATTGTTTGCCAAATTCAGTAAGTGTGAATTTTGGCTAAGCGAAGTTACTTTTCAGGGACATGTTGTGTCGACAGAGGGGATTAGAGTTGATCCTCGAAAAATTGAAGCTGTCTTGGATTGGAAGCCACCTAAGACTGTGGCAGAGATCAAAAGTTTTCTTGGTCTTGCTGGATATTACCGAAGATTCGTGGAAGGGTTTTCTTTGATTGCGGCACCATTGACCAAGTTGCTACGGAAAGGGGTTCCGTTTGTTTGGTCTGATAAACAATAGGAGAGTTTTGAAAGGCTAAAGAGGATTTTGACGGAGGCTGGGAAAGAGTTCGTGGTCTACTGTGATGCTTCGCACACGGGATTAGGATGCGTGTTAATGCAAGACGGGAAGGTTGTTGCGTATGCGTCTCGGCAACTAAGACCGCATGAGTTAAACTATCCCACGCATGATTTGGAATTGGCGGCAGTAGTGTTTGCTTTGAAAAGTTGGAGGCATTATCTGTATGGCGAGAAGGCCGTTATTTATACAGATCATAAGAGCCTAAAGTATCTTCTCACCCAGAAGGAATTGAATTTGAGACAACGGCGGTAGATTGAGCTATTGAAGGATTACGATTGCTCGATTGAGTACCATCCGGGTAAAGCTAACATGGTGGCAGATGCATTAAGTCGTAGGGTGATCTCTGACTTGAGAGCAATGTTTGCTCACCTCAGCTTGTACGATGATGGAAGTCTATTAGCTGAGCTTCAAGTGAAACCTTCCTGGATTAGTCAGATTAAGGAGAAACAGTAGGCTGATGAGTTGTTAAAGTCGAAGTTTCAGATGGGATCAGGTGTTGGGACAACGAAATTCAGTGTGAATAGTGATGGGGTAGTATGTTTTCGAGGGAAAACTTGTATGCCAAGGAATCCGAAGCTGAGGGGTAAGATTTTACAGGAAGCACATAACAGCCCATATGCTATGCACCCTGGAGGAAGTAAGATGTACCGGGATTTGTGAGAACAGTTTTGGTGGCCGACTTTAAAGCGAGAAGTAACGGAATCTGTGAGTAAGTGTTTGACATGCCAGTAGGTAAAAGCAGAGCATCAGTTGCCTTCAGGCTTGTTACAGCCGTTAAAGATTCCGCAGTGGAAGTGGGAGAGGATCACAATGGACTTTGTTATTGGGCTACCTCTCACACCTACTAAGAAGGATTCGGTTTGGGTAATAGTTGATCGTTTGACAAAGTCTGCTCATTTCATACCAGTTCGGGTCGACTACTCTCTACGGAAATTGGCTAAGCTATATATAGCAGAGATCGTGAGGTTGCACGGGGTACCAGTGTCTATCATCTCAGACAGGGACCCTAGGTTTACGTCGAGATTTTGGAAAGCGTTGCATCAAGTGCTGGGTACAAAGTTAGATTTCAGCACAGCGTTTCATCCACAGTCTGATGGACAATCGGAGAGGGTAATTCAGATCTTTGAAGATATTTTGAGAGGGTGTGTCTTAGACTTCAGAGGAAGCTGGGAGGAGTTTTTGCTGTTAGCAGAATTTGCGTACAACAACAGTTACCAAGCTAGCATTCAGATGGCACCGTATGAAGTGTTGTATGGTCGAAAGTGTCGCACTCCTACTTGTTGGATAGAGTTGGGGGAGCGTCAGATGTTGGGGCCATAATTGGTTGCTGAGACGGAAGACAAGGTTAAGCTAATTCGGACACAATTGAAGGAAGCTTCTGACAGGCAGAAGTCCTATGCTTATTTGAAGCGTAAGGACATAGAGTTTGCAGTTGGTGATCGGGTTTTCTTAAAGGTTTCACCGTGGAAGAAAGTATTAAGGTTTGGACGGAAGGGTAAGTTAAGCCCCAGGTTCATCGGGCCATACCGAGTGTTAAAGCGCGTGGGACCAGTAGCCTATCAGCTCGAGCTACCTTCGGAGTTGAGTCAAATTCATGATGTGTTTCACGTTTCAATGCTAAGACGCTACCGTTCGGATCCATCGCATGTTGTGCCAGTGGAGGAAATCGAAGTAATGTCGGACCTATCTTTTGAAGAAGAACAGGTGCAGATCTTGGATCGTGATATCAATGTATTGCGAAGAAAGACGGTTCCGTTGGTTAAGGTGTTGTGGCAAAACCACGGTTCAAAAGAAGCTACGTGGGAACCAGAGGATGCAATGCGGCAGCAGTACCCTCATCTCTTTTGTCAGGTAATTTCGAGGCCGAAATTTTCTTTAAGGGGGGTAGAACTGTAACATCCGGGATTTAGGGGCTCTGCATTCATCTTGATTCTATGTGTTTGGTATGCTCTGTATGTTGTTTATGTGTGTCTGGGGTCTTCGGGAAGGCCCAGGGTTAAGCTAGAACCTTGGTCAAAATTTTAGTTTTGGCCACATTCAGGGGAGAGCTAGCTAGGATAGGACTTAAGGTGTGTTGTTTGTGTTGGATGACACAAGAGCTAAGGTAGTAAAGTGGCAAGGAGGCGCCACTTAAGGTGCAGGTAGTGACGCCTCAAGGGAGCTGAGAGGGAGCAGGTTCAAGCTGCATGAAGCACATTTTGGGAGTCTTTTTTGGCGTCAAGGGGAGCAAAAGAAGAAGTCGACTGGGACACTTCAGGATGGGAGAGTGGATTGAGTCAAAATATTTGAATATGTGGCTGAGAGAAAATAAAGGAGTTTGAAGCATTCAAAATAATTCAAACAGGTGATCAGGAGAAAATTGAGGAGAAAAGAAAGGGATGGGCATGTGATCTTGGTGTTGGATGAATTTCAAACACTTGGTATAGGGGGGAATCGGTTTTGGCTTGTGTTGGGGTGTGCCGAATTTTGGAGGTGTTAGGTAGCTTGGTTTGAGAGCTCTTTTCCTTACGGTATTTGGGTGTTCTCCTTTTCGACAATTTCGGAACCCTTTTCCTTGTTTAGCCGAAACCTCTACCATCCTCTCTATTTTTTTTCATTTTCTTTCTTCTCATCTGCATTACCAAAAGCCGAACCCTTCTATCATCCCTTTCGATTTCTTTCTTTTTCTTCTTCTTTTCATTTGTTTCATCTAGAAGCCGAAACTTCTAAGCCTCTATTTGAGGTTCTCTCATTTTTATTTTCGGTTCATTTGCCTTGTTCTCTTTTACCATAGTCATTGCTGAATTCTCTTGGGTGTATTCGAATCTACTGAGTTAAGGTAAGTGGCGATTTCTTCTATTTCTTTATCTTCCCTTTCGGTTCTTGGAGGCCAAAGCCGAATGGCTAATTGGCTTGGTGAGGCCATCGGTTGGACTTATGTTTCTTCTTAATTCTCTTATGTTCTCTTTGGGGAGCCTATTTTGGGAATTGAAGTAAGGCAAATCATCTGAATCTCAAGTTGGAAACCGTTAGTCTCTGAGCCCATCTTTCTTTTCGAGATTTTAAGGTAAGGGGGTTCTCTTTGGATTTTTGTTTAGGTTCGCTTATCGTGTTCGTTATCTTAACCCTGTGATGTTGTTAAACTACCATATTTCTTTATAGTATCATCTGACAAGATCTTTTGATGGAATCCAATACCGATCAGGCAAAGGAGGGGTTGGACCCGTGAACCCGACCCTAAGTTTAAGAAGCGTGCGGTGTCAAGAAGACGAGATTGGCCACCGGGTTGTGGGCGGCTTGAGCAGTCGAGGCAGATAGTAGTCGTTTCTGCTACCGATAGTGTCGACATAGAGAGTATTAACTTGTGTGTTACCAGGTGTGTAAACCCTAACACACTATATTTAAACTGTATTACTATTAATATAATGAAAAGTTTTAAAAGGCTGTGAGTACAGTTGAAGTGCCCTTGTGGGTAAGGCAGGGAGTGCCAAGTACGTGGTTATAATGACTTAATATGAGGTTGGATGTATGTGATAATTCATTGTCTTGTTATTAGCATGTTTACGTTCGTGGTGACATATATGTTGTGCATGGGATATGGGAATGATGATAAAGGGGAAGTGATAAGGTCACGTAGTGATCGGTGGTGCTGCCACATTTGATTTATAAGGTCACATGGTGATCGGTGGCTAAGCCACAGTGGAATTCAAGGTCACATGGTGATCGTTATTATAACCGGCAGCATGACTATCGAGACGGCGTGTAGCGGATGGAGGGTTGATTGTAGAAATCCCCACGGTGTGATGGTTGGTACGGGATGGCGTGTAGAGGATGGAAAATACTAGGTTGGGCTGGTCTTGATGCATTCATGTTGTTGTATGATATCTTGTATGGGCTAAATATGAGATGGTAGGCCGTGGGCCGTGTTGTGTGTTATGATATTTTTACACACTGAGTCTCCGTGACTCACCCTTTCCTTAACCTTTCAGGTAATCAGTAGATCATGGATATGGGAGCCGAGGCGGACTCGTGGAGGCCATAAAGACTTTTTTTTTCGTAAACTTTTCTTGCTTTACTTTAGTTTTTAATTGGGGATTTTATTTGTGTAATAAGGCCTTTCTAAATTAATATTTGGGTATTATTTTATTTATTTATCGTTTATCAAAATTTGACACTATGCAACCTTAATCACAATGTTAACAAAAAAAGGGGTTTCCAAAATACGAGTAACTCAAAACCTACGTTTTCTTCCAAGTATCACCAAGCTTAACGAATATTTGATTAACTAAAAGTTGAAATTTTTCCTACACTACCAAACCACTATTTTCAAGACGTTGCCTTAATCGGAAAGTTTTCAAATCTACGATTTTTCCTAAATTAAACAAAATTTCATTTTTACTTCACCCTGTAACATACCAGATCTGGTCGTAACGTTTGGGCCGGGTTTGGGGTGTTACACTTATGTTGACTACTGTGTCACACCCTGAAAACTGGGTTAGTAGAAATTGGGTTAGTGAATCGAGAGTGGTCACGCCCGATTTTTTTTAAGATGACCTTTGCGCATTTAATAATAAATAGGTATCTAATCTAGTGATTAAGTAGTGGTGGAGCTGTCTTTAAAGACTTGAGTGTAAATCCCTTCCCTCACATTATTTTCTATTTGGTGAAATTTTGCTTCAAACCTTAGTAAGTGTCACGCCATGTTTTTAAATAAATGTTGTAAGAGTGTTAATAAGCAAGTGAACTGCCTTAGTAATTAAGAGTTTAATTAGTTTCCTTAAACTCTTATGTTCAATTCCTCACACTCTCATTATTTTTATTTAAATTTTGGCTCATAAATCTTTGGTCAACACCCCCTATGTCGCCCCCTATTGTTACCTTATGGAGAAGATTTCTTTCCATATTTAGTGAGTTAACCTTCCTCCCTTAGACTCATTTTCACTCCACATGTCCCACCTTGATCCGCTTTTCAAGCATTTCTCCCCTAGAGCTTCCATTTCCTCCCACTTGCCTTGCTTGAACCGTCCACCCCACCATAGTAACCACTATTCTCATTTTTGTTTCATTTTGTTTCCTCCTCCTCTACTCTTGATCGATTCCTCCATTACTCTTCCCTTTCTCCTCTTTTCTCTTCCATTTTCTTCTTCTTTGAACCACCATTTCACCTCTTTTTCTCCACCGATCATCCACTTTCCACCAACTATAGTTGACCGCACCACTATCTCACCACCACTACACCGCCGCCTTCGCACTACCACCACCATTAGTCATCATTTTCTTTGTTTTCCATTTTCCCTTAAAATCTTTAGTCATAATAAGATTTCTACTCCTTTTCTCCTATTTTCTTAATTTGTTACTAAATCCCAAACTAATCCTTTTATTTTTAATGATGATGATTTTTCATAGTTTCTACTTCTTCTTCGAGTCAAGACCTTGGTGAATCACAAATCCTTCTAATCTGATCGAATCAACGTAAGTATAGGATGATTTGGGCTAATAATCACTTCTTTCCCATTCTTTTATTTAAGGGTCAAATGTTTTAGTGATATTAGATATCATTTTTCTTCGATTTTAACATCTCATGTATTATTTGTATGTTGAAGGACCAATTGCTATCAACTCGAACCACCCCTAACTTTGGAAGTGAATCACAACTTCGAATCTAAATGTAATAACATAAGTGTGGGTTTAGAAATCTAGATTTAATCGTTTCTTATTAAAGGAATAATTAAAATAACATTCTAATGATGGATCATCGTTTTATACTTAGATTTCTGATTGATTTAGTTAAATCCAAGTGTGGGTGTTTGAAGGAGTCTAGTGTTGCATTGGATCTACTAAGTCAGGTGTGGGTTTAACTTAATACAAAAATTGTATGAATAATTGTTAATTAATATTAATGATTGATACTCTTATAAGTACTCTGAAATGTGAATATTTGCGAATACACTATGTATTCAAAAAGGATGAAAATTTTGTTAAAATGGATGGTTTTCAAGTAAGTGATTCTAAACTGATTAATCTGTGATTATATGAATGTGCTTTTCAGATTTATTGATAAAGGAGATATTATGTTTATATTCCAACTCTCATGTTATGTGATTTAATGGCATTACCTAATAAGCATGAAAAGTAAATCATGCCACTGATTCTGCTAATTAAAATATGATTCGCATGTTAAACATGCCCATTGAAAATTTCTGTTTTTGTAAGCCATATCACATGCATGGGGTTGAGATGATATTGAAAGAAGGAAGATTTTGGTAGTTTAATGATATGTACATTCTAGTGGTTTAACCACATTTTCTGGCAGTTTATCTGCAATTCTGGTGGCTTGTCCACAGATATCTGTTTTTGGTAACTTACCTGCATTATCTGATGGCTTTTTCGTATTTTGGTGTGTTATTGGATACACAATGTAACACCCCATACCCGATTCTGAGGCTAAAACTGGATACGAGACATTACTATGCTTGAACTTCCTTAAACATGTACTTACGGGCTACAAAATTTTGTTCTGAATTAAAAACTTTTCTTTCTTAGTCAAATCATCCATATCGTGGGCCTACGAGGCCTTAAATTTGTGTCCGGAAACTTTTACAACCCAAACGAAACTTTTCTTTAAAATAGGGGCCACACGCTCGTGTTGGTATAAGGGCACGCCCGTGTGCCCTTAAGACATGCCCCTGCCTTCCACCCGTGGTCGACACTGACTAAATTCACACGGCCTGGACACGCCTGTGGCCCTGGCCCGTGTGCCAAACCTTGGCATTCTGACTTATCAACACGGTCTGTAGACATGCCCGTGTGCGTCAGCTTTGTGACAATTGAATTTCTAAGTGTCAAGTGCAGACTTCACACGGCCTTGGCACACGCCCATGTGCCAACCGTGTGTATCACACGGCCTGAACAAACGGCCGTGTGACCAGCCCGTGGTTTAATCTGACTTAAGATACTAAGGTGCAGGAGACACACGGCCTAGACACACGCCCGTGTGTCTATCCATGTGGGCACTTAGAGGCTATCTTACCAAGCCTTTTACCACTCCCGTTTGCATACATTCATATACTACTTCAAAATATTCTCAAATCATCAATTAAAACAGATGAATTAACACATTTAATCATTAAAGAGATAAAGTCTTTATCCCATACACTAGGGAAAACTACTCCCAATACAAATACAACCAACTTAGATTCTCTTAGGCCAATACAATTTGGCACATTATCAATGACTTAATCAACCTCAAGTACTAGCCCTATACATGCCATGACTTCTAAGGACTTGATACCTCATACCAAGAGTCGGCTAGATAGTGTGAAAACATCTCCGGCGGTCTCCAACCCGAGCTAGTTAATATAACCTATAAGAGATGAGAAAAGTAAAGGAGTAAGCAATAATGCTTAGTAAGCTCATCTGCATAATGTGTCAAATATTGATATTCATTGAGTATACATAATTACAAAGTATCATGAAGAGTGTCTCTCATAAACTCATGGTTACTTGCTCAACTATTCTTGAAACTTACTCATTCAATCTCTTACCACATTCTTAGCATGTCATAAGCCAATTACTCGTTCAATTAGCATACCTTCCTACACTGATCACCACATGATCATATAAAACAACACATCAAGCATTTTCAATAAGCCGCTCATGCTACTAATATCGCGGTGGTTTCGTACTTAGCTCACCATTGAATCTCTAATAGGGTGGTATTGTACATAGCCCGCCGATAATAATATAATTGATGATATCGCACACAGCCCATCATTACCATCAATAAGGTAATATCGCACATAGCACACCGTTATTTTACATTCATGGATAATAATTTTCATGTATATCTCTATTTCAAATGTTCCTTCGAGAACATCCTCACATACTTCTATTCGTACTTAACATTCTACGATACTTGTTTGCATTCACATAATGCATTAATGAATCTATCTCATACAACTAAGGTGTATTGAATACACATAACCCACTAAGGGTTCATCATACACTGAATTCATATCAATTCAATTCTAGCACACACACTTGTGCTTTTTCCGTGGTATAACCACGTACTTTCTTTCTTTCAACATATACATTGAATCACTCAAGTTATTAAATAATTCTCTTGAGTCTCATACTCATAATGTCACATAGAATATATACCCCAATAGGGTCTTACTTGCATTAACATATCGATGCTGTGTCCCTGACATGGTCTTATACGAATTCTTACATCGAGGCCATATTCCAATATGGTCTTACACGAGATTTTAACTATCATCATATCATTCTACATACATTTCCCATTACTCTTAGATTCAATTCTTTTGACCTCTCATCAAAGATATTTCATACATTCATAGAGTAAATATACATTCCATACAACATTGGAACATTAAATTAACTCATACGTAATTGCAACATTCGCACATGAACTTACCTCGATGTCGAAAGGGCCGAAAGGGACCTTTTTACCCACATTTCTCTTTTCACCCGTTCTAGGTCCGAAACTCATTTTCTTTGATCTAGAACAATGGAATTTATTGATTTAATCACTTATGAATCATAATGTACCATAATCTACACTTTAGGCAAAAATAAATATTTTGCCCCTACACTTTGGCAAAATTACGATTTTGCCCTTAGGCTCGTAAATAAATTTTAATCTCAATTTCTTATTAAGCAAGCCTAGCTGAACATTTAATCCTCTTACAACTATCCACAATTCCATCTATTTCATGCCTTAATGAACAAATTATAGCTTTTGCATTTTAGTCCCAATTAGGTGTTTTCATGGCAACACCTTTCACAAAAGTTGTTTGTCATCATCCTATCATTCATTTTCTCCCATAAAAACTCATTAAACAACATGAACTCTAGCATGGTAAGTCCCTAGACTTTCACCCATATTGCAAACTAGTCCTCCCAATAGCTAGCTTAAGCTTTGAGGACTCCAAAAATACAAAAAAATCATCAAAAATAACCATCAAAGTGACTTACTTGAAGAGAAAATGAGCTGTTGAAATTTCAAGCTTTCAAAGCCCTCCCATGGTTGATATTTTCAGTTGGAGAAGAAGACTAAATAAAAAGATGATAACTTTAGCTTATATCATCTTATTTTATTCAATTTTCCAACTAATATCACCAACTTTCTATCATAATAAATGCTCTTGTCCCCTATGTATTATTATGGCCGGCCAACTCACTTAAATAAGGCCAAATTTCACAATTGGGACCTCCAATTAATAATCCATAGCTATTTGGCACCTCTAGCAAATAAAATAGAACTTTCGCACTTTATGCGATTTAGTCCTTTTTCACAATTTAGCTAGAATTCGCTAAAATTAAGGCACCAAAATTTTCATGCATCCTTATAAACATGTTATAACACATAACATAACATAAAAATAATTTTATCTAACCTCGAATTAGTGATTCCGAGATCACTGTTCCGACTAGCCCCTAAATCGGGCTATTACAATTCTCCCCCCTTAGGGATTTTCGTCCCCGAAAATCTTATCAACAGGATTTGCTACCAACATTCTTAAAATGTTTCCATCTACTCTTCAAAATCGCGAATCCACTTATCCTCAAGTTTCTCTTGCCAATAACTCTTAAACTGTGATACACAAGGTCGAAGCGTAGCTTGAGACCTAGGTTATTCTTCCTTTAGGGTATATACTATACCCAGTAATCCACCAATTTGGAACTCTGTACATGACTAGATGATCATTCGAGTCTTTACTGGTTGATTCACTACAATTCGAATGACATATTCGAATGACAGCCCCCCTCTTGGGAATTATGTCAAACCAAATTTGAAATCTATAAGGTTTCATCTAACTTCCTCATTAAACCATTCACCGACTTTAATACTCTTGACTTGTACGCGTTAAAAACTCAGCTTTTAATGGTCAACTACTTCTGACCATAAACTCAATCATATCGTGAAATGTACTCTATTGTCAAAACATTTATGCTCATAATTATACTTCCTTATTCTTGCATTAGTAGATATGCTACTATTAAATTTCATACTAAAACTTCTGCATAAGTTCTGGATTCATCATCATTCAAATTCTATCTCAAGGAAGCATCAACAACGGAAATCTTATCCAACTTGAATTTTATCACCTTAAAGAAACTCATTCAGAGCTTATTTAAAATACCATTTACTATCTCACTACGAACCTTTTGTTTCTAAAAGAAAACTCTCTCTAGTCATTAACTTCGCTGAAACTAGGATATTACCAACTAAGATCAATCGAGTAACTAACTCGAATTTTTTTTAACAAGGATCTTTCATTCAGTCACCTGTTCCATGTCTACTATCCGAAAAGTATTACAATAACTATACCTGCCATTGTAATAGTTCTAGCCGTTTCCACTATTTAATTTTCAAAATCTTCTGTAGCATATGATACTCTCATTCATTAAAATTCAGAAAATACACATCGATCTTCCCATGGATCAATACATAATATCTAACTCACAACACAGACACAAAAGTGATCGTCTCAGGATCACCAACCTGTCAACTCTTTCTCTTGATTCAGACTGATCTCAGTACTAGAACTTTCAAATAAACAGTTCTTTCAATAGCTTTCGACTCAACTATCACGGTTTGAACATTTCGATGAGCATACCCTTGTATCATGCTCCCTACTCACGTATACACAGAATCTGAATCATATCTCAATACATTAATCTACTCTTTTCTCCATACTGAGAACATATTTTAAGCACACTCTCATCTGAGTTTCTATTGTTATGCTAATCTAAAACCTTTACTATCGTCATATCTCATGATAGCAGGGACATCTCGATCGAATTCATTAACTCTATCCATCTTATTCGAAAACTCAACATACGACGTGAAACTTGTGATTTCATTTCTTATACTAGAGTCATCACCAACTTCCTCCTCAAGGTACCCCATTAAGGTTACGAGGAGATAGAGGAATGTCGATTTTGATTAACTAAATCGACAACCATTTAGTCTACTCTTTCTGTCAGTTAACATTCTCACACAATCACAATTTCATGAAAAGAACGACCACATCATCCCTGAAGGGAAACATGTATTAGTACATAATACTAAAGGAGATCATTATAATCCCATCCATGGCATTAACTAACCATGCACAAACCATAGGCTTCTAGCCAACTTACTCATACTTGCCCTTACATAACACGTTCCGTGTCATATATCGTAATCGTCTCTTCGTGATTCATTCACGAGTACATGTTTTCACTCTTTCACATGACTTTAGTACCATTCTCATTTCTACCTCTAGACTCATCTATATGTCCCATTGATCACTAGGGATAATCAAAGACGCATATTCATCGTCATTCATGTAGGTACGAAACCAATGCCACATTCCCGAGGTGGTCTTATATGGAGTCACCTCTAAATGCCAATGCCATATCCCGGATAAGGTCTTATATGGACTTCAACATCAAGCATCGATGCCATATTCTGAATATGGTCTTACACAATTCTAATATTCATTATAGTCCCCTAGGACTTCAACCTCACGTTTCACAACAATTACTCTATTTAGTAGAGTATCATGTATCAGCGGGATACAAAGCATTCTCAACTATGCTAGATAATTTTTTTTTGCATTAATCACATGCAAACTTATTCAATTTGACTCTCATAACATCTCATCATGATTTAACAGTGGTAAGGGGGTGAAGTCGTAAAACCCCTAACTTGATGCTCGTGACTACATACATGTGATTTAACATCCCTAATTAACGAAATATCATCGTAGTCACACAACTCGCTCTAAGCAAGTTTTCATACTTACTCATGTTACAATGGTTTCTATCACCCATAATTTCGAACAGTGACTTCACTTACTCAAGTTCCACCTTAATGTCTACTCAAGTACTCAACATTAAGCTCTAATTTCTCTTATCATTGCTTATCAAGTTAGAGAATGTCTTACGGGTTTGTGTACATCATTTACTTGATTGCCATAGTCCAACTACGGTCTTACTCGTATCACAACGTCATAGCCCAGCTATTACTTTACATGTCATCACGATGCCATAGCCTCGCTATGGTCTTACATGAAATCTCATATCAATACCAATGCCATATCCCAGATACGGTCTTACATGGAAACTCATATCGATGCCGATGCCATATCCCAGATATGGTCTTACACGAAATCTTATATCGATATCGACGCCATATCCGAGATATGGTCTTACACGATCTCATACCAAAGCTAGGTCCTAGACGTGGTCTCACACGGGATTACTATTCGATGCCGATGCCATATCCCAGATATGGTCTTATACGAGATCTCACAACAAATATCGATACCATATCCCAGATATGGTCTTATCCGATTATCTTATTCAATACCGAAGCCATATCCCTGATATGGTCTTACACGGGATCATGTATCGATGCCAATGCCATGCCCCAGACATGGTCTTATATGAGATCACCTATACCGCCATGGTCCAACCATGGTCTTATTCATCATTTTATCATTGAACGACCGTACTCATCTCCTGTAGTCTACTTAGTCAAACTTTTCATTTTTAACTCTCACACTATAATATGTGTGAGTTTGTAACAGGGTCATAAGACGGAACATTATACCTTCTCTACTTTAACAGTCACACGTGAGATTTAACCATGTGGACATATTTATCATAAACAATGGCATCACAAATCTCAAATGCTTACTTACTCTTACTGCTTCTCACATACATCATGGTACTTACTAGTCTCATGTTTGTAAGGTAAACAAGGTACCTGTAACACTTGATCACATAGATCAGTATTCTTTACTATAACAAGCATAATCTCAAACTCATCATTCATAACATGAATTATACTTGTTAGTCAGCCTTCAGTAGCATGACATAATATCAACTTTACTACTAACTTTCTTGCTATCTCATTTAAGCTTTATTCTTTTGCCCGATGAATTACTATGAATGACTGAGGATACTGAATCTCATTTCACATGTATCTTGATGCCAATGCTATATCCTTGATATAGTCTTACATGGGATCTCTTACTTGGTATCGATGCCATGTCTTGACATGGACTTACACGAAGTCTTGATTGTGGGTTCCCTTGGGAACTTACCATTGCCATGTCTTGACATGGTCTTATTGGTAACTTTACTCATGAACTGGTCAATCCCGAGCCTTGGCTTGGACTTACATGAAATCTTCCTTGTTACTCACCAATGCCATGCCTTGGCTTGGACTTACATGGGATCTCTATCTCTTGATAGCTTTTCAATGCCAAGACTTGTCTTGGACTTACATGACATCTTTGCTTGGAGACTCGCCAATGCCATGCCTTGGCTTGGGCTTATATGGGTCTTCATCTCATAGTAACTCTTCAATGCCAAGACTTGTCTTGGTCTTACATGATAACTTGCTTGATTTTCGATGCCATGTCTTGACATGGTCTTATACGGTCTTTCTTGTCTCATGTGGCAGATTGAGTATCCTAAGTAATTCCTTTTCAATCAGGACTTTCATATACTTGCTCTTAGTAACTTCTTTGTTTAATAAATCATTAAACATTTTCATGAAAATAATGTGCATATAACAACATCGCAAGCAATTCAATGAAATATTCATGAAGCTTGAAAATCTTAAAAACTTACTGAAATTAGCTCGATTGGGAATCATCACTGTCTTAACAAAACAATTTCATTAGAGCCGGGAGACATCACACTATCATGGTCCACATACGGCATGTATAGCTAGACTCTTACTCACGCTAGGTTAGTCCTAGAACCGACTAAACCATAGCTCTGATACCACTAAATGTAACACCCCATACCCGATTTTGAGGCTAAAACCGGATACGAGACATTACTATGCTTGAACTTCCTTAAACATGTACTTACGGGCTACAGAATTTTGTTCCGAATTAAAAACTTCTCTTTCTTAGTCAAATCATTCATATCGTGGGCCTACGAGGCCTTAAACTTGCGTCCGAAAACTTTTACAAGCCAAAAGAAACTTTTCTTTAAAATAGGGGCCACACGCCCGTGTTGTTATAGGGACACGCCCGTGTGCCCTTAAGACATGCCCGTGCCTTCCACCCGTGGTCGACACTGACTAAATCCACACAGCCTGGACACGCCCGTGGCCCTGGCCCGTGTGCCAAACCTTGGCATTCTAACTTATCCACACGGTCTGTACACACGCCCGTGAGTGTCAGCCGTGTGACAATTGAATTTCTAAGTGTCAAGTGCAGACTTCACACGGCCTTGGCACACGCCCATATGCCAACCGTGTGTATCACACGGCCTGAACAAGCGGCCGTGTGACCAGCCCGTGGTCTGTCGACTTAAGATACTAAGGTGTAGGAGAGACACGGCCTAGACACACGCCGCGTGTGTGTCTATCCGTGTGGGCACTTAGAGGCTATCTTACCAAGCCTTTTACCACTCCCGTTTGCATACATTCATATACTACTTCAAAACATTCTCAAATCATCAATTAAAACACATGAATTAACAAATTTAATCATTAAAGAGATAAAGTCTTTATCCCATACACTAGGGAAAACTACTCCCAATACAAATACAACCAACATAGATTCTCTTAGGCCAATACAATTTGGCACATTATCAATGACTTAATCAACCTCAAGTACTAGCCCTATACATGCCATGACTTCTAAGGACTTGATACCTCATACCAAGAGTCTGCTAGATAGTGTGAAAACATCTCCGGTGGTCTCCAACCTGAGCTAGTTAATATAACCTATAAGAGATGAGAAAATTAAAGGAGTAAGCAATAATGCTTAGTAAGCTCATCTGCATAATGTGTCAAATATTGATATTCATTGAGTATACATAATTACAAAGTATCATGAAGAGTGTCTCTCATAAACTCATGGTTACTTGCTCAACTATTCTTGAAACTTACTCATTCAATCTCTTACCACATTCTTACCATGTCATAAGCCAATTACTCGTTCAATTACCATACCTTCATGCACTGATCACCACATGATCATATAAAACAACACATCAAGCATTTTCAATAAGCCGCTCATGCTACTAATATTGCGGTGGTTTTGTACTTAGCTCACCATTGAATCTCTAATAGGGTGGTATCGCACATAGCTCACCGATAATAATATAATTGATGATATCGCACACAGCCCATCATTACCATCAATAAGGTAATATCGCACATAGCTCACCGTTATTTTACATTCATGGATAATAATCCTCATGTATATCTTTATTTCAAATGTTCCTTCGAGAACATCCTCACATACTTCTATTCTTACTTAACTTTCTACGATACTCATTTGCATTCACATAATGCATTAATGAATCTATCTCATACAACTAAGGTGTATTGAATACACATAACCCACTAAGGTTTCATCATACACTGAATTCATATCAATTCAATTCTAGCGCACACACTTGTGCTTTTTCTGTGGTACAACCACGTACTTTCTTTCTTTCAACATATACGTTGAATCACTCAAGTTATTAAATAATTCTCTTGAGTCTCATACTCATAATGTCACATAGAATATATACCCCAATAGGGTCTTACTTGCATTAACATATTGATGCCATGTCCCTGACATGGTCTTATATGAATTCTTACATCGAGGCCATATTCCAATATGATCTTACACGAGACTTTAACTATCATCATATCACTCTACATACATTTCCCATTACTCTTAGATTCAATTCTTTGGACCTCTCATCAAAGATAATTCATACATTCATAGAGTAAATATACATTCCATACAACATTGGAACATTAAATTAACTCATACGTAATTGCAACATTCGCACATGAACTTACCTCGATGTCGAAAAAGTAGAGAAAGGGACCTTTTTGCCCACATTTCTCTTTTCACCCGTTCTAGGTTTGAAACTCGTTTTCTTTGATCTAGAACAATGGAATTTACTGATTTAATCACTTATGAATCATAATGCACCATAATCTACACTTTAGGAAAAAATGACTATTTTGCCCCTACACTTTGGCAAAATTACAATTTTGCCCCTAGGCTCGTAAATAAATTTTCATCTCAATTTCTTATTAAGCAAGCCTAGGTGAACATTTAATCCTCTTACTACTATCCACAATTCCATCTATTTCATGCCTTAATGAACAAATTACAACTTTTGCATTTTAGTCCCAATTAGGTGTTTTCATGGCAACACCTTTCACAAAAGTTGTTTCTCATCATCCTATCATTCGTTTTCTCCCATAAAAACTCATTAAACAACATGAAATCTAGCATGGTAAGTCCCTAGACTTTCACCCATATTTCAAACTAGTCCTCCCAATAGCTAGCTTAAGCTTTGAGGACTCCAAAAATACAAAAAAAATCATCAAAAATAACCATCAAAGTGACTTACTTGAAGAGAAAATGAGCTGTTGAAATTTCAAGATTTCAAAGCCCTTCCATGGTTGATATTTTTGGTTGGATAAGAAGAATAAATAAAAAGATGATAACTTTAGCTTATATCATCTTATTTTATTCAATTTTCCAACTAATATCACCAACTTTCTATCATAATAAATGCTCTTGTCCCCTATGTATTATTATGGCCGACCAACTCACTTAAATAAGGCCAAATTTCACAATTGGGACCTACAATTAATAATCCATAGCTATTTGGAACCTCTAGCAAATAAAATAGAACTTTCGCACTTTATGCGATTTAGTCCTTTTTCACAATTTAGCTAGAATTCGCTAAAATTAAGGCACCAAAATTTTCATGCATCCTTATAAACATGTTATAACACATAACATAACATAGAAATAATTTTATCTAACCTTGAATTAGTGATTCCGAGATCACTGTTCCGACTAGCCCCTAAATCGGGCTGTTACAGACAAGTTTTGGGGAACTCTTTTATGGTGTGTAGCGGAGTTGGGTAGGAACTTTTTGAAAACTCTGCATTGATTTTTGAAAAACTCTGCATCTA
Source organism: Gossypium sturtianum (assembly GCA_025698515.1). Taxonomy (NCBI): domain Eukaryota; kingdom Viridiplantae; phylum Streptophyta; class Magnoliopsida; order Malvales; family Malvaceae; genus Gossypium; species Gossypium sturtianum. The sequence continues at coordinate 85,576,310 of CM046954.1, forward strand.
CATCATCATGCATATTGATATTTGTGAAATTGGATTGCTTACATATTTTCTACTATATTCTAAAACGTATGTTTTAATTACTATTAGTTACCTAAGTTAAGACTTTGTGGAATTAAATTGTATAAATTCTCTGTAATATTTTGATTTGTATACTAAATTCCTATTTAATACTTGAGTTAAGTCTCACACTGAGCTTTATAGCTCACCCCCTTCAGTTTTCTGTCCTTTCAAACTTTTGCAAGGTCGGGATTCGGTGACGACATTTGAAGGAGTTTCTCGGAGTTATTTTTAAATTAATGTACTTAAAGTCTATTTTGGTTTTTTGTTATTTTGGGACTGTAATAAGTTTGATTATGGACTGTGGTATGGGACATTACTTTGGGGATTTTTATTCTGATTTTCATGACTTGATTACATGACACTAGAATTTTAAAAATTGTTCGAAATGGGTCAATTTTTAAATAGAATCTGTTAATAATATATTTTCTGCTGCAAATACCGAAAAATGAGTTTTTAATAAAATCTAAAATAGTTTTGAATAAATGGTTGATTTTTTTTACAAATGAAATATTATATGTTTCGATTACTAAAATTAATAGGCTTTTTTACGAAATTAAAATAAACATTCGATTTCACTTGTTTTGAATTGATAAGTCAATGCTTTTAAAATATATTCAAATCACGGAAGTTTGTTTTAGACCATTTTTCGTGGACAAAATGGTTTTGGAAATATTATTGAAAATAAAGATAAATGTTTGATTTTCACAAATTTTGAACGAATTAGTAAATGGTTTTAAAAAGTACGTTTGAAAATTTCGAAAGTTTACTTCGGCCATTCCGGTTGCCAATGTAGCTTTTTGAATTCAGCTATAACATTTGATTCAGGTCTGGGAGGTTACATACTAAGTACATGGATTTGAAATAGAGTCGATAAACTAATTTTAACATCTCCATTCTAGGGTGCATTTTGTATTTATGAGAATGGACTTAGAAGGTTAAGGATTTTAAAATATTTTTATTGGTTAATGAAACCATAAAATTTGGGAAACAATTGAAATGCATTAGGTTAGTAGGCTTGTATCTATTGGGCCTAGTAGGGAGTCATTAAACATTATGTGTCTTTTTTCTCTTAAGAAAATCAAGATTGAGGTATTTTTGGTTGCTTCGACACTTCAATATTAAGAGGTTTGACACCTACTTGAACTATCCCAACATGGGTATATTTGCAATTTTGCTTTTTAAGTTTGTTTATGATGGCCTTTTAAGTAATTGGATGGTCTCATATTCCATTTTAATAGGTAAATTATTTTGTTTTTATAATATTCTCACAAAGGCATTTAAACTATAGAGTGTTGATATTTTATATATTTGGTTTGTAGAGACCCTTGGATGGGTTCAATAATCATACCTTTGGAGGACATTCTTATAATGTTCCTTTTACTTATTAATAGTGTCATTAGAAATTTGGTTGGATTATTTATTGATCTAATACCCTTAGTGTAGTGATATCGTCTATGTACCATATGTACTTGTAATTTTTTGAACTAATTGGTTTAATATCTTTTACCTTATGTACTTCCATTATTACCATTAATATCTATTGTATAATGTCCTCAATGATTTTTGCACACAAAGTAAAATGGAAGCAAATATTAGCTCATTAATTAGCTAACGTTTAACTAATACTAAGTGCATTATGTGATCGGGTCATAATGCGAGAAGACAACTTATATTAGTAGATAATCTAAACAAGTTCATAGTCTAATCAAAATTGAGCAAGTTGATTAAAAGACTATTATGTCATCTATCAATTCCAATTGGGGGGATACCTTGTCTTGGGTATTGGAGCAAATGACTCCAGAAGAAAGAAACATAGATGTGATTGACTGGACTGATAGTACATTCTACAGGACATAACTAGAATAAATCCTAGATCCGTTTATGAATTTATTTACTTGTGACGTTCATAGTGTGATTTACCTTAATCCTAAGTAAGTGACGAACTACATGTGCGTGACTTGTATACTTTGGTATATTAAAAGCCTAAGTTCAATTGGTAATAGAGCCAAAAGTTGGTATGTTGGGTATATGACTTTTGCACAACATAGTTTCACTCACAACAGTAGAATTCATAACCTAATAAAGGATAAATGATATCCTCTCATCGACATTACGTGATAGATGGAAAAGTAATGTGGCCACATTTCAGTTTTCATAAGACGAATAATTTAATTACTATATGATAGCAATTGACTTTTTCATGAAGGAAGATGTGATGGATACCATAAGATAAAATATGATCATATTGGAGAAAAATTTTTATCCTAAAGAGATTAAAGATGTCCTATGAGGGTAACTCACATATGACAAGGTCCTTGGACAAGCTCTTGATATAGTAGCTTTCACAATGGTATATAATGAGGAGTATCAAGTTCAATATGCTATTTCACATCTCACATATTCAAACCATCTCATTTCTCTCTTTTCATAAATCTATCACATTTTGCAAATAAAAAAAAATCATATAATGCATATAAAACACTTTTCATAACAACATCCAATTCCATGTTCTCATGGAACATAACATACTAATGTTCCCAATTCAATTCTCAATTCACATCTCATTTCCCATTTCATTTTTTTTGTCATATCAAATACATATAAATCATTTTATTATTTATATCCCTATTAACAAGACTCAGACTCGAATGGATACACAAATCCAACCAACACGCCAGTTTGGCACCCAGTGCTTCATCAGATAAATCTGAAGCAAATAGTTGCGCCTAACGCTAAAATAAGTTGACACCCAGTGTCTCATCAGTTAAATCAAAGTAAGTCAGCACCCAATGTCTCATTGACTCAAAGTCGAAGCATTCTTGAACTCTTCCTATCCTATGATATGCCAATTATATCTGACTCTGCCCGAACAGTTAATAGGATGTTCGTTACTTATTTCATACTTAATCCATGTATAAATTTACATCAACTATATCATAAATTCATTTATTAAAATCATATAACAACAAATATCACAATAAGAATTCAATTTCATAATTATACAATTATTTGTATCTTCTACATAGGTTTCAATTTAGTCCTCAAGAACATCAACCATTATCATCAATTGAGTCACCTTAAATTCTCACCATGTGCATACAATTCAAAATGTAGAAATTTACGAAGAGTTCGGATTATAGAAACACAAACCGTAGACTCCGAGCTATTCGTCGATGACCTTATCTTTTTCCTTCTTTTTCGAGGAATCTGTCTCGACGTTCGCTACGGAATAAAACAAACAACACATTTCATCAATACGCAAACAATTTCACAATCAATTGCTAAGTTATGCAACTTTTGCATTTTATTCAATTTAGTTCCTAAAACGAGGACTAACATAACTTCCACATTTAGCCTCAAATTTTTATACTAAATTAACTCTAGGCCAAATTTAACTCCCTATTTTCATATCTACCCTAAAATTTTGAAATTTTCGCAATTTGGTCTCTATTGCACAAAATCAACCATTGACTTTACAATTTAGTCCTTTTTCACTTCTAACCTCAAAATCTATCAAATTGGTCCATAAAACTTTAACTATTCAACAAAAGTAGCATCCTCAAATTTTAACAATAACAAAAAAAATACAACATGGGTCAACTAACTCGAGATACCGGGATTCCAAAAATACAAAAATTACAAGAAAAAGATTAAATTGCACTAATCAATTAAAGCTTGGAAATTGAAAGTCCTTGGAGTTTCGTCTTCTCCCCCAAAACCTTTATTTTAAAAATGAAAAATGAAAAGGGAAATGTTTTGTTTCCCGCTAATTAATATTAGGCTATAATTTTTTTATATATATATGATTTTATAACATGATAATTAATTATAACATATAAAACTTATATTTAAAAATAATTTATCACTTAGCCGTCCACTACAAAGAACAAATGTTTAATTGCTCTTTAAGACTCTTAGCTATATTTTACCTTATAATTTAATAATAAATCACACTTTTATCATGTAATGCCCCAAAAATTTCTATTTCGGCATTTGTAAAATGTGACACAAATGTGTATCTACTTCAGTGGTTAAGTGTTCTGGGTGTGTGTGAGAGGTCCCAAGTTCAAGCCTTGCATTTGGCAAATTTTGGTATTTTTCTGATATAAGCCCTATCTCTATTCAGTGGGCTTATATTTAATTATTTATTAAACCATATCAGAATTGGTCTGCTGGTCTGGTGGTTAAGTTGAGTGTCAGATTGCTGAAGGTCTTGTGTTCGAATCCTTGCGCGAGCGTGGGAGTCTATTTTTGCTCAATTGACGAGAGAGTTTCGGTCAAACAGGAATTCTGAGTAGTGGAGATAATTAAGGGATTTGGGGGAAGTTATCAGATTTTATTTTTTTATTTTAATCTTTTTCAAAAATTTCGGTTTCTTTTCCAATTCTGACGTTCTTCAAAATTCTCTATTCTACTTTGCTGAATTACTCTTTGCTTTCCCCCATCCTTTCCTTTTTCCAACTGTCTATCTCTTTGTTCAATGTTGTTTCGCTCGTCCGGTAAGTAACTGTCCTGCCGCTTTCTTAAGGTTTTATGGTTAGTGTTTTAATGGGGATTTTGTGCTTATTCACGATTAGGGGAAAATCCAGAGGTTCGAAGTCATTCGTCGGGGATTTAGCTGGGGGAAGTTACTACTGTTCGATTGAAGGTAAGGTTTGGTTGCCAATTTGCTAAATAATGCGTTTGGGATCGGTATAGTTTATCGTTTAAAGCGATTAATTCGAATTCTTTTGGATGATTTTAGGTTCTGGTGTCCTCCGTAGCGTTATTACAGTGAATCAATATCAGGTGTGTACCCGAAAGCGCAGGAAATAGGGTTTCAGTGAAAGCCAAAAACCTCACTGTCGACGCCACACGGGCGTGTAGTCGCCCGTGTGGTAGGACATGTGCTATAGCACAGGCGTGTGATCGATGAGGCCAGGCCGTGTGCGCAAGACACGGCCGTATGATGGCAAGGTAGGTCGTGTTCGACACACGGGCTAGACTACTTTGGACCGTGTGGGCCACACGAGCGTGTGGGTCCACACGGGTAGTCCACACGGACATGTGGGGTTCTGGTCCAGGCCGTGTGATCCACACGGCCAAGGCCAAATTGGGCCGTATGGGCCACACGGGCAGGCCACATGGACATGTGAGCCCATTTAACTGAAATGTGTTCTAAGGTTGCACGGGTTGCCCAGGTCGACTGTAAACCTACTGTTGGGTTGGTAAGCACTACTTATGTAACACCCCTTACCCGAATTTATCGCTGAAACCGGATACGAGGCATTACCGAACATAACTCACTTGAACGTACAACTTTGAACTATAGAATTTCATTCCAAATTATAACTTTCCAATTCATATACATAACACCCTTATTATGGGTCTACGAGGCCTTAAACATGCAAACGGATGGTCTCAGGATTAAACCAGTAACTTTGATATACTTAGGTCTATGAGGCCTAGACACGCCCGTGTCCTCACCCGTGTGTGAAAACTTGGGTATTTTGTTTATGACGTCAGCAACCTTATAAGGGGCACACGGCCTAGGTACACGCCCGTGTGTCTAGCCCGTGGTCAACACTAACTTGAAACTCTAGCATGCAGAGGACACACGGCCTGTAACACCCTGAACCCGGCCTAGACGTTACGACCGAATTTGGCATGCCACATGGAAAGGTTGTTAAAGAAACTACGTGATTGTTGAAAATTTCGAGTTTTATTTTCATTTTGAAAATCAGATTCGTGTTTAAGGTATTCTTGCAAAACGTTATTAATATTACTAACACCGAAAACTTGTTTTATAACAAAAATCAAATTCAGTGGGTTTCGAAAATATGACGTTTTGAAACAGTGGTTGTAGTTTTAAGAAAATCCCGTGTTTAATTATCAATAGTTTGTGGACCGTCCATAAATATTTTGGAAAATGGTTATTTACGTTTTTAGGAAAACCCCATTTTGATCAATTCATAATAAATCGTAAATGCATTAAAAACGAAAAAAAACCAAATTAAAATCCCAGTGGCCTTATTACAGAACATAATCCCAAATTAAAATAAATTTAAAGTAATGTAAAACGGAGTTTACTAAAGAATCAGTGCATGGCCACCACAGAGTCCACCTCGGTTCCAAATCCTCAAAGCTAGGGATTACCTACAAAATTAAGCAGAGGGGTGAGTTATGAGAACTCACAGTGTATTCCCCTACTCGAACATTAATTGGGCTTGAGCCCATTCAGATACCAACCGGGCCTTAGCCCTTACGAAATCAAATTGGGCGAAGCCCATACAGAAACGAATTGGGCCTGAGCCCTATTTAGCATGGTATAGCAGATAATGAATGCAATGCAACCCAGTCCAACCTAAATATCCATCCACTACACACCACCCATTCCAGCCAAAACACACCGGTGGGGATTTCTACAATCAACCCTCATCCGCTACACACCATTGGTGGCAGTCACGCTGCTTATCGCCGAAATTGTGGCAGTGCCACCGAAATAATGTGACAGGGTCACTGAAATTTGTGCCAGAGCCACCGAAATACACTTCCCCGATAAATCAATATCCCTTTCCCATGCAACATGTCATAACGTCATAATGTGATGGATGCAAACATATATCATAGTATGTCAGATAATCAGAACACACATCAAATCATGCAAATTTACCCAAAATGGTATTGTAACAGCCCGATTTAGGGGCTAGTTGGAACAGTGATCTCAGAATCACTAATTCGAGGTTAGAGAAAATTATTTGCATGATATGTTATGTGTTATAATATGTTTATAAGGATGCATGAAAATTTTGGTGCCTTAATTTTAGCGAATTCTAGCTAAATTGTGAAAAAGGACTAAATCGCATAAAGTGCGAAAGTTCTATTTTATTTGCTAGAGGTGCCAAATAGCTATGGATTATTATTTGGAGGTCCCAATTGTGCAATTTGGCCTTATTTAAGTGAGTTGGCCGGCCATAATAATACATAGGGGACAAGAGCATTTATTATGATTGAAAATTGGTGATATTAGTTGGAAAATTGAATAAAATAAGATGATATAAGCTAAAGTTATCATCTTTTTATTTAGTCTTCTTCTCCAACCGAAAATATCAACCATGGGAGGGCTTTGAAAGCTTGAAATTTCAGCAGCTCATTTTCTCTTCAAGTAAGTCACTTTGATGGTTATTTTTGATGATTTTGTATTTTTGGAGTCCTCAAAGCCTAAGCTAGCTATTGGGAGGACTAGTTAGCAATATGGGTGAAAGTCTAGGGACTTACCATGCTAGAGTTCATGTTGTTTAATGAGTTTTTATGGGAGAAAATGAATGATAGGATGATGAGAAACAACTTTTGTGAAAGGTGTTGCCATGAAAACACCTAATTGGGACTAAAATGCAAAAGTTGTAATTTGTTCATTAAGGCATGAAATAGATGGAATTGTGGATAGTTGTAAGAGGATTAAATGTTTAGTTAGGCTTTCTTAATAATAAATTGAGATGAAAATTTATTTACGAGCCTAGGGGCAAAATCGTAATTTTGCCAAAGTGTAGGGGCAAAATAGTCATTTTTGCCTAAAGTGTAGATTATGGTGCATTATGATTCATAAGTGATTAAATCAGTAAATTCCATTGTTCTAGATCAAAGAAAATGAGTTTTGGACCTAGAACGGGTGAAAAGAGAAATGTGGGCAAAAAGGTCCCTTTATTACTTTCGACATCGAGGTAAGTTCATGTGTGAATGTTGCAATTACGTATGAGTTAATTTAATGTTCCAATGTTGTATGGAATGTATATTTACTCTATGAATGTATGAAATATCTTTGATGAGAGGTCAAAAGAATTGAATCTAAGAGTAATGGGAAATGTATGTAGAATGATATGATGATAGTTAAAGTCTCGTGTAAGACCATATTGGAATATGGCCTCGATGTAAGAATTCGTATAAGATCATGTCAGGGACATGGCATCGATATGTTAATGCAAGTAAGACCCTATTGGGGTATAAATTCTATGTGACATTATGAGTATGAGACTCAAGAGAGTTATTTAATAACTTGAGTGATTCAACGTATATGTGGAAAGGAAGAAAATATGTGGTTGTACCACGAAAAGCACAAGTGTGTGTTAGAATTGATTTGATATGGATTCAGTGTATGATGAACCCTTAGTGGGTTATGTGTATTCAATACACTTTAGTTTCATGAGATAGATTTATTAATGTATTGTGCGAATACAAACGAGTATCATAGAAAGTTAAGTAAGAATAGAAATGTGTGAGAATGTTTTCGAATGAATATTTGAAATAGAGATATACATGTGGATTACTATCCATGAATGTAAAATGAAAGGTGGGCTAAGTGCGGAACCACCATAAGTATAAATGATTGGTGGGCTATGTGCGATACCACCCTATTAGAGATTCAATGGTGGGCTAAGTGCGAAACCACCGAGATATTAGTAGCATGAGCGGCTTATTGAAAATGCTCGATGTGTTGTTTTATATGATCATGTGGTGATCAGTGCAGGAATGTATGCTAATTGAACGAGCAATTGGCTTGTGACATGGTAAGAATGTGGTAAGAGATTGAATGAGTAAGTTTCAAGAATATTTAAGCAAGTAACCATGAGTTTATGAGAGACACTCTTCATGATACTTTGTAATTATGTATATTCAATGAATATCAATATTTGACACATTATGCAGATGAGCTTACTAAGCATTATTGCTTACTCATTTACTTTTCTCATCCCTTATAGGTTATTTTAACTAGCTCGGGTTGGAGACCGCCGGAGATGTTTTCACACTATCGGGCAGACACTTGGCATGAGGTATCAAGTCCTTATGAGTCATGGCATGTATAGGGATTCTTTTAAAGTTGATTAAGTTCTAACCGATGTAGCCAAATTGTATCGGCCTAAGAGAATCTAGAGTTGGTTGTGTATGACCATAGATGATGGCTTAAGTTGGCTGTATTTGTATTGGGAGTAGTTCTCCCTAGTGTATGGGATAAAGACTTTATCTCTTTAATGATTAAATGTGTTAATTCATGTGTTTTAATTGATGATTTGAGAATTTTTTGAAGTAGTATATGAATGTATGCAAACGGGAGTGGTAAAAGGCTTGTAAGATAGCCTCTAAGTGCCCACACGGATAGACACACGGGCGTGTGTCTAGCCCGTGTGTCTCCTGCACCTTAGTATCTTAAGTCAGATTAGACCACGGGTTGGTCACACGGCCGTTTATTCAGGCCGTGTGATACACACGGTTGGCACATGGGCGTGTGCCAAAGTCCTGTGAAGTCTGCACTTGACCCTTAAAAATTCAATTATCACATATCGACGGCGCTTTGCAGGCGTGTGTCTGAGCACCGTGTGAATAAGTCGAATGCCAGGTTTAGCACACGGGCCGGGGCCACGGGCGTGTCCAGGCCGTGTGTAATTTGCCAGTATCCTCCACGGGTGAAAGACACGGGCATGTTTTAGGAGTGCACGAGCGTGTCTCAAGTCACACGGACGTGTGACCCCTGTTTCGAGAGAAAGTTTCTAGATGAGTTCCGAAAGTTTCGAGACGTAAGTTTGAGGCTTCGTAGGCCCATGAAATGTCTGATTTGACTAAGAAAGAGAAGTTTTTAATTCGGAACAAAATTTTATAGCCCGTAAGTACATGTTTAAGAAAGTTCAAGCATAGTAATGTCTCGTATCTAATCTTAGCCTCGGACTCGGGTATAGGGTGTTACATTTAGTGGTATCAGAGCATGGTTTAGTCGGTTCTTGGACTAACCTAGCACGAGTAAGAGTCTAGCTATACATGCCATATGTGGACAGTGATAGTGTAATGTCTCCCGGCTCTAACAAAATTGTTTTGTTAGGACAGAGATGATTCCCAACCGAGCTAGTTTTAGTAAGTTTGTATGATTTTCAAGCTTCATAGATATTTTCATTGAATTTCTTGTGATGTTGTTATAGGCACATTATTTCCATGAAAATGTTTAATGATTTATTAAACAAAGAAGTTACTAAGAGCATGTATATGAAAGTCCCGATTGAAAATGAATTACTTAGGATACTCAATCTGCTACATGAGACAAGAAAGTCCGTATAAGACCATGTCAAGACATGGCATCGGCAATCAAGCAAGTTATCATGTAAGACCAAGACAAGTCTTGGCATTGAAGAGTTATTATGAGAAGAAGACCCATATAAGCCCAAGCTAAGGCATGGCATTGGTGAGTTTCCAAGCAAAGTTATCATGTAAGTCCAAGACAAGTCTTGGCATTGAAAAGCTATAAAGAGATAGAGATCCCATGTAAGTCCAAGCTAAGGCATGGCATTGGTGAGTAACAGGAAAGATTTCATGTAAGTCCAAGCCAAGGCTCGGCATTGACAAGTAAAGATACCAAGTAAGACCATGTCGAGACATGGCAATGGTAAGTTCCCAAGGGAACCCACAAGCAAGACTTCGTGTAAGTCCATGTCAAGACATGGCATCGATACCAAGTAAGAGATCCCATGTAAGACTATATCAAGGATATAGCATTGGCATCAAGATACATGTGAAATGAGATTCAATATCCTCAGTCATTCATAGTAATTCATCGGCGAAAAGAGTAAAGCTTAAATGAGATAGCAAGAAAGTTAGTAGTAAAGTTGATATCATGTCATGCTAGTGAAGGCTAACTAACAAGTATAATTCATGTTATGAATGATGATGTTGAGATTATGCTTGTTATCGTAAACTATACTGATCTATGAGATCAAGTGTTACAGGTACCTTGTTTACCTTACAAACATGAGACTAGTAAGTACCATGATGTATGTGAGAAGCAGTAAGAGTAAGTAAGAATTTGAGATTTGTAATGCCATTGTTTATGATAAATATGTCCACATGGTTAAATCTCACGTGTATTTATTCAAAAAGAGAGAAGGTATAATGTTTCGTCTTATGACCCTGTTACAAAGTCACACAAATTATAGTGTGAGAGTAAAACTGAAAAGTTTGATTAAGTAGAATGCAGGAGATGAGTACGGTCGTTCAATGATAAAATGATGAATAAGACCATGGTTGGACCATGGTGGTATATGTCATCCCATATAAGACCATGTCGGGGGCATGGCATTGGCATCGATACATGATCACGTATAAGACCATATCAGGGATATGGCTTCGGTATTGAATAAGTTAATCGGATAAGACCATATCTGGGATATGGCATCGATATTTGTTATGATATCCCGTATAAGACCATATCTGGGATATGGCATCGGCATCAAATAGTAATCCCGTGTGAGACCACGTCTGGGACCTGGCTTCGATATAAGATTTCGTGTAAGACCATATCTGGGATATGGCATCGGCATCGATATGATTTTCCTTGTAAGACCGTATCTGGGATATGACATTGGTATTGATATGAGATTTCGTGTAAGACCATAGCGAGGCTATGGCATCACGATGACATGTAAAGTAATAGCTGGGCTATGACGTTGTGATACGAGTAAGACCGTAGTTGGACTATGGAAATCAAGTAAATGATGTACTCAAACCCGTAAGACATTCTCTAGATTAATAAGCAATAGTAAGAGAAAGTAGATATTAATGTGAAACTTGAGTAAGTGAAATCACCGTTCGAAAGTATGGGTGATAGAAACCATTGTAACGTGAGTAAGTATGAAAACTTGCTTGGTGCAAGTTGTGTGACTACGATGATATTTCGTTAATTAGGGATGCTAAATCACATGTATGTAGTCACGAGAATCAAGTTAAGGGCTTTACATGTAACGCCCCGAAAATTGGGCCTAGAATAAATGGGTTTCCTGTGTCGAGAGAATGGATTTTTTCGTTCGGAAAAAAAAAGGGATTAATGAATTAAGTGTGTAAAAAAAATTATGATTGCATGTTTAGTTTAATTTTTAGGTGATTTAGGAAGGGTTGGTAGTGTTGGAAAAGTCCTAGGCTCGATCTAGGGCTTTAGCAAAAAGTTTGTTTTTACCCTTAAGTGAGGTTGGTGGTAGTCAGAAGGCTTTTAAAATATTGTTGGGTTAAAAGATAGCACAAGGAAGTAGGTGGTCTGGTGGCCTGGGGCATTCTGAATAAGTTGGTGGTCAAAGGCTCAAGTCCTGGACTTGGCAAAAAATTTTATTGCGCATATGTTAGTATGAAGGCCAGAGTTTAGGCCTTATAATTAGTTGGGGCTGATTCACGACACAAAGAAACGCCTGGCTCATTGGTAGAGGCATTAGGATCAGGAGGGGGAGCAGGGTTCTAGTCGCGGCGTGCGCTAAATGTTTGATTTTTTTAAGTAAACCTGGAGCGTGGAAGAAAGGTTTATAATTAATTGGGGAGGAATTATGACTCAAATAAAGCGGGCGACGCAGATGGCAAAGGCGTGTATCATGGTGAAGAGGTTGGAGGTTCGATTACTGGGTGTTGGCAATTATTTTTAGATTTCTTTGGATGATTCGATTACATTGGGAAATAGGCCTTAAAAGAAGTTGGGAATGGAATATATCACAAGAAGAGTTGTGGTGCGAGTGGGTGTAACGTGTGGTGGTGCCTAGAGGTCTTGGTTTGAATTGCCTTGTGCTTAATAACTGCTATTTTTTCTTTGGCGTGGGAAGGTGCTTGAAGTGGATCGAAACACCAAATGGTTCTTTGTTCGGGAAAGCAATTTGAATGTAATTCAAATTGAATTTTTGGCTAAGTAAAGGAATTTTTGGATGAGGATGAAGATAAAATTTGGAGAAAACAAAGGAATTTAATTGGTGATAAGTTTGAGTCAACTAAGGAGTGTAGGTTTATTTTATTTATTTATTTTTTTTTTAGTATATATATGGGTGCCGAATTAAGTTCCTAGAGTAATGCCGAAATTTTGTTTTCCCTCTGGCCGAATTTCATCACTTGTGAGATGCCCAAACACCTTTTTTTCTCTCTAAGTGTTCAGAAGCCGAATCCTCCATACTCTCCCTTCTCAAATTCCCTTTTTGGTTCACCGTTTGGTTCTAGCCGAATCACCTCCTTTCTTATTCTCCCTAGTATTGCCGAATTGCCTCTGTCACCTTACAGTCCGAAAAGCGGACTTAGGCCATGAGCTCAAAGGAAGATTTCGGTAAGAGCTTAGTTGAATTTTTAGTGTGTTTTATTAAAAGCGAGAAGGGCTATCTAACCCCTCTTTGTCGTTACCATGTATTAACAAAGGTGAGGCTCAGCAATCGCAAGTGCGGTAGGTAAGGATTGCTATCAAGGCAGTAAGTATTCTCGACTCAGTTAGGGTTTTAGTAAATGGCCGAATCTTTTGTGGCTCATAGGGGTGACTTATGATCAATATGGGTCACTTGGTTTTGACGATGTGGGTGTTTAGGTGCAGATCTAGAGGATAATCGCCAATAGTAGCAAAGGAAAGGCTACTAGAACGTAAGGCATACGGTAAGGGTACGGTGAGGTTTCAGTGTTTGATAAGTATGTGTTAAAGCTTTGGTTAATCGCTAGTAATGTCGATTGTAGGTTCGTGGCTAAGGGGTTTGCAGCACGCGAGGTTACCAAGTGTGTACAAACACTACACACACGATATCGGCAATGCCGAAAAGCCGAAAGTGGCTAAATGGGCCCGGTGGGCCCTGAGGCTAAGTTTGATAAAATGGTTTGGTTGATTATACGAATTAAGTTAGCCATGCTTGATACATGATCTGGATATGTTTTGGGCCTAATAGGCCATATAATGAGATTTGGGCCTAACGGGCCGTAAGGACATGAGATGGGCTTATGGGGGCGTAGACAAGTATGTTAGGGTTAATGGACTTTAGGCCTAGTTTGAACAACTTTGTAATTTCATAAGACTTAAGCTAATTAAACATGCTTGTGGACAATTCGATTAGTTAGAGTGTGGTAACCGACATATGCATGTCTAGGATTGGATCTAGTGAGAGCTTGGTACTTAAGCGGTCCTAGTGACCCACCTCCTCTTTTCTGAGATCCTACCTGGTGCATAGTGTTTGTTCACTTTAACCGCGAGGACTTGTTTATGGACCAAATTTTATAACAAAAACCCGAGAGGGACCAAATACCCTTATATTTGTAAAATTACTAAAATACCCTTATATTTGTAAAATTACAAAAAATACCCTTATATTTGTAAAATTACTAAAATACCCTTATGTGTAAAATTACTAAAATACCCCTAGATTTGTAAATTACCAGAATACCCCTGTTTTGCAAAATTACCAAAATACCCCTATAGGGTAGAATTACGAAAATACCCTTGGGTAGTGAAATGACGAGAATACCCCTATGTGACGAATATAAGCTTATAGATTTTACTTGTGTGTTTGATGCATTCATATGATATTCTGCTTAGGATGCATATGGGTGGGAATTATGGTACGGAGGAAGATTTGAGGATCGCATGGCCGTATGGTATGGATCCACAGAAGGCTTTAAGCCCAATATATGATTAGCGACTTTGTTTCGCAACGTTGAGTAGTATCTGCAACGGGCTACCCATGGTGTGTAGCGGAGGGGTGGGTCGAACTAGAATTCCCCACAGGAGTCATAAGGTTGGAAGGGAAATGGTGTGTGTAGCGGATGGACTTTTGGGGTGGGTTTTGCATTATCTTGTTTACGGTGCGATATGATTTGGTATGAGGTCATTGTGGGCTAAGGCCTAAGACCACCGATTTCGATAGGGCTTAGGCCCATAATTGTATGTGATTTGATTGCCAATGGTTGTACACACTGAGTTTCGAAACTCACACCCTTTAATTTAATGTTTCAGGGATTCCCGAATAGACGGCTCGACGTGGGAGAGGACTCGGAGATGGCCACACTACAAGCTGTTCAAATGTTTTAATTTATTCAAATGATTCTGTTTTAAATACTTTGTTTTTTTTTCATTGGATTGTAATAAGGCCATGTAACTCCTATTTGACTTTGAATTTTGGGTTTATTATTATTATTGTTTCAACTACCCACTTAAGAAATTTCATAAAATTATTAAAGTGTTAATATGGTTTTCGAAATAATCTTTTGTTTTGGGCTTTTGGGCCTTAAATAGTTAACTAGTAAATTGTTTTGAAGTGCTCCTTTAATGTGACATTCCAGATTCGGGCCTAACTTCTAGGCCGGGTTTGGGGTGTTATATTTTGTGGTATTAGAGCCCGGTTACAAAGCTCGGGCTGTGAAATGGGCCTTAGATTTTGGTTTTTAAATGAGTAGATTAAAAAGTTTTTTCAGGATTTTTGAAGTGTGGTTCACCGAGCCCTCGACGTCGAGCCAAGTAAGTTCTCTATACTACATTTTCTTAAATTACTGAACTGTGTAGATAATGGGCTACTTAAAAATAGGCTTTTAGAGACTAAAGCCCATAGGAAACTTAAGCCTGTAGTGTATTCTCGACAGCGGAATAACTTTAAGAAAATTATTGTTACTTACATAAGACATGTGCCCTAAACAAGTGGAACTATGTACTAATTTCATAAAATTCCTAATTCGGATAATACGAGAATCAACGAAGAGCGCTAGAAGAGGAGGAAGAGGCCGAGGCCGAGGCTATGGAAGTGTTAGGGCTTTGTAAACATTTGAATCGAAATTTGGTACTTATTCTGCGTATGTTTGAGAATGTTTGTGATAGGTGGATGTTTTGGCTATGTATTAAAATTATTAGGGTCAGAGTACGCAGCGGTAGCATGGTGGGGTAGTTGATATACGACCACCCTGTTAGTTGGAAATTTCAGGGACGAAATTTCTTTTAGGAGGGGTGAGTTGTAACGCCCCAAAAATTGGGCCTAGAATAAATGGGTTTCCTGTGTCGAGAGAATGGATTTTTTCGTTTGAAAAAAAAAGGGAATAATGAATTAAGTGTGTAAAAAAAAATTATGATTGCATGTTTAGTTTAATTTTTAGGTGATTTAGGAAGGGTTGGTAGTGTTGGAAAAGTCCTAGGCTCGATCTAGGGCTTTAGCAAAAATTGTGTTTTTACCCTTAAGTGAGGTTGGTGGTAGTCAGAAGGCTTTTAAAATATTTTTGGGTTAAAAGATAGCACAAAGAAGTAGGTGGTCTGGTGGCCTGGGGCATTCTGAATAAGTTGGTGGTCAAAGGTTCAAGTCCTGGACTTGGCAAAAAATTTTATTGCGCATATGTTAGTATGAAGGTCAGAGTTTTGGCCTTATAATTAGTTGGGGCTGATTCACGACACAAAGAAACGCCTGGCTCATTGGTAGAGGCGTTAGGATCAGGAGGGGGAGCAGGGTTCTAGTCGCGGCTTGCGTTAAATGTTTGATTTTTTTTAAGTAAACCTGGAGCGCGGAAGAAAGGTTTATAATTAATTGGGGAGGAATTATGACTCAAATAAAGCGGGCGGCGCAGTGGCAAGGGGCGTGTATCATAGTGAAGAGGTTGGAGGTTCGACGCTGGGTGTTGGCAATTATTTTTAGATTTCTTTGGATGATTCGGTCGCTGGGAAATAGGCCCTAAAAGAAGTTGGGAATGGAATATATCACAAGAAGAGTTGTGGTGCAGTGGCTGGTAACGTGTGGTGGTGCCTAGAGGTCTTGGTTTCGAATTGCCTTGTGCTTAATAACCTGCTATTTTGCTGCTGGCGTGGGGAAGGTGTTTGAAGTGGATCGAAACACCAAATGGCTGCTATTCGAGGAAAGTAATTTGAATGTAATTCAAATTGAATTTTTGGCTAAGTAAAGGAATTTTTGGATGAGGATGAAGATAAAATTTGGAGAAAATAAAGGAATTTAATTGGTGATAAGTTTGAGTCGACTAAGGAGTGTAGGTTTATTTTATTTATTTATTTATTTTAGTATATATATGGGTTCCGAATTAAGTTCCTAGAGTAATGCCGAAATTTTTTTTCCCTCTGGCCGAATTTCTTCACTTGTAAGATGCCCAAACACCTTTTTTCTCTCTAAGTGTTCAGAAGGCCAATCCTCCATACTCTCCCTTCTCAAATTCCCTTTTTGGTTCACCGTTTGGTTCTAGCCGAATCACCTCCTTTCTTATTCTCCCTAGTATTGCCGAATTGCCTCTGTCACCTTACGAGTCTGAAAGCCGGACTTAGGCCGCAGGATCAAAGGAAGATTTTGGTAAGAGCTTAGTTGAATTTTTAGTGTGTTTTATTAAAAGCCGAAGGGCTATCTAACCCCTCTTTTCTGTTACCATGTATTAACAAAGGTGAGGCTCAGCAATCGCAAGCGCGGTAGGTAAGGATTGCTATCAAGGCAGTAAGTATTCTCGACTCAGTTAGGGTTTTAGTAAATGGTCGAATCTTTTGTGGCTCATAGGGGTGACTTATGATCAATATGGGTCACTTGGTTTTGATGATATGGGTGTTTAGGTGCAGATCTAGAGGATAATCGCCAATAGTAGCAAAGGAAAGGCTACTAGAACGTAAGGCATACGGTAAAGTGGTGCAGTGAGGTTTGATTTTTGATAAGTATGTGTTAAAGCTTTGGTTAATCACTAGTAATGTCGATTGTAGGTTCGTGGCTAAGGGGTTTGCAGCACGCGAGGTTACAGTGTGTACAAACACTACACACACGATATCGGCAATCTTAGAAAAGCCGAAAGTGGCTAAATGGGAAGGTGGGCCCCGAGGCTAAGTTTGATAAAATGGTTTGGTTGATTATACGAATTAAGTTAGCCATGCTTGATACATGATCTGGATATGTTTTGGGCCTAATAGGCCATATAATGAGATTTGGGCCTAACGGGCCGTAAGGACATGAGATGGGCTTATGGGGGCGTAGACAAGTATGTTAGGGTTAATGGACTTTAGGCCTAGTTTGAACAACTTTGTAATTTCATAAGACTTAAGCTAATTAAACATGTATGTGGACAAGTCGATTAGTTAGAGTGTGGTAACCGACATATGCATGTCTAGGATTGGATCTAGTGAGAGCTTGGTACTTAAGCGGTCCTAGTGACCCACCTCCTCTTTTCTGAGATCCTACCTAGTGCATAGTGTTTGTTCACTTCAACTGCGAGGACTTGTTTATGGACCAAAGTTTATAACTAAAACCCGAGAGGGACCAAATACCCTTATATTTGTAAAATTACTAAAATACCCTTATATTTTTAAAATTACTAAAATACCCTTATATTTGTAAAATTACTAAAATACCCTTATGTGTAAAATTAATAAAATACCCCTAGATTTGTAAATTACCAGAATACCCCTGTTTTGCAAAATTACCAAAATACCACTATAGGGTAGAATTACGAAAATACCCCTCGGTAGTGAAATGACGAGAATACCCCTATGTGACGAATATAAGCTTATAGATGTTACTTGTGTGTTTGATGCATTCATATGATATTCTGCTTAGGATGCATATGGGTGGGAATTATGGTACGGAGGAAGACTTGAGGATCGCATGGCCGTATGGTATGGATCCAGGATCGCATGGCCGTATGGTCTGGATCCACAGAATGCTTTAAGCCCAATATATGATTAGCAGCTTTGCTGCAACGTTCGGTAGTACCGAAACCGGGCTACCCATTGTGTGTAGCGGAGGGGTGGGTCGAGCTAGAATTCCCCACAGGAGTCATAAGGTTGGAAGGGAAATATTGTGTGTAGCGGATGGACTTTTGGGGTGGGTTTTGCATTATCTTGTTTACGATGCGATATGATTTGGTATGAGGTCATTATGGGCTAAGGCCCAAGACCACCGATTTCGACAGGGCTTAGGCCCATAATTGTATGTGATTTGATTGCCAAGGGTTGTACACAATGAGTTTCAAAACTCACACCCTTTAATTTAATGTTTCAGGTATTCCCGAATAGACGGCTCGACGTGGGAGAGGACTCGGAGATGGCCACACTACAAGCTGTTCAAATGTTTTAATTTATTCAAATGATTCTGTTTTAAATACTTTGTTTTTTTCCATTGGATTGTAATAAGGCCATGTAACTCCTATTTGACTTTGAATTTTGGGTTTATTATTATTATTGTTTCAACTACCCACTTAAGAAATTTCATAAAATTATTAAAGTGTTAATATGGTTTTCGAAATAATCTTTTGTTTTGGGCTTTTGGGCCTTAAATGGTTGACTAGTAAATTGTTTTGAAGTGCTCCTTTAATGTGACATTCCAGATTCGGGCCTAACTTCTAGGCCGGGTTTGGGGTGTTACATTTTGTGATATCAGAGCCCGGTTACAAAGCTCAGGCTGTGAAATGGGCCTTAGATTTTGGTTTTTAAATGAGTAGATTAAAAAGTTTTTTCAGGATTTTTGAAGTGTGGTTCACCGAGCCCTCGACGCCGAGCCAAGTAAGTTCTCTGTACTACATTTGCTTAAATTACTGAACTGTGTAGATAATGGGCTACTTAAAAATAGGCTTTTAGAGACTAAAGCCCATAGGAAACTTAAGCCTGTTGTGTATTCTCGACAGCGGAATAACTTTAAGAAAATTGTTGTTACTTACATAAGACATGTGCCCTAAACAAGTGGAACTATGTACTAATTTCATAAAATTCCTAATTTGGATAATACGAGAATCAACGAAGAGCGCTAGAAGACGAGGAAGAGGCTGCGACCGAGGCTATGGAAGTGTTAGGGCTTTGTAAACATTTGAATCGAAATTTGGTACTTATTCTGCGTATGTTTGAGAATGTTTGTGATAGGTGGATGTTTTGGGTATGTATTAAAATTATTAGGGTCAGAGTACGCAGCGGTAGCATGGTGGGGTAGTTGATATACGACCACCCTGTTAGTTGGAAATTTCGGGGACAAAATTTCTTTTAGGATGGGAGAGTTGTAACGCCCCAAAAATTGGGCCTAGAATAAATGGGTTTCCTGTGTCGAGAGAATGGATTTTGTCGTTCGGAAAAAAAAAAGGGAATAATGAATTAAGTGTGTAAAAAAAATTATAATTGCATGTTTAGTTTAATTTTTAGGTGATTTAGGAAGGGTTGGTAGTGTTGGAAAAGTCCTAGGCTCGATCTAGGGCTTTAGCAAAAATTTTGTTTTTACCCTTAAGTGAGGTTGGTGGTAGTCAGAAGGCTTTTAAAATATTGTTGGGTTAAAAGATAGCACAAGGAAGTAGGTGGTCTGGTGGCCTGGGGCGTTCTGAATAAGTTGGTGGTCAAAGGTTCAAGTCCTGGACTTGGCAAAAAATTTTATTGCGCATATGTTAGTATGAAGGTTAGAGTTTTGGCCTTATAATTAGTTGGGGCTGATTCACGACACAAAGAAACGCCTGGCTCATTGGTAGAGGCGTTAGGATCAGGAGGGGGAGCAGGGTTCTAGTCGCGGCGTACGCTAAATGTTTGATTTTTTTTTAAGTAAACCTGGAGCGCAGAAGAAAGGTTTATAATTAATTGGGGAGGAATTATGACTCAAATAAAGCGGGCGGCGCAGTGGCAAGGGGCGTGTATCATAGTGAAGAGGTTGGAGGTTCGACTCTGGGTGTTGGCAATTATTTTTAGATTTCTTTGGATGATTCGGTCGCTGGGAAATAGGCCTTAAAAGAAGTTGGGAATGGAATATATCACAAGAAGAGTTGTGGTGCAGTGGCTGGTAGCGTGTGGTGGTGCCTAGAGGTCTTGGTTTCGAGTTGCCTTGTGCTTAAAAACCTGCTATTTTGCTGCTGGCGTAGGGAAGGTGTTTGAAGTGGATCGAAACACCAAATGGCTGCTGTTCGGGGAAAGTAATTTGAATGTAATTCAAATTGAATTTTTGGCTAAGTAAAGGAATTTTTGGATGAGGATGAAGATAAAATTTGGAGAAAATAAAGGAATTTAATTGGTGATAAGTTTGAGTCGACTAAGGAGTGTAGGTTTATTTTATTTATTTATTTATTTTAGTATATATATGGGTGCCGAATTAAGTTCCCAGAGTAATGCCGAAATTTTTTTTCCCTCTGGCCGAATTTTTTCACTTGTGAGATGCCCAAACACCTTTTTTCTCTCTAAGTGTTCAGAAGCCGAGTCCTCCATACACTCCCTTCTCAAATTCCCTTTTTGGTTCACCGTTTGGTTCTAGCCGAATCACCTGCTTTCTTATTCTCCCTAGTATTACCGAATTGCCTCTGTCACCTTACGAGTCTGAAAGCCGGACTTAGGCCGCAGGATCAAAGGAAGATTTTCGTAAGAGCTTAGTTGAATTTTTAGTGTGTTTTATTAAAAGTCGAAGGGCTATCTAACCCCTCTTTGCCGTTACCATGTATTAACAAAGGTGAGGCTCAGCAATCGCAAGCGCGGTAGGTAAGGATTGCTATCAAGGCAGTAAGTATTCTCGACTCAGTTAGGGTTTTAGTAAATGGTCAAATCTTTTGTGGCTCATAGGGGTGACTTATGATCAATATGGGTCACTTGGTTTTGACGATATGGGTGTTTAGGTGCAGATCTAGAGGATAATCGCCAATAGTAGCAAAGGAAAGGCTACTAGAACGTAAGGCATACGGTAAGGGTACGGTGAGGTTTCAGTTTTTGATAAGTATGTGTTAAAGCTTTGGTTAATCGCTAGTAATGTCGATTGTAGGTTCGTGGCTAAGGGGTTTTGCACGCACGCAAGGTTACTGTGTGTACAAACACTACACACGATATCGGTAATCCGAAAAGCGAGAAAAGCGAAAGTGGTGATAAATGGGCGGTGGGCCCTGAAGCTAAGTTTGATAAAATGGTTTGGTTGATTATACGAATTAAGTTAGCCATGCTTGATACATGATTTGGATATGTTTTGGGCCTAATAGGCCATATAATGAGATTTGGGCCTAACGGGCCGTAAGGACATGAGATGGGCTTATGGGGGCGTAGACAAGTATGTTAGGGTTAATGGACTTTAGGCCTAGTTTGAACAACTTTGTAATTTCATAAGACTTAAGCTAATTAAACATGTCTGTGGACAAGTCGATTAGTTAGAGTGTGGTAACCGACATATGCATGTCTAGGATTGGATCTAGTGAGAGCTTGGTACTTAAGCGGTCCTAGTGACCCACCTCCTCTTTTCTGAGATCCTACCTGGTGCATAGTGTTTGTTCACTTTAACCGCGAGGACTTGTTTATGGACCAAAGTTTATAACTAAAACCCGAGAGGGACCAAATACCCTTATATTTGTAAAATTACTAAAATACCCTTATATTTGTAAAATTACTAAAATACCCTTATGTGTAAAATTAATAAAATACCCCTAGATTTGTAAATTACCAGAATACCCCTATTTTGCAAAATTACCAAAATACCCTTGTAGGGTAGAATTACGAAAATACCCCTGGGTAGTGAAATGACGAGAATACCCCTATGTGACGAATATAAGCTTATAGATGTTACTTGTGTGTTTGATGCATTCATATGATATTCTGCTTAGGATGCATATGGGTGCGAATTATGGTACGGAGGAAGATTTGAGGATCGCATGGCCGTATGGTATGGGTCCTGCTGAAGGCTTTAAGCCCAATATATGATTAGCGACTTTGTCGCAACATTGATAGAGTCACCATGGCAAAGGCTACCCATGGTGTGTAGCGGAGGGTGGGTCGAGCTAGAATTCCCCACAGGAGTCATAAGGTTGGAAGGGAAATGGTGTGTGTAGCGGATGGACTTTTGGGGTGGGTTTTACATTATCTTGTTTACGATGCGATATGATTTGGTATGAGGTCATTGTGGGCTAAGGCCCAAGACCACCGATTTCGGCAGGGCTTAGGCCCATAATTGTATGTGATTTGATTGCCAAGGGTTGTACACCTTTGAGTTTCAAACTCACACCCTTTAATTTAATGTTTGAGGTATTCCCGAATAGACGGCTCGACGTGGGAGAGGACTCGAGAGATGGCCACACTACAAGTCTGTTCAAATGTTTTAATTTATTCAAATGATTCTGTTTTAAATACTTTGTTTTTTTTCATTGGATTGTAATAAGGCCATGTAACTCCTATTTGACTTTGAATTTTGGGTTTATTATTATTATTGTTTCAACTACCCACTTAAGAAATTTCATAAAATTATTAAAGTGTTAATATGGTTTTCGAAATAATCTTTTGTTTTGGGCTTTTGGGCCTTGAATGGTTAATTAGTAAAATGTTTTGAAGTGCGCCTTTAATTTGACATTACAGATTCGGGCCTAACTTCTAGGCCGGGTTTGGGGTGTTACATTACAACTTCACCCCCTTACCACTGTTAAATCATGATGAGATATTATGAGAGTCAAATTGATTAAGTTTTCATATGATAATGCTATCATCAAAATATGAGATAGATAAGGTCCCGTATAAGACCACGTCCAAGACATGGCCTCGGCACCAAATTAAAGTCCCGTATAAGACCATATCCGGGGTATGGCTTCGGTAATGAATATGAGAATCGTGTAAGACCATATTCAGAATACGGCATTGATGCTTGATGTTGAAGTCCATATAAGACATTATCCGGGATATGGAATTGGCATTTAGAGGTGACTCCATATAAGACCACCTCGGAAATGTGGCATTGGTTTCGTACCTACATGAATGATGATGAACATGCGTCTTTGATTATCCCTAGTGATCAATGGGACAGATAGATGAGTCTAGAGGTAGAAATGAGAATGGTATTAAAGTCATGTGAAAGAGTGAAAACATGTACTCGTGAATGAATCACGAAGAGACGATTACGATATATGACACGAAACATGTTATATAAGGGCAAGTATGAGTAAGTTGGCTAGAAGCCTATGGTTTATGCATGGTTAGTTAATGCCATGGATTGGATTATAATGATCTCCTTTAGTATTATGTACTAATACATGTTTCCCTTTAGGGATGATATGGTCATTCTTTTCATGAAATTGTGATTGTGTGAGAACGTTAACTGACGGAAAAAGTAGACTAAACGGTTGTCAATTTAGTTAATTGAAATCGACATTCCTCTATCTCCTCGTAACCTTAATTGGGTACCTTGAAGAGGAAGTTGGTGATGATTCTAGTATAAGAAATGAAATCACAAGTTTCACGTCGTATAATGAGTTTTCGAATAAGATGGATAGAGTTAATGAATTCGATCGAGATGTCCCTGCTATCGTGTGATATGACGATAGTAAAGGTTTTAGATTAGCATAACAATAGAAACTCAGATGAGAGTGTGCTTAAAATATGTTCTCAGTATGGAGAAAAAAAGTAGATTATTGTATTGAGATATGATTCAAGTTCTGTGTATATTCACGCATGAATCAGTAAAGAGAATAAAATTCTGTGTGTACGTGAGTAGGGAGCATGATACAAAGATGTGCTCATCGAAATGTTCAAACCGTGATGGTTGAGTTGAAAGCTATATAAAGAACTGTTTATTTGAAAGTTCTAGTACTGAGATCAGTCTGAATCGAGAGAAAGAGTTGACAGGTTGGTGATCCAGAGACGATCACTTTTGTGTCTGTGTTGTGAGTTAGATATTATGTATTGATCCATGGGAAGATCAATATGTATTTTCTAAATTTTAATTAGTGAGGGTATCTTATGCTACAGAAGATTTTGAAGATGAAATAGTGGAAACGGCTTGAACTATTACAATGGTGGGTATAGTTATTGTGATACTACTCAGATAGTAGACATAGTACAGATGTCTGAATGAAAGATCCATGTTTAGTAATGTGAGTTAGTTACTCGGTTGACTCTAGTTGGTAATATCCTAGTTTCAGCAAGGTTAATGACTAGAGCGAGTTTCCTTTTCAGAACAAAAGGGTTCAGAAGTGAGATAGTAAATGGTATTTTAAATAAGCTCTGAATGAGTTTATTTAAGGTGATAAAATTCAAGTTGGATAAGATTTCCGTTGTTGATGTTTCCTTGAGATAGAATTTCAATGATGATGAATCTAGAACTTATGCAGAAGTTTTAGTATGAGATTTAGTAGTAGCATATATATTAATTCAAGAATAAGGAAGTACGGTTATGAGAATAAATGTTTTGACAATAGAGTACATTTCACAATATGATCGAGTAATGGTCAGAAGTAGTTGACCACTAAAAGCTGAGTTTCCAAAGCACACTAGACAAGACTACTTCAGTTGGTGAATGCTTTAACGAGAAAGTGAGATAAAACCTTATAGATTTCAAATTTGGTTTGACAAAATTTCCAAGAAAGGGAAATGTCGTTCGAATTGTAGTAAATCAACCAGTAAAGATTCGAATGATCATTTGGACATGTGCAGAGTTCCAAATTGGTAGATTACAGAGTATATGCCCCAGAGGAAGAATAACCTAGGTCTCAAGTTACGTTTCGACCTTATGTATCATAGCTTAAAAGTTATTGGCAAGAGAAACTTGAGGATAAGTGGATTCGCGATTTTGAAGAGTAGATGGAAACGTTTTAAGAATGTTAGTAGCAAATCCTCCTGATAAGATTTTCGGGGACGAAAATCCCTAAGGGGGGAGAATTGTAACAGCCCGATTTAGGGGCTAGTCGGAATAGTGATCTCAGAATCACTAATTCGAGGTTAGAGAAAATTATTTGCATGATATTTTGTGTTATAATATGTTTATAAGGATGCATGAAAATTTTGGTGCCTTAATTTTAGCGAATTCTAGCTAAATTGTGAAAAAGGACTAAATCGCATAAAGTGCGAAAGTTCTATTTTATTTGCTAGAGGTGCCAAATAGCTATGGATTATTATTTAGAGGTCCCAATTGTGCAATTTGGCCTTATTTAAGTGAGTTGGCCGGCCATAATAATACATAGGGGACAAGAGCATTTATTATGATAGAAAATTGGTGATATTAGTTGGAAAATTGAATAAAATAAGATGATATAAGCTAAAGTTATCATCTTTTTATTTATTCTTCTTCTCCAACTGAAAATATCAACCATGGGAGGGCTTTGAAAGCTTGAAATTTCAGCAGCTCATTTTCTCTTCAAGTAAGTCACTTTGATGGTTATTTTTGATGATTTTTGTATTTTTGGAGTCCTCAAAGCTTAAGCTAGCTATTGGGAGGACTAGTTTGAAATATGGGTGAAAGTCTAGGGACTTACCATGCTAGATTTCATTTTGTTTAACGATTTTTTATGGGAGAAAATGAATGATAGGATGATGAGAAATAACTTTTGTGAAAGGTGTTGCCATGAAAACACCTAATTGGGACTAAAATGCAAAAGTTGTAATTTGTTCATTAAGGCATGAAATAGATGGAATTGTGGATAGTTGTAAGAGGATTAAATGTTCAGCTGGGCTTTCTTAATAAGAAATTGCAATGAAAATTTATTTACGAGCATAGGGGCAAAATCGTAATTTTACCAAAGTGTAGGGGCAAAATAGTCATTTTTGCCTTAAGTGTAGATTATGGTGCATTATGATTCATAAGTGATTAAATCAGTAAATTCCATTGTTCTAGCTCAAAGAAAATGAGTTTCAGACCTAGAACGGGTGAAAAGAGAAATGTGGGCAAAAAGGTCCCTTTCGGCCCTTTCGACATCGAGGTAAGTTCATGTGCGAATGTTGCAATTACGTATGAGTTAATTTAATGTTCCAATGTTGTATGGAATTTATATTTACTCTATGAATGTATGAAATATCTTTGATGAGAGGTCAAAAGAATTGAATCTAAGAGTAATGGGAAATGTATGTAGAATGATATGATGATAGTTAAAGTCTCGTGTAAGACCATATTGGAATATGGCCTCGATGTAAGAATTCATATAAGATCATGTCAGGGACATGGCATCGATATGTTAATGCAAGTAAGACCCTATTGGGGTATAAATTCTATGTGACATTATGAGTATGAGACTCAAGAGAGTTATTTAATAACTTGAGTGATTCAACGTATATGTGGAAAGGAAGAAAATATGTGGTTGTACCACGAAAAGCACAAGTGTGTGTTAGAATTGAATTGATATGGATTCAGTGTATGATGAACCCTTAGTGGGTTATGTGTATTCAATACACTTTAGTTGCATGAGATAGATTTATTAATGTATTGTGTGAATGCAAACGAGTATCATAGAAAGTTAAGTAAGAATAGAAGTGTGTGAGAATGTTCTCGGATGAATATTTGAAATAGAGATATACATGTGGATTACTATCCATGAATGTAAAATGAAAGGTGGGCTAAGTGCGAAACCACCATAAGTATAAATGATTGGTGGGCTATGTGCGATACCACCCTATTAGAGATTCAATG
Organism: Gossypium sturtianum; assembly: GCA_025698515.1. Classification (NCBI taxonomy): domain Eukaryota; kingdom Viridiplantae; phylum Streptophyta; class Magnoliopsida; order Malvales; family Malvaceae; genus Gossypium; species Gossypium sturtianum. The sequence goes on from CM046954.1 coordinate 85,603,435, forward strand.
GTGGGCTAAGTGCGAAACCACCGAGATATTAGTAGCATGAGCGGCTTATTGAAAATGCTCGATGTGTTGTTTTATATGATCATGTGGTGATCAGTGCAGGAATGTATGTTAATTGAATGAGCAATTGGCTTGTGACATGGTAAGAATGTGGTAAGAGATTGAATGAGTAAGTTTCAAGAATATTTAAGCAAGTAACCATGAGTTTATGAGAGACACTCTTCATGATACTTTGTAATTATGTATATTCAATGAATATCAATATTTGACACATTATGCAGATGAGCTTACTCAGCATTATTGCTTACTCCTTTACTTTTCTCATCCCTTATAGGTTATTTTAACTAGCTCGGGTTGGAGACCGCCGGAGATGTTTTCACACTATCGAGCAGACACTTGGCATGAGGTATCAAGTCCTTATGAGTCATGGCATGTATAGGGATTCTTTTAAAGTTGATTAAGTTCTAACCAATGTAGCCAAATTGTATTGGCCTAAGAGAATCTAGAGTTGGTTGTGTATGACCATAGATGATGGCTTAAGTTGGCTGTATTTGTATTGGGAGTAGTTCTCCCTAGTGTATGGGATAAAGACTTTATCTCTTTAATGATTAAATGTGTTAATTCATGTGTTTTAATTTATGATTTGAGAATGTTTTGAAGTAGTATATGAATGTATGCAAACGGGAGTGGTAAAAGGCTTGGTAAGATAGCCTCTAAGTGCCCACACGGATAGACACACGGGCATGTGTCTAGGCCGTGTCTCTCCGTGACCTTAGTATCTTAAGTCAGATTAGACCACGGGCTGGTCACACGACCGTTTGTTCAGGCCGTGTGATACACACGGTTGGCACATGGGCGTGTGCCAAAGCCGTGTGAAGTCTGTACTTGACCCTTAGAAATTTAATTGTCACACGGCTAACGCACACGGGCGTGTATGCATGCGTGTGAAAAGTCGAATGCCAGGTTTGGCACACGGGCCGAGGGCCACGGGCGTGTCCAGGCCGTGTGTAATTTGCCAGTATCCTCCACGGGTGAAAGACACGGGCATGTTTTAGGGGTGCACGGGCGTGTCTCAAGTCACACGAACATGTGACCCCTGTTTCGAGAGAAAGTTTCCAGATGAGTTCCGAAAGTTTCGGGACGTAAGTCTGAGGTCTCGTAGGCCCATGAAATGTTTGATTTGACTAAGAAAGAGAAGTTTTTAATTCGGAACGAAATTTTATAGCCCGTAAGTACATGTTTAAGAAAGTTCAAGAATAGTAATGTCTCGTATCCGGTCTTAGCCTCGGACTCGGGTATGGGGTGTTACAGGTATAGTCATAAGTTTACTTACCTGGTATATCTCCAACAATACCCACTAGGATATTTCAATTGCATTCCCGTTACGGGTATTTCGGCTTTTAGCCGACACATAGTATAACACAAACCAAAACAAAATAAAGTGTGAGATTACACACCTAATTACGCGAAGAACTATACACTCCTGATCGCCGTCACTCTCACTAGCGGGAACAACAACGATTTGCCTATCCCAAATAGATCTCGGCTCTCTACCACAACCCGGCGAAAAATCTCGAACCGCTGACACCTTACGTCGTTTGAACTTGGGAGCAGAGACTACGAGTCCACTCCCCCCAGGCTCCCTTAACGCAACCTCCTTAGATTGGCTAGCACTCGCCTCCATGAAGAAAATCATGATCTGTAAAGTATCACAGTGAAAGAGTGATGGTTGTCTAACAAGGAGGTTTGGTTATGGCAGAATAAAACGAAATGAAAATAGTCACAAAGGAACCAGAGAGAAAACTCCTTACCTTGATTAAAGAGGAACCGATCCAAGACCGATTCGGCTATGGGATCTTATGATATCGAAGAACCAAACACCCCACGACAACCCGGCACCAGAGAACACCAAGCTTTCGGTTGCAAGGTGTTCAGCCTATCTAACGAGAGTCTACCACGAATCACAGAAAGAAACAGGGTCACAACGTGATGGAGTAATCAGTTACGAAAGAGAACCAAATTCGGTTTGTGATTTAAAAGATGAGTGTTCGGCTTTTATGAAAAGGGAAAGAAGAAGAACACATCTGCCAAACAAAATGTAAAAGAAACCATTACCTTCAGCAATCGAATAACCATGATGAATCCGATTCACTTGGGACCAAAGGAGCTATTCGGCTTAAGGAGAGAAATAGAAGGAAGACAATGAAGGAGCAACAAAGTTTCAGCTATGAAGAGAATAAAGAAGAAAAAAAATAGTTGGGAAGAAGGGATGAAGGGAAAAAAAGATGCACAAGTGGCCACTCTATAGGTTCGGCTAATAACAAATAGACAAGAAGAGATGAAGAAAGTGAACTGAGAGTTTCGGCACAAGCAAAGAATAGGAAAACCCAAAAGGAAAATCAAAAGAGCTTTGCAAAGTTCGGCACTCCCCACAACATATGACCGATTATGCTAACAAAATTTGCCTAAGAAACCAAAAGAACCTACGGCACACACCTACATTAGCTAAAACCGAAAATACTCCCTCACACCTCCCCACTTTCGGCCAAACACTTCCACACACCCACTCCCACGATTCTCTCCTTGATTTACTCCCCCATTCACTCTCCATCCACCATTTGAAATGGTTGACCGTGTCCCACTCCTCCATCTCCTCTACACCATCCATTTAAACCTTTTGACCAATTCAACTTCTCCTTGGTAGAGTCCCACGCCTACTCCACCACCTCTCCACCTTGGACACAAAAATAAAGTTCCTTGTTGCAGCAGATAGGATTCGAACTCTCTCCCCCCTTCCATGCTTCCTGAGACGCCAACCACTAGGCCACCTTGCTACTTGTGACATCCAGACACAACAATTATTCTTAAGACCTGCCTCCACTAGCTCTCCTCCCTTAAGTGCCAAAAAGAAAAAAATTTATTAGGACTCAAACTCGACCCCAGGCCTTCTCAGGGCCCCTAAACACCTCAAACCAACACATAGAACCAACACAACATGCAATAACACCAATTTCACAGACCCCTAAATTTCAGGGTGTTACAGTTCTACCCCCTTAAAGAAATTTCAGCCTCAAAATTTACCTGATAAAAAGAGATGAGGGTTTTGCTGCCAAATTGCCTCCTCCGGCTCCCACGTGGCTTCCTCCGAACCGTGATTACGCCACAACACCTTAACCAATGGAACAGACTTCCTTCTCAATACTTTGACCTCTCGATCCAAAATCTACACTGGTTCTTCCTCAAAAGACAGATCAGGTCTAACCTCAATTTCTTCCACCGGCACTATGTGAGATGGGTTAGAACGGTAGCGCCTCAGCATCGAAACATGGAATACATCATGTATCTGATTCAACTCCAGAGGTAACTCAAGCTGATAGGTGATCGGTCCCACACGTTTAACTATCCGATAAGGCCCGATGAATCTGGGGCTCAACTTGCCCTTTCGTCCAAATCTTAAAACTTTCTTCCAAGGTGAAACTTTCAGAAAGACCTGATCTCCCACTGAGAATTCTATTCCTTTACGCTTCAGATCTGCGTACGATTTCTGCCTATTGGAAGCTTTCTTCAATCGAGCCCGAACCAACTTAACCATTTCCTCTGTTTCTGAGATCAATTCCGGACCCAACAATTATCGCTCACCCAACTCTGTCCAATAGGTAGGAGTACGACACCTACGACCATACAACGCCTCGTAGAGTGCCATCTGAATGCTGGATTGATAACTGTTGCTGTATGCAAATTCTGCTAGCGGCAGGTAATCCTCCCAACTACCTCTGAAGTCGATTACACAACCTCTTAACATATCTTCCAGACCGATTACCCTTTCCGATCGACCATCATCTGCGGGTGGAAACATTTGTCTTTGAAATCTAGCCTAGTACCCAAAGCTTCATGTAATGCTTTCCAAAATCGAGACGTAAATCTAGGGTCCCTGTCTAAGATGATAGACACTGGCACCCCATGTAATCTCACAATTTCTGCCACATACAGCTTAGCCAACTTCTGTAATGAATAGTCGGTACGACCCGGTATGAAGTGTGCAGATTTCGTCAACCGATCGACAATCACCCACACCGAATCCTTCTTAGTAGGCGTTAGGGGTAGCCTACTAACAAAATCCATCATTATCCTCTCCCACTTCCAAAGTGGAATCTTCACCGGTTGCAGCAATCCCGAAGGTAACTGGTGCTCCGCCTTCACTTGCTGACATGTCAAACACTTACTCACAAAGTCGGTAACTTCTCGTTTCAGACCAGGCCACCGATACTGTTCACGCAGGTCTCGGTACATCTTACTTCCACCAGGATGCATAGCGTATGGGCTACTATGCTCTTCCCGCAGAGTCATCTGCCTTAATTCAGAGTCCTTTGGCATATAAATTCTTCCACGGAAACATAATACCCCTTCACCGCTCAAACCAAAATCCCCTGTCTCTCTACCTTCCACTTGCTGAAGTCGAGAACTTAATAATTCGTCTAACAATTGCTTCTCTTTAATCTGACTTACCCATGTCGATTTCACTTGAAGTTCAGCTAACAAACTACCATCTTCATACAAACTGAGATGAGCAAACATCGCCCTCAAATCCGTTATAACTTTATGACTTAATGCATCTGCCACTACGTTAGCCTTACCCGGGTGATATTCGATCGAGCAATCATAATCTTTTAGCAACTCAATCCACCTCCGTTGCCTTAAATTCAACTCCTTCTGGGTAAGGAGATATTTCAGGCTCTTATGGTCGGTGTAGATAGTCGACTTTTCCCCGTACAGGTAGTGTCTCTATATCTTCAGGGCGAACACCACAACAGCTAGCTCCAAGTCATGAGTAGGATAATTCACTTCATGTGGCCTTAGTTGCCGAGACGCATATGCCACTACCTTCCGTTCTTGCATCAACACACATCCCAACCCTGTGTGCGACGCATCACAATAAACAATGAACTCCTTCCTAGCCTCAGGCTGAATCAACACTGGTGCCTCAGTCAGAATCTTCTTTAGCTTTTCAAAGCTTTCTTGTTGTTTATCAGCCCACACAAACGACACTCCTTTACGCAGTAACTTAGTTAGGGGTGCAGCAATCAACGAAAACCCCTCCACGAACCTTCTATAATACCCAGCCAAACCCAGAAAACTTCAAATTTCAGCCACTGACTTCGGTTGCTTCCAATCCAACACGACTTCAACCTTTCAAGGATCGACTCTAATCCCTTCAGCAGACACAACATGACCCAAGAACGTCATTTCCTTCAGCCAAAACTCGCACTTACTGAATTTAGCGTAAAGTTGCTTCTCTCTCAACATCTGCAGAACAACCCGAAGATGCGAATCATGCTCCTCCTCAGTCCTTGAGTACACCAAGATATCATCTATGAATACCATGACAAACCGGTCTAGGTAAGGTTGGAATACCCGGTTCATCATATCCATAAATGCGGCTGGTGCATTCGTTAATCCAAACGGCATCACTAAAAACTCATAATGCCCATAACGCGTTCGGAAAGCGGTCTTATGAATATCCTCTTCTTTGACCCTTAGCTGATGATACCCCGACCTTAAATCTATCTTCGAGAAAATTGAATCTCCTCATAGCTAATCGAACAAATCGTCAATCCTTGGTAACGGGTATTTGTTCTTAATAGTCAACTTGTTCAGCTGACGATAGTCAATGCACATACGAATCGACCCATCCTTTTTCTTCACGAACAAAACCAGTGCTCCCCATGGAGATACACTTGGTCGGATAAATCCACGATCCAACAGCTCTTGGATCTGAGCTTTAAGTTCCACCAGCTCTTTCGGCGCCATCCTTTAAGGGGCGATGGACACCGGAGCCATTCTCGGAAGTAGCTCAATGCCAAATTCCACCTCGCGATCCGGAGGCAACCCCGGAAGCTCTTCAGGAAAGACGTCCGAGAACTCCTTCACCATTCTAACAGCCCCTACACACAATTCCTTACCATCCGATGAGCTGATGAAAGCTAGGAACGCCTCGCACCCTTTTCGCACCATCTTTTCGGCCTTAAGCGTCAAAATCACGTGAGACAGATAATCCCTTCTTTCTCCTATCACAATCACCTCTTCATCCTCAAAAGTCTTCAATATCATGCGCTTAGCGGCACAATCCAAATTTGCACGATACTTAACTAGCCAGTCCATGCCTAAGATCAGATCAAACTCGCCGAACGGCAGTTCCATCAAATCTGCCAGAAATACCACCCCCTGAACTTCTAGAGGCACATCCCTAAACAATTTATTCACTACCACAGATTGTCCTAAAGGGCTAATCACTGACATTTCTCTAGAAGCAACCTCAGATTCTATACCCAGAGTCCCAGATATAGTACAAGCAACATATGAATGGGTTGATCCAATATCAATCAAAGCAGTAAACGGTTCATCAAATATAAGAAACGTACCGGTTATGACGTCCGGTGCGTCGCCATTCTCCCAGCGTCTAGCCGCATAAACCAATCCAGGCTGTCTTGCATCTGTATTCCCAGCAACTCTGCCCGGTGCTCCACGACCTCGACCAAATCCATCTCCTCCTCCGGCGGACCACGACCCCGGCGGGTCGCGACCACCTCTCCTTGACTGTACAAATCCCTGACCTATCGTCCGCACCCTAGCCACCTCTTGTGGACAGACCTTTATCAAATGATCCCTAGATCCACACTTGAAACATCTTCCAGTTCTTCTCCAACACTCCCCCGAATGTATTTTCCCACACTGAGCACACGGTCACAATCGACCAACAAAGAATGAGCATCCCCACTCGAGCTGGCCCATCCAACCTAGGCCTCTTTTGGAAACCCCCAGATGATCCTAACGACACAAAACTTCTCTTATTTTTACCCTTATCCTTGTCCCGGTTTTGCCTCTCAGAACGTTTCACTTCCTCGACAATCTTTGCTTTCTCGATCAAAATGGAAAAATCTCTTTCCATTCGTGAGCTATCAAGACTGCAGCTGACTCGTCGTAGACCATCCTCGAACCGTACACAACGCTCATAATCAGTTCCAACTATACCCCGAGCATAACGACTTAAACGTAGAAACTCTGCCTCATATTCTGCCACGGATTTATTCTCCTGGACCAAGTTCAGAAATGCTTTCCTCCGGACGTCCACATAACTCGCCCCAACATATTTTCCCGAACGCCGCTGTCTTAAAGAAGTCCTGGTAATACGATCCATTTGGAGTACCCTCCTCACCGTGAGCAACCACCGGTATGCCTCATCTCGTAGGAGGGACACCGCTCCTTTCAATTTCTCCTCTTTGTGCGACCCGGATCGTCCATAATTTGTTCAATCGCTTCCCAAAGATTCACTACGTTTGGGGCTACACCAGAAATGCCCCTAAATATCTCAGCCCGATTTGCCCGGAGTCTATCAGGAATAGATTTTCGGGCTACCGATCCAGTGCTTGCCCCAGCAACCCGTTCCAGAACACGTAGCATAGCTTGGGACAAAGCACTGTCACCTCCAGTTTGGTCCTGAGTCCCTGCTTCTGCCACGGGCGATGCTGGCACTTCGCCTTCCGGCACATGTCTCGATTCTGAGGATCTTTCAGTACCCCGGCCTCTACCACGGCCACGTCCACGTCCTCTTGTACTCATGTTTGCTGAATCAAAATAATCTGATTACAAATTTTATGAATTAGTATATCGTTCCACTGTTTATTAACGGATATTTTATGAAGACAGATTTAAAAGTGGTTTTCGCGAATCGAATTCCTAATATCTCAATCTCTACAGTCTTAACTCTTATGGCTAGCAGTCATGAAGCACTAACTCTAATAGTTTCTTCCTAAAATCATTTCGTAATATCAAACAAAGTCAAAAGACTTACGAATTTGGTGCCGGAGACTCTGGTGCCATACTTCCAGAAAAACGTACATTTCTTAAACCATATTTCAAACCAATTTTTGGAAAACGTTTTTGAACCCGTTCCACAGCCGAGTTTTGCAACCTAGGCTCTGATACCAAAAAATGTAACACCCCAAACCCGGCCTAGACGTTACGACCGGATTTGGCATGCCACATGGAAAGGTTGTTAAAGAAACTACGCGATTGTTGAAAATTTCAAGTTTTGTTTTCATTTTGAAAATCAGATTCGTGTTTAAGGTATTCTTGCAAAACGTTTTTAATATTACTAACATCTAAAACTTGTTTTATAACAAAAATTAGATTCAGTGGGTTTCGAAAATATGACGTTTTGAAAACAGTGGTTGTAGTTTTAAGAAAATCCCGTGTTTAATTATCAATAGTTTTGGACCGTCCATAAATATTTTGGAAAACGGTTATTTACGTTTTTAGGAAAACCCCGTTTTGATCAATTCATAATAAATCGTAAATGAGTTAAAAATGAAAAAAAAACAAATTAAAATCCCAGTGGCCTTATTATAGAACATAATCCCAAATTAAAATAAATTTAAAGTAATGTAAAACGGAGTTTACTAAAGAATCAGTGCATGGCCACCACAGAGTCCACCTCGGCTCCAAATCCTCAAAGCTAGGGATTACCTGCAAAATTAAGCAGAGGGGTGAGTTACGAGAACTCAGTGTGTAATCCCCTACTCGAACATTAACTCGGCCCGAGCCCATTCAGATACCAACCGGGCCTTAGCCCTTACGAAATCAAATTGGGCGAAGCCCATCTGAAAAACAATTGGGCACGAGCCCTATTTAGCATGGTATAGCAGATAATGAATGCAATGCCACCCAGTCCAACCTAAATATCCATCCGCTACACACCACCCATTCCAGCCAAAACACACCGGTGGAGATTTCTACAATCAACCCTCATTCGCTATACACCATCAATGGCAGTCACGCTGCTCATCGCCAAAATTGTGGCAGTGCCACCGAAATAATGTGACAAGGTCACCGAAATTTGTGGTGGAGCCACCGAAATACACTTCCCCGATCAATCAATATCCCTTTCCCATGCAACATGTCATAACGTCATAATGTGATGGATGCAAACATATATCATAGTATGTCAGATAATCAGAACACACATCCAATCATGCTAATTTACCCAAAATGGTATAGTCATAAGTTTACTTACCTGGTATATCTCCAACAATACCCACTAGGATATTTCAACTGCATTCCCATTACGGGTATTTCGGCTTTTAGCCTACACATAGTATAACACAAACCAAAACGAAATAAAGGTGTGAGATTACACACCTGATTACGCAAAGAACTATACACTCCTGATCCCCGTCACTCTCACTAGCGGGAACAACAACGATTTGCCTATCCCAAACAGATGTCGGCTCTCTACCACAACCCGGCAGAAAATCTCAAACCGCTGACACCTTACGTCGTTTGAACTTGGGAGCAGAGACTACGAGTCCACTCCCCCCAGGCTCCCTTAACGCAACCTCCTTAGATTGGCTAGCACTCGCCTCCATGAAGAAAATCTTGATCAGTAAAGTATCACAGTGAAAGAGTGATGGTTGTCTAACAAGGAGGTTTGGTTATGGCAGAAAAAAACGAAATGAAAATAGTCACAAAGGAACTAGAGAGAAAACTCCTTACCTTGATTAAAGAGGAACCGATCCAAGACCGATTCGGCTATGGGATTTTATGATATCAGAAGAACCAAACACCCCTGACAACTTCAACACCCAGAGAACACCAAGCTTTCGGTTGCAAGGTGTTTGGCCTATCTAACGAGAGTCTACCACAAATCGCAGAAAGAAATAGGGTCACAACGTGATGGATTAATCAGTTACAAAAGAGAACCAAATTCGGTTTGTGATTTAAAAGATGAGTGTCCGGCTTTTATGAAAAGGGAAAGAAGAAGAACATATGTGCCAAAAAAAATGTAAAAGAAACCGTTACCTTCAGCAATCGAATAACCAAGATGAATTCGATTCACTTGGGACCAAAGGAGCTATTCGGCTTAATGAGAGAAATAGAAGGAAGACAATGAAGGAGCAGCAAAGTTTCGGCTATGAAGAGAATAAAGAAGAAAAAACAGTTGGAAAGAAGGGATGAAGGGAAAAAAAGATGCACAAGTTGTCACTCTATAGGTTCGGCTAATAACAAATAGACAAGAAGAGATGAAGAAAGTGAACTGAGAGTTTCGGCACAAGCAAAGAATAGGAAAACCCGAAAGGAAAATCAAAAGAGCTTTGAAAAGTTCGGCACTCCCCACAACATATGACCGATTATGCTAACAAAATTTGCCTAAGAAACCAAAAGAACCTACGGCACAGACTTACATTAGCTAAAACCGAAAATACTCCCTTACACCTCCCCACTTTCGGCCAAACACTTCCACACACCCACTCCCACGATTCTCTCCTTGATTTACTCCTCCATTCACTCTCCATCCACCATTTGAAATGGTTGGCCAAGTCCCACTCCTCCATCTCCTCTACACCATCCCTTTAAACCTTTTGACCAATTCAACTTCTCCTTGGTAGAGTCCCACGCCTACTCAACCACCTCTCCACCTTGGACACAAGAATAAAGTTCCTTGTTGCAGCAGATAGGATTCAAACTCTCTCCCCCCTTCCATGCTCCCTGAGACGCCAACCACTAGGCCACCTTGCTACTTGTGACATCCAGACACAACAATTATTCTTAAGACCTGCCTCCACTAGCTCTCCTCCCTTAAGTGCCAAAAAGCAAAAAAAATTATTAGGACTCAAACTCAACCCCAGGCCTTCCTAGGGCTCCTAAACACCTCAAACCAACACACAGAACAAACACAACATGCAATAACACCAATTTCACAGACCCCTAAATTTCAGGATGTTACACGGCCTGGTCACACGCCCATGAGACTAATCGTGTTTCACACACGGCCTAGACACACGCCCGTGTGCCTACCCGTGTGGAGAAGAGCAAGCCTATTTGCCAAGCTCTTTTATCACCCTAATTCACATAACATGAAATCCCATTCAACCATTTATCAAGCAACCCAATCAAGCATCTAACACATTCATGAATAACCTCTTCTTTTCATAATTTAGCATTAATGAGCCATCAACTATAACAATATATAAAAGAGTCTATCTTTAAAAGAGCCAACACTCTTGGCCAAAACAACAAAACATTTCATTAAGACTAGCCCCTATACATACCATACTCAAAATACTAAGTCTAAATATACCGAGATGAGTTGATAGTGTGGATGATCTTCTAATTATCTTCGAATCCTAAACTAGCTCTTTGACACTATAAAACAAGGGAAAAAGAGAGGGAGTAAGCTTTAAGCTTAGTACGTTTACATGTAAACAATAAGCATCATAACATATGCTAAACAACCAATAACATCATATACTAAGCAAGAACAATTCAAAATTCCACAATCATGCTTACTCATTTCATTTCTTACCACAATCCCACCACATAACAATTACATTGCTCATATTCACTTGTACACATTCCCTGCACTCAATATCTCAAGGCAACATAAAACATTCAATTATACAAATTCTCGATGAACCTCTCAGAATAATACTAAATACCCGGTGGTTTCGCATACAGCCTACCATTAATCAATAATTGGGTGGTATCACACATAGCCCACCACAAGAATATTTACGGTGGTATCGCACACAGCCCACCAAAAGAATAATTACGGATATTTTTCCGCACTTACATATCTATTCTGAGGTTCATAAAGAATTACTCACTATTTATCAATTTTAATCAATCTCAATCATAAATGATCTCATTCATACAATGCACCAATAAGTGACAACATATATATTATAGATGTATTGTTTACACATAAACTTACCTCGGTGCAAAATGTATAAGTCGATGACTTAATCCGTAACCTTACCCTTTCCCCGGTCAAGGTTGTTTTCGCACTCTTCTTGATTTATAATAATGAAATTCACTCTTTAATCACTTTATAATGCATGATACACCAAAATTTCTACTTATGTAAAAATGACCATTTTGCCCTTATACTTTGGCAAAATTACGATTTTGCCCCTAGGCTCGTAAATCGTTTTTCATCACATTCTCTCATTAAACAAGCCTAGCTGAATATTTATTTCTCTTACAACAACTCACAAAACCAATTATTTCATTTATTTATTACACAATTACTACCTTTACAAATAGGTCCTATTTAGGTGTTTTCATGATAACACCCTTCACAAAAGTTGTTTCTTAACTCACTAACGTTCATTTTCTTCCATAAAAACTCAGCAAACAACATGAACACTCTCATGGAAAGTCCTTAAAATTTCAACCATTTTGCAAAATAGTCCCCTCATTAGCTAGCTTAAGCTTTGGGGATTCCAAAAGTACAAAAATTATCAAGAAAGACCCTTAGATTCACTTACTTGCAAGAGATTTGTTTTGCTGAAAATTTGAACTCGAAGAACCCTTATTTCCTCTAAATTTTCGGTGGTAGAAAAAGCATGAATAGTAAAAGATGATATCTCTTTTATTCATCTTATTTTATACATTTTTATATCACCTAATTCCACCAAATTTGACCAAAATTTAATGCTCTTGTCTCCCTAGTCTATATGGCCGGCCAACACACCCTTAATGGCCTAATTTCACTTTAAGGACCTCCAATTTAATATTCTATGGCTATTAGACACCTCTACCTTGCAAAATAGAACTTTCGCACTTTATGCGATTTAGTCCTTTTTCACAATTAAGCATGCAATTGCTAAAATTAATGCACCGAAATTTTCATACATCCATATAATTATGCCATAATACATAAAATAATTTCAAAATAATTTTCTTCAACCTCGGATTAGTGGTCCCAAAACCACTGTTCCGATTAGCCCTAAAATCGGGCTGTTATAACTCTCATTCCCTTTAGAGATTTTCGTCCTCGAAAATCTTACCGGTAAAGAGGCTTGGGTATTGTTCCCTCATGGCTTCTTCCGGTTCCCACGTAGCCTCTTCCACACCGTGTTTTTGCCATAACACTTTCACTAAGGCTATGCTCTTATTCCTCAATTGTTTAACCTCTCGAGCCATTATCTTAATTTGTTCCTCTTCATAAGTCATATCCGGTCGTATCTCAATTTTCATTGGAGGGATCACATGCGAAGGATCAGATCGATATCGCCGCAACATCGACACATGAAACACGTTGTGTATTCTCTCTAACTATGCCGGCAAAGCAAACCGGTATGCTACTGGCCCGATCCTATCAATAACCTCATACGATCCTATGAATCGTGGACTCAATTTGCCCTTTCGACCGAATCTCAATATTTTCTTCCACGAAGATACTTTCAGGAATACTTTGTCACCCACTTGAAACTCGATTTCTTTCCTTTTTAAATCTGCGTATGACTTTTGTCGATCCGAAGCAACTTTTAGACTATCTCGGGTTCCTTTCACTTTCTCCTCAGTCTCTTTAACTAGGTCGACCTCATGAATTTGCTTCTCACTAAGCTCGGTCCAATACAAGGGAGTCCGACACTTGCGACCATACAAAGCTCCGTACGGTGCCATCCGTATACTCGACTGATAACTGTTGTTATAAGCAAACTTAACTAAAGGTAGATATTTTTCCCAACTACCTTCGAATTCTAACACACAGCATCGGAGCATATCCTCAAGGACTTGAATCAGTCTTTCGGATTGGCCATCAGTTTGAGGATGGAAAGCAGTACTAAAATTCAACTTTGTACCCAAGGCTTCTTGCAACTTCTTCGAAAACCTCGAAGTAAACCTCGGATCTCTATCCGAGATAATAGATATAGGCACCCCATGCAATCTCACCACCTTAGCAATATACAACTCGACTGACTTATCAAGTGAATAATCCACACGCACCGGCATAAAGTGACCCGACTTCGTTAATCAATCAACGATAACCCATACAGCATCTTTCTTTCTCGGTGTCATAGGTAACCCTGTTACGAAATCCATTGTGATTCGATCCCACTTCCACTCCGAAACCATCACCGGCTGATGTAATCCCGAAGGTACTTGATGCTCGGCTTTCACTTATTTACAGGCTAAACACTTGGTAACAAACTCAGAGATATCTCTTTTCATACCCGGCCACAAATACAACTTCTTCAAATCATTGTACATTTTTGTGCTGCCCGGGTGTACTGACAAACAACCACTGTGTGCTTCATGTAAAATTTTCCAGATTAACTCATCATCCTTTGGTACACAATTTCTATCATGAAACATCAAGCAATCCTCGAAACTAACTCGAAAATCTGAGTTATTCCCCGATTCGCACTGAGCTCTCTTAACTTGCATATCATTATCATTCTTTTGAGCTTCACATATCTGCTGAATAAATAATGGTCTAGCCTCAACTCGCCAATATAGCAGTCATCATCGACAACGCTAAGCTCGTACTCATAGCTCTCAAAGCATACAGGGATTTTCTGCTCAAGGCATCCGCAACCACATTCACTTTCCCCGGATGGTAAACTATTACTAACTCGTAATCCTTTAATAATTCAAGCCACCACCGTTGTCGCAAATTCAAATCCTTTTGGTCCATTAAGTACTTCAAACTCTTGTGATCGGTGAAGATTTGGCACTTCTCACCATATAAATAATGACGCCAAATCTTCAAAGCGAAAACGATCGCAGCCAACTCTAAATCATGAGTTGGATAATTCTTCTCGTGCGGTTTTAGCTGTCTCGAGGCGTAAGCTACTACCTTACCTTCTTGTATCAACACACAGCCAAGACCATTTAATGACACATCGCTGTAGACCATGAACTCTTTCCCCGGCTCAGGTTGTACTAAAATCGGTGCCTCAGTCAACAATGCTTTCAATCTCTCGAAACTTTGTTAGCATTTCTTAGTCCATTCAAACTTAACATTCTTGTGCAACAGTTTCGTCATCGGGGTAGCAATCATGGAGAACCCCTTTACGAAATGCCTGTAGTACCCCGCCAAACCCAAAAAGCTTCTAATTTTCGACACATTCCTTGGCAATTTCCACTCCACAATAGCCGAGATCTTACTCAGATCAACTCTTATGCAATCACCAGATACAATGTGTCCTAAGAATTCGACCTCTCGGAGCCAAAACTCACTCTTGCTGAATTTAGCATACAACTACTTGTCTCTTAAAGTCTGCAAAAAAATTCTCAGGTGCTCTGCATGCTCACTCTCATCCCGAGAATAAATTAATATGTCGTCGATAAAGACAACTACAAACTTATCCAAATACTGTCGGATGATACGATCCATTATATCCATAAAAATCGCAGGAGCATTCGTTAACCCAAATGGCATGACAAGAAACTCATAATGGCCATACCTCGTCCGAAATGGAGTTTTTGGCACATCTTGCTCCTTAACCCTCAACTGGTAATAGCCAGACCTTAGGTCTATCTTGGAGAACACCGCAGCTCCCTTCAATTGGTCAAATAAATCATCTATCCTTGGAAAAGGATATTTATTCTTCACTGTCACCTTGTTGAGTTGTCTGTAGTCTATGCACAATCTCATCGACCCATCTTTCTTCTTCACAAAAAGTACCGGAGCACCCCACGGTGAATGGCTCAGTCTTGCAAAACCTTTGTCCATTAACTCTTGCAACTGAACTTTCAATTCTTTCAACTCCAATGGTGCCATCCTATACGGGGCAACCGAAATAGGTGTTGTACACGGAACTAACTCAATTCCAAACTCGACCTCTCTAATTGGAGGCAATCCGGGTAACTCTTCCGGGAACACATCTAGTTACTCGCATACCACCGACACTGATTCAATCTTTATCTCTAATTCTTGGGTATTCAGCACAAAGGCGAGATAGGACTCATACCTTTTTCTTAAGTGTTTCTCAGCTACTATAGACGAAATCACTGCAGGCAAACTATCCGATTTACCTGATTCAACTCGAATGACATTTCCATTTACACATCTCAATTCAATAAATTTACTATCGTAGTTTACTAAAACATTATGAGCATTCAACCAATCCATACCGAGAATCAAGTCAAATTCATCAAACGGCAACAACATGATATTTGTCGGAAAACAATGACCTCTAATTGTCAAAGGACACTTCCTACACACCTTGTCAACTAGCACATGTTTGCCTAACGGGTTTGACACTTTTATTGCGTATTCCGTAGACTCAACAATCATACTCATGCTAGATGCCAATTTCATGCAAATGTAAGAATGAGTAGACCCTGGGTCAATCAAAGCAACTACAGAGATATCATGAAGAGAAAAAGTACCCGTTATCACGTCTGGAGATGATGCCTCTTCGCGAGCGCAAATGGCATAAGCCCTTGCAGGTGCTCAACCCTCCGACCTCACAGCAGAGACTCTTGGCGCACCCCTACTACTAGTCCCACCTCCCAGGTTCTTTTGTGATCTACCCCTCGAAGATACATTACTTGGTCTTACTTCTTGCTTTCTTTCCTTCTCATCTCTCTCTGGGTAATTCTGAGTGAAATGGTCGGGTGAACCGCACTTGTAACAATTACGGTTATTTCCCCAACACTCCCCAGTATGTTGTCTGCCACAATTTGGGCACTCCGGTTTATTTGAATTTGGATTGCCCATGTTGGCCATCGAGGTGGCTTGAACTCTCGAGCCTGAATATGTATTGCCCTGATCTCAGTGTGAATACCCCATTGAAGCAGTCGTCTGAGGGTTTATTTCTTTGGACCTCTTTGATTGAGTTTGGAACGATTTACTCATTGGCCTTTTTCTTGCATCTCGGGCCTCATTCATGGCTTTCCTCTTTTCTTTATTCAGCTCATCGGCCTTACATGCCCTATCAACCAACACCACAAATTCTTTCAATTTCAAGATCCCAACTAGAAGTCTGATATCCTCATTCAGTTCGTCTTCAAACCTCTTGCACAAGATAGCTTCTGTAGACACACACTCTTGTGCATACTTGCTGAGCCTATCAAACTCGCGCTCATACTCTGCCACGGTCATTTTACCTTGCTTCAATTCAAGGAACTCCTTACTTTTCTGATCAACAAATCGCTGGCTTATATACTTCTTTCGGAACTCTTCTAGGAAGAAATCCCATGTCACTCTCTTCCTTGGAACTACCGATGTTAACGTTTTCCACCAACGATATACCGAGTCCTTCAACAATGACATGGCACATTTCAAGCTCTCCTCAGGTGTGCAGGAGAGTTTATCAAACACCCTCATTGAGTTCTCAAGCCAGAACTCCGCCCTCTCGGGGTCATCGTCTATGTTAGCCCTAAAATCCTCAGCCCCTTGCTTCCGAAGCTTATCTACCGGGGGTTTGGTCGTTCTCACCAAATCTATACCTTGCGGAGCCACGGGGATTGGCTGAGGTATAGGAGGGGGTGAAGGAGGTTGAGCATTAGGATTCACTCGTACATACTCCGTGTACCAATTACTCATCATGTGAAGAAAGGCTTCCCGAGCCTCTTTACCTTGACCCATAGTCTCAGGTCTACTCTCTACAGGCGCGATCCCTTGCGCGGGAGCCGACGCATTACTAGCAGCGTCATCAGCAGCTGCTCAGTCGGGACCCATTTATTATACAAAAACATAGTTAAATATAGTCAGAAGTCACCACACTATCATTGTATTCTATGGCATGTATAGCTAGACCCCTACACATTCTACGGTAGTCCGAGAACCGACTAAATCATAGCTCTGATACCACTAAATGTAATACCCCTTACCCGTATTCATCACCAAAACCGGGTACGAGGCATTACCGGACATAACTCACTTGAATGTACAACTTTGAACTATAGAATTTCATTCCAAATTATAACTTTCCAATTCATATACATAACACCCTTATTATGGGTCTACGAGGCCTTAAACATGCAAACGAAAGGTCTCGGGATTAAACCGGGAACCTTGATATACTAAGAAAGATTTTGCCTTAACAGGGCCACACACCCGTGTGAAATGGAACACGCCCGTGTGGGCAGGCCGTGTAGTGACACACGCCCATGTCCCCAGCCCGTGTGGGATTTATTTTTCATTTCGAACTTACAGGGGTTTTCACACGACCGAACACACGCCCGTGTCTTTGGCCCGTGTCCTTCACACGGCCTAGACACGCCCGTGTCCTCACCCGTGTGTGAAAACTTGGGTATTCTATTTATGATGTCAACAACCTTATAAGGGGCACACGGCCTAGGCACACGCCCGTGTGTCTAGCCCGTGGTCAACACTGACTTGAAACTCTAGCATGCAGGGGACACACGACCTGGTCACACGCCAATGAGACTGATCGTGTGTCACACACGACCTAGACACACGCCCGTGTGCCTACCCGTGTGGACAAGAGCAAGGCTATTTGCCAAGCTCTTTTATCACCCTAATTCACATAACATGAAATCCCATTAAACCATTTATCAAGCAACCCAATCAAGCATCTAACACATTCATGAATAACCTCTTATTTTCATAATTTAGCATTAATGAGCCATCAACTTTAGCAATATACAAAAGAGTTCATCTTTAAAAGAGCCAACACACTTGGCCAAAACAACAAAACATTTCATTAAGCCTTGCCCCTATACATGCCATACTCAAAATACTAAGTCTAAATATACTGAGATGAGTCGATAGTGTGGATGATCTTCCGATTATCTTCGAATCTCAAACTAGCTCTTTGACACTATAAAACAAGGGAAAAAGAGAGGGAGTAAGCTTTAAGCTTAGTAAGTTCACATTTAAACAATAAGCATCACAACATATGCTAAACAACCAATAACATCATATACTAAGCAAGAACAATTCAAAATTCCACAATCACGCTTACTCATTTCATTTCTTACCACAATCCCACCACATAACAATTATATTGCTCACATTCACTTGTACACATTCCCTGCACTCAATACCTCAAGGCAACATAAAACATTCAATTATACAAATTCTTGATGAACCTCTCGGAATAATACTAAATACCCGATGGTTTTGCACACAGCCCACCATTAATCAATAATTGGGTGGTATCGCACATAGCCCACCACAAGAATATTTACGGTGGTTTCGCACATAGCCCACCAAATGATAAAATAAACGATGGTATCGCACACAGCCCATAGTGAGCAAGTAATAAGGTGGTATCACACACAGCCCACCAAAAGATTAATTACGGATATTTTTCCGCACTTATATATTTATTCTGAGGTTCATAAGGAATTACTCACTATTTATCAATTTCAATCAATCTCAATCATAAATGATCTCATTCATACAATGCACCAATAAGAAACAACATATATATTATAGATGTATAGTTTACACATAAACTTTCCTCGGTGCAAAATGTATAAGTCGACGACTTAATTCGTAACCTTGCCCTTTCCCCGGTCAAGGTTGTTTCCGCGCTCTTCTTGATCTATAATAATGAAATTCACTCTTTAATCACTTTATAATGCATTATCCACCAAAATTTCTACTTATGTAAAAATGACCATTTTGCCCTCATACTTTGGAAAAATTACGATTTTGCCCCTAGGCTCGTAAATCATTTTTTCATCATATTTTCTCATTAAACAAGCCTAGCTGAACATTTATTTCTCTTACAACAACTCACAAAACTAATTATTTCATGCATTTATTACACAATTACTACATTTACAAATAGGTCCTATATAGGTGTTTTCATGATAACACCCTTCACAAAAGTTGTTTCTTAACTCACTAACATTCATTTTCTTCCATAAAAACTCAGCAAACAACATGAAAACTCTCATTGTAATTCCCTAAACTTTCAACCATTTTGCAAAATAGTCCCCTCATTAGCTAGCTTAAGCTTTGGGGATTCCAAAAGTAAAAAAATTATCAAGAAAGACCCCTAGATTCCCTTACTTGCAAGAGATTTGTTTTGCTGAAAATTTGAACTCCAAGAACCCTTATTTCCTCTAAATTTTTGGTGGTAGAAGAAGCATGAATAGTAAAAGATGATATCTCTTTTATTCATTTTTATATCACCTAATTCTACCAAATTTGACCAAAATTTAATCCTCTTGTCTCCCTAGTCTATATGGCCAGCCAACACACCCTTAATGGCCTAATTTCACTTTAAGGACCTCCAATTTAATATTCTATGGCTATTAGACACCTCTACCTTGCAAAATAGAACTTTTGCACTTTATGCGATTTAGTCCTTTTTCACAATTAAACATGCAATTGCTAAAATTAATGCACCAAAATTTTCATACATCCATATAATTATGCCATAATACATAAAATAATGTCAAAATAATTTTCTTCAACCTCAGATTAGTGGTCCCGAAACCACTGTTCCAACTAGCCCCAAAATCGGGCTGTTACAACTTAGACTGTAACGACCCGAATTTGGGCCTAGTAAAATAGGCTTGAGCGTGGGAGCATTTTAAAATTTTTGTGAGTAGGGGAATTTCATAAGTGCAAGTTGTTCTTTTAGGTAAGTGATTTTGGAAGGTTACGGGGTTCTATGAAGTCCCGGGATCAAGTTGGGCCATGGGAAAATTTTGTTTGCTGGGCACATAAGTGGAGAGAGCTGTAGGAGGCAGGGCTTAAGAGAAATTGTTGGTGCTTTGCTAACACAAGAGGAGTTGTGGTGAAGTGGCAAAGTTGCGCCACTTAGGTAGCAAGGGAGTGACGCCACAGGGAGGCAAGGGATCCAAGGTTCTAGTCCTGGTACTTGCATTTTCTTTTAGATTATTTTCTTTTAAATGGAATCAGACTTTGGCTAGAGACTTATCTTTAATTGTGTATGTTTTAAGACACAAGTGGAGTGTGTGGCTTAGTGGTGATGGCGTCAACAAACATGTAAGGGGAGTGAGGTTCGAATCCCACATGTTGTATTTTGGAGCTTCATTTTGTGCCAGGGTGGAGAAGAGGTGGAGTGGGTGTGGGACTCTACCAAGCAGGTGTTGAATTGGTCAATCAAGTTTGAATGGAAGGTGGTGAGGAGATTGAGGAGATTTGAATTGGTCAAATGTTTCAAATGGGTTTGAATGAGGGATGGAGAGTAAATCAAGGAGAAAATCAAGGGGATTTGGGAGTGTGGTGATAGTTGGCCGAAAATGGGAGCTTGGGAGGGGGTGAAAATGCGGCTAGGGGGTGTTAGGTAGCATATTCAGTCAAGTGAGGGGTTGTGTGCCGAAATTCTCTAGTGCATCTTTGTAACACCCCTTACCCGTATTCAACGCTGGAACCGGGCACGAGGCGTTACTGTAATAAAATCCTTAAGATTGCCACTTAGGCACCACATGACCACTCTCTTTGGCCATCACAACAACCTCAGTCCCGACTTACGAGGCCTCTCTCAACCACACGAGGGCTCTCGAGACCATATCAAGAACTCTTACGATCTTAAAATTTTTCCATCTAAATAGGGCTCACACGCCCGTGTAAGATTTGACACGCCCGTGGATGTCACGCACGCCCATGGTCACTACCCGTGCATGAAAACTCAAGCATTCTGCCAATTCCCCATGGCTAGGGAACACGCCCATGCTCTCCGCCCGTGGTGCACACTGACCACCTTAACACGGCCTAGAGTCTAGACACACGCCCGTGTAGCTAGCCCGTGGCCAACACTGATTAACACACACGTTCTAGGAACACGCCCGTGTGACTAGTCCGTGGTCTATTCTGATTTAAAATACTAACATGCAGGGGACACACGGCCAAGTCACACGCCCATGGACTGGCCGTGTGTCACACATGGCCTAGACACATGCCCGTGTGTCTACCCACATGGACGAGAACAAAGCTATTTGCCAAGTTCTTTTCACCCATCTAGCATACACAATCATGCACTCATACAACACATCCATAATCAACTCAAAATCTTACAATCTCACATAGATAAC
Organism: Gossypium sturtianum; assembly: GCA_025698515.1. NCBI lineage: Eukaryota > Viridiplantae > Streptophyta > Magnoliopsida > Malvales > Malvaceae > Gossypium > Gossypium sturtianum. Next base: position 85,625,206 of record CM046954.1, read on the forward strand.
CACATCTTCTCATATAATAAAGTGCCAACAACTATGGCATTATAAAAAATAGATTATCCATCTAAAGGCCAACATATCATAGCCATATACAACAAAATTCACTAACTTGTCTAGCCCCTATACATGCCATTTACAAAACATTGAGTCTAATGTACCAGAGTGTGCTGATAGTTTCGGCGATCTTCCAATTGATCCTCGTATCTCGATTCAACACTTTTGCTCTATAAGACAAGGGAAAAGAAAGAGAGTAAGCTTTGAGCTTAGTAAGTTCACACATAAACAATTAAGCAACATAGTATAAGCTAATCAACAATTAGCAATATACTAACATATAATGTACTACTATGCTTACTCTTTCTATCCCTTACCACATTTTCAACACATCATGAGTCACTTACTCATAACCATTGACATGCACCCCTACATTCAATATCACATTTACACAATATACAACACATCATTATTTCTCAATAATACATCCACACAGCTATTCTCCTCACTATCACATCCACACAGCAAATCTCTCGGTGGTTCCGCACTAAGCCCACCACAATCAATTAATAAGGTAGTATCGCACTTAGCCTACCAACTAGGTATTCATAGTGGTTTCGCACATAGCCCACCAGATAATATACCTAACGATAGCATCGCACATAGCCAGCTCATCGTTAATATGCATTAGGATGGTATCGCACTTAGCCCACCATTTAGCATTATCACAACACATTCACAAATCTACTTACTTAATCATTCATCCATTCATTTCACTTGAACCACATAGGTTCTCAATCATTCTCAACCATGCTATACACTATCTAGCATTAATAATTTGTAAGTATGAATGCATTGTTTGTAACACCCCTAACTCGTATCCGTCACCAGATTAGGGTTACAGGGCATTGCTAGTTATGTCACAACTTTTAATCAATCACTTAAGACATAAACAACAATCTTATAAAGAAATACACATAAATTTAAAACAGTCATATATGCATGTAAATATGTATTACATTTAATTTCTTAAAACATACTTACCATGCTAGACCTAGGTCATATACAGCATAATCATTAAAGAACATAATTTGAACATACTATGAACATTTATGCATACTACAAAACATATATATAAGATAATTTAAAACACTCTTCATTCAATTAATTAACTAATGTAAATTATTTTTACATATATATATATATATATACTCCAAATGGGTCATTGCAACGATTTACCAATTGGTTCATTTCATTTAATAAGTTAAGTCACCTTAACTCGATACATATATTCACATAATTAGTTCAGAACTATGTAATAATCATGGCATTTAAATACGCATATATGAAATCACATGTACATTTCTCATGTCAAATCAAATAGAACCAACACTCAATCAATCCACTCGCATACTTTAATCTGTTGACATGCGCAGAATTGAGCCACAAATATTTATACAACTTGTTTATTACTCTCACATACACCAACCGTATTCTAATTTGCAAATCATTCAAACATATACTAATTTCCAAAATGCAACTTCTTTTGGCTCAATACACATAATAAGATCAACTTCTAAAATGACAATCTATCAAATGTTATGCATGACATAATAGACTCAAAATAAGTCAAACTACAAACATATGCATACATATATTACCAATTGAAATTTTATAATGTTCAAGCATATGGCCGTATGCCATCAAGACCATATTCCCATCACTTGGCTAGCTCAATACTAATTCACATAAAATGAATTTGATACACATGCACCTATGACTTTCATAACCGAATATGCCATTCAAGTACATGTCCATTAGTTACCCATATTACCCAATTACAAAGTTTACAAAGTTAACTCATGTTTCCAAATTTCACATCAAAATAATATACACCGAATTTTAATCAAATTTATTAAACTACCACACATATTCACACTCAAAAGGTCTATCAAAGACTCGTATATGAGGTTACATATTAAACATACATATTCCATCATTTTGCTTAGCATGATTTAAAACACATCCATAATCATTATCCAAGTAAACTTGCACTTTTACCATAAACAAGATTTGCATAACCATAGGTTAATTAATAAAAGGCAAGCCATTTTCGCATGGCTATAAACATTAACAAAGTATCATTCAAAATGTCAAACTAGCCTATACATGCCTTATGCTAAAATTCAACTTCTAAGAGTACCGAAATAAGTCGATAGTGTGGGTGACTTCAACGATGATTTTCCCCGAGCCCGTAGCTTGATCAAAAATCTATAAAACAGAGTGAAAACATACAGAGTAAGCTAACTTAGCTTAGTAAGTCTTAAGCATCTTAACAATTTAACTAAGTATTCAATTAAATTAAAGCAGAATAAAATTCTTAACATTTATAAAATAACATATCACATATGTACAATCATGGCGAACCTATATAGGTATAATTCCTCATATCAATAACAATCTCAAATAAGCAAGTAAACATACTAACTCAATGTCATTTTTTTTTATCACATATCCTACGTACCGAATATACGAACACATTTCTATCATCTTACTTATTCAAGAAGCATCACATATAACACGAACTTGATTCAATACATACCTTTCAGCCGAACACTCAAACTCATAGTATTAAAATTTGACTTGTTCGAATACCATCGTAACTCAGTCATTTTATTCATAAGCGTAAACTCGTATTAACGATCACCGGTATAAAACCTGCTAGGCGTAAGCCTGAATCATACACCGGCACTAAGCCTGCTAGACCAAAGGTCCGATATTCATTCACCGGCTATAAGCCTGCTAGACCAAAGGTCCGATATTCGTTCACCGGCTATAAGCCTGCTGGACCAAAGGTCCGATATTCATTCACCGGCTATAAGCCTGCTAGGCAATAAGCCCGATGTAGTTAACCGGCACAAGGCCTGCTAGGCATGAGCCCGAATATTTATGTTACCGAACCAACTAAATCACATTACACATTATCAATATCATTGCTAATTTACTTTAATACATTCGGCTTTGACATACTTAAATTCACAATTTCATAATTCAGCTTGTAGACTAGATTATAATCGATACTTACGATATTAACTTGCTTAAAGACTTACCTCGACTATTGATGGACGACGAAGATCGCCTATTCGTGAATTTTCGCTTTTCCCCGATCCAAATCCGATTTTCTTTGTTCTTGATCTAAACATATTTAAAATAAGCTCATTCAAGTACATTTCATTTCAATTTAATCCAAAAATACCTAAATGGGCAAATTACCATTTTGCCCCTAATATTTCACACTTTTATAATTTGGTCCTATTTGCACAAAACACAAATTAAGCAAAATTTCACAACAATGTAGTTAGGCCGAATCTTCCACATAAATATATAAGTCCCTAAATTTTATTTATTTTGCATTTTAACCCCTAAAAAAACTATTTTCTCAATTTAGCCCTAATTACTCAAATTCCCCAAAAGTCTCAATACAAAACATATTAATCTAACATATTTCTTTCATAATCCATCAACTATCATCATAAAACTCATGAACTCGTCAATGGGACACTTCAAAATATTCATCAAAATAAAAAATTCAAGCATGGGTCTTGAAGTATTCGAAACAGCGATTTCAAAAACATAAAAATTATCAAAAACCGAACAAAACACATACCTAAATCCAAGCTCCCAAGTGCCGAATATGCTAGGGTTTTCTTCTTTCTTTTCTTTTGTTAAATTCGGCTAAGTAAGGAAGATGACAACATGGTTTCATTTTATGTTATTTTAACATATATTATAATTTATAAAAAGTTTACTATTTTACCCTTTTAATGTTTAATTATAAAACATAATGATATGGACAAAGTTGTCCTATGTCAGTCCACTAACTCCTAAAATGGGCTAATTGCCCTTTTAGGACTTCAATTTAAAAAGCCACAGCAATTAAGCACTTTACACTATAGTTTGTAACTTTTACACTTTACGCGATTAAGTCCTTTTATTTAATTAAACACACAAACAATCAAATTTTCATACGAAACTTTCACACATAATAATTCACATATAGTAAACACAGAAAATAATATTTAAATATTTTTCGGACTCGGATTCGTGGTCCCGAAACCACCGTTCTGATTAGGGTCAAATTCGGACTGTTACATAGTTTATGCATAGACTTACCTCGATACTCAAAAGTATAGAAACGTGCAATTAGTCCACCACTTTGCTCTTGCCTCAGTTTCGATCCGGGCTTTGTCTTTCTTGATCTATAATGAATAAATCAGCTTATTCAATACACACATTGACCAAAATGACCCACATCTCATACTTTGGTAAAATTACTCTTTTGCCCCAAATCTTTCTCATAATTACACTATTGCCCCCAAGGCTCGTAAAGTGATTTTTATTCAACTTTCTAGCCTTTCATGCTTATCCGAATCACTTACTCAACTAAAGCAATCATCAATTCTCATCACAACACACATGTATGACCAAACTCAAGATTTTTACAAACTAGTCCCTACATGCATTTTCTATGGAAACTCATTTAGCAAAAGATGTTTCTACTACATCAAGCTTTCATAATCTTAAATAAAACATCAAAATACATGCATGTCATACATGGCCACATTTTTGAACATCCATCATAGCTCATCAAATAGCTAGAAATAGCTTACTCATGCAACAAGGACTTCAAAAATACAAAGAATATAAAAAACGAGGCTAGATGCACTTACTAGCAAGCTTGAAAAATTTGAAGAACTCTAACAATGGCTCTTGAAAATTTCGACAGCCTTGGAGAAGAAGATGAATGAATTTTGTCATCTTTTCTCCTATTTTAATCACTTAATTGATAAATGACCAAAATGCCCTTTTTGATAAACTTTCTATTTTAACTCATCCATGCCCAATTTTGTCCAAATATTAGAAATTGGGAAAATTGCTATTTAAGGACCTCTAATTAATATTCTAAAGATATTTTACACAAATAGCTTCTAGAATCTCACATTTTGCAACTTTTGTAATTTAGTCCTTTTAGACAATTCAATCGCAATTTCACAAAATTGCTTCATGAAACTTTCACACTAGCATGCATACATAGCATAAACCTCAAAAACTCATTCATATACCTCGGATTTGTGGTCTCACACCACTATTCCGACTAGGCCCTAAATTGAGATGTTACAACTCTCCCTCCTTTTAGAGATTTTCGCCCCCGAAAATCTTACCAGCAAAGAGGTTTGCATGCTGCTCTCTCATAGCTTCTTCCGTTTCCTACGTAGCCTCTTCCACACCGTGTTTCTTCCATAACACTTTCACTAGTGCTATGCTCTTATTTCTCAACTGTTTCACTTCTCGAGCCAAGATCTTAATCGGCTCCTCATCATAAGACATATCCGGTCTTATCTCAATTTCCATCGAAGGAATCACATGTGAAGGATCGGAGCGATACCGTCGCAACATCGACACATGGAACACATTATGAATCTTTTCCAACTCTACCGGTAAAGCCAACCGGTATGCTACTGGCCCAACTCTATCTGTAATCTCATACGGCCCTATGAATCTTGGACTCAATTTTCCTTTTCGTCCAAATCTCATAATCTTCTTCCATGGGGATACTTTCAAAAACAATTTGTCGCCCACTTCAAACTCTATTTCTTTTCTTTTCAGATCTGCGTACGACTTCTGTCGGTCCGAAACAACTTTCAGACTATTACGGATTATTTTCACTTTCTCCTTAGTCTCTTTTACTAGATAGACCCCATGGATCCGCTTCTCACTAAGCTCGGTCCAATACAAAGGAGTCCGACACTTACGACCATACAGGGCCTCATACGGAGCCATCCGTATACTTGACCCGATAAGCTTGTTGTTGTAAGCAAATTTGACTAAAGGTAGATATCTCTCCCAACTACCTCGAATTCTAACACACAAAGCATCGAAGCATATCTTGAGAACTTGAATCACTCTTTCGATGACCATCGGTTTGCGGATGGAACACGATCTTGAAACTCAACTTTGTTCCCAAAGCCTCTTGCAACCTCTTCCAAAACCTCGAAGTGAACCTCGGATCCCTATCCGATATTATAGACACGGGTACACCATGTAACCTCACTATCTCTGTAACATACAACTCAGCTAACTTATCCAGTGAATAATCAACACGTACTTTGGAATAAAGTGAGCCGACTTCGTTAGTCTATCCACAACAACCCACCACAGCATCTCTCTTTTTTGAGTCATCGGTAACCCCGTCACAAAATCCATGGTAACCCGATCCCACTTCCATTCGGGTACCATCACTGGCTGAAGCAATCCCGAAGGCACTTGATGCTCAGCTTTCACTTGTTGACAAATCAGACACTTTGTCACGAACTCTGAAATATCTCTTTTCATACCCGACCACCAATAAGACTTCTTCAAGTCATTATACATTTTTCATTGCCGGATGTCTTGAAAAACATCCCTTTGTGGGCCTCATGCAAAACCTTTTGGATTAACTCCTCATTTCCAGATACACAAATACTGTCACGGTACAGCTAACAACCATCTGAGCCCATTCGAAAATCAGAACCACTTTCTGACTCACGCTTATCTCTCTTAGCTGACATCTCACTGTCATTTCTCTAAGCTTCACATATCTATTGAACAAATAGTGTCTTAGTTCTCAACTCTGCCAGAATAGCACCATCATCAGACAATGCCAAACTCGTCCTCATAACTCTTAGAGCATACAAGGATTTCCTACTCAGGGCATCCGCAACCACATTCGCTTTTCCCGGGTGGTAATTAATGACTAACTCATAGTCTTTCAATAACTCAAGCCACCGTCTCTGTCGCAAATTCAGATCCTTCTGATCCATCAAATATCTCAAACTCTTGTGATCCGTAAAGATTCGGCACTTCTCACTATATAAGTAATGTTGCCAAATCTTTAACGCGAAAACAATCGCAGCCAACTCCAAATCATGAGTCGGATAATTCTTCTCGTGCGGTTTCAACTGTCTCGAGGCGTAAGCGACTACCTTACCCTCTTGCATCAACACGCAACCGAGACCATTAAACGATGCGTCCATTGTAAACCACGAACTCTTTCCCGATTCTGGTTGAACCAAAACCAAGTGCCTCGGTCAATAATGTCTTCAGTCTCTCGAAACTCTATTGACATGTCTCAGTCCATTCAAACTTGACATCTTTTTGCAACAGTTTCATCATCGGGGTAGCAATCACAGAGAACCCTTTTACGAATCGTCTGTAATATCCTGCTAATCCCAAGAAACTTTTGATTCCTGACACGTTCCTTGGCGGTTTCCAATCCACAACAGCCGATGTCTTACTCGGGTCAACTCTAACACCATCACCCGACACAATGTGTCCTAGGAATCCGACCTCACGGAGCCAAAACTCACTCTTGCTAAACTTAGCGTACAACTGCTTATCTTTTAAAGTTTGCAAGACAATTCTCAGATGTTCTTCATGATCGTTCTTATCCGAAGAATAGATCAATATGTCGTCAATGAAGACAACTACAAACTTGTCCACATATGGTCTGAAAACACGGTTCATCAGATCCATAAAAATCACTGGTGCATTCGTCAAACCAAACGGCATAACCAAAAACTCATAATGGCCATACCTCGTCCGAAATGCAGTTTTCAACACATCCTGCTCTTTCACTCTCAACTGATAATAACCAGACCTCAGGTCTATCTTGGAGAACATTGTAGCTCCCTTCAGTTGATCAAAAAGATCATCAATCCTTGGTAAAGGATACTTATTCTTAACCGTCACTTTCTTAAGCTATCTATAGTCTATACACAACCTCATAGACCCATCTTTCTTCTTCACAAACAATACCGGAGCACCCCACGGTGAGTAGCTCGGTCTTGCAAAACCCTTATCTGTCAACTCTTGCAACTGAACCTTCAGTTCTTTCAACTCTAAAGGTGCCATCCTATGCGGAGCAATCGAAATAGGTGCCATTCCCGGAACTAACTCAATCCCAAACTCAACCTCTCTCACTAGAGGTAATCCGGGCAACTCTTTCGGGAATACATCCGGATACTCACAAACCATTGGCACTGTTTCAAACTCTACTCCAACCTCTCGAGTATTCAACACAAAAGCAAGATAGGACTCACACCCTTTTCTCAAGCATTTATCAGCCACTAAGGAAGAAATCATCACTGGTAGACTATCTGATCCACCTGATTCAACCCGAACCACATCTCCACTATCACATTTAAAATCAATAAACTTATTACCACAGTTCACTAAGACACTATGGGTAGTCAACCAATCCATGCCTAGGATTAAATCAAACTCATCAAACGGCAACAACATTAGGTTTGCCAGAAAGCAATGACTCTCAATCATCAAAGGACAATTCTTACACACCTTGTCCACTAACACATGCTTACCTAACGGGTTTGACACCTTAACTACAAAGTCCGTAGACTCAACAGTCATACTCAAACTAGATGCCAATCTCATGCAAATATAAGAATGAGTAGACCTGGATCTATTAAAGTAATAACAAGGGTGTTAAAGAGAGAAAAAGTACCCGTTATTACATCGGGGAGGATGCCTCTTCGCGCAGTGCGAATGGCGACGTCCTCGCAGTGCCCGACCTCTCGGTCTCATGGCGAGTCTCTAGATGCACCTCTACCACTATTCCCGCCTCTCGGGTTCCTTGGTGGTCTACCCCTTGCAGACACATCATTGGATCTCACCTCTTGCTTCTCTTCCTTATCATTCCTCTCGGGGCATTTTTGGATAAAATGGTCGGGGGAACCACACTTATAACAGTTCCGACTGTTACCCCAACACTCTCCGGTGTGATATCTACCACAACTTGGACACTCCGGTTTACTCTTCGGATTTCCCACACTTTCTATCGAGGTAGCTTGTACTCTCAAACCCGAACGAGTATTGCCCAAGTCTCGATGCGAATAACCCACTGGTGCTGTCATTCTAGGACTCACTTCCTTAGACCTTTTCGAATGGGCTTGATACGACTTGCCCATCGGCCTCTTTCTAGCATCTCGGGCTTCACTCACAGCCCTTCTCTTTTTTGTACTCAACTCTTCGGCCTTACTTGCCCTTTCGACCAACACCACAAATTCTTTCAACTCCAATATATCCACTAGGAGTTTGATGTCCTCATTCAGTCCGTCTTCGAACCTCTTACACAACATGGTCTCTAACGACACACATTCTTGAGCTTATTTGCTAAGCCTAACAAACTCACGCTCATAATCCGCTACTGACATTCTTCCTTGCTTCAACTCAAGGAATTCCTTCCTTTTCCGATCAGTAAACCTCTGGCTTATATACCTCTTCCGAAACTCTTCCAGAAAGAAGTCCCACGTCACCCGCTCTCCCGGGACCACTGACGTCAATGTCTTCCACCAATGGTATGCTGAGTCCCTCAGCAAGGATACGGCACACTTCAAGCTCTCTTCAGGAGTACAAGAGAGTTCATCGAATACTCTCATCGAGTTCTCTAACCAGAACTCTGGCCTCTCCGGGTCATCATCAACCTTAGCTCTAAACTCCTCGGCCCGTGTTTTCTAATCTTATCTACCGGGGGTTTCGATATCCTCACTACATCAATACCTTGAGGAGCCACAGGAATTGGCTTAGGTATGGGAGGAGGAGGTTGAGCATTAGGGTTCACTCGAACATAATCCGAGTACCAATTGCTCATCATCTGTAGAAAGGCTTCCCGAGCCCCTTCCTCTTGACCCCTAGCCTCGGGTCCACTTTGAACAGGCACGGTTCCTTGCGTAGGAGCCGGCGTATTACTATCTGCTTCATCAGCAGTCAATGGATCGGAATCCATATTTTATATAAAACAAGATTTATAATCATCAGAAGCCACCACACTATCATTGTACACTTATGGCATGTATAGCTAGAGTCTTACACCCGCTACGATAGTCCTAGAACTGACTAAACCTGGCTCTGATACCACTAAATGTAACACCCCTTACCCGTATTCAACGCCGAAACTGGGCACGAGGCGTTACCGTAATAAAATCCTTAAGATCGCCACTTAGGCACCACATGACCACTCTCTTTGGCCATCACAACAACCTCAGTCCCGACTTATGAGGCCTCTCTCAACCACACGAGGGCTCTCGAGACCATATCGAAAACTCTTATGATCTTAAAATTTTTCCATCTAAACAGGGCTCACACGCCCGTGTAAGATTTGACACCCCCGTGGATGTCACACACGCCCATGGTCACTACCCGTGCATGAAAACTCAAGCATTCTGCCAATGCCCCACGGCTAGGGAACACGCCCGTGCTCTCCACCCATGGTACACACTGACCACCTTAACACGGCCTAGAGTCTAGACACACGTCTGTGTAGCTAGCCCGTGGCCAACACTGATTAACACACACATTCTAGGCACACGCACGTGTGACTAGTCCGTGGTCTATTGTGATTTAAAATACTAACATGCAGGGGACACACAGCCAAGTCACATGCCCATGGAGTGACCGTGTGTCACACATGGCCTAGACACTGCCTTGCAGTGTGTCTACCCACATGGACGAGAACAAAGCTATTTGCCAAGTTCTTTTCAGCCATCTAGCATACACAATCATGCACTCATACAACACATCCATAATCAACTCAAAATCTTACAATCTCACATAGATAACCACATCTTCTCATATAATAATGTGCCAACAACTATGGCATTATACAAAATAGATTATCCATCTAAAGGCCAACACATCATAGCCATATACAACAAAATTCACTAACTTGTCTAGCCCCTATACATGCCATATACAAAACATTGAGTCTAATGTACCAGAGTGTGCTGATAGTTTCGGCGATCTTCCAATTGATCCTCGTATCTCGATTCAACACTTTTCCTCTATAAGACAAGGGAAAAGAAAGAGAGTAAGCTTTGAGCTTAGTAAGTTCACACATAAACAATTAAGCAACATAGTATAAGCTAATCAACAATTAGCAATATACTAACATATAATGTACTACTATGCTTACTCTTTCTATCCCTTACCACATTTTCAACACATCATGAGTCACTTACTCATAACCATTGACATGCACCCCCTGCATTCAATATCACATTTACACAATATACAACACATCATTATTTCTCAATAATACATCCACACGACTATTCTCCTCACTATCACATCCACACAAAGAAATCTCGGTGGTTCCGCACTAAGCCCACCACAATCAATTAATAAGGTAGTATCGCACTTAGCCTACCAACTAGGTATTCATAGTGGTTCGCACATAGCCCACCGGATAATATACCTAACGATAGCATCGCACATAGCTTGACTCATCGTTAATATGCATTAGGATGGTATCCCACTTAGCCCACCATTTAGCATTATCACAACACATTCACAAATCTACTTACTTAATCATTCATCCATTCATTTCACTTGAACCACATAGGTTCTCAATCATTCTCAACCATGCTATACACTATCTAGCATTAACAATTTGTAAGTATGAATGCATTGTTTATGCATAGACTTACCTCGATACTCAAAAGTATAGAAACGTACAATTAGTCCACCACTTTGCTCATGCCTCGGTTTCGATCTGGGCTTTGTCTTTCTTGATCTATAATGAATAAATCAGCTTATTCAATACACACATTGACCAAAATGACCCACATCTCATACTTTGGCAAAATTACTCTTTTGCCCCAAATCTTTCTCATAATTACACTATTGCCCCCAAGGCTCGTAAAGTGATTTCTATTCAACTTTCTAGCCTTCCATGCTTAGCCGAATCACTTACTCAACTAAAGCAATCATCAATTCTCATCACAACACACATGTATGACCAAACTCAAGATTTTTACAAACTAGTCCCTACATGCATTTTCTATGGAAACTCATTTAGCAAAAGATGTTTCTACTACATCAAGCTTTCATAATCTTCAATAAAACATCAAAATACATGCATGTCATACATGGCCACATTTTTGAACATCCATCATAGCTCATCAAATAGCTAGAAATAGCTTACTCATGCAACAAGGACTTCAAAAATACAAAGAATATTAAAAACGAGGCTAGATGCACTTACTAGCAAGCTTGAAAAATTTGAAGAACCCTAACAATGGCTCTTGAAAATTTTGACAGCCTTGGAGAAGAAGATGAATGATTTTTGTCATCTTTTCTCCTATTTTAATCACTTAATTGATAAATGACCAAAATGCCCTTTTGATAAACTTTCTATTTTAACTCATCCATGCCCAATATTGTCCAAATATTAGAAATTGGTAAAATTGCTATTTAAGGACCTCTGATTAATATTCTAAAGCTATTTCACACAAATTGCTTCTAGAATCTCACATTTTGTAACTTTTTCAATTTAGTCCTTTTGGACAATTCAACCGCAATTTTACAAAATTGCTTCATGAAACTTTCACACTAGCATGCATACATAGCATAAACCTCAAAAACTCATTCATATACCTCAGATTTATGGTCTCGCACCACTATTCTGACTAGGCCCTAAATCAGGATGTTACAATCTTAGTGTTTTCTCTTTTCTTTCCTTTGCATTTTTGGCATTTGCTACTTAAGTGCTTCGGGTACCTGGTTGTTTCCTTTCTCTTAGCCGAAACCCCTATTTGTTTTTCCCCATTTTCTTTCTCATTTTAGACACCTTCTTTTCCTTGTTAGTTGACAAGCATCAATAGCTGAATTCATCTACTCATCTTTTCTCTTTTGTTGATTAATTTGTCTCTCATCTTTTCTCATCCATCCGTTTGCTTTCTTCGTTTGCACTCTCTTTTTCTTAGGCCGAACCTTTCCCTCCTCTCCAATTTGAAGTTGGCCTCTTTATTCCTCGTTGTTAGTCAGAACTGAATTGCCTAAAGAGTGAGGGACTTGGGTTTGTCGAATCTGCCTTGGCTATTCGGCACTGTGGTGAGCAAGGTAATATCTTTTCTTTTATTTTTTCCTTTTTATCGTTTCTTTCTTTTCCCTTCACTCTAAAGCTGAATCCATTCTTCTTGCAAGGCCGAACCTCTGCTTCTCTTTCGACTCATCTCTGATTCGAGGACGAATCTGTTGGGTGCTAGCAAACCCCTTATCGCTTGAATAGTCTTAGTTTTCGAAGGTTGGCGGATAAGGTGAAGCGTGTATTTACTTTTATTGTGACGTGTTGCTATGTGGATGCCTTTTTAGAGAGTTAGCTTCGGTCTCCTCCTTTATTGAGAGAGGGCCGAACGTTGCTTTGGTGCTAACGTTTGGGTTTATACTACCCTCTTTTAGGAGCGTGTGGAAGTCGAAACTAGGAACAACTACTGAAGGTCCCTCTTCATTCAGTTTTGCTAGCTGTAAGGTAATAGGTTCTTCTCTTTGTATGTTCTTCTTTTCTTCTCTCTTCTAAAGAATCGAAACAGTTATCTTCTAACTCTTTACATTAGGGCCGAATCGGAATACTTTTCTTCATTCTGAATCGTGTGTGTTCATTCGTGGTGGCCGAAGCTCTTGTCGGACAGTGGTCGAATCTTGCCATCCCATTCGGCTCACCCCTTGTATTTAGCTGGAATCTTGCTGAGTAAACTATCGTTTCTATGCTACTTTATTAATCAAGAGTTCTTCATGGAGGCAGGAAATAGCCGATCAGAGGGAGGATCAGGAAGGGTGCCGTTTGGAAGTGGACTCAGAGTTCCTGCTCCCAAGTTTAAGCAGCGGAGGGTGTCAGCAGTTCGAGATTTTCTGTCGGGTTATGGAAGGGAGTCGACATCTAGAATAGATAGGCAAATCGCAGTTGCTTGCGCTAGTGAAGGTGATGACGACCGTGAGTGTTTAGTTCTCGTCGTAATCAGGTGTGTAACCTTACGCACTTTCGATAAATGTTTGTGAAATCCTGTGCAACAGCAAAAAAGCTAAAAAGTCAGCAACGGTAACCACTCAAGCATGCGAGTGCTCGTAATGGTAAATCGAGAAGCAAATCGTGATGTCGAGTCATTGAGAGTGTCACAAAAACTCCCGCGATACCGAGGCTGTAACGGGCCAAAACGGGCCAAATAGGCCCAATGGGCTATCCGGTCCAACTGGGCCATTTTGTAGGGAAACTAGCAATAGATAGATCGAAACGAGAATTCTATAAATCTTGGACCGAAACCTTACGTTTTGGGCCACACGAGCGTTTGTGCCCATTTGGACCTAGAATGAATTTTAGGCCCAATAGCTCCGTAGAAACCCAAAAAGGGTCCCACGTCGCTCAAGGCGACCATAGGCTTTCAGAAAGGCCATTACATGCTAAGTTACCGAATTACCCTTAGTTGGTAAAATTACCAAAATACCCTTAGAGGGTAAATTACTAACATACCCCTAGATTGCAAAGTTACTGTTATACTCTTAGGGGTTGATTTGCTTGATTATGTTGCATATTGTTCATCTAATTGTGTTGATAATTTATATCATACGTGTTATTTGATATATGTTTTGCATGCATGATATACTGCATGCACGAATTATTATGTCATGACATGTTACATGGGATTAGAATATTGATGATCGGGGAAGTATATTTCGGTGGCTCTGCCACATATTTCGGTGGCTCTGCCATGATTTCAGCGATGAGCAACGTGACTGCCATCGAGGTGTGTAGCGGATGGAGGGTTGATTGTAGAAATCCCCACAGGTGTGTTAGGTTGGATACGGGTGGTGTGTAGCAGATGGATTACTAGGCTAGGCTGGGTTACATTGCATTGCATTAATTATTTGTTATATCATGTTGATAGGGCCAAGGCCCAATTTGTCTCCGTATGGGCTTCGGCCAGATTGCTTATGTGAGGGCTAAGGCCCAATCTGCTTCTATAGGCTTAGGCCTAGTTAATGTCCGATTAGGGGATTACACACTGAGTTCTTGTAACTCACCCCTCTGCTTAATTTTGCAGGTAATCCCTAGCTTTGAGGATTTGGAGCCGAGACAGACTCTGTGGTGGCCATACATCACTACTTTAGTTAATTTCGTTTTACTTTACTAAAGATTTTATTTTAATCTGGGTTTATGTTTTGTAATAAGGCCTTTGGTATTTTATTTGGTTTTAGTTTTTGATTTGATTATTGCTTATTAGTAAATGTTTAATACGGGATTTTCTTAAAATATTAACTACTGCTTTTCTAAAATGTTAACGAACGGTTTACAAGTTATAATTGATAAAAGTCTGGATTTTCTTAACAATGATAACTCTTTTCAAAATAACATTTTTTCTTGGAATTCATTGAATCTGATTGTTTATAAACAAAGTCATCGAAAACAGCATCAAAGATGTTTTTGCAAGAGAACTATAAAACAAGTTGGATTTTTCATAAGTAACAAAACTCGAAGTTTTTATCGAACGCGAAGTTTCTTTAATAACCCCTCCATGTGACATGCCAGATCCGGTCGTAACGTCTAGGCCGAGTTTGGGGTGTTACATAGACCCTCAAATCTGTGAATTGTATGTATAATGTATGAACTGAGCATGATGACTATATGGATGATTACTGAACTGTATGTATAACGTATATTCATGTGTTAGCATGTCATATACTTTATGTTGCATTGCATTGGGTTGGGATGTTGATAATTGGAGGAAGTGTACTGAAAGGCTATTAAGCCTATTATCAGGCAGCTCAGCTGCAATTTACTGATTATGTGCCGCATTCGGTACTACTTTGAGTGTAGGGATGGGTGGGTGTTTTAAACCCCACATGGAGTGTAGGGATGGACGGAGATGGTGTGTAGAGGCTGGTTGGGTAGGTCTCTATTTACTGATTAAAATATATATGATATCGTTACTGTGATGGGCTTAAGCCCTAATGCATATCTGATACTGAAACTGAAATGGGCTAAGGCCCGATTTGCTACTCAAACCGAAATGGGCTTCGACCCAGACTGCATTTGACTGTTTGATGTGTTTATCTGTATGCATGTCTTCTGTGGGGATTACACACTAAGTTTATGTAAACTCACCCCTATCTGTTTTATCTATACAGGTAATCCCCAGACTTAGATAGATCGGTGCGGCGGTGGACTCTACGGTGACCACCTATTTATATAACGGTTTAATTACATTTACGATTTTAATTCCTATTATTTTGGAGTATTTTTTTATGTAATATGGACTCTTGGACTATTTGCTTTCGTTTTGGGATTCTTAACTGTTTTAATGAATTTCAGAACTATAACAAAAACTCGGTTTACTTAAAATAATGTTTTTCCTAAATGTGAACGGTTTTCTTAAAATATCACGGTTTTAAAAGCTTTCACTACAGAACTTAATTTTAAACGAACCAAATTAATAAGAAATTGATTTTGAAATTAACGAGAGTAACAAAAGATAATAAACGGAGACGGTTTTAACTTGATAAACTCGATTTCAAATTCCATTCCATGTGACATCGCCAAGTTCGGCCATAACGTTTAGGCCGAGTTTGGGGTGTTACATTTAGTGGTATTAGAGCCAGGTTGCAAAAATCAGATGTGGATTTTGGGTTTTAAAATATGGTTTTTAAAGAATTTGTTTCCAAATGATTTGACTGAGAATATGGTACACGGAGTCTCCGGCACCGATCCTATAAGTATTCTAATAAACTGTTATGGTAGATAGTCTGTTCTGAAACACTCTAGTTAGTGTATACTGAAACGGTAGTGAAACTGAAACTGATAGAGACTGTATTTGTGAAAAAACAAACTTCGAATATGTGATACTGTTTACATAAAACATCTGTTAATAAATACTAAAACTGTAACTGTTTCATAAAATTCGTAATATAGATAAATCAAAACAGACATGAGCGCATGAGGTATCTGTGGACATGGTACTAGAGGCCGAGGTAGAGGCCGTAGGGGGGTTCGAGCTGAGTTCTCTTCTCCGGTCAGCATGCCAAACCTAGTAACGAGTGAGACGCCAGTGTCACCTGCTACTGAGACTGGGTCTCAAGATCGCATGGCTGGGGACGACGCATTGTCCCAGGCTATGTTTAATATACTGAAAAGGGTCGCTAGGCCCAACACTAGATCTGGGAACCGAGGGTTGGTTACGGAACGACTCCGATCCAACGGAGCTGAACTTTTTAGGGGTGTCACTAGAGTCGCCCCTAATGTGGCTGAGTAATGGTTAGAGGCCAGGGAGAGGATTATAAACGATCCGGACTGCACCCCTGAGCAGAAATTGAAGGGTTCGGTCTCCTTGCTTCGGGATGAGGCGTATCAATAGTGGCTGACCGTTAAGGATGGCACTGAGCCCGATCGTCTATCTTGGGAGTTCCTTAAGTCTTCCTTCTAAAGGAAGTATGTGGAGGAAAGTTACATTGATGCTCAGAGGTGTGAGTTTCTGAATCTCACTCAGGGTGACCGATCTGTGGCCGAGTATGAGGCTGAATTCCTGAGGCTGAGCCGCTATGCTCGAGGCATGGTGGCGGATCAGTATGAGAGATGTGTCCGTTTTGAGAACGATCTCAGGGATAATCTGAGGGTGATGATTTTAGGTTCTGGTGTCCTCGGGAGGGTTATTACAGTGAATCGATACCAAGTGTGTACCCGAAAGCGTAAGAAACAGAGTTTCAACGAAAGCTGAAAGCCTCACTGTCGACGCCACACGGGCGTGTGGTCACCCATGTGGTAGGCCGTGTGCCATAGGACGGGCGTGTGATCAACGAGGCCAGGCCGTGCGTGTAAGACACGACCGTGTGATGGCCAGGAAGGTAGTGTGTGACACACGGGCTAGACTACTTTGGGCCGTGTGGGCCACACGGGCGTTTGCGTCCACACGGGTAGTCCACACGGGCGTGTGGGATTCTAGATCACACGGATAAAGCCAAATTTGGCCATATGGGCCACACGGGCGTGTGGGCCCACACGGACAGGCCACATGGGCGTGTGAGCCCATTTAACTGAAATGTGTTCTAAGGTTGCACGGGTCGCCTGGGTCGATTGTGAACCTACTGTTGGGTCGGTAAGCACTACTTAGACCCTCAAATGTGTGAACTGTATGTATGATGTATGAACTGAGCATGATGACTATATGGATGATTACTGAACTTTATGTATAACGGATATTCATGTGTTAGCATGTCATATACTGTATGTTGCATTGCATTGGGTTGGGTTGTTGATAATTTGAGGAAGTGTACTGAAAGGCTCTTAAGCCTATTATCTGGCAGCTCAGCTGCAATTTACTGATTATATGCCGCATTTGGTACTACTTTGAGTGTAGGGATGGGTGGGTGTTTTAAACCCCACATAGAGTGTAGGGATGGACGGAGATGGTGTGTAGAGGCTGGTTGGGTAGGTCTTTATTTACTGATTAATATATATCTGATACCATTACTGTGATGGGCTTTGGCCCTAATGCATATCTGATACTGAAAATGAAATGGGCTAAGGCCCGAATTGCTACTGAAACCGAAATGGGCTTCGACCTAGACTGCATTTGATTGTTTGATGTGTTTGTCTGTATGCATGTCTTCTGTGGGGATTACTGTAATATCCAGGGATAGGGGCTATTTTGTTATTGCATTATTTTGCATGTGGTTGTTTTGCAATGTTGCTTTTGTGTTGTTTTGGGGCTTAGTTGTAAGCTTAGTATAAGCCGGAGTGGTAGGAAAAATTTTGGTTTTAATTTTTATGTGAGAGGAGCTGAAGGAGCTGGGGTTTATAAATAATTTTAGGTGAAAAGTTAGCACAAGAGTTGAGCTAGTAAGATGGCAAAGCATGCGCCACTTGGGGCTTGTGTTTGGCGTCACTTGCGGGGAGGAGGTCCTGTGTTCAAAGTGCAAAAATCCCACATTTTTGCTCTCATTTTGACTGGCATGGAGGAGGAGAGTTGTGGGCAGGTCAAACTCTGCCATGGACCAAGTCAAATGTTTAAATGGTGGGTGGAGAGTGAATTTAGGAAGGAGACTAGTTCAAACTAGTTTGAATGTGTGGCTTGGAGTAATTGTGGGTAGTGGCCGAATGTTGGGGAGTTTGTAGAGAGAGTGGCCGGTTTTGGTAAGTGGGGAGGGGTGTTAACCGAAATTCACTTAGGCTTTTGTGCATTTTCGGTCTTTGGAGTGTCAAGCAAAAGTTCTTTCTTTGGTCTTTTGTTAGCCGAATTTTCTAAAGAGTGTTCTCTCATTTTTTCATTTTCTTTCTTGAAACCGAAAGTACTGACAACCTTTGCCGAATTTGCTTTGTTCTTTGCTCTTGACTTTCATTGATAGCCGAATGTCATCTTGAAGACACAATTGTGTTTTGCTTCTTTTGCTATTCACCCTTCCATTTTTTTGCTTCTTCACTTTGTGTCAAGCCGAATCTAGTATATCTCCTTCTCACATTTTTCTTTTTCCCTTCTTAAACTTTGGTAGCCGAATCTTATCCTCCAAAACACTTTCTTCATCTATTTGCTTTCAAACCGAAAGTCCCCACTCTCTACTCATCTCTTATTCTGTCTTTTGTTCAAAGCTCAAGCCGTTTGTCTCCATTTGTTTCTTCCATTCCTCTTGGCCGAAACTCTCCTCTCTCTTAGTATTTCCTTGGTGGCCGAATATTAGAAGGGTGGTGAACGTGTTGGGTTCTTGTTTTCTTTCAGTTGGTGGTAGGTAAGAGTTTGGCCGAATGGTCATTTTCCCTCTTTCTTTTTCTCAATCGAATTGGGTTTGATTAAGGGCCGATTTCGGCATTGGTTGAAGGGTGTTAATCTCTTGTGTTGTAACCGATTGGATTGTAGGACTTTTGGATTTTGGGAGCAATCGAGAGGGCCTTCTTCTCTCAGTAAAGCAATAGGTAGGTGGTGGTAAGAACGAGTTCTTTTAGTCTATTCTTTTGTTTTTCGTTAAAGTCATAGCCTTGTGAGACTGATTATTTGTGTTTTAGAGGAAGGCCGATTGTCGAAGAACCACCGTTTGGTTCGGGGTTTGGTAGGAAACCAACCCATTTGCAAGGTAAGGGTTGAATGTTAACCCCTTTGGTTTATTTGGTTTTGGCCGAATGGTATAAGTGACCAATCCTATGTTTGGCCGATTCTAGGAGCAAGGTGTGTTAAGATTGTAGATCGATTTGTTGAGTTGAAAAGCTTTGCGTTTTAACAGTGTGTAACTAACACACTCATTGCTTAGTAATATGTTTAATAAACCTGATTGTCAAACAAAGATTGTGGTTGATTGATATGATACCCTATGGGGTATGTGCACGGATTCGTGTAAGCCCATTTCATTACGAGTTCTATTAATGGTATATGATATCATGATCGATGATGTATGTGATATGAGATACAATGTTAAACATGTTAGCATGATTACATATATTGCACGATTTGCATTAGTATGATATGTTATGGGTGAGATGAGAGGGGGGAATATGATATCCGTGTCTTTGGGACACCGGTGGTTTAGCACCACCCGGTGGTTTGGTACCACTGATTGATTATTGTGACTTTGGGTCACAGAGGTTTGGCACCTCGGCGTCTCGTCCCAGTGGCTTAGCACCACGGTGGGTTGGCCCCTGATTGATTATACTGGGATTGACGCCGGTGATTTGGTATCACACGATGGGTTGGCCCCATCATTGGATTCGTGACTTCGGTCACCCGGTGATTTGGTATCACATTCGTGTCTTTGGGACACCGAGGTTTGGCACCTCATAGCGCCTCGTCCCGTTGGCTTAGCACCACAAAGTGGGTTGGCCCCACAGCTGATTATACGGGATTGACGCTAGTGATTTGGTATCACACGATGGGTTGGCCCCATCATTGGATTATTCGTGACTTTGGGTCACCAGTGGTTTGGCACCACAATTATGGATATCGTGACTTTGGGTCACGGTGGTTTAGCACCACCAAAGTGGTTTGGTACCACGTGGGGTAGAAATGGAGTGCGGATGGCTAGGATTGGGTGCATTACTTGTATTGCGTTGCTATGATATGTGTTAGCATGTTGCATTATTCAGGAGAGGGATTTATACACTAAGTCTTGTGACTCACCCTCTCCCTTATCGTTTCAGGTGACACTTAGATTGCGGACCTGGAGCCGGGTGGACTCGAGGTGCTCATGCCATGAATAAATTCAGATTTTCCCTGATTTAAATACTTGGTACTTTATTTCCTTTATTTTCATTTGGTTTTGCTGGGATTGTAAATGGCCTTTTAAAGTTATGCTTTGGTTATTTATATGTTTAAATGTGATTTCAAATATGCCTTAACAAAGAATTGGACTAATATTGGATAAAACTTGGAAAGATGATGTTTTCAAACTACAACGCGATATGTTTTAAACTTTACCATCGGGTATCACCCTAAAACATTAAAAATAAATGCCACTCAAATAATTTCTAGAACTAGAGATTTTATTTTATTTTTTTTTTCACACTAAACCCAAAATGTTTTTAAGCATCAAGAAGGAGATTACTTGGGATTCTCAAACGATATGTGTTTGTCTTACTTATGGAGCCAACCAAGTTTTCAAATTTCCAGGTTTTCAAAATTCACTACCAGTTTTAAAGCAATCATGCCCAAGATTTTGACAAGTATAAAATATGACAAAGAGTTTTTCATCGAATCTTTAACCTGAAACCTAACCCCTCAAACGCGATTTTCCCCGTAACATGCCAGATTCGGTCGTGGTGTATTGACCGGGTTTGGGGTGTTACAATTTTGTATCGAGCCAAGTTCAAGGTTTCATTTGTGGGCCCGAGGCCCAAAATGTTTTAAGAATTTTTGTTTTTAAATGTTTTTGTTTCAAAGTATATGGTTTGGAAGGCATGGCTTTGAGTCTCTGCACCAATCCGCCTGTAAGTACTCCTTATTATTCTTGTGATTCCGATGTTGGTGTAATATGATGGAATGACTAGCAATTACTTTAGAAATGAAACCACTGGGTCCACGACTTGCGAAAACAAAAATTTCTATAATAAGAAATATTCATAAGACTGTGCTTTTAAATAGCGGAATAAATACTGATGCGTAAAACTTCTGAATCAGCTAAGTCGAGACTATAGTCATGAGCACTCGGGGTGGACGTGGTCGTAATACACGTGGACGTGGTCGGGGTAGGATGACAGTTTCTGAACCAGTAGGGTCTGGTCAGGGGTCAGAGAATGAGATACCGGCACCACCACCAGCTGGAGGTGGTGAATTTCAGGATCGATCGGGATGACGCAGTTGTCGCAGCGAGCGTCCGCGAGTTCTGGAAAGGGTAGCTGGAGTAGGTGGAGGCGCAGGAGCTAGGAAATCTGTGCCTGAGCGACTCCGAGCAAATGGGGCCGAGGTATTTAGAGGTGTTTCTGGTGTCGCTCCCAGCACGGCTGAGTATTGGCTGGAAGCGACGGAGCGGATCATGGATGATCTGGACCTAACTGTTGAGGAGAAGCTGAAGGGGATAGTATCACTCCTTCGGGATGAGTCATACCAGTGGTGGCTCACGGTTCGAGACGGGGCTACTGCGGAGGATCTCACTTGGGATTATTTTAGGTCGCTTATCGTAAAAGTACATTGGAGCTAGCTACATTGACGCACAAACGAAAAGCATTTTTGAGGCTAGTTCGGGAGTAAGTCTGTGTCAGAGTACGAGGCAGAATTCTTGAAGCTGAGTAGGTATGCTAGGGGCATTGTGGCTACTGAACACGAGAGGTGTGTTTGATTCGAGGATGGTCTGAGAGACGAATTAAGACTGCTGATTGCTCCACAACAGGAGCGTGAGTTTGCCGCCCTGGTTGAGAAGGCTAAGGTAGCCGAGGGTGTTAAAGAAATCGTGAGGCAAAACATGGATAGGAAAGGACATAAGAGGAGTTTTGGATCTTCCGGGTCGACGGTAATCCGCAGAAAAGAGCTAGACAAAGTGGGCCGAATCATCCGGTAGGTCCGTTGCTTGTAATCGAGGACCCGCACATTGTAACCGTTAGGGAAATCTCATTGGGGAGGTTCTTTGGACCGGTGGAAAAGATGTTTCGAGTGTGGCTCTTTGGATCACCCGTGAGGGACTGTCTGCGTAAGTTGACTAGGATTCACCCGAGGCGCGGCCGCACTCGATTCAGAATAATGGACCGCCACCGCAGAGGGTCGTGGTAATGGCGTAAATGGTTCGTGTCGGGCCGCGAGCACCGCGCGAGGTGCGGTAGCTACGAGGCAAGACGGCCTAGGTTGGTGTATGCAATGAGACGCCGAGAGGAGGGCGACGCACCGCACGTCATAACCGTACACATTTTTGATCTTTGGTTCTCCATATAACGCTTTAATTGATGTGGGTTCAACGCATTCATACGTTGCTAGTAGCATAGTAAAGACCATGGACTTAAACTCAAACTACTTCGAGGCGGATGATACCATTAGCCCTCTAGGTCACTCAGTAGTCGTAGATAAGTCAGATAGAGATGTACCCCTAGAACTCCAAGGGGTAGTGTTTATGGTCGATCCGATGGTACCGCCGCTTGGGGAGTTCGATCCGATTCTCGGGATGGACCGGTTGGTTAAATACCGTGCTAGATTGGATTGCGCGCTAAGCGCTTGGTTCTAAAGGCGTGAGGTGATGAGGTTTTGAGTGCGCAGAGGTCTCGTGCACAGGATGGTGGTTTGGAGGGTTACGATTTATCTAGTGATGGAGTTTTGTGTTTTCAAGGCGCGAGCTTGTATGCCAAAAGACGTTGAGTCGAGGCAGAGGATTCTTCAGACGCACATAGCAGCCCATACGCTATGCATCCCGGAGGAAGCAAGATGTATAGAGATTTAAGAGAGCAATTTTGGTGGCGGGTCTCAAGAAAGAAGTGACGGGGTTTGTAGGAAGTGCTCGACATGTCACAGGTCAAGGCCGAGCATCGATTGCCGTCGGGGTTGCTTCAGGCCAGTGAAGATTCCACAATGGAAGTGGGAAAGAATAACTATGGATTTCGTCAGTGGATTACCTCTTCCGCCGAGCAAGAAAGACTCAGTTTGGGTAATTGTGGATCGTCTGACTAAATCAGCTCACTTCATTCCGGTAAGGGTTGATTACTCACTTCAGAGGTTGGCGAAGCTGTATGTGTCAGAGATAGTGAGATTGCACGGTGTGCCAAAGATCAATTATCTCGGATAGGGATCCCAGATTTACGTCAAGGTTCTGGAAAGCGTTGCATCAGGATTTGGGTATGCGCTTGGATTTCAGAACGACTTTTCACCCGCAAATCGACGGGCGATCGGAAAGGGTTATACTGAGATCTTAGAGGATATGCTAAGAGGTTGTGTTCGGATTTCAGAGGTAGTTGGAAGGAGTTTCGCCATTAATGAGTTCACCTACAATAATAGTTACCAAGCAAGCATCAAAATGGCACCTTATGAGGCGTTGTATGGTAGAAAGTGTCGCCACCTACATGTTGGACGGAGTTGGGTGAACGCCCGCTTGTTGGGACCAGAGTTGGTTGCGAGACCGAAGACAAGGTTAAGTTGATTCAGCTCGATTGAAAGAAGCTTCGGATAGGCGAAGTCTTATGCCGATCTCAAGCGGAGAGATATAGAGTTTCTTTGTGGGGATCAAGTTTTTCCGAAGGTCTCGCCATGGAAGAAAGTATTGAGATTCGGAAGGAAAGGCAAGCTAAGTCCGAGGTTTATTGGGCCGTATAAGGCATCAAACGAGTAGGACCGATGAGCTTACCGGCTTGAGTTGCTGGGGAGTTGAGTCGATTCACGATGTATTTCACGATTTGATGCTTAGGCGTTATCGCTGAGATCCATCGCATGTCGTACTTGATGGAAGAGATCGAGGTGAATCCGGATTTGACCATGGAGGAGGAACCTGTGCGAGATCCTAGATCGGGATGTAAAGGTTTTTGCGTAGGGAAGTCAAGTGCCTCTGGTAAAGGTGCTATGGCGGAACCATGGCGTGGAAGAAGCTACGTGGGAACCCGAGGATGTGATGAGACAAAGAGTACCTCAACTCTTTTGATCGGGTAATTTAGGCGAAATTATTTTTTTAGGGGTAGAACCGTAATATCCAGGATAGGGGCTATTTTGTTATTGCATTGTTTTGCATGTGGTTGTTTTGCAATGTTGCTTTTGTGTTGTTTTGGGGCTTAGTTGTAAGCTTAGTATAAGTTTGAGTGGTAGGAAAAATTTTGGTTTTAAGTTTTATGAGAGGAGTGAAGGAGTGGGGTTTATAAATAATTTTAGGTGAAAAGTTAGCACAAGAGTTGAGCTAGTAAGATGGCAAAGCATGCGCCACTTGGGGCTTGTGTTTGGCGTCACTTGCGGGGAGGAGGTCCTGTGTTCAAGGCTGCGAAAATCCCACATTTTTGCTCTCATTTTGACTGGCATAGAGGAGGAGAGTTGTGGGCGAGGTCAAACTCGCCATGGACCAAGTCAAATGTTTAAATGGTGGGTGGAGAGTGAATTTAGGAAGGAGACTAGTTCAAACTAGTTTGAATGTGTGGCTTGGAGTAATTGTGGGTAGTGGCCGAATGTTGGGGAGTTTGTAGAGAGAGTGGTCGGTTTTGGTAAGTGGGGAGGGGTGTTAGCCGAAATTCACTTAGGCTTTTGTGCATTTTTGGTCTTTGGAGTGTCAAGCAAAAGTTCTTTCTTTGGTCTTTTGTTAGCCGAATTTTCTAAAGAGTGTTCTCTCATTTTTTTTCATTTTCTTTCTTGAAACCGAAAGTACTGACAACCTTTGCCGAATTTGCTTTGTTCTTTGCTCTTGACTTTCATTGATAGCCGAATGTCATCTTGAAGACACAATTGTGTTTTGCTTCTTTTGCTATTCACCCTTCCATTTCTTTGCTTCTTCACCTTGTGTCAAGCCGAATCTAGTATCTCTCCTTCTCACATTTTTCTTTTTCCCTTCTTAAACTTTGGTAGCCGAATCTTATCCTCCAAAACACTTTCTTCATCTATTTGCTTTCAAACCGAAAGTCCCCACTCTCTACTCATCTCTTATTCCTGTCTTTTTGTTCAAAGCTCAAGCTGTTTGTCTCCATTGGTTCTTCCATTCCTCTTGGCCGAAACTCTTCTCTCTCTTAGTAGTTCCTTGGTGGCCGAATATTAGAAGGGTGGTGAACGTGTTGGGTTCTTGTTTTCTTTCGGTTGGTGGTAGGTAAGAGTTTGGCCGAATGGTCATTTTCTCTCTTTCTTTTTCTCAATCAATTTGGGTTTGATTAAGGGTCGATTTCGGCATTGGTTGAAGGGTGTTAATCTCTTGTGTTGTAACCGATTGGATTGTAGGACTTCTTGATTTTGGGAGCAATCGAGAGGGGCCTTCTTTCTCTGTAAAGCAATAGGTAGGTGGTGGTAAGAACGAGTTCTTTTAGTCTATTCTTTTTGTTTTCGTTAAAGTCATAGCCTTGTGAGACTGATTATTTGTGTTTTAGAGGAAGGCCGATTGTCAGAAGAACCACCGTTTGGTTCGGGGTTTGGTAGGAAACCAACCCATTTGCAAGGTAAGGGTTGAATGTTAACCCCTTTGGTTTATTTGGTTTTGGCCGAATGGTATAAGTGACCAACCCTATGTTTGGCCGATTCTAGGAGCAAGGTGTGTTAAGATTGTAGATCGATTTGTTGATTTGAAAAGCTTGCGTTTTAACAGGTGTGTAACTAACACACTCATTGCTTAGTAATATGTTTAATAAACCTGATTGTCAAACAGTGTGGTTGATTGATATGATACCCTATGGGGTATGTGCACGGATTCGGGTAAGCCCGTTTCATTACGAGTTCTATTAATGGTATATGATATCATGATCGATGATGTATGTGATATGAGATACAATGTTAAACATGTTAGCATGATTACATATATTGCACGATTTGCATTAGTATGATATGTTATGGGTGAGATGAGAGGAGGGGGAATATGATATCCGTGTCTTTGGGACACCAGTGGTTTGGCACCACCAGTGGTTTGGTACCACAGATTGATTATTGTGACTTTGGGTCACCAGAGGTTTGGCACCTCAGCGTCTCGTCCCAGTGGCTTAGCACCACAGTGGGTTGGCCCCACAGTTGATTATACGGGATTGACGCCAGTGATTTGGTATCACACGATGGGTTGGCCCCATCATTGGATTCGTGACTTTGGTCACGGTGATTTGGTATCACATTCGTGTCTTTGGGACACCGTGAGGTTTGGCACCTCATAGCGCCTCGTCCTCGTCGCTTGGCTTAGCACCACAAATGGGTTGGCCCCACGGTGATTATACGGGATTGTCGCCAAAGTGATTTGGTATCACACGATGGGTTGGCCCCATCATTGGATTATTCGTGACTTTGGGTCACCAGTGGTTTGGCACCACCAGTGGTTTGGTACCACGTGGGGTAGAAATGGAGTGCGGATGGCTAGGATTGGGTGCATTACTTGTATTGCGTTGCTATGATGTGTGTTAGCATGTTGCATTATTCAGAGAGGGATTTATACATCGAGTCTTGCGACTCACCCTCTCCTTATCGCTTCAGTGACACTTAGATTATGGACGTGGGAGCCGGGTGGACTCGAGGTGCTCATGCCATGAATAAATTCAGATTTTCCCTGATTTAAATACTTGGTACTTTATTTCCTTTGTTTTCATTTGGTTTTGCTGGGATTGTAAATGGCCTTTTAAAGTTATGCTTTGGTTATTTATATGTTTAAATGTGATTTCAAATATGCCTTAACAAAGAATTGGACTAATATTGGATAAAACTTGGAAAGATGATGTTTTCAAACTACAACGCGATATGTTTTAAACTTTACCATCGGGTATCACCCTAAAACATTAAAAATAAATACCACTCAAACAATTTCTAGAACTAGTGATTTTATTTTATTTTTTTTTTCACACTAAACCCAAAATGTTTTTAAGCATCAAGAAGGAGATTACTTGGGATTCTCAAACGATATGTGTTTGTCTTACTTATGGAGCCAACCAAGTTTTCAAATTTCCAGGTTTTCAAAATTCACTACCAGTTTTAAAGCAATCATGCCCAAGATTTTGACAAGTATAAAATATGACAAAGAGTTTTTCATCGAATCTTTAACTCAAACCTAACCCTCAAACGCGATTTTCCCCGTAACATGCCGATTCTCGTGCCGTGGTATTGACCGGGTTTGGGGTGTTACAATTTTGTATCGAGCCAAGTTCAAGGTTTTATTTGTGGGCCCGAGGCCCAAAATGTTTTAAGAATTTTTGTTTTTAAATGTTTTTGTTTCAAAGTATATGGTTTGGAAGGCATGGCTTCGAGTCTCCTGCACCAATCCGCCTGTAAGTACTCCTTATTATTCTTGTGATTCACGATGTTGGTGTAATATGATGGAATGACTAGCAATTACTTTAGAAATCTGAAACCACTGGGTCCACGATTTTGCGAAAACAAAAATTTCTTTAATAAGAAATATTCATAAGATCGTGCTTTTAAATAGCGGAATAAATATCGATGCATAAAACTTCGAATCATCTAAGTCGAGATCGTAGTCATGAGCACTCGGGGTGGACGTGGTCGTAATACACACGGACGTGGTCGGGTAGGATGACGGTTCAACGACCATGAGGGTCCAGTCGTGGGTCGAGAATGAGATATCTGGCACCACCACCAGTGGAGGTGGTGAATTTCGAGGATCGATGGGGATAACGCAGATGTCGCAGCGACGCCGCGAGTTCGGAAAGGGTAGCTGGAGTAGGTGGAGGCGCAGGAGCTAGGAAATGCGTGCTCGAGCGACTACGAGCAAATGGGGCCGAGGTATTTAGAGGTGTTTTCGGTGTCGCTCCAAAGACGGCCGAGTATTGGCCGGAAGCGACGGAGCGGATCATGGATGATCCGGACTCGATCGGCCGAGGAGAAGTCGAAGGGGATAGTATCACTCCTTCGGGATGAGTCATACCAGTGGTGGCTCACGGTTCGAGACGGGTGCAGCGGAGGATCTCACTTGGGATTATTTTAGGTCGCTTATCGAAAAAGTACATTGGAGCTAGCTACATTGACGCACAACTAAAAGCATTTTGAGGCTAGTTCGGGAGTAAGTGCGTCGTCGAGTACGAGGCGCAATTCTTGAAGTCGAGTAGGTATGCTAGGGGCATTGTGGCTACCGAACACGAGGTGTGTTCGATTCGAGGATGGTCCGAGAGACGAATTAAGATCGCTGATTGCTCCACAAGAGGAGCGTGAGTTTGCCGCCCCTGGTTGAGAAGGCTAAGATAGCCGAGGGTGTTAAAGACTCGTGAGGCAAAACATGGATAGGAGCAGTACATAAGAGGAGTTTTGGATCTTACGGGTCGGGCGGGTAATCCGCAGAAAAGAGCTAGACAAAGTGGGCCGAATCGGGCCCGGTAGGTCCATTGTTTGTAATCGGGACCCGCATAAGTGTAACCGCTGTGGGAAATCTCATTGGGGAGGTTCTTTGGACCGGTGGACAAGGATGTTTCGAGTGTGGATCTTTGGATCACCGTGAGGGACTCGTCGCGTAAGTTGACTAGGATTCACCCGAGGGGCGTGGCCGCACTCGGTTCAGAATAATGGACCGCCACCGCAGAGGGGTCGTGGTAATGGCGTAAATGGTTCTCGTCGGGCCGCGAGCACCCGCGAGAGGTGCGGTAGCTCGAGGTAAGACGGCACCGGTTGGTGTATGCAGCGAGACGCCGAGAGGAGGGCGACGCACCGGACGTCATAACCGGTACGTTTTTGATCTTTGGTTCTCCATATACTGCTTTAATTGATGTGGGTTCAACGCATTCATACGTTGCTAGTAGCATAGTAGAGACCATGAACTTAAACTCTGAAACTACTTCGAGGCAGATGACAGTCATTAGCCCTCTAGGTCACTCTGTAGTCGTAGATAAGCTGTATAGAGATGTACCCCTAGAACTCCAAGGGGTAGTGTTTGTGGCTGATCTGATGGAACTGCCGTTTGGGGAGTTCGATCTGATTCTCGGGATGGACTGGTTGGTTAAATACCAGGCTAGATTGGATTGCGCGGCTAAGCGCTTGGTTCTAAAGACGGCTGAGGGTGATGAGGTTTTGAGTGCGCAGAGGTCTCAGGTACAGGATGGTGGTTTGGAGGGTTACAGTTTATCTAGTGATGGAGTGTTGTGTTTTCAAGGCAGAGCTTGTATGCCGAAAGACGTTGAGCTGAGGCAGAGGATTCTTCAGGACGCACATAGCAGCCCATACGCTATGCATCCTGGAGGAAGCAAGATGTATAGAGATCTAAGAGAGCAATTTTGGTGGCCGGGTCTGAAGAAAGAAGTGACGGGGTTTGTAGGGAAGTGCCTGACATGTCAGCAGGTCAAGGCTGAGCATCAGTTGCCGTCGGGGTTGCTTCAGCCAGTGAAGATTCCACAATGGAAGTGGGAAAGAATAACTATGGATTTCGTCAGTGGATTACCTCTTACGCCGAGCAAGAAAGACTCAGTTTGGGTAATTGTGGATCGTCTGACTAAATCAGCTCACTTCATTCCGGTAAGGGTTGATTACTCACTTCAGAGGTTGGCGAAGCTGTATGTGTCAGAGATAGTGAGATTGCACAGTGTGCCAGTATCAATTATCTCGGATAGGGATCCCAGATTTACGTCAAGGTTCTGGAAAGCGTTGCATCAGGATTTGGGTACGCGCTTGGATTTCAGCACGGCTTTTCACCCGCAAATCGACGGGCAATCGGAAGGGTTATACAGATCTTAGAGGATATGCTAAGAGGTTGTGTTCTGGATTTTAGAGGTAGTTGGAAGGAGTTTCTGCCATTAGCTGAGTTCGCCTACAATAATAGTTACCAAGCAAGCATCAAAATGGCACCTTATGAGGCGTTGTATGGTAGAAAGTGTCGCTCACCTACATGTTGGACGGAGTTGGGTGAACGCCGCTTGTTGGGACCAGAGTTGGTTGCGTAGACCAAGACAAGGTTAAGTTGATTCAGCTCGATTGAAAGAAGCTTCGGATAGGCGTAAGTCTTATGCCGATCTCAAGCGGAGAGATATAGAGTTTCTTTGTGGGGATCAAGTTTTTTTGAAGGTCTCGCCATGGAAGAAAGTATTGAGATTCGAAGGAAAGGCAAGCTAAGTCCGAGGTTTATTGGGCCGTATAAGGCATCAAACGAGTAGGACCCAAGAGCTTACCAGCTTGAGTTGCCGTGGAGTTGAGTTAGATTCACGATGTATTTCACGCTTCGATGCTTAGGCGTTATCGTCGAGATCCATCGCATGTCGTAGCGAGGAAGAGATCGAGGTGAATCCGGATTTGACCATGGAGGAGGAACTCGTGCGCATCCTAGATCGGGATGTAAAGGTTTTGCGAGGAAGTCGAGTGCCTCGTAAAGGTGCTATGGCGGAACCATGGCGTGGAAGAAGCTACGTGGGAACCCGAGGATGTGATGAGACAAGAAGCACCTCAACTCTTTTGATTAGGTAATTTGAGGCCGAAATTATTTTTTTTTTAGGGGTAGAACCGTAATATCCAGGATAGGGGCTATTTTGTTATTGCATTGTTTTGCATGTGGTTGTTTTGCAATGTTGCTTTTGTGTTGTTTTGGGGCTTAGTTGTAAGCTTAGTATGTTGAGAGTGGTAGGAAAAATTTTGGTTTTAAGTTTTATGTGAGAGGAGTCAAGGAGCTGGGGTTTATAAATAATTTTAGGTGAAAAGTTAGCACAAGAGTTGAGCTAGTAAGATGGCAAAGCATGCGCCACTTGGGGCTTGTGTTTGGCGTCACTTGTGGGGAGGAGGTCCTGTGTTCAAGCTGCGAAAATCCCACATTTTTGCTCTCATTTTGACGGCATGGAGGAGGAGAGTTGTGGGCAGGTCAAAATCTGCCATGGACCAAGTCAAATGTTTAAATGGTGGGTGGAGAGTGAATTTAGGAAGGAGACTAGTTCAAACTAGTTTGAATGTGTGGCTTGGAGTAATTGTGGGTAGTGGCCGAATGTTGGGGAGTTTGTAGAGAGAGTGGCCGGTTTTGGTAAGTGGGGAGGGGTGTTAGCCGAAATTCACTTAGGCTTTTGTGCATTTTCGGTCTTTGGAGTGTCAAGCAAAAGTTCTTTCTTTGGTCTTTTGTTAGCCGAATTTTCTAAAGAGTGTTCTCTCATTTTTTTTCATTTTCTTTCTTGAAACCGAAAGTACTGACAACCTTTGCCGAATTTGCTTTGTTCTTTGCTCTTGACTTTCATTGATAGCCGAATGTCATCTTGAAGACACAATTGTGTTTTGCTTCTTTTGCTATTCACCCTTCCATTTCTTTGCTTCTTCACTTTGTGTCAAGTTTCGAATCTAGTATCTCTCCTTCTCACATTTTCTTTTTCCTTCTTAAACTTTGTAGCCGAATCTTATCCTCCAAAACACTTTCTTCATCTATTTGCTTTCAAACCGAAAGTCCCCACTCTCTACTCATCTCTTATTCCTGTCTTTTTGTTCAAAGCTCAAGCCGTTTGTCTCCATTTGTTTCTTCCATTCCTCTTGGCCGAAACTCTCCTCTCTCTTAGTAGTTCCTTGGTGGCCGAATATTAGAAGGGTGGTGAACGTGTTGGGTTCTTGTTTTCTTTCGGTTGGTGGTAGGTAAGAGTTTGGCCGAATGGTCATTTTCTCTCTTTCTTTTCTCAATCAATTTGGGTTTGATTAAGGGCCGATTTAGGCATTGGTTGAAGGGTGTTAATCTCTTGTGTTGTAATCGATTGGATTGTAGGACTTCTGGATTTTGGGAGCAATCGAGAGGGGCCTTCTTTCTCTGTAAAGCAATAGGTAGGTGGTGGTAAGAACGCAGTTCTTTTAGTCTATTCTTTTGTTTTCGTTAAAGTCATAGCCTTGTGAGACTGGATTATTTGTGTTTTAGAGGAAGGCCGATTGTCGAAGAACCACCGCTTGGTTCGGGGTTTGGTAGGAAACCAACCCATTTGCAAGGTAAGGGTTGAATGTTAACCCCTTTGGTTTATTTGGTTTTGGCCGAATGGTATAAGTGACCAATCCTATGTTTGGCCGATTCTAGGAGCAAGGTGTGTTAAGATTGTAGATCGATTTGTTGAGTTGAAAAGATTGCATTTTAACAGTGTGTAACTAACACACTCATTGCTTAGTAATATGTTTAATAAACCTGATTGTCAAACAAAGTGTGGTTGATTGATATGATACCCTATGGGGTATGTGCACGGATTCTGTAAGCCCGTTTCATTACGAGTTCTATTAATGGTATATGATATCATGATCGATGATGTATGTGATATGAGATACAATGTTAAACATGTTAGCATGATTACATATATTGCACGATTTGCATTAGTATGATATGTTATGGGTGAGATGAGAGGAGGGGGAATATGATATCCGTGTCTTTGGGACACAAGTGGTTTGGCACCACCAAAGTGGTTTGGTACCACAGATTGATTATTGTGACTTTGGGTCACCAGAGGTTTGGCACCTGCCTCGCCCGCTGGCTTAGCACCACAGTGGGTTGGCCCCACATTGATTATACGGGATTGACGCCCGGTGATTTGGTATCACACGATGGGTTGGCCCCATCATTGGATTCGTGACTTCTTCGGTCACCGGTGATTTGGTATCACATTCGTGTCTTTGGGACACCAGAGGTTTGGCACCTCATAGCGCCTCGTCCGGTGGCTTAGCACCACATGGGTTGGCCCCACAGCTGATTATACGGGATTGACGCTAGTGATTTGGTATCACACGATGGGTTGGCCCCATCATTGGATTATTCGTGACTTTGGGTCACCAAAGTGGTTTGGCACCACAATTATGGATATCGTGACTTTGGGTCACGGTGGTTTGGCACCACCGGTGGTTTGGTACCACGTGGGGTAGAAATGGAGTGCGGATGGCTAGGATTGGGTGCATTACTTGTATTGCGTTGCTATGATGTGTGTTAGCATGTTGCATTATTCAGGAGAGGGATTTATACACTGAGTCTTGTGACTCACCCTCTCCCTTATCGTTTCAGGTGACACTTAGATTGCGGACATGGAGCCGGGTGGACTCGAGGTGCTCATGCCATGAATAAATTCAGATTTTCCCTGATTTAAATACTTGGTACTTTATTTCCTTTATTTTCATTTGGTTTTGCTGGGATTGTAAATGGCCTTTTAAAGTTATGCTTTGGTTATTTATATGTTTAAATGTGATTTCAAATATGCCTTAACAAAGAATTGGACTAATATTGGATAAAACTTGGAAAGATGATGTTTTCAAACTACAAAGAGTTTTTCATCGAATCTTTAACCTGAAACCTAACCCCTCAAACGCGATTTCCCCCGTAACATGCCAGATTCGGTCGTGTTGTATTGACCGGGTTTGGGGTGTTACAATTACACACTAAGTTTATGTAAACTCACCCCTATCTAGTTTATCTATACAGGTAATCCCCAGACTTAAATGGATCGGTGCGGCGGTGGACTCTACGGTGACCACCTATTCATTGAACGGTTTAATTACATTTACGATTTTAATTCCTATTATTTTGGAGTATTTTTTTATGTAATATGGACTCTTGGACTATTTGCTTTCGTTTTAGGATTCTTAACTGTTTTAATGAATTTCTGAACTATAACAAAAACTCGGTTTACTTAAAACAACATTTTTCCTAAACGCGAACGGTTTTCTTAAAATATCACGGTTTTAAAAGCTTCCACTATAGAACTTGATTTTAAACGAACCAAATTAACAAGAAATTGACTTTGAAATTAACGAGAGTAACAAAAGATAATAAACGGAGACGGTTTTAACTTGATAAACTCGATTTCAAATTCCATTCCATGTGACATCGCCAAGTTCAGCCATAACGTTTAGGCCAGGTTTGGGGTGTTACATTTAGTGGTATCAGAGCCATGTTGCAAAACTCAGATGTGGACTTTGGATTTTAAAATATGGTTTTTAAAGAATTTGTTTTCAAATGATTTGACTGAGAATGTTGTACACCGAGTCTCCGGCGCCGATCCTATAAGTATTCTGATAAACTGTTATGGTAGATAGTCTGTTCTGAAACACTCTAGTTAGTGTATACTGAAACGGTAGTGAAACTGAAATTGATAGAGACTGTATTTGCGAAAAAACAAACTTCGAATATGTGATACTGTTTACATAAAACATCTGTTAATAAATACTGAAACTGTAACTATTTCATAAAATTTGTAATATAGATAAATTCGAATAGATATGAGCGCAAGAGGTATACGTGGACGTGGTACTAGAGGCCGAGGTAGAGGCCGTAGGGCGTTCGAGCTGAGTCATCTTCTCTGGTCAGCATGTCGAACCTAGATACGAGTGAGACGCCGGTGTCACCTGCTATTGAGACTGGGTCTCAAGATCTCATGGCTGGGGACGACACATTGTCCCAGGCTATGTTAAGGATACTGAAAAGGGTCGCTGGGCCCAACAATGGATCTGGGGGCCGAGGGTTGGTTACGGAACGACTCTGGTCCAACGGAGCTGAACATTTTAGGGGAGTCACTAGAGTCGCCCCTAATGTGGCTGAGTATTAGTTAGAGGCCACGGAAAGGATTATAGACGATCTGGACTGCACCCCCGAGCAGAAATTGAAGGGATCGGTCTCCTTGCTTCGCGATGAGGCGTATCAATGGTGGTTGATCGTTAAGGAAGGCACTGAGGCCGATCGTCGGTCTTGGGAGTTCTTTAAGTCTGCCTTCCAAAGGAAGTATGTGGGGGCAAGTTACATTGATTCTCAGAGGCGTGAGTTCCTGAATCTCACTAAGGGAGACCGGTCTGTGGCCGAGTATGAGGCCAAATTCCTGAGGCTGAGCCGCTATGCTCGAGGCATGGTGGCGGATAAGTATGAGAGATGTGTTCGTTTTGAGGATGGTCTCAGGGATAATCTGAGGGTGATGATTTTAGGTTCTGGTGTCCTCGGGAGCGTTATTACAGTGAATCGATACCAAGTGTGTACTCGAAAGCGCAAGAAACGGGGTTTCAACGAAACCTAAAAACCTCACTGTCGATGCCACACAGTCGTGTGGTCGCCCGTGTGGTAAGCCGTGTGCCATAGCACGGGCGTGTGATCAATGAGGCCAGGCCGTGCGCACAAGACACGAGCGTGTGATGGCTAGGAAGGCCATGTGCGACACACGGGCTAGACTGATTTGGGCCGTGTGGGCCACACGGGCGTATGGGTCCACACGGGTAGTCCACACGAGCGTGTGGGATTCTGGGCCAGGCCGTGTGATCCACACGGCCAAGGCCAAATTGGGCTATATGGGCCACACGGGCGTGTGGGCCCACACGGACAGGCCACATGGGCGTGTGAGCCCATTTAACTGAAATGTGTTCTAAGGTTGCACGGGTCGCCTGGGTCGACTATGAACCTACTGTTGTGTCGGTAAGCACTACTTAGACCCTCAAATGTGTGAACTGTATGTATGATGTATGAACTGAGCATGATGACTATATAGATGATTACTAAACTGTATGTATAACGGATATTCATGTGTTAGCATGTCATATACTGTATGTTGCATTGCATTGGGTTGGGTTGTTGATAATTGGAGGAAGTGTACTGAAAGGCTCTTAAGCCTATTATCTCGCAGCTCAACTGCAATTTACTGATTATGTGCCGCATTCGGTACTACTTTGAGTGTAGGGATGGGTGGGTGTTTTAAACCCCACATAAAGAGTAGGGATGGACGGAGATGGTGTGTAGAGGCTGGTTGGGTAGGTCTCTATTTACTGATTAATATATATCTGATACCGTTACTGTGATGGGCCTAGGCCCTAATGCATATCTTATACTGAAACTGAAATGGGCTAAGGCCCGAATTGCTACTGAAACCGAAATGGGCTTCGACCCAGACTGCATTTGACTGTTTGATGTGTTTATCTGTATGCATGTCTTCTGTGGGGATTACACACTAAGTTTATGTAAACTCACCCCTATTTGTTTTATCTATACAGGTAATCCCCAGACTTAGATGGATCAGTGTAGCGGTAGACTCTACGGTGACCACATATTTATTTAACGGTTTAATTACATTTACGATTTTAAGTTCTATTATTTTGGAGTATTTTTTTATGTAATATGGACTCTTGGACTATTTTCTTTTTTTTTTGTGATTCTTAAATGTTTTAATGAATTTCTAAACTATAACGAAAACTCGGTTTACTTAAAACAACGTTTTTTCCTAAACGCGAACGATTTTTTTAAAATATCACAGTTTTAAAAGCTTACACTACAGAACTTGATTTTAAACGAACAAAATTAAGAAGAAATTGATTTTGAAATTAACGAGAGTAACAAAAGATAATAAACGGAGACAGTTTTAACTTGATAAACTCGATTTCAAATCCATTCCATGTGACATCGCCAAGTTCAGCCATAACATTTAGGCCGGGTTTGGGGTGTTACATTTAGTGGTATCAGAGCCAGGTTACAAAACTCAGCTGTGGATTTTGGGTTTTAAAATATGGTTTTTAAAGAATTTGTTTTCAAATGATTTGACTGAGAATGTGGTACACCGAGTCTCCGGCGCCGATCTTGTAAGTATTCTGATAAACTGTTATGGTAGATAGTCTGTTCTGAAACACTCTAGTTAGTGTATACTAAAACGGTAGTGAAACTGAAACTGATAGAGACTGTATTTGCAAAAAAACAAACTTCGAATATGTGATACTGTTTACATAAAACATCTGTTAATAAATACTGAAACTGTAACTGTTTCATAAAATTCGTAATATAGATAAATCCGAATAGACATGAGTGCATGAGGTACCCGTGGACGTGGTACTAGAGGCCAAGGTAGAGGCCGTGGGGGGGTTCGAGCTGAGTCTTCTTCTCTGGTCAGCATGCCGAACCTAGATACGAGTGAGACGCCGGTGTCACCTACTACTGAGACTGGGTCTCAAAATCGCATTGCTGGGGACGACGCATTCTCCCAGGCTATGTTTAGGATACTGAAAAGGGTCGCTGGGCCCAACACTGGATCTGGGGGCCAAGGGTTGGTTACGGAACGACTCCGGTCCAACGGAGCTGAACTTTTTAGGGGTGTCACTAGAGTCGCCCCTAATGTGGCTGAGTATTTGTTAGAGGCCACGGAGAGGATTTTAGACGATTTGGACTGCACCCCCGAGCAGAAATTGAAGGGTTCGGTCTCCTTGCTTCGCGATGAGGCGTATCAATGGTGGCTGACCGTTAAGGAAGGCACTCAACTCGATCGTCTGTCTTGGGAGTTCCTTAAGTCTGCCTTCCAAAGGAAGTATGTGGGGGCAAGTTACATTGATGCTCAGAGGCGTGAGTTCCTGAATCTCACTCAGGCAGACCGGTCTGTGGCCGAGTATGAGGCTGAATTCCTGAGGCTGAGTCGCTATGCTCGAGGCATGGTGGCGGATAAGTATGAGAGATGTGTCCGTTTTGAGGATGGTCTCAGGGATAATCTGAGGGTGATGATTTTAGGTTCTGGTTTCCTCGGGAGCGTTATTACAGCGAATCGATACCAAATGTGTACCTGAAAGCGCAAGAAACGGGGTTTCGACGAAAGCTAAAAACCTCACTGTCGATGCCACACGGGCGTGTGGTCACCCGTGTTGTAGGCCGTATGCCATAGCACAGGCGTGTGATCAACGAGGCCAGGCCGTGTGCGCACGACACGACCATGTGATGGCCAGAAAGGCCTTGTGCGACACACGGGCTAGACTGCTTTGGGCTGTGCCTGCCACACGGGCGTATGGGTCCACACGGGTAGTCCACACGAGCGTGTGGGATTCTGGGCCAGGCCGTGTGATCCACACGGCCAAGGCCAAATTGGGCCATATGGGCCACACAAGCGTGTGGGCCCACAAGGTTAGGCCACATGGGCGTGTGAGCCCATTTAACTGAAATGTGTTCTAAGGTTGCATGGGTCTCCTGGGTCGACTGTGAACCTACTGTTGGGTTGGTAAGCACTACTAAGACCCTTAAATGTGTGAAATGTATATATGATGTATGAACTGAGCATGATGACTAAATGGAAGATTACTGAACTGTATGTATAACGAATATTCATGTGTTAGCATGTCATATACTGTATGTTGCATTGCATTGGGTTGGGTTGTTGATAATTAGAGGAAGTGTACTGAAAGGCTCTTAAGCCTATTATCTGGCAGCTCAGCTGTAATTTACTGATTATGTGCCGCATTCGGAACTACTTTGAGTGTAGGGATGGGTGGGTGTTTTAAACCCCACATAGAGTGTAGGGATGGACGGAGATGGTGTGTAGAGGCTGGTTGGGTAGGTCTCTATTTACTGATTAATATATATCTGATACCGTTACGGTGATGGGCTTAGGCCCTAAGGCATATCTGATACTGAAACTAAAATGGGCTAAGGCCCGAATTGCTACTGAAACCGAAATGGGCTTCGACCCAGACTGCATTTGACTGTTTGATGTGTTTGTCTGTATGCCTGTCTTCTTTGTGGATTACACAGTAAGTTTATGTAAACTCACCCCTATCTATTTTATCTATACAGGTAATCCCCAGACTTAGATGGATCGGTGCGGCGTTGGACTTTACGGTGACCACCTATTTATTGAACGGTTTAGTTACATTTACGATTTTAATTCCTATTATTTTGGTGTATTTTTTATGTTATATGGACTCTTGGACTATTTGCTTTCATTTTGGGATTCTTAACTGTTTTAATGAATTTCTAAACTATAACGAAAACTCGGTTTACTTAAAACAACATTTTTCTTAAGCGCGAATGGTTTTCTTAAAATATCACGGTTTTAAAAGCTTCCACTACAGAACTTAATTTTAAACGAACCAAATTAACAAGAAATTGATTTTGAAATTAACGAGAGTAACAAAAGATAATAAACGGAGACGGTTTTAACTTGATAAACTCGATTTCAAATTCTATTCCATGTGACATCGCCAAGTTTGGCCATAACGTTTAGGCTGGGTTTGGGGTGTTACATTTAGTGGTATCAGAGCTAGGTTGCAAAACTCGGCTGTAGATTTTGGGTTTTAAAATATGGTTTTTAAAGAATTTGTTTTCAAATGATTTGACTGAGAATGTGGTGCACCGAGTCTCAGGCGCCGATCCTTTAAGTATTCTGATAAACTATCACGGTAGATAGTCTGTTCTAAAACACTCTAGTTAGTGTATATTGAAACGGTAGTGAAACTGAAACTGATAGAGATTGTATTTGCGAAAAAACAAACTTTGAATATGTGATACTGTTTACATAAAACATCTGTTAATAAATACTTAAACTGTAACTGTTTCATAAAATTCGTAATATAGATAAATCCAAATACACATGAGCGCATGAGGTATCCGTGGACGTGGTACTAGAGGCCGAGGTAGAGGCCGTAGGGGGGTTCGAGCTGAGTCCTCTTCTCTGGTCAGCATGTGGAACCTAGATACGAGTGAGACGCTGGTGTCACCTGCTACTGAGACTGGGTCTCAAGATCGCATGGCTGGGGACGACGCATTGTCCCAGGCTATGTTAAGGATACTGAAAAGGGTCGCTGGGCCCAACACTGGATCTGGGGGCCGAGGGTTTGTTACGGAACGACTCCGGTCCAACGGAGCTAAACTTTTTAGGGGTGTCACTAGAGTCGCCCCTAATGTGGCTGAGTATTGGTTAAAGGCCACGGAGAGGATTATAGACGATCTGGACTGTACCTTCGAGCAAAAATTGAAGGGTTTGGTCTCCTTGCTTCGCGATGAGGCGTATCAAAGGTGGCTGACCGTTAAGGAAGGCACTCAACCCGATCGTCTGTCTTGGGAGTTCCTTAAGTCTGCCTTCCAAAGGAAGTATGTGGGGGCAAGTTACATTGATGCTCAGAGGCGTGAGTTCCTAAATCTCACTCAGGGAGACCGGTCTGTGGCCGAGTATGAGGCCGAATTCCTGAGGCTGAGTCGCTATGCTCGAGGCATGGTGGCGGATAAGTATGAGAGATGTGTCCGTTTTGAGGACGGTCTCAGGGATAATTTGAGGGTGATGATTTTAGGTTCTAGTGTCCTCGGGAGCATTATTACAGTGAATTGATACCAAGTGTGTACCCGAAAGCGCAAGAAACGGGGTTATGATTAAAGCTGAAAACCTCACTGTCGTCACCACACGGGCGTCTGGTCGCCCGTGTGGTAGGCCGTGTGCCATAGCCTGGGCGTGTGATCAACGAGTCCAGGCCGTGCGCGCAAGACACGACCGTGTGATGGCCAGGAAGGCCGTGTGCGACACACGGGCTAGACTGCTTTGGGCCGTGTAACACCCCTAACCCGTATCCGTCGCCAGATTAGGGTTACAAGGCATTACCTGACAAAACACAGTTCCGCACACTCATATAACTCATTTCATGTTCACGGATATATCAACTTTTTCCATCAAATTTTTGAACTAACCAACATGCATCGAACTAAAATACTATTACTTAATGGACATAATGTTTGACATGAACAAACATTACACGCATGATATTCAAATGCTTAGTTTATAAACAAGCATATTTATTACCACCTTCGTTTATAAGACATTAGAAAACATTACCAAATTTTTACAAAGTTCACTTGACTATCTTTGACCATTTCTATGTACTTTAGCCGAATCAAGATATACCCAAATCCATATGCTTTAAACTATGCTAAAATTTCATTCACACAACTAAGCTGAATTATTTCATGTTCGATCATTTAATAAAACCACCATGTAACATTCATTTGACCTACCTTCAATCAATGATCGAGCTTATCACCTAAACCGAATTAAAACATACCATATATGCAAAACATATAAAATGCAACATCACATATATATATATACCATGATCGAAATATTGCATAAACTTAAGTATCATATCTAGCCATTTTCGTATGGCTTAATATTTACAACTTCAAAACTAACCCAAAACACAAGCTAGCCTATGCATGCCATAAGCTTTAAGTTCAACTTTCAAAAGGTACCAAAAAAAAAATTGATGATAGTGTGACGAGCTTCACAGACGATCCCCGAGCACGTAACGATCACCAAAAAATCTAAATCACAAAAATAACCAAAAACACCAAGTAAGCTTTAATAGCTTAGTAAGTTATAAGCAATCTAAGAAATCTATCAATTATTCTTAAAGTGATTTAAACAAAAATTGTAAACAAGGATTTCATCAAATGCCCATTTACTTGTACAATCATAAAACAATCGTTATTTCTCAAATTCATAATCGAATCTCCTATATATAATTTCATTCTTGAATGTCATCCACATGTTAAATTTCAAACTATCCATGTATACATCTAATACAAAAATTTCCACATAAACGAATCACATTTAGTAGTTCATACTACATTCAATAATTCATACCACATTCAATAGTACATACCACATTCAAGATGCTTTAGTAAATAATTTCCCATATCGACTTAATCACTCAAATTATACATTTTAATTAAATATTCCATCCAACCACAATTTACCACATATACTTGATTTCTAATAATAATAACATCTCATAGTATCAACTTACCAAATTCAATTTATAATATTTAAAATAATCGCAAACTTAGTGTTTTTTAACCGATTTCGCACACTTAGTGCTCTCTTTAACCGATTTCGCACACTTAGTTCCCTTTAACCGATTTCGCACACTTAGTGCTCGAAAATTCAATTCGCACACTTAGTGCTAAATGACCGATTTCACACACATAGTACTCGGTGTTAAATTTGAACATTAATGCATCCCTCAAACTCTCTCCTCATTCACACATAAACACATAAACTTAACTTCAACCTTGTATATATATACATATTTTCGAATCAACTTATTCATTTCTTAAATCATTATCACATTCGGCAATATCCAATAAATATACATATATATATTCCATTAAACTCACATACATCATTACATATAGATTCAATTCAACTCAATTGCTTAAAAACTTACCTCGAGTATCGACGGATTAGGTTTCCCGACTATTCAATTAACTTCGCTTTTCCCCGATCCAATCCCGATCCTTTTTGCTCTTGATCTATAAATTTCAAATTTAGCTAAATCAAATATAATTCCATTGAATTTGGTCCGAAAACTCATAAATGGGAAATTTACCATTTTGCCCCTGATATTTTACACTTTTTACAATTTAGTCCTTTTTGCACAAAACACAAATTACACAAAATTTGACCAAACTTCTTAAGGGTCGAATATTCCTAGCCTTATTACAAGCTCATACATTTCATTTATTTCACATTTTGACCCCTAAATTTACAAATTTCACAATTTAACTCTATTTAGGCATTTTTACAAAATATTCCACAATGCATAAAACATAAAATTCACTCTAACTCCTTTCAATATACAAGGGCCGAATATTTATTAGACTTATACAAGTCCTTACACTATATTTATTTTAAAAATCTAGTCCCTCCATTTATCAATCTTCTCATTTAAGCCCTAATAAACTAATTTCTTGAAAATTTATAATACAAAACTTAAAAATCTATCACATATTTTTCTATTTTCTATCATCAACACCGAATTTCCCTAAACTTCATCAACGGTCGAACACAAATTCTTTACAAATTTCAAAAATTAAAACATGGGAAAGATAAACAACTCAACAACCATCTCAAATATGTAAAATTTAATCAAAACTAAACTCAAACATACCTTTAATTGAGCTTCAACTATGCCGAAATGCTCAACTCTTTTTCTTTTATTTTGCTATTTTCATTCGGCCAAGAACATGCACTCTTTGCATGTTTTATTTTCTTATTAGTTTATTACCCACATAATTTTATTATAATATTAACATATATTAAATAATGCACCATTTTCACATAAAGAAATAATAAACAATTAAAGTCACTATTTCATGCAAACCAACCGGCCACTAACTCTCTTTTATGGCCAAATTGCTACTTTAAGCTCCCATTTATTAAAACAACAACAATTAAGCATTATATCATTTAACCATCAAATTTTCATTTTACGCGATTAAGCCCCATTTTTAAAATTAAGCACTAAAATGATCAAATTTTAATACGAAAATTTCACACACACCAATTCACACATAATGAACACAGAAAATAATATTAAAATATTTTTCTGACTCGAACTCGTGGTCCCGAAACCACTATTCTATTTAGGGTCAAAATCGGGCTGTTACAACTCTCCCCCCTTAAGGATTTTCGTCCTCGAAAATCTTACCGGTGAATAAGTTTGGGTAACGTTCTTTCATCGAAGCCTCAAGCTCCCAAGTTGCTTCCTCAATTTGGTGCTTAATCCAGAGCACTTTTACCAACAATATTTTCTTATTTCACAACTCTTTCACTTCACGAGCTAAGATACGGATCGGTTCTTCCTCATAAGTCAAATCAGACTGTATATCAACCTCTGATGGACTAATCACATGAGAAAGGTCAGATCTATACCGTCGGAGCATCGACACATGAAAAACATTGTGGATCTTTTCTAGTTCGGGTGGCAATAATAATCTGTACGCAACCGGCCCAATCCGCTCCATAACCTCATATGGTCCAATAAATCTTGGACTCAATTTGCCTTTGCGACTGAATCTGAGTACTTTCTTCCACGGCGAGACTTTAAAAAACACACGATCACCAATATGAAACTCTATATCTTTACATTTTAAGTCCGCATATGATTTCTGACGATCTGACGCTGCTTTCAAACTTTCACGGATCACTTTTACTTTCTGTTCGGTTTCTTTAATCAAATCAACCCCGTATATCTTGTTTTCACTGAGCTCGGTCCAATACAAAGGTGTACGACATTTTTGACCATATAAAGCTTCATAAGGTGCCATTTTGATACTCGATTGAAAGCTATTATTGTACGCAAATTCAATCAAAGACGAGTATCGTTCCCACGGACCCTCGAACTCGAGAACACAACATCTCAACATATCCTCAAGTATTTAAATAATTCTCTCGGATTGACCATCCGTTTGAGGGTGGAAAGCTATGCTAAAATGCAATTTAGCACCTAATGCATCTTGCAGTTTCTTCCAAA
Organism: Gossypium sturtianum; assembly: GCA_025698515.1. Classification (NCBI taxonomy): domain Eukaryota; kingdom Viridiplantae; phylum Streptophyta; class Magnoliopsida; order Malvales; family Malvaceae; genus Gossypium; species Gossypium sturtianum. Next base: position 85,670,064 of record CM046954.1, read on the forward strand.
ACCGCGATGTAAACCTCGGATCTCTATCCGAAACAATAGAAATAGGTACTCCGTGTAATCGTACAATCTGAGAAATGTACAATTCAGCTAGCTTTTCGAGCGAGTAATCTGTACATACCGGAATAAAGTGAGCCGACTTCGTCAATCTATCAACAATAACCCAGATTGCATCTTTCTTGCTCGGTGTCAACGGTAACCCAGATACGAAATCCATCGTGACTCGATCCCATTTCCATTCGGGTATCATAATCGGTTGAAGTAATCCAGATGGCACCTGATGCTCGGCTTTTACTTGCTGGCATATCAAACATTTCAACACGAAATCTGAAATATCTCGTTTCATACCGTGCCACCAGTAATGCTGTCTCAAATCACTATACATTTTCGTGCTACTCGGGTGAATAGATAATTTACTATTATGAGCTTCATTACAAATCATCTGAATCAACTTAGGATCCTTTGGTACACATATTTGATTTCTGAACCGCAAACATCTCTCAGCATCAATCTGAAATTCTGAGACAGCATTCGAACCACAGTGATTCCTTTTTGCTATCAAGTTATCATCAACCTTTTGAGCTTCGCAAATCTGTTGAACAAATAACGGTCTCTCTTTCAATTCTGCTATAATTGCACCATCGTCAGTCATAGCCATATCTACGTTCATTGCACGTAAAGCAAACAGTGATTTTCGGCTTAGGGCATCAGCAACCACATTAGCCTTTCTCGGGTGATAATCAATCACAAGCTCGTAGTCTTTTAATAATTCCAACCATCGTCATTGTCTCAGATTCAGATCCTTCTGAGTCATTAAGTACTTTAAGCTTTTATGATCGGTATAGACATGGCATTTTTCACCAAACAGATAGTGGCGCCATATCTTCAGAGCAAAAACTATAGCAGCTAATTCAAGATCGTGCGTCGGATAGTTCTTTTCATGCGGCTTTAACTGTCTCGAGGCGTAGGCCACAACCTTACCCTCATGCATCAAAACATAGCCCAAACCATTCAAGGATGCATCACTGAAGATAACAAACTCTTTACCCGACTCTGGCTGAACAAGCACTGGAGCTTCAGTCAACAAGGTTTTCAGTTGATCGAAACTCTTCTGGCACCTTTCCGTCCACTCGAATTTAACATCTTTTTGAAGTAGCTTTGTTATCAGAGTTGCAATCATCGAGAAACCTTTCACGAAGCGTCTATAATAACCGACAAGTCCCAGAAAACTCTGAACTTCAGTAATATTCCGCGAGGGTCTCCAATCAAGTATAGCTGAAATCTTATTCGGATCAACCCGAATACCAGATGCTGAAATAACATGCCCCAGGAAGCTAACCTCGCGTAACCAGAACTCACATTTACTGAATTTTACGTACAACTGCTTATCGCGCAAAATCTGTAACACAAGTCTCAAATGTTTGGCATGCTCGGTTTCGTCACGTGAATAAATCAGAATGTCATCTATAAACACAACCACAAATCGATCCAGATACTGTCTGAATACCCGATTCATCAAATCCATGAAAACAGCAGGGGCATTAGTGAGTCCGAACGGCATCACCAGAAACTCGTAATGGCCGTATCTCATTCAGAAAGCAGTCTTAGGCACATCAGAGTCTCTAACTCGCAACTAATAATAACCTGATCTTAAATCGATCTTCGAAAATATCGAGGCTCCCTTAAGCTGATCGAATAAATCATCAATGCGCGACAATGGGTATTTATTATTTATGGTCACTTTGTTGAGCTGTCGGTAGTCGATGCACATTCTTAAAGTTCCATCTTTCTTCTTCACAAATAACACTGGCGCACCCCAGGGAGAGAAACTCGGTCGAGCAAAACCTCTATCCGTCAACTCTTGCAACTGCACGTTCAATTCTTTTAATTCAGTCGGTTCCATTCTAGACGGAGCTATCGAAATTGGAGTCGTCCCTGGCACTAACTCAATACCAAACTCTACTTCCCGAATAGGTGGCAAACCCGACAATTCTTCCGGAAACACATCCGGATACTCACATACAACAGGTACAGATTCAATCTTCTTTTCGGTCACTTTACTATCAATCACATAAGCAAAGTAAGCTTCGCAACCCTTTCTCATATGCTTCCGAGCCAACATCGAGGATATCACTGCTGGTAACCCATTTAAATCAGTAGACTCAGTTCAAATTATCTCATTATTCTGGCACCGTAAATCAATAGTCTTTCGTCTACAATTCACTACAGCATCGTGCACGGTTAACCAATCCATATCGAGGATGATATCAAACTCATCAAATGGTAGTAACATCAAATCAGCCAGAAAACATGAATCTCGAATCATCAAAGGGGAATTTTTGCACACCTTATCAACTAGCACACACCGGCCCAGGGGGTTCGAAACCCGAATCACAAACTCAGTAGACTCAACAGGTAAAGTCTTACTGGATACTAATGTTTCACACACGTAGGATTGAGTTGAACCGGGATCAATCAAAGCAATTACACTAGTATTAAAGAGAGTAAATATACCAATGATAACATCTGGAGATGAAGCCTCCTCTCGGGCACGGATGGCATAGGCTCTGGCAGGCACACAAGCCTCTGATCGAGTAACTGTATCCGAGGTCCCTCTCTGAGTGCCGCTTCCACCTCCCATATTTCGGGGTGGTCTTCCTCTAGTTCAACACTGCTCGATCTCACACTCTGAGCATTATCCTTCTCAGCTAACTCTAGGCAATCCCGAATGAAATGATCCTACGAACCACACTTGTAGCAAACTCGGTTACTGAACTTGCCCCAACATTCACCAAAATGTTGCCTACCACACTACTGACACTCGGGTTTATTCGGTCGAGTATTGCCTACACTAGCTATTGAGGTGGCTCGTGAACTCACTGGTGGTCGCTCTCGTATAGAATTCCCAGCATTAGTCTTGGATCGGCCACTGTCATTTCTGAACTTCTTCGATACCAATTGAGATGTTTTACCCGCTGATCTCTTATAGGAAATCTCTAGCTTTGAACTCAGCTTTTCGTTTCTCTTTTCCCATCTCTTCGGCTTTGCAGGCTCGCTCAACGAGTACCACGAATTCATTTATTTCAAGTATACCAACGAGCAATTTTATGTCTTCGTTCAACCCTTCTTCAAATCTTTTACACATAGTAGCCTCAGATGAAACACACTCGCGGGCATATCGGATGAGTCTCACAAACTCGCGTTCATATTCAGATACGGTCATACGACCCTGTTTAAGCTCGAGAAATTATTTGCGTTTTTTATCGATGAATTGCTGACTAATATACTTTTAGCGAAACTCTGCTTGAAAGAAGTCCCATGTGACCCGTTCCTTCGGAATAACCGATACTAGAGTGTTTCACCAATAGTAGGCAGAATCCCGTAATAAAGATATAGCACATTTCAAGCACTCATCAGGTGTGCAGGATAGTTCATCAAAAACACGAATTGTATTATCGAGCCAAAATTCGGCTCGCTCAGCATCATCATCCGCTACTGCTCTAAACTCTTGAGCTCCATAGTTTCTAATTCTGTCAACCGGAGGCTTATTTAATCTCTCAGGATTAATGATCGGGGGTACCACAGGTACTACAGGTGGATTGTCAGGGTTTAGGGGTTGTTGAACAGTCGGATTTGTCCGGATATAATGATTAAACCAATCATTCATTATGCTAAAGAAGGCTTGCTTAGCCCCCTCGTCTAGGTTACTCGTAGTTGGTCGAGATTCAACCGGCGCGGTCCCTTGCACGGGAGCAGGCGCCACACTCTTAACATTATCTACTACGGCTCGTTCGGGATCAGGATCCATTTACTATACGAAAGAATAAAAACATATTTCATTGTCAGAAGTCATCACACTATCACAATAATATTTATGGCATGTATAGCAAGACTCACACGCGCTACGTTAGTCTGAGAACCGACTAAACCGTAGCTCTGATACCAATCAAATGTAACACCCCTAACCCGTATCCGTCTCCAGATTAGGGTTACAAGGCATTACCTGACAAAACACAGTTCCGCACACTCATATAACTCATTTCATGTTCACTGATATATCAACTTTTTCCATCAAATTTTTGAACTAACTAACATGCATTGAACTAAAATACTATTACTTAATGGACATAATGTTCGACATGAACAAACATTACACACATGATATTCAAATACTTAGTTTATAAACAAGCATATTTATTACCACCTTCGTTTATAAGACATTAGCAAACATTACCAAATTATTACAAAGTTCACTTGACTATCTTTGACCATTTCTATGTAATTTAGCCGAATCAAGATATACCCAAATCCATATGCTTTAAACTATGCTAAAATTTCATTCACACAACTAAGCTGAATTATTTCATGTTCGATAATTTAATAAAACCACCATGTAACATTCATTTGACCTACCTTCAATCAATGATCGAGCTTATCACCTAAACCGAATTAAAACATACCATATATGCAAAACATATAAAATGCAACATCACATATATATATATACCATGATCGAAATATTGCATAAACTTAAGTATCATATCTAGCCATTTTCGCATGGCTTAATATTTACAACTTCAAAACTAACCCAAAACACAAGCTAGCCTATACATGCCATAAGCTTTAAGTTCAACTTTCAAAAGGTACCAAAAAAAAAATTGATGATAGTGTGACGAGCTTCACAGACGATCCCCGAGCACGTAACGATCACCAAAAAATCTAAATCGCAAAAATAACCAAAAACACAAAGTAAGCTTTAATAGCTTAGTAAGTTATAAGCAATCTAAGTCAATTATTCTTAAAGTGATTTAAACAAAAATTGTAAACAAGGATTTCATCAAATGCCCATTTACTTGTACAATCATAAAACAATCGTTATTTCTCAAATTCATAATCGAATCTCTTATATATAATTTCATTCTCAAATGTCATCCACATGTTAAATTTCGAACTATCCATGTATACATCTAATACAAAAATTTCCACATAAACGAATCACATTTAGTAGTTCATACTACATTCAATAATTCATACCACATTCAATAGTACATACCACATTCAAGATGCTTTAGTAAATATTTTCCCATATCGACTTAATCACTCAAATTATTCATTTTAATTAAATATTCCATCCAACCACAATTTACCACATATACTTGATTTCTAATAATAATAACATCTCATAATATCAACTTACCAAATTCAATTTATAATATTTAAAATAATCGCACACTTAGTGCTTTTTAACCGATTTCACACACTTAGTGCTTGGAAATTCAATTCGCACACTTAGTGCTCTTTAACCGATTTCGCACACTTAGTGCTCGAAAATTCAATTCGCACACTTAGTGCTAAATGACCGATTTCGCACACATAGTGCTCGGTGTTAAATTTGCACATTAATGCATCCCTCAAATTCTCTCCTCATTCACACATAAACACATAAACTTAACTTCAACCTTGTATATATATACATATTTTCGAATCAACTTATTCATTTCCTAAATCATTATCACATTCGGCAATATCCAATATATATACATATATATATTCCATTAAACTCACATAGATCATTACATATAGATTCAATTCAACTCAATTGCTTAAAAACTTACCTCGAGTATCGACGGATTAGGTTTCCCGACTATTCAATTAACTTCGCTTTTCCCCGATCCTATCCCGATCCTTTTTGCTCTTGATCTATAAATTTCAAATTTAGCTAAATCAAATATAATTCCATTGAATTTGGTTCGAAAACTCATAAATGGGCAATTTACCATTTTGCCCCTGATATTTTACACTTTTTACAATTTAGTCCTTTTTGCCCAAAACACAAATTACACAAAATTTGACCAAACTTCTTAAGGGCCGAATATTCCTAGCCTTATTACAAGCTCATACATTTTACTTATTTCACATTTTGACCCCTAAATTTACAAATTTCACAATTTAACTCTATTTAGGCATTTTTACAAAATATTCCACAATGCATAAAACATAAAATTCACTCTAACTCCTTTCAATATACAAGGGCCGAATATTTATTAGACTTATACAAGTCCTTACACTATATTTATTTTAAAAATCTAGTCCCTCCATTTATCAATCTTCTCATTTAAGCCGTAATAAGCTAATTTCTTGAAAATTTATAATACAAAACTTAAAAATCTATCACATATTTTTCTATTTTCTATCATCAACACCGAATTTCCCTAAACTTCATCAACAGTAGAACACAAATTCTTTACTAATTTTAAAAACTAAAACATGGGCAAGATAAACAACTCAACAACCATCTCAAATATGTAAAATTTATTCAAAACTAAACTCAAGCATACCTTTAATTGAGCTTCAACTATGCCAAAATGCTCAACTCTTTTTCTTTTATTTTGCTATTTTCATTCGGCCAAGAACATGCACTCTTTGCATATTTTATTTTCTTATTAGTTTATTACCCACATAATTTTATTATAATATTAACATATATTAAATAATGCACCATTTTCACATAAAGAAATAATAAACAATTAAAGTCACTATTTCATGCATACCAACCGGCCACTAACTCTCTTTTATGGCCAAATTGCTACTTTAAGCCTCCCATTTATTAAAACAACAACAATTAAGCATTATCTTATTTAACCATCAAATTTTCATTTTACGCGATTAAGCCCCTTTTTTAAAATTAAGCACTAAAATGATCAAATTTTAATACGAAAATTTCACACACACTAATTCACACATAATGAACATAGAAAATAATATTAAAATATTTTTCTAACTCGAACTCGTGGTCCCGAAACCACTGTTCCGATTAGGGTCAAAATCGGGCTGTTACAAGCCGTGTGGGCCACACGGGCGTATGGGTCCACACGGGTAGTCCACACGGGCGTGTGGGATTCTGGGCCAGGCCGTGTGATCCACACGGCCAAGGCCAAATTGGGCCATATGGGCCACACGGGCGTGTGGGCCCACACGGACAGGCCACATGGGCGTGTGAGCCCATTTAACTGAAATGGGTTCTAAGGTTACACGGGTTGCCTGGGTCGACTGTGAACCTACTGTTGGGTCGGTAAGCACTACTTAGACCCTCAAATTTGTGAACTGTATGTATGATGTATGAACTAAGCATGATGACTACATGGATGATTACTGAATTGTATGTTTAACGGATATTCATGTGTTAGCATGTCATATACTGTCTGTTGTATTACATTGGGTTGGGTTGTTGATAATTAGAGGAAGTGTACTGAAAGGCTCTTAAGCCTATTATCTGGCAACTCAGCTGCAGTTTACTGATTATGTGCCGCATTCAGTACTACTTTGAGTGTAGGGATGGGTGGGTGTTTTAAACCCCACATAGAGTGTAGGGATGGACGGAGAAGGTGTGTAGAGGCTGGTTGGGTAGGTCTCTATTTACTGATTAATATATATCTGATACCGTTACTGTGATGGGCTTAGGCCCTAATGCATATCTGATATTGAAATTGAAATGGGCTAAGGCCTAAATTGCTACTGAAACCGAAATGGGCTTCGACCCAGACTGCATTTGACTGTTTAATGTGTTTGTCTGTATGCATGTCTTCTGTGGGGATTACACACTAAGTTTATCTAAACTCACCCCTATCTGTTTTATCTATACAGGTAATCCCCAGACTTAGATGGATCGGTGCGGCGGTGGACTCTACGGTGACCACCTATTTATTTAACGGTTTAATTACATTTACGGTTTTAATTCCTATTATGTTGGAGTATTTTTTTTATGTAATATGGACTCTTGGACTATTTGCTTTTTTTTTTGGGATTCTTAACTGTTTTAATGAATTTCTGAACTATAACGAGAACTCGGTTTACTTAAAACAACGTTTTTCCTAAACGCGAACGATTTTCTTAAAATATCACAGTTTTAAAAGCTTCCACTACAGAACTTGATTTTAAACGAACCAAATTAACAAGAAATTGATTTTGAAATTAACAAGAGTAACAAAAGATAATAAACGGAGATGGTTTTAACTTGATAAACTCGATTTCAAATTCCATTCCATGTGACATCGCCAAGTTCGGCCATAATGTTTAGCCCGGGTTTAGGGTGTTACATTTAGTGGTATCAGAGTCAGGTTGCAAAACTCGACTGTGGATTTTGGGTTTTAAAATATGGTTTTAAAAGAATTTGTTTTCAAATGATTTGATTGAGAATATGGTACACCGAGTGTCCGGCGCCGATCCTGTAAGTATTCTGATAAACTGTTATGGTAGATAGTCTGTTCTGAAACACTCTAGTTAGTGTATACTGAAACGGTAGTGAAACTGAATCTGATGGAGACTGTATTTGCGAAAAAACAAACTTCGAATATGTGATATTGTTTACATAAAACATCTGTTAATAAATACTGAAACTGTAATTGTTTCATAAAATTCGTAATAAAGATAAATTCGAATAGACATGAGCGCATGAGGTATCCGTGAACGTGGTACTAGAGGCCGAGGTAGAGGCCGTAGGGGGTTCGAGCTGAGTCCTCTTCTCTGGTCAGCATGCCGAACCTAGATACGAGTGAGACGCCGGTGTCACCTGCTACTGAGACTGGGTCTTAAGATCGCATGGCTGGGGACGACGCATTGTCCCAGGCTATGTTTAGGATACTGAAAATGGTCGCTGGGCCCAACACTGGATCTGGGGGACGAGGGTTGGTTACGGAACGACTCCGGTCAAACGGAGCTAAACTTTTTAGGGGTATCACTAGAGTCGCCCCTAATGTGGCTGAGTATTGGTTAGAGGCCACGGAAAGGATTATAGACGATCTGGACTGCACCCCCGAGCAGAAATTGATTGGTTAGGTCTCCTTGCTTCGCGATGATGCGTATTAGTGGTGGCTGACCGTTAAGGAAGGCACTGAGCCCGATCGTCTGTCTTGGGAGATCCTTAAGTCTGCCTTCTAAAGGAAGTATGTGGGGGCAAGTTACATTGATGCTCAGAGGCGTGAGTTTCTAAATCTCACTCAGGGAGACCAATCTCTGGCCGAGTATGAGGCTGAATCCCTGAGGCTGAGCCGCTATGGTCGAGGCATGGTGGCGGATAAGTATGAGAGATGTGTTCGTTTTGAGGACGGTCTCAGGGATAATCTGAGGGTGATGATTTTAGGTTCTGGTGTCCTCGCGAGCGTTATTACAGTGAATCGATGCCAAGTGTGTACCCAAAAGCGCAAGAAACGGGGTTTAAATGAAAGCTGAAAACCTCACTGTCTATGCCACACGGGCATGTGGTCGCCCGTGTGGTAGGCCGTGTGCCATACCACGGGCGTGTGATCAACGAGGCCTGGCCGTGCGCGTAAGACACGACCGTGTGATGGCCAGGAAGGCCGTGTGCGACACATGGGCTAGACTGCTTTGGGCCGTGTGGGCCACACGGGTAGTCCATACGGGCGTGTGGGATTCTGGGCCAGGCCGTGTGATCCACACGGCCAAGGCCAAATTTGGCCATATGGGCCACACGGGCGTGTGGATCCACACGGATAGGCCACATGGGCGTGTGAGCCCATTTAACTGAAATGTGTTCTAAGGTTGCACGGGTCACCTGGGTTGACTGTGAACCTACTGTTGGGTCGGTAAGCACTACTTAGACCCTCAAATTTGTGAACTGTAAGTATGATTTATGAACTAATGATGATGACTATATGGATGATTACTGAACTGTATGTATAACGGATATTCATGTGTTAGCATGTCATATACTGTATGTTGCATTACATTGGGTTGGGTTGTTGATAGTTGGAGGAAGTGTACTGAAAGGCTCTTAAGCCTATTATTTGGCAGCTCAGCTACAATTTACTGATTATGTGCCGCATTCGGTACTACTTTGAGTGTAGGGATGGGTGGGTGTTTTAAACCCCACATAGAGTGTAGGGATGGACGGAGATGGTGTGTAGAGGCTGGTTGGGTAGGTCTCTATTTACTGATTAATATATATCTGATACCTGTTACTATGATGGGCTTAGGCCCTAATGCATATCTGATACTGAAACTGAAATGGGCTAAGGCCCGAATTGCTACTGAAACCGAAATGGGCTTCGACCCAGACTGCATTTGACTGTTTGATGTGTTTGTCTGTATGCATGTCTTACGTGGGGATTACACACTAAGTTTATGTACACTCACCCTTTCTGTTTTATCTATACAGTAATCCCCGCACTTAGATGGATCGGTCATGTGTGGTGGACTCTACGGTGACCACCTATTTATTTAACTGTTTAATTACATTTACGGTTTTAATTCCTATTATGTTGGAGTATTTTTTTATGTAATATGGACTCTTGGACTATTTACTTTCGGTTTGGGATTCTTAACGGTTTTAATGAATTTCTGAACTATAACAAAAACTCGGATTACTTAAAACAACGTTTTTCCTAAACGCGAACGATTTTCTTAAAATATCACGGTTTTAAAAGCTTCCACTACAGAACTTGATTTTAAACGAACCAAATTAACAAGAAATTGATTTGGAAATTAACGAGAGTAACAAAAGATAATAAACGGAGACGGTTTTAACTTGATAAACTCGATTTCAAATTCCATTCCATGTGACATCGCCAAGTTCAGCCATAACGTTTATGTAACACCCCTAACCCGAGACCATCACCGGAGCAGGGGTTAAGAGGTATTATCGATCAATCAGAACATTTAACATCTAGAATTTACGACACAAATTCAATCACATTCAATTACAATTATAGTGTCCCTTAAATGAGTCATCAAGACCCTAAGCATGCTTATAAACCGAGTCGGGACTAAACCGAAACACATATAAAATTTCATGAAAATTTGAAACTTTTCTAAAATACAGGGGAGACACGCCCGTGGGAGGAGACCGTGTGCCCTCCACGGCTTCAAGACACCCCCGTGTGTCCTTCCGTGTCTATATACTGACTTGGTCCCCACGGCCACCAGGCACGCCCGTGTGTCCTGACCGTGGTCCTATACTGTCTTTCCCACCACGGCCACCAAGCACGCCCGTGTGTCATGGCCGTGTGCTCTTAGCTAGCTACTGACTTATACACCACGGTTAGCTGACACCCCCGTGTCGAGGCCGTGTGCTACTAAGCTGTAATCTGCCAATTCACCCACGGTCTGTAGGCACGCCCGTGTACCTTGACCGTGTGACATTATAGGCCATTTTGCAAGGCCAACATGCCACCCACTTAGGTCAAACCTACAAGCAACACATACCCAAACATATCGTGCACATAAGGCAACAAAAAACTTACCAAGATGACTATCCAATCTATGCAATCAATTCCCATTCCAACCATAACAAATTCAATACCAAAATCTATCTCATCACAAATATAATACATTCAATACCAAACATCATTCCTTTTTCAATTTCACTAATTCATACTAGCATTTTACCAACACAAAGTTATCATTCATAAGTCAATTTCTCAACTCATAATCCATACCAAAAGATGCATCACATATACCAAAACCATTCTTGCTAAAACTAGCACATATCTAGCCACATCTCATGGCTACTTACAAATATCAAACATGATTCAAATGACCAGCCTATACATGCCATATTTTAACTATGTACATCTTTCCAAAATACCCAAAATAGATTGCCGATAGTGTGGTGATCGAGATGTTGACGATCCCCGATCCGAGCTAACTATAATCGACATCGCAAAGCGAGAAGAAACAAATCACACAAGAAGCTTTCTAAAGCTTAGTAAGTCCGTAATATAATACATGTAATTCAATAATTCAAATTAATATACAAAAATAAGCCATCACTTAGATTAATTTATCAATGCTACACCAACTCAACTATACTCAATGTTCACATAGCACTCCATCCATCTACTTTCAAAATCCACCAACACATAGATATCATACATACCTTAATCAACACATAGTTATCATACATACCTTAGCTAATACGTAGTTATCATACATACCTTTGCCAACACATAGTTACTCACCAACCAAGCTACTCAATTGCTCGACTTTACATTTCGATCGATCTTTACTATACTTTTGATTTATTCACACACTTAGTGCCAATTCGTAATCAAAACTTATTTATCATCACACACTTAGTGCCAGTTCGTTAAACCGAACTTGTATCGGTATCGCACACACAGTGCTAATTCGGTAAGCTGAAATTTAATTAACATTGCACATACAGTGTATCCATATCAATCCGATCTTAAATCGATATCGCACACACAGTGCCAACCACAAAGTCTGAGCTTATATCAATTCGTACACACAGTGCCAATCATCGCGATCATATTTCCGAATACGCACACTTAGTGCCACATAACTCAAACTCTCACATAGCATACACATTTCAATATCATTATAACATTCATTTCATAGCAATTAACATAAATAAGTATTCGTATTATGTCCGAACTTACCTCGAACGTCAAAATACCGAAACGGTCGATTAATCGAGCACTTTTTCCTTGCCTCGATCTCGATCCGAACCTCTCCTTTCTTGGTCTATACACATTCAAATTCAATCCATTCAATCACCAAATCATTCATTTTAGTCCAAACACACACATTTAAGGCATTTTACAAAATAGCCCTCACATTTTTACATTTCGACACTTTAGTCCCTAACTCACAAAATCATCAAATTCACATAATTAGCTTGCACCCATGCCTAGCCGAATTCTCACTATATTCATACAAGCCCACACATTTCATTTATTTCACATTTTAATCCTTCAAAATGCTATTTTCTCAATTTAGCCCTAACTAGCTAAATTTATCAAAAGTTCAAGAATAAAACATGTTCATTAAACACATATCTTTCATTTAACACCAACACTCATCACAAAGCTTTCCATTTCATCAATGGCACATTTTATAAAAATCATCAATTGACAAAATTTAAGCATGGGTTTTGTAGAGCACAAAGCAACGATTACAAAAACGTAGAAATTATAAAAAACCGAGCTCAAAACACTTACCAATTGAAGCTCACTATTGTCGAAATTCACAAAGCCTCAAACCCTCATCTTCTTTTCTTATTTTCGGTTGATGGAAACAAAGATGAGCACCATTTAGCTTTTGTTTTATTTTAATATCAACTTATTTCATGTTTTACCAATTTGCCCTTAATGAATCAACCATTTATCAAGCAAATATTAGGCCATTTATGTCCATCTACCATCCACTAATTTTAATAATGGGCTAATTACCTCATAAGGCCTTCACATTAAAAAGACAACCACACTTAGGTACTTATAAATCAGCACATAGCTTTTACTCTTTACGCGATTAAGTCCTTTCTCTTAATTCGGCACACAATCGATAAAATTATCACACAGAATTTTCACACAGACTATGTCACATGGAATCAACACCAAAAATAACATTAAATTATTATTTCGACCTCGGATTTGTGGTCTCAAAACCACTATTCCGACTAGGGTCTAAACCGGGTTGTTACAACTCTCCCCCCTTAGGGATTTTCGTCCCCGAAAATCTTACCAGTGAATAGGTGTGGATATTGCTCTCTCATAACGTTCTTAGGCCCCCACGTAGCCTCTTCAACTCCGTGTTTATGCCATAATACTTTCACTAAGGAAATTCTTTTGTTTCTTAACTCTTTAATCTCTCGTGCCAAAATTCAGATCGATTCCTCACTATACGACAAGTCTGACTGAATCTCAACCTCAGTAGGAGCAATCATATGAGACGGGTCAAATCTGTACTATTGAAGCATAGACACATGAAACACGTTATGAATCTTTTCCAACTCAGGTGGAAACATCAATCTATAAATAACCGGCCCAACTCGATAAACGATCTCATACGACTCGATTCGAAGTATTTCCTTCCACGGAGATAAAGGCAATCCCGACACAAAGTCTATCGTGATTCTTCTATTTCCACTCAGGATTCATAATTGGTTGTAACAAACCGGACGGAACCTGAGGTTAAGGCTTAACTTGCTGGCAGCTAAACACTTCGACACAAAGTCAGAGATGTCTCGTTTCATGCCAGGCCACCAATTCAAAATCAACTGAATCAACTCTAAATTTTTTGGAACACAAATCTGATCTCTAAATCTCAGACAATCATCACTATCAACTCGAAGTTCTGAATCAGAATTCAAATCACATTGAGCTCGTTTTGCTATCATTTCATCATCCATTTTCTGGGCATTACAAATCTGATGTACGAACATCGGTCTCATCTTCAACTCAGCCAAAGCTGAACCATCATCACACAGATCTATCTGAGAATTCATAACTCGCAAAGCACATAAAGACTTCCGACTCAAGGCATCAACAACAACATTATCCTTGCCTGAATGATAATCAATCACAAATTCATAACATAATAAATTTAACTCACTGAATCAAATCAATATACAAAGTAAACCATCATATAGATAGTTTCACCAAAATGCTCAAACTTAACTATATCTGATACTCACATAACCATCTATTCATCTATTTTTAAATTCATCAACCACGTAGGTTCCATATATACCTTTTCCAACACTTAGTTAATGATCATACATGCTATTCCATGCTCGATACTACACATCAATTGCTCTTTGTTATTTATTCAAATTAATCGCACACTTAGTGCCTTTACTATAAAGTGAATTTAATTGGGTATCGCATACACAGTGCCGATTGATAAAGCTGAGGCTTCCATTACTTCGCACACACAGTGCTATTCACCTTCGTCCCGATTTTTAATTTCGCACACTTAGTGCCACATTTCTCAATTCCACATATAGCATTTCTAGTCAATAATCACATATTCATTCATTTCATAACTTTTAGATATAAATTTAACAACTCGTATTTCCTGCAGCTGATACAATATGCCCAGAAATCCAACCTCACGCAACCAAAACTAACATTTGCTAAACTTAGCATACAATTGTTTCTCGCGCAAAGTCTATAACACAACTCTCAAGTGCTCGTCATCTTGCATCTCATCACATAAATGAATCAGAATGTCATCAATAATCACAACAATAAAATGATCCACATATGGTTTGAATATACGATTCATCAAATCCATAAACACTGCAGGAGCATTTGTTAATTCGAAAGGCATCACTAAGAATTCGTAATGTCTGTATCTCGTTTTGAAAGCAGTCTTCGGCACATCAGACTCTTTAACTCTTAACTGATAGTAACCTGATCTCAAATCTATTTTAGAAAACACTGTAGCTCCCTTCAGCTGATCAAACAAATCATCGATACGAGGCAACAGGTATTTGTTCTTTATTGTCACTTTATTCAGCTGTCGATAATAAATACACATTCTCATAGTTCTGTCTTTCTTTTTCACAAATAACACAGGAGCTCCCCAGGGTGAAAAACTCGGTCGTGCAAAACCTCTGTCAGTTAATTCTTGCAACTGTGATTTTAACTCTTTCAATTCGGTTGGGGCCATTCTGTAAGGAGTTATCGAAATAGGAGCAGTTCCCGGCACTAACTCAATACCAAATTCCACCTCTCGAATTGGAGGTAATCCTGGTAACTCTTCAGGAAATACATCTGGAAACTCACAAACCACAGACGCAAATTCAACTTTCTTTTCCGACACCTTTGTATCAATCACGTACGCCAAATAAGCTTCACAACCTTTTCTCACATAGTTCATAGCTTTCATCATAGATACAACAGCTGGTAATCCTTTCATATCATTGGATTCAATTCGAACTATATCACCATTCTGACTCTTTAACTCAATACTTTTTCTTTTACAATTCACGATGGCATTATGCAGAGTAAGCCAATCCATACCCAGAATTATGTCAAACTCATTGAATGGTAGTAACATCAAATTCACCGGAAAACATAAATCACGAAACATCAATGGGCAATTCTTGCACACCTTATCCACCAAAACACACTTACCTAAGGGGTTCGATACTCTAATCACAAATTCAGTAGACTCAACAGGTAGAGTCTTATTCAATACTAAGTTCATACACACATAGGAATGGGTTGATCCAGGGTCTATCAATGCAACGACATCAATATCAAATAAAGTGAAAGTATCGGTGATGACATATGGAGATGATGCTTCCTCTCGTGCGCGTATAGCATAGGCTCGGGCAGGTGCTCTCGCTTCTGACCTCACAGTTGTGTCAGTTATCCCCCTTTGACTTTCGCTCATATTTCTATTATTTTTGGGTGGTCTACCTCTAGCCGTCACATTACTTGGTCTTTCATTCTGAACATTCTCCTCTTCGACCATCTTTGGGCAATCCCGAATAAAATGATCTCGAGATCCACATTTATAACAAACTCTATTGTTGTACTTGCCCCAGCACTCTCCCACATGTCGCCATCCACACTGTCTGCACTCAGGTTTGTTACTCTTAACACTACCAACACTTGGTTCATTCGGGGCTTGAATTCGTAAACAAGTACTTTGTCTCGAACGATCTCTACTTGGATGTCCAAATGAAACATTTGAACAATTTCTTTCATCTTATATCTCTTTGCTGAAGGTTGAGAGAACTTATTCATCGATCTCTTTCTTTCATCACGAGCCTCAAAATCGGCTTTCTTCTTTTCTTTACTGAGCTCCTCAGCTTTGCATGCTCTTTCGAATAACACAACAAATTCGTTTATATCAAGTATCCCAACCAACAACTTAATATCTTCATTCAATCCCTCTATGAAACGTTTGCACATAGTAGCTTCAGTCGAAACACATTCTCTCACGTATTGACTCAATCTTACGAATTCCCGCTCGTACTCAGTAACAGACAAACGACCCTGTTTCAATTCTAGAAACTCTTTACGTTTTTGATCAATGAAATGTTGACTGATATACTTCTTTCTGAACTCGGCTTGAAAGAAGTCCCAGGTGATTCTTTCTCTCGGAACCACAGATATCAATGTTTTCCACCAGTTATAAGCTGTGTCTCTTTTACAAGGAAACTACACACTTAATAGACTCATCAGGATTCAACGACATCTCATCGAATACTCTGATTGTATTCTCGAGCCAAAACTCGATTCGCTCAGCATCTTCATCAGATGTGGCCCTAAACTCTTCGACCCTCTATTTTAGAATCTTATCTACAGGTGGTTTATTCAATCTGATCGGATCTACAACTTGTGGCACAATAGGTGTTTGTGGGGGTGGAGGTTGTGGAGTAGTCGAATTGGTTCAAACGAACTCCGTAAACCATTCACAAATCATACGGAAGAAGGCATGCTTAGCCTCTCCTCCCTCTCTACCTTCATTCGGCCTAGATGTGGCCGCAGACATCCCCTTGAGCGGGAGCAGCGCACACTCTCACGTCATCAAGAATCGCCGATCGGGATTCATTACTATAAGAAAACACATTTTCAACTGTCAGCATTCATCACACTATCGCAGTTTCATATATGGCATGTATAGCTAGACTCACATGTGCTACGTTAGTCTGAGGATCGACTAAACTGTAGCTCTAATACCAATAAAATGTAACACCCCTAACCCGAGACCATCACCGGAGTAGGGGTTAAGAGGTATTACCGATCAATCAGAACATTTAACATCTAGAATTTACGACACAAAGTCAATCACATTCAATTACAATTATAGTGTCCCTTAAATGAGTAATCAGGACCCTAAGCATGCTTATAAACCGAGTCGGGACTAAACCGAAACACATATAAAATTTCATGAAAATTTGAAACTTTTCTAAAATACAGGGGAGACACGCCTGTGGGAGGAGACCGTGTGCCCTCCACGGCTTCAAGACACCCCGTGTGTCCTTCCTTGTCTATATATCGACTTGGTCCCCACGGCCACGTGCACGCCCGTGTCCCCGACCGTGGTCCTATACTGTCTTTCCCACCACGGCCACCAAGCACGCCCGTGTGTCATGGCCGTGTGCTCTTAGCTAGCTACTGACTTATACACCACGATTAGCTGACACCCCCGTGTCGAGGCCGTGTGCTACTAAGCCGAATCGCCAATTCACCTGATGCAGTAGTCACGCCTGTGTACCTTGACCGTGTGACATTATAGGCCATTTTGCAAGGCCAACATGCCACCCACTTAGATCAAACCTACAAGCAACACATACCAAAACATATCATGCACATAAGGCAACCAAAAACTTACCAAGATGACTATCCAATCTATGCAATCAATTCCCATTCCAACCATAACAAATTCAATACCAAAATCTATCTCATCACAAATATAATACATTCAATACCAAACATCATTCCTTTTTCAATTTCACTAATTCATACTAGCATTTTACCAACACAAAGTTATCATTCATAAGTCAATTTCTCAACTCATAATCCATACCAAAAGATGCATCACATATACCAAAACCATTCTTGCTAAAACTAGCACATATCTAGCCACATCTCATGGCTACTTACAAATATCAAACATGATTCAAATGACCAGCCTATACATGTCATATTTTAACTATGTACATCTTTCCAAAATACCCAAAATAGATTGCCGATAGTGTGACTGAGATGTTGACGATCCCCCGATCCGAGCTAACTATACTGACACTGAAAAGCAGAGAAACAAATCACACAGTAAGCTTTCTAAAGCTTAGTAAGTCCGTAATATAATACATGTAATTCAATAATTCAAATTAATATACAAAAATAAGCCATCACTTAGATTAATTTATCAATGCTACACCAACTCAACTATACTCAATGTTCACATAGCACTCCATCCATCTACTTTTAAAATCCACCAACACATAGATATCATACATACCTTAATCAACACATAGTTATCATACATACCTTAGCTAATACGTAGTTATCATACATACCTTTTCCAACACATAGTTACTCACCAACCAAGCTACTCAATTGCTCGACTTTACATTTCGATCGATCTTTACTATACTTTTGATTTATTCGCACACTTAGTGCCAATTCGTAATCAAAACTTATTTATCATCACACACATAGTGCCAGTTCGTTAAACCGAACTTGTATCGGTATCGCACACACAGTGCTAATTCGGTAAACTGAAATTTAATTAACATTGCACATACAGTGCATCCATATCAATCCGATCTTAAATCGATATCGCACACACAGTGCCAACCACAAAGTCTGAGCTTATATCAATTCGCACACACAGTGCCAATCATCTCGATCATATTTCTGAATACGCACACTTAGTGCCACATAACTCAAACTCTCACATAGCATCCATATTTCAATATCATTATAACATTAATTTCATAGCAATTAACATAACTAAGTATTCGTATTATGTCTGAACTTACCTCGAACGTCAAAATACCGAAACGGTCGATTAATCGAGCACTTTTTCCTTACCTCGATCTCGATCCGAACCTCTCTTTTCTTGGTCTATACACATTCAAATTCAATCCATTCAATCACCAAATCATTCATTTTAGTCCAAACACACACATTTAGGGCATTTTACAAAATAGCCATCACATTTTTACATTTCGACACTTTAGTCCCTAACTCAAAAAATCATCAAATTCACATAATTAGCTTGCACCCATGCCTAGCCGAATTCTTAATATATTCATACAAGCCCACACATTTCATTTATTTCACATTTTAATCCTTTAAAATGCTATTTTCTCAATTTAGCCCTAATTAGCTAAATTTATCAAAAGTTCAAGAATAAAACATGTTCATTAAACACATATCTTTCATTTAACACCAACACTCATCACAAAGCTTACCATTTTATCAATTGAAAATTTTATAAAAATCATCAATTCATAAAATTTAAGCATGGGTTTTTTAGAGCACAAAGCAACGATTACAAAAACGTAGAAATTATCAAAAACCGAGCTCAAAACACTTACCAATTGAAGCTCACTATTGCCAAAATTCACAAAGCCTCAAACCCTCATCTTCTTTTCTTATTTTTGGTTGATGGAAACAAAGATGAGCACCATTTAGCTTTTGTTTTATTTTAATATCAACTTATTTCATGTTTTACCAATTTGCCCTTAATGAATCAACCATTTATCAAGCAAATATTAGGCCATTTATGTCCATCTACCATCCACTAATTTTAATAATGGGCTAATTACCTCATAAGGCCTTCACATTAAAAAGACAACCACACTTAGGTACTTATAAATCAGCACATAGCTTTTACTCTTTACGCGAATAAGTCATTTCTCTTAATTCGGCACACAATTGATAAAATTATCACACAGAATTTTCACACAGACTATGTCACATAGAATCAACATCAACAATAACATTAAATTATTATTTCGACCTCAGATTTATGGTCTTGAAACCACTATTTCGACTAGGGTCTAAACCGGACTGTTACAGTTTAGGCCGGGTTTGGGGTGTTACATTTAGTAGTATCAGAGCCAGGTTGCAAAACTCAACTTTTGATTTTGGGTTTTAAAATATGGTTTTTAAAGAATTTGTTTTCAAATGATTTGACTGAGAATGTGGTACACCGAGTCTCCGGCGCCGATCTTGTAAGTATTCTGATAAACTGTTATGGTAGATAGTCTGTTCTGAAACACTCTAGTTAGTGTATTCTGAAACGACACTGAAACTGAAACTTATAGAGACTGTATTTGTGAAAAAACACACTTCGAATATGTGATACTGTTTACATAAAACATCTGTTAATAAATACTGAAACTGTAACTGTTTCATGAAATTTGTAATATAGATAAATCTGAATAGACATGAGCGCATGAGGTATCCGTGGACGTGGTACTAGAAGCCGAGGTAGAGGCCGTAGCGGGGTTCGAGCTGAGTCTTCTTCTCTGGTCAGCATGTCGAACCTAGATACGAGTGAGACACCGGTGTCACCTGATACTGAGACTGGGTCTCAAGATCGCATGGCTAGGGACGACGCATTGTCCCAAGCTATGTTTAGGATACTGAAAAGGGTCGCTGGGCCCAACACTGAATCTGGAGGCTGAGGGTTGGTTACGAAATGACTCCGGTCCAACGGAGCTGAACTTTTTAGGGGTGTCACTAGAGTCGCCCCTAATGTGGCTGAGTATTGGTTAGAAGCCATTGAGAGGATTATAGACGATCTGGACTGCACCCTCGAGCAGAAATTGAAGGGTTCGGTCTCCTTGATTCGCGATGAGGCGTATCAATAGTGGCTGACCGTTAATGAAGGCACTCAACCCGATCGTCTGTCTTGGGAGTTCCTTAAGTCTGCCTTCCAAAGGAAGTATGTGGGGGCAAGTTACATTGATGCTCAGAGGTGTTAGTTCCTGAATTTCACTCAAGGAGACCGGTCTGTGGCCGAGTATGAGGCCGAATTCCTGAGGCTGAGTCGCTATGATCGACGCAAGGTGGTGAATAAGTATGAGAGATGTGTCCGTTTTGAGGACGGTCTCAGGGATAATCTGAGGGTGATGATTTTAGGTTTTGGTGTCCTCGGGATTATTATTACAACGAATTGATACCAAGTGTGTACCCGAAAGTGCAAGAAACGGGGTTTCGATGAAATCTAAAAATCTCACTGTCGACGCCACACGGGCATGTGGTCGCCCGTGTGGTAGGCCGTATGCCATAGCACAAGCGTGTGATCAATGAGGCTAGGCCGTGTGCATAAGACACGACCGTGTGATGGCCATGAAGGCTGTGTGTGACACACGGGCCAGACTGCCTTGGGCCGTGTGGGCCACACGGGCGTGTAGGTCCACACGAATAGTCCATACGGGCGTGTGGGATTCTTGGGCCAGGCCGTGTGATCCACACGGCCAAGGCCAAATTGAGCCATATGGGCCACACGGGTGTGTGGGCTCACACAGACAGGCCACATGGGCGTGTGAGCCCATTTAACTGAAATGTGTTCTAAGTTTGAACGGGTCGCCTGGGTCGACTGTGAACCTACTGTTGGGTCGGTAAGCACTACTTAGACCCTCAAATGTGTGTACTGTATGTATGATGTATGAACTGAGCATGATGACTATATAGATGATTATTGAACTGTATGTATAACGGATATTCATGTGTTAGCATGTCATATACTGTATGTTGCATTGCATTGGGTTGGGTTGTTGATAATTGGAGGAAGTGTACTGAAAGGCTCTTAAGCCTATTATCTGGCAGCTCAGCTACAATTTACTGATTATGTGCCGCACTCGGTACTACTTTGAGTGTAGGGATGGGTGGGTGTTTTAAACCCCACATAGAGTGTAGGGATGGACGGAGATGGTGTGTAGAGGCTGGTTGGGTAGGTCTCTATTTACTGATTAACATATATCTGATACCGTTACTGTGATGGGCTTAGGCCCTAATGCATATCTGATACTAAAACTGAAATGGGCTAAGGCCCGAATTACTACTGAAACCAAAATGGGCTTCGACCCAGACTGCATTTGACTGTTTGATGTGTTTGTCTGTATGCATGTCTTCTGTGGGGATTACACACTAAGTTTATGTAAACTCACCCCTATCTGTTTTATCTATACAGGTAATCCCCGGACTTAGATGGATTGGTGCGGCGGTGGACTCTACGGTGACCACCTATTTATTGAACGGTTTAATTACATTTACGGGTTTAATTCCTATTATTTTGGAGTATTTTTTTTATGTAATATGGACTCTTGGACTATTTGCTTTCGTTTTGGGATTCTTAACTGTTTTAATAAATTTCTGAACTATAACGAAAACTCGGTTTACTTAAAACAACGTTTTTCCCAAACGCGAACGGTTTTCTTAAAATACCACGGTTTTAAAAGCTTCCACTACAGAACTTGATTTTAAACGAACCAAATTAACAAGAAATTGATTTTGAAATTAACGAGAGTAAAAAAAGATAATAAACGGAGACAGTTTTAACTTGATAAACTCGATTTCAAATTCCATTCCATGTGACATCGCCAAGTTTTGCAAAAAGTGCAAAACTTGAATTCTATATGTTAGAGGTGTCCAATTGCTATGATATTTTAAATTAGAGGACCTTAAATGGTAATTAGACCATTGGTTAAGTTGGTGGACAAAAATGGACTTGGTTTGGTATGTTGTCAAAGTTTTTCATTAAGGGCATCTTGGTAATTTGGTAATTAAATGAACTAAAAAGCCAAATTAAAAGCCAATTTTTATCCATCTTCTTCCTCGTGGCTGAAACTTGCATGGAGAAGACACAGCTAGGGTTTTCCAAGCTTCCAAGCTCGATTGTAAGTCCGTTCTAGCCCCGTTTTTAATACTCTTTACTTTTTTGAAGTCGTTGTAACTCGATCTTTCTATTTCTACCATTAATTTGATGAGATTTCAAGGTCTAAAATTTTACCCATGTTTGACATGTATGTTTTTTGATGTCTAATGGTAGAAAATACATGTTTGGTGTATGATAAACGACTTTTTCTAAGTGATTTTCGGTAAAAATGCCTAAAAGGACTTGTTTGTAAAAGTTGTAAAATATGTTGTAAAAGTGTGAATAAATGAAAAATGTGGGCTGTTATGAACATGTATAAGGTTCGGCTAGGCATGAGTAATGAAGAAATTGAATGAAAATCATTTTACGAGCCTAGGGGCTAAATTGTAAAAATGTCAAACTTTAAGGGCAAAAAATGTAATTTTTGCCATAATGTGATTTTGGGCTGAAATAAATAATATGTTGATTAAATAAGTTAAATGTGATGTTATAGATCAAGAAAAAATGAGGTTTGGACCTAGAACGGGGCAAAACGAGTATTTAACGATTTAGCCCTTTTCGCCGTTTTTATGTCGAGGTAAGTTCGTATGTAAATAATGCATTGTTTTATTTATGTTTTAAACGCTTTAATATTGTATGAATTATGATCGACTCCTTGAACGTAATCGACAAAGTTCGACAAGTGAGAAAATCCCGGTTGAACCTTAGGAATAGTTAGGATACAAATGTCATTACATTAGGGTTATTGAGATTTCGTGTAAGACCATATCTGGGATATGACATCAATATGAGATTTCGTGTAGGACCATATCTGGGATATGGCATTGATATGAGATTTCGTGTAAGACTATATCTGGGATATGGCATCAATATGAGATTTCGTGTAAGACCATAGCTGGGCTATTGACATCGATATGAGAGTACATGTAAGACCATATCTGGGATATGGCATTGGTACGATACTGTATGTACAAGATTCCCGAGTATCCTTTAGTATTCCAACTGGTTCAACGGGAAATTTAACGGGTATGTCAAAGAAAAGAAAAATTATATGAGTATTACGAATTGGTACAGGTATGTACGTAAAGTTTATAAGCATTGACTTCATGAAATTGTGAGTTCATGATTTCCACGAGAATGATTTTATGAAAACCTTGTGATTATGGGTCTATACTTGTGATGTATGAAATACATAGTAAATTCGATTGACGATTTTGTGATTGGCTTTCGGGCTAGATTGAGTTATGACATAGCATGTTGTATTCGTGTAAATTGTGATTTATCGGATATAAGATAAAGGAAAGATTAGCAAAATTGCCTATTAAAATGATATGGAAGTATGGAAAAATAAGAGTTTAGGTAATTTAAAGATGTAAAAGTATATGCTTGAAATGTAAATGCTCATAATTAATGTGTATGTTTTATGTGACGTTTGAAATGGTTTGTTGATTGTGGTAAATGATATGTTATTCTTATGACTGAGCAAGATGTGCTCATTAAGCTTGATGTCATTTATGTTGGTATAAGTTATGTTATTCATATGATTGAGTAAGTTATGCTCATGAAGTTTAATGACATTTATGTTAATATATGTCATGTTATTCATATGACAATGTATAATTAATGTTGTTTATTATTTGCATATGAACTTACTAAGCTATATACATAGCTTACCCCATTCCTTTCCTATGTCTTATAGGGTTATTAAGCTAGCTCGAGTTGGAGTTCACTGGAGATCCTATCACACTATCAAGCTAACATTTTGGGTATAAATGAATTCAAGTATTTTGAGTCTATGGCATGTATAGGGACTTATTCATTTGTTAAATGTGTCATCATGATTAACTTGGCCATATGTGTTGCCTTATAATGGTCTATGGTCCATTTTGTATATAGCCATGTAAGTTGGCTTATATTGGCTAACATGGTTGTAAGCCTAAGTATATTCATATATGTGTCAATGTCTATAGTGATATAATCATGGTATGCTTGGTGAATGTGAAATGTTTGGAATTGTGATTATTGCATGATTGTGTGATTTTTAGCAATGTGGTTTATTGATGAGATGATAAATTGGTGTACAACTAGGTACCTTGAAAGTAGTCAATTGTGACTTAATAATTGTTGAGTATGATAGATGTTGCTATTGTGTTGGCCACAATTGTGGATGTTTTGGCTGCCTAAGTATGTTATGTTTGTGCCTTGAATTGGTGTAAGTTTATGTGTGAACAAGGGTGGCAAAATGGCTTGGTAAATAGCCTTGTTTTTGTCCACACGGGTAGACACACGGGCGTGTGTCTAGGCCGTGTGTGACACGCGGTCTGCCCCACGGGCATGTGTTCCGGCTGTGTGTCCCCTGCACCTTAATTTTGGAAAAACAGAATGTCCAGAATTGAGCACACGGGCAAAGACATGGGCGTGTGTCTCAGCCATGTGTGCTACACGGCCTAGCACACGGGCGTGTGGCACGGCCGTGTGGCACAAGTCAGAGAGCACCCTAATTTGGACACGGTCTAAAGCACGGGCGTGTCCCAGGGTCACACGAGCGTGTCCATTAGACCACACGGGCGTGTGAGCCCTGTAGTTAGCAAAAATTTTCTAAGTTTTGTAAAATTTTCTTAAGTTCTCAGTTTAGTCCTGAACCACTTCCAAAGCATGTTTTGAGCCTCGTAAGCTCATTTTAGGGACGATATGAATGTGTATGAAAAGTTTTTAATTTAGACGAAAATTTATGACTCGAAAATGTATGTATGCTTGTGTTATAATTCTGGTAATGCCTCGAGCCCTATTTTGGCTTTGAATACGGGTAAGGGGTGTTACGGATGGGCTTAGGCCCTAATGCATATCTGATACCTAAACTGAAATGGGCTAAGGCCCGAACTGCTACTGAAATTGAAATGGGCTTCGGCCTAGACTGCATTTGACTGTGTGATGTGTTTGTCTGTATGTATGTCTTCTGTAGGGATTACATACTGAGTTTACGTAAACTCACCCCTTTCTGTTTTATCTGTACAGGTAATCCCAGTTTTAGATGGATCGATGCGACGGAGGACTCTACGGTGACCACCTATTTATTGAACGGCTTAATTACATTTACAATTTTAATTCCTATTATTTTGGGATTCTTAATTGTTTTCATGAATTTCTAAACTGCAACGAAAACTCGGTTTACTTAAAATAATGTTTTTCCTAAACGCGAACGATTTTCTTAAAATATCACGGTTTTAAAAGCTTACTCTATAGAACTTGATTTTAAACGAACCAAATTAACGAGAAATTGATTTTGAAATTAACAAGAGAGTAACAAAAGATAATAAATGGAGACAGTTTTAACTTGATAAACTCGATTTCAAATTCTATTCCATGTGACATCGCCAAATTCAGCCATAACGTCTAGGCCAGTTTTAGGGTATTACATTTAGTGGTATCAGAGCCAGGTTGCAAAACTCGGCTGTGAATTTTGGGTTTTAAAATTTGGTTTTTAAAGAATTGGTTTTCAAATGATTTGAAATGATTTGACTGAGAATATGGTACACTGAGTCTCCGACGCCAATTCTGTAAGTATTCTGATAAACTGTTATGGTAGATAGTCTGTTCTGAAACACTCTAGTTAGTTTATACTGAAACGGTAGTGAAACTGAAACTGATAGAGACTGTATTTGCGAAAAAAAACTTTTAATATATGATATTGTTTACATAAAACATTTGTTAATAAATACTGAAACTGTAACTGATTCATAAAATTCCTAGTACAGATAAATCTGAATAGACATGAGCGCATGAGGTATCCGTGGACGTGGTACTAGAGGCCGAGGTAGAGGTCGTAGGGGGTTTGAGCTAAATCTTCTTCTCTGGGACATGCCGAACCTAGATACGAGTGAGACGCCGATGTCACCTGCTACCTAGACTGGGTCTCAAGATCGCATGGCTGGGGACGACGCATTGTCCCAGGCTATGTTAAAGATACTGGAGAGGGTCGCTGAGCCCAACACTGGATCTGGGGGCTGAGGGTCAGTTACGGAACGACTTCGGTCCAACGGAGTTGAACTTTTTAGGGGTGTCACTGGAGTCGCCCCTAATGTGGCTGAGTATTGGTTAGAGTCCTCGGAGAGGATTATGGATGATCTAGACTGCACCCCCGAGCAGAAATTGAAGGGTGCGGTCTCCTTGCTTCGCGATAAGGCGTATCAGTGGTGGCTGACCGTTAAGGAGGGTACTCAGCCCGATCGTCTGTCTTGGTAGTTCTTTAAGTCTGCCTTCCAAGGAAAGTATGTGGAGGCAAGTTACATTGATGCTCGAAGGCGTGAGTTCTTGAATCTCACTCAGGGAGACCGATCTGTGGCCGAGTATGAGGCCGAATTCCTGAGGCTGAGCCGTTATGCTCGAGGCATGGTGGCGGATGAGTATGAGATGTGCCCATTTTGATGACGGTCTCAGGGATAATCTAAGGGTGCCGATAGCTCCGCAGAGGGAGTGCGAGTTTTCTGCCCTGGTGGAGAAGGCGAAGATTGCAGAGGAGGTTAAGCGAGCTGAGCGCCAAAACAGAGACCGTGAGAGGGGTAAGAATAAGAGGGATTCGGAGCCCTCGAGTTCGGTATAGAGGCCTAAGAAAAAAGCCAGGACTGATGGGCCGATTAGATCTAGACCCCCTGTTGCTACGACTGGTTTACAGCTGTGTGGAGATTGTGGTAGATGCCATCAGGGAGAGTGTTAGAGGAGGACTGGGGCGTCTCTGAGGTGTGGATCTCTAGAGCACCGTATTCAGGAGTGTCCGCTGAGGGTCGATTAGATGCAAGCTCCGGGTCCTGGTACTGCGCAGCCACAGAGGGTAGTTCAGCAGCCACCGAGGGGCCGTGGTCAGGCTAGAGGTGGTAACGGTATGGGCCGTGGACAGAGAGCACCAGGCAGAGGTGCTGGACAGACAGAGGCGAGGCAGCTTGCTCATGTGTATGCTGCTCGTTGCCGAGAGGATAGAGATGCTCCAGACGTCATTATCGGTACGTTCTTAATTTATGATGTACCTTATCTTGCTTTGATAGACATAGGTCCAACACATTCCAATGTAGCTAGCATTGTGTCTGGAAACTTAGGGATATTGGTTGAGAGTACTTCTAGTGAGGTGACTGTACTGAGTCCACTGGGGCAATCGATTCGGGTTAGCAAACTGTATAGAGATGTTCCGCTAGAGGTTCAAGGGTCGGTATTTTTGGCTAATCTAATGGAGCTTTGGGGAGTTCGACCGGATTCTGGGTATGGACTGGTTGGTCGAGCACCGTGTCAGTCTGGACAGTGCGACTAAGAGGGTCGTCTTGAGAACTGAGGAGGATAATGAGGTAGTTATCATTGGAGAACGCCGGAATTATTTGGCTAATGTGATCTCTGCACTGGTGGCTGAGAAACTGGTTCGTAAGAGATATGAGGCGTTCGTGGCCTATGTTAGTGTTTCCGTTTCTGGGGACTCTACTGTAAAGGACATCAGAATTGTAAGGGATTTTTTGGACGTCTTTTCTGAGGAGCTACCGGGTTTACCTCCGAATCAGAAAGTGGAATTTGAGATTGAGCTTCTTTCTGGTACAGCTCCAGTGTCTATCACTCCCTATCGAATGACACCGAAGGAGCTTACAGAACTTAAGGCTCAACTGCAAGAGTTGTTGGACCGTGGCTTCATTCATCCAGTGTGTCTCCGTGGGGAGCACCGGTACTGTTTGTTAAGAAGAAGGATGGGACCATGAGGATGTGCATAGACTACCGACAGCTGAACAAGCTGATTGTTAAGAATAAGTATCCGCTTCCGAGGATCGATGACTTATTTGATCAATTCCGAGAGGCTTCTGTATTCTCTAAGATTAATCTCCGGTCAGGTACCATCAGCTTAGAGTTAAGGATGTAGATATTCATAAGACTGCTTTTAGGACTCGTTATGGGCATTACGAGTTTCTAGTTATGCCTTTCGGGTTGACGAATGCACCGGCCGCATTTATGGATCTGAGGAATCGAATGTTCAAGCCTTATCTGGATCAGTTCGTCATAATGTTTATAGACGACATTCTGGTTTACTCTAAGACTGAAGATGAGCATGATGAACATCTTAGAGTAGTGCTTCAGATTCTGCATGAGAAGCAGCTCTACCCTAAATTCAGTAAGTGTGAGTTCTAGCTTCGTGAAGTCACTTTTCTGGGGCACGTAGTTTCTGCTGAGGGGATTCGCGTTCATCCTAGCAAGATTGAGGCTGTACGGATTGGAAACAGCCTAAGAATGTGTCTGAGATCCGTAGTTTTCTGGGTCTGGCGGGTTGTGGAAGGTTTCTCACTGATTGCAGCGCCCTTAACTAAACTGCTACGTAAGGGTGTCCGTTTATCTGGACTGATGCGCAGCAAGAGAGCTTTGAGAAGCTCAAAAATGTTCTGACTCAGGCTCCGATTCTTATACAACCTCAACCTGAAAAGGAGTTTGTGGTTTACAGTGACGCGTCACATGTGGGTTTAGGTTGTGTTCTAATGTAAGATGGTAAGTTTGTGGCATATGCGTCTCGTCAGCTCAAGACGCATGAGGCAAACTATATGACTCATGATCTTGAGTTGGCTGCAGTAGTCTTTGCATTGAAAATCTGGAGACATTATCTGTACGGTGAGAGGTGTATTATCTACACTGATCACAAAAGCCTCAAGTACCTCCTGACTCAGAAGGAGTTGAATATTAGGCAGCGTAGATGGATTGAGCTGCTTAAGGACTATGACTGTACTATTGAGTACCATCCTGGCAAGGCCAATGTGGTGGCCGATGCGTTGAGCCATGGGACAATGACTGATCTGAGAGTGATGTTCGCTCGACTTAGTTTGTTCGATGACGGAAGTTTGTTGGTTGAGCTACAAGTTAGACCGACTTGGACAGAACAGATTCGAGTTAAGCAGTTAGAGGATGAATCGTTGGGTCTTCGATTCCGTCAGGTTGAGAGTGGCAGCACTACGGACTTTGGGCTGAATAATGATGGGGTACTTTGTTTCCGTGGTCGGATTTGTATACCGAATGATACTGATCTGAGGCAGTCTATTCTAAGATAGGCGCATAGTAGCCCTTATGCTATGCATCCTAGTGGGATAAGATGTACCGAGATCTTCGAAAACTATATTGGTGGCCGGGTTTGCTACAGCCGGTTAAGATTCTGCTATGGAAGTGGGAGCGAGTAACGATGGACTTCGTTAGTGGGTTGCCTCTAACACCCACTAAGAAGGATTCTATTTGGGCCATTGTGGATCGATTGACCAAGTCTGCGCACTTCATCCTGATTAGGACCGACTATTCTCTTCAGAAATTGGCAAAGCTCTACATTTTTAAAATAGTGAAACTGCATGGGGTTCCAGTGTCGATTATTTCTGACAGAGATTCTCGCTTCACGTCTCGGTTCTGGAAAAAGTTACATGAGGCTCTAGGTTCGAGATTAGACTTTAGTACTGCGTTCCATCCTCAGACCGATGGTCAATCTGAGAGGGTGATCCAGATACTGGAAGATATGTTGAGGAGTTGTGTTATCAATTTTTGAGGCAGTTGGGAGAATTATCTACCGTTAGCCGAGTTCGCCTACAATAATAGCTTTCAGTCGAGTATTCAGATAGCCCCTTACGATGCTCTGTATAGTCGTAAGTGTCGTACTCCTTTGTGTTGGACTGAGTTTGGCGAGCGTCGAGTTTTGGGTCCTGAGTTGGTTTCGGAGACTGAAGAAAAGGTTCGACTGATTCAGGATTGTCTGAAGGCTGCTTCTGACAGACAGAAGTCTTATGTTGATTTAAAGAGACGTGAGATTGAGTATTCTATGGGGGACTTCGTGTTTCTTAAGGTCTCGCCATGGAAGAAAGTTCTAAGGTTCGGTTGCAAGGGCAAGTTGAGCCCTAGGTTTATTAGGCCTTACCGAATTCTGAAGCGAGTGGGATCGGTCGCTTATCAGTTAGAGCTACCTCGAGAGTTGGACTGTATCCACGATATTTTTCACGTCTCAAATTTGAGACGCTACCGCTCTGATCCTACTCATATTGTCCCTGTTGAGGAGATTGATGTTAGGCCAGATTTGACCTTCGAGGAGGAGCCGGTGCAGATTTTGGATCGCGATGTAAAGGTCCTTCAAAAGAAGTCTATCTCATTAGTGAAGGTGTTGTGGCAGAATCATAGCACTGAGGAGGCCACGTGGGAGCCTGAGGATGCAATGCGTCAGCAGTATCCTTACCTGTTCTGATCAAGTAAATTTCGAGGTCAAAATTTTCTTTAAGAGGGTAGAGTTGTAACACCCCAAAAATTTCTATTTTGGCATTTGTAAAATGTGACACAAATATGTATCTGCTTCAGTGGTTAAGTGTTTTGGGTGTGTGTGAGAGGTCTCAAGTTTAAGCCTTGCATTTGGCAAATTTTGGTATTATTCTGATATAAGCCCTATCTCTGTTCAATGGGCTTATATTTAATTATTTTTTAAACCATATCAGAATGGGCCTGCTGGTCTGGTGGTTAAGTTGAGTGTCAGATTGCTGAAGGTCATGTGTTCGAATCCCTACGCGAGCATGGGAGTCTATTTTTGCTCAATTGACGAGAGAGTTTCGGTCAAACAAGAATTCTGAGTAGTGGAGATAATTAAGGGATTTGGGGAAAGTTATCAGATTTTATTTCATTTTATTTTAATCTTTTTCGAAAATTTTGGTTTCTTTTCCAATTCTGACGTTCTTCAAAATTCTCTATTCTACTTTGCCGAATTTCTTATTTGCTTTCCCCCTCTCCTTTCCAGTTTTCCAACTGTCTCTCTCTTTATTCAACGTTGTTTCACTCATTCGGTAAGTAACTGTTCTTCCGCTTTCTTAAGGTTTTATGGTTAGTGTTTTAATGGGGATTTTGTGCATATTCTCGATTATGGGAAAATCCAGAGGTTTGAAGTCATTCGTCGGGGATTTAGTTGGGTGGAAGTTACCGCTGTTCGATTGAAGGTAAGGTTTGGTTGCAAATTTGCTAAATAACGAGTTTGGGATTGGTTTAGTTTATCGTTTAAAGTGATTAATTCGAAGTCTTTTGGATGATTTTAGGTTCTGGTGCCCTCGGGAGCGTTATTACAGCGAATCGATACCAAGTGTGTACCCGAAAGCGCAAGGAACGGGGTTTCGACGAAAGCTAAAAACTTCACTGTCGACGCCACACGAGCGTGTGGTCGCCCGTGTGGTAGGCCGTGTGCCATAGCATGGGCGTGTGATCAACGAGGCCAGGTCGTGCGTGCAATACACGGCTGTGTGATGGCCAGGAAGGCCGTGTGCGACAAACGGGCTAGACTACTTTGGGCCGTGTGGGCCACACGGGCGTATGGGTCCACACGGGTAGTCCACACGGGTAGTCCACACGGGCGTGTGGGATTCTGGGCCAGGCCGTGTGATCCACACGGCCAAGGCCAAATTAGGCCATATGGGCCATATGGGCGTATGGGCCCACACGGACAGGCCACATGGGCGTGTGAGCCCATTTAACTGAAATGTGTTCTAAGGTTGCACGGGTCGCCTGGGTCGACTGTGAACCTACTGTTGGGTCGGTAAGCACTACTTAGACCCTCAAATGTGTGAACTATATGTATGATGTATGAACTGAGCATGATGACTATATGGATGATTACTGAACTGTATGTATAACGGATATTCATGTGTTAGCATGTCATATACTGTATGTTGCATTGCATTGGGTTGGGTTGTTGATAATTGGAGGAAGTGTACTGAAAGGCTCTTAAGCCTATTATCTGGCAGCTCAGCTGCAATTTACTGATTATGTGCTGCATTCGGTACTACTTGGAGTGTAGGGATGGGTGGGTGTTTTAAACCCCACATAGAGTGTAGGGATGGACGGAGATGGTGTGTAGAGGCTGGTTGGGTAGGACTCTGTTTACTGATTAATGTATATCTGATATCATTACTGTGATGGTGTAACAGCCCGATTTTGGGTCTAGTCGAAACAATGGTTTCAGGACCACAAATCCGACGAAGAAAATTTCATTTTTAATATATTTTTATGGTCTACAATTTTATGGAACAATTTCGTGAAAATTTTGTTCAAAAATTTTGACGCTTGGGCACTTAATTTAGTCAAAAGGACTAAATTGCAAAAAGTACAAAAATTGAATTCTATATGTTAGAGGTGTCCAATTGCTATGATATTTTAAATTAGATGTCCTTAAATGGTAATTAGACCATTGGTTAAGTTGGTGGACAAAAATGGACATGGTTTGGTATGTTGTCAAAGTTTTTCATTAAGGGCATCTTGGTAATTGTGTAATTAAATGAATTAAAAAGCCAAATTAAAAGCCAATTTTTGTCCATCTTCTTCCTCGTGGCCGAAACTTGCATGGAGAAGACATAGCTAGGGTTTTCCAAGCTTCCAAGCTCGATTGTAAGTCCGTTCTAGCCCCGTTTTTAATGCTCTTTACCTTTTTGAAGTCGTTGTAACTCGATCTTTCTATTTCTACCATTAATTTGAAGAGATGTCAAGGTCTAAAATTTTACCCATGTTTAACATATATGTATTTTGATGTCTAATGGTAGAAAATGCATGTTTGGTGTATGATAAATGACTTTTTCTAAGTGATTTTCGGTGAAAATGCCTAAAAGGACTTGTTTGTAAAGGTTGTAAAATATGTTGTAAAAGTCTGAATAAATGAAAAATGTGGGCTGTTATGAACATGTATAAGGTTCGACTAGGCATGAGTAATGAAGAAATTGAATGAAAATCATTTTACGAGCCTAGGGGCTAAATTGTAAAAATGTCAAACTTTAAGGGCAAAAAATGTAATTTTTGCCATAATGTGATTTTGGGCTGAAATGAATAATATGTTGATTAAATAAGTTAAATGTGATGTTATAGATCAAGAAAAAAAAGAGGTTTGGACCTAGAACGAGGGGAAAACGAGTATTTAACGATTTAGCCCTTTTTTGTCGTTTTTATGTCGAGGTAAGTTCGTATGTAAATAATGCATTGTTTTATTTATGTTTTAAATGCTTTAATATTGTATGAATTATAGCCGACTCCTTGAACGTAATCGACAAAGTTCGACAAGCGAGAAAATCCCGGTTGAACCTTAGGAATAGTTAGGATACAAATGTCATGACATTAGGGTTATTGAGATTTCGTGTAAGACCATATCTGGGATATGGCATCGATACGAGATTTCGTGTAAGACCATATCTGAGATATGGCATTGATATGAGATTTTGTGTAAGACCATATCTGGGATATGGCATCAATATGAGATTTCGTGTAAGACCATAGCTGGGCTATTGGCATCGATATGAGATTACATGTAAGACCATATCTGGGATATGGCATTGGTACGGTACTGTATGTACGAGATTCTCGAGTATCCTTTAGTATTCCAAATGGTTCAACAAGAAATTTAACGGGTATGTCAAAGAAGAGAAAAAGTATGTGAGTATTACGAATTGGTACAGGTATGTACGTAAAGTTTATAAGCATTGACTTCATGAAATTGTGAGTTCATGATTTCCACGAGAATGATTTTATGAAAACCTTGTGATTATGGGTCTATACTTGTGATGTATAAAATACATAGTAAATTCGATTGACAATTTTGTGATTGGCTTTCGGGCTAGATTGAGTTATGACATAGCATGTTGTATTCGTGAAAATTGTGATTTATCGGATATGAGATAAAGGAAAGATTAGCAAAATTGCCTATTAAAATGATTATGGAAGTATGGAAAAATAAGAGTTTAGGCAATTGAAAGATGTAAGAGTATATGCTTGAAATGTAAATGCTCATAATTAATGTGTATGTTTTATGTGAGGTTTGAAATGGTTTATTGATTGTGGTAAATGATATGTTATTCTTATGACTGAGCAAGATGTGCTCATTAAGCTTAATGTCATTTATGTTGGTATAAGTTATGTTATTCATATGATTGAGTAAGTTATGCTCATGAAGTTTAATGACATTTATGTTAATATATGTCATGTTATTCATATGACAATGTATAATTAATGTTGTTTATTATTTGCATATGAACTTACTAAGCTATATACATAGCTTACCCCATTCCTTTCCTATGTCTTATAGGGTTATTAAGCTAGCTCGGGTTGGAGTTCGCCGGAGATCCTATCACACTATCAAGCTAACATTTTGGGTATAAATGAATTCAAGTATTTTGAGTCTATGGCATGTATAGGGACTTATTCATTTGTTAAATGTGTCATCATGATTAATTTGGCTATATGTGTTGGCTTATAATGGTCTATGGTCCATTTTTGTATATAGCCATGTATATTGGCTTATATTGGCTAACATGGTTGTAAGCCTAAGTATATTCATATATGTGTCAATGTCTATAGTGATATGATCATGGTATGCTTGGTGAATGTGAAATGTTTGGAATTGTGATTATGGCATGATTGTGTGATTTTTGGCAATGTGGTTTATTGATGAGATGATAAATTGGTGTACAACTAGGTACCTTGAAAGTAGTCAATTGTGACTTAATAATTGTTGTGAGTATGATAGATGTTGCTATTGTGTTGGCCACAATTGTGGATGTTTTGATTACTTAAGTATGTTATGTTTGTGCCTTGAATTGGTGTAAGTTTATGTGTGAACAAGGGTAGCAAAATGGCTTGGTAAATAGCCTTATTTTTGTCCACACGGGTAGACACACGGGCGTGTGGGCCCACACGGGCAGGCCATATAGGCGTGTGAGCCCATTTAAATGAAATGTGTTCTAAGGTTGCACGAGTCACCCGGGTCGACTGTGAACATACTGTTGGGTCGGTAAGCACTACTTAGACCCTCAAATGTGTGAACTGTATGTATGATGTATGAACTGAGCATGATGACTATATGGATGATTACTGAACTGTATGTATAACGGATATACATGTGTTAGCATGTCATATACTGTATGTTGCATTGCATTGGGTTTGGATGTTGATAATTGGAGGAAGTGTATGGAAAGGCTCTTAAGCTTATTATCTGGCAGCTCAGCTGCAATTTACTGATTATGTGCCGCATTCGGTACTACTTGGAGTGTAGGGATGGGTGGGTGTTTTGAACCCCACATGTAGTGTAGGGATGGACGGAGATGGTGTGTAGAGGCTAGTTGGGTAGGACTATGTTTACTGACTAATGTATATCTGATACCATTACTGTGATGGGCTTAGGCACTAATGCATATCTGATACTAAAACTAAAATGGGCTAAGGCCCGAACTACTACTGAAACCGAAATGGGCTTCGGCCCAGACTACATTTGACTATTTGATGTGTTTGTCTGTATGCATGTCTTCTATGGGGATTACACACTGAGTTTACGTAAACTCACCCCTTTCTGTTTTATCTGTACAGGTAATCCCCAGACTTAGATGGATCGGTGCGGCGGAGGACTGTAACACTCCTTACCGGAGACTGTTGCCGGAGTCGAGCACAAGGCATTACTAGACTTAACTTACTAGTTCGGGGCATAAAACTTGAAACTGTCCATCTGCATCATGTTCACTAAATTGACTATAACTCGAGTTACGAAACTCAAAATTTAGATCTGTAAATTTTCCCTGAAACTAGACTCATATATCTTCTTACTATAATTTTTCCAGAATTTTTGGTGTGTCCAATTAGTATATTTTATTAGTTAAAGTCTCCCCTGTTACACTGTTCGACAGTTCTAACCACTCTCCACTAAGAATCAATTATCTCCTAATATACAATTCTTTTGCCTACACCATTTATTTCATATAAAAATAGACTCAATAAGATTTAATTATATATCTCATACACACCCTAAGTCCATTTCTACTATCCTTGGTAATTTTTCAAAATCACGTCACTGTTGCTGTCAAAATTGTTCCCCTGCATATAATTACATAATTTCTTTATAATAACTATCAACTAGGCATTACATAACATCCAAAACATGCTCTTAATTAGCCATTTTAATAGCTAATCATTATCAAGCATTTACAAGCCAATCTTAAGCCATATCATAAGGACATACACACAAAATGGCTAAGTCCCTATACATGCCATAACTTAAAACGTTCGAGTCACAAAATACCAATATAATCCTTTGATAGTGTGTAACGATCTCCGACATCCTTGCGATCCCCGAGTTGTCTTGTAATACTATAAAAAGAGAGAAAGGAATGGGAGTAAGCATAAAGCTTAGTAAGTTTACATGTAAATAAATAACAACATTCTTAATGAATTATCTTATTCTTTTCTTATCAAGATCATTTAAACTTTTAACTCAATATACTTAAACTTTGCATTCTTACCTGTACCTTTTTAACATGAACTTGTCTTACCTTTCCTTTGATATACTCTTTGAATTTTCCGTTGAACCACTTGGAATACTAAGGATACACGGGTACCTTTCCTTTTGAAACTTAACCATTGCCATGTCTTGACATGGTCTTACGTGGTATCCTTGCCTTATGAACTCACCAATGCCATGCCTTGGCATGGTCTTACATGGGACCTTTGCCTTATAAACTCACCAATGCCGTGCCTTGGCATGGTCTTACATGGGACCTTTGCCTTATAGTAACTTATCAATGCCATGTCTTGACATGGTCTTACATGATTTCCTTAAACCCTAATGTCATGACATTTGTATCCTACACATTCCTAAGGTTCAACCGGAACTTTCTGAGATTGCTTCTTCGTCAATTCATGCTCGGGTCTTTAAATGATAAATTTACAGAATAAATATGTAAATGCTGGAATATAATAGCATTAAATGTAAAGTAATAGAATATTGCATTTATTTACCGCAAACTTACCTCGAAACAAAATACGATCAACTATAGTGATTTAATCCACTATCTTTTTCTTTCCCCGGTCTAACTCCAGATTTCATTCCTCTTGATCTATAATAACAAATTTAGCTTATTTAATACTCACATTTATTAAAATAGGGCAAAATTATGATTTTGCCCCTAAACTTTTACATATTTACACATTTGCCCCAAAGCTCGAAAATTAAACTTTATCCCTTATTCTTATGTTTTGTGACATGCTGATCATTTTTCCCTTCTATGACAACATCAAATTCTCACTCTAACATGTACTCATGAACATTAGGTATTTTTACCGATTAAGTCGTTTTACTCGTTTTCACTTAAAATCGCTTAGCAAAAGTTCTTTAACATAATTTCAGACTTCATATTATATCATCAAACATCAAAATAAACACATTTCACCTATGGGTATTTTTCAAAATATGAACCCTAGGTTAAATTATTGCTAGATTAAGCTAAATCAAGTTACCGGGACTCCAAAAACGTAAAGAACATTAAAAACGGGGCTTGGATGCACTTACTATGAGCTTGAGAAGTTGAAGAAACCCTAGCTATGGTGTCCCCTTGAAAAATTCGTCCTAATGAAGAAGATAAACACATTTTGCCATCTTTTTCCCTTTTAATTTCTTTTAAATACCAAATGACTAAAATGCCCTTCATTAAAACTTTAGTTATTTTTATCTATGTATGTTCATTTTTGTCCATAGAAAATATAATGGTCTAATTATCATTTAAGGACTCCTACTTCAAACCCCCATTTCAATCAAGTACTCTATAAATTAGAACCCCTATTTAGCAACTTTTGCAAACAAGTCCTACTAGGCAATTTAAGCATGCAATCAATAAAATTTCTTATTGATACTCTAACACATGTATTTAATCACTCGATAAATCATAATAATTAATTGTAATAAACTTTTATATCTCGGATTCATGGTTTCACAACCACTATTCCATTTAGGCCCTATTTCGGGATGTTACATTTCTCCCCCCATTAGGGATTTTCGTCCCCGAAAATCTTACCTGTGAAGAGACTTGGGTACTGTTTTCGCATAGTCTCTTCGGGCTCCCATGTAGCCTCGTCTATCCCATGCCTATTCCATAATACTTTCACAAGTGCAATACTTTTGTTCTTTAATTGCTTAACCTCTCGAGCTAGGATTTTTACTGGTTTCTCACCGTAAGTCATATCTGGCTGAATCTCAACCTCTGTCTGCGAAATCACATGCGACGGATCTGAACGATAACGACGTAGCATAGACACATGAAACACATCATGAATCTTCTCTAACTCATTCGACAAAGCCAATCGATATGCCAATGGCCCAACTCTCTCAATCACCTCAAACAGTCCAATAAAACGTGGACTTAGTTTGCCTTTCTTGCCAAATCTGAGAACTTTCTTCCACGGGGATACTTTCAAGAATACCCTATCACCAACTTGAAACTCAATTTCTTTTCTTTTCAAATTTGCATAGGATTTCTGTCTATCTAAAGCTGCTTTCAAGCAATCTCTGATGACTTTTACTTTCTCTTCTGTTTCTTTGACTAGATCAACCCTGTAAATCTGATTTTCCTTAAGCTCTGTCCAATACAAAGGTGTACGACATTTACGTCCATACAAAGCTTCATAAGGTGCCATCTTCAAACTCGATTGATAACTATTATTATAGGCAAACTCTATTAACGGCAAATATTTCTCCCAACTACCTTGAAATTCTAATACACAACATCTAAGCATATCTTCAAGTACCTGAATAACTCTCTCTGACTGACCATCAGTCTGAGGATGGAAAGCTGTACTAAAACTCAACTTTTTACCTAAAGCTTCCTGCAATTTCTTCCAAAATCGTGAAGTAAATCTCAGATCTCTATTTGAGATAATCGATAACGGTACTCCATGTAGTCTGACTATCTCTGAAATATACAACTCAGCCAACTTGTCAAGTGAATAATCCATACGGACTGGAATAAAATGAGCCGACTTCGTTAACTTATCAATCACAACCCATACTACATCTTTCTTTCTCGGTGTCAAAGGCAATCCTGTCACAAAAGCCATAGTAACTCGGTCCCATTTCCACTCGGGAACTAATATAGGCTGCAATAAACCTGAAGGTACCTGATGTTTGGCTTTTACCTACTGACAGATCAAGCATCTAGAAACAAACCCTGAAATATCTCTTTTCATTCCTTTCCACCAATACATTTTTTTCAAATCATTATACATCTTTGTACTACCTGGGTGAATAGACCAAGAACTACTATGTGCTTCCTGTAAGACCTTTCGAATAAGCTCATCATTCTTTGGTACACATACCCTGTCTCTGAACATCAAACAACTGTCAGAACCGATCTGAAATTCAGACTCTACACCTGACTCACACTGAACTCTTTTAGCTTGCAACTCACTGTCATCCTTCTGAGCTTCACAAATTTCTTCAAGAAACATCGGTTTAGCTCTCAACTCAGCTAAGATAGAACCATCATCTGATAAGGCCAAACTAGTGTGCAAAGCTCTTAATGCAAATAAAGATTTTCTACTCAAAGCATCAACAACAACATTTGCCTTACCCGGGTGATAATCGATCACTAGCTCATAATCTTTAATCAACTCTAGCCATCTTCTTTGCCTCAAGTTCAGATATTTCTGAGTCATCAAGTATTTCAAACTTTTATGATCATTGAATATTCGGCATTTCTCACCATACAAGTGATGTCTCCAGATTTTCAATGCAAATACAATAGCAGCTAGCTCTAAATCATGTGTCGGATAATTTTTCTCATGTGGCTTTAACTGTCTAAAGGCATAAGCAATTACCCTTCCTTCCCGCATAAGTACACACGGCCTAGTCCATTCAAGGATGCATCACATGTAAATCACAAACTCTTTACCGGTGGCTCGGTTGTACTAAGACAGGAGCTTGATCAACAATGCCTTTAACTTGTCGAAACTCACGACACTTCTCGGTCCATTCAAACTTAATGACTTTACTGTAGCAATCTTGTCAATGGAGTAGCTATCATAGAAAATCCCTCTACAAATCGTCTATAATAACCGGTAAGACCAAGAAAACTTCTAACCTCTGATACATTCCTGGGAGGCTTCCAATCAACAATTGTTGAAATCTTACTTGGATCAACTCTAATACCTTCACCTGAGACAGTATGTCCAAGAAAACAAACTTCCCGTAACCAGAACTCACTTTTGCTAAACTTGGCATAAAGCTGATTATCTCTCAAAATCTATAAAACTGTTCTCAAATGCTCTGCATGCTCAGTCTCATCATGAGAATAAATCAAGATGTCATCAATGAACACAACTACAAACTTTTCCAAGTAAGGTCTGAAAATTCGGTTCATTAAATCCATGAAAATGGCGGGAGCATTAGTTAATCCAAATGGCATCACAAGAAACTCATAGTGACCATACCTAGTTCGGAAAGTAGTCTTTGGAACATCTGACTCTTTAACTCGCAACTGATAGTATCCGAATCTCAAATCTATCTTAGAGAACACAGTGGCTCCCTTCAATTGATCAAACAAATCATCTATTCTAGGCAGTGGATATTTGTTCTTGATGGTTACCTTGTTAAGCTGTCGATAGTCTATGCATAATCTCATGGAACCGTCCTTCTTTTTCACAAATAACACTGGTGCACCCCATGGTGAACAACTAGGTCTTACAAAGCCTTTATCAGTTAATTCATGTAGCTGAGCTTTCAATTCTTTCAATTCTATCGAAGCCATTCTATAAGGAGTAATATAAATAGGTGTGGTACCTGGAATCAATTCAATACCAAACTCAACTTCTCTTATAGGAGGCAAACCTGGTAGTTCTTCCGGAAACACATCAGGAAACTCATTTACCACAGGCACTGATTCAATTTTTAGCTCTGGATCTTTAGTATTCAACACAAAAGCAAGATAAGCTTCACATCCTTTCCTCAAACATTTTTGAGCAGACATAACTAAAATCATCGTAATTGAACTATCTGACTCATCTGAATTAACCCGATGGATTTCACCATTTTCACATTTCAACTCAATGAATTTCTTTCCACAATTCACTATCACATCATGTGTTGTTAACCAATCCATACCAAGAATCACATCAAACTCATCAAATGGCAATAGCATGAGATCGGCCGAAAAACAGTAACCTCTAATCATCAAAGGGCAATTTTTACATACTTTGTTTACTAACACATACTGACCTAATTGATTCGATACTTTAATCACAAATTCCGTAAACTCTATGGGCATGTTCATACTAGGCATCAATTTCATACAAACATAGGAATGGGTTGAACCCGGATCAATCAAAGCAATAACATTAACATCATGAAGAGAAAATGTACCTGTAATTACGTCGGGGGAGGATGCCTCTTCATGAGCACGGATAGCATAAGTCCTTGTGGGTGCTCTAACATCTGATCTCGTTGTTGTATCTCTAAATGTACCTCTACCTGCCCCTATTCCCGAATTTCTCAGAGATCTGCCTCTAACGGGGGCATTGCCTGATCTTGCACTCGGTATTACTTCTCTTTTAACCATCTCGGGACACTCCCGAATGAAATGATCTGGTGCACCACATCGGAAACATCCAGTCTCAGT
The DNA here is from genome assembly GCA_025698515.1 of Gossypium sturtianum. NCBI lineage: Eukaryota > Viridiplantae > Streptophyta > Magnoliopsida > Malvales > Malvaceae > Gossypium > Gossypium sturtianum. The sequence goes on from CM046954.1 coordinate 85,712,603, forward strand.
TGCTCGACATTGACCTGGGTGACGTCGACCACATTGAGGAAACTCGGGTCTATCAGGCTGAATACTGCCAACACTCGCAATCGAAGTGGTTTTAGCTTTTGGATCCATAAATCTTCCACCTCTGTTTCGGCTAGAATACCCGACTGAAAAATTAGATCTCGTAGAAAACTCTCTAGGCCTCTTGGATGTAGACTGAAACGACTTGCTCATCTGTCTTTTCTTCGTATCTTGTATCTCAATTTCAGCTTTACTCTTTCTTTTTAACAACTCCTCTACCTTACAGGCTCGGTCAACTAAAACAACAAACTCTTTTATCTCAAGAACACCAACTGACAGTCGGATATCATCATTGAGCCCATTCTCAAATCTTTTGCACATGATAGCCTCTGTAGACACACACTCTCGAGCATAATTGCTGAGTCTGACAAATTCACGTTCATAATCGGTCACAGTCATCTTACCCTGTTTTAACTCAAGGAACTCTTTTCTTTTCTGGTCAATAAACCTCTGACTGATGTATTTCTTACGAAACTCCTCCTAAAAGAAATCCCAAGTAACTCTTTCTTTCGGTACTACTGACACAAGTGTCTTCCACCACTGGTAGGCCGAATCTCTAAGAAGTGACACTACACATTTAATACACTCTTCCGGTGTGCAGGATAACTCATCAAAGACTCTGATAGTATTCTCGAGCCAAAATTCAGCTTTCTCTGCATCATCATCTTTGGCAGCCCGAAACTCCTCGGCCCCTTATTTTCTGATCTTGTCAATGGGTGGCTTCTCTCTTCTTATTGTATCTGTGACTGGGGAAGCTACATGGGTAGTCTGAGGATCATGAGGGGGTGGAGGTCTAACGGCCGGGTTCATACGAACGAACTCAGCAAACCATTCATTCATAGCTTGGAAGAAGGCTTCTCGAGCCCCTCCTCCCTGACTAACTGTAACGGGCCTTTCACTACTATCTGGTGGCACCGTCCCTTCAGCGGGAGCGGGCGCATTACTCTCTACATCATCTGCACCAGCTCATTCAGGATCCACAACTATAAAAGAAAAACATTTTAAAATCATCAGGAGTCGTCACACTATCAAAATATAAGTATGGCATGTATAGTTAGACTCTTACTCATACTGAATATTCCGAGAACAGACTAAACTCTCGCTCTGATGCCAATAAATGTAACACTCCTTACCTGAGACCGTTGCCGGAGTCGAGCACGAGGCATTACTAGACTTAACTTACTAGTTCGGGGCATAAAAATTGAAACTGTCCATCTGCGTCATGTTCACTAAATTGACTATAACTCGAGTGACGAAACTCAAAATTTAGATCCGTAAATTTTCCCTGAAACTAGGCTCATATATCTTCTTACTATAATTTTTTCAAAATTTTTGGTGTGTCCAATTAGTACCGTTTATTAGTTAAATTCTCCCCTGTTACACTGTTCGACAGTTCTGACCACTCTCCACTAAGAATCAATTATCTCCTAATATACAATTCTTTTGCCTACACCGTTTCTTTCATATAAAAATAGACTCAATAAGCTTTAATTATATATCTCATACACACACTAATTCCATTTCTAATATCCTTGGTGATTTTTTAAAATCACGTCACTACTGCTGTCCAAACTGTTCCCCTGCATATAATTACATAATTTCTTTATAATAACTATCAACTAGGCATTACATAACATCCAAAACATGCTCTTAATTAGCCATTTTAATAGCTAATCATTATCAAGAATTTACAAGCCAATCTTAAGCCATATCATAAGGACATACACACAAAATGGCTAAGTCCCTATACATGCCATAACTTAAAACGTTCGAGTCACAAAATACCAATATAATCCTTTGATAGTGTGTAACGATCTCCGACATCCTTGCGATCCCTGAGTTGGCTTGTAATACTATAAAAAGAGAGAAAGGAATGGGAGTAAGCATAAAGCTTAGTAAGTTTACACGTAAATAAATAACAACATTCTTAATGAATTATCTTATTCTTTTCTTATCAAGATCATTTAAACTTTTAACTCAATATACTTAAACTTTGCATTCTTACCTGTACCTTTTTAACATGAACTTGTCTTACCTTTCCTTTGATATACTCTTTGAATTTTCTGTTGAACCACTTGGAATACTAAGGATACACGGGTACCTTTCCTTTTGAAACTTAACCATTGCCATGTCTTGACATGGTCTTACGTGGTATCCTTGACTTATGAACTCACCAATGCCATGTCTTGGCATGGTCTTACATGGGACCTTTGCCTTATAAACTCACCAATGCCATGCCTTGGCATGGTCTTACATGGGACCTTTTCCTTATAGTAACTTATCAATGTCATGTCTTGACATGGTCTTACATGATTTCCTTAAACCCTAATGTCATGTCATTTGTATCATACACATTCCTAAGGTTCAACCGGAACTTTCTGAGATTGCTTCTCCGTCAATTCATGCTCGGGTCTTTAAATGATAAATTTACAGATGAAATATGTAAATGCTGTAATTTAATAGTATTAAATGTAAAGTAATAGAATATTACATTTATTTACCGCAAACTTACCTCGAAACAAAATACGATCAACTATAGTGATTTAATCCACTATCTTTTTCTTTCCCCGGTCTAACTCCGGATTTCATTCCTCTTGATCTATAATAACAAATTTAGCTTATTTAATACTCACATTTATTAAAACAACCCTTAACTCTAACTTTGGAAAAATTATAATCTTGCCCCTAAACTTTTACATATTTACACATTTACCCCAAAGCTCGGAAATTAAACTTTATCCCTTATTCTTATGTTTTATGACATGCTGATCATTTTTCCCTTCTATGACAACATCAAATTCTCACTCTAACATGTACTTATGAACATTAGGTATTTTTACCAATTAAGCCGTTTTACTCGTTTTCACTTAAAATCGCTTAGCAAAAGTTCTTTAACATAATTTCAGACTTCATATTCTATCATAAAACATCAAAATAAACACATTTCACCTATGGGTATTTTTCCAAATATGAACCCTAGGTTAAATTATTGCTAGATTAAGCTAAATCAAGTTACCGGGACTCCAAAAACGTAAAGAACATTAAAAATGGGGCTTGGATGCACTTACTATGAGCTTGAGAAGTTGAAGAAACCCTAGCTATGGTGTCCCCTTGAAAAATTCGTCCTAATGAATAAGATGAACACATTTTGCCATCTTTTTCCCTTTTAATTTCTTTTAAATACCAAATGACTAAAATGCCCTTCATTAAAACTTTAGTTATTTTTATCTATGTATGTCCTTTTTTGTCCATAGAAAATATAATGGTCTAATTACCATTTAAGGACTCCTACTTCAAACCCCCATTTCAATCAAGTACTCTATAAATTAGAACCCCTATTTAGCAACTTTTGCAAACAAGTCCTACTAGGCAATTTAAGCATGCAATCAATAAAATTTCTTATCGATACTCTAACACATGTATTTAATCACTCGGTAAATCATAATAATTAATCGTAATAAACTTTTATATCTCGGATTCGTGGTTTCGCAACCACTATTCCGTTTAAGCCCTATTTTGGGATGTTACAAGGACTCTACGGTGACCACCTATTTATTGAACGGTTTAATTACATTTACAGTTTTAATTCCTATTATTTTGGAGTAATTTTTGATGTAATATGGACTCTTGGACTATTTTCTTTCGTTTTGGGATTCTTATCTATTTTCATGAATTTCTGAACTGCAACGAAAACTCGGTTTACTTAAAACAACATTTTTTCCTAAACAAGAACGGTTTTCTTAAAATATCATGGTTTTAAAAGCTTCCGCTACAAAACTTGATTTTAAACGAGCCAAATTAACGAGAAATTGATTTTGAAATTAACGAGAGAGTAACAAAAGATAATAAACGGATACGGTTTTAACTTGATAAACTCGATTTCAAATTTCATTCCATGTGACATCGCCAGATTCGGCCATAACGTCTAGGCCGGGTTTGGGATGTTACATATCACTTACGTGATTTAGTCCCTATACGCTAAATAATTCCTAATTTGATACAATTACTGACCGAAATTTAATTCATTTCTAACATAACTATATAAATATTTAATAAAAATATTTACGAGTCCGATATAAGGAATCAGGGTTCCAAAATTATACTTTCTGACACTACTAACTTTCGAGTCGTTACAATATCAATTTATTCGATTTTATTTTTGTTTGTTTATTTTTATTGCGTTCAATTTATTTCTGATATTTATTTTTATTTGAATTTTAGTTATTTATTTTATATTTAGCTTAATTCTCCCTTCTTTATTTTCGCAAGATTCACATACATTCTTGGTCATAAGAAATAATTAAAATTAATTAGTCAATCTCTATGGGATTGACCCTACTCATTTTACGGCAAATTTAATTTGATTTCAGTTTAGGTGTAGGAATTTATTTATAGTGGATTCAACATCCATCACACGCCATGTGTAGCTGCCTTATTATTTCGTCAATCACGTTAGTTTTTAACAATAGAAATGGATGAAAATTTTAACTGAAAGGACCAATTTGCTATTTGATTTAAATTAGAGGGGTTAGTTATCTCATTTTTTGAGCAAAGGAGACAAAATGCAATCTGAATCCTAGTATAGGGGCCTCTATAGAACTTTTATTGAAAACATCTATTGTTTTCTTATTTCCTACAAGGGATTCTACTATCAAGATTTCTAGATTATTATAATTGCATATAGGAATACTCTATCCTTGCACATATAATCCATGACTACCTGTACTATGTATCAATTCTCAATAAAAATAATGATACATTAATAAAGATGGTCAAACTAGAATTGGAGAATGTTTTTCAAAATTTAGAATCACCTGTTCTTATAAAGAGTATGTGTGAAAGGGAGAATTGAGAAGTACCTAATATATATAATTTTTATTTATTCTTTATTTTTTTTAATCAAGACAAAATTAATAAAATGTGTAAACGTTGATAGTTAGATTTTTTGAAGTTTTCAAATCATGACCAATTTAACAAAATATATAAATATTGAGGACTAAAATTTGTTATTATGCCAATAAGAAAACCATGCAAGCATCTGTTAATGATTTAACGAAGAAACTTGTTTTTTAATGATTTAACGAAGGAGTGATTAAAAATTTTAGTGTGGCAGTTGGTGATGAAATTGAAATGTTTTGAAGTTAAATGACCAAAATAGAAATATCTTAATACTTGAGTGACCTATTGTGCAGTTTACCATTTTTATTATTAAACAGTAATTTAGACTGACTATGTGTTAAAAAGTTAATTGTTAAGCCCAAAATTGGCCCACACATTAGGAAGAAAAAATTGCGAACCCAATCTGTGGACGGTTAGACCCATAACGGAATCCAAACTCCCACAGCAGACAATGGCTCTTCTCGGCGACGACGGACGCGGCTACGACCTAGCTCGGCTGCTAGAATCATGCGGTGTCTGGAGAGAATGGCTCGGAGATTCCACCTACGCCTCTTTCGTCCATTTCCTCTCATCTCCTTTGGCTTGGGAATCCTTCATGCGCGTTGACGACTCTAAGTCTAGGGCTCAGATCCATCTCCAGCTCAGATGTCGTGCCCTCTTGTTTGACAAAGCCACCGTCGCTCTCTTCCTCAGATACCACCCTACCACCGCCGCCAATAATTCTTCTTCATTCTCCGTTTCAAAGCTTAATCCTAATTGTAAGATTTTTTTTTTTCTTTTCACAATAGCTGGCAATTTTTAGTTATTTGAAAAGATAATGCACTTATTTTTTTGCTTTGGTTAGATTTACAGTTGCACGGTGATGACGTCTACTTTACTTTCGAGGCTTCGTCACAGGATGGTGGTGCTGCATCTAATACGGCACCGTCGAAGGTTTTACTTTCTCTCTTTACTTCACTGTTTAGTTTTAAATTTTCCGGCTGAAGTGCTTATATTAGTAAATAATGAAAACAAAATTATTGTGCATTTGATACAACTGAGTAAATGGTGAAAATTAATTATCACTTCGAATATGGTTATTTATGTGTAAAAGTAAAATCGTGCAATTCATATGTTTCAAAACAAAAAATTCACCTTTGAGAATTTTGATTGATTTTTACATCCAAATGTTGTTGCCCTTTCTCTCTTACGTTTAATTCAAAGTTTCTAATATTTCCTGTTTTCTGGGAACCAGTCTAAACCATCTTTTAGTGCTGGATCGAGGTATGGTGAATCAGAATTTGATAGCTTATCCCAGAGATATAGGAACGAAGAGTTGCCGGAAAATTGGTATAATCAATTTATTGAGAATTACAGACTTACAAGACCTTATAAGCTGTCTTTTGGGGACCGGGAGTCTGAAAAACGTACACCAGAGGAGATGACTACGTACCTTAGAATGCTTGAGAAGCATAAGAGAAGACGTGTGGCATTTCAGGAAGATCAGTACATGGGATATGGAAATACTGGTCTAGAATCAAGTTCCGGCTTAGATGGCAATAATTCAGCTGATGATGACACCCCTTTTTTCCCTGAAACAATGTTTATGATGAACTGTGTACCTGATAATCCGCTTCCACCAACAACCAGAGTGCGGGATAAGAAGGCAATAGAATTCTACGGTGTGCTTGATACTCTACCGCAGGTTTCAACCCGAAGCCCTGTTATGATCGAGAGGCTTGGGATAAGGCCTGAGTACCTTAATATGGAACAGGGTGCAAACATAAATCGTGGGAAGAATCCCAAGAAGCATCTTAGTCAGGAACAAGCGTCACAGATTGCTCGAAAGGTTATAGCACGGTTACTAACTGGTGTTGGGTTTGAAGGTGCCACAGAAGCTCCAGTGGAAGTCTTCTCTCAGTTTCTTAGCTGTCATATGTCTAAACTTGGTCGTAATCTAAAAGTTCTTACTGATAATTACAGAAAACAATGTACAGCAATTGAACTAATCAGGATGTTCCTTCAAACATCTGGATATAGGTAAACTTGAAATCCAATTTGCTTTACTTTATGGCATTGATTCTAGTGCACTGTCATGTTATGAACTTTCTAAAAACAATTATTTGGGTGCTCAAGTAGGATGTTAATCGGTTAATATTATAAAAGAGAATGTATGTTGCATGGATGCACTGTCATGGAATATATATTTTTGGCACATTTTGGAGCAGGAAAAACTTTTGAACATGGTTCCCTTCTAATTATAAATTTGAACCAGTTTTTAGAATAGCTTATGAATAAATTTATGACTTGAAGAAAACTTACGTCAACATCTGTCATCATGATTCGTTGTAATTTCAGTATTAAGATGCTACAATATTAATGCCTAATTTAGAAAGTTTCTGACAAAAGCGTGTTCATCTTGGATAAAATCTAAATGGCTGGTCTGAAACTTGCCCTTCCCTTTGAATTAGGTTGTTCTATATATGCATGTATGACTACAAAGTTTTATCCCTTTTAATATAAAGTTTCTCTCTTTAATGCATTATCTAACACGTTTTTTTAATTGCAGCAACTTTGGGGCTCTAGCTGAACTTGTCAAGGATAGTACCAGGAACTTAGTGCAACAAACTCAGCAACAAATGCATGCAATCCAGTCTCAATTGCAGCCACAGCACCAAAATGCTCTTCGAATGGCCCAGCAAGTATGTATAGTTTTTGTCTCCTGTGAACAGCTAGCATGAACATGTCTTACCTAAAGGCAGCCTCAAAACAAGCCTTCTATACACCTTTATTGTTTGTCATTGCACTCAGATTTATCTTTAGCAAGCTGGATTTTTATGGTTACAACTTTCTCTGGGGCTCTTTATGGTTCTGGGATTTGTCTGCTTTTTACTCTTGATATAGTCTTTGGTAGCATTACATGATATGTTTACTTTGAATGTTCAGCGTTTTGGTTTGTAAGGTTTATGGATGAAAATTTAGAAGGGATGTTCCTCGATTTGGCTTATCTCCTTTATTGGACTCTTTACTTTTTAATGTAGTCTTTTGCATGTTGTGATCTTCCTAACAACATTTGTTTGATAATTTGCTGGTGAAGCTTCAAATGACGAGACAGATGCATCCACAGATGCAGCAGATGGTTCATCCTCAAAACTTAACATTTCAGCAGCAGCAGCAGTTTGATAGAATGATGAGGCGTCATCCATCCACTGCTCGTCCTGTTATGGATATGGTGGATAAAGACCGACCTTTAGTGCAAGTTAAGCTTGAAACCCCATCGGAGCTGCCCATGGATAATAATGCGTTTAATCCTATGAATACCAGACATCAGCAAATGCAGTTCCGTCAGCAGCAACTTGCTGCAATGTCAAATCTGCATTCTCAGCCAAATAATCAGTTCAGGCAGTTTATGTCTCCACAAATTCCTCAAACACCGTAAGGGAGAAAAAAAACACGGATGGAGAATTTAATTTTTATTTAAAAATATTTCAACTCAATAATATGCTAAATTGTAACATCTTCCTTGTATACATGCAGGAATATGGGCATTGTTAGAGCTCCTCCGGTGAAGGTCGAAGGTTTTTCGGAATTGATGGGTGGGGATAGCAGTTTGAAGCATGAAGTGGAGGAAAATAAGCTGACCTCGCCCAGCACCACCACCAAGTAAGTACATTTCCAAGTACATCTATCAGCTTATTTCGACAGTACGAGTTTCACTAATATGTTTTGCATATTTTTTGGTTAGAAAGATAAGATTTTAGTTTTTACTTTGTTCAAAGAATTGTATTTATGATCGTAGAGGTCTGAATTAATGACTGACATGAAAAATGTATTTCAATTTGGATTTTTTCTTTAATGTGATGGTAAAACATTATTAAATTAAAAGCAGTTGAAAGAAATCAACCAGTTAAAAGTTAAAAATGGCACGTTAGTAAATGGCTATTATAAAGAAAAGACAGCAAGATATATGTGGATAGAGAGTTATTCAGTATTCCGAAATTGTTGCAAGTTTCCAACTTTTTTTTTTCCCTCTTGGAATTAGATATGCTTAGTTGGGGTTAGGTTTGGACAAAGTGATTTTTATTTGGGATTAGGCTTGAATTAATTTTTTTTATTTAAACTTAATTATAAAAAAAAATTATGAAAACATTTTATTATTTGAGTAGTAAATGGGGTTATTTGGGTCCAAGCTAGGTATGCTGAATACAAAAATGTTGAGGTCACTGTGCTATATATATTCTGAGAAAAGGAGTGCATCCAACGCCACAATTTTCACTAGGCCATATTCTCTCTTGCATTAACGTTCCTACATTATTTATAAATGTCCAACTAAATTTAAATTTACCAGTCAATAATGCAAAAAGATAAATATAATTAAAACATCATACATATACTGTGTCACGGAATTTTTTTTTTTTTTTTTTCATACTGAGGTAGAAGATGAGATTAAAATATTTTAAAAAAGATTAAATTGTGCTTTAAAAGGCTATTGTTTTTTATTTTTATTTTCGAATAAAAAAGGCAAATGTTAACACGAATGAATGGATTGTGACACTGACAATTAAGCTTAGAGAAGTTATTAATTTGTGAGCAAAATCCAAGGAGCTTTTATCACGGTACAATTGTACATAAAAGCATTTGAGAAAACCATAAAAAGTAGTAGAAATTTTTATTGTAATTAAGAAGTATGTTTGAAAATAAGTAATAAAAAAGCATGATTTGAAACTAATTAATATTAACACATGAAATATGTACGATATTAAGATGGAGAAGATTAGATTAAAATGAAATTTAAATAAATAAATATATTAAATTAAGAATATTAAACAAATATAATTATTTATCATGGTGTTGTCACTAATTTTGAGTTGGTGTTGGAATTAACTTGTGACACCAACTTAATAAAAAAAAAGTTTAATATATGTAACTGATGAAAGTACTAAATTGTGCATATTAAAATAAAAGCTTATAAAAAGTAACAAAATGAAATTTTACTTCCAATTGATGTGAGTTCAAATATCATTATATGTAAAAATAATTTATTTTAATTATGGAAGGATATTTTTGTAATTTTTTATATAAATAGTAGTATGCTAGGAGTGTAAATAACACATTAGTGCTCGTAAGCTATTCAAGTTTGACTTGAAAACAATTTGAACTTGATTTAGTAATTATCGAGCTGAGCTCGAGCTCGAGCTATTGATCGAGCCAAATTCAAGCTTAGTAATACTTGACTCAAACGGCTCACGAGTCTTATCAAGCTTTTCATATTTTTATATTATTAAATTACATTATTACCCCTATATATATTATTAACCCCAAGCTTAATTATTGAATCAAGTTCAAGTTTGAGTATAAAAATTGGTAAACAAGCTTAATCGAGCTTGAGTATAAAAATTGATAAATGAGTGGAGCTCGAGCTTAAAAAAAAATATTTGATTGAGCTCTAAATTTTGAGTCGAACTCGAGCTCGAGCTTGACAGTATTTGGGCTCAGCTCTATTCGATTACACCCCTAATCTATATTATTTATGAAGCCCTTTATTGAGTTAGTGTTACCCATCAACTGGATCCCAACTCAAATAAGGAAATTACATTAATATTCCTTCATATTTGAAATAATTTATATTATTTGGATAATTTAATTTTTTTATTTTAATAAAAACTAATAAAAATATGTATAGAGTGAGATTCGATTCATTAGCCCAAAAGAAAACAGGTTCATAGGCATGGGTTATTATGGGTTATACTGTTAAACCCTCTATTCTGCGCAAAGCCTGAATAGCAATTCGTTGGCCTCCCCTCTGAATTCAGCAATAGAAGGAATAGACAACAAAAATTATGCTTCCTTAATTGCCCTCATCACCCTCGTTCAAAATCATGCTTCCTCTCCATCGTTTTTTGACCTCAAAATACAAAATCAAGAAACCCTTAAACCCTCGTTAAAAAAAAAAAAAGAAAGAAAGAGGAAGAAGCCTAATCCACCCAAATCCATTAGTTTCAGTCTTGGTTTAGAATCAAATACAGAGCTCTTTCTGTCTAAGCCTCGCGTTTCATTTGGCCTTCTTTGATTCTTTGATTTGTTGGTTTTCTTTTTATTCCCATGCTTTGGTTTGATTTTTATACTTATTTATTATTTTACAAGAGTTAGTGTGTCTATCTATGGATTTCGTTAAATTTTTGTTTGGGCATTGCCTTATTATTGTCATGATCCAATTCTGGGTTCTTTTTCTCCTTTGTCGGTTGCCAGTGTTTGAGGTCGACTCTTTTGCATAATTAAATTTCAAATTGCAAGGAAAGTGATCTAAGGTAACCCCATAATCTTTTATTTTATTTTTTACAGTTCCTCTTGTTTGTTAAAAAAAAAAAATTGAGCCAAAAACATATAGATTTGATAACTTGAGAGTTCAGTGCAATATTTCAAAGCATATTTGCTTTTGGTTTGAACTCCTCCAGAAATGTTGTTGTGCTTTGTCTTTTGTTTAGTGACTTGGCAAGGCCCTTGAAATTGGGCAGGTTTTGGACTTTTTTAATCTCTCTCTCTCTATATATATATATATATATTTACCACTATTATATAGTGATCATCTGCATTTCTAGTTCCATTTACAGCACTACTTATTTGCATTTCTTGTCTATTAATCAAGTTTCTATGTGCAAATTCGTTTTGTTTGGACATTGCCTTATAGCTGCTGTTCAGCTTCTTCTGTTTGGTTGAAGGCAGCAATTTTCGCTTCTAAGGATGCATCACAGTCCTGACGAACCTTCCTCAATTCTTGTTTAGCTGCATCAAGTTCAGTAATTACAGTCACGTATTGTTCCCTTGCAGTTTCCAAGTCCTAGCTTCTAGCTCCATCAGGTCCTGGAAGAATGCCAGAATTCGCTTCTTCAATCTGCTTAGCCTTTTCCTTGCATCTTCTGTAGCCTTGATTGCGCAATCCTTCGACTCGATAACAGTTTTGAGTTTGTGTGAGACTTCCTCGGCGGTTTTTCAGCCCTTTCTAGCTGTACAAGTGCTTGAGCCTTGGGTTTGGATGGGCGATTGAGTGCGGTGCGGTGCGTTTAGCTTACTTTTTGTCTCACGCTACAGTATCGCTACAGTATCTAATCTCACCGCCACCGCTATTTTTACACTAACTGCAGCTAAACGCACCGCCCATCCAAACCCACTTCTCCGCATTTGCTACCTGCTCCTTTAACTTGTTCAACTTCATTTTAGTAAGGTGAAGGTTGTAGTTTGTAATTGCACTGCTTTATAGTTATGATTGGTGATACATCTTGGGACTTCTAGTGTTGTAACCTTTCTTTTTCTAATAAAATTTATGGTGAAAGACTGTATCACTTTTTCTGCTCATTGTGGTTGAAATGTTGTAATCAACGGTGGTGGTAATCACAAAACTATAGTTTACTCTTAATTTATTTTTTATTTTTCCATTGATCCATGAGTAAATGGATTGCAGTTTTACAGTTCAAGATTGATCCCATTTTATTTTCAAGATTCATCTCATCTTAGTATTATAAAAATTCAATTCAAGATTGATTTACGAATTACTTACATAATATATATATATATATATATAAACAACAATGTTTTCCAGAAAAAATTACTTGCCTATATTAAACAGCTAGAATTTAAATAATATTTAATGATTTTTCTTATTAAATTAATCTATTTTCTACATTTTTGCTGTTCTGCATTTTATTAAAAAAATCTATTAAAAAGGTATATTGGTCATTTGTGTTATAAAATCTATTGCCTTTCTATTCTTTTTCATTTTTATTACAAGTAGTATACTCTTATATATATTAGACTCCTCATTTTCTAATACATAAATAGTAAAGAGGTTATAAGGAGATGAAATGTGAAGAGTTAAAAGAAGATGAAAGCTGAAAGGTTGATTATAATAAATATCCACTTAATAGCATTCATAACACTTCCCTTTGGATGTTCATTGTATAAAAGATATGTCTCATTAAAAACCTTACTAGGAAACACTCTATGAGACAAAAACCTAGTGAAGAAAAAAAGAGTACATAATCCTTTAATACAAAGTACGCCACAATCTAAAAGAAAATTGTAGTACAAATTTACTCCCCTCATTTAAGCATCACTTAAGATCTTTGAAACGACATAATCCAATGCTGAAAATTAACTTCTCATATGTAGCAATAGGGAGTGCCTTAGGAAAAAGATCTGTCAAATTTTCACTTTAACAAATTTGTTGAACATTTATATCTCCTTTCTTTTGTAGATCATATTGTATCATTTACTATTACAAACACAATCAATGAGTGCATTGGGCACATAAAGAAATGGTACTTCAGAACCATCGATTTATAAGATTATTATTTGACCATTTGTATTCCTTTTCAATATTTCCAATCTACGTGAAAAATTAGTCTGATTAATTTTGATTATATAAACACTATTGGATACTCAATAGTAATTCTTTATAATATCATTGTGTAACAATTTGTCCTTATTGAACACTCGATCTTCACGTTAAGACAAATTTTCATTTTTAGGTATACTTTCATTATAAAGTTTATCTACTGAATAATTATTGCTCTTGAAAATTCTTCAAGAACTCCAATGGTATTTGATACATTAATATCAAAAATGATGATAATAACCTATATGTATAGATCCATTAATTAATAAAAACTCCTGAACAAAATCATATTCACAATTAATGCTTTTCTCGTGAAACTTGAGTTTTATGCTTCAGACATCAATATTATAAAATAATTTATATCAACTAAATACAAATTCACTAAACCTAAATAAATACTTTTATTTAGTGTCAGGCTATTGCATCCACAACAAATTAATCATTTTTCATAACCAAAGCCAAGTGTCTTGTGAAAGTTTGTGTTAAAAGTTAATTCTATATATTATAACTTGTATTTTTTTTTCACTATTATGCTAACATGTACTCCACTTGGCTTCACAACTTCTAGGTGTTTGGGCTTCATGTCTGAGATATATTTCATAAGTTATAATAGAAACGTTTATTTATTTTGATGACTTGTTCTCATCTCAATGCTTTCAAGTATATTTTCATTCAAAATCCTCACTTTTTCATAATATTTTCTTTTGTCAGCTCCATCATCTTTGATTATGATGTAACTAATTGAGATATCTCATTATATTCAAAATTTCAGGTACTTGAATCTCTTCTGGGGTTTTATCAAAAGTTATGCCTTGGGTCTCTTCATGAGTACCCGCCTCCTTTAGCATGTGACCATCGTCATTTCTTTCTCCTTTCTTTCAAGAATTTTTCGTTTTATGGAATTGACTAGTTTGTCATGCTTCTGGCATGCCTAAGACTTATTTTTATTACATTGTCCTTCTGGGACATATAATTATTTGGAGCATTTTAGCCAATATATTTATCAGTTAGTATATGCAATCTCTAAATGTCATCACTAAACATGTTTGGCAAATAATTTATACTTCAAACTTTGTGCATATAATATTAGTAAGGATCACAAAAAGTGATGACATAATTATTTAACCAACTTGTAACATCCCAAAATTGGGCCTAGTAGAATTGGACCTTTTGGGCCCATTGGACCTTGAGCCTAGAAACGTTTTAAAATTCATGGGAATTTGAGAACGGCATTATTTCAAGTTGGACTTATTAGGAAGGTGATTTTGGAGAGTTACGAGGTTTCTAGGAAGTTCCGGGTTCAAGTTAAGTTATAGGAAAAATTTTGTGTTTAAGCACTTTAAGGAGAGATAGTAAGTGGCATCAAGGCTTATGGAAATAAGAGAGTAATTTGCTTGCATAAATGAGCAATTGGTAAAGAGGATATGATGCCACATGAAGGACTTTAAGGGGAGAGGTTCAAATCCTACCAAGTGTAAATATTTTGGATTAAATTTTTGTACTAATAAAAGGTAAGTATCGGCCAAGGCTTTAATATGGTATGGAAGACTTTTTAATTTTGGAAGGGAGGCTAAGGAATATGGTAAGGAGGAAGATAAGGGAAAAAGAGGGGAAAGAAATGAAAGAAAAGAAAGGATAAGGGAACATGTTGGCATATAGTGTGGAAGGTGTTTTGGAAAGATTTTAATTGGTTAATGTTCATCTTTTGGAAAAGATGATAATGCTTTTGGAGGGGGGGTTTGTGATAGCCGAATTTTCTATAGGAATTTGCAAATTTTTGGTGCTTGAAGAGGTTGTTTTCTCCTCAGCATTTTGGTGTCTTTTGCTTTCTCCAATTTTTCCGTCTTTGCCGAAACTCCAAAGCCAAAAAGAGAGCATCTTTTTCTCTTGTTTTGACCGAAACCCTCAAGGCATCTTTGCTTCTTTTCCCTTTGATAGCCGAACCCATTATCATCCTATTCCTTCATCATTTCGTTCACCATCGTGTGGGAAAAAACTCTTCTTAATCAGATCGGTAAGAGACTCTATTTTATCATTGTATTTTTCTTTTCTCCATGCCGAATTTTGTGCCCTTGTCTTGGGATGGTTTTCTTAACCGAAAACATCATTTCTTCTATTCTCTCTAAGCGTGATCATCTTTCCTTTCGTGAGTGTTCTAGTGTGTAGTCGTAGTAAAGGACATTCTTGTTGATCCTCTCTAGTCTTGAGTCAAACGATTGAAGTCGGATCTATCATCATTAAGGTAAGGGGTTCATTTTCAGATTTTTCGTTATATCTCTATTTGGCTATGTTGCAAATCGGATTGAAGTTTGACTAATCGATTATGTTTTAGGGACGAAATCACTCAATATATTCTATTTGCTAATCCTTCGGATATAGTGGATCAAAGAAGAGTGGTTCATAAGGAAATCCAAATAAGGTGTGTAATCCCATACCCTTCCGAATACATGTTGAAATGGTGTGTGTTCTCACATATCTCTGATGGTTTGCATGAAAAATTCTGTGATTCGGTCGAAATACCGAAGAAAATCGGAAATTGGCATCCGTGACCACTCGGGCTTGCGTATGTTTGTAGTGATAACCATAGTTTACAATGAAATAGTTTTTGGTCAGCAACAGTGACGTGATTTTGAAAAATCACAGAAAATAGGATAAAAGGGATTAATAAGTGAATAAGATATCGAATTAAATATTACTGTGTCTATTTTGATATGAAAGAAACGGAGAAGGAAAAGGAATTTTATATTCTAAGATATTTTAATTTTAGTGAGACTGGTTCTGAATGACTTCGTGGTTCCCTGATCTGTCTTGGAAAAATTGTATAAAATTGTACAAAGTGAATTAAGAGTTATAAGTAATATGTATAGATTCCTTAGTGAACTTATTTTCAATAGAAACAAGTGGGATCAGCATATGAAAACCGTACAGTAAGATATTTGAAATTAAGATAAGAGAGGTCAGAATCGTTGGACAGTGAAACAAGGGAAACTTTAAGGAATAAACTGTACTAAATGGTTAAGTCAAAAATTCTGGAAAAATTATCGTAAGAATATATATGAGTCTAGTTTCAAGGAAAATTTACGGATCTAAATTTCAAGGTTTCTAACTCGAGTTATAGTCAGTTTAGTCAGTATGATGCAGATGGACAGTTTCAATCTTTTTGCCCCAAATTAGTAATTAAGTCTGGGTTGCGAATTTACCAAATTACCTTTGGAAGGTAAATTATCAAAATACCCCTGGGTTGCAAGATTACCGAATTACCCTTAGTGGGTAAGATTATCGAATTACGAAAATGCCCTATGGGCCGAATTACGGAAATGCCCCTAAAGGGCCGAATTGTTATATTGCCTTAACGGGCCGAATTGTTATATTGCTTAATGGGCCAATTTGTTATATTGCCTTAATGGGCCGAATTGATTGATTGCCTTAATGGGCCGAATTGATATACTGCTTAATGGGTCGATTTGATATATTGCTTAATGGGCTAATTTGTTATATTGCCTTAATGGGCCAAATTGATTGATTGCCTTAATGGGCCGAATTGATATACTGCTTAATGGGTCGATTTGATATATTGCTAAATGGGTCAATTTGATACATGGCTTAATGGGCCGATTTGATAAAATGCCCTAATGGGCCGATTTTGTAAAGTGTTAATGGGCCAAATTGTTTGTAATAAATCTCTGATTTATTAATTATCGTGGTTATATTGTAAATATTATGATTTACGATGTATGTTGCATTTACATAAGTTGCATGGGATTGGGATATTGATGATCAGGGAAGTGTAATTTGGTGGCTCTGCCACATATTCTGGTGACTCTGTCACATTTTTTCTGGTGGCTAAGCCACGTATATTCTGTTATTCTGGTGGCTTGTCCACAATTCAAATTTGATATAAATGGCTAAATGCCTGCGATTGGTGTGTTGGCGGGGTGGGTTGACAAAAGATCCCCACAGCTGTGATGGATGGTACGGGTGGTGTGTAGCGGATGGATTATTAGGTTGGTTTGGGTTTGCATACATTCATACATTGCATATATATAAATATATTCTGTTTTGTAAATGGATTTCGGTCCAAGTGCATGTTAAATGGGCTTAAGCCCAAGATAATGCTATATGGGTTCATGCCCAGTGGATGACGGTAAGGGGATTTCACACTGAGTTCTTGTAACTCACCCCCCCTTTTTCTTAACCCTTGTAGGTAATGCTCCGTGATGAGGACTTTGGGCCATGGATGACTCAGTGGAGGCCATACTTCAGAAATGGTATTTATTTTGAACTTTAGATTTCTATTTCTGTTTACTTTACTATTTTGGTTTTTATGATGTAATAAGGCCTCTGGAGTATTTATTTTTATGTTGGCACCAGCTGTTACCAATCAGATACACCATGTGCTGACTGCGGAAAACGACACCCGGGTGAATGCTGGAAGAGAACCGGTGGTTGTTTCAAATGTGGTTCTAAGGACCATCAGCTTAAAAATTGTCCTCGATGCACCGCTCGAATCAAAAGCTCGTAACTATATGACGCATGACCAGCTAGAGGTGCTCAGCAGCCACCGAGAGGCCGTGGGCCAGGTCGAGGTGGTAATGGCGGAGGACGAGGTCAGGGTGCACCGGGTAGAGGTGCTGGTTTCAGGGGTAACGCGGAGGCGAGGTAGCCAGGGCTGGTTTATGCGGTCAGACGCCGAGAGGATGGTGATGCACCTGACGTGATAACCGGTACGTTCTTCATATCGATGTACACATTCATCGCTTTGATAGATATCGGATCCACACATTTGTATGTTGCTAGTCTTTGATCCGGAAACACGAACATTAGATTTGAGATTTCGCTAGAGAGATGGCGGTAATTAGTCCTTTAGGACGATGCT
Organism: Gossypium sturtianum; assembly: GCA_025698515.1. Classification (NCBI taxonomy): domain Eukaryota; kingdom Viridiplantae; phylum Streptophyta; class Magnoliopsida; order Malvales; family Malvaceae; genus Gossypium; species Gossypium sturtianum. The sequence continues at coordinate 85,730,806 of CM046954.1, forward strand.
GTGATAGTAAATAAATTGTTTAGAGATGTACCCTTAGAAGTACAAGGAGAAACATTTTTGGCGGACTTGATGGAACTGCCTTTCGGTGAGTTCGACCTTATTTTGGGCATGGATTGGTTGGTGAAACACCGTGCAAACTTGGATTGTGCTGCAAAGCGGATGACGATAAGAACTTCGAAAGATAAAGAAGTGGTGATGATAGGTGAAAGGAGAAATTATCTATCGAATGTGGTATCTGCTTTAAAGGTATAAAAGTTGTTGCAAAAAGGGTGTGGAGCATTCCTAGCCTTCATTAGCGCGTTGGATGCCAAGGAAGTGTCAGTAGAAGGTGTTAGAACGGTGAAGGAGTTTTCGAACGTCTTTCCCGAAGAACTTCCTGGATTGCCTCCGGATCGGGAGGTAGAGTTTGGCATTGAATTATTGCCAGGAATGGCTCCAGTGTCCATTGCTCCATATAGAATGGCGCCGAAAGAATTGGCGGAACTTAAAGCTCAAATTCAGGAGTTGTTGGATCGGGGTTTCATTCGACTGAGTGTGTCACCGTGAGGAGCACCGGTCTTGTTCGTCAAGAAGAAGGATGGGTCGATGCGTATGTGCATCGATTATAGGCAGTTGAATAAGTTGACGATCAAGAATAGGTATCCGTTGCCGAGAATCGATGACCTGTTTGACCAACTGCGAGGAGCTTCGGTTTTCTCGAAAATAGATTTGAGATCGGGTTATCACCAGCTTAAGGTCAAGGAGGCGGATATTCATAAGACGGCATTTCGAACTCGTTATGGACACTATGAGTTCTTGGTGATGCCGTTTGGGTTGACCAATGCACCAGCTGCATTTATGGACATGATGAACCAGGTCTTCCAACCCTATTTAGACCGGTTTGTGGTGGTGTTCATAGATGACATCTTGGTTTACTCGAAGAATGAAGAAGAGCATGATTCACATCTGCGAATAGTATTGCAAATATTGCGGGAAAAGCAAATTTATGCCAAATTCAGTAAGTGTGAATTTTGGCTGAAGGAAGTGACCTTCTTGGGACATGTTGTGTCAGCCGAAGGAATTAGAGTTGATCCCCAGAAAGTAGAGGCTGTGTTGGATTGGAAACCACCGAAGTCAGTGGCCGAAATTCAGAGTTTCTTAGGGTTGGCTGGTTATTATCGGCGTTTTGTTAAGGGGTTTTCATTGATTGTTGCACCCCTAACTAAATTGTTGTACAAGGGAGTACCATTTGTGTGGTAAGATCAACAGCAAGGAAGTTTTGAGAAATTGAAGAAGATTCGACGCCAGGCGCGATCGATTCAACTCGAGGTGGAAAAGAGTTTATTGTTTAATGCGATGCGTCACACACGGGCTTGGGATGTGTGTTGATGCAAGGTGGAAAAGTGGTGGCTTATGTATCTCGTCAGTTAAGGCCGCACGAGGTGAATTATCCCACCCATGATTTAGAGTTGGCTGCGGTGGTGTTTGCTTTGAAGATTTGGAGACACTACCTATACGGTGAGAAGTCGATCATTTATACGGATCATAAGAGTCTAAAGGACCTCCTTACCCAAAAGGAGTTGAACTTAAGACAGCGGAGGTGGATAGAACTGTTGAAGGATTATGACTTCTCAATCGAGTATCATCCCGGAAAGGCTAACGTGGTGGCAGACGCGTTGAGTCGTAAGGTGATATCAGATTTGAGAGCGATGTTCGCTCATCTCAGCTTGTATGAAGATGGTAGTCTGTTAGCCGAACTTCAGGTGAAGCCTGCGTGGGTAGGTCAGATTAAGGAAAAGCAGTTATCAGATGAAAAGTTGGGTTCCTTATTTCAGCTAGTGGAAAGTGGTGTGGAAGGGGATTTTGGAATGAATAATGATGGAGTATTGTGTTTCCGCGGAAGAATTTGTATGCCCAAAGATTCAGAATTAAGACAAATGATTCTGTGAGAGGTGCATAGTAGCCCATATGCTATGCACCCCGGGGGAAATAAAATGTATCGAGACCTCCGTGAACAATATTAGTGGCCAGGGTTGAAATGGGAGGTTACTGAATTTGTGAGTAGGTGCTTAACATGTCAGCAAGTGAAGGCAGAACATCAATTGCCGTCGGGATTGCTACAACCGGTGAAGATTCCCTTATGGAAATGGAAACGGATAACGATGGACTTCGTTAGTGGGCTACCCTTATCGCCTACTAAGAAAGATTCCGTTTGGGTAATAGTGGATCGGTTGACTAAGACTGCCCATTTTCTACCTGTTCGTACGGATTACTCATTACAGAAGTTGGCCAAGTTGTACGTAGCAGAGATTGTGAGGTTACATGGGGTACCAGTGTCTATTATTTTGGACAGGGACCCTAGGTTTACATCACGGTTTTGGAAAGCCTTACATGAAGCTTTGGGAACCAAGCTTAATTTCAGCACGGCATTTCATCCTCAGTCAGATGGTCAGTCGGAGAGAGTAATCCAGATTCTGGAAGACATGTTACGGGGCTGTGTGATTGACTTCAGGGGTAGTTGGGAGGATTTCCTACCATTGGTAGAGTTTGCTTATAACAATAGTTATCAATCCAGCATCCAGATGGCACCCTACGAGGCATTGTATGGTTGTAGGTTTCGTACTCCTACTTGTTGGACTGAATTGGGGGAACGGCAGTTATTGGGCCCTGAGCTGATATCAGAGACGGAGGAAAAAGTAAAGGTAATTCGGGCACGGTTAAACGAAGCTTCAGATAGACAAAAATCTTATGCGGATCTGAAGCGTAAGGATATTGAGTTTGCGGTGGGAGATCAAGTCTTTCTAAGGGTCTCACCTTGGAAGAAGATCTTCAGATTTGGAAGGAAGGGCAAGTTGAGCCCTAGGTTCATCGGATCGTACCGTGTGTTGAAACGTATTGGGCCAGTAGCTTATCAGCTTGAGTTACCTCCGGAGTTGAGTCAGATACATAGTGTATTTCATGTCTCAATGTTAAGGCGTTATCGATCGGTTCCGTCTCATATAGTACCGGTAGAGGAAGTTGAGATAAGGCCTGACTTGTCATTCGAGGAGGAGCCAGTGCAAATTTTAGATCGAGACGTTAAGGTGCTGAGAAGGAAGTCAGTACCGTTAGAAAGGTTTTATGGCGCAATCACGGATCGGAGGAAGCTACATGGGAGCCTGAGGACATGATTCGGAAGCAATATCCTCACCTCTTTTAATCAGGTAAATTTCGAGGACGAAATTTTCTTTGAGGGGGGTAGAATTGTAACATCCTAAAATTTGGAATTTTATGTGTTGCATTGTTTTTGGTGTTAAGCTAGTTAAGTTATTAATTGTGTATGTTTAGGAGGTCCTGAGAAGACTCGGGGTTCATTTGGACCTAGTGAAAATTTTTGGCATTTAGTACTTTAAGGAGATGGAGTAAGTGACCTTAAAGCATATGGAAATAATTCAGTAAATAGCTAGCATAAATGAGCTATTGGTAAGAAGGTTAAGGCGCCACATGTAGTACCTTGAGGGAAGAGGTTCGAATCCCTTTGTGTGCAATTTTTGACTTATATTTTTGCACTCTTTCCTTAAGTGTCGGCCAAGAGGTATTTATGGCAAGTTTGACTTCTTTATTTTTGGTAAGGTGGCTAAGGAATTAAGGAAAGGTTGAGGTTGGGAAAGGAATCAAAAGGAAAAGGCAAGTAAGGGGAACAAGTGGCTTATTTCATGGAGAATGCTATGGAAAGTATGGTTGGCAAAATTTTAACCCTTATGGCAATGCATGTGGACGGTTTTGGGGGTAGATAGGTGGCTGAAATTTTACTTTGGCTTTTGGTAGGGTCTTGGTATTGTTTTGGGTCAAAAATCTCATTTGCAACTTTAGTGTCATCTTCTCCCAATTTGCTATTCTCTTTGCCGAAATCTTCTAGCACAATAGTGCATTTTTCTTATCTTTGGATTGGTCACATATTCACCTTTTTTCCATCTTCCTTGATAGCCGAAACTTCAAGTTGATTATAAGCAAATTCTTCTTCTTTCTTCTTGATTGCCGAATGCACCAAAACCATTGAGACAAAATTGTTCACTCTTTATTCCTTGGAAGAACCGAAACCCCAAAAATACACCTTTTTCATCTTTCTATTCCTTTTTACAAAAGTTTACAAACCTTTCTTTTTCTTCTCAAAATCTATACCTCCATAGCCGAATATCATTGTTCATTTCCTTCATAACCGAAACCTTTTCATCATTCTTTCTTTCTCATTCGAACTATCACTTATTCCTTAATCCATCGGTAAGTGTTATTTCCAATATTTTATTTTATTTCTCTTAATGCCGAAATATTGTTTTGGTTTGGATGGTCATTTTGACCGAGATCACCACCTTCTTTCTTTCATTCGAAATCATTTTCTTCCTCGTAGAGATATAGTGGAAGGTCGAAACTTGGATTTTTTTTCCGAAGTCATCATATCATCGCTAGAAGTCGGTTCTAAAATCTTTTAGGTAAGTGTTATTCAAGGATTCTATAAATCATTCTTTACTCGATAAGATGGTGATGATTAACCGATATTATTCATAGGGGTTAAACTGCTCAATCTACCAAATCATTGGTCACTCGGAAATTAGTGGTAAGCCGATCTTCACCATTTCGATAATCCATATTTTATTGTAATACCGATTGTGTAAGATCTAACCGAATGGAGACTTGTGGTACCGATTCGAATGGGAAGTCGAGTGGAGATCTAAAAAGGAGCGGATTAACGATCCTTACTCCTAAATTCAAGCGAAGAAAGTGTTTTGGCGATTCGAGACTTTCTCCGGGTTGTGGACCCTCATCCGGTGAGAATCGACTATTCGAGGTCGTTCGCACTCGAGGCATCGGCGATTCGGGATTTTCCACTGGGTTGTGGACCGTCAACCGGGGAAAACCGACAAATCGTAGTTGTTCACGATCCCGAGGGTAAAATTTTAGATCGTTTGTTTTAAAGTAGATTTATTAAATCGCGTACATTGACTAATTGAGCGTTATAATATTTTAGGTGTCAACGATCAAGAAAGCGTAGTGCTTACCGTAATCAGGTGTGTAATCTCACACCGTTTTCCGTGGGTTGGAGATTAATATCATATTGATAGTAAACCGTTTGATTAAAATCGTATTAAGGTGAAACCGGGAAAATTGGCTTAGTTCTCATATGATAAAATTGATAAAATCGATAAAATTTTTATGTGGACCAAATCGATATATTTTGTTATATGGGCCAAAACGATATCTTTTGTTATGTGGGCCAAAATGATATATTTTGCTATGTGGGCCAAAACGATATATTTTGTTATGTGGGCCAAAATGATATATTTTGCTATGTGGGCCAAAACGATATATTTTGTTATGTGGGCCAAAATGATATATTTTGCTATGTGGGCCAAAACGATATATTTTGTTATATGGGCCAAAACGATATCTTTTGTTATGTGGGCCAAAACGATATATTTTGTTATATGGGCCAAAACGATATATTTTGTTATGTGGGCCAAAATGATATATTTTGCTATGTGGGCCAAAACGATATCTTTTGTTATGGGCCAAAAGCGATATATTTTGCTATGTGGGCCAAATCGATATATTTGCTATATGGGCGATCGAAAATTTGCGAAATGGGCCATGATGATATTCTCGCTTAATGGGCCAATTTGATAAATTGTTATAATGGGCCATAATTTTTGTAATAAATATCCGAATAAACTATTGTATTTTATTATGCATTATATACATGAATTGCATGGGATGGGATAATGATGAAGAGAAGTTTTGGTAGCTCTGCTACATAATTTTGGTGGCTCGCCACAAATCGAATGGTGGCAATGCCACGTAAATTCTGTTATTTTGGTGGCTTGTCCACAATTATATTTGATATAAATGGCTTAATGCCTGCGATTGGTGTGTTGGCGGAGGTGGGTTGATGATGATCACCCACTGTGTGTGTTGGTTGGTACGGGTGGTGTGTAGCGAGATGGAATACTAGGCTTGGTTTGGGAATTGCATTACATATTCATGTTATATTCATTATATTATTATTATTGTAAATGGGCTTAGGCCCAAATATTTGCTTAATGGATTTTGTGATGGACAACGGTAAGTGGGTTACACATTGAGTTCTAGTAACTCACCCCCGTTTTCCTTATCCCTTTCAGGTAATGAACAATGATGGAGACTTGGGTCGTGGATGTCTTGGTGGAGGCCATACTTAAAAACGGTTAAATTTGGAATTTGAATTTCTTTTAATATTTTTAATTACTTTGCTATTTTGAATTAAGGTTGTAATAAGGCCTCTGGATTAATTTTTATTTTGTTTATTGTTGGAAGAATTCATAAACTGCTTTAAGTATTTCAAATTTGGGATTATATTTTTCTAAAAACTTAAATAAACGTTTTATTCAAAAATGAATATATAAAAAGGATTTCATAATAATTTCATATTTTTAACTCGGAAAATTACTCTTAAGATTTTCATCAATTCTTTTCGAAAAATATTTTTAATTTCTTTTAAAATTTTCTCGAATCATTATGATATTTTCAAAATTTCGATTTATAAGATCTTACATCTCAAATTGTTGATCTATCAATCAAATCTTTTACTCAATAAATACTTCGTAAAAATTTTGAAATCTGTTTTACTTAAAAAGGAATCAAAGTATATTTATTTTGTGTGACATGTCAAATCTGGCCTTAATGCATAGGCCGGGTTTGGGGTGTTACACAACTTGTCTACCCTTAATACTAAGAAAATTTGCAACATGATAATACTTTTTCAAAATTATAAATATATCTCCTTTCAACTTTTAACATCTAAAGAAAATTCTAATTTTTCCTAACTTCATACTTGATAATTCATATTAGTGCATTATGGTGGAATATAAAATAGATATTGCACATCCAAATATTCTTAAAGAATATCTATTGGCTTATAAATGAAAGTCAATTCTTACGAGACAAATATTTCTTACATGTTGGCTTGATGCAAATAAAATTACATGCTTACAAGGCCAAAATATTTGTTATTAAACACATATTTTACTTATCGTTTCTGTACTTTTTCACTGCACAATCACACTATATTCACGACATAATTGTTGTCGTATGGTACGTATAACATGACCACAATCAACTCTTTCACAATAACCATCATAAGCTATATCACATGTCATAATATCACAATTTAATTCACAGTTTCACAACACATATTCACATCTTAAATCAAGAGTGTGAGAAAGCTTACACTCGAAATTTAAAGTAGGGGTTTAGGCTACTACTAAATTCCCAATTAACGCATTGAATCATGTCCACAAGCAGCTATTCTAAACACTCAAAAAATATACTTTCGCCAAATAGCCGAAAGCTCAAACACATTTTTCCTTACCTTTGTCTCTGCTCGTTGAAGGTCCTATCGACTCTGACGTTTCAAAAAGACAAACCACACAAATACACAACCAATAATCAGCCAATAACTTACCTCAAACAGTAAAAAACATCAGCCTAAGCTAAGTTCTCTTGTAACCGAAACCTTTGACATAGAAAACTTGATATCTAAATATCTCGGTCCATACTCAATCGTTTCACCTAAAACTTATTTCATTCATCTATTTATTCACCTACGGCTAATTCCCAACCTTTAAACTATGCAAAACTACTCAATTCATGGTATCGACATTTTCGACATGTTTATGGCAATTTCACAAAAATTCATTAAAACTCAAGAAATTTTTAAAAAAACTTCAAAGTAAATTTAGAAACTTTCTAATTACATCAAAAACTAATTGAAAAACACTTTAAAACCATATTTTTACTCAAAAATCTGAAATCCACCATTAATAATCCAATTTTCGGCTTTTATTTAAAACATGCGATTTAATGGCTAAAAATTCAGTTTTAAGGATCCAATAACACTAAAAACTAATAAGGAAATGAATGATTACCTTCGGTGAAAGAAAATTGAACCTTCGACATAAATCCGAGAAAACCTTCAAGTGAGGAAGATGATGAAATCAATAAGATTCTGGGGTGTTTTCTTGAAATATTATGTAGATTAATGACTTGGATGATGATAAGAATCAAAAGGATGAAGATTTAACAAAGAAAATTGAATATGAGAGGTTGGGAGAGCAAGGGACATCACAAACTTGCAAATGAGAGAAAATAAGTTGTAGGTAGGGGTTATGAGGTTGATTTTTAAAATCTAGTCTAATTGCCTCTTAAAATCTCACAAATTTGACTCTTTTACTAATCAGTCCTATTTTCAAAATTAAAGGTCTTTAAAACTCATTTTAAAAAATTGATTTAATTTTCTAAAAACCATAGCTAGAAACATCTACAATGTACTATGTCACAAGATTACACCTTAAAGCTAAAATTCCTAAAATACCCCTAAAACTCTAAGGCCCTATTTTGGGGTGTTACATTTTCAGCGTATAGAATGGGTGGACTCTGATATGGAAATAAGCAGACAAGGATTTCCTAGTTAGATTATGAGGATAAGTGAAACGAAAGCGATGGTTACGAAAAGGATGATTATAGGCCATGCTAGAAGGCATACTACCTCCAATGACCAATGTGGTCTCGTACCAGTTGATTTGTAAGGAAAGCTAGTTGGGAACTAACCAAACGTGAATCAGAAGAGTCAAAGGTTGAAGGAGTATCAGGTAAGCCTCTTAAACGTGGCAAATTTTGATAAGCCACTCAGTTTGGACTTGCCATTCACCAAATCCCCATAAAAACTTATGTTAAGTTAAAAGGACACCTAGGTTAAATTAAGGGGGTTATCTTCCTTCTTAAAGATGAAAGGGCTAAATAGATGAAGGTTGCCTCCCAACAGATGACTTTGAAACCCTAATTTTTGCTAGTGATTTCCTTCTCAACAAGTTACGTTTCATGACTCTATTTACTAGAGAGGCGTAGATTTGTAAGCATACTTGAAGAATTAAGGCTTGGTGATATGTTTGGGTTAAGTAGAGGTAAAAGGTTACACGAATGAGTTCTAACAAAGGGACTCTGTTTGCGGAAGTGGGGAAGCCGTAGCATCTAGCTAATTGAAGGATTTGAAGTTCAAGTGGTTGATTTCAAGAAGAAAGGGCTAGATATGAAGTTCAAGTTGTCTTTAAGGTTACTAGGTGAGTCTTTAAGTTGACTACTACAAATGTATTATGTATGCTAGGAATTCGATGAAAATAAGCTAAAATGCATGATGTGATGATTCTGTGTGAAATGTATGTCTGATGAACTTGCATGAATGATTCGTTTGGAAATATGGATATGATCTTTAAGGTTAATATGTCTGAATGTGTAAGGTGTTTGCATGTGTGTCCTAATGACATGAACAAGTTTGTTGTGAAAAAGTTTGCCATGAGTAAGTTACTGCATGAAGGGTCTATGCATGAAGTTTAAAAGAATGTGTTACATGAATGCGTCTGTCATGAAGAAGTCTGAAAAGAACAAGTCTGTCAAGCATAAGTCTGCATAAAGTGTCTATGTCTGTCTCTGGAGTCGTCTAAAAGGGTCCGTCGGGACTAAAAATATGAATCTCTGAAAGGAAAAGCCCATGGCACTCTGGAGACCATATAGTGTAAGACACTAGCTGGGCCATGGCATCATATGGAATAAGTAAAGGACGATTGGGTAAGTATCGGGGATGAGGGGAAAAGTTCACGATGCTGAGTATAGGTGATCACTATCATTAAAAACACCAATTTTTATAAAAGGGCAACTTTGTGGCTATCTTTGAAAGGATGCCTTTGTGGCTATCTCAGTTAAAAGTGAGCCTTTATGGCTATTTCTGTTAAAGAAGTGTCTTTGTAGTAGTTTTTATAAGAAATCCTCGGTGGTGATCTCTGTTATAAGAAAGCTTTTATGGTAAACTCTGTTATAAAAAAGCCTTTATGGCGATCTCTGCTATAAAGATGCCTTTGTGGCTATCTTTATTATAAGGATGCCTTTATGGCTATCTCTGTTATAAGGATGCCTTTGTGGCTACTTCTATTAAAAGAATGCCTGGTGGCAAACTCTGTTAAAAAGGAGAGCCTTCGTGGCAGAATTTGAAGAACAGTATTCATGATGACATCTGAAGACAATGCCTTTGGGCGGACACCGAACGAATGGTGAACTTTGTATAGTTACAAGGGATGGATAGAAAGGCTAGTGTGTGTCAGAGTACGTTGCAAAGTAAATATACGAGTTAAGAGTAAGAATAGAAAGTGTACTAAAGTAAGGAAGATATAATAAATTTTGAAATGGCGCAGTCTACCCTACCCGAAGATAATGATAAGACTACTGAATATAGAATAAGTTATTAAGTCTAATAATAAGGTAAGTGAAAAGGTTATGGATGATGTAAAGGTAAGATTCAAGAAAAGGGATAGAAAATAAAAAAGATGTTAAGTATAGTATGCCCAAGAAAGGGGAAAATGGTTTTGAAGAAAGAAATATGGTAGTCTCAGTACTGTACCTGTAACACCCTTCACCCGTATTCAACGCCGGAATAGGGTTTCGGAGCATTACCGGACTTATAATAGAATTACACATACATTTTCTCATACATTTCCAAATTCCATTCAAATATCATTCAACACACTCATGTTGTCCCTAATACGAGCCTACGAGACCCTAAACATGCATTAGGAATGGTTCGGGACTAAACTGATAACTTTGAAAAAAATTTAAACATTTATAAAATTTTCTCAAAAATAGGGGACACACGCCCGTGTGGCCCGGTCGTGTGTCTCACACGGCCAAAGACACGCCCGTGTCACAGGCTGTGTAACACTCATTACCCGTATTCGACGCCGGAACAGGGTACGAGGCATTACTAGACTTATACACCAATAATTATACATTATCGAGACATGACTTTCCACTCCAAATTAAAACTTTTCCTAACATCTCTTAAAAAAGCCTGCGAAGCCTAAATCACACTTTATGAATGGTTTAGGATCAAATCTAACTCTTTTAAAGATCTCTAGAAAAACTTAGAAAATTTTCACTAAACAGTCCACACGCCCGTATGGAAGAGTGGACACACCCATGTGGCATATCACATGCCCGAGTTCAACACCCGTGTGGAATTATTTTTTAATTCGAACCTACAGGGGTTTTCACACGGCCGGTCACACGCCCGTGTCCCTGGCCCGTGTCCCTCAAACGGCCTTGACAAGCCCGTGTTTTAGCCCGTGTGCCAAAACCTTGGCATTCTGTTTCTGACGTTATCTCCCCATAAATGTCACACGGCCAAGGCACACGCCCGTGTCCTTCGGCCGTGTGGCGAATTAAATTCCTAATTTCAGGTGCAGACTTCACACGGACTGGGCACACGTCCATGAGGCTGACCGTGTGTCACACACGGCCTAGACACATGCTCGTGTGCCTACCCGTGTGGACAAGAACAAGGCTATTTTCCAAGCTCATTCCATCACCCTAACTCATACAAACATGATTCACATCAAACCTTTAACCCATTCATGCATAATTAAACCAAGTAAATCATCATACTACTTGCACAATCATGAATACCCTCATCTTTTCATAGATTAATCAAAAAGAGCCATCAATGTAACAACCCGATTTTGACCCTAATCGGAACAGTGGTTTTGGGACCACAAATTCGAGTCTGAAAAATATTTTAAAATTATTTTCTGTGTTTATTACGTGTGAATTTGCTTGTGTGAAATTTTTGTGTTTTAATTTCGTCATTTGAGTGTCCGATTAAATAAAAGGGCTTAATCGCGTAAAATGAAAATTTGGTGGTTAAATATAGAAGTGCCTAATTGTTGTTGTCTCTTTAATATGGAGGCTTTATGATGCAATTAGGCCATTTATTTTTAGTATGGACGGTAAAGCCATGCATTATGTGGTTTTATAATTAAATAATAAAGGTTAATTTTGTAATTAATATATTAATATGTTAAATAGATAAAACATAAAATAAAAAAAAACATGCATGTTCATCATTTGTATTTGCCAAAATTAAAATAAAAATAAATAAAGAAGCCATGGGAGAGCTTCAACATTCGGCCAACATTCCTTTATGCATGTAAGTGTAATTTTGCTCGGTTTTTAATAATTTTTACGTTTTTGAGATCGTTGCTAAGTTATCTTCAAAACCCATGTCTTAATTTTTGAATTTGATGATGATTTTGTGTTTTTCCATTGATGAGTTTATGAGTTTTATGATGTTAGTTGATAAATTATGAAATATATGTGTTAGATTAATATGTTTTGTCTTTGAATTTTTGATGAATTTGAGTAATTAGGGCTAAATTGTAAAAATAAATTTTTGAGGGACTAAAATGTGAAATAAATGAAATTTATGAACTTGTAAGGGCATGGGTGATATTCGGCCTAGCTATGGTGATGTGAAATTTTGTGTATTTTGTGTTTTGTGCGATAGGGACTAAATTGCAAAAAGTGTAAAATGTCAGGGGCAAAATAGTAATTTGCCCATTTATGTGTTTTTTTTTGGATTAAATTGAATGAATATGTGGTTAAATTAGTTAAATTTGAATTTATTTAGATCAAGAGCGAAAGAAAACGGAATTAGATCGGGGGAAGTCGAAAGTAGTCGAATAGTCGATTATACAGTCCGTCGATATCCGAGGTAAGTCTATAAGCATATAAATGTTGTTAAATTGAAAATATATATTTGTTATGTGTTGAATTAAATTTTAAGAATATATATGTGCATTGGCCGATTGTGATTAAGCTTGGAAGATAAGCTACGAGTTTGATTCGATCGAGATACATTGTCTGAAAGTCCCGTACGAACCCTAGGAATAGTTAGGATACATATGTCATGACATAGGATTCCGATATGTGTTTTCGTGTAAGACCACGTCCCGGACGTTGGCATCAACTTGTGTTTACGTGTAAGACCATGTCTGGGACATTGGCATTGTATCTGATTCGTGTAAGACCCTGTCTAGGACAGTGGCATCGATATGTGATTACATGTAAGACCACGTCTGGGACGTTGGCGTTGTACGAGCTTTTCGATTATCCGCGTATCCTTTTTAATTCCGAACGGTTCAACGGGCAATGTGAAGTAAAGACCAAATGTGAAATCGAATTAAAAGGTTCAAGTATGTATTCATACTATGTTATGAAATTAAGGTAAATTGTATACTTGAAATGATGATTTAAAGTTAAGTGAAATATGAATTATGTGTTAGCATTATTTGAACATATAAGTGATTAGGCCTATTTATGTATTTGTGATAATATAAGTGAATCGGCCTATTGATATAGTTGTGATATTTAAAAGTGATAATTACATGTGTTTATGAGTATTTGTGCATTTAGCTATATGATGTTGAATGCTAATGTATATTTGATAACATACAAACTTGAGAGTGTGATATATGTATATTTAATTAAGGTTTGGATTGACTTGGCTAATTGATTTAGTGTTAATGTTCATATGATTATTGTTTGCTTATGACTTACTAAGCTTAAATAGCTTACTGTGAGTGTGTTCTTGTTTACCTCTGTTTTTATAGATTTTGGAGTCAAGTTACGAGCTCGGGAATCGTCAGCAAAGTCTATCACACTATCGACTAGCTTCGGTATTTTATAAGCTGAAATTTCTTTAAAACTATGGCATGTATAGGCTAGCTTTGGAGTTAGTTTAATTCGAAAGTGTATGTATAAAAGCCATGCGAAAATGGCTTAATTTCCTTGCTTGTGTTCGGTTTTGGTTTAATTATGGCTTAAGTTTATTTTGGTCATGGTTTAATCTTATATGGATAGTAATCACATGGTATGGCATATATATATGGTGGTGTTTTATTCATGTGTTTCGGCAATGAGGTAAATAAGGTATGTTTGGTGTATTTTAGTAAGATAATTAATGTTAAGTTTAAGTGATTTTGGTTATGTGTTATATATATATATAATATGTGTGGTATGTTTGGATTTGGTATTCAAGTGAGTTTGGGTTATGACATATGAATTGAAATATGCATATGAAGGTTGGAGACTATCTATATTTCGGCTTATTAATGGGGTAAAAGAATGATTATATATTCGAGTGTGTATTGAACTAAAATTTATGGTTTTATTATTGAGTTGAAATGGCATGTTTTAAATGGGTAAATTGGTTTAGAAATGATAATTTAATTGTATATGTATATTAGGCTAAGGAGATGGCCTAAAATGATAAGCATGATATTTGGTTTATAGCATTATATAAATATTCTATGGATTGGATGATATACAATACCGAATATGTAATGACTAGCTCTGTAGTGATAATGAAATATGGACATTAGAAAATGGCTCAATTGTGTACACATTTACTCAAGCTTGTAAATGGAAAGTATGCATGTTTTTGGTTCTTTTGAAAGGTTAAATAATTGTGTATGTTACTTATGATCTTGGTCATTAAGCTTTATGTTAAGATTTGTTAAATCTACTAAAAGTAGGTATCCTATTAAGCAAATAGGATTTTTAGTAATTATTATTATTCGAATAACATTGTAATGGTGATTACATATTTCGTACAGTGCATGTGCATATAATATGCTAATAGATTATGTATATCATTAATCTATTATTTGTAGTTAAATATGGTGCATTATTCTGTGACTTAAGAAATTGTATATAATATGTTCGGACATGGTATTATATTATTAATGCCGCATATATGAATAAGAACAAAATAAAAAAAAAGTGATATGATTAACAGTTAGTCTATGAGATAATTGTATTGGCAATTGTTCGATGCATGAAATGTAAGGATATATGTTTGAACATGTATTCAGGAAGAAAATGCCAATGCTGTTGAAGTCATATGGTTCGAACCTTATATGTATTAAGTACATGTAACATGGCTTTGTTGCACATTAGTTATTTCGAATGTGGATAAATAATTGATATTGACATGCTTTAAAATTCTTTTTAAAGCATGATTTGCTTATGAATTTTAAGTAGTGAAGCATGATTGGGTTTTAGATGGTTAAGTGAACTATATGTATAATAATTAAATTTGAATGTGTTTTGATTTATAAGTTGTGTGATATTGTTATTAAATATTAAATGTGTGTGTATTGATGTGATTGAATTATGAAACAAGAGAGGTAGTAAATGTCTGTCCTGGTCTGTGCTATGTCCAGTAATACCTTGTAACCCTAATCCGGCGACGGATATGGGTTAGGGGTGTTACAATCAACTATGGCCTTATACAAAAGAGTTCATCTTTGAATGAGCCAACACATTTGGCCAAAACAATATGTCATTCAACTAAGTCTAGTCCCTATGCATGCCATACTCAAAATGTCAAGTCTAACTATACCAAGATGTGTTGATAGTGTAGGTGATCCTTTGCTTATCTCCGTATCCCGAGCTAGCTCTTTGACACTATAAAACAAGTGAAAAGAGAAGGGAGTAAACTTTAAGCTTAGTAAGTATATATGTAAACAATAAGCATCATATCATATGCTAATCAATCATAAACATTACATACTATGTATAAACAATTTATATTCTTATGGTCATGCTTACTCATCTCAACTATCATGAACATTTCTCACATTTACTTGCACATATGCCCTGCACTTATCACCACAAAGCTACATGAATTATTTTGCTTAAACAAGTTTCTCAATGAACCTGTAACACCCCTTACCCGTATTCAACGCCGGAACCGGGCACGAGGCGTTACCGTATTAAAAATCCTCAAGATCACCACTTAGGCACAACATGACCACTCTCTTCGGCCATCACAACAACCTCAATCCCGATTTACGAGGCCTCTCTCAAACACACGAGGGCTCTCGAGACCATATCGAAAACTCTTACGATCTTAAAATTTTTCCATCTATACAGGGCTTACACGCCCGTGTAAGATTTGGCACGCCTGTGGATGTCACACACACCCATGGTCACTACCCGTGCATGAAAACTCAAGCATTCTCGCCAATGCCCCACGGTTAGGGCACGCGCGTGCTCTCCACCCGTGGTGCACATCGACTACCTTAACACGGCCTAGAGTCTAGACACACGCCGTGTAGCTAGCCCGTGGCCAACATCGATTAACACACACGTTCTAGGCACACGTCCATGTGACTAGTCTGTGGTCTATTCTGATTTAAAATACTAACATGCAGGGGACACACGGCCAAGTCACACGCCCATGGGCTGACCATGTGTCACACATGGCCTAGACACACGCCCGTGTGTCTACCCACATGGACAAGAACAAAGCTATTTGCCAAGTTCTTTTCACCCTTCTAGCATACACAACATGCACTCATTCAACACATCCACAATCAACTCAAAATCTTACAATCTCATATAGATAACTACACCTTTTCATATAATAAAGTGCCAACAACTATGGAATTATACAAAATAGATTATCCATCTAAAGGCCAACACATCATAGCCATATACAAAAAAATTCACTAACTTGTCTAGCCTCTATGCATGCCATATACAAAACATTGAGTCTAATGTACTAGAGTGTGCTGATAGTGTGGGCGATCTTTCAATTGATCCTCGTATCTCAATTCAACACTTTTGCTCTATAAGACAAGGGAAAAGAAAGGGAGTAAGCTTTGAGCTTAGTAAGTTTACTCATAAACAATTAAGCACCATAGTATAAGCTAAACAACAATTAGCATTATACTAACATATAATGTACAACTATGCTTACTCTTTCTATCCCTTACCACATTTCCAACTCATCATGAGTCACTTACTCATAACCATTGACATGCACCCCTACATTCAATATCACATTTACACAATATACAACACATCATCATTTCTCGATAATACATCCACACAGCTGATGTCTCGGTGGTTTCGCACTTAGCCCACCACAATCAATTAATAAGGTAGTATCGCACTTAGCCTACCATAAAGGTAATCGTAATGGTTTCGCACATAGCCCACTAGACAATATACCTAACGATAGCATCGCACATAGCCAGCTCATCGTCATTATGTATTAGGATGGTATCGCACTTAGCCCATCTTTTAGCATTATCACTACACATTCACATATTTATTTACTCAATCATTCATCCATTCACGAAATCTATCACATTCATTCCACTTGAATCACATAGGTTCTCAATCATTCTCAACGATGCTATACACTAGCTAGCATTAACAAATTGTAAGTATGAATGCATTGTTTATGCATAGACTTACCTCGATACTCAAAAGTATAGAAACGTACAATTTAGTCCACCACTTTGCTCTTGCCTCGGTTTCGATCCGGGCTTTGTCTTTCTTGATCTATAATGATAATTCAACTCATCAATATACACATTGACTAAATTGACCCACATCTCATACTTTGGCAAAATTACCCTTTTTGCCCCTAAACTTTCTCCCATTTACGCTATTTCCCCAAGACTCGTAAAGTGATTTTTATTCAAATTTCTATCCTTTCGTGCTTAGCCGAATCACTTACTCAACTAAAGCAGTCATCAATTCTCACTACATCACACATGTATGACCAAACTCAAGATTTTTACAAACTAGTCCCTACATGCATTTTCTATGGAAACTCATTTAGCAAAAGATGTTTCTACTACATCAAGCTTTCATAATCTTCCATAAAATATCAAAATACATGCATGTCATGCATGGCCACATTTTTGAACATCCATCTTAGCATATCAAATAGCTAAAAATAGCTTACTCATGCAACAAGGACTTCAAAAATACAAAGAATATAAAAAACGAGGCTAGATGCACTTACTAGCAAGCTTGAAATTTTTGAAGAACCCTAACAATGGCTCTCTCAAATTTACGGCAGCCTTGGAGAAGAAGATGAATGAATTTTGTCATCTTTTCTCCTATTTTAATCACTTAATTGTTAAATGACCAAAATGCATTTTTTGATAAACTTTCTATTTTAACTCATCCATGCCCAAATTTGTCCAAAAATTAGAAATTGGGAAAACTGCTATTTAAGGACCTCTAATTAATAATCTAAAGCTATTTCACACAAATAGCTTCTAGAATCTCACATTTTGCAACTTTTGCAATTTAGTCCTTTTGGACAATTCAACCGCAATTTCACAAAATTGCTTCATGAAACTTTCACACTAGCATGCATACATAGCATAAACCTAAAAAACTCATTCATATACCTCGGATTTGTGGTCTCGCACCACTATTCTGACTAGGCCCTAAATCAGGATGTTACAACTCTCCCCCTTTAGAGATTTTCGCCCCCGAAAATCTTACCAGTAAAGAGGTTTGGATGTTGCTCTATCATAGCTTCTTCCGTTTCCCACGTAGCCTCTTCCACACCGTGTTTCTGCCATAACACTTTCACTAGTACTATGCTCTTATTTCTCAACTGTTTCACTTCTCGAGCCAAGATCTTAATCGGCTCTCCATCATAAGACATATCCGGTCTTATCTCAATTTCCGTCGAAGGAATCACATGTGAAGGATCGGAGCGATACCGTCGCAACATCGACACATGGAACACATTATGAATCTTTTCCAACTCTATCGGTAAAGCCAACCGATATGCTACTGGCCCAACTCTATCTGTAATCTCATACGGCCCTATGAATCTTGGACTCAATTTTCCTTTTCGTCCAAATCTCATAATCTTCTTCCATGGGGACACTTTCAAAAATACTTTGTCGCCCACTTCAAACTCAATTTCCTTTCTTTTCAGATCGCGCAGACGACTTTACGCCGATGGCTCAAGCAACTTTCAGACTATTACAGATTATTTTCACTTTCTCATCGGTCTCTTTTACGAGATCGACCCCATGGATCCGCTTCTCACTAAGCTCGGTCCAATACAAAGGAGTCCGACACTTACGACCATACAAGGCCTCATACGGAGCCATCCGTATACTTGACTGATAACTGTTGTTGTAAGTAAATTCGACTAAAGGTAGATATCTCCCCCAACTACCCTCGAATTCTAACACACAAAGATAGAAGCATATCTTCGAGAACTTGAATCACTCTTTCAGACTGACCATCGGTTTGCGGATGGAACGCAGTACTAAAATTCAACTTTGTTCCCAAAGCCTCTTGCAACCTCTTCCAAAACCTCGAAGTGAACCTCGGATCCCTATCCGATATTATAGACACAGGTACACCATTAACCTCACTATCTCTCGCAACATACAACTCGGCTAACTTATCCGGTGAATAATCAACACGCATCGGAAAAAAAGTGAGCCGACTTCGTTAGTCTATCCACAACAACCCACACATCATCTCTCTTTTTCGGAGTCATCGGTAACCCCATCACAAAATCCATGGTAACCCGATCCCACTTCCATTCAAGTACCAACACTGGCTGAAGCAATCCCGAAGGCACTTGATGCTCAGCTTTCACTTGTTGACAAATCGGACACTTTGTCACGAACTCGAAATATCTCTTTTCATACCCGGCCACCAATAAGACTTCTTCAAGTCATTATACATTTTGCATCGCCCGGATGTCTTGACAAACATCCATTGTGGGCCTCATGCAAAACCTTTTGGATTAACTCCTCATCTCTAGGTACACAAATTTCATTACAGTCACAAAGAAACAACCATTCGAGCCCACTCAAAAATCGGAATCACTTTCTGATTCACGCTTATCTCTCTTAGCTGACATCTCACTGTCATTTCTCTGAGCTTCACATATCTGTTGAATAAATAGTGGCTTAGCTCTCAACTCTGCCAGAATAGCACCATCATCAGACAATGCCAAACTTGTCCTCATAACTCTTAGAGCATACAAGGATTTCCTACTCAGGGCATCCGCAACCACATTCGCTTTTCCCGGGTGGTAATCAATGACTAACTCATAGTCTTTCAACAACTCAAGCCACCGTCTCTGTCGCAAATTCAGATCCTTCTGATCCATCAAATATCTCAAACTCTTGTGATCCGTAAAGATTCGGCACTTCTCACCATATAAGTAATGTCACCAAATCTTTAACGCGAAAACAATCGCAGCCAACTCCAAATCATGAGTCGGATAATTCTTCTCGTGCGGTTTCAACTGTCTCGAGGCATAAGCAACTACCTTACCCTCTTGCATCAACATGCAACCGAGACCATTAAACGACGCGTCACTATAAACCACGAACTCTTTCCCCGATTCTGGTTGAACCAAAATCGACGCCTCAGTCAATAATGTCTTCAGTCTCTCGAAACTCTGTTGATATGTCTCAGTCCATTCAAACTTGACATCTTTGTGCAATAGTTTCGTCATCGGGGTAGCAATCACAGAGAACCCTTTTATGAAACGTCTGTAATATCCTGATAATTCCAAGAAACTTCTGATTTCTGACACGTTCCTCGGCGGTTTCCAATCCACAACAGCTGATATCTTACTCAAGTCAACTCTAACACCATCACCCGAAACAATGTGTCCTAGGAATCCGACCTCACGGAGCTAAAACTCACTCTTGCTAAACTTAGCGTACAACTGCTTATCTCTTAAAGTTTGCAAGACCATTCTCAAATGTTCTTCATGATCGTTCTCATCCCGAGAATAGATCAATATGTCATCAATGAAGACAACTACAAACTTGTCCACATATGGTCTAAAAACACGGTTCATCAGATCCATAAAAATTGTTGGTGCATTTGTCAAACCAAACGACATAACCAAAAACTCATAATGACCATACCTTGTCCGAAATGCAGTTTTCAACACATCCTGCTCTTTCACTCTCAACTGATAATAACCAGACCTCAGGTCTATCTTGGAGAACATTGTAGCTCCCTTGGTTGATCAAAAGATCATCAATCCTTGGTAAAGGATACTTATTCTTAACCGTCACTTTGTTAAGCTGTCTATAGTCTATACACAACCTTATAGACCCATCTTTCTTCTTCACAAACAATACCGGAGCACCCCACGGTGAGTAGCTCGGTCTTGCAAAACCCTTATCTTTCAACTCTTGCAACCGAACCTTGATTCTTTCAACTCTAAAGGTGCCATCCTATACGGAGCAATCGAAATAGGTGCCGCTCCCGTAACTAACTCAATCCCAAACTCAACCTCTCTCACTTTGGAGGTAATCCAGGGTAACTCTTCCAGAATACATCCAGGATACTCACATACCACTGCACTTTGCTTTCAAACTCTACTCCAACCTCTCGAGTATTCAACAAAAAGTAAGATAGGACTCACACCCTTTTTCTCAAGCATTTATCAGCCACAAAGGAAGAAGTCATCACTGGTAGACTATCTGATCCTCCTGATTCAACCCGAACCACATCTCCACTCTCACATTTCAAATTAATAAACTTACTACCACAGTTCACTAAGACACTATGGGTAGTCAACCAATCCATGCCTAGGATTAAATCAAACTCATCAAACAACAACAACATTAGGTTTGCCAGAAAGCAATGACTCTAAATCATCAAAGGACAATTCTTACACACCTTGTCCACTAACACATGCTTACCTAACGGGTTTGACACCTTAACCACAAAGTCCGTAGACTCAACAGTCAAACTCAAACTAGATGCCAATCTCATGCAAATATAAGAATGAGTAGACCCTGGATCTATTAAAGCAATAACAAGGGTGTCAAAGAGAGAAAAAGTACCCGTTATCACATCAGGGGAGGATGCCTTTTCGCGAGCACGAATGGCATACGTCCTCGCAGGTGCCCGACCCTCCGGTCTCACCGCAGAGTCTCTAGATGCACCTCTACCACTATTCCTGCCTCTCGGGTTCCTTGGTGGTCTACCCCTTACAGACACATCACTGGATCTCTTCTCTAGCTTCTCTTCCTTATCATCCCTCTC
The DNA here is from genome assembly GCA_025698515.1 of Gossypium sturtianum. Lineage (NCBI taxonomy): Eukaryota > Viridiplantae > Streptophyta > Magnoliopsida > Malvales > Malvaceae > Gossypium > Gossypium sturtianum. Next base: position 85,752,538 of record CM046954.1, read on the forward strand.
GGGGCAATTTCGGATAAAATGGTGGGGAACCACACTTATAATGATTTGATTGTTACCCCAACACTCTCGGTGTGATATCTACCACAACTTGGACACTTGTCCGTTTCTTTGGATTGCCCACACTTTCCATCGAAGTAGCTTGGACTCTCGAACCCGAACGAGTATTGCCCAAGTCTTGATGCGAATAACCCACTGGTGCTGTCGTCCTAGGACTCACTTCCTTGGACCTTTTCGACTGGGCTTGATACGACTTGCCCATCGACCTCTTTCTAGCATCTCGGGCTTCACTCACATCCCTTTTCTTTTCTGTACTCAACTCTTCGGCCTTACTTGCCCTTTCGACCAACACCATAAATTCTTTCAACTCCAAAATACCCACTAGGAGTTTGATGTCCTCATTCAGTCCGTCTTCAAACCTCTTACACAATATGGTCTTTGTCGACACACATTCTTGAACGTATTTGCTAAGCCTAACAAGCTCACGCTCATATTTCGCTACTGACATTCTTCCCTCTTTCAACTCAAGGAATTCCTTCCTTTTCCGATCAGTAAACCTCTGGCTTATATACTTCTTCCGGAACTCTTCTAGAAAGAAGTCCCACGTCACCCGCTCTCTCGGGACCACTGACGTCAACATCTTCAACCAATGGTATGTCGAGTCCCTCAGCAAGGATACGACACACTTCAAGCTCTCTTCAGGTGTACAAGAGAGTTCATCGAATACTCTCATCGAGTTCTCTAACCAAAACTCGCCTCTCGTGGTCATCATCAACCTTAGCTCTAAACTCCTCTCGGCCCGTGTTTTTAATCTTATCTACCGGGGGTTTCGATATCCTCACTACATCAATACCTTGAGGAGCCACAGGAATTGGCTGAGGTATATGAGGAGGAGGTGGAGGAGGTTGAGCATTAGGGTATGCTCGAACATAATCCGAGTACCAATTGCTCATCATCTGGAGAAAGGCTTCCGTGCCCTTTCCCTTGACCCTAGCCTCGGGTCCACTTTGAACAGCACGGTTCCTTGCACAGAGCAGTGCATTACTAGCTGCTTCATCAGCAGTCAATGGATCGGAATCCATATTCTATATAAAATAAGATTTAAAATCATCAGAAGCCACCACACTATCATTGTACACTTATGGCATGTATAGCTAGACTCTTACACCCGCTATGGTAGTCCTAGAACCGGCTAAACCATAGCTCTGATACCACTAAATGTAACACCGCTTACCCGCATTCAACGCCAGAACCGGGCACGAGGCGTTACCGTATTAAAAATCCTCAAGATCGCCACTTAGGCACAACATGACCACTCTCTTCGGCTATCACAACAACCTCAATCCTGACTTACGAGGCCTCTCTCAAACACACGAGGGCTCTCGAGACCATATTGAAAACTCTTACGATCTTAAAATTTTTCCATCTATACAGGGCTCACACGCCCGTGTAAAATTTGGCACGCCCGTAGATGTCACACACGCCCATGGTCACTACCGTGCATGAAAACTCAAGCATTCTACCAATGCCCCCACGGTTAGGGCACGCGCCGTGTTCTCTCCACCCGTGGTGCACATCGACTACCTTAACACGGCCTAGAGTCTAGACACACGCCCGTGTAGCTAGCCCGTGGCCAACATCGACAACACACACGTTCTAGGCACACGCGCCGTGTGTGACTAGTCCATGGTCTATTCTCGATTTAAAATACTAACATGCAGGGACACACGGCCAAGTCACACACCCATGGGTCGACTGTGTGTCACACATGGCCTAGACACACGCCTGCGTGTGTCTACCCACATGGACAAGAACAAAGCTATTTGCCAAGTTCTTTTCACCCTTCTAGCATACACAACATGCACTCATTCAACACATCCACAATCAACTCAAAATCTTACAATCTCACATAGATAACTACATCTTTTCATATAATAAAGTGCCAACAACTATGGCATTATACAAAATAGATTATCCATCTAAAGGCCAACACATCATAGCCATATACAACAAAATTCACTAACTTGTCTAGCCCCTATACATGCCATATACAAAACATTGAGTCTAATGTATCAGAGTGTGCTGATAGTGTGGGCGATCTTCCAATTGATCCTCGTATCTCGATTCAACACTTTTGCTCTATAAGACAAGGGAAAAGAAAGGGAGTAAGCTTTGAGCTTAGTAAGTTTACTCATAAACAATTAAGCACCATAGTATAAGCTAAACAACAATTAGCATTATACTAACATATAATGTACAACTATCCTTACTCTTTCTATCCCTTACCACATTTCCAACTCATCATGAGTCACTTACTCATAACCATTGACATGCACCCCTGCATTCAATATCACATTTACACAATATACAACACATCATCATTTCTCGATAATACATCCACACAGCTAATCCACACAGCTGATGTCTCGGTGGTTTCGCACTTAGCCCACCACAATCAATTAATAAGGTAGTATCGCACTTAGCCTACCATAAAGGTAATCGTAGTGGTTTCGCACATAGCCCACTAGACAATATACCTAACGATAGCATCGCATTATAGCCACTCATCGTCATTATGTATTAGGATGGTATCGCACTTAGCCCATCTTTTAGCATTATCACTACACATTCACATATCTATTTACTCAATCATTCATCCATTTACGAAATCTATCACATTCATTCCACTTGAATCACATAGGTTCTCAATCATTCTCAACGATGCTATACACTAGCTAGCATTAACAAATTGTAAGTATGAATGCATTGTTTATGCATAGACTTACCTCGATACTCAAAAGTATAGAAACGTGCAATTTAGTCCACCACTTTACTCTTGCCTCGGTTTCGATCCGAGCTTTGTATTTCTTGATCTATAATGATAATTCAACTCATCAATATACACATTGACTAAATTGACCCACATCTCATACTTTGGCAAAATTACCCTTTTTGCCCCTAAACTTTCTCCTATTTATGCTATTGCCCCAAGGCTCGTAAAGTGATTTTTATTCAACTTTCTAGCCTTTCGTGCTTAGCCGAATCACTTACTCAACTAAAGTAATCATCAATTCTCACTACATCACACATGTATGACCAAACTCAAGATTTTTACAAACTAGTCCCTACATGCATTTTCTATGGAAACTCATTTAGCAAAAGATGTTTCTACTACATCAAGCTTTCATAATCTTCCATAAAACATCAAAATACATGCATGTCATACATGGCCACATTTTTGAACATCAATCATAGCTCATCAAATAGCTAAAAATAGCTTACTCATGCAACAAGGACTTCAAAAATACAAAGAATATAAAAAACGAGGCTAGATGCACTTACTAGCAAGCTTGAAATTTTTGAAGAACCCTAACAATGGCTCTCTCAAATTTTCGGCAGCCTTGGAGAAGAAGATGAATGGATTTTGTCATCTTTTTTCCTATTTTAATCACTTAATTGTTAAATGACCAAAATGCCATTTTTGATAAACTTTCTATTTTAACTCATCCATGCCCAAATTTGTCCAAAAATTAGAAATTGGGAAAATTGCCATTTAAGGACCTCTAATTAATATTCTAAAGCTATTTCACACAAATAGCTTCTAGAATCTCACATTTTGCAACTTTTGCAATTTAGTCCTTTTGGACAATTCAACCGCCATTTCACAAAATTGCTTCATGAAACTTTCACACTAGCATGCATACATAGCATAAACCTCAAAAACTCATTCATATACCTCTAATTTGTGGTCTTGCACCACTATTCTGACTAGGCCCTAAATCGGGATGTTACAGAACCCTTCGGAATGATACAAGATTCCCGGTGGTTTCGCACACAGCCCACTATCAATCAACAATATGGTGGTATCGCACACAACCCACCAGCAATGATAATTACGGTGGTATCGCACACAGCCCACTAGCAATGATAATATATGTATATGATGGTATCACACATAGCCTATCGTGAATAAATAATAAGGTGGTATTGCACACAACCCACCATTAATGATAATTACGGATATTCATCCGTGCCCATATTTCTCTTCCGAAGGTTCATCCGAGAGTTTTTTCATTTTCTACTATTTCAATAATTCTCACCCATAATCAGTTATATCCACACCATGCATTAATAGTTAATACATATGTAATAGAGATGTATCTTTTACACATAAACTTGCCTCGGTGCAAAATATGTCAATGTGTGGTTTAATCTGAAACCTTTCCTTTTCCCCGGTCAAGGTTGTTTCCACGTTCTTCTTGATCTATAATAATAAAATTTACTCATTTAATCACTACATAATTCAAGACACTTCAAAATTTCTACTTTGGCAAAAATGACCGTTTTGCCCTTAAACTTTGGGAAAATTACGATTTTGCCCCTAGGCTCGTAAATCATTTTTCATCAAATTTCCTTATTAAACAAGCCTAGCTGAACATTTATTTCTCTTATAACAATTCACAATTCCAATCTTTTCATGCATTTACTACTCAATTTACAACCTTTACAAATAAGCCCTTTTTGGTGTTTTCATGGAAACACCTCTCACAAAAGTTGTTTATTTAACAACCACCATTCATTTTCTTCCCTAACAACTCAGCAAACAACACAAGCACTCACATGGAAAATCCCTAAACTTTCAACCATTTTGCAAAATAGTCCCCTCATTAGCTAGCTTAAGCTTTAGGGGTTCCAAAAGTGCAAAAATTTTCAAGAAAGACCTCTAAAATCACTTACTTGCAAGAGAATAGCTTGGCTGAAAGTTTGAGCTTCAAAACCCCTATTTCTTACTGAAAATTTCGGTGGAAGGAGAAGAGAAATAAAAAAGATGATAGCCTTTTCTTTATTTAATCTTATTTTATTCTTTTTGCCACCTAATTTCACCAAATATTGACCAATTTAATGCTCTTGTCTCCCTTGGCCGGCCATCACCTTTAGGAAGGCCTAATTGCACTTTAAGGACCTCCAATTTAATATTCCATAGCTAATAGACACCTCTAGCTTGTAAAATGAAACTTTCACACTTTATGCGATTTAGTCCTTTTTCGCAATTAAGCATACAATCACTAAAATTAATGCACCAAAATTTTCATACATCCCTATAATCACGATATAAAACATATAATAAGATTAAAAATAATTTCTTCAACCTCGGATTAGTGGTCCCGAAACCACTGTTCTGACTAGCCCCAAAATCGGGCTGTTACAGGCTGTGTGGACATTCGAAATGGGAGCACATGGCCGTGTCCTAGCCCATGTCCGACCCCGTGTAACTCTCTGACTTGGGTCACACGGCCAACACACACGCCCGTGTGGCTAGCCCGTGTGCCTTAAAAATGGCCATACTCGCCCATGTGCCAGACCGTGTGCTAGGCTATGCTAAACCTGTAGAGTATACTGACTTATGCCTCACGGCAAAGTCACACGCCCGTGTGTGAGGCCGTCTGGAGCATACTAACTTGATTTTAATTTCAACACCAGGGGACACACGACCGTATACATAACCGTGTGTCACACACGACTGAGACACACACCCGTGTCTCTGCCGTGTAGACAAAAATAGACTATTTACCAAGCCAATTTGCGACCCAAACTTGTGCATACCTACATCAAATTCAAAAGCACCAATTGTAACACCCCTTACCCGTATTCAACGCCGAAACCGGGCACGAGGCATTACCGTATTAAAAACCTCAAGATCGCCACTTAGGCACAACATGACCACTCTCTTTGGCCATCACAACAACCTCAATCCCTACTTACGAGGCCTCTCTCAAACACACGAGGGCTCTCGAGACCACATCGAAAACTCCTACGATCTTAAAACTTTTCCATCTATACAGGGCTCACACGCCCGTGTAAGATTTGGCACGCCCGTGGATGTCACACACGTCCATAGTCACTACCCGTGCATGAAAACTCAAGCATTCTACCAATGCCCCATGGTTAGGGCACACGCCCGTGCCTTCCACCTGTGGTGCACACTGACTACCTTAACACGGCCTAGAGTCTAGACACACGCCCGTGTGGCTAGCCCATGGCCAACATCGATTACACACACGTTTCTAGGCACACGCCTGCGTGTGACTAGTTCGTGGTCTATTCTCGACTTAAAATACTAACATGCAGGGGGACACACGGCCAAGTCACACGCCCATGGGTCGACTGTGTGTCACACATGGCCTAGACACACGCCCCGTGTGTCTACCCACATGGACAAGAACAAAGCTATTTGCCAAGTTCTTTTCACCCTCCTAGCATACACAATCATGCACTCATTCAACACATCCATGATCAACTCAAAATCTTACAATCTCAATTAGATAACTACGTCTTTTCATATAATAAATTGCCAACAACTATGGCATTATACAAAATAGATTATCCATCTAAAGGCCAACACATCATAGCCATATACAACAAAATTCACTAACTTGTCTAGCCCCTATACATGCCATATACAAAACATTGAGTCTCATGTACCAGAGTGTGCTGACAGTGTGGGCGATCTTCCAATTGATCCTCGTATCTCGATTCAACACTTTTTCTCTATAAGACAAGGGAAAAGAAAAGGGAGTAAGCTTTGAGCTTAGTAAGTTTACACATGAACAATTAAGCAACATAGTATAAGCTAAACAACAATTAGCATTATACTAACATATAATGTACAACTATGCTTACTCTTTCTATCCCTTACAACATTTTCAACACATCATGAGTCACTTACTCATAACCATTGACATGCACCCCTGCATTCAATATCACATTTAGAAAATATACAACACATCATTAATTCTTAATAATACATCCACACAGCTATTCTCCTCACTATCACATCCACATAGCAAATCTCTCGGTGGTTCCGCACTAAGCCCACCACAATCAATTAATAAGGTAGTATCACACTTAGCCTACCAACAAGGTATTCATAGTGGTTTCGTACATAGCCAACTAGATAATATACCTAACGATAGCATCGCACATAGCCAGCTCATCGTCAATATGCATTAGGATGGTATCGCACTTAGCCCACCATTTAGCATTATCACAACACATTCACAATCTACTTACTTAATCATTCATCCATTCATTTCACTTGAACCACATAGGTTCTCAATCATTCTCAACCATGCTATACACTATCTAGCATTAACAAATTGTAAGTATGAATGCATTGTTTATGCATAGACTTACCTCGATACTCAAAAGTATAAAAACGTGCAATTTAGTCCACCACTTTGCTCTTGCCTCGGTTTCGATCCGGGCTTTGTCTTTCTTGATCTATAATGAATAAATTAGCTTATTCAATACACACATTGACCAAGTTGACCCACATCTCATACTTTGGAAAAATTACTCTTTTGCCCCAAATCTTTCTCATAATTACACTATTGCCCCAATACTTGTAAAGTGATTTTTATTCAACTTTCTAGCCTTTGATGCTTAGTCGAATCACTTAATCAACTAAAGCAATCATCAATTCTCACTACATCACACATGTATGACCAAACTCAAGATTTTTACAAACTAGTCCCTACATGCATTTTCTATGGAAACTCATTTAGCAAAAGATGTTTCTACTACATCAAGCTTTCATAATCATCCATAAAACATCAAAATACATGCATTTCATACATGGCCACATTTTTGAACATCCATCATAGCTCATCAAATAGCTAAAAATAGCTTACTCATGCAACAAGGACTTCAAAAATACAAAGAATATAAAAAACGAGGCTAGATGCACTTACTAGCAAACTTGAAATTTTTGAAGAACCCTAACAATGGCTCTCTCAAATTTTCAGCAGCCTTGGAGAAGAAGATGAATGAATTTTGCCATCTTTTCTCCTATTTTAATCACTTAATTGTTAAATGACCAAAATGCCCTTTTTGATAAACTTTCTATTTTAACTCATCCATGCCCAAATTTGTCCAAAAATTAGAAATTGGGAAAATTTCTATTGAAGGACCTCTAATTAATATTCTAAAGCTATTTCACATAAATAGCTTCTAGAATCTCACATTTTGCAACTTTTGCAATTTAGTCCTTTTGGACAATTCAACCGCAATTTCACAAAATTGTTTCATGAAACTTTCACACTAGCATGCATACATAGCATAAACCTCAAAAACTCATTCATATACCTCAGATTTGTGGTCTCACACCACTATTCCGACTAGGCCCTAAATCGGGATGTTACACCAATACATAGCATCAATAGGCATTTAACAACAATTCCAACCAAGCTCAATTCACTACTTCAATAACAACAATTTACATGTTCATATTACCATGTATTGCCAATTCTAATATAACAATTCCAAATTCACAAAACATCTATATGCATTATTTCAACCAAACTTTTTACCTTGCCTAAAATCACAAACATACAACAACCATTTCCAACCATTAACTACCTTAAATGCTAAACTATCACAAACCATTTGCAAGAAATTATGAACCACATCATAAGCCGTTTTCACATATATACATATACATCCAAAACAACCAAATTAAGCCAACTCTCATTACTATATATACAAACCAAAACATATACATTTACAAGCCATTTTATATGGCTAAAATCATTATCAACACATAATAAAAATGACCAAAGTCCCTATACATGCCATATACTCAAAACATAAGTTCAAAAGTACCAAATTGATAGATGGATTGTAACATCCTAGTTTAGGGCCTAGTCGAAATAGTGGTACGAGAACACAAATCCGAGGGTTATAAAAGAGTTTTTGGGGTTTATGCCATGTATGCATGCTAGTGTGAAAGTTTCATGGAGCAATTTTGTGAAATTGTGGTTGAATTGTCCAAAAGGAATAAATTGCAAAAGTTGCAAAATGTGTGTTTCTAGAAGCCATAGGTGTGAAATAGCTTTAGATTATTAATTAGAGGTCTTTAATGAGAAATTTTCCCAATTTTTAGTTTTTGGACAAAAATGGGCATGGATGAGTTAAAATAGAAAGTTTATCAAAAAGGGCATTTTGGTCATTTAACAAATAAGTGATTAAAAAGGAGAAAAGATGACAAAATCATGCTCATCTTCTTCCCCTCATTGCCGAAAATTTGAAGGAAGCCATAGCTAGGGTTCTTCAATTTTTCAAGCTTGCTAGTAAGTGCATCTAGCCTCGTTTTTTATATTCTTTGTATTTTTGAAGTCCCGGTAGCATGAGTAAGCTATTTTTAGCTATTTGATGAGCTATAAAGGATGTTCAAAAATGTGGTCATGTATGACATGCATGTATTTTGTTGTTTTATGGAAGATTATGAAAGCTTGATGTAGTAGAAACATCTTTTGTTAAGTGATTTTCCATGAAAATGCATGTAGGGACTTGATTGTGAAAATCTTAAGTTTGGTCATACATGTGTGTTTTTGTGAGAATTGATGATATCTTTAGTTGAATAAGTGGTTCGGCTAAGCATGAAAGGATAGAAAGTTGAATAAAAATCACTTTACGAGCCTTGGGGCTAAAGTGTAAATATGAGGAAGTTTAGGGGCAAAATAGTAATTTTTCTAAAGTATGAGATGTGGTCAATTTAGTCAATGTATGTATTGAATAAGCTGATTTATTCATTATAGATCAAGAAAGACGAAGCCCGAATCGAAACTGAGGCAAAAGCAAGGTGGTGGACTAAATTGCAAGTCTCACTACTTTTGAGTATCAAGGTAAGTCTATGCATAAACAATGCATTCATACTTACAATTTGTTGATGATAGCTAGTGAGTAGATTGTTTGAGATTGATTGAGAACCTATATGGTTCAAGTAGAATGAATGTAGTAGAATTGTGAATGGATGTTTAATTGAGTAAGTAGACATGTGAAGGTGTAGTGATAATGCTAGATGGCAGGCTAAGTGCGATACCATCCTAATGCATATTGACGATGAGCTGGCTATGTGCGATGCTATCGTGAGGTATATCGTTTACTGGGCTAAGTGAGAAACCCCTATGATTACCTTTGTGGTAGGCTAAGTGCGATACCACCTTATTAATCGATTGTGGTGTGCTAAGTGCGAAACCACCGAGACATTTGTTGTGTGGGTTAACTGTGTGGATTAGCCATGTGATTACATTATTGAGTAAAATAGTTGTGTGGATGTATTATTAAGTTAACTAGCTGTGTGGATGAATTATTGAGAAATAATGACGTGTTGTATATTGTGTAAATGTGACATTGAATGCAGGGGTGCATTTCGATGGTTATGAGTATGTGACTCATGATGTGTTGGAAATGTGGTAAGGGTTAGAAAGAGTAAGCATAGTTGTTCATTTCTTTTGGTAGTATAAGCTTATACTATGATGCTTAATTGTTTATGTGTAAACTTACTAAGCTCAAAGCTTACTCCTTTTCTTTTCCCTTGTCTTATAGAGTAAAAGTGTTGAACCGAGATACGAGGATCAATTGGAAGATCACCCACACTATCAGCACACTCTGGTACATGAGACTCAATGTTTTGTATATGGCATGTATAGGGGCTAGACAAGTTAGTGAATTTTGTTGTAAATGGCTAAGATGTGTTGGCCTTTAGATGGATAGCCTATTTTGTATAATGCCATGGTTGTTGGCTATTACATTATATGAAAGAAAGAGGTAGTTTTCTATGTGAGATTGCACTTCAATTTGAGTTGATTATGATTGTGTTAGATGAGTATATGTTGTGTATGCTAGAGGGGTGAAAAGAACTTGGCACATAGCTTTGTTCTTGTCCATGTGGATAGACACACGGGCGTGTGTCTAGGCCATGTGTGACACACGGCCAGCCCACGGGGGTGTGACTTAGCCGTGTGTCCCCTGCATGTTAGTATTTGAAGTCAAAATAGACCACGGACTAGTCACACGGGCGTGTGCCTAGGGCGTGTGGGATTAATCAATGTTGGACACGGGCTAGCTACACGGGCGTGTGGGCCGTGTTAAAGTAGTCAGTGTGCACCACGGGTGGTAAGCACGGGCGTGTGCCTTGGCCGTGGGGCATTGGCAGAATGCTGGGGTTTTAGGCACGGTTTGGGGACATGGGCGTGTGTGTCCATGCACGGGCGTGTCTAATCTTTCACGGGCGTGTGAGACCTGTATAAAAGAGAAAAATTTTAAGATTGGAAAAAGTTCCGGTTTAGTCTCGAGAGCCCTCGTGTGTATGAGTGAGGCCTCGTAAGTCGATAATGAGGTTGTTGAGATGACTTCAGAGAGTAGTTACGATGAGCCTAAGTGGCGATCAAGTGGTTTGAGTTTGGTAACGCCTTGGGCTCAGTTCTGGCGTAGAAACCGAGTAAGGGGTGTTACATTTAGTGGTATCAGAGCTATAGTTTAGTCGGTTCTAGGACTACCGTAGCGGGTGTAAGAGTCTAGCTATACATGCCATAAGTGTACAATGATAGTGTGTGGCTTCTGATGATTTTAAATCTTGCTTTATATAGTATATGGATTCTGATCCATCGACTGCTGATGAAGCAGCTAGTAATGCGTCGGCTCCTGCACAAGGAATCGCGCCCGTTGAGAGTGGACCCGAGGTCAGGGGTCAAGGGGAAGAGGCACAGGAAGCCTTTCACCAGATGATGAGTAATTGGTACTCGGACTATGTTCGAGCGAACCCTAATGCTCAACCTCCTCCACCTCTTCCTATACCTCAGCCAAATCCAGTGGCTCCTCAATGTATGGATGTAGTGAGGATATCGAAACCCTCGGTGGATAAGATTAGGAAACACGGGGCTGAGGAGTTTAGAGCTAAGGTAGATGATGACCCAGAGAGGGCAGAGTTCTAGTTGGAGAACTCGATGAGGGTGTTCGATGAACTCTCATGTATGCCTGAAGAGAGCTTGAAGTGTGCCGTATCTTTGCTGAGAGATTCGGCATACCATTGGTGGAAGACGTTGACGTTAGTGGTCCCGAGAGAGCGGGTGACATGGGACTTCTTTCTGGAAGAGTTCCGGAAGAAGTATATAAGCCAGAGGTTTACTGATCGAAAAAGGAAGGAATTCCTTGAGTTGAAACAAGGAAGAATGACAGTAGCAGAGTATGAGCATGAGTTTGTTAGGCTTAGCAAATACGCTCAAGAATATGTATCGACTGAGACCATCTTGTGTAAGAGGTTTGAAGATGGGCTGAATGAGGACATCAAACTCCTAGTGGGCATTTTGGAGTTGAAAGAATTTGTGGTATTAGTTGAGAGGGCAAGTAAGGCCGAAGAGCAGAGTTCAGAAAAGTGGAGGGCTGTGAGTGAAGCCCGAGATGCTAGAAAGAGGCCGATGGGCAAGTCGTACCAAGCCCAATCGAAAAGATCCAAAGAAGTGAATCCTCGGACGACGGCACCAGAGGGTTATTCGCATCGAGACTTGGGCAATACTCGTTCGGGTTCGAGAGTCCAAGCTCCCTCGATGGAAAGTGTGGGCAATACAAAGAGTAAACCAGAGTGTCCAAGTTGTGGTAGATATCACACCGGAGAGTGTTGGGGAAATATTTGAAAATGTTATAAGTGTGGTTCCCCCGACCATTTTATCCGAAACTGCCTCGAGAGGGATGATAAAGAAGAGAGGCAAGAGCTGAGACCTAGTGATGTGTCTACGAGGGGTAGACCACCAAGGAACCCAAGAGGTGGGGCTAGTGGTAGAGGTGCGCCCAGAGATTCTACTATGAGACCAGAGGGTCGGGCACCTACGAGAACGTATGCCATTCGCGCTCACGAAGAGGCATCCTCCCCTGATGTGATAACGGGTACTTTTTCTCTCTATGGCACCTTTGTTATTGCTTTAATAGATCCAGGGTCTACTCATTCTTATATTTGCATGAGATTAGCATCTAATTTGAGTATGACCGTTGAGTCTACGGACATAGTGGTTAAGGTGTCAAACCCGTTAGGAAAGCATGTGTTAGTGGACAAAGTGTGTAAGAATTGTCCTTTATTGATTGAGAATCATTGTTTTTCGGCAAACCTTATGTTGTTGCCGTTTGATGAGTTTGATTTAATCCTAGGCATGGATTGGTTGACTACCCATAGTGTCTTAGTGAACTATGGTAGTAAGTTCATTGAATTGAAATGTGAGAGTGGAGATGTGGTTCGGGTTGAATCAAGTGGATCAGATAGTCTACCAGTGATGATTTCTTCCCTAGTGGCTGAGAAATGTTTGAGAAAAGGATGTGAGTCCTATCTTGCTTTTGTGTTGAATACTCGAGAGATTGGAGTAGAGTTTGAAACAGTGCCAGTGGTATGTGAGTATCCAGATGTATTTCCGGAAGAGTTACCCAGATTACCTCCAGTGAGAGAGGTCGAGTTTGGAATTGAGTTGGTTCCGGGAACGGCACCTATTTTAATTTCTCCATATAGAATGGCACCTGTAGAGTTGAAAGAACTGAAGGTTTAGTTGCAAGAGTTGACAGATAAGGGTTTTGCAAGACCGAGCTACTCGTCGTGGGGTGCTCCGGTATTATTCGTGAAGAAGAAAGATGGGTCTATGAGGTTGTGTATAGACTATAGACAACTGAACAAGGTGACGGTGAAGAATAAGTATCCTTTACCAAGGATTGATGATCTTTTTGATCAACTAAAAGGAGCTACAGTTTTCTCCAAGATAGACTTGAGGTTTGGTTATTATCAGCTCAGAGTGAAAGAGTAAGATGTGTTGAAAACTGCATTTTGGACAAGGTATGACCATTATGAGATTTTGGATATGCCGTTTGGTTTGACGAATGCACCTGCGATTTTTATGGATCTGATGAACCGTGTTTTCAGACCATATGTGGACAAGTTTGTAGTTGTCTTTATTGACGATATATTGATCTATTCTCGGGATGAGAACGATCACGAAGAGCATTTGAGAATTGTCTTGCAAACTTTGAGAGATAAGCAGTTGTATGCTAAGTTTAGCAAGAGTGAGTTTTGGCTCCGAGAGGTCGGATTCCTAGGACACATGGTGTCAGGTGATGGCGTCAGAGTTGACCCGAGTAAGATATCGGCTGTTGTGGATTTGAAACCGCCGAGGAACGTGTCAGAAATCAAAAGTTTCTTGGGATTAGCAGGATATTACAGACGTTTCGTAAAGGGGTTCTCTGTGATTGCTACCCCGATGACGAAACTATTGCACAAAGATGTCAAGTTTGATTAGACTGAGACATGTCAACAGAGTTTCGAGAGATTGAAAACATTGTTGACTGAGGCACGGGTTTTGGTTCAACCAGAATCGGGGAAAGAGTTCGTGGTTTACAGTGATGTGTCGTTTAATGGTCTCGATTGCATGTTGATGCAAGAGGGTAAGGTAGTCGCTTACGCCTCGAGGCAGCTAAAACCGCACGAGAAGAATTATCCGACTCATGATTTGGAGTTACCTGCGATTGTTTTTGCGTTAAAGATTTGGCGAAATTACTTGTATGGTGAGAAGTGCCGAATCTTTACGGATCACAAGAGTTTAAAATATTTGATGGATCAGAAGGATCTAAATTTGCGACAGAGACGGTGGCTTGAGTTGTTGAAAGACTATGAGTTAGTCATTGACTACCACCCGAGAAAAGTGAATGTGGTTGCGGATGCCCTGAGTAGGAAATCCTTGTATGCTCTAAGAGTTATGAGCACAAGTTTAGCATTGTTTGATGATGGTGCTATTTTGGCAGAATTGAGAGCTAAGCCGCTATTTGTTCAACAGATATGTGAGGCTCAGAAAAATGACAGTGAGATGCAAGCTAAGATAGCTAAGTGCGGATCAGAAAGTGATTACGATTTTCGAGTGGATTTGAATGGTTGTCGATGTATCGTGACGAGAATTTGTGTTCCTAAAGATGAGGAGTTGATTCAAAAGGTTTTGCATGAGGCCCACACAAAGTGGATGTTTGTCAAGACATCCGGCGGCGATTTAAAATGTACAACGACTTGAGGAAGTTTTATTGGTGGCCGGGTATGAAAAGAGATATTTTGAGTTCGTGACAAAGTGTCTAATTTGTCAACAAGTGAAAGTGAGCATCAAGTGCCTTCGGATTGCTTCAGCCAAGAATGGTACCCGAATGGAAGTGGGATCGGATTACCATGGATTTTGTGACGGGGTTGCCGATGACTCCGAGTAAGAGAGATGTTGTGTGGGTTGTTGTGGATAGATTGACAAAGTCGGCTCACTTTATTCGAAGACGTGTTGATTATTCACCTGGACAAGTTAATGAGTTGTATGTGGCGAGATAGTGAGGTTGCATGGTGTGCCTGTGTCTATTATATCGGATAAAGATCCGAAGTTTACTTCGAGATTTTGGAAGAAGTTGCAAGAGGCCATGGGTACGAGATTGAATTTCAGTACTGCGTTCCATCCGCAAACCGATGGTCAGTCTGAAAGAGTGATTCAAGTTCTCGAAGATATGCTTCGATGTTGTGTGTTAGAATTCGAAGGTAGTTGGGAGAGATATCTACCTTTGGTCGAATTCGCCTATAACAATAGTTATCAGTCGAATTTACAGATGGCACCGTATGAGGCTTTGTATGGTCGTAAGTGTCGGACTCCTTTGTATTGGACCGAGCTTAGTGAGAAGCGGATCCATGGGGTTGATCTAGTAAAAGAGATCGAAGAGAAAGTGAGAGTAATCCGTATTGGTCTGAAAGCTACTTCGGACCGACAAAAGTCGTATGCGGATTTGAAAAGAAAAGAAATTGAGTTTGAAGTGGGCGACAAAGTGTTTTTGAAAGTGTCCCCGTGGAAGAAGATTATGAGATTTGGACGAAAAGGGAAATTGAGTCCAAGGTTCATAGGGCCGTATGAGATTACAGATAGAATTGGGCCTATAGCATACCGGTTGGCTTTGCCGGTAGAGTTGGAAAAGATTCATAATGTGTTCCATGTGTCGATGTTGCGACGGTATCGCTCCGATCCTTCACATGTGATTCCTTCGACAGAAATTGAGATAAGACCGGATATGTCTTATGAAGAGGAGCCGATTAAGATCTTGGCTCGAGAAGTGAAACAGTTGAGAAATAAGAACATAGCACTAGTGAAAGTGTTATGGCAGAAACATGGTGTGGAAGAGGCTACGTGGGAAACGGAAGAAGCTATGAGAGAGCAACATCCAAACCTCTTTACTGGTAAGATTTTCGGGGGCAAAAATCTCTAAAGGGGGGAGAGTTGTAACATCCCAGTTTAGGGCCTAGTCAGAATAGAGGTGCGAGACCAGAAATATGAGGGTTATAAATGAGTTTTTGAGGTTTATGCCATGTATGCATGCTAGTGTGAAAGTTTCATGAAGCAATTTTGTGAAATTGTGGTTGAATTGTCCAAAAGGACTAAATTGCAAAAGTTGCAAAATGTGTGTTTCTAGAAGCTATATGTGTGAAATAGCTTTAGATTATTAATTAGAGGTCCTTAATGAGCAATTTTCCCAATTTTTAGTTTTTGGACAAAAATGGGCATAGATGAGTTAAAATAGAAAGTTTATCAAAAAGGGGCATTTTGGTCATTTAACAAATAAGTGATTAAAAAGGAGAAAAGATGACAAAATCATGCTCATCTTCTTCCCCTCATTGCCGAAAATTTGAAGGAAGCCATAGCTAGGGTTCTTCAATTTTTCAAGCTTGCTAGTAAGTGCATCTAGCCTTGTTTTTGATATTCTTTGTATTTTTGAAGTCTCGGTAGCATGAGTAAGCTATTTTTAGCTATTTGATGAGCTATAAAGGATGTTCAAAAATGTGGTCATGTATGACATGCATGTATTTTGTTTTTTATGGAAGATTATGAAAGCTTGATTTAGTAGAAACATCTTTTGTTAAGTGATTTTCCATGAAAATGCATGTAGGGACTTGATTGTGAAAATCTTAAGTTTGGTCATACATGTGTGTTTTTGTGAGATTTGATGATAGCTTTAGTTGAATAAGTGGTTCGGCTAAGCATGAAAGGCTAGAAAGTTGAATAAAAATCACTTTACGAGCCGTGGGGCTAAAGTGTAAATATGAGGAAGTTTAGGGGCAAAATAGTAATTTTTCTAAAGTATGAGATGTGGTCAATTTAGTCAATGTATGTATTGAATAAGCTGATTTATTCATTATAGATCAAGAAAGACGAAGCCCGGATCGAAATCGAGGCAAAAGCAAGGTGGTGGACTAATTTGCAAGTCTCAATACTTTTGAGTATTGAGGTAAGTCTATGCATAAACAATGCATTCATACTTACAATTTGTTGATGATAGCTAGTGAGTAGCTTGTTCGAGATTGATTGAGAACCTATGTAGTTCAAGTAGAATGAATGTAGTAGAATTGTGAATGGATGTTTAATTGAGTAAGTAGACATGTGAAGGTGTAGTGATAATGCTAGATGGCAGGCTAAGTGCGATACCATCCTAATGCATATTGACGATGAGCTGGCTATGTGCGATGCTATCGTGAGGTATATCGTTTAGTGGGCTGAGTGAGAAACCCCTATGATTACCTTTGTGGTCGGCTAAGTGCGATACCACCTTATTAATCGATTGTGGTGTGCTAAGTGCGAAAACACCGAGACATTTGCTGTGTGGGTTAACTGTGTGGATTAGCCATGTGATTGCATTATTGAGTAAAATAGCTGTGTGGATGTATTATTAAGTTAATTAGCTGTGTGGATGAATTATTGAGAAATAATGACGTGTTGTATATTGTGTAAATGTGACATTAAATGCAGGGGTGCATTTCGATGGTTATGAGTATGTGACTCATGATGTGTTGGAAATGTGGTAAGGGTTAGAAAGAGTAAGCATAGTTGTTCATTTCTTTTGGTAGTATAATGCTAATTTTTGTTTAGCTTATACTATGATGCTTAATTGTTTATGTGTAAACTCACTAATCTCAAAGCTTACTCCTTTTCTTTTCCCTTATCTTATAGAGTAAAAGTGTTGAACCGAGATACGAGGATCAATTGGAAGATCGCCCACACTATCAGCACACTCTGGTACATGAGACTCAATGTTTTGTATATGGCTTGTATAGGGGCTAGACAAGTTAGTGAATTTTGTTGTAAATGGCTAAGATGTGTTGGCCTTTAGATGGATAGCTTATTTTGTATAATGCCATGGTTGTTGGCTATTACATTATATGAAAGAAAGAGGCAGTTTTCTATGTGAGATTGCACTTCAATTTGAGTTGATTATGATTGTGTTAGATGAGTATATGTTGTGTATGCTAGAGGGGTGAAAAGAACTTGGCACATAGCTTTGTTCTTGTCCATGTGGATAGACACGCGGGCGTGTGTCTAGGCCATGTGTGACACACGGCCAGCCCACGGGCGTGTGACTTAGCCGTGTGTCCCCTGCATGTTAGTATTTGAAGTCAGAATAGACCACGGACTAGTCACACGGGCGTGTGCCTAGGGCGTGTGGGATTAATCAGTGTTGGCCACGGGCTAGCTACTTCAGAGAGTAGTTACGACGAGCCTAAGTGGCGATCAAGTGGTTTGAGTTCGGTAACGCCTCGGGCCCGATTCCGGCGTAGAACCCGAGTAAGGGGTGTTACATGGATAGTGTGACGAAGCCTCCGACGATCCTCGAATCCGAGCTAGCTTTGGAATCACTATAAAACATAGCAAATTAAACAAAGTAAGCTTTATAGCTTAGTAAGCTCGTATGAAATAAACTCAAACTAATCATAAATACAAAAATCATCAATTTGAACATATCAACATGTAATTCATGCTAACTAACAAACCTTTCACATGTTTAATCATATGCTTATATGTGCACTTCACAATTTCTTCGATTTAAAGCTTATATGGTTTATGTACATACCTGTACCATCTCATATCAATCTCATACTCAACAACATCTTTCATTTACCAGTTGAACCATTCGGAATACTATCGGATACTCGGGAAAACTCGCACTGAAGTGTCACATATATAGCCAAAGCTATTACAATCACATATCACATATATGCTCACTCTCAAGCTATCAACGGGCCTGCTCACACAAGCTGTGGGTCAAGACGTAGCTACACGGTGCTGCTCACACAAGCTGTCAAGTAACCGTAACACATGCCGGTATACTCAGCCACCAGTAGGACGTACAGGACCAGCACCCGGATCACATAATCACAGTAAAAAATACCCCTAATGACATGTCACTAGCATCCAAATCTATTCCTAAGGTTCAATCGGGAATTTCAATACCGAATCGTCTTCGAATCATTGTCGAATATGTCCGTAATCTCGTATTCACAATTTATACAATATCAAAGCATTAAAAACATAATTATAACAAAGCTTATTACATACGAACTTACCTCGAACATAAAAACGACGAAACGAGTCGATTAGTCGAGAACTTTGTTTTTCCCTCGTTCTAGATCCGAGTTTCACTTTTCTTGATCTATATGTAATCAAAATTAACTTATTTAATCATCTCTCTATTCAATTTAATCCAAAATTCAGTTTAAGGCATTTTTACACATTTGCCCCTAATGTTTCACATCTTTTACAATTTAGTCCTTATTTCATATAATCATAAATTCATGAAATTTAATACTAACCCATGCTATTCGAATTACCATTATACCCCTAGCAGCCCATATTTTCCATTTATTTCACATTTTAACCATGAATTTTACACTTTTCACCAATTAATCCCTAATTTGCATTTTCACCAAAAATCACTTAACAAAACTTGTATAATTCACAAAAAACATTCTTAATCTATCATCAAACATCAAAACACACATGTATTCATCAATGGAATCATTCAAATTCTTTAGCAGTTTTGCAAAATAGTCCCTGGGCTAGCTAGACCTAGTTGCAACGATCTCAAAAACATAGAAATCATTAAAAACGGAACAAAAATGGACTTACAATTAAGCTTGCATGTGGCCGAACCCTAAAACTCTCTCATGGATTCTTAATATTTCAATTTTCAGTGAAAATATTGGAGAAGAAAGATGATAGCTTTAGTTACTTAATTATTTTACTTATTAATTCACTAAATTACAAATTTAACCTTAGTTATATAACCTAAAAATCATTTAATACTTGTCCATATTTGTCCACTCAAGCTAATAATGGTATAATTACCCTTTAAGGACCTTAAATATTTAATTCCATAGCTAATAATCCCTTTTGGCTTATAGAACTCAAATTTGTCACTTTACGCGATTTAGTCCTTTTTATCAAATTAACTACTCAAACAATAAAATTTCTTAACGAAATTTTCACACAAACATATTATCGTGTTGTAGACATTAAAATAATAATAAAATAATTATTTTGAATTCAAATTTGTAGTTTTGAAACCACAGTTCTGATTTGACTAAAAACGGGTTGTTACAGTACCCGTCAAAGAAGGGAGAACGGTCAAGAATTACTTCAAGGATGTGCAAAATAACATTGCAACGTAGAATGAATGAAAAAGGTATTCTAAGGTTTAACTAACTAAGTTCTTACGAACTTACAAATGTTATTTTCTATTTCAGGATATAAAGGAATTTGAGTTGAGAGACAACGCTAGGGCTACGCCAAGGAAGCGGCGCGTTGAGTTCTTATGCGTACAGAGGAAAACAAGTGAAGTGTCAAAGTCTGTGCATAAGTTCATTAAGTAGTATTCCAAAGTGTACCCAGTAGACTAAGAGATAAAGTAAGAAAGTGTAAAGTTTTATTGAATCGAAACAATAACCATATATTGTATATTTACAAGAAACTCTGTAGTAGCCATAGTAGTAGTCCGTACATAAGCGAAATGTAAATTTACGCCAATAAGAAATTTTGTTATAGTCATAGAGACATTTACAAAAATAAATAATAGAAAGGAGAGCCTTCATGGCAGAATCTGAAGAACAATATTCATGATGACATATGAAGACAATGCCTTTAGGCGGACACCGAACGAATGGTGAACTTTGTATAGTTACAAGGGATGGATAGAAAGGCTAATGTGCGTCAGAGTACATTGCAAAGTAAACATACGAGTTAAGAGAAAGAATAGAAAGTGTACTAAAGTAAGGAAGATATAATAAATTTTGAAATGGCGCAGTCTACCCCGCCCGAAGATAATGATAAGACTAGTGAGTATGGAATAAGTTATTAAGTTTGATAATAAGGTAAGTGAAAAGGTTATGGATGATGTGTAACACCCCAAACCCAGCCTAGACGTTATGGCCGAATCTGGCGATGTCACATAATAGCGTGTTGAAACTAAGTTGTTACGATAAAACCGTTTTCATTTATTTACTCTTGTTGACTCCAAAATCGCTTACTTATTTAATCGATTGTTTTAAAACACAATTCGTTGTGGAAGCTTTAGAAATCATTTATTTTATGAAAAACCGAGTTAATTAGGTAAATCCTTCCATCTTAGAAAAACCCCTTTGTTTTAGAGAAAATCGTTTGTTCGTTGAGTTTGTGCAGTTTTTAAATCCACGAAAACAGTCTAAAATCCGAAATAAAAGCAAAAAGCGATTCAAAAGTTCAATTTACATAAAAATAACCAAAAAATAATTAAGAAATAAATACCAAAACTGAAATTAAAAGCAGTTTTAAAATACGTGTGGCCACCATCGAGTCCTCCATTGCACCGATCCGTCAAGTCCGGGATTACTCGTGCACATTAAACAAAAGGGTGAGTTTACGTAAACTCGAGTGTTTAATCCCGTAGAAACAAACAAACAATCGGTATTCACGAAGGCACGATTGAGCGATCTTGGGCCTAAGCCCTTTTCAAGATATCGATGACAGTTTGTGCCTTAGCCCATCTCAAGACGATGTCAAAATGCAAGAGGGCCTTAGCCCATCACAAAGACGTCGAGAGCATGCATGATTATGCAAAGAGCAAAATCCTACCCAACCAGCCTCTACACACCATCTTCGTCCAACCCTACACTCCATGTGGGGATATAATCAACCCACCCATCCCTACACTCCAAGTAGTACCGAATGCGGCACAATACAAGAGTTTGCGTGGTGAGTGCTTGATAAATTAGGCTCAAAGCCTTTCAGTACACTTCCTCCGAATAACAACCCCCAACTCAATGCAATGCAACACACAATGGATGACATGCTATTATACAATTTCAGTACATATATTCAATTCAGATATTAACATGCCCAGTACAGATATCATTGGTCAATTTCACACATTTAGGGGTCTAAGTAAGCGGTTATCGACCTACTGATGAGGTTCATGATCGACTTGGGACGACCCGTGCAACCTTAAAAACATATCGGTAAAAATGGGCCCACATGCCAATGTGATCTACCCGTGTGGTCCCACACACCCGTGTGGCCCACTTGGCCCAAATTGGCCTTGGCCGTGTGATCCATTTTTAAAGTAACCCATACTAGCTCAATACTCATATGTTTTCATTATTTACTTATATGTTCATTTAAAGTTGTCTACTTGAGTCATTATCACTAAATTATTTATATCTTGAGCTACAGAATTCAAAATTAAGATCCGCTTGATGTTTTTGAAACTAGAATAAAATACCTTTCTACCATAAAATTTTTAGAATTTATAGTTTATCAAATAAGTACAGAAAAATATTTAAAGTTATCCCTATTCTGCAGTTTGACAGCTTCGACCTTTCCTTACAAAAAATTATTTATCTCTTATTAAGGAATTTAGATGATGTTTCCATTTGTTTCTCTTGAAAATAGACTCGTTAAGGATTTAACCATATAAATTTAAGCCCCTAAATATTTTTTTACAATTTTTGATGATTTTCCAAAGTTAGAATAGGGGAACCTGAAATCATTCTGACCTTATCTCACAAAATTTATTATAACTCATGATTTACAATTCCATTGCTTACACTGTTTCTTCCATGAAAGACTAGACTCAATAAAATTTAATTTCATATTTTATTCAACCTCTAACTCAATTTACACTATTTTTGATTATTTTTCAAAGTTAGACTACTGCTGCTATCCGAAACTGTTTTAGTGCAAAATGTTGATTTCCTAGTTTTTAACACTCTTATTTTCTTTCTCTACAATTTTTCGCATCATTTTCTCTTATTTCTCTTATTTCTCGACATCAAGCAATTTTGGCTTTTCACCGAACCCTATTTTCTGCGTTTCGGGTACACACCTGGTATCATTTTGATGCCTAATCACTCCCGAGCACTTCAAGGCCTAAAATCAAGATACTCAACATCAATTTAACGGAATTTACAAGCGAATTGACAACCAAGAACGAACAGAAACCCAACTTACCGCCAATGATAACCCTCCGTTTAACTATTGTTAAAACGAGAACACTGAATTCACCAGTCCGAGCCTCCCCCTACGCCCAAATCGCAGAGAAAACACATTACCACTTCAGTCGCTAAAAGATTCATGACAAAAACGAAGAGAAACACTTACCGAAACTAAGCGAGCACTAACCGCGTGCGAAAACGAAGGAAAATAAATGGATTAGGGAAAAATCAAGAAGAAGAAAAAGAAGAGAAAGATGAAAAAACTCAGAGAATTTCAGCAAGAGGAGAGGGAGAAGAATAGATGGCAGAAATGTTTTTTTTTTCGAAAAGGGAGCCAAAATTCGGTTATAGGAAAAAAATAAAATAAAATCCCGATAACCCCCAAAATCCCTTAATCTTCTCCCCTAATTCTCACTTCACATCCACTACTAAGAATCCCCCTATTACACAACTCTATCCCGAAATCTGAGCAAAAAAAAATAATACCTTTGCCTGCGCAGGGATTCGAACACAAGACCTCCACCATAATAACACACCACTTAACCACCAGACCAGCAGACCCATTCTGATGTAATTTACCCAACATTTAAACTTAAGCCCTTTGCACAAGGTTAAGGCTTTATTTATAAAAATACCAAAATTTGCCCAAGGCTTGAACTTGGGACCTCTCACACACACCCAGAACACATAACCACTAAAACAGATAGACATTCACGAAATCAAAAATTAAAATTTTTGGGCGTTACATGATGTAAAGATAAGATTCAAGAAAAGGAATAGAAAATAAAAAGATTTTAAGTATAGTATGCCCAAGAAAGGGGAAAATGGTTTTGAAGAAAGAAATATGATAGTCTCAGTACTGTACCCGTCAAAGAAGGGAGAACGACCAAGAATTACTTCAAGGATGTGCAAAATAACATTGCAACGTAGAATGAATGGAAAGGTATTCTAAGGTTTAACTAACTAAGTTCTTACGAACTACAAATGTTATTTTCTGTTTCAGGATATAAAGGAATTTGAGTTGAGAGACAACGCTAGGGCTACGCCAAGGAAGCGGCGCGTTGAGTTCTTATGCGTACAGAGGAAAACAAGTGGAGTGTCAAAGTCTGCACATAAGTTCATTAAGTAGTATTCCAAAGGGTACCCAGTAGACTAAGAGATAAACTAAGAAAGTGTAAAGTTTTATTGAATCAAAACAATAACCATATATTGTATATTTACAAGAAACTCTGTAGTAGCCATAGTAGTAGTCCGTACATAAGCGAAATGTAAATGTACGCCAGTAAGAAATTTTGTTACAGTTATAGAGACATTTACAACAATAAATAATAGAAAGGAAATTTTCAATTACATCTGTAAGAAGGACGTAACACCCGAGATTCGGATCTAGTAGATCAGGTCGGGTCAAGGGTGTTACACTCATCTTTCTTCAACCAATTTTTGGCTTTTTAAAGCTGATTACAACCCAATTGTTAGTGACCAAAATGCCCTTGGGTGTCTAATTTTGATTGGTGATTCGGTTGGACAAAGACTACCCCTAATGTCATTTTTTGTCCCCTTATGACGGTGATATCACAATACCCAGGGTAAGATATCGCGATATCATCAACAGTCTTAAAATGGGGTGCTCCTCAGCTGGTGGATATTGCGATATCCTCTTTGGGTATCTCGATACCACTGTAAATGGTATTCATCTTAGGCCTATTGGGTGATGTTTTCGCACAATTTCGAGCCTCTGTTGAGTTCCTACAACACTCAACCAGTTGTTAGGGTCTAAATGGCACGTTTGGCCAATTTGGGTCTAAAAAATGACATAAAACTAACAAAAAAAACTTATTAACAATAAAATTAAAAATCAGCAAAAGTAACGAAAAGCCATATAAATTGCTTGAGAATAAACATATCAAATTACGATAGATCATGTTACAATGGAACACCCGAGTATTCCAAGGATCAAACACAAGAGAGTTCAAATAAAGAGTGGTTCCTAAGCAACAAGCATGCAAATAAGAAGCCTAGCTAACTACTCACTATGTACTATATTACGACAATTCATAATCAAGGGTAAATTACACTAATTGGCTATTGACTGCCCGAACGCGTGCGTAGAAAAAAATGATTTTATAAAAAACTATTTTAAAGAGCAGGTTTTTAACTACAAGCGTATAGTGTAGCTGTAATATTTATAATTTCGACGGAACATGGAGTTTTCCAAGGGGTCGAACCTAATGAAGGAGGACAATTGAACACTTTCTAGCTAAGAGCATGCAAAAGAAGGAGTCTAAGTAACTAATCGCTAAAGGCTATATTACGACAAATCATAAAATGAAGAGTGATTACTTTAAACATTCGATTAACTACTTAGATGATTAATTTGTAAAGATTGCAAAATATGAAATTCACAAATAACTAACAAGCAGTGGTTGGTTGACGTCGATGTGGTTCACTAATCATTTAATTGAGGTTCTAAATTGCTTAAACTCCCTGATACAAACTCGTTTCGGTGATGATTTGAGTCGTTTAAATGCTCGATTGTAAAATTAAGTAAGGCTAAGTTGTTTCCAAGATTTGGTTCGAAAATGGAAAAGATAGATTAGAAACAAAGAAGTTTTAAGTTGGTTTAGGTGACAAAATAAAGATTCGGCCAGGGCTTAAAAATAAACCACTATTATAAGTTAATATTGACCCGAGTCATATACAAGCTCTTAGGTTGAATCAATGGAAAATGATAAGGATAGTTTGAGGGAACCTTGGGAAATGCCATTTGGATTTATCGAAAGTTCATGGAAAAGCAAGCCAAGCAACCCTCACAACCTGATTTGAGCTCATCTAGCTCATACCTAGCTTATTGAGCTCATTTCAAGACGTTTTAGTTTATGCATAGCCTGCTTGAAATAAGCATTTAATTTAGTTTTTAGTTAAATTAATTAATTCAGCTCAAATAATTAAGGCTGCATTTTTAATATGTCATAATATGGACATTTTAATTAAAGTTTAATGTGTCTTAGTTTAATACATATTTATTAGTTGTTTAATAGTTATTTTAATGTGTCTAAGTGTGAAACTAAAGGAAATTGAAAATGCATTAAACAAAGATGAAAATGTCATTATAAGAGAAGAAATGGACTAAAAGTGTAAATAAACCCTAGCTACGGTAATAACCAACTTAACTAACAAGAAGAACAACTAAAACAATAAGAAATTTGCAGAAAATTTAAATCTACAATTAAGGAAAAAGATAGAAAATATGAAACCCTAGAAAAGAAGAAGAGAAAACTAAGAGAAAACCTAAGAAAATTAAAGCAAAAACTATCCTAAGTCTGGTCTCCTCTCTCCTCAGCCAATTTTGGTTGATTTAGTAGCAATTTCTGACCCAAAATTGTGACCAAAATGCCATTGAACAGGCCTCTTCTGATTAGTGCTTCGGTTGGAAAAACATTGCCCTTGGTGTCATTTTTTGTCTCCTGGCGACAGTGATATCGCAATACCCAGGGTTGGATATCACGATATTATCGTTAGTCTTGAAATGGGGGTCGTTTTGTCACCTGGATATCGCAATACCCTAGGAGATATTGCGATACCACTGCTTGATGCCTTAATATTGGGAATAATTGGGGTATCATGATTCCAGTGCCCTAATGTCATGATACCCTTGTTTTGGTAATGTTTTCGCATGGTTTCAGGCCTTCGAAAAGTACCTACAACACTCAATCGATCGTTAGGTCCCTCAACTGTACGATTGTCCAATTTGAGTCTCAAAAATGAGTAAAATGATGTAATTTTCACTTATTCAATTGAAACCTAAAAACTACAAAAAAGACACAAAAATACTCAAAAACAAACTCCTTATGTATAATGGGGAAGCCTAATATGACATATCAAATTATGGCAGATCAGCTACTTAACACTGATAAGGAACAAATTGTAAAACAGACAAAATTAAACAATAACAATCCAATACACCAAATTAGTTGGTTGACTTCCATGTTGCTAATTAGTCTTTGAATTAGGGATCTAAAAGGCTTAAATTTCTAATTGACTCAGTTTTACCTCTCAGTCACAATTTTACCAAATTAGACGATTTAGTCTGATTTATCTCTCGAGCTCACCAAAATAACTTGGGACAACTAAATTGGTGCTCAATAGGATCTCCTCTCGGTCTCACCTATCTAAATATTTACCTAGATGTGTCAATTCTAAGTTTTGAAGTTTATTCGATTTAGTCCAATTTTTACGATTTAGTCCCTGTGCCAAAAATTAACCAAGCAACATTTCCATCATCCAACCACTATAGATTTAGTTACCTAAAATCATTTTCATACAAACAACAACCTAACACATATTCAAATCATACATTCAAATAAGCACAAGAATAGGGTTAAAGAAAACTTAGAGATTTCTTGGCAATTGCTTGAAGAAAATGATGGCAACAACAATGGAGGTAAAAAATACCAACAAAGTTCAGATTTTTACACTTTGAAAAGAAAATAGAACTGAGATATATTAAAATCCTTGGATGAAATTGAAAATATAAAGAGAGTTTTGAGTACCAAAATGCAATTAATACAAAAGCTACAGTAAAAACTAACTAAACTACCAACTAAACCGACTAAAACTAGAAAAAGCTAAGAACTAAGCCCTAAAAGATGAAGAAGAAGTAACTACTAAGCTTAAAGATGAAAGAAAGTTAAAGACAAAGTTGGCTATTTTAGTTTTCAAGCAAAAGTAGTTTTTAACATCTGATTATAATCCAAAAAAGTTGACAAGAATGCCCTTTAAAGCTATTTTTTATTGGGGATGGTGTTGGACAAAAGACTACCCCCTGCAGCTATTTTCTCCCCGTCAGATAGCGGTGTCACGACACCCTAGACATAGTGAACTCGTGGATCTTGGGGGTCTCGATGTCGCAACATTGCTAGAGTTGGCCTCAATTTCTTCACTTCAACACATTCAGAGGTATCACGACCGTGGAGGCACAATGTCACGACTTTGGCTCGGTGTCGCGACATCCTACCCTCGGTATCGTAACTCCCACTACAATAAGCTCCATGTTGATTTTGTGTTAAAGTTTTTCCTCCTCAAGGTGAAAGGACTTCCATAGCATTAGTGTCACAACACCCACTTTAAATGATGTTTTCCTCGAGGTTGGACCATTATCGTCTCCTTACACCAACTTAATCACATCGTTAGATTTCCCATGGCACCGTTTAGCCAATTTGGGTCTCAAAAGGGACAAAACTAAGCAAAAATATTTATTAATGATTAAAGCTAAAAATCAACAAAAACGTATAAAAGATACTTAAATTGCTTAAGAATAAACTCCTCGAGTATATTGGAGAGCCTAATTTAACGTATCAAATTACAACAAATCACCACTCATATTTTATATTTTATTCAACTTAGGCCCTATACTTGGGATATGCATATTTTTCGATATTTAACATCAGATCAAAATCTGATTTCATATTATTTCGTTAGGGACCCTATACTTTCTATTCATAACACAATTTCATGGCAAGTTTCAAATTTATTCAATTTAGTCCATAATATTTCAAAGTTATCTAACAAACTTAATTAGCTTTACAATTTAGTCCTTATCATGATCTAAGCTTATTAACCATCGAATTCAAGCCTAATTAATCAATTTTTCTATAATGGAAACTTGCTAAAAACTTAACAATTGAACAAATTGATACATGGGTAAACTAATCAAGCTCCCATGACTCAATTTCTATAAAAATCCAAAAAAAAAAAAAAAGCCTAGGAACTTACTTGAATTGATGACCGAAAGCTTAATAGAGTTTGCAATTTTCTTTCCTTTTTAACAATGGTGGATGGTGTAAAATGGGGAAGACGATGATGTTCTCATCTTTTCCCACTTAATTTAATATATATACTATGATTAAGATTAAGTTAATTTTAATTAATCATGTTTTTAATTTAGTTAAACTTATTTTTATTCTTTAATTTTAATTAGCTTAATTTAAATGGCCATCATCATCATCCTCATAGTCCGCTAACTTTACAAGAACAATGGTTTAATGACCATTTTGATCCTTTGGATAATTGCTATCTAAGTCCTCAAGCATTTTTTTTTAATTAAAACTATATAACGATTAAACTTTTATAATTTAGTTCTAGAGCTTTTAATTACCTATTTTCTTGGTTAAATTATTTAATCAAACTTTATTATATTTTCATATTAATTCTGAAATATTTCTATTTTATATTTACAGACTTAATTTATAGAAATTTTAAAATCGTATTTTTCGATACCACTAAAAATCGAATCGTTATACACATGCTTTTAGTTGCTTGTTTTCCATCATCCAATCCAACAAGAACACTGCCCCATCTTCATGGCCACTGAATTCGAGAACCCCATAATGCAAAAATTGCCCTTTCGATACTTATGAATCTCGAATTGTAAAGTCAAGAGTCATGGCAGACATAATAATTCTAATAACAACTTCTAAACCATTATGTGTTTTATTGTGGAAAGACAACAGGAGGCAATGATAGTCTTGCTTGAACAAAGGGATAAATTGTTTATGAGTTGGGGTCAAGTTAATTTGTGATATCCAACTCTATCAAATATATTATTGATATATATAATTGATGAAAGGAATAAAATGTACATAATAAAATTAAAATGTATAAAAATATTAAAATAAAACTTTAATTAAATGGTAAATTAAAAGTTTTACTAATGCAATTGGTTCGGGTTTAAATCTCACTATATGCATATTTTTATTGATTTTTTAAATAAAAATAAAAAATACTATGTAATAATAACTTATTTTAATCTAAATTGTTTTTGAATTAGTATCGAGTTAATTTGTAATACCAATTTAATCAAATTCATTATTGATATATACAATTGATGGAAATAATAAAGTACACGTAATAAAATTAAAAATTTTACTAATACAATTGGTTCGATTTCATATCCCACTATATGTAATATGTATATTTTTATTGATTTTTTTAAAAAATAAAACGATTGAAGTACCTTCAAATAATATAACTTATTCTAATTACAAAAGGATATTTCCATAGTTTTTCTAATCGAGTTGATGACCTGATTGAAATAACACCAATTAGTTAGCAGCTTAAATAATAGTAAGTTTAGTTAAATATTCAATTGATAAAAGTAATAAAATATGTATAATAAAATTACTTATTTAAATTTTAAATTATTTGGTAACCGAAGGTCTCCCCAGTTTGACCCCAAAGTCTTGATCATACTCGAATACTGATCTACAAATAAATAAAATGGGTGAACTACAAAGAAACACAACCCGTGAAAAATCCAATAATATATTTGAATATGAAACAAAAATATGATATGTTTAATAATAATGAAAATCCCTTTAAAAAATGAAAATAATATTAATAATAAGTGCTACAACAGCCCAATATACTGGAATCGTGTTTACATAAATAATAAAAATAAGACATGACCAACATGTATTATTATCATAAATATTCAAAAGAGAGGAATGATTTGTCACAATAAGACCTCAAAAAAAAAAAAAAAAACCAAAGACATGGAGAAAACAATATTTAGTAAAGAATATGGTAGTGACAGCCAAAAAATTTTTGAGAAAGTCAGAAATTAAATTGTGTATTTTTACATAAAAATAATTTTACTATTTTAATAGTCTATATCTTCATAATTTTCAAAAGATTAAATCAAATTTTTATCATTTTTTGAAGGAAAAAAAAATACAATTTTACCATTATTAATTTAAAATTTTATAAATTATAAAAAGTATTTTCCATTTAACGGAGCCGGCAGGATATGGCATGATGTTTTGCAAAGGTCCCTCATTCTCAAACCCTTCAAAACCAATCATTGTCATATCATTCCCAAAAACAAAATTGGATTAATTGTTCCAAACACTACGGTCAACCTTAAACACTCCCCATAGATTTTCATGCTCTATGTGCTTCACCTTCAATGGCATTATCACTGTACATAATCTTCTTTTTTTATTATGTTAGAGTTATGCAGCTAGAAACCTCTAATCTAGATATCAAAATCAAGGAGGGAGCTTTTGGGATCTAATTGAAATCGAGGTTTTATCAGTGAGTACCAGTGGTGGTGCCACCTTTGTTTCAGTTTGGTGTCTTTGGAACTGATTTCATTGCAGTAGGCTCTTTCCAGCTCTTGTGAGCAGGCAATGCTTTCTGCACCATGGAAATTAAAAGCACACAATTAACCTCATGTAATACATACAAAAATGAGTGCAAAAAAAAAAACAAAAACAAAACATCATTGAAGATTTATCTACTTACCTGTTGAGCATAATTATCCTCGTCTTGTGGACTTACCCATTTTTCTGAGTAAAATGCTTGCTTCTTTCATACCCTTGAATGCATTATTCTGTGACCAAAGATAACAAAGATTATGTTCTACACTTCACATTCGAACCAAAGGATGAACGATTTAAGCGATTGAACATTTCCTAATACCCACAACTTTCAATAATTATAGAAAAGGCATAAAAAATGGAAGTTGAATTGTAAAATATATGGTCATTCTTCCCAAACTTTGCTAACCAAATCAACTGTAAACACATATGTACGATAAGAAAAGTGAAAAGAGCGCCAAAAAGGGTAAAATTCCTGCAAATAAGGAGATGATACAAAAGCTAAGTTACTGAGGATTAGCAGAAAAGCCTTCAATTTCAAGGTCAAGAACATGTCAGAACTAAACAGGAAAACAAGATAATAAGGCAACAAAAGGAACTCTATCAATCATATGAACCATTTTCTGCACATTTTCCTTTAGACGTTTACTGGATGGTTACAAATCCTTCTAAATCCGTAAACCATAGGCCATCGGTAAATATAATTTTTATGTCGAAAGCAGTTTTTTTCTACTACTAAAATGCCTTGATAGTATCTTGCTCAACAAAAACCATCCAGGGTAAATCATGTGAAAATATTTGGAAAAGAACTTTGCAACTTAATAATGGTGAATTAATTTAAGCACAATTTCTGATGTGCCTGCCGGACTTATACAGGATACAGTTTAGTACTTCATTTATGCTGTTTAGGATAGAACTACAAAGAACAAGATTAATAGAGAGCTCAAAAATACTATTATTTGAACAAATAGGACAAAAGAAACTGTGTACTTGCCTCTAGATTGCCAGCTAGGATGAGGGGCCATTACCACTACCGTGACCAGGAATTCAGGGATATGTGAGCTTCTCACTGAAAAACTGCTCCCTCAGTTCCAGCCTCGTAGAAATGCTTCAATTTAAACAAGTTCCCCAGGTTTTATGTATTGAGACTGCATGTGGAAAGGAATGCAGTTTTCAATCTGTACATCACTAGCACCCATATAGGAGGAAGAGCAATGCAATGGCCCCCTTCAGTAACAAAAATGCAAGAATCTCAAAAGATAAAATACAAAGAATCTACGCTCCATCAATTCCTTCAATTAACAATGAATATGTATTAGGGTGGAGCTGGCAGCCCATTTTTTCCATGATGCTTAAGAGTTCACTGCATCTATCAGCAAGCCCCTTTTTTAGTAAACCATCAATAAGAATCTTCCAAGCTACTTCATCACTACTATAACCACAACGAAGCAAGTTGGCAAAAAGTGTATCAACCTTCTCCTTATCCCCTTGATCATATAGTCCACAAATCAGTTGCCTGTAGGAGTCCAGATAGGGTAACTGGCTAGATTTGATCATTAGATCCACCACTATCATAGCATCATCATACATTCCCAACTCACAGAAACAATTAAGAAGAGAGTTGTAGGCATCTTCACCAGGAGATATTCCTTGATCTCTCATATGATCAAATAACTTCTGTACTACGACAAAGCGGCCAACTTTGCAAAGTCCTATAATAAGCTTGCCGTAAGTGTTAGCATTGGGTACACAACCACGCTGACGCATTTTCTCAAACAACTCCAGAGCAGTGTCAAATTCCATTGACTTCCAGACATCAGCATGATCAAACAACATGCCATTTGAAACCAAATTCACTGCAGGGCTGTCATCCTTTGTCCCTCGGTCCTTCAACAGATACTTGAATAAAATAGAGTATGTATGATGAGAAGGCTCACAGCCAGCATCAAACATACATTTGAGAACATCAAATGCAGAATGCATCAATCCCAAGCATCCATATGCATCTAGAAGTAATGTGTATGTCAAAGAATCAGGAAAAACTCCTTCTTCCTTCATCCTAATCATCATATCCTCTGCTTCTTTTAGTCTCCCTACACCACAATATGCATGAATAAAAGCAGTATAGGTTAATACATCAGGTTGACATCCTGAGGAAATTAGTTGATCAAGAGTCCCATGCGCATGATCGAAGTCACCTTCTTTAAGCATCCATTTGATGAGAATTGTATAGGTATCTACCGTAGGCTTCACACCCATCCCTGCCATCTTTTTCACCGTCAACAATGCTTCCTTCATATTTTTCATGTTGCACAACCCATCTATAATGGCATTGTAAGTGCATGAGTTCGGCAGGCAGCCCTGATTAATCATTCTATCAAGCAAATAATTAGCATCTTCAATTTTCCCAACCTTGCAGTATCCATCAATCAAAGCAGTATATATAACTTCATTTGCTTTTAAGTTTTTCTCCTTGAGAGAGTCAAAGAGATTACGAGCTTCTTCTATCCTATCAACTTTACAAAGAGAGTCAATAAGAACACTGTAAGTCCATTGGTCAGGAACCAAACCATTCTTCTTCATCATCTCAAGCAGCCTAAAGGCATTATCCAACTGCCCCATTTTACATTGCCCATGAATTAATGAATTATATGTGACCACATTAGGTACCAGCTTAAGTTCAAGCATCTTATCAAGAAATGCCATTGCCTTGTGAACATTCTTCTTACAAAACCCAGCTATCAATTCATTATAGGTTCGCTCATTAGGAAAACAATTATTAGACTCCATCATACCCAAAACTTCCAATGCAGCCTCCATTGCTCCATGTTTGCAGTATCCATCAATCAAAGCATTGTAGGTGACCACACTTGGAACCAGCCCTTTCTCTAACATCCTACCTACCATTTCCCTTGCCTCATCAACCTTATTGTCTTTACATAAGCTATCAATGATTACGGTATAAGTATGAGCATTCGGCTCACACCCTTTCTGTGACATTTCCTCGAACAATTTTATTCCTTCTGACTTCCTGCCGGTTTCACACAATCCAAAAATAATCACAGTGTATGTACGAACTGTAGGATAACAAAAATCCTCCCCCATCGCCTCAAACAACTTAATAGCCTCATCAACCCGTTCAGCCTCACATAGACCGTGAATAAGATTCGTATACGAAACCTCATTTCTTCGACAACCCTTACTTGGCATCATTCTAAAAATCCTAAAGGCTCTATCTACATCCTTATTCCTACAATGCCCCAATATTAACGAAGTATAAGTAAAGGTATCGGGAATTAATCCCGCTTGGACGATTTTAGTGACATAGCGTTGAGCCTCAACCACATTCCCAATCTTACAATAACCATTAACCATAGTATTCCAAGTAAAAATATTGGGTGAAACCCTATCGTTCAACATCTCACTATAAACGGATTTCATTTCATCAATCATCAAGAATTTCGATAACGACATCAACAAAAAATTGTAGGATCTAAGGGAAATCTTAAAACAGGAATGAAGTTGTTCATTCTTATTCATTTCCATTATTAATTCAAAAACGAACCGGGATTCGTGGATGGAAGCGGAGGATTTGATCATGGCGAGGCGGATTTTTTCAGCAGGGCCGAAGAACTTGTAAGCAACAAGGATGTTCAAAAGGGCGGAATAGGAAAAAACAGAGTGTTTGAAAGTGGGTTTCTGGGAGATCCAATAGGAGAAATCGAGAGCAGTGTGGGGGAGAAGATAAGGGTTGAGGGAGAAGAGGGAATGGACATGGGAAGGGGAAATGGAAGGGAGGAGTTTAGGGAGGGAAGGGTGCTTTTGCCAATTGGGTTTGGAGAGAATGGAGTGAAGGAGCAAAGGGAGATCGTGATCGGGTGGCTCAGGGTCAATGGGAAGAGATGAAGGGAATGACGAGAAGGGTTTGGTGAGGAGGAAGCAGCGGAAATGGAAGGACTCAACGTGTTTCATAATAGCCGCCGGCGTTCTCATCGTGGAGGTTCTGACGGTGGCGATGGTGGAGGATCCATTCATGGAAATGATTGATAAGAAGAATCACGGAGGCGGCTAGAGCTTAGGTAATGGAGGATTGATTGATTAGGTAGGATGCACTGAGTTAAACGTTTCCCAGACGTGCTTTGGGTTTTGGGCTGCGTAATTTGGGCTTCCGCCATTCTCATGTTAGGTCGCCACTTCCTAAAACCCAAACTTGATCACGGAATAAGCTTCCAAAGTGATGAAGGTTTTGGGAACTGGATTGGGTTAAACTTCCTCATTTTTCATCCTAATAAATTATTAAATTACATTTTATGGGAACTGGATTGGGTTAAACTTCCTCATTTTTCATCGCTAATAAATTTTTAAATTACATTTTACAGAATTTTTTTAAAAGGGTATGATGTTGTTTCATATTCACTCTTTTTCTATTATATTTATTAACTTATTTTAAATTAAATAAATCATATTGATTAAAAACAACTAAATAAGGATTAGATTTAATAATAAAATACCATCATTATATTCCCAATTAACTTAAACAAATATTATAAAAAGCAAAAATAATAAATAATCCTTAATTTCTTTTTAATATTTTCCATGTTTGTTTTGTCGAAACCTCTTTTAAGTTTTTATGAAAAAACGGGGATCGACCTTAAAAAAAATGAAAATGGAGTCGCCACCGATCTTTTTTACTTAGGTGTGATTGGATCACCTTATAAAACGTTTTATTTTAAAACATTAATTTTGGTCTACAAAATACCAGAAAACGGGTTCGGGAGTCGGTTACGTACGAGGAAGGGTTAGCACCCTCGCAACGCCCAAAAAATTGGTACCTAATTGATAAAATCATGTCCTAGAGTTGAGAATTTGAAAATTTTTAAAATATGATCCTTTTATTTGAAAGAAAAAACCAAAACTTACCTATCTCGGAGAAATAAAATGCTATACCCAATAAGTTAGGATGCAACATCTTATGACTTTGAAATTAGGCTCGCCTTTATTTGTAGAAAATTCTTACCTCGAAATACAAGACATCATATCCAATAAGTTAGGATACAACATTTTGAATTCCCAATAATAAGTTTTGATTTAAAGTTTATAAATTTCAATTTTAAAAGAAAAGGGATACATAATATCTTAAGTTCAACGAGAAAAAATCGACACCCAGTGAGTTAGGGCACAATTCTTCTCGAAGTCCTCAAATATTACATATCACCGTAAAAAAAATTTGAATAAAATACGACAATTTTGCAAAATGTTTTTATAAAAATGATATGAATCCGATTTTGCATTGATACATCACAAAATATAAATATCTGATAGCAATTCACTATAAATACGAGTCGTATTAACAAATAATATAGACAATTAACAAAAGAATAATATGACATAGCGAATGATACATATAATAAATGGATTATGCTAAAACAATATTAAGCAATATAAAAAATAAATAAATACAAGTTATAAAATATGCAATAACAATTTAAAATCTATAGGAAGCATAAAAATTCAAGAAATGGATATTAAGTTCTACAAATAAGATCAAATATGAGAAATAAATAAATTAAACATATATTTAAACACTAAATAAATATTAAAACAAAATAAAAAAATATGATAATTTTGTAAAACAATTAATGTGTATAACAATATAAAAAACTTAAAGTATATAAAAAAAATATAGGGATACTTATAATAAATATATAATTTAATAATTTAGTACATATATAAATGATAATATATGATAAAAGCGATTAATAAATAGTGTATAATAATTTTAAATAAAGATATCTAAAAATATAATATAAATAATATAAATAAAGCAAGTTATACAATATAAATAAATTTTATACAAAATAAGATTTTATATAATATAGTACAATATAATATACAAGATTTTTTTTTTTTTTGAGATAAATCAGATTGGGCTTTATTTATAGAAGAAAAGAACAATTACAAAAACAAAAAGGAAGGAAAAATGGCCCAACACCTGGCCCGGTAAAAGAAGCATCTAGACTATCAAAAAAATAAAAATAAAGAAATAAAAAATAGCATCGTTCAACAACCCAATCAGATCATTTCAGCTATCCCATCATTTCACATCTATCATGTCTGCCATTAATATCTTTGCCGATTACCAAGGCGAGGATTAAAAACTTCAGACTATTGAGATCCCCTTTGGTAAAGCTCGCCTCTGCCTCACTTGCTTCTCTCTAACTGTTCACTTAACCCTATCGATCAAGATCTGCGATTCAAAGATAGCGTGGAACTCCGTCGAACAGTAACTCCTTTCCTTTTCTTCATCGCTCAGTAGCTAAAATATGGGCTAAAGAATTCACCGATCGAGGAACAAACTCAAACTTTAAACTAGGAACTTTTGATCTAAGTCTGCGAATGTCATGAATATAAGATCCTATCTGTGATTTGTCAAAACCACCATTGTTGCATTTCTTTATTATCGTCTGAGAATCTCCTTCTATGATAACTGCTACCTTATTCATTTCTATGGCTATTTGGGTTGCCTTTTGGCAAGCTATTGTTTCCGCAGCAAAGGCTGAGGCCACCCCTTCATGGAGATCTGTGCTTGAGTTGAGAACTCGTCCAGTACTGTCCCTTGCCACTACTCCAGATGCCGATTGTTTGGTTCGCTCGTCAAAAGCCCCATCAAAATTAATTTTAACTGTCTGACCAGATGGATTCCGCCACTTCGTTTGCACTTTAGAGGTAATCTGACTGTCCTCTTTGACTCCATCAAGTTCTTTTATGTAGCGAATGATAAAACCAACCAACTCCTGACTGGTTCTATTTGTTTTATCATGGATCCGAGAGTTTCTGTCTCCCCAGATGGTACAGAGCGTGATACAAAATAACCTACATTGATCCAGTGAAAGAGAAACCAAAACCCTGGTAAGCCACTCTAAAAACTCTGAAATAGAAGGCAAAAGAGAAATGGAGTCCGCTAATCCTCTCCAAACTGCCATTGACACAGGACATTCTCTGAAGAGATGAATCATCGTCTCCTCCCCGTTGGCACACCGAGGACACAAACTGTTGGAAGCAAGTTTTCTGAAAGTCAGATTCACCCGATTAGGTAGAAAATTCCAAGAGATTTTCCAAACAAAAATTTTAATTTTTCCTGGAATGTCAGTGCGCCAAAGTTTCCTGTAAAATTCCTTGTAGTTGTCATGTAAAGCGTAAGCTGTAGGATCCAATGTTTGTAATAGTTTATAGGAGCTACGTACTGAGAATTCTCCTGATGGTTCGCCGTTCCAAACAAGAACATCCTCATGAGGTTCCACCGCCAATGGAATTTGGAGGATCAAATCTGCTTCTGCTCTTGGGAAGGTATTGCCTATCATTTCTTTATCCCATTTTCTTTCATTACTGTTGATTAATTCCGCTACTGTATCAAAATGTGCATTAATAACCTCGGACGATAATCTCCCATTACCATAATTCAGAATCCACACATCATCGAAAACTAAAATTTTGGAGCCCGTACCAACTCTCCAGATCAAACCTTTCTCCAAAGTACACTTTGATGCCCAAATACTTCGCCACACATACGAACTGGAATTTTCCAAACGAGATTTACTGAAATTAGAATCTGAGAAATATTTTTCTTTAAAAACTCGTGCAACGAGAGAATCCAGATAATTCATTAATCTCTACCCTTGCTTTGATAGGAGGGCAATATTGAATTGTGTCATGCTACGAAACCCCAAACCTCCCTCCTCTTTTGGACGACATAAATATTTCCATTGGCTCCAATGAATTCCTCTTTTACCTGCACCTTTTTGCCACCAGAATCTCGCGAATTTACTCTCTATCATCTCGCATAAGGTTTTTGGGAGAAGAAAACATGTCATCGCATAAGTAGGAATCGCTCAGAGAATGTGATTTAATAAAAATTTCTTTCCCTCCTTGAGACAGCAACCTGGTACTCCAACCATCGATTCGCATGTTAATTCTGTCCAATAGGTTCTGAAAAGCCTCTTTCTTCCTTCTACCCACCACATTAGGGAGACCCAAATACTTCTCCAAATTTGAAGAACTCCGAACTCCCAAAACTTCTGACACCACCTCTTTTATCTCTGCCTTCGTATTCGAGCTGTAAAAAATAGTCGATTTGTTGTAATTAACACACTGACCCGAACAGCATTCATACTCTTGCAAAATAGCTTTCATATTCCTTGCCCCCTGTTCTGTTGCTTCGCCAAACATCATGCAATCATCTGCAAACAGAAGATGAGAGATCTCTGGTCCCCTTCGACTAGCCCTTGCACCTTTGATCAAACCTTTATCTTTCGCGGTTCGTATTAATGAAGAGAGACCCTCGCTACAGAATAGAAAAAGGAATGGACTTAACGGATCACCCTGTCTCAGTCTCCTTGTCGGCTAAAAAGATCTGCCCCTGAAACCATTAATGTTAACCATGTACGAGACTGAGGTAATACATTTCATAATCAATCCCACCCAATCCTGTGCGAACCCCATCCTGATCATCACTTGCTTGACAAAATCCCACTCCACTCTGTCATAAGCTTTACTCATATCCAATTTCAAGGCCATATACCCTTTCTTCCCTGTTCTCTTCTTACGAAATGTGTGCAAGATTTCATATGCCAAAAGTGTATTGTCTGTGATAAGTCGTCCTGGGACAAAAGCGCTCTGAACCTCATCAATACATAGTCCCATGACCTCTTGCAATCTATTCGCAATTGCTTTTGCTATTATTTTATAAAGAACTGTACACAGACTAATAGGCCTGAAATCAACCAGAGAAGTAGGATGTGGAATTTTCGGGATAAGTACAATCTCAGTAGCGTTTACTTGATCAGCCCCTTTGTTTCCATTCAAAATACTTAAACAAAATTCTGTTACCTCCTTTCCTACGATATGCCAGAATTTCTGAAAGAAGAGTGCAGGAAAGCCATCAGATCCAGGTACTTTTGTAGGCCCCATCCCCTTCACTGCCATCCACACTTCTTCTACCCGAAAAGGAGATAATAATCCTTCATTGATCTCATGAGAAATATTTGAACCAATGCCCTCCAACACCTTATAGGGATCGCTGATCCCCTTTGATGCAAAAAGATCTTCATAATATTTCGTGGCAGCCTCAGATATGTCAGTATCATTAGTGATTTCCTGACCATCATTCAAAACCAGCTTGTTTACTGTGTTAGCCCGACATCGAACTGTTGCACATTTGTGAAAGTAGGCAGTGTTTCTATCCCTCAGTTTTAGCCAATTGGATCTAGCTCGCTGTTCCCAATACATTTCATCTTTGTCAATCTCCATGTTAAGATGAATTTTGGTGTCAATAATTTTTGCCATCGTTTCGTCCTCTCTTTTATGACTCAGCAAGCTTTCAAGCTCATCAGTAAGCTTCTTTTTAAGTCCCCCCTTCTTGCTCTTTATATCACATGCCCACTTCTTCAAACAAGTTTGTAGGATCTCCAATTTCTCCACTATCGGTGATGAAGATGACTCCCAAAAATTCCTGACAGTACCTTCCAATGAGTCCTCTAAGATCCACCACGATTCAAAATGAAATCTCCGACTCCCTGGTGTACAAATTACACTATCTGTGTTAATAAGAATGGGGCAGTGATCTGAATTAGAATAAGCAAGATGTTGCACATTTCCTCTTGGAAATAGACTCAGCCATTTATCATTTGCAACCCCTCGGTCCAGACGCTCCCTTATGTTTGTCTCTGGAAGATTTCCCCTTTCCCACGTAAACGATGCTCCTGAATATCCAATATCCACCAATTGGCACTCATCCAATGTGTCTCTAAATACATCCATTCTTCTTTGATCATGTGGCACTCCGCCCCTTTTTTCAAAGGAATACAAAATCTCGTTAAAATCTCCTGCAACTAGCCATGGGTAAGCACATCCTGGCCTAAATTTTTGAGCAGACTCCACGCAAAATTTTCATCTTTCAAATATGGTGAGCCGTAAAAACCCGTAAATCGCCATTCCTCTTGCACATTATCATCCTTCACTATTGTATCAATATGCCATTTAGAGAAGCTCTGCAAAGCAACCTCAACTCCTACTTTCCAAGCAAGGCACAACCCTCCTCTAGATCCCTCAACAGCATTATCAATTCCATTGGCATAGTCACAACTCTTTCTGACCCTCTCCATACGTTTTTGATCTAAC
The DNA here is from genome assembly GCA_025698515.1 of Gossypium sturtianum. Taxonomy (NCBI): domain Eukaryota; kingdom Viridiplantae; phylum Streptophyta; class Magnoliopsida; order Malvales; family Malvaceae; genus Gossypium; species Gossypium sturtianum. The sequence continues at coordinate 85,793,983 of CM046954.1, forward strand.
TTAGTCTCCATCAAGAAGACCATTTGGGGATTGTACTACCTACATAAATGTCGCAGCCTCCTTACTGCCCGTGGGCTCCCCAACCCACGAACATTCTAGCAAATGTTTTTCATTGCGTCCGGTCGGCTTGCCCACTGGCAACCGCCGATCCTAATTTTGTTGAAACAGAAATCTGTTCCGATGTACCCACCATGACCTCCATGCAATCATCAACTTTATCATCCATCTCAGCATATTTCAACCTCCGAATTTTATCCCCATTTATCAAGTCCGCACAATCATTGTCGTCCCCTCTTTCTGGGTGTTTCCTTTTAGCCCCAATACTTGTATGCTCCCCATACTCTGATTGATTTTTTTTGGGTAGTCTCTTCCAACTTGAATATTTTTGGCCTTCAAAGGAACGATCCCCTTTTGTAATCCTGCCATTCAACTGCTCAGCGTCCCTTGAATTCGAATTTACTACCTGATCCTGTAAGCCTTCCTCCCATTTTGCTAAGATTTTCCCTTCTACAATATTTCCCCTCAAGATATCAATTCTACCGTCTACTTCCAGTCCCTCCACCACATTAGATTTGCCTGTGTAACTGCTCTGCGATCGCTGTTTCTTAACAAAGGCATTGAATTTCAAACTTTCTTTTCCCGTAACTTTTGATTCTGCTTTTAACGCAATTGAATAAGGGGGATCTTCTCTAATTTTGATTTTTTCTGCAGGATCTGACAACTTGCAATCATTAAGGCCATGGTCTAATTTACCACAACCAAAACAGAATACTGACAATTTTTCAAATTTAAAAGGAATCCAGAATTTTACACTATTTCCACTTGAGAAAAAAATACCTCTACGCAGAGGTTTCTGGACATCCATATTAACCCGAAGCCTGCACCAATCGCCACTGATCTCAGATCTGAGAACTCCCCCAAAGGTACTCCCAATAGCGTGTAGTAGATCCTTCTTGTCAAGTTCTGGTGGACAAGGGCCGATCTTCATCCAATATGGTGACGAAGTGAGACAAATTTGGTCCCTTTCAATTGGGTTAATCAGTCGATCGAACAGTATAAGAAACTTGCGAAACAACCACGGCCGCCCTTCCATAATAGACTCCAAATCCTCCTCTAGGTCGAAAATAATTGAGAATAGATTCTGCCCCACCATCTGAAATTCAAATTTTCTCTTTGTCTTCCAAATACTCTTCAATTGTGCCCTTAAACTCTCTGTATTGAAATGCTTTTTCGTCCATACCGAACAAATAAGAGTAGGTTTATCCGACGGCACCACCAATGATTTTTTAATTGATAATTGAATCAACTCATCTGCTAGTAAAGAGATCTCCTCGCTGCTCTCCCTCTCCACGCCACCACCCTCATCCATCCCAAGCTACAGTAGAAATTGTTCTCTCTAGGACTCTATTGAGAGCACTCTTGGTTTTCAAGGGAGCCCTGTTTTTTTTATTTTTTTTACATTATATATAATATACAAGATTTTAAAATATAATATAATAACTAATATATAAAATAATATGTAATATAATATTAAATCAAACAAAATAATAAATAGTAATAAATTTAAAATAATATGTATTTAAGAAAAACAATGTATAAAAATTTATACTATTAATAAATTAACATACAAATAAAAAAATAGAATTTTAATATGATAAATTAATAATGTTAAAATAATTTTAAAATAAAATAAAAAGGGTTTTAAAAAATAAACAAAGAAATAAATAAAAAAATGTAAAAGGATCAAATCAAAACGCGCGTTACATCTTAGAGACTTATCCGGCAATTATGCCATGTCTCCTAAATGACGCCGTTCTGATGTTGGCCTTTAAGTAGCCCGAAGGATTCAATTGCAGTAAAGTATAAATTATAGGGCTAAATTGAAAATAAGGAAAAATGATATTCGGACATAATTGAAATTTTGCAAAAATGCGGAAGGGCCTATAAAGCAATTAGACCATTTAATAAAAACGCGCGGATCCTCCCCTGGATATCGGGTCAACACGCGGATCTGGCTTTAAAACGACGTTGTTTTGGTGCTTATTGGTTTAAGCAAAAACGTCGTCGTTTTTATGAGGCTATATAAGTCAGTTTCCTAAAAAAAATTCATTTGCACTTCGTTTTTTTTTAAAAAAAAACCACAAATTCTCTCGATCCTTTGGCCTTAGGCCAGGACCCCAGCCCGATCGGCCACCGCTCGTCGCTGCACGCGCCTCCGCACGCGCCACCTTATATGGCGGCCGGAGGCCAGCAGCTTCACCTTTTAAATGCCGATCGAAAGGTAAAATCCTTTCTATTTTTTATTACTAGAATATTTACTGTTTGCAGGAATCGAAGAAAAAAAATAAAAATAAGAAGAACAACACGAATAAGAAATAGGAAATCACCTTCTGTTTGGTGTTTTTATTTCTGTAAATCTTTTGTATTTTTGTGTATGTGTATACTGTTTGTATGTCTCTGTTTTTTCGTATTTTCTCTGTGTGTATCGTCTGTGTGTTCGTGTGTTTTTACAAGTTCATTAGGGTTATTTATAACCCTAAAAATTAAACTAGAAATAAATACAAAAAATTTCTTTCTGTTTCTGCCATTTCTTTCTTTCCTTTTGTTGTTGTCCTTTCCTTATTTGCAGATCGGCGACGAGGATTCTGGCAATGACTAGGCGCGACTTGCGGCGCGATTAGGGGCCTCGGCGCAAAGAAGGGCTGCTGGGTATCGAGGCTATTAGGGTGCTTGCAGCGCAATGGAAACCTAGGGTTTCCTGTGTCCGCAAGCCATTTGGGTCACATGGGCTTAGGTTTAGGTTGGGTCTGTTTAGTTTTGTGCTAAAGGTGCAAGTGGGCTAATCGGGTTTAGTTTGGGTTGCTGGGTAGTCTGTTTAGGATCGGGTCTGAGATAATTGGGTTTTGGGTCTTTGTTAGGTTAGTTTGTTTAGGTATTGGGCTTCTGGTAATATTTGGGCCTGTAAATGGTTTTGTAAATGGACTGTATTAATGGACATTTGATATATTTTTTATTTTTTTTATTTTTTTATTTTATTTATTTATTTTTGGTTTTGATTTTCACGGGCCCGGGCAAAATGGGCCAATTACAGCTGCCCCTCTTTGCTCATCGTCGTGAAACGCGAATGGAGCAAAGACTATAAAAGGACCAGTTTTGTCCGGTCTTAGCCGAGCCTCGACTTCTCGGTCTACGTCCTCTTCAAATGGCTTCCAACTCCACTGCAACTTCAACGGTATTAGAACTTCATCTTGATTTCAATTTTTAGAAATAAGTCTGATGGCTTAAATCGCTTTCATCGCAACTTCGGGGAAGGCAAGATCCGCTATCTTTTAATCGCTTCCTTCGCAACTTCGGGAGGTCGGACTAGTATCTTTGATCCGCTTCATCGTAAACTCGTAAATGCCAAATCGTTGTCTTCGATCCGCTTCCATCGCAAACTCAAGGATGCCAGATTAGTATCTTCGATCCGCTTCATCGCAACTTCGAACGCCAGATTCGCTATTTTTAATCGCTTCCATCGCAAACTCGGGAATGCCGGATTCGCTATCTTCAATCGCTCCATCGCAAACTCGGGGATGCTGATTAGTATCTTCGACCGCGCCACGCAATCTCGGGAATGCCGATCTGCTTTGTCTTCAATCGCTTCCACTCGAAACTTCGGGGATGCATCGACGTCTTCGAACTGTGATAAACCGTAATAGTAACATATTTTAAGCCCACATTTAGCATGCTTTTGGATGATTTATCCCTTATTTTATGTCATTTGGTGCTCTTAATCCTTTGTTTTCATGTTTTATACTCAGGAAAGCACCAGAGGATGAAAAGAACAAGAAACGGGCTTAAAACGGGCCAAATGGGCCAAATGGGCCAGATCACGAAATCGACACGGCCTGGGCCCAAGACCACACGGCCGTGCCTCATCAATAGACCCAACACGGCCTGGCCACGATTTACACGAGCGTGTGCCATTATGGCCGTGTCTCGCCATGCCAAGAGGGGTTTTACTTGATTTGGATACTTGGTGGCAAAGAAACACATTCCAAAGCATATTTAAACACCTAAATAGGAATTTAACTCATATTAGGATACTTGGAGGCCAAGTAAGGCATCTCAAAGCCTATATAAATACCCTAGGGGGCAACTTAAGCGGGGAGTTCGACAGAAGCCCTCTATCGGAGCGCGTCCAGCTAGGCCAAGGAGCCGAGCCGTAAAGATCGATTTGTGGAAATTACTCGAAGGATAGCCAGTTGATTCATCTCAAGAAGCCGGAGTTTTACTCAAGACGGAGGATCTCTCTTCAATTCCTTTGGGGTTTTAGAGTTTTTCTTATTTTTGTTTTATATTTTCTTTTGAGATGTATTCTATTATCGTTATGAACTAAACCTCAAATACTGAGGGGATGAAACTTAAGATGAATCTTGTTATCGTTTCTTTGAACTATATGATAAATATTTGATTTGTTCTTAATTATGTGTTCTTAATTCTTGTGTTGATATTTCCAGGATATTAATTCAAGTTTGATGTGCTTAGGTGGAGGAGCAAAAGTCCCTGCCTAAGAGTAGATCTAGTATAATTAAGCGGAGTTGATCGCACTGTAACACCCCTAACCCGAAACCGTCGCCAGAATAGGGTTAAGAGGCATTACCGGACAATAGAATCATTTCACAACCCATTTACGACACGAAGTCAATCATCATCATAATACATCAAACATTAACAATTAGTCCATTTTTAAGGCGTATAAGACCTTAAACACATACTAGGAAGGGTTTGGGACTAAACTGAAACACATACCGAAACTTCTCGAAATTTAAAACTTTTCTAGGTTTCAAGGGATACACGCCCGTGTGGGAAGACCGTGTGCTTCCCACGGTTGCTGGACACCCCCGTGTGTCCTTCCCGTGGTCGAATCTGACCTCACATCCACGGCCACCAAGCACGCCCGTGTGCCTTGGCTGTGGTCGAATCTGACTTATGCTCCACGACCACCAAGCACGCTCGTGTACTGTGGCCGTGGTCGATCTTGTTGAAACAACACGGCTACCAGGCACGTCCGTGTGCCGTGGCCGTGTACTCTTATGCTAGCTACTGACTTTGCCCCACGGTCACTAGGGACGCCCGTGTGCCACAACCGTGTGGCTTAAATAGGCCATTTGCAAGGCCAAAATGCCACCCACATGGGTCAATCCTACAAGCACATTTGAGCATCTATATACACACAATTTGGCAACCAATTTCATGCCCAATAATCATCATATCATCACATAGAATCTCATTTCTAAACATGCCATTTTATACAACCAAATTACATGTAAATCTAGGTATAAATCATCCATAACCTCACTAAATCACTAAGGCATTAATTCATCATTAAACTCACCATTCATATGCTAATTCATTACCATCATGACATATCAAAATATGCACCAAATACCATATTCACTCATGCACATTACCAACACTTAGCTAGCCACATCACATGGCTATTTACACATCTCAAATATGATTCAAAACAACTAGCCTATACATGCTATATTTCAACTATGTACATCTTTCCCAAAAGTACCAAAATAGATTGCCGATAGTGTGATAGAGAATGCCGACGATCCCCGGATCCGAGCTAGTTTTTATGATCGACATCGCAAAGTAGAAACAATTCACACAAGAAGCTTTCCAAAGCTTAGTAAGTTCGTAACATAAAACATTATACTAAAACTAACCATCACATAAATTAATTTACCAATAATACCCACATTCAACTATCTCCAAATTCACCAGTCACATAGGTATCATACATACCTTTGCCAACACATAGTTACTATCCAACCATACTACTCAACTGCTCGAATTTGCATTTCGATCAACCTTTACTATTCTTTTAATTTATTCATACATTTACATATTTATACCATCACATAGATAAAAGCACAAATAAGCACATTATCAATCTCTACCACATACTCAAACTTCTATTCATTTAACTCTTAAATCTATCATCAACCACATAGGTTCAAACGTACCTTGATTAACACATAGCTACTCACCCTTCATGCTACTCAAATACTCAATATTACCTCTTGATCTATTCGCACACCTAGTGCCAATCATTTAATCAAAACATAATTGTCACCGCACACTTAGTGCCAGTATGTTAAACTGAACTTATATCGGTATCGCACACACAGTGTCATTTCGGTAAGCTGAACTTATATCTGTATCACACACACAGTGCCAATTCGGTAAGTTGAACTTATATCTGTATCGCACACACAGTGCCAACTCGGTAAGCCGAAGCTTCAATCTTTTCGCACACACAGTGCTATTCATTTCTGTATCTTTTCTAATTTTGCACACTTAGTGCATCAACACTCGATCTCATATGTAATACAGTATTAATACAACTCTATACATTTATTTATTTCTCATCACATAGATGTAAATTTAATGACTAGTATTATATCCGAACTTATGTCAATATCGCACACACAGTGCTAACCACAAAGCCGAAGTTTATATTATTTCGCATACACAGTGCTAATCATCTCGGTCACATTTCTGAATACGCACATTTTGTGCCACATAACTCGAACTCTCACATAGCATTTACAATTTGATATATCATACCATTCATTTCATAACAGTAAGCATAGTTAATTACACGCATTATGTCCGGACTTACCTCGGACGTCGAAATACCGAAACGATCGATTAATCGAGTACTTTGTCTTTGCTTCGATCTCGATCCGAACCTCTCTTTTCTTGGTCTATACATATTCAAATTCAATCCATTAAATCACCAAAATCATTCATTTTAGTCCAAACACACATATTTAGGGCATTTTATAAAATAGCCCTTACATTTTTACATTTCGACACTTTAGTCCCTAATTCATAAAATCATCAAATACGCACAATTTCATATCACATATACTTAGCCGAATTCTTTTCATGCTAATACAAGCCCACACATTTCATTTATTTCACATTTTAGTCCCTTAATTTACACTTTTCTCAATTTAGCCCAATTTACTCAATTTCACCAAAAATCCAAATACAAACTATATTAACCCAACACTAAGCTTTCATATTTTACCAACTATCAACACAAATCTCACATGTTCATCAGTGGCACATCTCAAAATCTTCACCAATTCACAAAATTGAAGCATGGGTTTTAAAGAGCACAAAGCAACGATCACAAAAATATAGAAATTATCAAAAACCGAGCTCAAAACATACCTTGATTAAACCAATTTGCTAGTCGAACCTAACAAGTTTTCTTTCTTTCTTTTTCTTCACTTTCGGCAAGAAGAAGATGATATAATGGCTTTTAATTTCTTTTGTCTTTATTATAATAACATTATAATATAATGTTTTAACTTTTATAATTAATATATATTTATAAACTATATATATTAATCATAATGTCACCCACTATCATTATTTTTGGGCAATTTACAACATAAAACCTCTAATTTATAAAGACAACAACAATTAGACACTTTAACAATCAGCACACAGCTTTTACACTTTACGCGATTAAGTCCTTTCTCTTAATTAAACACACAATCGATAAAATCTTCACACAGAAATTTCACACAGGTCAATTCATATACTGTTCACACAGAAAATAATATTAAAATATCATTCTGACCTAGAATTTGTGGTCTCGAAACCACTGTTCCGACTAGGGTCTAAACCGGGCTGTTACACGCACGCTTAGACATAGGGTGACGAGATTTTATCGGATTAGGGTGAAACCTAATATGGGAGTCCATAGATCGAGTTAATACAATCTTAGGGGTTTTAATTAGAAAGAGATTTCAATTATTCAACCTAGGATTAGACGTTAGTAGCCTCGACGGAGGTATTAATATAACTTAGGGAATCTCACGGATCAAGTCAAATGAATAAATCGTCTGGTTCAGAGTTAGATAACAAGTGAAGTCTAGGTGAATTCTTCCTTGGGTATTGTTTTAATCAATTGGTTTTTCCCACAAGTATTTCCCCAATTTCATTCTTTTTGTCTCATCGTCTTTAGCTTAGTAGTTAGTTAATTTTCTAGATTAAACCGATTCACTTCAATTTTAAGGCTAAATAATAAAAAGAAGGTTAGTATTAGTACTTTCGGTTCCTTTGGGTTCGACAATCTGGTCTGCCACTTAAGCTATACTACTGTTCGATAGGTACACTTGCCTCAATCGTTGTCATAGTTAGTTTTTAGGCTCGATCATTCTCATTATAAATTTTAAGATCGTGAGACACCGATCAAGTTTTTGGCACCGATTCTTAGGGAACCTGAAATATTAAGAACGCTCAATTTTTATTACTTTAGCCATATTTTATTTGTGCAATTAAATTTTATTTTTATTTTGCTAATTTTTGTTTTATTTGCTTTTGTCAGGTAATTTTAGTTTATAGAGGAGATGGCACTGAATAACTATCAGTGGCAAGTTATGAGGACAAAGCCAACAAAAGCAGCCGATATCTACAACCTCGACGCAGTAACCAGGCTATCAAACTAGTTAGAGATGTTACATAAAAAATTTGATGGTTTATACGGTTCTTCGCAGGTACATCCAGTTATGCAGTACGAAACAAGCGGAGGCGTGGCGAATCCTGAGTACCCACCCTATGGATATGGCATGGAGAACGAACAAATCCACTATATGGGTAACTATTCTAGACCTCAAAATAATTTTTATAGTGACACTTATAATGCAGGTTGGAGGTACCATCCCAATTTCTCGTGGGATGATCAAAGTAGCCAAAGACCGGAACTTCCTCCAAATTTTCAACAACCACCTCACCAACAGGAAGAGGAGTCGAACCTTGAGGAGATGTTGACAAAATTCATAGCAGCCACAGAAACACATTTCTAAAATATAGAAACAAAACTTGAAAAACAGGAAGCATCGACACAGGAGCTCAAGGATCAAATTGGGCAACTTACTAAGTTAGTTTTCAAATACAATCGAAAGCTTACCTAGGGAAAAGGAGCAAATTCAAGCCATAACAGCTCAAGATAGTGAAGAGTTAGACGAGCCCAATTTGAGGCAAGAGCCTGTGGTAAGTGAAGGTAAGGTTGAGGTAAGCCATGATTTACTAGACCTGGTAAGTACAGAGTACCAACTCCGTGTGCCATACCCCAATACGATAAAGAAAGACTACAGAGAGGAACAAGTTGGTAAGTCTCTTAAACTTCCAAAGAAATTTCATATTAACTTGCCGTTTCTTGAAGATCTTTCGCAGATGCCAGATCCTAGACCTCGTGTCAATAAAGAAGAAATTCATGAGGAACGAAAGCTTCGGATTGATGAACTAGACGAGTGGAAGATACACTTCAAAGAAATACACGAAGCAAAAACGAGGTAACTCTACGAGAAACTTAACGATGGGACAACCCAGCTTAAGATAGGAGATCAGGTACTCAAAATCCTTCCAGATGGAACAGTCGAGGTACCTAACCCTAAATTTAGCACTTTTAAAGTAAACACTACTCGACTTAAACTATATATCAAAAACCGAATTGATCGCATGAGAAAGGATTTTCACCTCCTCAAACCACCCTGATAATGCGAATGAGAGGTAAGTCTAGCTCAATACTTTAAACGAGCGCTTTTCGGGAGGAAACCCGAGCACTAACCCTACTAATTAGTTTAGTTTTATTTCTTTTCATAATTAGGCGCAGGTTTCCATACCCACATGGTCTTGCACACGGCCGTGGCCGTAGCCGTGTGGGCACCATAGGTAGGAAAAAGGGCGTGGCCGTAAACGTGTGGCAACAGGACAAAATTTTTCCCAAAACACGGGCTGCATCTCTATTTAAACCCCCTTCTTCCTTTTTCTTTTTCAGTTATCTTTCTTCTTTCATTTTCCATTATTTATTTTTATTTTTATTTTTTATTTTTATTATTTTCTTCTTATTCTTCATACCATTTAGATTTAGCTTAGGATACAATAGAAACATGCTGATTGCTTCGAGGATTCAAATTCAAATGATTCGAGGCACTCCCCCACGTTCACCTCCAATTCCTATCCGGTTTCTTTTCATTGACTCCATCCAAAATTCAGGAAGTTTCACTTCTCTCCCTATCTTATGATTTTATTTTGCTATTATCTATCTTTGTACATTGAGGACAATGTACATCTTAAGTGTGGGGGGGTTAACTATAGTATCATTTGAAAAATCCCTGAATTATGCCTTGTCTTAAAGTAAGTTTCTCATATTATGATTAGAATGAAAATTTCCCTAATTTATGATTTTTGTTGATGTGTCTTGAATTAAGTCTTTGATAATTGTGCATTGATGATTAAATTTGAAGGATACTAGAGAATCAAGCATGATAAGTCTATTTTTCAAGAATTAAAAATTTTTCTAGGTTGTCTACCTGAATTTGAATATTACTTTGAAATTTGAAATTTACGAGGATGACATCAAAATACCCATAATTTTTGTGAGATTTTGAGCCTTATAGAGCATATATTCTTTTTCTTGCTCACTTTATTGATTATGAGTGTGTCAACATTGATTTGTTATTCTAGAACTTGCATCGATTATACATGTTGAGACCACACCTTTGATTTGATATACAGAGATGATAAAGGCACCTAGGATTTAACCCACTTACTCCACTAAAAATCCTACCTTCATAATTAACCCCTAGTGAACCCCGTTGATCCTAATAACCCTTTTTATTGACTCACCCACTAATTTTAACCCAAAACCCTTTGTATTTGTTATCACCATTCCTTTTGACTACCCTTATATCGAGATTTGATTTGATCAGTTGCCTAACTATGACCTTTATTTCAGTAACTTATCCTTTATTATGTATTTATGATATGTAAAAAAAATGAAGTATATTCATTATTAGTTTTGTGATTAAATGAGCTTATACGTCTGAATTCCAAATATTAAAGAAGAAGCTCGTTTTATTAGTTATTAGTTTTCAATTGAGGTAATTACTTATATTCAGTTCGTTGTTTCTGGTTAGGTAATTTTTCAGATCAATCTCGATTCTAACCCTCTAATTCAGCCTTTATCCACACCTTTAACCCAAGCCCCGTTACAACCCTTTCAAAGACCTTTTGAATTGTGCATCATTTCATATCATAGTGGTGGAGATTTGATTTTCATGCAAGCCTATGGGATTAACTTTTCATGTTTGACTTTTGAGTGCTTAATTCTGAACCTTAAACACCTCGAGTGATTTGAGTGAATCTTTAGTGAGGATGTCAATTCTTGTCGGTTTTGAATCAGAGGTAATTATTTAGATGAAGGGAAACACCTATGTTTTGTGCTACAAATGTATGACTTAGACTGTTTGAATCTTTAGAACTCTTTGAGTTGAATCATCCATGTATAAATTATCTTTGAATTATGATGAAACACTATTGATAAATATTATGAATCGAGGAAGTTCGTTTTAATTATGAGTTGAGAATTTTGCTTGAGGACAAGCAAAAGCTTAAGTGTGGGGGTATTTGATAAATCGTAATAGTAACATATTTTAAGCCCACATTTAGCATGCTTTTGGATGATTTATCCCTTATTTTATGTCATTTGGTGCTCTTAATCCTTTGTTTTCATGTTTTATACTCAGGAAAGCACCGGAGGATGAAAAGAACAAGAAACGGGCTTAAAACGGGCCAAATGGGCCAGATCACGAAATTGACACGGCCTGGGCCCAAGACCACACGGCCGTGCCTCATCAATAGACCCAACACGGCCTGGCCACGATTTATACGGGCATGTGCCATGGCCGTGTCCCTGCCGCAGCCAAGAGGAGTTTTACTCGGATTTGGATACTTGGTGGCAAAGAAACACATTCCAAAGCATATTTAAACACCTAAATAGGAATTTAACTCAGATTAGGATACTTGGAGGCCAAGTAAGGCATCTCAAAGCCTATATAAACACCCTAGGGGGCAACTTAAGCGGAGAGTTCGATAGAAGCCCTCTTTCGAAGCGCGTCCAGCTAGGCCAAGGAGCCAAGCCAGAAAGATCAGATTTGTGGAAATTACTCGAAGGATAGCCAGTTGATTCATCTCAAGAAGCCGGAGTTTTACTCAAGACGGAGGATCTCTCTTCAATTCTTTCAGGGGGTTTTAGAGTTTTTCTTATGTTTTCTTTTATCTTTTCTTTTGAGATGTATTCTATTATAGTTATGAACTAAACCCTCAAATACCTGAGGGGGATGAAACTTAAGATGAATCTTGTTATCGTTTGCTGAACTATATGGTAAATATTTGATTTGTTCTTAATTATGTGTTCTTAATTCTTGTGTTGATATTTCCGGGAAATTAATTCAAGTTTGATGTGCTTAGGTGGAGGAGCAAAAGTCTCTGCCTAAGAGTAAATCTAGCATAATTAAGCAGAGTTGATCGCACGCCTAGACATAGGGTGACGAGATTTTGTCGGATTAGGGTGAAACCTAATATGGGAGTCCATAGATTGAGTTAATGCAATCTTAGGGGTTTTAATTAGAAAGAGATTTCAATTAATCAACCTAGGATTAAACGTTAGTAGCCTCGACGGAGGTATTAATATAACTTAGGGAATCTCACGGATCAAGTCAAATGAATAAATCGTCTGGTTCAGAGTTAGATAACAAGTGAAGTCTAGATGGATTCTTCCTAGGGTATTGTTTTAATCAATTGGTTTTTCCCACAAGTATTTCCCCAATTTCATTCTTTTTGTCTCATCGTCTTTAGCTTAGTAGTTAGTTAATTTTCTAGATTAAACCGATTCACTTCAATTTTAAGGCTAAATAATAAAAAGAAGGTTAGTATTAGTACTTTCGGTTCCTTTGGGTTCGACAATCCGGTTTTGCCACTAAGCTATACTACTGTTCGATAGGTACACTTGCCTCAATCATTGTCATAGTTAGTTTTTAGGCTCAATCATTCTCATTATAAATTTTAAGACTGTGACACACCGATCAATCTGCTTCCTGCAACTTCAGGAACGCCAGATCTGCTACCTTCAATCTGCTTCCTACAAACTCAGGAATGCCAGACTGACGCTTTCGATCTGCTTTGCTGCAAACTCAGGAAGACAAGATCTGATGTCTTCGATCTGCTTCCTGCAAACTCAGGAATGCCAGATCTACTATTTTCAATCTACCCTACTATATTGTCCTCTAAAGGACATAACCTGTAGAATGGGTATATGCTTATGCTGAATGATTAGGATGTGATGATTGAAATGAGTCAAATGCTCCTATTCAGACATGCTATGATATGTGAATGCAAAAATGATATGGGTATGATTCCTACTTAAGGTGTTATCACTCATTTATCCATCAAGGTTTCATCTTCATTCCCCTTGAAGTATCATTTTCTTGCTCAAATAATTTGCCCCATGGAAATTTTAGGGCCCATTCCTCTTGAACCTTGAGACACGGGTCGTATATCAACTTCAAACCATCCTCCCAGGAATTACAATTTTTTTCTGTCCGTCCCTATTTTAACTTTAAGGATACAGGACTTGTTTCACCTTCGATTCATTCCACCAAAATTTAGGGTTTTTGAATCTTTCCCCGTCAAATTGGTCCGTCCCACCATTCTCCGAAAAAATTGTCTATTGGACAAAAAATTCAGAGAAATAGTCTCTGTCAAGACTCCTTTTTCTCAAATATGGAAATTCTAAACAATTGTCCTGTTTTGGTTTCTTGTTTTATCTAGAAATTTCCAAAGTAATATGTAAAACTTCTTTTTGTGAATTTATTAGTTCATCAATCATTATTTCAATGCAACATGCTTATGAATAATGGGTAACAAATAAATTGATTTCAAAGAGAGTTAAATGAATTATCAATGATACAAAGGAAATTAACTGGGAACATATCTTTGAGAAGAAAAAGAATCCAAAGATAGTAAAATGAATAAGACAAAAATCAGATGCCCTAGATATCGCAGATTGAGCTCATGTATACAAACTCCATGAAGACTGCTTTGTGCTTAACATGTGTTTAGAAGACCCAAAGTACTTTGTTGATGCCCCGATATGTAACCTACTTCATTTCTTGTTGATTCAGGTATAGCAAGATCACTGCATGTCTATTCAGAATTTGAGCCGCCCTTTTCGGGTTTTCAACTCAAAACCCCTTTGGTCTCAAGGCGCCCTTTGCGGGTTTTCGCCTAGGCCTCTCCTTTTTTTTTAAAGAAGTTTCAAAGCGCCCTTTGCAGGTTTTCACTTTGGCCTCTTCTCCTTTTCAAGCAAAATAATTTTTGACTGAATCCGAGTTCACAGGATTAGGTAAGCTTTTCCCATCCATTTCGGTCAAGATCAGTGCTCCTCCAGAGAAAGCTTTCTTCACCCCGTATGGTCCTTCCCAATTCGGCATCCATTTTCCTCTGAAATCCTTTTGTATGGGAATGATCTTTTTCAGTACAAGGTCCCCCTCATGAAACTCTTTTGGGCGAACTTTTTTTATTATAGGCTCGCATCATTCGTTTCTGGTACATCTGACCATGACGAATAGCCCTTAGCCTCTTTTCTTTAATCAAGTTCAACTGATCATATCGAGCCTGGATCTATTCAGCTTCGTCTAACTTTATTTCTGACAAAACTCGAAGAGAAGGTATTTCCACTTCAATAGGAAGAACTGCTTCCATCCCGTAGACCAATGAGAAAGGAGTTGCTCCAGTAGAGGTTCTGACTGACGTCCGATAAGCATAGAGTGCAAATGGTAATTTCTCATGCCAATCCTTATAAGTATAAGTCATTTTTCCTACTATCTTCTTGATGTTTTTATTGGCCGCCTCCACTGCCCCATTCATCTTTGGAAGATACGGAGACGAGTTGTGGTGTTTGATCCCAAATTGACTATAAATTTCTGCTATCGTGCTATTGTTTAAGTTCAGTGCGTTGTCTGATATGATCCTCTCGGGCATCCCATATCGACAAATAATCTCCTTCTTCAAGAATCGACTAACTACTGACTTAGAACGCTAGTGTATGAAGCAGCCTCTACCCATTTCGTGAAGTAGTCAATTACCACAAAAATGAATCGATGCCCATTCAAAGATTTTGGTGAGATCGGCCCAATGACATCCATTCCCCACATAGAAAAAGGCTATGGAGAAGTCATAACATGCAAAGGTGACGGAGGCACACAAATTTTGTCTCCATAAATCTGACATTTAAGACATCTCTTGGCATAGTTGATACAATCTCCTTCTATGGTGGACCAATAATATCCAAATCTCATTATCTGTCTGGCCATTGTGAATCCATTAGCATATGTTCCACAAACGCCCTCATGAACTTCTTCTAGGATTTTCCTAGCTTCAACAGCATCAACGCATCTCAATAGTACTTGATCTTTTCTCCTTTTGTACAAGATATCCCCATCTAAAACATAGTCAGAGACCAATCTTCTTAATGTCCTTTTCTCATTCTCAGTTGCATGCTCTGGGTATTCACGATTTTTTACGTATCGCAATATATCATGATACCAAGTGTGGTCATCTTTTTCCTCCTCTTCCAGGTTATAACAATGAGCTGGAACTTCAAAAATACTCATCTGAATGGGTCTCATATCCTCTGGTTTGTTCACTTTGATCATAGAAGCCAGGGTTGCCAAAGCATCTGCCATCTGATTTTCATCATGTGGGAAATAATTAAAAGTGATGTCGTCAAACTCCTCAATCAATCCCAAAACTATCTTTCGATAATCGATCAGTTTGGGATCTCTCGTCTCCCATTCACCTTTAAGCTGGTAAATCACTAGTGCAGAATCTCCATATACTTCTAACACTCTGATTTTACGCTCTAAAGCTGCTCGAATTCCCATGATGCATGCTTCATACTCTGCCATGTTGTTTGTGCAATCAAAATCCAATTTGCATGTGAATGGATAATGATCACCACTATGGGACACCAAGATTGCCCCAATTCCATTTCCCACAGCATTTGATGCTCCATCAAAATTTAGCTTCCACAAACATTCTTCAGAAGTTGCCACATACATTAGCTCTTCATTAGGGAAATCAAAGCTTAATGGTTCATAATCCTCCAAAGCTCTGCTAGCTAAAATTTCTGCTATTGCGCTCCCTTTTATAGCCTTTTGGCTTACTTAGACTATATCGAACTCAGACAGCAAAATCTGCCACCTTGCCATCCTTCCATTCAAAGCAGTGGACTCCATCATATACTATAACGGATCAAGCTTCGAAATTAACCAGGTAGTATGATATAGCATGTACTGTCTCAATCTCCGAGTTGTCCAAATCAAGGCGCAACATAAATTTTCAATCGACGAATATCTCATTTCACATTCAGTGAACTTTTTACTAAGATAGTATATCGCCTTTTCTTTTCTTCCTGACTCATCATGTTGGCCAAGCACACATCCCATGGAGTTATTGAACACTGTAAGATACAGTATCACTGGTCTATCTGGATTAGGCGGAGATAGTACTGAGGCGTTCGACAGATATTGTTTGACTTTGTCAAAAGCTTTCTGGCACTCATCGTCCCATACACCTTGGTTGTGTTTCTTGAGAAGATGAAATATGGGATCACATTTCTCGGTTAACTGTGAAATAAATCGAGCAATATAATTTAATCTTCCAAGAAAACCTCGAACTTCCTTTTGAGTGCGTGGTGGAGGCAATTCTTGTATTACTTTGACCTTGTTTGAGTCAACTCCGATTCCTCTCTCTCTAACCACGAAACCCAGTAATTTCCCTGACCGAGCTCCGAAAGTACACTTTGCCGGGTTGAGCTTCAATTGAAATTTTCTCAACCTCAAAAACAATTTCTTCAAAACCTCAATGTGTTCCCTTTCTGTTTGAGATTTGGCAATCATATCATCAATATATACTTCAATCTCTTTGTGCATCATGTCATGGAACAAAGTTACCATGGCTCTTTGATATGTCGCTCCTGTATTCTTCAGTCCGAATGGCATTACTTTATAACAAAAGGTACCCCACAATGTTATGAAAGTAGTTTTGTCCATATCCTCAAGGTGCATATTGATCTGGTTGTATCCCGAAAAACCATCCATGAAGGAAAACAGTAAGAATCCCGCCGTATTATCCACCAACGTGTCAATATGAGGCAGAGGGAAATTATCCTTTGGGCTGGCTCTTTTTAAGTCCCTGTAGTCTACACACATCCGAACCTTTCTATCCTTCTTAGGAACAGGTACAATGTTGGCAACCCACTCTGAGTATTTGACCAATTGTAGAAAGCCAGCATTAAACTGTTTCTTGACTTCCTCCTTTATCTTCAACACCACATCCAGCCTCATCCTTCGTAGCTTTTGCTGAACTGGCTTGCACTCTTCTCTTATGGGAAGGCGATGCACCACAATACCAGTACTTAGACCAGGCATATCTCGGTATGACCATGCAAAGACGTCCTTGAATTCCTGTAGCAACTCAACAAGGTCTTGTTTCGTCTTCTCGGCTATACGCGTTCCAATTTTCACAACATTTCCTTCCTCCAAGGCTATGTTCTCTACCTCCTATTCATGGGGTAAAATTTGTTTCTCCTCTTGCTTTACCATTCTTAATAAATCTGGAGATAAGTCACAATCTCTGTCACCTTCAAAATCCTAAAATTCCTCTAAACACCTGTCTTGCTCAAAATGGACCTCGGGATCTGTAGTATCGTTGCTCATATTATTGATATCTAGGGACATGTGGTGGGCACCAAAAAATGTACAAAGAACAAATGAATTCGAGGACAACTATTCACATGATATGAATGAGAATAAAAAAGTTAGAATGAAATTAGGAAATCAAAAGAATAAAAAAATGAAAGAATATTTGCCAGAATTGGTCATTAAAGATGTATTTTATTGAAACAAAAATGTCTGAACATGAGCCTATTTCACAAAAGGAATCTTATTGTTCCTAGGCTTAAAAACAACAAGTGCGTTCTGAATATTACTCTGTATAATCTCTAAAAACTACAAGAAGTTCCTCTGCAGTCCAATTGTCCAAAACGCTTCTAGGTTCATAAGGGCAAATGCCCAACAGGTTTCCTTGCTCATCTCCTTCCCCGTGTATGGCATTAATGTGAGGATTTTCCAATAACCCTCTCGCAGGGTGAATTATCCCTCCAGATACAAAGGTCTGGGATATGTGGGGGAATGTCATCGATTCCCACTTGACTTCCTCCCCATTCAACCGTGCTCTTCTTCTTTCTTGCTTTTTCTCTATTTCTTTTCTCCTCTGTATGGCATCTGGCCTGAAACCCAAGCCAAAACGGTCTCTCTTCTCTTTCAGTATCAGAACTTGAACTTCCCCTTGGAGATGTCTACCCAGTCCTTTTCCTGGTAGGGCTCATTTCCCCACCATCATTTGTAAGCCCATCCTCGTGGTCCTGGATATCTTAGGCACTGGAACCTCATTCCCTCTAAAATAAATGTCGTGTTCACGAACTCTAAAGATCAGAAAGAGCATTCAGTTGCTTCTTCACTCGCCTCTAAATATGGCGCGCTGTTGGTTACAGTGGCTATGATGTCCTTCTTTACGTTTACGGTAACTAGCCGACCTTCTGTCACCAGTTTCAATTTTTTGTGCAGTGATGAGGGCACTGCCCCTGCCGAATGAATCCAGGGCCTTCCCAACAAGCAGTTGTAAGAGGGCTTAATATCCATCACCAGAAAGTCCACTTCATATGTGTTGGGCCCAATTAGCAATGGTATGTCAATTCTTCCCATCACTCTTCTCTCGGTGCCATCAAATGCTCTCACTATGTTCTAACATGTCTTCATGTAAGAACTGTCTATCGGTAACCTCTTCAGTGTGGACAATGGTAAGACATTCAAGGATGATCCATTATCAATTAACACACTTGGCAGAGTGTATCCCTTACAACGATTAGTGATGTGCAGAGCTTTGGTCGATCCCATACCTCCCGGTGGAATTTTATCATCACTGAAGTAAATGAAATTGTCAGCACTTATATTACTAACCAATCGGTCAATTTTATTGACAGATATATCTTTAGTAACATAAGTCTCGTTCAGCACTTTCATCAATGCCTCACGATGTACTTCCGAACTTAAAAGAAGTGCCAGCACTGATATGCAAGCCGGTTGTTTGCGCAGTTGTTCTACCATACTGTATTCACTATGCTTCAAGAATTTCATAAATTCTTTAGCTTCTTCTTCTTTCACTGGTTCATTAATAAGGGCCTGAGGTCCTTTTTCTCGTTCAACTACCACAGTCTTTGACTTTTCTGGTTCTATTCTGACATTTCCTGAATCGTAACGCCTTCCACTACGTGTGTAGGACCCTTTATTTTGGACTTCCTCAGAAGTGCCGGCTGAGCCTTCCACTCCCGGTATTGTCACATTATAGTCGTAATTCTAAGGTACCATTTTGTTATCCTTGTAAGGAAAGGAAACAGGTTTTTGGATTACGAATTTAGGCGCCACTTGTGTTCCGCCTTCCGCACTTCTTGGTCGGGAGATAATGATCCTTGGGTAATTGACTTTTTGCTTCGTCAATTCTCCTTCGGTTGCATATATGTTTCCTCCCTCTGAGCATTCTTCATAAAACTCTACTTCCTTATTATCCATAAGGCTTTGCAATAAAATCCTAAACTCAACACATTCCTAGATCTCATGCCCCTCTGCTTTGTGGAACTCACAGTAGTCCCTTAGTCCTTCACATCCTTCCACATGATCTGATTCTACCAAACCTCTTCTTATCATTTCTTTCCAAATTATTCTCAACGGAGTTTTCACCTCCGAGATATCCCCCTTGATCTTTCTCACGACCTTTTCATCGATCGCATTTATCCCCTTATCCCCATGGTTGGGTAATGGGTTCTCCGTACTAGGTGTATCATCGAACTTCACG
This sequence comes from Gossypium sturtianum, assembly GCA_025698515.1. NCBI lineage: Eukaryota > Viridiplantae > Streptophyta > Magnoliopsida > Malvales > Malvaceae > Gossypium > Gossypium sturtianum. The sequence continues at coordinate 85,813,816 of CM046954.1, forward strand.
ATCCCCATTTTGATGAGCCTCTCTACTATCTTTTTGAAGGTAGTGCAATTTTCTATTGAATGCCCCGATATTCTTGCATGGTAATCACATTGAGCGTTTGAGTCATACCATTTAGGATATGGGGGCTGTAATGGTTTTAGATAAAATGGGGACACCACATGCGCGTCAAATAAACTTTGATATAGCTCCTTATACGTCATTGGGATTGGCGTAAATTGGAGCTTTTTAGAATTTTGCCTTGCGCCTGATTCTTGTCTGGTCGACCCTTGTTGCCCAGCCGTAACTACCTTTGGCTGGCTAACAATGATTGCCTTCGAGTACCCTTGGTTGTATGTACCCGTATTATTTAACTCATTGTCCTTTTTCCTAGGAGCAGACCTCCTAGTAGTTTCCCCCGCTTCAATCTTGCCCCCCTTTATGGCATTTTCTATCATTTCTCCTGCCATCACTATATCCGCGAAGCTCTTGGTAGTACTTCCTATCATGTGGGTGATGAACGGAGATTTCAGGGTGTTGATAAAAAGCATGGTGGTTTCCTTCTCTAGGAGAGGTGGTTGAACTTGCATGACAACTTCCATCCATATTTGTGCGTATTGCCTGAAGCTTTCATTTGACTTCTTTTCCATATTCTGCAACATGATTCTGTCAGGCGTCATGTCTGTGACATGATTGTATTGCTTCATGAAGGCTTGGGCTAGGTCTCTCCAGGAACTAATATTAGCACGGCTGAGTTGATTGTACCACCTGGATGCTGCCCCCACTAAACTGTCTTGGAAACAATGAATCAAGAGTTGATCATTGTTAACATAGCTAGTCATCCGTCTACAAAACATAGTGATGTGGGCCTCAGGGCAGCTAGTCCCATTGTACTTATCAAATTCTAGCATCTTGAATTTATGAGGAAGCACCAAATCTGGAACCAAACTCAAGTCTTTTGCATCAATACCATGGTGATGATCGACATTTTCCAAAGCCTTGAACTTTTCCTCCAACCATCTATAGTGATCCTCTAACTGTCTTGAGGATTCAGTTCTTATCCCTTCCCTCTCTACTATATCCAAATCAGGAATAACAGGATTAGCTGGGTTATCTCCTGGGTTGGATCCTGAGCCAACGTGGAAGTTCATGGGCGGTCTAGTATCAGCTTGCCCTTGTTGAGGCCTAATCGTGACAATGGCCTTTGGGGATACTCTTCAGGCTGTGTTTGTGCATGTGGTGGGGTAAAACCCGGAGGAATGCCTTCGCTCTCTTCTCCATTAATAGCCATGGGACCTTTTCCTTTATCTATTGCCCCGTTCAGCATCTGGGCCATTTGAGCCATCATGTTCCTTTGAACTTTCAACATTTGGTCTCTCATTTTTTATTGGAGCTTTGCCATTTGCTCTTGCATCTGGTCTTGCATGTCTCTTTGAAACTGTTCAAGTCTTTGATTCATTTTCTTTGTCTTAGCACGTGTACCGTACTGGTGCTCAGTTTCCAGATTTTCCTTCTCTCTCTCTGTCTCTCTCTCTGTATTAATTTCAACTAATTAGGATCTCTCTATAGACTTAAATGCATATGATATGATGTAATGCAAATGCATGAATGCAAAGAGGCATCGATTCTGATTCAACTTCATTTTAGAAAACTTTATTAGAAAACAAAATCCTTTACATAAAGCGAATTACAAATATGCTTTCACCCTAAGGCCCAAAGTTCTGATTTTCCTAAACAACAAAGTTAACTCTTGGCCACGATCTGACTGTAACTCATATTTCGCGCTCAATGTATCAGCCTGTACTGCCAAAGTCTGTAGGTGATCAGCTACCTCTCAAATCTGGACTATTGCTTCACCCATGAGATAATCCCGACTTCTAACTTGATCATGGGAATGGTGGAGCTCTTCCTTCCAATGCCCTTCTCTTGCTTCAAGTTGCTCGATCCGGAGTTCATAATTCTGCAATGCCGATTCTAATATTTCAATCTTGCCCTTCATTTCCTCAATCTTGTTCAGACTCGACTTTAGCTCATTCGCAGAATTACGACTTCGGTGGTGGTGAAGAGACAGTCCCAATTCAGCCACTTTAGCTTTTAATCCACTCTTTTCCTTTTGGCTTTCTGCTAACCTCTTTTCTAGGGCCTCGTTTTGCATCTACATCTCTAGGAACTTCTTCTCCCAATGGTCAGCTTTGGCCTTTTCCTCTTGAACCTCATGTTGCCACTGTTCCGAAGTCTTCCCCAATCCAACATTTTTCGTCGACAGATGTAACTTCTTATATTCTGCCTTTAGGTCATTCAGATCTTTCTCGACCCTTTTCTTCCCTTTTCTTAGTTTTTCGGCCTCTGACTTCTGAACATCCACGTTTAACCTCAGATACATTTTCTCTTCTTCCAACTTCTCTATTCTCCTTCCGAGCTCTGAATTCCTCCTTTCGAAATCTTATTTTATAATCTCCAACTTTAATGGGACCACTCACAAGTACTCTTCGATCGATCGAGCGCCTTCTAGACTTGGCATAGGGATATTGTCATTGACTCTTCTACTCCACCATCCACTATATTCTGGGGTCGTCATTGGGCTTACATCCACTCTCTTCATGCGACGGGTCTGATTCCAAGCATTAGAAATCTCCTTAACCCTTTTCTTGTAACTATCTCCTTTATATGAAAACTCACTTTGAGCCAACCCATGTGTAGCCGGTACAAACTGCCTTGATCTGAATTGCCTTAGTACGAGCAAAGGCGCATATCCAATGGCTCCCCAAATTCCAAGTAGAGGGACCCAATCAAAACTCCCACATCGATACAGAACTTCATTAGGAACCATCCAGGGAGCTCTCCACTCAACATCATCTTCTCGGAGATTTCGTAGAAGCGCTATCCAATTTTCTTCAGATATGTCGTCTCTCATTGGGGTGGTCACTATCTCTTTTAATGGAGAGTAATTTTCTGAGAAGACCCGGTAAGAAACCTTATCCACCCTCTAAAAATGACTGTGGAACCAAGCCAACAACAACTGTGCACATCCTATAAATCTGCCTTCCCTAGCTTTCCTACATGCACTCAATGATCGAAATGTTTCCGCCAAGACCGCAGGAACAGGTGTGACTTGTTTATCAAGTCGATTAAAAAGATCTGAGACTGCTTCATCTACATATCCCAATGCCCTAGGGAAGATCACTAATCCATATATACTCAAAGCAAACACATCGACTTTCTTTTTGATATTAGGATGCTCTAAAATCAAATCCTTCAAAGCTTTTCATGAGATGCATTTATACTCACCTTTTTGCTTGATTCTGGCTGTGACCCACTGTTCACTCATCCCCGTAATATTCATCAATTTCCTCACAAAGGTTGGAACATTAGGAGCTCTCGAGTAAGCCTTATCAACTTGAATCTTGGGACATCGCAATAGAGCTGTATACTCCTCCACCGTAGGCACCAAATCAACTCTTCCAAAAGTAAAGCAACTATACGCAGAGTTCCAATATTGGGAAATGGCTTGAAACAGAAGTTCATCTACCTTAATGTCCAACAGGTACGACAAATCCCCATAGCTGCAGTAAAACAAATGCTTGGTCTCGTTACTCCACTGATCCCATATCTCTCTTAATTCCTAAAGACTGTTCTGAGTCACACTGATGCGAGTGTAGTCCCATAGCTCTAATTTGTACCCTTCAGCTAGGCTATCTCCTTTTCCTAACTGTGTTTTCTCTGACCATCTACGGACGACTGCATTGTCCTCCACTTTATCAAGGAATTCGTTCTCCATAACCAGCTTTCTAATTTAGAAACTGACCGTGAATTAATACCTCTTTAAAATATGAAATGACATGCAACAAAATAAAACACAATCAATTAGTAACATGAAGTAAAACATAAAGCAAATAATCAAACGCATATCTGGGTGATTGCTAAGCTTTGGTATAGTTCTACCTAGGGTAAGCACTTAGGTTTTCTATATGCGGTTTAGCTCTAAAGTTGAGGTACTTGAACCAACAGATTCCTCGATCCTCACCCATTATAGGCTCATATGGACCGAGTTCAGTTCAGGGGAATACATTTCCCTATGGCTGCACGGAGATGAAAATCTCACGAAGACATAAGTACGGATGTATCCCGAAAGCGATTCACTATCCTGCACGGAGGTGAAAACCTCACGAAGGAGTAGCTTCTCACTCCCACTTAAGGGTGCGACCACAACGGTCATGCAATACAATGTAGACATGCTTTTCAATACTAAAACAACATGCAATAAAAAGGATTATAATTTTTCAAATCAGATTTTTAAATTCAGACAGGAGGACATGAAATTATCGATTTTACGGCTTGACTCTCTTATATTTCCCCAGTGGAGTCGCCAAGCTGTCGAAACCACTTTTAAGTTTTTATGAAAAAACGGGGATCGACCTTAAAAAAAATGAAAATGGAGTCGCCACCGATCGTTTTTACTTAGATGTGATTGGATCATCTTATAAAATGTTTTATTTCAAAACATTAATTTTGGTCTACAAAATACCAGAAAACGAGTTCGGGAGTCGGTTACGTACGAGGAAGGGTTAGCACCCTCGCAACGCCCAAAAAATTGGTACCTAATTGATAAAATCATGTCCTAGAGTTGAGAATTTGAAAAATTTTAAAATATGATCATTTTATTTGAAAGAAAAAACCAAAACTTACCTATCTCAGAGAAATAAAATGCTATACCCAATAAGTTAGGATGCAACATCTTATGACTTTGAAATTAGGCTCGCCTTTATTTGTAGAAAATTCTTACCTCGAGATACAAGACATCATATCCAATAAGTTAGGATACAACATTTTTTTGAATTCCCGATAATAAGTTTTGATTTAAAGTTTATAAATTTCAATTTTAAAAGAAAAGGGATACATAATATCTTAAGTTCAACGAGAAAAAATCGACACCCAGTGAGTTAGGGCACAATTCTTCTCGAAGTCCTCAAATATTACATATCACCATAAAAAAATTGAATAAAATACGAAAATTTTGCAAAATGTTTTTATAAAAATGATATGAATCCGATTTTGCATTGATACATCACAAAATATAAATATCTGATAGCAATTCACTATAAATACGAGTCGTATTAACAAATAATATAGACAATTAACAAAAGAATAATATGACATAGCGAATGATACATATAATAAATGGATTATGCTAAAACAATATTAAACAATATAAAAAATAAATAAATACAAGTTATAAAATATGCAATAACAATTTAAAATCTATAGGAAGCATAAAAATTCAAGAAATGGATATTAAGTTCTACAAATAAGATCATATATGAGAAATAAATAAATTAAACATATATTTAAACACTAAATAAATATTAAAACAAAATAAAAAATAAAAAAAATGATAATTTTGTAAAACAATTAATGTGTATAACAATATAAAAAACTTAAAGTATATAAAAAAATATAGGGATACTTATAAAAATATATAATTTAATAATATAGTACATATATAAATGATAATATATGATAAAAGCGATTAATAAATAGTGTATAATAATTTTAAATAAAGATACCTAAAAATATAATATAAATAATATAAATAAAGCAAGTTATACAATATAAATAAATTTTATACAAAATAAGATTTTATATAATATAGTACTATATAATATACAAGATTTTAAAAATATAATATAATAACTAATATATAAAATAATATGTAATATAATATTAAACCAAACAAAATAATAAATAGTAATAAATTTAAAATAATATGTATTTAAGAAAAACAATGTATAAAAATTTATACTATTAATAAATTAACATACAAATAAAAAAAATAGAATTTTAATATGATAAATTAATAATGTTAAAACAATTTTAAAATAAAATAAAAAGGGGTTTTAAAAAATAAACAAAGAAATAAATAAAAAAATGTAAAAGGATCAAATCAAAACGCGCGTCACATCTTAGGGACTTATCCGGCAATTATGCCATGTCTCCTAAACGACGCCGTTCTGATGTTGGCTTTTAAGTAGCCCGAAGGATTAAATTGCAATAAAGTATAAATTATAGGGCTAAATTGAAAATAAGGAAAAATGATATTCGGACATAATTGAAATTTTGCAAAAATGCGGAAGGGCCTATAAAGCAATTAGACCATTTAATAAAAACGCACGTATCCTCCCCTGGATATCGGGTCAACACGCGGATCTGGCTTTAAAACGACGTTGTTTTGGTGCTTATTGGTTTAAGCAAAAACGGCGTCGTTTTTATGAGGCTATATAAGTCAGTTTCCTAAAAAAAAATTCATTTGCGCTTCGTTTTTTTAAAAAAAAAAACCACAAATTCTCTCGGTCCTTTGGCCTTAAGCCAGGACCCCAGCCCGATCGGCCACCGCTCGTCGCTGCACGTGCCTCTGCACGCGCCACCGTATATGGCGGCCGGAGGCCAGCAACTTCACCTTTTAAACGCCGATTGAAAGGTAAAATCCTTTCTATTTTTTATTACTAGAATATTTACTGTTTGCAGGAATCGAAGAAAAAAAATAAAAATAAGAAGAACAACGAATAAGAAATAGGAAATCACCTTCTGTTTGGTGTTTTTATTTCTGTAAATCTTTTGTATTTTTGTGTATGTGTATACTGTCTGTATGTCTCTGTTTTTTCGTATTTTCTCTGTGTGTATCGTCTGTGTGTTCGTGTGTTTTTACAAGTTCATTAGGGTTATTTATAACCCTAAAAATTAAACTAGAAATAAATACAAAAAATTTCTTTCTGTTTCTGCCATTTCTTTCTTTCCTTTTGCTGTTGTCCTTTCCTTATTTGCAGATCGGCGACGAGGATTCTGGCGATGGCTAGGCGTGACTTGCGGCGCGATTAGGGGCCTCGACGCGAAGAAGGGCTGCTGGGTATCGAGGCTGTTAGGGTGCTTATGCGCAGTTGGAAACCTAGGGTTTCTGCGTCCATAAAGCCATTTGGGTCACATGGGCTTAGGTTTAGGTTGGGTCTGTTTAGTTTTGGGCTAATGGTGTAAGTGGGCTAATCGGGTTTAGTTTGGGTTGCTGGGTAGTCTGTTTAGGATCGGGTCTGAGATAATTGGGTTTTGGGTCTTTGTTAGGTTAGTTTGTTTAGGTATTGGGCTCCTGGTAATATTTGGGCCTGTAAATGGTTTTGTAAATGGACTGTATTAATGGACATTTGATATATTTTTTATTTTTATTATTTTATTTGTTTATTTTTGGTTTTGGTTTTCACGGGCCCGGGCAAAATGGGCCAATTACATGTTTTATGCTTTATGTTTAGGATTTTAATTGTCCCTTATAATAATGTCGTTTTTAAAGTTTGAACATGCGTTCTCTCATTAAGAATATAATGTCTCTTATCGCTGTACTCAATATTTGATAATAAAATGCAATAAATTTAGATAACAATATTTTTTTTTTGCATAAAATACAATAAAATAATTAAAGTATAATAATAATAAATATGATATAAAACGAGTTTGCATCTTTCAATCGGTTCGTGGGTTAATTGATTTAATGTTTTATTCAGATCGATAGTTTAACTAATTCCCAATCCAACCAACCGATCCAGTCTGATTATAAAAATAGTCTAAAGGTTTGATTCTCAAAATTTTCAGTTTATGTTTGAAGCAGATCTCAGTTTTTAGACAAACTAAAATTTCCTTTTTCACAATTTGTTAATTTTAAAGTAAGTGTAACTTTTTTTAACATTTTCTTTTTTACTCTTCAATGGTTTATATTTTACAGAATCATGAAAGGGTAAAATGATATTTCATATTCACCTTTTTCTCTTAAAATTTTATATTTCTTTTATTAATTTACTTATTTTAAATTAAAAAATCTCAAATTTTGTTTATTAATTAAAAAATAATAAATATCAAAACTATACATAAACTTTGAATCAATGTGCAACGTCATATGTGAACTTTGATTTGGTGTAATTTTATACATGAAATTTTGGTTTGATTTAATTTTCACAAATAACTGACAATATTTTCAAATTAACACTATTTTATGTTAATATTTTGTATACAGAAACAATTATATTAATCTAATATGAAAATAAATGCATATGTTCATTTGAATCAAAATCCAAGTTTCGTATATACATAGGAATCGCAACTCAAATTTCATGTGCATAATTACACCAAATCAAAATTCATGTATCAAATTACACATTAAACTAAAATTTATGTACAAATTTAACACTCACCCCATTAAAAAAAACTAAAATAGAGATTAAAGATTTAATAACGAATGTACCATAATTAAGTTCCCATTTAACTTAAATGAAGATGATAGAAAGCGAAATTAATAAATAAATAAATAAAAGAAACGAAATAATAAAGAATCAAATAAAATGCAACAATTTTTTTTTAGTATTTTTCATGTTTGTTTTAGTGTTTATATTTAAGGTATATGACGACTACTCCTAATAATGATATCTCTAAAATTTGAATTTATATTTTCTCTTTAAAAATACAATCTGTTTTATCATTGCACTCAACACTTATTAGTAGAATGCAGTAATTTTGAACTACAATTAATTTTTTTTTGCATAAACTACAAAAACAATAATTAAAATATAATAACGAAAAATATGATATAATACGAGTTTATATCTTTTTGAATATGGATATGGATTAGGGGTGAATTGATTAGATTACGAAGTCAAATATGAGGAAAATAAGCTATGCGGGTATCAATACATGTGCTCCAAGAGTTAGGCTTAGTTTAGGAATGCTTCTCAAAAGTATTTTTGAGGAAAAAAAAACTTTTGAGGAGAAACTAAAATTTTCAAGTTATGAAAAAAGTGCTAATTTTGGGCCATTTTTTGGCTTGGGGAAGCACTTTTTATCTAAAAAAAAGTAGCTTATTTAAGAATATTTTTTGTCCCAAAGTACTTTTAAAAAATATTTCTAAACTCTTAATGAGATGCTTAATGAGAAATGGAAAATAGATAACGAAAAACGGTGAAGACGACGAAAATGAATGTAATACCTCACTTTCGTACTTGGTCTTGGAGGCTAAGTTGGGAATTGTCCTTCGGCTTATAGGTGCACAAGAATTAGCTAATTCCTTTTATCACTAACCAGCAACCTCAGGGCACGTTTGGTTCGCTGTAATGGAATAGAGCTGTAATGGAATAGAGGTGTAATGGAATAGAGGTGTAATGTAATAGAGCTGTAATAAGTAATTCAACTGTTTGGTTGAATGGAATGGAATAGAGCTGTAATAGAATTCTTGTGTTTGGTTGAATGGAATGATGTTGTAATAGCATAAGAAAAAGAACTAAAATGACCAGAATACCCTTAGCAGAATTTTTGTTAGGTAGATGATTATTGTTATTGTTATTAAATTTTAATAAGGTTATTATTGAAAATAATTTAATAAAAATAATAAATAATTTAATTATATTTTAACATAAATGTTATTAAATAATTTAATAAAAATATAATTTAATAACATGCTTAATATAATTATTATTATATGAATTAAAAAATCTTAATATATAATACTATAAAAATATATATAATTTATTTTATTATTTTTAAACTGCAATACATATATGTGCTAAAATATCATTATTGAAACAAATAATTTAATTACTTTACAAAAAAATATATTAGAAGTAATTAGTTAACTTAAGAATTATATTTCACATCCAAGTATAAATTCATATATTAACAAAAAGTTACATGATTTCATTATTTTATATGGCATAATTCATATGTTACATCAAAAAAGTTACAACATTGTAATAACAAATATCATGTCATTATACCGTCCCAAATATTACAAACACAAAAAGTTACCAAAATATCATCAATACAACTATGATTTTTAATGGTCAGCAAGAAATCTTCTGACCCATTCCAATCGTACAGAAGAAGGTAAACTAAAGAAAATGAGCATTTGCGTTGGATGATCTGGAATTTTGCTCAATGCTCGAAAACGCTCATCCACAGTTAAACCTTCTATTTCACATAATGTTGGATATAAATTTATAGCTTTTTCTTGGATGGTCTGAAATTCTTCTGACTTTTGTTGAATTACCGCATCGGAGGCAATACTTCTACTGATTTGTTCGCCAACGGCCAGCATTTTTTCCCCCAAAAAAGTGGCAGCATCATGAAATGAAGAAGAAACATGATCACTTGAATCAGAATTCTTTTTTTTCTTCTTTGAAGATGTGGAACCCCCTTGGTTTCTAGCTGGTTGCGATTCTTTAGCTGAAACATCCATGTCATCCAAAGAGAAATTGACTTCACATTCATAAAAATCGTTTCTTTCTTCATGAGTATTTGTAGTAGCTACATCCTCAAGATTTATTTCTTCAATGATATCAGCAGCTGTTTGAGCATCTTTCCCAGTGGCTCGATCTTTTGCGTAGATGGCGATAAGTTGGTCGTAATAAGGGAAACTACGATGTTTGAATTGACCTGCTTCTTTATGGCTCTATAAAAAAGAGGAATTCATATTAGCTATAAATTTGGTGAAAATAAGATAATAAAGACTTGAAATAATTCTTACATTTATATATGAGTTCCACACCGCATCTTCAGCAACAACGAGCTGCCTATGCTCATCCCAACCAAAACCGCTATTGTTTTTTCCATTAAGCATGTCATAAACGATTGACCAATCCCTTTTTCAGTGAGTCTAATCCTCGATTCAATATTAGGTTTAGCCTTCAACATTACAAAGGTAAAACTTTTTCTAACATTCTTTCCAACTCATTTAAATAACCCGACTTTAAATCCGTGACGCATTAAAGGCTCCAACATTGTGCAAGTCGAGCATACAAGAAACCAATGCAAACATCTTCTTGGAACCCATTTCCTTTTGGTTCCTCGAGAACTTTGGGAAGAAATATTTGATTCTGAAAAACCCGACATAATTAACTTAAGAAAAAAAACATCAATAAAACAACCAAAATAAACATCAATAATATAAACATCTATACTAGGGTCAGAGCATAGTATTGAACTTAGCCCAAGCTTTCAAGGCTCAAATAAACATCAATAAAATTTCCACATGCTAGTAAGTAACTATTTATTACAAAGATAACATGCACAAACCACCAAAAAGGAAAAAGAACTGAATGCAGGCAAGTTACAAGTCCCAACTCTTCCCCATTCCTTTTAAAAATAAACAAAAACTTTGATGTATATGAGCCTATAATTTAATACATCAGATAATCTCTTTTAAAAATATTTGAAATAATTAATAAAATCCAATAATTTAAAAAAAAAAAATAGAAAGAAGCGGAATTGGTGATATTAATAGATAAATACAAGAAATGAAGAATAAGTAGCAGAGTTGTCAAGAGCTATCTTTTTATTTTATCATAAAAATTTATGGAAAGTGAATGATGGAAAGTTGGGAATGATAGGAATATATATATATATATATATATATGATTTAATTAGAAATTTTAAAATTTTAAAATAAATTTATTAACAAATTTAATCAAGCATATATATATATATATATGTATATTTTGGGAAATGCAACAAAGCAAAGATTAGTACATATAATTATGTTTCTTATAGGGTAATATAGGTCTGTAATGTTTGGTAACTAAGTTATCAATTATATTGTAATTTAATAAAACACTTCTCCCACAGGTTGTCAAGGATTCACAAAAGTAAATGAATGAAGTTGAGATTTATAAATTATATATGTTATTTTTTATTTATTTTATAAAGGAAAAAAGAAGAAATTAAAAGGAGTTGCAGATCTGTTATATAGAAGTAAAAAGCAAAGCAAAAACCATTCATGGAGAAACTATAACTTTTAAAAATAAACTATTATTCGAATTTTACAAGTACTTTTAACTTGTAACATAAGGTGATAATCCAAAATACATCACCTCCTTACACGGATAAGTGCTCTTTGAAACAATAGGTACCTTCGAACACGAATACTAAATGATAAACTAAGGTCATTGAAACATCAATGTTTGCTTCTAGGCACATTAAGCTAACTCACCTATGACTACAATTGGCTGAAACAACTACAACATAAACTGAAAAATGCAACCATCTAACCTAAAAATTGGACATAAATAATCGCGGCTAATTCAAGCTAATCCTCATTCATTTGCCTCTTCAAACCAATTCTATCACCAAATGAATCGAAATACCCATTCAAATACCTTGACAACACTGCAAATAAATCATTGACATACAAGTTTCAAATGCTATTTGAGATATATTCATCCCTAAAACCGCCTCCTCCTATGCTCTGTTAACAAACCCCACTTCCCTTCGAATTTACAGAATTATCAAATAGACAAATTACCCACTTCCTCAAATTAGAATTGCATGCAAAGTCAAGTCAAGCAGGGAAAACAAAGTCAAATTTCAAATTTCACAAATAGCACACGCTACAATCTTGTATACTCAATAACATACAAGCAAAAGACTAGATTTTGCTAAAAGCAAAACTAAGAGGCAAAAGAAAAACAGAAATATATTGAAGTGAGCCAGTCCTTACCATTGAAAACAGCAAATAAAAGCTTCAAACTGTTTGACTTCATGCCATGAAAGGAACTTAACTATTTACTGCTTAGAGGGCCAAATGAAATAAAGGAATCATCCTAGGAAGTTTATCAATGACACCATTTCAGGGGAAAAAATAATATAAGAATGATAGAAGGATTATTCTCAGCACACCTCAAATACATCTTACACCGATTAAATGTGTCATATCGCTTATGTAATTAATATTGCACTTTACCAGTCCATACCTTAACAAACAATTAACTTTGGAGTCTAACCAGATTTTCTTACACATCATATCATACCTATCAAAAAGAATTCCAGGTTGGTGATAAACATATTTATTTTCTTTGGAGATCTCATATTCCCTTTTTTTATGATGTAGGTAAACCACAAATTTGAATTTATAGAATCAATTAATTGCTGCTTGCAAATAGAAGTACCATTTTAAATGGAAAATAGATTCATGAAGTATGCAGTTCATGGAAACAATACGATACGTAAAGTAGTTTAGGAAACTAAAGATCACTGCATCGATATCTTGATAACATAGAAAACAAGTAATTAATCTAAGTTGAGATACCTTCATTAGTGATGCACTAGCAAAGTTAAATTGTTTATTGGTCCTTCTAAAAATTGTAAAATATAATGAAAAAGTTGTATTTGTACTTCTCAAAAACATTCCATTGGATTGGGTTTTTAGCACCATTTTCATTTTATTTAGTATTTTCTCAAAGGCTCAAAGCAATCATGGAAAACCTTCCATTTATTTAGCACAAAGGATTGCTAAATGCGCACAATACTGATAGCACAATGATTATACATACATATTTGAAGTTTTTTGAGAGAACCAATATCAGATTTGAGGTATATATATAGAAACACACATTACTCACTCACTCAGATATATATATCTACGATTGTATTTGAAGATTTTTACCGAGGGAACCAAGCTTGGAGACGTCGGTGGCGATTGCCGAGCTTCAAGTCACAGAGATCGGCAGAAGTTTGCAAAGGGACAACACCATAGCACACACCCCTTAAATCCTGAAACAAATATTAAGAAAGATAAGCCCTTTGAACCACAAATTTCCCTATTCTCTTCAAAACCAGGAAATACCCAAAACAATTGGTTAACAAATCAAACTCTAGAAATCCGTAAAAAAGAACACAAAAATTATGAGGATCTAATGAAGAAACCGAGAAGGACCAGAGTGAGACCGAAGCAGTAACTTTAACTAACAAATTCAGAGAAAAAAAGGAATCAAAGGCCATCACTTACCATATATAAGGAGGTTCAACGGGGAGGAAGATGAAGATGGTGAATGAAGCTTGATTTGTAGTCGTAAGGATCCAATTTCTATAGGGTTTACTTTGAGAAAAACGTTTAGGAAGAAAGCATGCTCAAGTGTGAAAGTAAAGACGATGAAGATGAAGATGAGAGACAGAAGGATATTTTGGTCCAAAATAAGACAAAATTTTATTACCCGTTGCTTTGAATAGCTATTCTGACCCTCACCATCGAATTGCTATTATCGTGTCTGCATCAGAATAGATAGAAAGATGTAATAGCCCCTGTAATAGCCATTACAGGCAACCAAACATGTGTTTAAAGTGGGCCCACGGAATAGCAATGTAATGGCATAGCCATTACATTCAACCAAACATGCCCTCAGTGTACAAGTTTGGCAGTTCTTCGGTATTGGCATACCACAACTTCAAGGGCTAAAAGCTATGGGTTGGAGGCTAGCTGTCTTTTGCCAATGTATTGGGCTTTATAGGACATATAATGCTTAGGCTTCGGCTTGCGCTTATAGGATAGTATAGCAATAGTCCTCCCTCTTAAGTCTAAAGCAAGTTAGAAAGAGGTATTATGGGAATAAAAGTTGTTCAGAATGGTGGAAATCGGGATAAAAGTTGTTTTGGTAGTAGGATTCACGGCTCTTACTTGATTCTTACAAACAACGTCATTGTTTATATAATGATTGTCAGATTGTATTCATATTAAAGTATTGTCTATTTCAGAGTGAAAAATATACTCATAATTTTATCCTTTTAAAAAAAGATATACCCTTATAACCATAGTCCAATCCTTAGCTAATCTAAGCATAATCATCCCCTAAAACACATAATACCTCACTTTGGGGTTAATTTAGAGTTGCCATTGGGCTTATGGGTGCATGGAGATTGATTAATCCTTTTGTCCTTATAGTAACAACCTTGGCAAAATAGTGAGCAAGGACCTTGTGGACTGCATAATTATTAGGCTTTGGCTTATGCTTATAGGCCGGCATAACCATATGAAGAAAGTAACATAAAACTATACAAACACATAAATATTTTAAAATTCATATATAATTAATTATAGTTTCAAGAAATAAAATTATATATATTTTTGGAGCAAAAGAATTATCCTATCTAAACAATAAAAGGGTTTACAACAAATGCATCAGTCGCAGGCTCCTTTATATGACCCATGACACTAGGATGGGGACAAAAAAAAATGAAAGGCGACTAGAAGTATTATCTATCAACAAATAAAATAAACTACAACGTCCCTTAATAGTTCAATGATAGAGAAGATACTATAAAATAGAACATTTTGAAAATTATTTGTTTTAAAATTAAATAATGATGGAATTAAAATTAAAGTGAATGATTTATAAATACAAAGATCTTCCTTTATACTATTAAAGCACTTTAAAGAAAATTAAACCAAATCTTTCAAAGCAATGGAAGAGAAGAGTGAAGAAATTTGCTTCTTTAAAAAAAGAAAAAAGAAAAAAGGTGCGGCGTGTGGGGAAGAGTGTTGTTGCCTTAGGAAGTTCCTAGCCAAAGCATGGAATCTTCCCATATAAACATATAATATATATTATTGTATGATATTAAAAAAGGAAAAGAAAGGGACAATGTTGCCAATTGAAGGGCTAAACTATCTTTATCAAATTTAAAATTCATTTTTATTATTAGAAAATTATATCAAATTCATAAAATCTAAATCATCTTTCTATTATAGTAATTTTTTAAAATTAAGTGTTTAAACCATTATAAAAATAATTTTGACCTAGATGGGAAATGGAGACATATATAATTGTGTATAATTAAATCCCATCACTTTTATTAGCGTTTTAAAATATGAAGCTTTGTAACAAAATGATAATTTTAATATAATTAAATAATAAATATTGAAAGGACGTGAAATTGAAGTTTTTATTAATTAATAAGAAAAAGAAAAAGAAAGGTAAATTAAAAAAAATAAAAGTGATAGGAAACCCAAAATCAGAAACTTTGTTACATTCTCCGAAGATGATGGCTTCATAAATTAAAGGATAAAGGTATTCCTCTAATCTTATAATATATATATATATATATATATATATATTAGCTTTCTAATTAATTTTTTTGTTTTTATTTTACTTTAAAATAGGTAGAATAATTAAAATTTGTTAACTTTATTGACATGGCATCCACATGGCAATCTACATTTATTATATATGTCACATTAATAATTAATTATTTTTTAAAAATTAAAAATATATTTTGTAATTTTACTTTTCTAATAATTTTTTTTATTTTTATTTTTTAAATTAAAAATTAATTATTAATATGACATTTACATTATGTATCATGTCAGCAAAGTTAATAAAAATTAATTTTTACATTCATTTTGACAAACAACATAATTTTATTATAAAATTAAATAAATCATTATGAGAAATGTTAATTTGTTGAAGACGGGGATATTCCTTTTTCTCGAATTAAATAAATTTTTTATTTCTTTAAGAAGTAAATTTAAATAATTTCTTTCATTTAATTAACAGAAAATAAGGCTAATAATATAAATTTTGAGATATTTGTGGTTATTTAATTTAAGTTTATTTTAATGACTTATCTAAATATATTTTAAAACTTGTGGTTTCAGTTAAATAGGTAATACTCTTAATTAAACTCAAATAATTTATAAATACAAATATTTGATTTTATTTTTAAAATTGGGGTAACCGGACTCGCAATGTGAATTCTATGTACATACATGCTATTTCATTAACTTCCCTAAAACTATCTGCCCCTTTTACTGCGTTAGCCTTATTTATTCACCATCCTCTTGCAAGACTGGTTTGAATTTTTTTTAAAAACTATTCTCTTAATTTAAAATTTATTTTTATGTTTTTATATAATTATTTTTACATTAGAGCTTAGAATTTTTTTTTCCAAATTAGTCTATAAACTTGACAGTTGTTCCCACAGAAACTGAATTTTAGGATTTTTAAGAAAATGTCAAGAACTAACCTAAATAAAAAAAAAAAGTTCAAACCTTAATTATCTATAAAGATTTTGTTTGTTATAGAGAGATGACTGTTATATGCCTATAATAACAATAGAGGGATAATTGTTGTAAATCTACAACAAAATCCATATAATGAATTTCCATCAAATAAAGAAAATATGACTGAAATCAACAAAACTAAAAGATGTATAGCAATTGCATACATTATTGGTTTTATGCATATTTTAATTTTCATTCTTTTACATCATTAATTACGAGGTTCATAAATTCAGCAAATTTATTTAATTAGTATGAGTTATCAAATTAAATTAATTAATTTATCATGAATAATTAAATTAAAGTAATCAACTTATAAGTTTATGATGTACCCAAATTCATAGTTGAATATTTTATTAGGGGAGTTAATAGTTTATTGAGTTGATATATTTAGTCCCACTCATTTAATATTATTTTCATCTATTAAAATATTATTAATAGATTTTTTATGTGAAATTTAAAATCTTTATTGAGTAATATTTTAATTAATATCATTTTTATTTTATAATTATAATCAATAGGCTTACTTATATAAAATAACTATAATTTTACTTAAAGCTGTTAAAAGTGAAAAGTTGTTATAGAAGGTGAAAATAAAACCTAAAAAACTAATTCTATTAGACACTTGACTATTATAACGAAATGCTATTATAACAAGTGACTGTTATAGAGAGGCTGACTGCTTTTCATATTTTTATAAAATGTATTATAAAATATAAAGATAGTTGGGTGAGTTATCATCAATAGCATTGAGTAATATATTTGATAAATTATAATCAAATATAAAAACTCATCTCATTACGTCAATATACAAAATGACATGTACATATAGACTCATTTACAAACCAAGAATCAAAAAGCCTAGGCTCTGATACCAATAAATGTAATACCCTTATTCCCGGTCCGACCATTTGAACCCAATATAAGACTATTACATTTGGTGCCAAAGCGATTTTGGCTAGACTGTGTGTAACACCCCTTACACGTATCCGAAGCCGGGACAGGGTACGAGGCGTTACCTAACTTAAACACGTGCATACACACAATTCTGAATCATAAAAGTCCGTTCAAATTTAAAACTTTTCAAACTTCCTCTTAACATCCTTAATATGGGCCTACGAGGCCCAAAACACATCTTAGAAACGTTTCGAGATCAGATCGAGTTCTTTGGAAAACCTTGGAAAATGTCATTAAAAAATAGGGGCACACGCCCGTGTGGAAGTGTGACATGCCCGTGTGACTTGATAACATGGCCATGTTGACAGATTGTGTGATTCACACAGCCTAAGCATATAGCGACACACCCGTGTCCCACGCCTATAACACCCCTTACCCGTATTCAACGCCGGAACAGGGTACGAGGCATTACTAGGCTGATACGCAATCAATTATACAATTTCGAGACTTGACTTTCCTCTCCAAACTTAAAACTTTTATTAACACCTCTTAAACAAGCCTGCGAGGCATAAATCACACTTTAGGAATGATTCAAGATCAAATCGAGCTCCTTTGAAGCTCTCCCAAAAATCTTAGAAAATTTCTCAATAAACAGTCCACACGCCCGTGTGGAAAAATGGACACGCCCGTGTGTTATTTCACACGCCCGTGTTCCACACCCGTGTGGAATTATTTTTCAATTCGAACCTACAGGGATTTTCACACGGCTGGACACACGCCCGTGTCCCTTACCCGTGTCCCTCACACGGCCTCGACACGCCCGTGTCTTAGCCCGTGTGCCAAAAACATTGGCATTCTATTTCTGACGTCATCACCCCATAAATGTCACACGGCCTAGGCACATGCCTGTATCCTTCGACCGTGTGGCGAATTAAATTCCTAATTTCAGGTGCAGATTTCACACGGCCTGAGCACACGCCCATGTCCATGGCCGTGTCTTCCACACGACCATGTTTCTGCCCGTGTGTTTACTACTAAGCATACTGACTTGTAAACCTAGCATGCAAGGGGACACACGGCCTAACCACACGCCCATGAAGTTGACTGTGTGTCATACACGGCCTAGACACACGCCCGTGTGTCTACCCATGTGGACAAGAACAAGGCTATTTGCCAAGCTCATTCCATCACCCCAACTCATACAAACATGATTCACATCAAACCTTCAACCTATTCATATATAATTAAACCAAGTAAATCATTATGCTACTTGCACAATTATGAATAACCTCATCTTTTCATAGATTAATAAGGAAGGCCACCAACTATGGCCTTATACAAAAGAGTTCATCTTTGAATATGCCAACACATTTGGCCAAAACAATATGACATTCAACTAAGTCTAGTCCCTATACATGCCATACTCAAAATGCTAAGGCTAAATATACCAAGATGTGATGATAGTGTGGGTGATCTTCTGATTATCTTCGTATCCCGAGCTGGCTCTTTGACACTATAAAACAAGGGAAAAGAAAGGGAGTAAGCTTTAAGCTTAGTAAGTCTACATGTAAATAATAAGCATCATACCATATGCTGATCAACCAAAAACATTACATACTATGTAAGAACAATTCACATTTTCATAATCATGCTCACTCATCTCAACTCTTACCACATCCCAACCATAATTCATACACATTGCTCACATTTATTTGTACTTATGCCCTGCACTTATCACCACAAAGCCACATGAAATGTTTACTTAAACAAGTTTCTCAATGAACCATTCGGAATACTACAAGATACCCTGTGGTTTCACACACAGCCCACCATTAATCAATATCAGGGTGGTATCGCACACAGCCCACCAACAACGATAATTACGGTGGTATCGCACATAGCCCACCAAATGATAATATAAACGATGGTATCGCATACAACCCATCGTGAATAGATAACAAGGTGGTATCGCACACAACCCACCAAATGATAATATAAACGATGGTTTCGCACACAGCCCATCGACAATTACACATTTACGGATATTTATTCGTGCCCACATTTCTATTCCGAGGTTCATTCGAGAATTACTCATTTTCTATCATTTCCAATCAATCTCACCAATAAGTATTTACATCCGTACAATGCTTCAATAGGTAACAACATATGTATTAAAGATGTATCGTTTACATATAAACTTACCTCGGTGCAAAATATGTTAATTTGCGGCTTAATCCGTAACCTTGCCTTTTCCCCGGTCAATGTTGTTTCCGCGTTCTTCTTGATCTAAAATAATAAAATTTACTCATTTAATCACTACACAAATCATGATACTTCAAAATTTCTACTTAGGCAAAAATGATCGTTTTGCCCTTATACTTTGGCAAAATTACGATTTTGCCCCTAGGCTCGTAAAATGAAATGTGTTCATTTTTCACACACTCAAGCCTAGCCAATTCATATTCCCTCTAATACCAACTCAAAATTTCAATTATTTCATGCATTTACTACTCAATTTATACCCTTTACAAATAGGTCCCTTTTAGGTGTTTTCATGGAAACACCTTTCACAAAAGTTGTTCTTTAAACTTCTCACATTCATTTTCTTCCATAAAACTCAGCAAACAACATAAACACTCTCATAAAAAATCCCTAAACTTTCAACCATTTTGCAAAATAGTACCCTCATTAGCTAGATCATGCTACAAGGGTCCCAAAAGTACAAAAATTAATAAGAAAGAACGCCAAAATCACTTACTTGTGAGAAGATAAGTTGCTGAAATTTTTAAGCTTTCAAAGCCCCCTTTTTGTTGGTATTTTCGGTAGAAGATGATGAAGATGATATGTGTTATCATCTTTCTTCTTATTTTATTTTAATTTATCAATTAAGTCACCAAAACCTCACCTAACCAATTGACCATGTCTTTTCTTGTCCCTATGGCCGACCACCACACTAAACAAGGCCTAATTGCACATTAGGGACCTCCAATTAAAATTCTATAGCTATTTAACACCTTCAGCTTATAAAATAGAACTTTCGCACTTTATGCGATTTAGTCCTTTTTCGCAATTAAGCATGCAATCACCAAAATTAATGCACCAAAATTTTCATACATCCATATAATTATGCCATAACACATAAAGTAATATCAAAATAATTTTCTTCAACCTCAGATTAGTGGTCCCAAAACCACTGTTCCGACTAGCCCCAAAATCGGGCTGTTACAACGCCCGTGTGGAATTATTTCTCAATTCGAACCTACAGGGGTTTCCACACGGCCTGACACACGCCCGTGTCCATGGCCCGTGTCCCACACACGGCTATGATACACCTGTGTCTTAGCCCGTGTGCAAAAACCTTGACATTCTGTTTCTAACGTCATCAACCTAATAAGGTCACACGGCCAAGGCACACGCTCGTGTCCTTAGACCGTGTGGCGAATTAAATTCCTAAATTCAGGTGCAGACTTCACACGGCCGGGGCACATGCCCATGTCCTATGGCCGTGTCTTCCACACGGTTGAGACACACGGCCGTGCCTCTACCCGTGTGGTTCATACTGGGCATTTTATTTTGCCAACTCAGAATGCAGGGGGACACACGGCCAAACCACACGCCCATGGGGCAGACCGTGTGTCACACACGACCTAGATACATGCCCGTGTGTCTACCCATGTGGAAAAAAACAAGGCTATTTACCAAGCCCTTTCTGCCACCCCTACTTGCACCAACATAAGCCACCTCAAACAACCTACTCATTCATGCATAAACATACCAAATTTTCAACCATGCAATTTGCACATTCATGATAAACACCATCATTTTTATAAATCAACAATAAAAATTAGCCATCAACTATGGCCTTATACAAAAAGAATTCATCTTCAAATCAAGCCAACACATTTGGCCAAAAAAATATGACACTTGATAAATACTAAGCCCCTATACATGCCGTACTCAAAAAGATGAAACTAACTATACCAAATGTTCAATTTGATAGTGTGATCGAGCCTCCGACGTCCTTTGAATTCCCGAGCTAACTTGGCGGCTCTATAAGAAAATGAAAAGGAAAGGGAGTAAGCACAAAGCTTAGTAAGTCATAGGTAAATAATTAACAACAATTACCAAGCATTAACAAACTCATAACATATTTTAAACTTGCACATGATTCTCAAATAAATAAAGGTATAACTTACTCATTTCACCCTTACTAATCACACAACATAATTCGAACTCATTTATCAAAAATCTCATGTAGGTACTTGTACCACTTACAACATAATCATAACTTTTCTCACTTTTGGCACAAGCTTTAATTTACTCGTTGAACCCAATGGAATACCAAAGGATATCCGATAAGCCTCACACAATAGGGTAAAATGCCGATGCCATGTCTCAGACATGGTCTTACACTGGCTTACATATCGAGGCCGATGCCATGTCCCAGACATGGTCTTACACTAGCTCTCGTCTCGATGCCGATGCCATGTCCCAGACATGGTCTTACACTGGCTCTCACATATCAACGACGATGCCATATCCCAGACATGGTCTTACACTGGCTCTCATAATGTGGCCGATGCCATGTCCCAGACATGGTCTTACACTGGCTCTCACATGTCAACGCCGATTTCATGTCCCAGACATGGTCTTACACTGGCTCTCATAATGTGGCCGATGCCATGTCCCAGACATGGTCTTACACTAGCACACATGTCATCACCGATGCCATGTCCTAGACATGGTTTTACACTGACTTACGTATCGAGGTTGATGCCATGTCCCAGACATGGTCTTACACTAGCTCTCGTCTCGATGCCGATGCCATGTCCCAGACATGGTCTTACACTGGCTCTCACATATCAACGCCGATGCCATGGCTTGGATATCCAATCTATTCCTAAGGTTCAACCGGGAGTATACCACGTCGAATTTAGTCATGTATATTCATATCAATAACTAAACATTTTATGCAATATCAATTGTTTAATGCATAATAGTAATAGAGTTGTATTATTTACATACAACTTACCTTGGTATACAAAAAGTGAGCGACAAAATCGAATTAATCTACTAGCTTGGCTTTTCCCCGGTCTAGGTTCGGACTCTGTTTTTCTTGATTTAAAATGATAAAATTCACTCATTTAATCATCACATAAATCAAGACATTTTAAAATTTCTACTTTGGCAAAATTACCGTTTTGCCCTTAGACTTTCACAAAATTACGATTTTTCCCCTAGGCTCGTAAATCGATTTTCATCAAATTTCCTTATTAACCAAGCCTAGCCGAATATACTTTAAGCTTATAGCAACTCACAATTCCAATTATTTCACACATTTACTACTCATTTTATAAACTTCACAAAATGATCCCTTTTGGTGTTTTCATGAAAAATCCTTTCACAAAAGTTGTTTATTTAACAACTAAGATTCATTTTCTTCCATAAAAATTCAGAAAACAATATAAATGTTTTCATTGCAAAAACCCTAGACTCTCAACCATATTGCAAAATAGTCCTCTCATTAGCTAGCTTAAGCTACAAGGATTCCAAAAATACAAAAATTATCAAGGATAGCCATTAAAATCACTTACTTGCAAGGGTTTAAGTGGCTGAAAATTTTCAAGCTTTCCAAATCCCCTATTTGCTGAAATTTTCGGTGGTTGTAGGAAGAAGATGAAAAGATGATATCATTTTATCTTTATTTTATTATTACTAGTCAATTTGTCCCCAAAACTTCACCTACTCTTGGAAAATCTAATTTTCTTGTCTCTATGGCCGGCCAACACATCCCTAAGGGTCTAATTGCACATTAAGGACCTCCAATTTAATATTCTATAGCTATTAGACACCTTTAGCTTGTAGAATAAAAATTTCGTACTTTATACGATTTAGTCCTTTTTCAAAATTAAGCTTGCAATCACTAAAATTAATGCACCAAAATTTTCATGCACTCATATTATCATGTTATAACACATAAAATAATATTAAAATAATTTTCTCCGACCTCGATTTAGTGGTTTCGAAACTACTGTTCCGACTAGCCCCAAAATCGGGCCGTTACACACTGTGTAATTTAAACATTTACTTATAGTGTTTTAACTCATTTAACCCAACAATTATTATAAACATTTAGGGTCATTAATGGATGTTCGATTGCATTTGAAATGATATTAAAATTATTTTTACTCAAAACAGGGATTAAGTATCGATACTTAAACAAAATGTATCAATACCTTATAAAAGGTATCTATACCTCTACACAATATCGATACCAGAGTGACATTCTAGAACTCCAAAAATTCAAATTTTGATGAAGGTATCGATACCAAGTGTGATATTGAGTTTGAAAGCCTAGGTATCAATACCTATACCCTTGGTATCGATGCCTTGGGTAAATTTTGATAAAAATTAGTTGAAAATTTTGTTAAAAACCCCCTGCAAAGTTTTAGATTCTTTACAACATTTAAAACCATTTCAAAGTGCCTTAAGGCAATTCAAAACAACTCCAATTCAACCAAATTATCAAATTATCAAACCATAATTGCAAGCATACATATGACTATCAATAATTAATTTCATATAGAACCAAATTATTTCAATTTAAAATACTAAAATAGATAAATTTTTAAGAGTTTGCATTTTAGTCCCTAACACTTGGGAGCACATTTGGTCTACCTATATACATGCCATTTTAACTCAAAATATAGTACCTACTCTTGTAGCTCTCGGAGATGTGATGAGATGAGAGATCTTCTAGCTCGACTGTAGCTCTTCAAAATCTATCTGTACCTACACGTAGAAATAAACACGTTAAGCCGGTGAAGGCTTAGTAAGCACTACAAGAATAAATGTACATAACATATGTTTAAAATGTTACTAAAATACATCATATACTCACACATGAACTTCAATATAATTAAACATTCATTTCAATAGATTTATTCACCTTGAATGAATTTTATACTTACCTTGATACCTTAAATACTCGTATTACTAGCGACAATGTATTTTTTCTATACATGCGACAATGTATTTTTTTGGTGAAAGAAAAACATTACGAAACTAAGTTACATGAAAAGAATGAGGGATACAAAAATTTCTCTTTGTCTACTTTAAGAAATGCTAAAGCTTCTTTTGGAGGGGCCTCAACTAGTTATAAATTATTTTTTCTTTCAAAAATCAATTTGGCTAGATAATCAGCACTTTGATTCTCCTCCCTAGGAATGTATAGTAAAGTCCATTGACTTTCTTGGGACAATATGTAGTGTATCCTCCTAATCAGAGCAGAGTTTGACATCTTCAAAATACTACCGTATATAACTTTAATTACCTCCAAACTATTTGATTGAATAACTACCTTGCCGTAGCCTCTTCGTTGTTAGGCCATCTAAAATACTCAAAATTCTGCATAAAAATCGAATAATTCCTTAAGAATATGTTATTTCCAAGAATCCAATATCTAGCACTAAATAAAAAATAAAGACAGTCATTTCAAACATTAAATAAAGTGAAATGAAGTCAAATTAGCCAAATTTAAGGAGTGAAATAATTTCTCTTTTTCCATTTTAATTTTCTTGCCAATTATTCCGACATATCATGAGAATTTTCTTTCAGAATTCCACAAAGAAAGCTATTTCTAGTTTTCATTTATTCCCAAAGCTGAATACTCGGTCGCAACTCAGTCACTCCCCTTCTCTAATTCATACACCGCGTTTCCCATTTTCTCCGTTGCACTCACTGAGTCACCATCCTGTCTTTTGTCATCTTCCAAATGCAAAACTCCTATAACCATCGGAGGGGACGCCAAGCCCCACCGCCGAAGATCGTTCCCTTGCCGGGCCAGGTGTCATTTCGTGTAATATGCCACGCATCATCCATCGGCGGACTCATCGGGAGCTCCGGCGCCGTTGTTTCTCAACTTCGCCGCGAGACTTCCTCTAGAATCCACTGCGAAGAATCTGTCGGCGGGTCGGATCACCGAGTTATATTGGTAGTGGGGTCGGGATCGGTCGAAAGACAGTTTAGTTTGGGTGAGGGAGAAGTATGTTACGTTTCGTGTGCTCAGGAAGCAATGATTAGGGTCTTCCAGCGCGTGTGGGAAGTGGAAGCGGAGAGAGAGTGGGGAAACGCGTGCGATGGTGAGGATGAAGAAGCTTACTGTGGTGTGCTGGCTGAGACGGCACAAATTGGTTTCGTTGTGGGGAAAGGAGGGAAGAATATTGTGAGAATGAGGACAGAGAGTGGAGCGAAAATTAGGATTTTGCGGCCGCCGCCATGCGGAAGAAAAACTGATCAGTTAATTCAGGTAAGGGGTTGTTTTTAATTGTTTGTTTGGTTCTCGAGAAAGTGAAAGAAAATATAAATAATTGTAACAATATAGCACGTGTGAATGCCTGGTAGTGTAGCCTGAACTAAATGGGCTCCCATATGTAACATATAGAAAAAAACAGGGATATTGATGAAACTTCTGTTCTGAATGTGAAAATGGTGGTGGTTAATTGTGGTTGTACTTCTTCAATTGAACGAAGAATTTATAAACAAGCATTACGAATTATCGTTGAATGTAGTTAATATCACTATAACTTGTTTGTTTGATTAGTTTTAGTAATTTGGCAGATAACTGGTGGTACTTTGGCTGTCAAGAAAGCGCTGGTTGCTGTATCTGGCTATCTTCAAGCTTGCCCATCCACGGACAAAGAGCCAACGCAGGTGAGTATGCCTACTGAGCAACCTTCACGTGGAACCTCCCCTAATTCAGGCGAAGAACTTTTTCCGCATCTTAGTTCGCTTTTCCCACCCATGCTTGAAAATTTGGTGAGAGGTGTTTCTAATGCCAACTTTTCGTCGGTGGCTGGTGATGGAGATCCCAAATCGGATTCAGATCGTACTCAAAAAGTTGTCTTTAGAATGCTTTGTTCCAATGGTGCTGCTGGGGCCATCATTGGCAAGAAGGGAGCCATTGTCAAAGCTTTGCAAAATCAAACTGGTGCTTCTATAATGTTTGAGTCCCTGGAAACCAATCATCGTGATCGTATTGTCACCATTTCTGCCTTGGAGGTTAGTCTCAAAGCTGATTGCAGAGGTTTTCCTAATGCCAGTAGTTTTTTATCGACAGCATTGCCTGTGCATACCTTCTGACTTGAAACGGTTTTTGTTTACTGTAGAACCTTGAATCACAGTATTCTCCTGCACAAAATGCTGTTGTTCTTGTATTTGCAAGATCTGTTGAAGCTGACATTGAGAGAGGATTTCAGTCAGTCCTGATTAAGGGCACTCCTGTAACTCTTAGGCTTCTAGTTGCTTCCAACATTGTCTACTGCTTGAAGGACAAAGAAGGTAGGGTACTTTTTGAGATTGCAGAACTCACTGGCGCTGACATACAAGTCTTGGTTGAGGAGCTATCACTGGGCCGTTCTCCGGAGAATGTAGTACAGGTGCAAATGTTGTTTCTTTAGCAAGTGTTTATGTTTGTTGAAATGTAGGAAGGATTAACTGAGTTCCCATTGCTTCTCATTTAGTATAATTAACATTTTCATTTAGAAACCCTATTTTTAAATATAAGAAGAATATTTTTTAGCTCCATGGGCAATTTCCCCCTTTTGGTGTGCAGTATAAGTCCTCATTCTTCCATCATTTTGGTGATCAATATCAATATCATAACTTCATTTTACAATTTAACTTTTAGAATCATGGAAGTCTCATTGTGTTTTAACTCAAGATTGTCAATATCTTGAAGATGATTCAAATTAGTTGGTTTCATCCTGATTACAACAAGCAGCTATATTTTCAGGCTCTTGAATAAAATTCACTTTCTGTTTGTTACTTCAACAAGTGATGAAGTTTCGGGTGCCACCCTGATAATAAATTTCTTCTTCAAGGAGATTTCGTTGTTGTTTTACTTCTATCTTTGCAGATTACTGGCAACTATAAAAGCGTGCAGAATGCCATCTTTCAAGTTACTAGTAGACTAAGGGATAATCTCTTGCCACGTGAAGTGCTGAATGAAAATAGAGTGAGCAACTGCTACGGAGAAGTAACGGAGACAGGTCCGTCTCAAGTTCTCCAACCAACAAGCTCAATATTAGATAATGATCATGGACCTAATTTAGCTCAAAGATTGCACACTGGGCACTCAGAAAATACTTCTGGTCCTCAGCCAGTAAAACTGCAACCACAAGAGGTAAAAGCTCTTCCCCTTTTGTTTCTTTTTTCCTCTTGAATTATTGCTTTCACTAATTTATAGGAATGTGTACAAGAGCCTCAAAGTTTGGGTGGGTTTATTTGCAGGCTGCAGGAAATGGGAATATGGTTGCCATCCCAGGTGTTCATCATAGCTCAACTACCTCGGGAGGGAGCTTTGACCTTGAGACGCCTCTTGATTCTCTACTTCCATGTGATATGCTCAATGAAGTGGGAGGCCCAAGCCCCTACAACGGAGGGAGTGAGACTACTTTTTCTGGTTTGGTTCAATCTTTAGATGTGTCTCCTGCTTCTGATCAAGAGAGTGCTTTAACAAGAGCAATGGGTAATAGTGAACTCTTTGACGGTGTAGACTGTCCGACAAAATCTCAGCTATTAGAGGTGAAAGATGTTTATTTATTCTTTTGCAGTTTTTGTTTTTTGCTTAAGTTACCTTAGTATTTGAAGGCCATTAATTCTTTTTGAGGACCTAAAGTCTTTGGGGTTGGCTGTGATTGCAGACTGTTGAAAGACATGAGCTGGCCAATGGAGATGATAAAGGGTGTCTAGAACTTGAAAGGTCAGTATTATAAGAAAAATAGCATAAAAGCTGTTTTTGTTTTCCTTGCTTTCAAGATAAGCAAGGTAAGTGTGTTATACAACACAATGTTGGTTTTATTATAACTGCTGCCATGAGCAATGTTGAGATAGTATGCCATGGCTGCTTACCTTTTGTTGGAGGTGGGTTCATCGCATGTAATAATCCTTTGCCAAGCTAAGGAGCAATTTTAATTTTAGACTAATAAAAAATGCTTCATGTTAATCTAAGGTTTCTGGGTAGATTCTGATACCATCTGACTTATTCTCATCTATCATGTGATCAAGTATGCATACAACTACATTTGTTGCTAATCTGATTTCGAGTTTCTCAATATGCAGCGGCAAGAAATCTAATTTTGTGAAAAATACAAGTGTGGAGATTGTAGTTCATGAAGATGCTTTTGACTCGATCTACGGCAAAAATGGCTGCAACCTTGCTCGTCTCAAAGAGGTAATGCTAGGGAAAAGAAGAGAAACGTTTCCTGAATTATGTAGGAGTTTTATTATATTTATAAATTTATAAATGGTAGTGGAAAATCAGATCTCAGGTGCAAAGGTTGAAGTACATGAACCTTGTGGTGGGGAAAGTGAGGGGAGGGTGTTGATATCTGGGACTCCAGATGAAACCCTTATAGCACAAAGCTTGCTGCAAGCCTTCATCCAAGCCAACCAGAATGCATGATTCCTTGTAAAATCCTTGTAGAGTATAGAAATGAAATTGGTATAATTTAACAGACATAACAAATAGATATAAACAAAGGAAGGTAGTTGTGGGAAAAATTAAGGAAGAAGAGTTCCTGTTTGTTGGAAAATGTAGTTAAAAAGGAATTTTGGAATGAAGTACCCAATATTTGATCTTTTCCTGAGTGAACTAGTTTGATTTACAAGTAGCAGATAGTGATGACTCATACCGTTTATGTAGATTAAATCCCAATGAAAAAGCAATCAAGGGTATCCTAAATTTGGTTGTATATTTCCACTCATGCTTTTGTTTGTTTAGCATTGCCAAAACGCTGCAGTAATTTGATTATTTTTATAACGCAAAACATTATCATTAAAATAATGTTCCAAAGTCATCAGACTTGTTATTTATTTAACTGTTATATATATAAATATAAATATAAATATAAAAAAGGAAATCAACTTATTTTTAGTATGGTATCCAAGGATCAAAGTTTGAATTCATATATGGCACCAACTGTGAAACTTATCATTTCAAACATCATATATACTTCTACATTTGTATGAATAGTTCAATGCTCTCTAATTATATCTTTTTACCTTGAATTTCATATAACAGTTTTTGTTCGCAACTCATTATCTGCTTATATTATATATCAGCACAGAAAATTTTGTGACAATGGCTCCTATATGAAAAGGAAAAAAAACAATTAAAGATTTTTGGATTTTAATAGTGAAAAGAGATTTATTTATTTTTATATAAAATACTTCTTATGAAAAGGATTCTTTTTCAAAAATTTTGATGGATCGTCTTCAAATTTTTTGTGAAACCAATTTTTTTTTTAAGTTAATTCACCAATTATAATTAAAAAACTATAAAATTATAAAATTTTTCACGGGCAATATACCCATATATACCAAAAATAAATAAATTTACGGAAAAGGGTCGATTTTTTTAAAATTTACGGAAAAGGGCCATTCCCCACAAACGCGCACGCCCACGTCAGCGTTTTGTGGGGATACA
This sequence comes from Gossypium sturtianum, assembly GCA_025698515.1. NCBI lineage: Eukaryota > Viridiplantae > Streptophyta > Magnoliopsida > Malvales > Malvaceae > Gossypium > Gossypium sturtianum. The sequence goes on from CM046954.1 coordinate 85,844,022, forward strand.
AGAGAAAGCGCCCTTGGAGGCGCGTTTTTGCCACATCAGCAAAGCGCCACGACGGGACGCGCTTTGTCGATGTGGCACAAAAAACGTCTCAAGGGCGCGCTTTTTGCCTCGCAACGGTCAAAAAAATTTTGACCGTTGGGGGCCAACGGTCAAAAATAAAACCCTATAAATACTCCCCAACCCTTTTATTTTATTCACACATTGGTCCTCTATCAGCTTTCTCTCAATTCTCTCTCAAATTTCTCTTAAAGTCCTTGAAACTTACTCTCAAATTTCAAAATAGTCCTTTACTATTTACAAAAAAGCCCTTTTTTTTAATTTTTTTAATATTTTTTTTTTGATAAATTAGAAAATTTTCGATCGTATTACCAATGGTCGGGGAAATAATTCATCTGGACGATAAGCACATCTCCGTCGATCAAATGCAAATGGTAAGTTTTAATTTTAATTTTCAATACTATTTAATATTTTTTATGTTTATGCAATTTTAAATAATTTTTATTTTATAATTTTTTAAAGAGTCTGTAGATCGGGTATTGCAATGCTATATTCGCAATATGCATGGTCCCCCATCGCCGTTGATCGAGAATTACCTGCGGGAAGCGGGTTTTTGGCACGTGGCCACGATAGGCCGGGGGTTCAAGTTGGAGCCAATCTTGATCAGTGCGTTGATAGAGAGGTGGAGACCCGAGACGCACACTTTCCATCTTCCATGCGGAGAGTGTACTATCACTCTGGAAGATGTGCAGTTGCAATTGGGATTGCCGGTGGACGGGTCCGTAGTCACCGGGTCCGCAACTTCTACCGATTGGATGGCCGTATGCTACGAGCTTCTGGGTGCCATTTCGGATAACATTCATGGAGGTCAGATCGAGATGGCCTGGTTACGAGACACATTCCCGAAGCCAAATGATGGTTCGACCGAAATAGAAAGAATACGGTATGCTCGGGCATACATTCTTGAGATAATTGGAGGCTATCTGATTCTGGACCTGTCTAGAAACCTCGTACACTTGAGATGGCTGCTGAAACTTGTTGATTTTAGAGCAGCCGGTGAACTGAGTTGGGGGTTTGCCGTGCTATCAAAGTTGTATCGGGATATGTGCGGAGCGACGCGGCCGAGCAAAGTGAAAATCGGAGGTTGCCTATCACTACTGCAGTCATGGGCACGGTTTCGATTTCCATTTTTACGTCATCGACTCGACCACCCATATACATTCCCACTGATAGCGAGGTAAATTTAATGTTATATTTTACAATTATTACGTAGATTTATAGTATAATTGTATGCTAAAAATTTATTTAATTAGGTGGAACCATTCAAGCGAGTTATCTTTGGAATACCTACATCGCTTGAAGATATACAGCTTCTATTAGACCAACGGTCGGAATCACAAGTAAGTTTCGAATTTTGTATTTATAATTTAGTATTTCGTATTTAGTGTTTAGTATTATGTATATAACTAATATTTTGGTCATGTTAATATAGTTTCAATGGACACCGTACGAGGATCCGGCAATTCGGGCAGTAATTCCAGAGGAGTTCTTGCAAAATCCAAACATTTGACACGTGAAGGTCCCATTGATCAACTATGCGACCGTGGAGATGGACCAGTCAGATCGGGTTCTGTGACAATTTGGATTCCGACAACCGATTCCCGTACCACCTGAGGTGCTCGATGATGAGCACAAAGTCGACTTACGGCAGTTGCACACGGATTGGCCAAGATTTTGGTCAGCATATATCGAGATGTGGGAGAACCGGTATGACTATTTACCTATCCGGGAACCGATCGTCATTCCTGAGTGAGCGTGCGTGCCGAAATACATGCCATGGTTTAGGATCCATGGTAAGCCATATTTGTTGTCGGAAGAAAAGAGGCGACGGTAACTTCGTGAACAAAGGGAACGACGGGGCCCTTTATGAAACACCCCAAACCCGGCCCACAAGCCTCAACCGGATCTGATATGTTCCTTCGGAAAACTTAACTAAATCTCGTTTCATGATTTGATAAAATATGTCGACTTATTAAAACAAGTTTGAAAATTTAGCGAGTTGGAAATCGAGTTGTAGTTCAGTAAAAAAAAACGTTTCCTTCATTTCTAACAAATTGAAAACAATGCCTGATTTTAGAGCTTATTAAGTTGAAAACCGTAGTGGACTAAGTGTTAAAACATGTGAAGTTGTTCAAGAAAAATGTTTAGTTATTTATTTGCCGATTTTCGAATGGGAATAAAACTTAAATCATAAAACTTAAACAATTAAATGGTGGTCTTATTACAAATTTAAAATACCAAATAAATCCCGAAAGAGAAGTATGCTAGAGTAAACGAAAAATTCAACCGTTCAAAAAACTCGAAACGCCGAGCATGGCCACCCCGTAGTCCTCATTGACCCGGTCCATAATACTATGCATCACCTGCAAAAGTTATCCCACGAAGGGTGAGTCACAGACTCAATGTGTAATAGCTACACCAAAAACCCAACCGATCATAGCCTTAATCTTAACCATTTTCGCAAAGCCCATTCTTTAGTCACATTCGGCCATAAGCCCATAACATAGCATATCGAATCATAACATATTGAATCACATTATGTTTAAAATGAAATGCAATCCCGAGCCCACCTAGATATCCATCCTCTACACACCACCCGCATTCTACCAGTCCACACCGTGGGATTACTAAATCGACCCTCCATCCGCTACACACCTCGAAGGCGATCGCTGCAGACAACTACACATCGCCCTTATAATGTGGCATAGCCACTGAGATAATGTGACAGAGTCACCGGATTCATAATATGTGACATAAGTCACCGGATAACGTGGTAAAACCACTGGAACACTTCCCTTTTATCATTATCACCCATGTGCCCATGCATCATACAAAATATACAGATATCATGCAATATATCTTACCCCAAAGCCATAACGAAATTACATATATACTCATATCCATGTTTATAAACATTATTAACTGAGTGTTAAGGGTAGCGTACACGAATGCAATCGTACCATTGAATGGTACCCTTAGCCTTGTTCATTCATATTTCTCATTAACACATGCTTAACATTAATACTAATAATCTATCGGGAGATTAGTGTGGGGTTACACACCGATAACAAGAAGAATGACACTCTCGATCATCGACACTCTCACTATCGGGATAACAATGATCCGCTTATCCCTTCCGATGTTGGCCCTGGCCCGGTGGCCAATCCCGAACTACAGAGAGACCGATCGCTTCTTAAACTTAGGGATAGGGGCTACCCTTTTCTCCTTAATCGGTACCCGCATCCATCGAACAACACTTAATCGTAATATTTGGTTAATCACTAATGTTATAGTCTAAACTTATTGAATCTAGAACTCTTTGAATACCCTTACCGATGTGAATCTGAATCCCGAAGATATCTGCTTAACTTTCCAAGTTTGCCGAAATTCCTACACAACCCAAGTCAGAATCGGCTTCAACCCATAAATCTTATGAAAGTGGCCTTGGCCGAATACTAACCCCTTTACCTTGAGTAGTCGAACCCAAGAGAATCCTTAATGCTCCTTTACGCTAGCTACATACAAAAGAAACACGAGATTATGGCCCTATGAACATTCGGCCATCCCTAGAAATCAAGGCCAACCACTTGGTTTCGGCACACTAAATGAAAAAGAGGCAAAACCGATTGCTAATGAAGAAATTACTTACCACCAACCCACGTTTGATTTGAGAATGACAGAACAAGAATGGTTTTGGGAAAAATGATAGTATAGGAGAACAAAGAAAGAAGAAGAAGACTATCACTTTCGGCTAATAACAAGAGGTATTTTTGGCTTTTGAATATGGTGAAATGAATAGAAGAGAAAGATGGGTGTAGAGGGTTGCGGCTATGGTGTTTCGGCTTTAAGGTTTCAAGAAGAGAAGAGAGAAAGAGAGGACTACAAGGTTCGACTATGGCTCTCAAATGGAGATGGAATATTCGGCCACCAAAAAGAATGGGTATAAAGTTGAGGTTGAACGAAAGAAAAAGAAGAATAGAAGAGGCTTAGAAGAATTCGGTAATCACCCAAAATGCACAAAAGTGCCCAAATGGTTACTTCTATTTTCGGCTCTTGCTCCAAAGAAAAGAAAGGAAAAAGAGAGAATTCTTGTGACTCATAATTTTCGGCAAAGAGAATTAAAGAAGAACAAAAAGATGAACACTCACACTACTCAAAAATTCGGCACTACTCCCCCCATACATGACCGAAACTATGCCCCCTCCAAAGTCCCACATTCGGCCAACTCTTCAACCTCACTCCCCATCCCTTGTTTTCCTCCTATTTTTCCTCTTCACCACCCATTCAAACTTGTTTGAATGAGTCAAACTCCTCAAAGAGCTCTCCACCTCCTATCCGAATTCCTTGACCAAGTCCACCCTCATCCTTCCCAGAGTTCAAATGCCGTCCAACTCTTCCTCCTCCTTGACGCAAAAAGTAACTTAAAATGCCCGACCGCGGCTCGAACCTCCTCTCCCTTGACACTCCATGTGACGCCACCCTCTCCCCTTGCACCTGGGCGCTACATTGCCACTTTACTGCTTCCCTTTTTGTGTCATAATCCACACCTAATTTCTCTTAAGGCCTAGCTCCCTTAGCTCTCCTTTAAGACTTAAAAATCCAATATTTTCTAAGGCATCTACCTACTCCCTGGGTTCCGAAGCCCCAAAACACATACTGCACCACACACAACAAGCTACTACATACATTCAAGTTAAAACGCATAACCCCTAAATCCCGGATATTACAGTTCTACCCCCTTTAAAATAATTTCGGCCTCGAAATTACCTGATCAAAATAAGTGAGGGTATTGCTGCTGCATTGCTTCTTCTGGCTCCCACGAAGCTTCTTCCGATCCATGGTTACGCCATAACACCTTGACTAGAGGAACCGATTTCTCCGAAGACTTTCACATCCCGCTCTAAGATCCGGATCGGTTCTTCCTCCTAAGACAAGTCCGGCCTCAACTCTACTTCTTCAACTGGAACCACGTGCGATGGATCCGATCGGTAACGACGTAGCATCAAAATGTGGAACACATCGTGCATCTGCTTCAATTCCGAAGGCAACTCTAACTGATATGCCACTGGTCCAACCCGCTTCGTAACCCGATAAGGTCCTATAAACACGGGACTTAACTTACCCTTGCGACCAAATCTCATCACCTTTTTCCACGGTGAAACTTTCGAAAAACACCGATCTCCCACAAAGAAACTCTATTTCTTTCCGCTTGAGATCGTGATACGACTTTTTATCATCAAACGCTTCCTTCAACCGTGCGAATTACCTAAACCTTTTCTTCCGACTCGCCACAATCTCTCGGACCCAAAACATGATGTTCCCCAAATTTCGTCCAACACGTAGGAGTGCGACACTTCCGTCCATACTGATAGCTTCGTGCGGTGCCATCCGAATACTTGCTTGATAGCCGTTGTTGTTGCACGCAAACTCGCTAAAGGCAAGAATTCCTCCACTTCCTCTCAAGTCTATCACGCAACCCCTCAACATATCCTCTAACACTTAAATTACCCGCTTCAGATTGGCCGTCATTTGCGGATGAAATGCCGTGCTGAAATCTAATCTGGTGCCCAATGCCTGATGCAATGCTTTCCAAAATCGAGACGTAAACCTCGGATCCCTATCCGAAATAATCGACACTGGCACTCCGTGCAGCCTCATAATTTCTGCCATATACAATTTTGCCAACCTCTGCAGAGAATAGTTAACCCGCACTGGTATGAAATGTGCAGACTTTGTCAACTGATCCACTATCACCCATACCGAGTCCTTCTTAGTAGGCGTAAGGGGAAGCCCACTAACGAAGTCCATGGTAATTCTCTCCTACTTCTACTACGAAATATTTATCGGTTGAAGCAACTCCGAAGGTACTTGGTGTTCAGCCTTGACTTGCTGACACGTTAAACACTTCCCTACAAATTCTGCAACTTCCCGCTTAAGACCAGGCCACCAAAACTGATCCCCGGATCCTCAGATAACTTACTTCCTCCAGGATGCATAGCATAAGGACTACTATGCGATTCCCGAAGAATTCTCTGTCTTAGTTCCTCGTCCTTCGGCATACATACCCTACCCTGGAAGCACAGTATTCCGTCGCTGTTTACACCATAGTCTTCTAATTCCTCATTCTGCACTTGCCGTAGCTTAGCACTCAGATCCTCGTCTACCAACTGTTTCTCTTTCACCTGACTCAACCACGTCGGCTTTACTTGTAACTCTGCTAGCAAACTTTCATCGTCATAAAGGCTAAGATGTGCAAACATCGCCCTCAGATCCGACACTACTTTCCGACTTAGGGCATAAGCCACCACATTTGCTTTGCCCGGGTGATACTTTATAGAACAATCGTAGTCTTTCAACAATTCCACCCACCTTCGCTGTCTCAAATTCAGCTCCTTCTGAGTCAGCAGATACTTCAGACTCTTGTGGTCCGTGTAGATCACCGACCTTTCTCCATATAAATAGTACCTCCATACCTTAAGAGCAAAGACTACCGCTGCCAATTCCAAGTCATGCGTCGGATAGTTAACCTCATGAGGCCTTAATCGACGAGGCGATAAGCAACAACCTTTTCATCTTGCATCAAGACACAACCCAACCCTGTGTGCGAAGCATCACAGTACACCACAAAGTCCTTCCCTGCCTCAGGCTGAATTAGAACCGGAGCTTCTGTTAATACCCTCTTAAGCTTTTCAAAACTCTCTTGTTGCTTATCTGCCCACACGAAAGGTACCTCATTTCTTAACAATTTCACAGAGGTCTTTGCTATTGATGAGAACCCTTCTACGAACCTTTCAGAGTAGCTCTGCTAACCCCAAGAAATCTGCGAACCTCAGCCACAGACTTAGGTGGTTTCCAATCTAGCACTGCCTCAATCTTCCGAGGGTCTACTCTTATCCCTTCTGCAGACACCACATGACCCAAAAATGCAACTTCCTTCAACCAAAATTCGCACTTGCTAAACTTGGCATATAACTTATTCTCCCTTAACACCTGCAATACTACCCGAAGATGCTCATCATGTTCTTCCTTAGACTTGGAATACACTAGGATGTCGTCTATAAACACAACGACGAACTGATCCAAGTAGGGTTGGAAAACCCGATTCATCATATCCATGAACGCAGTTGGGGCGTTCGTCAATCCGAACGGCATTACTAAGAACTCATAATGCCCGTATCGAGTCCGGAAAGCTGTCTTATGGATGTCCGCTTCCTTCACCTTGAGTGATGGTATCCCGACCTCGAGATCTATCTTTGAAAATATCGCGGCTCCTTAAGCCGATCGAACAAGTCATCTATCCTTGGCAAAGGGTACTTGTTCTTGATGGTCAACTTATTCAACGGCCCGAAGAATCTATACACATACGCATAGTCCCGTCCTTCTTCTTCACGAATAGGGCCCGGTGCTCCCCATGGAGACACACCTGGGTCGGATAAACCCACGATCAAGCAACTCTTGGATCTCGAGCCTTGAGCTCAACTAGCTCCTTTGGTGCCATTGCATGCGGAGCGATGAGATCTTGGCGGCGCTGTACTGTGCAACAAGTCAATCCCAAATTCCACCTCACGATCCGGAGGCAACCCTGGAAGTTCTTCCGGAAAGACATCCACAAACTCTTTTACCGTCCTAACCCTTCCACAGCTGCTTCCTTAGCCTCCAAGGCACTAACAAGCATCAGAAAAGCCATACATCCCTTCCTTACCATCCTCTCCGCCTTAAGGGTAGACACTACATTCGACAGGTAATTCCTCCTCTCACCCATCACCACAATCTCATTGTCATCAGAAGTCCTTAACGACAAGCATTTAGCAGCACAGTCCACATTCGCACGGTACTTCACTAACCAGTCCATGCCTAAAATTGAGTCAAATTCCCCGGATGGCAGCTCCATTAAGTCAGCCGGAAACTGCGCCCCCTGAACTTCTAAAGGCACATCCCTAAAGAGTTTGTCTACTACTACTGATTACCCTAAAGGACTAAGTACTGTCATCTTCCTAGGTACAGTCTCAAAGTTCACATGTAGAGTTCCAGACACCTCACTAGCGATGTAAGAATGAGTTGACCCTATATCTATCAGAGCAATAAAGGGTAATCTAGAAATAAGGAACGTACTCGTTATGACATCAGGTGCGTCACCATCCTCCCTCCGACGAACCGCATATACCAGACCTGACTGTCTCGCCTCCGTGTTACCACCTCCTTTGCCTGGTGTTCTGCGACCTCTACCAGAACCATTACCTCTGCCGATCGGACCACGACCCCTCGGCGGCGGCCCGCCCACCTCTACCGGCTGATTAAAACCACGACTGGCTTTGGTTGGCTCCTATCCGTTTCCATCGGACAGTCCCTAATCATGTGATCCTTAGACCCACACTTGAAACATCCCCCTGTCTTTTTCCAACATTCTCCCTGGTGCATCTTTCCATACTGAGCACAAGTGCAGATCGCCCTCCTCAAGAAGAACCTCGACGACCTCGCGGCCCATCAACTCTAGGTCTCTTTTGAAAACTTCCGGATGACTCTGAAGACCCATAGCTCCTCTTATTCTTACCCTGACCTCTGTCCCGGTTCTGTCTCTCGGTCCGCTTAACTTCTTCAGCTATCCGAGCTTTATCCACTAAGATTGCAAAGTCTCTTTCTCGTTGCGGGGCAATCAACACTCGCAGCTCATCTCGCAATCCATCCTCGAATCTGACACATCGCTCGTAATCAGTAGCTACAATCCCTCTGGCATACCGGCTTAGTCGCAAAAACTCCGCTTCGTATTCCACTACCGACTTGCTTCCTTGCACTAAATTTAGAAACGCCTTCCTCTGTGAGTCTACGTAGCTAGCTCCAACGTATTTTCCCTCGAATTTAATTTTAAAATAACCCCAATCCACTCAATCTGCAGGGGTACCCTCTCTGACAGTGAGCCACCACTGGTAGGCCTCATCCCGAAGTAGCGAAACAGCACCTTTCAGCTTTTCCTCAACAAAGGGTCCAAATCATCCATGATCCTCTCGATCGCTTCTCTAACCAATACTCCGCTACGCTCGAGCTACCCCAGATACTCCTCTAAAAACTTCGGCTCCATTTGCTCTAAGTCTCTCGGATACTAACTTTCGAGCCCCATTTCCCATGTTAGCTCCGCCTACCCGCTCTAACACCGCAGCAGATAGCTTGCAACATGCGTCATCTCCTCCCGTCGCTCACGAAATTCCGCCCCTCACTAAATGGTGGCGGCGCCTCATTTCGAAACCCCGACTGCATCTACTGGTTCCAACACGATCATTCTCGCTCTGCGCGCCCACGAGTATTGCGACCACGTCCCCTAGAACTCATGTCTACCGTCGCGGTTTATCTGTTTTTTCAAAATTTTTATGCATTAGAATCTTTTAACTTCTTGTTTAAAGAGAAGTTTTATGCAATAGAGTTTTAGTCAGTGGTTTTTTCCGTAGAAGCACACATATACCTAGGGTTCATGTCCCTATAGTATAGTTTCCTAAGCCTATCATCTATAGTATCATATATTAGCACATACAAATCAACTTATCATCTAAAGAACTTACCTGGCGGACTTGGGCCGAGAACTCGGGTGCCATGCTTCCATAGGACCATTTTAACAAAAATTTTCAAAAACCCATTTTAGCTCAAATTTTGGAAACGTTGTGGGCTTCAAAACCCAAGGTCGAGTGTTTAAAACTGGGCTCTGATACCAAGTTGAAACACCCCAAACCCGGCCCACAAGCCTCGGCCAGGATCGATATGTTCCTTGAAAACTTAACTAAATCTCGTTTCATGATTTGATAAAATATGTCGACTTATTAAAACAAGTTTGAAAATTTAGCGAGTTGGAAACCGAGTTGTAGTTCAAAAAAAAACGCGTTTCCTTCATTTCTAACAAATTGAAAACAATGCCGATTTTAGAGCTTATTAAGTTGAAAACCGTAGTGGACTAAGTGTTAAAACATGTGAAGTTGTTTAAGAAAATGTTTAGTTATTTATTTGCCGATTTTGAATGGGAATAAAACTTAAATCATAAAACTTAAACAAATAAATGGTGGCCTTATTACAAATTTAAAATACCAAATAAATCCCAAAGAGAAGTATGCTAGAGTAAACGAAAAATTCAACCGTTCAAAAACTTGAAAGCGCTGAGCATGGCCACCCAGTAATCCTCGTGACTTGGTCCATAATACTATGCATCACACCGCAAAAAGTTATCCCACGAAGGGTGAGTCAACAGACTCAATGTGTAATAGCTACACCAAAAAACCCAACCGATCATAGCCTTAATCTTAACCATTTCGGCAAAGCCCATTCTTTAGTCACATTCGGCCATAAGCCCATAACATAGCATATCAAATCATAACATATTGAATCACATTATGTTTAAAATGAAATGCAATCCCGAGCCTACCTAGATATCCATCCTCTACACACCACCCGTACCTACGGTCCACACCGTGGGATTACTAAATCGACCCTCCATCCGCTATACACCCTCGGCGATGCGCTGCAGACAACTACACATCGCTTCTTATAATGTGGCATAGCCACCAGATAATGTGACAGAGTCACCATATTCATAATATGTGACATAAGTCACCGGATAACGTGGTAAAACCACCGGAACACTTCCCCTTTTATCATTATCACCCATGTGCCCATGCATCATACAAAATATACAGATATCATGCAATATATCTTACCCCAAAGCCATAACGAAATTACATATATTCTCATATCCATGTTTATAAACATTATTAACGGAGTGTTAAGGGTAGCGCACACAATGCATTTGTACCATTGAATGGTACCCTTAGCCTTGTTCATTCATATTTCTCATTAACACATGCTTAACATTAATACTAATAATCTATCGGGAGATTAGTGTGGGGTTACACACCTGATAACAGTGAGAATGACACTCTCGATACCGACACTCTCGCTATCAGGGATAACAGCGATCTGCTTATCCCTTTCCGATGCTGGCCCACAACCCGGTGGCCAATCCCGAACTGCAGAGACTGATCGCTTCGTAAACTTAGGCATAGGGGCTACCCCTTTTTCTCCTTGACTGGTACCCGCATCCATCGAACAACACTTAATCAGAATATTTGGTTAATCACTAATGTTATAGTCTAAACTTATTGAATCTAGAACTCATTGAATACCCTTACCGATGTGAATCTGAATCCCGAAGATATCTGCTTAACTTTCCAAGTTTACCGAAATTCCTACACAACCCAAGTCAGAATCGGCTTCAACCCATAAAGCTTATGAAAGTGGCCTTGGCCGAATACTAACCCCTTTACCTTGAGTAGTCGAACCCAAGAGAATCCTTAATGCTCATTTACGCTAGCTACATACAAAAGAAACACGAGATTATGGCCCTATGAACATTCGGCCATCCCTAGAAATCAAGGCCAACCACTTGGTTTCGGCACACCAAATGAAAAAGAGGCAAAACCGATTGCTAATGAAGAAATTACTTATCACCAACCCACGTTTGATTTGAGAATGACAGAACAAGAATGGTTTTGGGAAAAATGATAGTATAAGAGAACAAAGAAAGAAGAAGAAGACTATCACTTTCGGCTAATAACAAGAGGTATTTTTGGCTTTTGAATATGGTGAAATGAATAGAAGAGAAAGATGGGTGTAGAGGGTTGCGGCTATGGTGTTTCGGCTTTAAGGTTTCAAGAAGAGAAGAGAGAAAGAGAGGACTACAAGGTTCGACTATGGCTCTCAAATGGAGATGGAATATTCGGCCACCAAAAAGAATGGGTATAAAGTTGAGGTTGAACGAAAGAAAAAGAAGAATAGAAGAGGCTTAGAAGAATTCGGCAATCACCCAAAATGCACAAAAGTGCCCAAATGGTTACTTCTATTTTCGGCTCTTGCTCCAAAGAAAAGAAAGGAAAAAGAGAGAATTCTTGTGACTCACAATTTTCGGCAAAGAGAATTAAAGAAGAACAAAAAGATGAACACTCACACTACTCAAAAATTCGGCACTACTCCCCCCATACATGACCGAAACTATGCCCCCTCCAAAGTCCCACATTCGGCCAACTCTTCAACCTCACTCCCCATCCCTTGTTTTCCTCCTATTTTTCCTCTTCACCACCCATTCAAACTTGTTTGAATGAGTCAAACTCCTCAAAGAGCTCTCCACCTATCCGAATTCCTTGACCAAGTCCACCTCATCCTTCCCGAGTTCAAATGCCGCCCAACTCTCCCTCCTCCTTGATGCAAAAAGCAACTTAAAATGCCGACTTCAGCTCGAACCTCCTCTCCTTGACACTCCATGTGACGCCACCCTCTTCCCTTGCACACGGGCGCTACATTGCCACTTTACTGCTTCCCTTTTTGTGTCATAATCCACACCTAATTTCTCTTAAGGCCTAGCTCCCTTAGCTCTCCTTTAAGACTTAAAAATCCAATATTTTTCTAAGGCATCTACCTACTCCCCAGGGTTCTCGAAGCCCCCAAAACACATACAGACCACACACAACAAGCTACTACATACATTCAAGTTAAAACGCATAACCCCTAAATCCCGGATATTACACTTTAAATCCAAGGAGAAGGGGTGATGAGACGGGACCATCAACAGCGCCGACACACGATCCACGGGCCCATCAACGCGCGCCACACACGTCACCGGGCCCATTATTTCACCGGTGACGACACCGACATCACGACCTTTGGCCTTTATGCCAAAAAGTCGTGCACCTAGCCCTTATATTTATCCTAACCCATATATGTTTCCTTTTCCCAGTCTCACCCCAGGTTGGAATGCATGGCCCGGTTCGAGTCTGTTTCGACTACTCTCGATCGCGATCGATCTTGAGGCCGCCACGAGTGAGGATCACAGACGCGCGCCGTCGGGGAGCACTTCTTTTACCGGTCTCCTTCGCCAGACGGATTCGGACACCCCGCCGTGGTTTATGCAAACACCTCGCGATCGTTATTTTATCAAGGTGGGTCATCCTCCCAACACCCACAACCGCACTCCACCGCCGGAGGAACTGAATCTCCGCCCGAGGTTCCAGGACCCCGCCGGAAGCTAGAAGAAAGAGGAATCCAACGCGTAACCGCCGACCACCCCCGTGTGGCACTGATTTCGACCGACATCAACATTAATTCGGACGGGCTTTTTTATTGTTTAATTGTAATAAATTTTTTTTATTTTTTTAATAAAATAAAAGTTATTTTTTATTTGTGTTTGTAATTTAATTTTAATATCTTCAATAAAATAGAAGTTGTTTATTTTTTATATGTAATTTAATTTTAATTTTTTTAATAAAATAAAAAGTTATTTTTTTATTTTTTGTAATTTAGTTTTAATATATTTAATAAATTAATAGTTGTTTAATTTTTTTTGTAATTTAATTTTAATATATTTAATAAAATAGAAGTTGTTTATTTTTTTATTGTAATTTAATTTTAATATCTTTAATAACATAGAAATTATTTAATTTTTTTATTGTAATTTAATTTTAATATATGTAATATAATAAAATAAGAAGTTGTTTTTTGTTTTTTATTTTTTGTAATTTAGTTTTAATATATTTAATAAAATAAAAAGTTGTTTTTTTATTTTTTATTTTTTGTAATTTAGTTTTAATAGGCAAAAGCGCCCTAGGGAGCGCTTTTTGCCACATCAAAGAAAGCGCGTCCACGTCAGCACGCTTTGTGCTGATGTGGCAAAAGCGCTCCCCCAGGGGCACGCTTTCCTGCTGCATCCCCACAAAACGCGCTGACGTGGACGCGTTTTGTGGGGAAATGGCCCTTTTCCGTAAATTTTAAAAAAACCGGCCCTTTTCCGTAAATAATTTTGTTTTGGTATATTTGGGTATTTTGCCCATTTTTCACTTTATCTTTGTGGGGTTAATTGACCCCACAATCTTGTGGGTGGTTCCGCCCATGATTCACTTCTCTCACAAGAATTATAATAGAGTTTATTTAAGGTGAAAAAGGATATGGAAAGTTTTTTGGGTTCAGAAGTCGATAATGATTGGAGGCAATTTTAATTAGGGTGTGAAAAACAAAATGAAGAAAGTCGTATTTATAACCACGGAAATTTTATTTTGAAAAGGTCATCGTTTGTGGGTGTTGAAACTAATTTATTAGGGTTAGGCTGGGTCAAACCATAAAAAAACAATTTAAACATAAACTCGACACCTGTCGATGTCAAAACCTATACAACGTCTTTATTAGGATTAAGTTTACGATAAATGATAAAGACTTAAATTTATACTAAGCTCGACACCTCTTGTGAATGTTGAGGTCTATATAGTGTATTTATTATGGTTAAATTTATGATAAATACAAGGGCGAAGCCAGAAGAAATTTTTAGGGGGGCCGAATGATATTTTAATTTTTTATAGTCTATATCTTTATAATTTTTAAAGGATTAAATTGAATTTTTATAATTTTAGGGGGGTCAAAGTACAATTTTACCTTTACTAATTTAAAATTTTTAAAAAAAATTCAAGGACCTAAATAGAAATTTTCCATTTTAGGGGGTCAGGGCCCCTGCCAGCCCCCTGTATCCGCCTCTGGATAAATGGGAGAAACTCCGAATACATATAAATTTTGACACTCATTTATGATGAACTCTGTATAATGTATTTATTAGGGTTTAACTCGCAATAAAAAAAACTTAATTTCAAGTAATATATATTATTCGTAACACAACACCAACAAATATCAAAGTGTCTTAATTATTGCATAATTATTGGAATTAAATTTAACATCTATCAAAATAATCTAAAAAAATATTTTAAAAAATAACTTTCTGTAAACACTTAAATAATAATAACTCCAAGTCAAGAGTGCTCTCTCGTTAGTCTCCCAAAGAAACATGTCTGTTGTGGTTGGGTAGTGAGTAGGGCAGTGACGAAGATAGCTATGTCGAGAGATGATATCTCTCTTCTGGAAGAAGAATTGGTACATCTGACAGTCAAAAGTTCGCTGGTAGTCCCCAATGGAAAATTGACTCTTTTAGAGACGGTATGGACGACGAAATCCTACAATCCGGATAGCTTTAGAGCCCAATTGAAGAGTATCTGGAAAACAAAAAAAAAATTTGAGATTAAGATTGCTGGTCAAAACTTGTTAAAGATTGAATTTGAAGATGAGGGAGATCTGGAATTAATAATGGCAGGGAGACCATGGTTTTTTCGACGAAATTTGGTGATTTTAAAAAAAACTGGAAAAACCGATAGATAGAAGCAATATTCGTTTGATTCAGTCCCCCTTTTTGGCTTAAAATAGGTCATTGTCCACCTGAATGTGACAAAAAAACCTTACACATGCAATTGGATATACTTTTGGAGGAATCATTAGCTCATAATTAATGGGGGAATTTTACCGTATAAAAGTAGAGTTAGATGTTCAAAAGCCATTACGTAGGGGGATCTTCATTCTGGTAGGCACACAAGAAAAATCCTGATTCCTTTTAAATATGAAAAATTGCCTAGTTTTTGCTTTGGATGCGAGTGTATGGGACATGGGGTAAAGGATTGCAATGACACTCCAGATGAATCTAAGGAATTATCGAAAGAGGATCTACCTTTCTCGCTAGCCTTGAAAGCCAAATCAAATTTGATAGGGAAAGTCAGTATCTAGCTAGAAGTCACCATGAAGAAATCAATGCCATAACACTACTACTTAGGAAAATTTGATTAAGTAATGGAGGGCAACTCGAATTCCGATACTGTTTAGGGGAGAATGAGGATGCCGATGAAGGACAGTTTGGGAATAAGAGAGGTCGAGACCAACTTGAATTCAAATTGGTTACGACTGGATATTAAGGAAAAAGATCAGGATAAAGTTTGGTGTGAGGTTAAGGAGGAACATAACAAAGAAATCTTACTCTCTCAAAGTCCTATTAAGGATACAAGAGAACATAATAGGCATTCAACTTGGGCCAATTTTCCTCTAGCTATGAAAATAGGCCAAACTATTTTCTCTCAAAATATTATTGATGGACCCAAGGGGCCACAGCAAGGATGGAGAAGAATAGGAAACAATGAACCAATGGATCAAAGTGAGGGGGGACCCATCTGTCGGAAAAGAAAAGGGGATTGTGATGATCTCGAGAATACAAAACCAAAATGCCCAAATACGGCCGAAAGTAAAAGGAAAAAATAAACAGTGGGGGAATCGAAAATTAAAAAAAAACATGGTTGGAAAAGGTGGAAAGATAGAGGAAACAAAAATTTCATCTCAAATAGGATCGATGGTAGCCGGTCGGCTTTCTGACCGGGTGCAATGAAAATCTTATGCTGGAACGTCCGTGGTTTGGGGAACCCACGGGCAGTACGTCGACTTCGGAATGTACTAAAGTTATATAAACCCCAACTTGTCTTCTTTATGGAGACGAAAATTGATAAGAGTAAGATGGAATCAATCAGAAGGAGGTACAGTTTCATTAACCGGATTGATGTGGGAGCAGATGGGAGTAAGGGAGGTTTGTGTTTAGCATAGAAAGAAGAGAAGGATATTACATTACGAAGCTTTTCAAAAACTATATAGACATGATGATCAAATCAGAAGAGCAGCAATTAGAATGGCGCTTCACGGGATTTTACGGTTCTCCATATGCAAATGGGAAAAATGACTCGTGGAATGAATTAAGAAGACTAAGTATGAATTTTAATCTTCCATAGTTAGTTTGTGGAGACTTCAATGAAATTTTATACACATCTGAGAAAAAGGGTGGCCAGCCAAGAGAAGAAAAACGAATGGAGCAGTTTTATGAAACACTACGGAATGTGGCCTTTATGATGTGGGTTCCTTAGGCTCATGGTTTACATAAAAAAGGGGAAATTCATTGGAAACCAATATAAGGGAGCGACTTGATAGGGGAGTGGCAAATACAAGTTGGCTATTACAATTTACGCATGCTTCAATTAGTCATCTACCACACTCATTCTCTGACCATTGGCCTCTCCTAATTCAATTAGGACAGAAGGTACAGTGAAGAACAAAAAAGACTTTTATTTTGAAGCTTGGTGGATGATGGAGGAGACGTTTGAGGAGGAAGTTCAAATAATTTAGAGCATGACAAGTGGGGATTTATTACAAAAATTAGAGGGCTTAGGCAGAAGTTTGATGAGATGGAGCCGAGATATCAAATGGAAAAGAAATGAACTTAAAGCGCGATTGTACAACAAACTGGAGGACTTACAAAAAGCAGATCAACAAACTAAAATTTTAAATGATTTAACTGATGCAAAACTCTAATTAAATTGGGAAATTAACAAGGAGGAACTGTATCGGGAACAAAGGGCAAGGATTAATTGGCTTAAGGCGGGTGATAAAAACACAAAATTCTTTCATTCCTTTGCCTCACAACGCAAGAAGAGGAATACAATCAATTGCCTTGAAACTGAAGAAGGTAGGATCACGAGGGATCATAGCAAGATGGCGCATATTGCAAAAAATTTCTTTGAAAGCCTTTTCACATCAAATAAAGAGGCATATAATATGCAACATTTTTATCAGGGGTGGAAACCTGTATATTTGATGATATGAACAACGAGCATACGAAGCCCTATTCAGAGGAGGAAGTTTTTGTCACGGTAAAAGATATGGGACCTACTAAGGCACTAGGTGTTGACGATTTTTCGGCCATTTTCTTTCAACGTTGCTGGCATATTATCGGAAAGGAGGTTAGTCTATTTTGCTTAAATGTCCTTAACGAAAGAAAGAGCATGGATAATCTAAACGTTACTAATATAGTTCTAATCCCAAAGACCCAAAACCCTATCAATATGACTAGTTTTCGACCTATTAGCTTGTGTAAGGTCATTTATAAGGTGGAAAGTAAAATGGTGACAAATCGCTTACAAATGGTCCTAGATTTATGTATTGACAGCTCTTAAAGTGCTTTTGTCCCAAGCAGACTGATATCAGACAATATCTTATTAGCATATGAAATATTGCATACTTTTGGTTAAAAAAGGGGAGGAAGTAAAGGGTTAATGGCATTAAAATTGGACATAAGTAAAGCTTACGATAGAGTGGAATTGGGTTTTTTTGCAAGAAATGATGACTAAAATGGGTTTTGCGAAGACTTGGGTGGATATGGTGATGGAGTGCATTTAAACTGTTTCATATTCAGTAAGCATAAACGGGCTGAGAGGAGAGAAGTTTCGACCTACAAGGGGGCTAAGGTAAGGGGACCCACTAAGCCCTTTTCTCTTTCTGATTTGTAGTGTAACAGCCCGATTATGACCCTAATCGGAATAGTGGTTTTGGGACCACGAATCCGAGTTAGAAAAATATTTTAATATTATATTTGATATCTCTGATATATGTTTGAGCATGTGTTAAAATATCGTGGGATAATTTGACTGTTTGTATGTTCAATTCAAGAAAAAGGATTAAATTGCATGAGTGGTGAAATTAGCTATTTGCTTGATTGAAAGGTTAAATCAATGTGTCTTTTTAATAAAGGGGTTTTATGTTGCAATAACCCCTATTATAATTATAGTGGACGGCAATATGACTTTATTATATATATTATATGTTTGTTTTATGTGTTAAATATATATTAATGTTATAATATATTTTATAAGCATAATATAATAAAACATAAAAAAAAGAAAGAAAGCCATTGCATGTTCATCATTTTATCTCCTCTTGACCGAAACCAAAAGAGAAAAAAAAAAGAGAGAAAAACAAACAAGGGTTTCGGCACTCATCAAGCAAAATTAGGTAAGTTTTGGCTTTAGATTTTTGATGATTTTTGTATTTTTGAGATTGTTGTTCACTCTACTATTAAGCCCATGTACTAATTTTGTGCATTAGTGATGTTTGTAGATATGCCATGGATGATATGTTGAGCTTTGTGCTAATTTATGGTGTTAAATGAAAGATTGGAGCTAGATGAACATATTTTGTTCTTGAGTTTTTGATGAATTTAGCTAATTAAGGTTAATTTGTGAAAATATTAATTTGGAGGGTTAAATTGCAAAATTTATGAGAAATATGGACTTATATAGTCCCTAGGAAAATTCGGCTCTAAAGAATGGTAGCCAAATTTTGAGTAATTTGTGAGTTGTGTATTAGGGACTAAATTGTAAAAATTGTAAATGTCAGGGGTAAAATGGTAATTTGCCCATTTATGTGATTTTTGTATTAAAATGAATGAAAATATCTTTGAATGAATTTAATTTGGAATTTATTTAGATCAACAACATAAAGACACGAGATTGGATCGGGGAAAGGCGAAATTGAACGAATAGCTGGGAAACCCTAATCCGTCGATTTTCGAAGTAAGTTTTAAGCAATTGAGTTAAATCAAATTTTATTATATATTATATGCCTTCATTAAATGGAAGTAAGTATATTAAATGTCACATTGCCGAATGTGTGTATGAACTTGGTATAATTCGGCCGAATGTGAGGTTGCTTGGAGGTTGGATTTAATTGCATGAAATGGATATTTACATGTTAATGATGCAAATAGATATGAGGGATACTAAACTAGGATATGAATATACCTAAAGGAAAGGTTAGTTACATGAAAATGTCTTGGCCGAATATGATATAGACTTGGATAGAAAATAATAAAGTTATACCTATGTGTATGCGTTTATATGTGAAGTCGTGGATTGGATCTTGTATATGTAAGTGTACATTCGAATGAATGACAGGTTATGAAAGGCACTGAGTGTGCGAGCTTATAACCGAGCACTAAGTGTCCGAAGTAGGTTATAAGGCACTATGTGTGCGAATTTTCAAAGTAACGGCACTAAGTGTGCGTCACGTTACTGAAACTTGGCACTAAGTGTGCGGAATGTTAAAGTAATATGCACTATGTGTGCGATACGTTACTAAATTCTTATAATGAGATATACTGAGTTTGATGCTTTTTAATAGACTCGTATTATTAATGTTGATAAGGATAATAAAATGTTCGAGTATACAATCATATGTTATGCTCGGGTGGTTAAGGTTGAGAGGTAAATAACCAAAAGGTATGTATTATTTATAACAACTTGTGATTGATGGTGGCTTGAAATGTAAGTAGAAATTTGGTAAGTAAAAGAGGCATATGCTGTTTATTTTATCATGTGAAGGTGGTGTATGGATATATACATATTTATATATGCATATAATGTTGTTATGAAATCTATTTTAGTATGTTTGACTATTCGGCAAGGAAGTTGTAAATGAAATAATTTATTAAATCATGATAAAGCGTATATGTGAGTTAAATGCTTAAAACTTACTAAGCTATGAAAGCTTACTTTGATTTTGGTTGTTTGTGTATTGTAGACCTCTTTTGGGTGTTCATCTCGTGCTCGGGGATCATCGTTGAAGCTCATCACACTATCGTCGATATTTTGGGTACCTCTTTTATGTATGAACTTAAAGTCTATGGCATGTATAGGCTAAACTACTATAGAGTTGACTCAAATGATGTATATGTGTATGTATATAAGTGCCATGCGAAAATGGCTTTATTTCTATGTTTGAGTTAATTAAATATACTTGAGATGTTGCATATGTATGTGCATATTCGGTCATTTCATAAACTTATTATGGTAGGTGTGTTTTCATGAGATCATTAAAGGTAAGTTATCCATATAGTATAAATGCATATTTATGGAATGACTTATAAGCTTAGCTTAGGAATTATTTCATATTATGCTATGAGAAATTTGAGTATGGGAAAATTTTCGGTTTGATTAAGGAATAAAGTACAATTTGGTTGATGGATAAGCATTTAGTTATTTTGTGTGCATTTATGTGATAAGCCATGCAGGAAATAGGATTTAATTTATGCATGTCATAAATGAATTTGATTTATAAATGATTGAATGAAAACCAACTCATTGTAAATATTTGGCCATGACATTGTTTTAGTTGGAAACTTTAAATTGTTTTATGGATGTTCATGTGCGTTCGGCTATGAGGTTTGGATAGCTAAATTTTAGAAGTAATTATTTTGCTAAGGTGCATATGTGATGGAATTTAAATGGTAATATGAGAAACATTTATATGAATGATTAGGTCTTATTTGAGCTTGGTCATAATCAATTCGGCCCTTACTTCTAAATGACCAAATGAATAGTACTTCTACTATTTGTATGAATATTTATTTGTATAAGTTTTTAATGATATTGCTTGTGATATGTTTGTTATCGTAATTGATATGTAAATGGAAATTACATGATTAATCATGATAGTAGTAACTGATTATGCATCAATTAATGTGTTAGTATTTATAAAGGTGTACTGACTTGTATTTGGTCGAGTAATGCCTCGTAACCCTAATTCGACGACGGATATGGGTTAGGGGTGTTACATTTGATTGGTATCAGAGCTACGGTTTAGTCGGTTCTCGGACTAATGTAGCGCGTGTGAGTCTAGCTATATATGCCATAGTTTATAATGTGATAGTGTGATGACTTCTGACAGTGAAATGTGTTTGTTCCTTTCATATAGTAATGGATCCTGATCCCGAGTGAGCTATAGCTGACGATGTCGAGAGCGTGGCGCCTGCTCCCACGCAAGGGACCGCGCCGGAGGAATCTTGACCAGCTGCGAGTAATCCCGATGAGGGGGCTAAACAAGCCTTCTATAGCATGATGAATGATTGGTTCAGTTAGTATATTCGAGCCAATCTGGCTATTCAACAACCCCTGAATCCGAACACTCCCCCTGTAGTACCGGTGGTACCCCCGATCGTAAATCCTGAGAGAGCAAGCAAGCCTCCGGTTGACTAAATTAGAAAACACGGGGCTTAAGAATTTAGAGCCGAAGATGATGATGATGTTGAGCGAGCTGAATTTTGGCTCGATAATACTATTCGTGTTTTCGATGAGCTGTCTTGCACACCTGATGAGTGTCTGAAGTGTGCCATATCATTATTACGGGATTCTGCCTACTATTGGTGGAATACTCTTGTATCGGTTGTTCCAAAGGAACGAGTTACTTGGGACTTCTTTCAGACGGAGTTCCGTAAGAAATTCATCAGTCAGCGATTTATAGACTCCAAACGCAAGGAATTCCTCGAGCTTAAACAGGGTCGTATGACCGTATCTGAATACGAGCGCAAGTTTGTGAGGCTTAGTCGCTATGCTCGTGAATGTGTTTCATCTAAGGCTACTATGTGCCGGAGATTCAAAGAAGGGTTAAATGAAGATATAAAACTTCTGGTTGGCATCCTCGAAATAAATGAGTTCGTAGTACTTGTTGAACGAGCTTGTAAAGCCGAAGAGCTAGGGAAAGAAAAGTGGAAAGCCGAGTTTGAAGCTAGAGATTTCCGAAAGAAATCTACGGGTAAATTTCCTCAAGTGTCAACAAAGAAGTTCAAGAATGATAGTAGCCGGTCCAAACCTAACACAGGGATCTCTATACGAGAATGACCACCAGTGAGTTCTCAGGCTACATCGATTGCTAGTGTTGGCAATACCCGATTGAATAAGCCCGAGTGTCAACAGTGTAGTAGACGACATTTAGGTGAATGTTGGGGTAAATCTAATAATCGCACTTGTTACAAGTGTGGTACGCAGGATCATTTTATTCGGGATTGCCCGGAGACAGCTGAAAAGGGTATTGCTCAGAGTGCGAGACCGAGCAGCACTGCAGCTAGAGGTAGACCATCTCGTAATGTGGGAGGTAGGAGTGGCACTCAGAGGGGGACTTCAGATGCGGCTATTTGATCAGAGGCCCGTGCACCGGCTAGAGCTTATGCCATTCGTGCCAGAGAGGAGGCTTCATCTCTAGATGTCATCACTGGTATATTCACTCTCTTTGACACTAGTGTAATTGCTTTGATTGATCCCGATTCAACTCATTCGTATGTGTGTGAAACATTAGTATCCAGCAAGACTCTACCTGTTGAGTCTACTGAGTTTGTGATTCGGGTTTCGAACCCTCTGGGTCAGTGTGTGCTAGTTGATAGAGTGTGCAAGAATTGCCCTTTAATGATTCGAGACTAGTGTTTTCTGGCCGATTTGATGTTGCTATCATTTGATGAGTTCGATATTATCCTCGGTATGGATTGGTTAACCGTACACGATGCAGTAGTGAATTGCAGACGAAATACTATTAATTTAAGGTGTCAGAATAACGAGATAATTTGAATTGAATCTGCGGATTTGAATGGGCTACCAGCTGTGATATCATCGATGTTGGCTCGACAGTATTTGAGAAAGGGTTGTGAAGCTTATCTTGCGTATGTGATTGACAGCAAAGTAACGGAAAAGAAGATTGAATTTGTACCGGTTGTTTGTGAGTATCCGAATGTGTTCCCGGAAGAATTGCCGGGATTGCCACCTGTTCGGGAGGTAGAGTTTGGTATTGAGTTAGTTCCAGGGACGACTCCGATTACGATAGCTCCGTATAGAATGGCACCGACTGAATTAAAAGAGTTGAAGGCACAGTTGCAAGAATTGACAGATAGAGGTTTTGCCCGACCGAGTTTCTCTCCCTGGGGTGCGCCAGTCCTATTTGTGAAAAAGAAAGACGGAACTTTGAGAATGTGCATCGATTATCGACAACTCAATAAAGTGTCCGTAAAGAATAAATATCCGTTGCCACGTATCGATGATTTATTTGATCAGCTTAAGAGAGCTCCGGTATTCTCGAAAATTGATCCGAGGTCGAGAGTTATTATCGCCATGAGTTAGAGACTTCGGATGTACCAAAGAGCACCGCGCCGGATGAGATACGACCATTACGAGTTTTTAGTAATGCCATTCGGACTCACTAATGCCCTGCTGTTTTCATGGATTTGATGAATCGAGTATTCAGACCGTATCTAGATCAGTTTGTGGTTGTATTCATAGATGACATTCTGATCTATTCGCGTGAAGAAACTGAGCATGCTGAGCATTTGAGACTTGTGTTACAAATTTTGCGTGATAAGCAGTTGTACGCGAAATTCAACAAATGTGAGTTTTGGTTGAATGAAGTTAGTTTCCTGGGGCATGTTGTTTCGGCATCGGGTATTCGGGTTGACCCGAGTAAAATCTTGGTTGTACTTGATTGGAAACCTCCGCAAAATGTTTCTGAGGTTCGTACTTTCTGGGACTTGCCGAATATTATAGACGCTTTGTGAAAGGGTTTTCTATGATAGCAGCACCGATGACAAAGCTATTACAGAAAGACGTTAAATTCGAGTGGTCAGAAAGGTGCCAGAAGAGTTTTGATCAGCTAAAAACTTTACTAACAGAAGCTCCAGTGCTTGTTCAACCAGAGTCGGGTAAGGAGTTCGTTATTTTTAGCAATGCATCCTTAAATGGGTGAAATTTGTGTTTTGATGCGGGAGGGTAAAGTTGTAGCCTACGCCTCGAGGCAGTTGAAACCGCGCACGAGAAGAACTATCCGACGCACGACCTTGAGTTGGCCGCCATAGTTTTTGCTTTGAAAATATGGCGTCATTATCTATTTGGTGAAAGATGTCATGTCTATTCGGATCACAAGAGTCTAAAATATTTAATGACTTAGAAGGATCTGAATTTGAGACAACGACGATGGTTGGAGCTATTAAAAGATTACGAGCTTGTGATTGATTATCACCCGGGGAAAGCTAATGTAGTGGCTGACGCACTTAGCCGAAAGTCACTATTTGCTCTACGTGCAATGAATGCGGATATAGTTATGACTGATGATAGTGTGATTATTACAGAAATGAAAGCAAGACCATTGTTCGTACAACAGATTTGAGAAGCTCAAGAGGTATATAATGACTTAATAGCAAAAAGGAGTCAATGTGGCTCGAGTGCTGATTCAGATTTTCAGTTAGATGCTGAGGGATGTCTACGATTTAAGAATCGGATATGTGTACCTAAGAATCCTGAGTTGATTCGAATGATTTGTGATGAAGCTCATAATAGTAGATTGTCGATTCATCCGAGTAGTACGAAGATGTATAACGACCTGAGACAGCATTACTGGTGGCATGGTATGAAACGAGATATTTCAGACTATGTGTCGAAGTGTTTAACATGTCAACAAGTGAAAGCCGAGCATCAGGTACCATCGGGACTACTCCAACCGATTATGATACCTGAGTGGAAATGGGATCGAGTCACGATGGATTTCGTATCTGGGTTGTCGTTAACACCGAGCAAGAAAGACTCAATCTGGGTTGTTGTTGATAGATTGACGAAATCGGCCCATTTCATTTCGGTACGTACGGATTTCTCACTTGACAAGTTAGCTGAGTTGTACATATCGCAGATTGTACGATTGCACGGAGTACCTATTTTTATTGTTTCGGATAGAGATCCGAGGTTTACATCGCAGTTTTGGAAGAAACTGCAAGATGCTCTAGGTACCAAATTGTATTTCAGCACTGCTTTTCACCCTCAGTCGGATGGTTAATCCGAACGTGTTATTCAAATACTCGAGGACATGTTGAGATGTTGCGTTCTTGAGTTTGAGGGTACGTGGGAACGATACTTGCCTTTGATTGAATTTACATACAATAACAGCTTTCAATCGAGTATCAAAATGGCACCATATAAAGCATTGTACGGTCGTAAATGTCGTACACCTCTATATTGGACCGAGCTAAGTGAAAGCAAGATACATGGGGTTGATTTAATCAAAGAGACTGAGCAGAAAAGTAAAAGTAATTCGAGAAAGTTTGAAAGCCACGTCAGATCGTCAGAAGTCGTATGCGGACTTGAAACGTAAAGATATAGAGTTTCAAGTGGGCGACCGAGTATTTTTGAAAGTCTCGCCGTGAAAAAAGATACTTAGATTTGGTCGTAAAGGAAAGCTGAGTCCGAGATTTATTGGGCCATATGAAGTTATTGAGCGTATCGGGCCGGTTGCGTACAGACTTATGTTGCCATCTGAGCTAGACAAGATTCACAATGTTTTTCATGTATTGATGCTTCAACGATACTGATCCGATCCTTCTCATGTGATTAGCCCATTAGAGATTGAGATTCAACCCGGCTTGACTTATGAGGAAGAACCGATTCGTATCCTAGCTCGTGAAGTGAAAGAGTTACGAAATAAGAAAATCTCGTTGGTTAAAGTAATGTGGCTTAAACACGGAGTTGAGAAAGCAACCTGGGAAACTGAGGAATCAATGAAAGAACGTTACCCACAATTATTCAATGTAAGATTTTCGGGGACGAAAATCCCTTAAGGGGGAATTGTAACAGCCCGATTATGACCCTAATCGGAATAGTGGTTTTGGGACCACGAATCCGAGTTAGAAAAATATTTTAATATTATATTTGATATCTCTGATATATGTTTGAGCATGTGTTAAAATATCGTGGGATAATTTGACTGTTTATATGTTCAATTCAAGAAAAAGGATTAAATTGCATGAGTGGTGAAATTAGCTATTTGCTTGATTGAAAGGTTAAATCAATGTGTCTTTTTAATAAAGGGGTTTTATGTTGCAATAACCCCTATTATAATTATAATGGACGGCAATATGGCTTTATTATATATATTATATGTTTGTTTTATGTGTTAAATATATATTAATGTTATAATATATTTTATAAGCATAATATAATAAAACATAAAAAAAGAAGAAAGAAAGCCATTGCATGTTCATCATTTTATCTCCTCTTGACCGAAACCAAAAGAGAAAAAAAAAGAGAGAAAAACAAACAAGGGTTTCAGCACTCATCAAGCAAAATTAGGTAAGTTTTGGCTTTAGATTTTTGATGATTTTTGTATTTTTGAGATTGTTGTTCACTCTACTATTAAGCCCATGTATTAATTTTGTGCATTAGTGATGTTTGTGAGATATGCCATGGATGATATGTTGAGCTTTGTGATGATTTATGGTGTTAAATGAAAGATTGGAGCTAGATGAACATATTTTGTTCTTGAGTTTTTGATGAATTTAGCTAATTAAGGTTAATTTGTGAAAATATTAATTTGGAGGGTTAAATTGCAAAATTTATGAGAAATATGGACTTATATAGTCCCTAGGAAAATTCGGCTCTAAAGAATGGTAGCCAAATTTTGAGTAATTTGTGAGTTGTGTATTAGGGACTAAATTGTAAAAATTGTAAATGTCAGGGGTAAAATGGTAATTTGCCCATTTATGTGATTTTTTTATTAAAATGAATGAAAATATCTTTGAATGAATTTAATTTGGAATTTATTTAGATCAAGAACATAAAGACACGAGATTGGATCGGGGAAAGGCGAAATTGAACGAATAGCCGGGAAACCCTAATCCGTCGATTTCCAAAGTAAGTTTTAAGCAATTGAGTTAAATCTAATTTTATTATATATTATATGACTTCATTAAATGGAAGTAAGTATATTAAATGTCACATTGCCGAATGTGTGTATGAACTTGGTATAATTCGGCGAATGTGAGGTTGTTGTGGAGGTTGGATTTAATTGCATGAAATGGATATTTACATGTTAATGATGCAAATAGATATGAGGGATACTAAACTAGGATATGAATATACCTAAAGGAAAGGTTAGTTACATGAAAATGTCTTGGCCGAATATGATATAGACTTGGATAGAAAATAATAAAGTTATACCTATGTGTATGCGTTTATATGTGAAGTCGTGGATTGGATCTTGTATATGTAAGTGTACATTCGAATGAATGACAGGTTATGAAAGGCACTGAGTGTGCGAGCTTATAACCGAGCACTAAGTGTCCGAAGTAGGTTATAAGGCACTATGTGTGCGAATTTTCAAAGTAACGGCACTAAGTGTGCGATACGTTACGGAAACTTGGCACTAAGTGTGCGGAATGTTAAAGTAACGGCACTATGTGTGCGATACGTTACTAAATTCTTGTAACAGATATACAGGTTTGATGCTTTTTAATAGACTCGTATTATTAATGTTGATAAGGATAATAAAATGTTCGAGTATACAATCATATGTTATGCTCGGGTGGTTAAGGTTTGAGAGGTAAATAACCAAAAGGTATGTATTATTTATAACAACTTGTGATTGATGGTGGCTTGAAATGTAAGTAGAAATTGGTAAGTAAAAGAGGCATATGCTGTTTATTTTATCATGTGAAGGTGGTGTATGGATATATACATATTTATATATGCATATAATGTTGTTATGAAATCTATTTTAGTATGTTTGACTATTCGGCAAGGAAGTTGTAAATGAAATAATTTATTAAATCATGATAAAGCGTATATGTGAGTTAAATGCTTAAAACTTACTAAGCTATGAAAGCTTACTTTGATTTTGGTTGTTTGTGTATTGTAGACCTCTTTTGGGTGTTCATCTCGTGCTCGGGGATCATCGTTGAAGCTCATCACACTATCGTCGATATTTTGGGTACCTCTTTTATGTATGAACTTAAAGTCTATGGCATGTATAGGCTAAACTACTATAGAGTTGACTCAAATGATGTATATGTGTATGTATATAAGTGCCATGCGAAAATGGCTTTATTTCTATGTTTGAGTTAATTAAATATACTTGAGATGTTGCATATGTATGTGCATATTCGGTCATTTCATAAACTTATTATGGTAGGTGTGTTTTCATGAGATCATTGAAGGTAAGTTATCCATATAGTATAAATGCATATTTATGGAATGACTTATAAGCTTAGCTTAGGAATTATTTCATATTATGCTATGAGAAATTTGAGTATGGGAAAATTTTCGGTTTGATTAAGGAATAAAGTACAATTTGGTTGATGGATAAGCATTTAGTTATTTTGTGTGCATTTATGTGATAAGCCATGCAGGAAATAGGATTTAATTTATGCATGTCATAAATGAATTTGATTTATAAATGATTGAATGAAAACAAACTCATTGTAAATATTTGGCCATGACATTGTTTTAGTTGGAAACTTTAAATTGTTTAATGGATGTTCATGTGCGTTCAACTATGAGGTTTGGATAGCTAAATTTTAGAAGTAATTATTTTGCTAAGGTGCATATGTGATGGAGTTTAAATGGTAATATAAGAAACATTTATATGAATGATTAGGTCTTATTTGAGCTTGGTCATAATCAATTCGGCCCTTACTTCTAAATGACCAAATGAATAGTACTTTTACTATTTGTATGAATATTTATTTGTATAAGTTTTTAATGATATTGCTTGTGATATGTTTGTTATCGTAATTGATATGTAAATGGAAATTACATGATTAATCATGATAGTAGTAACTGATTATGCATCAATTAATGTGTTAGTATTTATAAAGGTGTACTGACTTGTATTTGGTCGAGTAATGCCTCATAACCCTAATCCGGCGACGAATATGGATTAGGGGTGTTACATGTAGTGAGGGTTTATCTACTCTTATGCGTCTAGCTGGAAGAGAGGGGAAATTAAAGGGGGTTAGGGCAAGTCGAAGTGGGCCCTCAATTTCACACCTACTTTTTGCTGATGACTGCATACTCTTTGGAGAAGCTACAACTAGAGGAGTAATCGCCTTGAAAAACATATTGAAAGAGTATGAAGACTGCTCGGGACAATGTATAAATTTCGATAAATCTACAATTTTTTTTAGTGCAAATACTCTCGAAAATGTGAGACTACAATTATCTAACGATATGAGAGTGAGATATTCAAATAACACAGAGAAGTACTTGGGTCTCCCTTGTAACAGCCCGTTTTTAGTCAAATTGGAACAGTGATTTTGGGAACACAAATCTGAGGTCAAAATAATTATTTTATTATTATTTTAATGTCTACAGCATGATAGTATGATTGTGTGAAAATTTCGTTAAGAAATTTTATCGTTTGAATGCTCAATTTGATAAAAAAGACTAAATCGCGTAAAGTGTAAAACTTGAGTTCTATTAGCTAAAGGTTCTAATAACTATAGAAATTTAAAATGGAGGTCCTTAAGTGGTAAATAGCCCATTATTGAGCTAGTGGATGATAGTGGCTTGGTATTTGATGTAATTAATAAGTGTTTTAAAGGTTAATTTAGTAAATTAACAAATTAAGGTTAATTAAAAAAAATGATCATCATCTTCCATTATCTATTTCCAACCGAAATTAACATGAGAAGAAGCCATTTTAGGGTTTTTCATTCGGCCATATTCATTTCTTGCAATTTGGTATGATTTTTGTCCCGTTTTTAATGATTTCTATGTTTTTGGAGTCGTTGTAACTTAATCTAGCTAGCCCAGGGGCTAATTTGCAAAATTTTTATTGGTTTAGGGTTTTTCCATTGATGAATATGTATGTATTTTGATGTTTGATGATAGAAAATGTATGGTTGTTGTTAGATAAACAACATTTGTAAAGTGATTTTTGGTAAAATTTCCAAATTAGGGATTAAATTGAGAAATGTGATAAATTGTATGGTAAATGTGTGAAATAATGAAAAACATGGGCTGCTATGTTAATAAGGGAAATTCGGCTAGCATGGGTAGGGACCTAATTGCATGAATTTATTTTTTTATGAGCTAAGGACTAAATTGTAAAGATGTTAAACTATTAGGGGAAAAAATATAATTTTGCCATAATGTGATTTTTGAGCTAAATTGAATAGAATGATAATTGAATAAGTTAAATTTGGTATTATATAGATCAAGAAAAACGAAGTTCAGATCTAGATCGGGAGAAAAATAAAGTATTAGACTAGTCAATCTATTTCGTCGTTTTTGTGATTGAGGTAAGTTCGTATGTTAATAAACATTAATATAATTGTATTTTAAATGCTTTATTATTGAATTAATTATGAATACGACCTTACAGATACGTTCGACAAAGACTCGACAATGTGAAATCTCGGTTGAACCTTAGGAATAGATTAAGATACAAATGACATGTCATTAGGGGTTATGTGTTTGGGTGCTGGTCCGTACGTCTTACCGGTGGCTGAGTTAT
This sequence comes from Gossypium sturtianum, assembly GCA_025698515.1. Classification (NCBI taxonomy): domain Eukaryota; kingdom Viridiplantae; phylum Streptophyta; class Magnoliopsida; order Malvales; family Malvaceae; genus Gossypium; species Gossypium sturtianum. Next base: position 85,874,874 of record CM046954.1, read on the forward strand.
CCGGCATGTGTTACGAATTCTCGTCAGCTTGTGTGAGCAGCACCGTGTAGCTACGTCTTGACCGTCAGCTTGTGTGAGCAGACCCGTTGATAGCTCGAGAGTGAGCATTATATGAGATATGAGATTGTGATAGCTTCGGCTATGTATTGGCACTTAGGGTGTGAGATTCCTGGGTATCCGATATTATTCCAAATGGTTCAACGGGCATATCGAAGATATGAAATGGTGAGAGATAGTTACGTATCAGTACAGGTATGTACAGAAATTCATATGAGTATTGAATCCATGAAATTGTGAGTTCATGATCATTATGTGAATGAATATAAATTAACCTTGTGATTAAATGGTTTTGTAGTATATTATGTTATATTATTTGAATGGTGAATGACTGGTGAGTTTTACTTATTAACTATACGAGCTTACTAAGCTTTATAGCTTACTCTATTTACTTTTCCATATTTTATAGTGTTATCGAAGCTTGCTCGGATTTGGGAGTCGTCGGAGATCTCATCACACTATCAAGCTATCATTTTGGTACTTTTGAACTTATGTTTTTGGTTATATGGCATGTATAGAAATTGTGGTTATTTTGGTCTATAGTTTGGTAATGGATTTAGCCATTTGATTTGGCTTGTAAAGGATGAAATCTTAGTTATATGTATAGCCATGTAATTTGGCTTATTTTGGTGATGTATATATATGTGCAAATGGCCTTTTAATATGTTGTGTATAATTGCTATATAAATCTTGATGCGAATTGGTGCTTGGAGTACCAAATGATTGAAATTTGAGATTTGTATGCTTTTGGCTTTAGGTAAAGTGATGCATAATTGAAAGTGATCATTTAGGTGAAATTGTGAAGGTGAAATTGGTATGTTTTGTATAGGCAAGTCATGGTGATATGAGCATTATAGTTCTTGGTATGGAAATAGCATGAATTAGACTTGATTGAGATTTGTTGGAATGTCTATTTATGCCATGTTATATGCCATTTAATTTGTGTAAGTGAATGCAAATTTGGGTGAGCAAGATAGCTTGGTAAATAGCCTATTTTTGTGCACACGGGCAAAGACACGGGCGTGTGTCTCAGCCGTGTGTGACACACGGTCAGGTGATACGGCCGTGTGTCCCTTAGTGTTTAATTAGAAACCAAGTCAGTATGCTCCACACGGCCCAGCACACGGGCGTGTGACTTGGCCGTGTGGCTTAAGTCAGTATACCTTACAGTTTTGACACGACCTAGCACACGGCCTGGCACACGGGCGTGTGAGGCTATTTCGAAGGGCACACAGGCTAGTCACACGAGCGTGTGGTTGGCCGTGTGACCCAAGTCAGAGAGTTACACGGGGTCGAGCACGGGCTGGGACACGGCCATGTGATCCCATTTCGAATGTCCACATGGCCTGTGACATGGGTGTGTCTTTGGCCGTGTGAGACACACGACCGGGCCATACGGGCGTGTGTCCCCTGTATTTTGAAAATTTTTCTAAGTTTTCCAAAAAATTCCTAAGTTATCAGTTTAGTCCCGAACCACTTCTAATGCATTATTTGGACCTCGTAGGCTCGTATTAGGGATGATATGAATGATTGTGAAGGATTTTTTTATTTAGAATGGAAAAATGTATGAGAAATGTATGTTCATTTGTGTAATAAGTTCGGTAATGCTCTATAACCCTATTCTGGCAATGAATACAGGTTAGGAGTATTACATTTATTGGTATCAGAGCTACGATTTAGTCGATTCTCGGACTAACGTAGCGTATGTGAGAGTCTAGCTATACATGCCATATATAACATGTGATAGTGTAACACCTCTTGACAGTTTTAAATCGTGCTTTTATATAGCTATGGGTCCCAATCGAGCAGTGGCTGATGATGTTGAAAGTAATGCGCTAGCCTCCGTTCACGGAGTAGCGCAATCTGAGTCGAGACCTGTATCGGGTAGTCAGGGAGGAGAGGCCAAAGAAGCCTTCTTCCAAATGATGAACGAGTGGTTCACTGAGTTTGCCCGAATTAATTCGGTTGCTCAGCAACCTCCACCCCCACCTATTCCCCAACCGGTTCCCATAGCTCCTCAAGGTTTGGAACCTTTACGGTTGAGTAAGCCGCTTGTGGATAAAATTCGAAAGTATAGGGCTGAAGAGTTTAGAGCTACAGTCGATGATGATCCTGAGAGAGTCAAGTTTTGGCTTGAGAATACGATCTGGCTATTTGATGAACTATATTGCACGCCAGCTGCATGTGTAAAATGCGTCGTATCACTTCTGAGAGACACTACATATTAGTGGTGGAATACTTTAATATCTGTGGTACCGAGAGAACGGCTCACATGGGAATTCTTTCAAACTGAGTTCAGAAAGAAATACATAAGCCATCGGTTTATCGACAAAAAACGTAAAGAATTTCTGGAGCTAAAATAGGGTCAAATGTCTATAACCGAGTACGAAAGAGAATTTGTGAGACTCAGTAAATATGCTCGAGAATGTGTCTCCACTGAGGCAATTATGTGTAAGCAATTCGAAGACGGGTTGAACGAAGACATTAGACTTCTAGTCGGGATTCTAAAATTGAAAGAATTTGTTGTGTTAGTCGATAGAGCTTGCAAAGCCAGGGAACTTGGCAAAGAAAAGAGAAAAGCTGATTTTGAGTTTAGAGATTTGAAAAAAAGGTCGATGAGTAAACCTTATCACTCTTCGTCAAAGAAATTACGGGATTCGTATAACCGATCGACTGCTTCAGTGGGGTATTCTAATAGAGATCGTGGAAAATAATACACGAGTCCTAAAGCTCCAGCCACTTCGGTATCGAGTGTTGGTAGTGTTAGAACCAACAAACCCGAGTGTCAACAGTGTGGAAGACGGCATTTTGGAGATTGCTGGATGAATAACAAAGCTTGTTTCAAATGTGGCTCGCAAGACCATTTCATTTGGGATTGTCCTGAGTTACCAGAGAAAGACAAATATCTTAATGCAAGACCGAGTAATACAGCTGCTAGAGGGGGACCACCTAGAAATACAGGAAATGTGACTAGTAGCAAAGGTGCGACAAAGGACTCTGCTGTGAGATCTGAGGCTAGAGCGCCAGCCAGAGCTTACGCTATTTGCGCTCGTGAAGATGCGTCGTCACCAGATGTTATCACCGGTACATTTTCTCTCTATGGCACTAATGTAATTGCCTTGATTGATCCTGGATCAACTCATTCATATATCTGTATGAATTTAGTGTCTAGTAAGAATTTACCTGTTGAGTCTACTAAATTTGTGACTAAAGTATCGAACCCCTTAGGCAAGTATGTCCTAGTTGATAAAGTTTGCAAGAATTATCCTTTAAAGACTCGGGGTTACTGTTTTCTTAAAAATTTGATGCTTTTACCGTTTGATGAATTCGATATGATTTTGGGTATGGATTGGTTGACTCTGCATGATGCTGTTGTGAATTGTAGATGAAAGACTATTAAGTTGAAATGCCATAATAATAAAATTCTTCGAATTGAATCTGATGAGTCGAGTAAGTTGCCTATTGTGATATCGATGATGCTAGCTCATAAATATGTGAGAAAAGGTTGTGATGCTTACCTTGTGTATGTACTGGATACAAAAGTGTCTGAATCGAAGATTGAATCAGTACCAGTGGTTTGTGAATATCCAGATGTGTTTCCAGAAGAGTTACTTGGGTTGCCACCGATCAGAGAAGTCGAGTTTGCTATTGAATTAGTACCGGGAACATCTCTGGTATCAATAGCTCCGTACAGAATGGCTCCAACAGAATTGAAAGAGTTGAAATCTCAGTTGCAAGAGTTAACAGATAGAGGTTTTGCACGACCTAAGTTTTTGCCCTGGGGTGCACCAGTGCTGTTCGTAAAAAAGAAAGATGGATCGATGAGATTGTGTATTGACTATCGTCAGCTCAATAAGGTTATGATTAAGAATAAGTATCCTTTTATGAGAATTGATGATTTGTTTGATCAGTTGAAAGGAGCAATAATATTTTCGAATATTGATCTGTGATCTGGTTATTATCAGTTGAGAGTTAAAGATTCGGATGAGCCGAAAACTGCATTCAGAACAAAGTACGGGCATTATGAATTTCTTGTTATGCCATTCGGATTAACTAACGCTCATGCAATTTTTATGGATTTAATGAATCGAATCTTTAGACCGTATTTAGACAAATTTATTGTTGTATTAATTGATGACATTCTGATCTATTCCCGAGATGAGTCTGAGCATGTTGAACATTTGATAATTGTATTACAAACATTGATAGATAAGCAATTATTTGCTAAATTCAGCAAATGCGAGTTTTGGCTCAGAAAGGTTGAATTTTTGGGGCATATTATTTCAGTGGAAGGTATACGAGTTGATTCGAATAAAATTTTAGCAGTTGTTGACTGAAAACCACCAAGAAATGTATCCGAAGTCAGAAGCTTTCTGAGATTAACTGGCTACTATTGACGTTTTGTAAAAGGATCCTCAATGATTGCTACACCGATGACTCGATTGCTACAGAAAGATGTGAAGTTCAAATGGTCTGAAAAATGTCAACAGAGTTTTGAAAAGTTGAAAGCACTATTAACTGATGCACCAGTTTTAGTTCAACATGAGTCGAGTAAAGAGTTTGTGATTTTCAATGATGCGTCATTAAATGATTTGAGATATGTTTTGATGTAAGAAGGCAAAGTGATAGCTTAGCTTCCAGACAATTAAAACTGCATGAAAAGAATTATCCGACGCATGATTTAGAGTTGGCCACTATTATTTTCGCATTGAAAATTTAGCGACATCATTTATTCTGTGGGAAGTGCCACATTGTTGCCGATTACAAGAGTTTAAAGTATTTAACGACTCAAAAAGATTTGAATTTACGACAACGAAGATAGCTCAAATTGTTTAAAGACTATGAGTTAGTGATTGATTATCATCCGGGGAAAGCGAATGTAGTCGTGGATGCTCTGAGTAGAAAATCTTTGTTTGCTTTGCGGGCGATGAACATACAGTTAACTTTATCTGATGATGGTTCGATCTTAGCTGAGTTTAAAGCTAAACCGTTATTTCTTCAGCAAATTTTTGAAGCTCAGAAGTGTGATGACAAATTGCAAGCTAAAAGATTACAATGCAAGTCGACTACTGATTCAGACTATCAGATCGGATCCAATGACTGTTTGATGTTCCGAGATAGAATTTGTGTACCGAGAAATTTTAAGCTTATTCAGAAAATTCTGCACGAAGCACACAGTGGTTGTTTATCTGTTCATTCGGGGAGTACTAAAATGTACAATGATTTGAAACAATTGTACTGGTGGTCGAGCATGAAACGAGACATTTTAGAGTTTGTATCAAAATGCTTGGTTTGTCAATAAGTCAAAGCCGAAAATTAAGTGCCTTCAAGATTACTACAGCCAGTGATGATATCAGAGTGGAAATGAGATAGAGTTACGATGGATTTCGTATCGGAGTTACCCCTATCTCCAAAAAAGAAAAATGCTATCTGAGTTGTCGTTGATCGTTTGACGAAATCGACACATTTCATTCCGGTACGTACAGACTTTTCGCTCGATAGATTAGCTGAATTGTACATCTCTGAGATTGTTAGATTGCACGAGGTGCCAGAGCTTATCGATAGTAATAAGAGAGAACGGGGGAAAGAAATAATCTCCAATACCTTTAACACGGTCGATGCGGGTAGGATCCTTCGTTTTCCATTAGCAGCAATTCCACAAGAAGATGAAGTCGCCTGGAGGGGTAAGCCATCGGAAGTATTCTCAGTGCGGAGCGCCTATAAACTATTACAGATGAGTATTCCTACTCCTATATTAAATACATTACAACTATCAACTACGAATTTCTACCGAGCACTATGGAGTCTAAAACTCCCTTCTAAAATTAAGCTTACAGTATGGCGCATCCCAAAAAATTACATCCTTACTAAAGTAAATCTACATTTCAAGAAATTAGTAACAAATACAAACTGCCCAAGATATGGGGAAGCAGTGGAAAACATAACACATGTTTTTCTTCACTGTCCTGTTTTAGTAGAAGTATGGCAATTAGTGACCTTAGAATGGCTAAATCAGAGTATGGTGCTTGATTGGTTTGAATGGCTTACCTGGGCTTTTGATAATTGCTCAAATTCCCAGAATCGAATGATCTGTGTATCCCTTTGGGTCCTCTGGACAGAGAGAAACAAATATGTGCATAAAAAAAAATAAAGATATCTAGTAAAGATATTGTCTCTTTTATTCAAAAATACATAACGAAGTTGGACAGACTAGAGGAAAATGGACTTACAAGGGCACTGATAAGATACTCATGGGTCCCACCTTTTGGAGAAAACATAAAAATCAATTTTGACGCAGGGTTTAATCGAGATCTTTTTAGATCAAGCTCGGGAATAATTGCCAGAAATGGAAGAGGAAGAGTGGTTGCCTCCAAAGCGACCATATACAAGAATGTTAATTCGGCTTTTGCAGCAGAGGCACATGCATGTTTAGAGGCAGTAAGAATGGGGTTAGCAATGAAAAAGCGTAGAATCTATATTGAAGGGGACTCGATTTCAGTAATAAGGAAATGCATTTCAAAATCCAAAGATAAATCAGAAATATGCTCCATCATACACGATATAAAGACTATACAAAAATAGTTCAAATCCATAAAATTTCAACATGTCCATCGAACAACAAACACTTTGGCAGACATCATAGCCACTGAAAGTCTGAAGCAAAGGAGAGGATTTTACCTGGAATGAGCGGTACCAAGGCATGCAGTCAAAACGCTAGAGTATGAATGGGTCTGAGAACCAGACTGAGATTTTTGTGAGGAAAATGAATGTTTGCTCCATGGAAATCAAAACGTCGGAGTAAAATGTTTTGATAAAGAAATGATTCTTGGGATATTAGGGGAGCATTGCTTTGAATGGGAAAGGGAGCTTTGGGGAAAGTTAAACCGTCAGGCAATTATGGAGGGACAACTGATGGGATGGGTATTGAACTTCCCAAGGAAATGGGCTTTAATTTTGATGTTTTGTTTTTTCAAAAAATTTCCTCTTTTATTTATTTTTCTGTTATTTTAATAGGTTAGGTAAGTGGGCCGTCCTAATGGCTTTGGCCTTAAAAGTTTTGTTTCTTGTACACTATGCTATTATATTATAAAGCCCAGTTCAATTTTGTTAAAAAAATAATAATAACTCTTATATCAAAGTTAAACAACCTAGAAGTTATCATTTTTATCCATTAAAATTGTCATTTAAATCAAAGTCAAACAAACATACTTTTTGATATGGTCAACTTTTTTATTAGTTATTAATTAGTCTAAATAATTACTATGGTTAACTTTTTGATTAAAATATTATATGTTATATATAATTTGAATGTCATCTTACATTCTAACATATGGCTTCTCATTTTGTTTGGATGTACCATATTTTTCTCTTTTATATTATAAGACAATGGTCAAACTTTAGTTTGAGCTAATATATTATGTTGAAACTTGAGATTCAATCTATATGTTTTAATTTTTAACATAATTTAATTCTTTTACTTTTATAATGTCATTAGTTAGTCTAAATAATTAATATTATTAACTATTTCAATCAAAATGCTGACACCAATTTTTCTTAAAAATACTATTCCAATAGAAAAAGATTATTTATCACAACAAGTTTGAGCTAATTGAGTTTTAGCTCAATTGGCATGACATTGTTGCCAATACATGAAGACGCGGGTTCAAATGCGCTGAAGTGCATTATCATCTTATTTATGGGCTGGGCAGGGGCTATGGGTAGTTTTGAGCATAAATCATAATGAGTTTGAATGTTTGTTTTTATGGATATATCCTAATAAGTATTTTTTAATGTTATTTTTTATTGTTATAGGAGACCAAATTTCAAAATGTATAAAATGTATAGAGCCTTAATGCACATTTTAACCTTTAAAATTTTAATTTATTATACATATTTATCACAAATAAATAATCCATACGAGATGCTAATACAACAGAGAATCTGCATAAATTTAATACACTTGTCAATTGCCAGCAAAATTTTGGACGGTTTGAGTGCAAGTTGGATGTGTTTCATCAGCCAAATTCATTTGAAAACAGAGTATAATATCAAATAATTGCTTCATATTTTTTTCTTTTCTTGGGGGTGGTTGGGTTGGGGGGAGTATAATATCAAATAATTTCTTTTATGCACTTATTCATTACAATACAGCTATTCCACTCTGGAACTTGCACTTGTATATTGAGAACTTAAATGTTAGATTTTCTATACCTTTGTTTCTCTAATCCTAGATATATATGCTTAATCCATATCTAATGTTCCATTTGTGTGCTCTACTTGAACTGCATGGCTTGTTTTGGCCTTCCTAGCATAGATAGGACTGTTGCAGAGATATGCCTTGAAGACAGCCCTGCTTCTTCTATCTGGTCTTGGGGTGATCCATGATCTATGTATCTATCAGGAAGCACCATTGCTCTCAACTGCATAACACCTCTAATTCTAATTAGATATGATTAAAAAGAAGCTAGAAATTGATATTTACGGGGTGAAAATGAAAATGGAAATATATATACCTTGAGAGGTCCATCCAAAATACCAGTCAAGCTCAAGAAATGTGATACATGAGAGCCAAAACCTCCAATGGAACCCTCTTCCACAGTAATAAGAATCTCATGCTCATTTGCTAATTGCTTGATGAGATCCCTGTCTAGAGGCTTACAGAATCTTGCATCAGCTACTGTTATGTATATGTTTTGTGATCTCAGCATGTTTGCTGCTTCTATGCATTGTTGAACTATTGAACCATATCCCAGGATGGCTACTCTGTTGCCTTCCATAATTATTCTTCCTTTCCCAATCTGTTCATCCATTGTACAAGAGAAACATTAATCACCTCATCTGCTTTGATTCTAATTTGTTTTGGATGTTTAAAATGATCGAGTATTGTAACCTCAAGTGGAGTTCCTTTGTAATCATGTGGGATAACCACTCCAGTGCCATTCCCTCTAGGGAATCTGAAGCAGCTTGGTCTGTCATCGATGGCTGCTGCTGTTGCAACCATATGCATGAGCTCGGCCTCATCGGATGGAGCCATTACCACCATGTTTGGCAAGCAAGCCATGTATGTAATGTCAAATGCACCACAGTGGGTAGGTCCATCTGCTCCAACCAAACCAGCTCGATCCATTGCGAACCGTACAGGTAATTTCTGAAGATCCACATCATGAACCACCTGCCATTGGAGTGGAATTTTGAGAGTTGCAATACGATATATCCACTGCAGTATGTCCGTTTTCGAGAGCATACCTGATCGTATCCCCGTTGCAAGAATGATGAGTAGATAGCACAGAATGGCTTGAGACCCTCGGTGGCTAAACCAGCTGCAAAAGTAACTGCGTGTTGCTCGGCAATCCCCACATCGAAGCAGCGGTCCGGGAACCTCTTCTGGAAGAAATTGAGACCTGTTCCCCCACCCATTGCTGCATGGATGGCTACAATCTTGTCATCAGCCTCAGCTTCTTTGATGAGCGACTCAGCAAAGTACTGAGTATACGACAGTGTAGAGGACTTGGACTTAAACTGCTTGCCTGTTTCCATGTCGAAATTTACAACACCTAAGAGCAGATAGAAGAATAATCATCATTTTGACAAAAGTGATAACATCACAAGTGACTAAGAGCTGCAATGGTACCATGCATTTTATCAATTGCTGCCTCAGCTGGGGGATAGCCCTTTCCTTTCTCTGTCACAATGTGGATTAGGACCGGCCCCGGGGCAGGCATCGCTTTCACTTTCTCAAACATAGCTACTAAATCTTCAATATTGTGTCCATCAACCGGACCGATATAATATAGGCCTAGTTCCTCAAAGAGAGTGGAACCAGAAGCACTAATCATTCCTCTTGCATACTCATCTACTTTTGCTGCAATTTCATGTGTTTGACCCCCAATTTGCTTAGTTAGGCCCTTCAACAACAAGTAATATACACAATCAGATTTCTGCCTATACAAACACAAGAGATGAATAACAAGCGTAGAGAATTTACTTTTGCTTTCTCCCGAAGTTTTCGGAACTCGGCGCTTGCTTGAATCTTGGTTAAAGCCCTACTAAGAGCTCCAACAGGAGTAGCAGGACCTTGTAGAGTTGCAGTAGGTAGAGACACTTGTTTATTGTCGTTCAACACGACGATCAAGTTCGAATCAAGGAACCCTGCATTATTCATAGCCTCATATGCAAGTCCAGCAGTCATAGCTCCATCTCCAATCACTGAAATCACATTGTTTTTCTTCTTCAAAAGGTCTCTAGCCACTGCCATACCGAGTCCAGCTGATATGCTAGTGGAACTATGTCCAGCACCAAAAGCATCATAAACACTTTCATCCCTTTTAGGAAACCCTGCAAGCCCTGAAGTTTTTCTTATGGTATGCATCCTGGACCTTCTTCCTGTCAGGATTTTATGAGGGTATGCCTGCAAATAATAGTTTCTTTGAAGATGCTATTTACAAATAAACTCCCATATGAAAGCAAACAAAGAAACAAGTCGGCAGTCTCGATTCTCTCACCTGATGCCCAACATCCCATATAATTTTATCATCAGGTGTGTCGAATACATGGTGTAAAGCTATTGTCAACTCCACCACACCTAAGCTTGAGCTAAGATGCCCTCCGGTCTTTGATACTGTGTGCACAATATCAGCTCTAACCTCTGCCGCCAGTTGTTTAAGTTCCTAAAACACAATACATACATATGTATATATGTAAGAGAAAAAACCAATCTCATTAAATTGATCATCTGGTTTTGTTGGTTACCCTTGTTGATAAGTTCTTCATATGAAGAGGGTAATTGATGGTGTCCAACAATGGCGTTGCCGGTTTCTTCCCAGAGAAATCGATCTTCCAGCCATCGTTTTCTTTCCTTATCCTCATTTTATTACAACCCTCATCGCCTTCAAAGTTTCCAGCACAGGCTTTGGGACACAACTGGAAAAAAACACAGACAAGACAGAGAGCAGAACATGTAATAAAGTGTTGATGTTATGGTAAAGAAAAGAAGAAAAGAAAAGAGATATGTTACTAACATGTTTGTAGGAAGAAAGGGTAGGTTTGAGACATGGAAGAGGAGGAAGGAAAGAGGCAGAAACCGCCATTGTTGTAATGTGAAAATAGAATGAGAGAAATGGGAAGGCGGAAAAAGCTTAATATAGACGGAGCCTGGAATCAAGTTCACTGTGTGCGAGAGAGAAGTGGGTAATTTGATTACGTGTCCGGACAATCCCCATTTTTTTATTCTCATTATTACATTTCGTTATTATATCATTAATTAAGAAGATTTTAAATAATCAGGAGAGTTAAGCAAGATGGTAAAGTTTTTTCTGCCTTAATTAGTGATGATCGATGGTTTGATTCTTATCTTGGGTATGGAGCAGTTTAAAATCTCGTGACCAACATCTACCCTATTAATAGACAATAACTAGGCTCGCTTCAGTAGATACTTTAAAAAAAGAAAAAAGATTTTCTATCTCTTGTGAATATATATTAGCTTATGCCATACCATTTGCGGAAAAAATATTTATTAAAAAATTTTAATTCAATTGACAGTGATGTTATTATTTGTGTAGAAAGATATGAATTTGAGTGTACTAAAGCTTATTTATCCTCTTTAATAGTATAATATCATCAACATAATATAATTTATTTTATAAAAAAATACTAATATAGTCAGAAATTGACTCTTTAATTGCCATAATCCTTCTCCATCCTTAAATATGAGAAAACGACTTGTTTAAAACCATGTCCTCCTAATTATTGCAATAGTAACGATTCCAACTAAATTAGGATTCAATATAGACCATTGTTAGTGAAATTAAGAGTATTTTTATTCAATTCTTTTTTATTTAATATAATAAAAACAAGAAATTTTAAACCCAATTAAATTAATGTGAATAAATTAATCAAATAAAAATTGAATAAATGTATATTAAAGAGTACGTACAAATTAATATATCTAAAAGGTATCCCAAGTATCTTTTCGCTTACATATTTTCATACTTTTTAGTGCTAAATAGTACATACATAATTCAGAATTCGGTTCTATAAAAACAATTGAGAATTTGTAAACATTTATTATGAAATAATAAAATAAAAGTCATAGTTTAATATTATAATGTGTATTATTCAAAATGAAATATATTATAGCAAGTGTATAGTTTTAAATTTCTATAATATTTATTCAATTTTTTTATAATATATCATGCAATTATTTTTTTATTTTTTGAAAATAAAAAACATTTTATATAATAAATCACATATATTTATTTACTTTGAGGTTTTAATTTTAATTTTAATTAATTAATTTACTATAATAAATACATTTCCTAAATTAAATGCAAACACTGAACTTAATTGGATAA